>OY728126.1:977345404-978703607 GCA_963277665.1 Viscum album
TCGTGATTGGTTTAATAGGATTAATTATATTGTTTGGGAGAATTTTCTTCCTTGTTATTATTGACTAGTTTTACTTATATACATGTAGGGATAAGCATGTGAGATAAAACTGGTTGTCCTGAATAGAATTTTTGTTTTATTTTTTTAACATCTATATGTTCACATGGTTAAAAAAATCTTTTTTTTAGGACTGAAGATAACTAATTATATAAATTGTTAATGATAATTTATTGGGTTAATTGGCGTTTTTGATCAAGGAAAACTCATTTTAATTTATCATGTGTCAAAAAATATTTCATAACCTAAAATAAGTTATATAAAATATATAATATTTTCTTTCACCCATAAAATTAGTCTCTTGACTAGAATTGAAGATTATAATAGAAATTAAAAACCCTTCGTCCTTGAATATAATAAATTAACAAATATCAGATAGTGTTTTATTTTCCCGTATAAAAGAAGGGAAATAAATGGATGATGATGAATTATTCCATTTCCATAACAACATTATAGAACAAGGATGATCCATTATTTATCATAAAAATTTGATGAATTGAGGTGAGGAATGAAAAACAAATGAATAGAACTCGAAATAATAAAGAGAAGTTCAGAAATCCATTATGAAAATTTGGTACCCTAATGACATCACATAAAAATTAATAAAACTTTTTGATGAGAGAAAAATGGGTGTATCAACATTCATATGTAATATGGGCAGTATGTAGGATATTTAATATAATATCCAAAAATAAGAAAATTTAAATTTAAATAGAATAATATCATAAGAGTGCGTGAAAATGAGAATGGTGGTGGATTCCAATACCATGTAGAGTGAACCCTAAAACATGAAGGTTGGGACCTTGGGGGATTGAAGAAACCATTTGAGAACTCATAGAGAGATAAAACTAATATATCATTTAGGATGATGAATTTTTAATGAATGAAAAAAGGAATTAGTATGAATTAATAGTCAATGAGAGAGACAACGTTCATTATGAATTTCAAAGAAGACCAAAAAAGTTATATTTAAAAATCCAATGGATTTTCCATGGTATTTTCTAATATTCTGAGTCACTTGAAACTCATCATGTCATATTTTAATGTACACAAGACTTCCTGAATTTTATATTAATTATTACATAATTATAATGTCAGTAATTGTACCAGAAACTCAAAAAAAATATTTTTTCTATTTTTTGAAAAAACAAATGCCTCTTTTAAAATTTTCATAAATTGTGCATAACCTAATATCATCATTAAAAATTAAAAAATGAAATCTAGTTTGTGAACAAAAAATTATAAATATAATTAAATTAATATTTAAATAAAATTAAAATTTATTCCTAAAATTACAAATTCATAAATATAATTTATTTCATATCACTTTGAAAAAATAATCCACAACACATTATTATATAATATGAAGAATATAAAATAATAATTTTAATTAATATTCTTAAGGGACATATTTATATTCATAAGGTTGTGTTTCTATTAATCAAAAATTATGTTTGTCTTATCATACTCTAAATATCTTATTGAACACAATAGTGTATATCGGTTATTCAAAATGCAAATAACAGAGTTGGAATTATTATTTTTACAATCTAAGATATAACAAAGTTAGGGTTTTTGAATAATTAAGGATTCATGAATTCAATATTAAATTTATTTATAAGTCTTTCAGGTGTTAAATGCTCCCCTTACGAAAATTTTAACCTCATAATTACCAGAATCCTACCTCAGAAAATGATTTGGATATTTCTTCATCATATGCTCCTTAGGCTCCCATGTTGCCTCTTCAATTTTATGAATTTTCCAATTTATTTTTAATAGTCAATTTATCCAATTAATAAAAACCTATTCCGTAGTGTCTAGAATATAGATAATCTCATCATAGTACTATAGTTCAGGTTACAATTCAATAAATTCATAAGTGAGGAGATTCATGGGTTCGGGCAAGTAATTTCTTAGCAATGAGACATGGAACACATTGGTTACATTAAAAAGGTATGGCAGAATAGCCAAGTGATATGAAATAATACAAATTCTCTCTAATATTTCAAAAGGTCTAATGTACCTTGGGCTTAGTTTCCCTTTCTTGATAAATTTTATAACACCCATGCATATATATACATTTAAGAAAACATGATCCCCCCCATCAAATATCAAATCCTTACGTTGATTATCTATATAGCTCTTTTTTCTACTTTGAGATGCTTTGATATGGGTTTGAATAGTGTTTTCTTTAACTTTTGATTCCTCCACAAGTACTAGACCCATTAACTTATTTTCATTGACTTCATCCCAACATTTGGGTGCATGAAATATCTTTTCATACATTGATTTATATTTTTCCATTTGAATTCTTGATTGGAAACTATTATTTTATTAGTAAAACAAAACAGAAAATACTAATCCCATATACCTTTAAAATCAAGTGAGCATGACCTCAATATGTCTTTAATTTCTGGATCTTCCTTTCTGATTGCCCATCAGTTTGAGAGTGATAAGCAGTTCCCAATCAAAGCTCAGTATCGAGGGCTTTCAAAAGACTTTTCTAGAAATTAGATGTAAATCATGGATGAATGTCAAACAAAATTTAGATAGCTTCCCCATGAGGACTTAAGGAATCATTTATATAGATTCATTCATGATTCACTAGTTGAAAATCCAATATTATAGTGTGGAAATGTGTAGATTTTATAATTTGATCCATATTTACCCATATTGCACTATTCATTCTTGGTGTTTTGGGTATTCCATAAAAAACCTTGTGCTGAGGTCATCCCATTTCAATGTTGTAATATGTAGAGGTCTAATGAATCATGTAGGATGTTTAAATTTAGCCATCACTTGTTGTCAAACTAAGCATCTTGATATATAATATTTAATTTCTCACTTCATGTTTTCCCACTAGATAGTTTCTATCAATTATCTGTACATTTTAGATCTACTAGGTGGTATAGAGGAATTATAGAAATGTGCATCATACAATAACTCACTCTTTATATTAGGTATAGAGGGAACACATAGCCTCTTCCCATATTTCAGAATTCCACATCACATATGTGGTTAGCGAACATCCCAAATTTCACAGTATTAATTATCATTTTAATGTTCTAATCATTGGGGTGAGAGCATTTAATTCTATTTAATTAAGATGGTTGGGAAGCATATTGAAAAATTAATGATGTATCACCTTAATTGATAATTCTTATGTATATCTTTATTTCATCCATGAATGGAATATCCCTTATAGTCTTTATTTTCCCCAAAATTGAATGATCCTTCCTTCTCAATGAATTAACTACATTAGTTGACTTTCTTCAATGGTACTATGTGGAACAATCTTCATTCTTATGTAGATAGAGACATCACCTTTCCCTCATTTGAGATCTTTCTATGAGAATATATAAATCAGACTCATGTTATTCATATATATCACACATCATTCATCATAGAGATAGTTTCTATATTTCTATAGAGCTAATATTATAGTAGGTAACTCATGATCATGTGTATGATAGTTTTTTTCGTGATTCATTAACATATTTTATATATATTAAATTACTCTATCATTCTACACACGTACACAAATATTTATTTTAATTGATACATAACTATAAATCACTAACCAATCATTCCATGTGGTTTGATTTAGAATCATATAATTCACTTATCTATTCTTCAATTCATCAAATAATTCCTCACACTATTTTATCCATATGAACATTACCCCTTTACATGTAGTCTTGGTCATTGGGTTGGTGAAACGGGTGAATCTATAAATTAAACACTTATAATAAGATAAAAAAACATAATACCTCAGTTATGTTTGTTAGAGTATGTCATTCTTGAATATCCATTTTCTTCATAGGATCTATAGATATTCCATCCTTAGAGAAATTGTGGCCATGAAATGAAATTGATTGAAGCCAAAATTAAAACCTACTATACATCCCAATTAATTGATTTCTTCTAAGAGTCTTCATAATATTTCGTAAGTTATTTTCATGACATTATTATATTTGAGAGTATAATAGGATGTCAATAATAAATACCACCACAAAGTCATCATGATATTCCTTGAAAACTATTCATTACAGCCCTGAAAACATATGGTTAATTAGTCAGTCAAAAAGTATTACTCTAAACTCATAATGACCATACATAGTTAGAAGTGTTGTCTTTGGAATATTTTCTTCCTCACTCATTAGTGATGTTATTCATATAGAAGGAAAATCTACAAAATATATTAGGCTCTATGAATTCGATCAAATAAATCACCAATGCGAGGTAGGGGATAATTTATCATTATTATTATTGCATTGATCTCCCTATAGTCAATGAATAACCTCTTTGACCCATCTTTATTTTTAAATAAATTAATAAGGGTCCCCACGGAGAGACACTAGGTCGAATAAATCCATTATCAATAAATTACTCTAGTTGTTTCTTTAGTTATAATAATTCCACTGTGGTCATTCTATAATAACTGAATGATATAGGCCTATAAACAGGAATTAAATCACTAGAAAAATCTACATCCCACTCTATAAAATGTCCATGTTATTCCTCTAGAACACATCATGATATTAATTCACAATATGTACATCTTATATTTGAACATTCATTTCCTCACCTATAGATATATTGGTCTCTTTTTACCTATTTAATGAATTCATTAGATAATATAGAGTGGATTTAGATGTGAATCAGTTTGTGATGTATCTCCCCTAATGATAAAGGATTCTGCATCATCCAAAAAACATTCAATCTCTTTATTCATACAATAATTTATTGCATTATAGTTCTAAATTCTATCCATACCAAATATAATATCAAATATAATCCTGGGAATGATAATAAAATTAGAAGAAAATGAATGTCTATATTTGATAAAGGGTACTTCCTAATACAACATTATTTCTATGATACTTTTTTTGTGTGTTTTGACTTATAAATATTTTATTAACTAAAATTGGAAAAACCAAATTTTCATGGAAAACTAGGATGATATGAAAAAATGGGAAGATCCTAATTCAAATAAAGCAATGGATATATTTGAGGATATAATTGATGTACCTTCCACCACATCATTAGGGACTTCATTTTATTTAGTTGTGATCGTATAATCTTGGAATGACAGCCTTTTGCTATTTGCGGATGTTTTCCTTGACACCTATGAAAATCCTTGGCATAAGTTCTCATCTCCTTAATTATGTATAAATGTACATTGGTAGCTTTTTTCCCCTTAAAATAATAGTATAGGTGGACTTTTTATCTACACTTGTAACAAACACCCATTACATTTTAGAAAGTACCGAGGTGTCTCTTCTAATAATTACCACACAGTGGAAGGTAAACTCATCCCTTCATCCCCATTTACTTATATCCTTTTATAGAGTTTTTTCATCCCGCTTCTTCTCTTAAATTCCATTACAATCATAACACTTGACGAATTCAACTTCTATCATTATAAAACATAACAATATATCATTATATTATGAGAGACTTTGGTAGACTGAAGGCCTTCAGAGAAATGGTTTTAAAACCATAAAAAAGTAGAAAAACCTATCTCCTTAGCCAATGTATGTAGTCAGTATCATTCCTTTGTAACCTTGGAATTTTATATTTCTACTTTACAACATTATCATCCTCATCATCCCTCAGATTCAAAAACTGACTTACCATATCTAATCAATGTTCATGAGGGAATTATTTTTCTAATAATATTTATTTATAATCCATCCACTCTGTTTCATCTATTTATTCTTCCTCCTTTATATTTTTTATTAATGACCACCACTTACTTGCATCTCTTAATTGTCGATAGACTTCCATGAAAACCTTCTATCATTCGTTAAATCCAAAAGAGGGAAATATCTTCTCTAATGAACTTATCCCCTATTATGCTAGTAATAGGTTTATAGTCCCATTATATAATGGAATATATTATCACATAATGTGGTCTAACATACATCCACACAAATTATGGATCCAAATCCTTCATAATGGTAGGGTTATTATTCATAACATCAGTCAGATGTCCAAATATAGTTAGAAGTTTCTCATCATCAGTCACATTACCCATACCAACATCATAAACTTGTATTGGATGGAAATACCAACATGGGACAAGAGTATTCATGCAGTTTCCATTCCTTTGACTAGGTGCTTTTCTAAATAATGGCATATAGTAGATTAATTATGAAATAGGATGTATAATATCATCATAAGAAAATACGTAGATTATATTAAAATTGTATATTCAACTAATTTCATAAACAAAAAATGTTATCTTTAAAGAAATATATAAATTTAAATACTTCATAATGGATTGTAAAGAAACGGGGAATTATCCTAATCTTATCTCCTGGGAGTGTCTATCCATGTGTGTTCTAAATCTTGTTGTCATGTACAAGGATTCCTTGGTTTATGCATAAATGTCCTTGATAGAGTTGTTACTCCTACGCAAATATATTGTAGAACTACATCAACTTATATTATCCAGATAAGGATTTATTTTCTGGCTAGATCCACATATTCTATTCATTAAAAAAAATTCATGTTGTTCTTATATTTTTATCATCAAATACTATCATTGGGTTTTTCCCCAAATATACATTTATTAAATCTAGTTTGCATGTTTTCTACAAACATCTGATGATACAAACTATAATTTATTGACCCCAATTTCCTATATTTGGTGCCTTTATTTATTACGTTGGCATGATTACAAGATAGTAATATTTTGAAAAAATGAATAATTTTTTTACTTTTGGAAAACGATATACACCCAAAAATTAAACATTACAACATGAAAGGAAAAAAAATTACAAACTCCTTTGAAAACATTCACAACACCAAAGTTATTTCTACATGTAATTCATAATAAACCTCATAATGTTGTAAGAAAATGAAATATAATAAAGGGGAGAGATAAAATTCATAGTACTATTTGAAATACTAAAGAATATATAATAAATATAAATATTATGCTTGCTGAATAACTAAAACTCATGTCTTTAAAATGAAAATAGACAAATTATGGTACGAGTAAGTGTTGAATAAATAAAATCATAATAAATTACAATCATGGGTTTTCTAATAGTTGAATAACCTTATTAACTTTCATTTACAAGTTTCATTGTTAGGGAGCGCATAATGTCCATCATCATCACCCAACTGTCAATGCCTCATTTCAAGTCAAAAATTAATCATTTTGTCAAGGCATTATGCCAAGACGATTATTTGTCACATGAAACCTACTGATGCATAAAGGGGATATAGAGGGAACCACTCATCACATATGAAGTCTAATTATTTAATCATATGAACTATAATAATCATATATATCATATACATTAATATTGATTATAGCATTTGAAATGAATATAACATTCCTTGAACATTAAGCATAAATAATATACATCCAGAGTAAATTGTTGAGTGGTTTTTTGATAGATAATCCATAGTAAAACTAATAATAAAAAATACAATGATATATTTTTGATGATATAATACCTATTAATCAACAAGATTATTGAAATAGATGAAGATAATCTTAATAAATCTTCAAGTAATTTTTGAGATAAATATTCTTTTACTTTGTAAATAAAAGATGTTTTGGAAAAATAATTACATAAAATAATAATTAATTTTTTATGGTGTATTAATTATAAGATGACTTATTATAAAATTTTAATGGTTTCAAAAAACCTATTATTGGGTTCCATGGAAAAAAGAGTAAGAATTTGAGAAATTCCCTTGAATTGGGCTTGTATTTTGGGAAAACATTATAAATGATCCATTTACAACATAAATCTCCGCATAAATAAAAGTTATATTCTAGTTGGAACAAAAATATATAACATTCAAATAGAATTAATGAGGATCATTTAATCATAAATAGGAATTTTATTATGTTAACTATAGAATAAAAGTAACTCAAATGAAAATGGATGTTTTGTTATAAAACTCTTAGCTTATGACTGATGTTGTCAATCATATGAAATTATTTTCCTAGATAACCAAATTAAATTCATTAATTAATATTTTAGTAACCTATTTTGTATTTAATTTATTTAATATTTACAAATTATGTTCATTCATGGGCTTCTTGATGGGTTTAATAAGTTCAATTTTATTATTTAGGGAAGTTTTCTTACTTGGAATTCTTGACGAGTTTACCTATGTTCATGTAATAATAAATATGTGAGAAGAGTATAGTGGTCCAGAATAGAAGTTCTATTATATATATTAACATCCAATATATTAAATGGTTTAAATTTTTTTATTGTTAGTGAAGAAGAATCATTATATAAAACGTTAATGATAATTGATAGGGTTAATTGGAGGTTTTTTATCACAATGAACTCATTATGATTTATCATGGGTAAAAAAGATTAGAAAACATGAATAATGATATAATACAGATATTGTAATCTAGTTTAACAATAAAAATGGTATCATGACTAGAATTGAATACTGTAGTTGAAATTAAAAACCCATCATCTCATAATGTGATAAATTGACACATCTCGAATAGTGTTTTCATTTCTATCATAATAGATGTAAAAATCATAGATGAGGATGAATTATTAAATTATGATAACAAAATTATAGTTCATTTGGGGTACTGTATTTTTCATAACATTTATATGAAATAAAGTGTGGAATAAAAAAATAAAAGATCTCTAAAAAAATACATGTTAATAAACACCTTATGAAATTTTGGTATACTAATGGCATTATATACAAATTCATATAATATTTTGATGAGAGAAAAAGAGGACCCTCATCATTTTTACTTAATATGGACAGTTAGGGGTATAGGTAATTACATATCCCAACATAAATCAATTTAAATTAATGGAGTATAACATAAAAATTGTGCTTGAATAATTGAAGGGTGACAGATGAGGAAAATGTTGTTGTAATTATTTCCATTAGAAAAAAATTCTAGTGTGCAACTCACCTGACCTACAAAAAGACACATATGTTCCTCTTATATTCAAAAAACAACAAAAAAAATTTATTTCATCAAATAAATTATAATTCCACTTACCAAAATACCTCCCTTAAATTTATAATCCTTATTATTTACAGATATGCATCTTATGAAAGATTTTAGTGCATTCCTTTTGAAGAAATATAAATAAGATTTAACATTAATCAGTGAATGTTTAAGATTTATTTATTTCTCCACCTCATTAATTTATTATTATACCTTGATTATATAATAAATATGTATATTACATAAACATATACTTTTTTATATAATATCAATGATTTATAATAATCTACACTTCCATCAAATGTGTGACGAAATCATCATTCATGGGTATATCAAACTAACTCCTCACAAACTGATGTCATTCATTTTACCATTTCCACTAATCAAAAATGAAAATTATTATATATTTATTATTGAAAAATTAATTTTATGATATTATCATATTTATAGAATTATTATATCACACATATCGTTTAACACTTTGTTATTTTTGAATAAGATAACATCGCTCACGCGTATGGTGGACTACCGTCTTGTGAAGCATTGTGGTCAATTCAAACTTTACATGGAAGGTAATAAACATGTTTATAATGATAAATATGTGATATATATGAAATTAAAATGATTATTAATTAAGTATATGCCATTTAACATTATTTACTTATATCGCAAAGAATATTATAAAAATATTTTATCCAACATACAGCCCACCATATCCATAAAGATTTTCTATTATTTTTTATTACTAAATTAAAAAAATAATCTAAATAAATATATACTGAATACATTTATGATATCAATATCATGTTTAAAGACTTGTATATGTTGAAAAATTTATCATTTCAAGATGAAAAAAATAATAATTAAATACATATATCAAGAAGAAAGGGGTTATTACATAAAACATTACCTTAACATCAAGTTCTTAATAAACATGCAATTAAATGTCATAATAAATATATGGATTGGTATGTCTGAATATTTTTATTTCATATATCTATAATAAAGAAATAATTATTATACAGATGGTTTTAACGTGTATGATGGAATTCATGACTTATTGTCATGGATTTATATTGTCTATTTTATTTCTGGGATACAAATGCAAATTCAAAAATCTGTTATATTTTTAGGTATATACTAAACATTTTACATGTTATATCAAGAATATACTAATTTTTATGATATTAAAAGTTTTATTATATTATATTATATTTTTGGGATTATGATTCAAAATATTACTAAATCGCAAAGGGATTTCCATATCACTTTTATCTTATATATGATACATTTCTTATTTAAAATAGGTTTTATTTATGTTGTGTATATTCTATCCAATACGAAATTTTATACATATTGTCATTAAAATTTTGGATATTTACATTTCCATTTAAAGATCTACCTTTTAGGGGTATTACAGTTCATATGATACACATGTGGTAAGTGATTTTTGTATCTATTTTCTTTTTTGAGACGTACGATATGTTATGCACCAATATTCGTTCATGTGGTTTCTGTATTGATACATGACATGTAAAATCATTAATTTATTTATCCCAAATATATTTTAAACTAAATTTTAATTAACTACAACATTGAAAATAATTATAAGGTTACAAATGTTGTAATGAATTTAAGTTACCATCTCATCATTTATGAGGAGAGTTTATGATTTTTTTTCAGCTGATAAAATAATATGACTCTCTCTCTTGAAACTCATAATTTTTTTAACCTACATTTAATCATGATATAATAAAGAAAGAAAATATTTTTTCAACTCTTTGGAACAAAAATTTATTCTCAAATTTTTTCTATGAATATATGCCATTATTTCTCTATTTGTTCAGAAATAATATTTCTTATTGAATATCATTTCTAAAAAAAATAAATAAGTTTTTATTATTATCATATTATATTTAAAATAAATTATTCCCAATTTTTATCTTTGAATTTTTTTTACATAAATGTTAATATATTTTTACAAAAAAAAATCTTTATTTTATTTTATAGAAATAGTGAATCTGACATTGTGTGTGGTACAAAAACTTTCCCTCCATTATAACCACTATTGCCATAAAATATACATTTATAAATTTCAAGGTAATTTTAAATGTAAATAATTATCAACTTTTTTATTTTTGGGGAAATTGACTTCATTGTTTAAACAACATTTCTCTTATAAAATATTTTAAATTATTATTCAAAATCTTTTATATATCCACAAGGTAACCTTCAATGATAAATATTTTCAAAAAAATTTCAGTTTTTAAATGAATTTTTAGTGGGGAAGAATATTTTTGTTAAGAAATTTTTTAATAGAATTTTTAAGCATCTCTTTAAATTTTTCATGGATATTTTAGTGAATTTTGTTTTCTGTTTTAAATCTTATTTACAAATTTGAAAATGTATTTTCTCTAAAAAATGATTTAAATAATTTTTAAGGATTTCATTATATGTTTTCATGGTTATATTAAATAAATGGATTTTAAAAATTCATTTAGTTTTAAAAATTCATTATAAAAATGTTTATTTTCCACGAGAAATGATCCTTGTAATTTCCCATTTAAAATCATTCTCAATCTATGAAAAAAAACATTCATGTTACTTATGATTTATTGGGGATAGGATTGAAAGATTCCATTCATATTATTTCTCTGAATAGATTATGAGGATATGATGTTAATGAAACCATTTTCTCTTCCATAAGTTATATCATTATTGAATTAATATGAATATAAATTAATTTACAAGGGTTAATCTATGATTTTTTTTCTTAGTTGGTTATTAAATTGCTGAAAACACAATCATTACATTCAAAATTAAGACCTTCTGTCATTATACTGGTAATGATATGATGGAATATTTATGGAACACATTTCATTTCTAAGTGTATGATATTATTTATGATTTATAATATTATGTTACACATAATTATTATTTCCATTAATATATCGGTGTGACCTATATCTACCTCCAATGAAATTTTTAATTATTTGTAAGAACCCAGATCATCGTTTCAGGTACGTCTTTCTTTCTTCTAGAGTTTTTATGAAAAATGATGTTTCTAGAAAATTTTGAAGAACACGCCATGTACTTTTTGAGTACATTCTATGTACTCTTCTCCAGCTTGAAGTCGTGTGTTGGCCGGGCCCGGGCCACACAGACGGTGTGTAGGGGTGACGTGGAGGCTGATTTTGGCCAAGTATGGAATGACCTAGTACACGTCCTGTACTATAAAAGTACATGTCATATACTTTCTTTCTATTTATTAAACAGACCGGGGTTGCGCCTGACACACATAAACATCTTCTTCTAGGTCCTGTTTTTCCAAGAGCGCTGAGGATATGTTAATCTTTGATGAGCTCCCGACTCTCTGTCCATTATCTGATTCGAGCACGGTCAATTGTGTTGTAATCGCAATGGTGAGTTCTTCCTTCTGCTTGAGACTTGTTTTCCAATTCTTCCACATTCTCAAGTTATCTCTTGCTGAAATTTTTGCGAGTTTTCTCAGATCTATGATGTTTTTGGGAGAATTAGTCATTGTGGTTCAGGTAAATCGATCTTATAGGATAAAGGTATGTGTTTTGTGCCTTTTTATAAGAATTTGTTGAATAATATGCGCTATTTCCACCAATTCCCTTGAACGGGGAATTCTGTGTTCCATATTTCTCTCATGTTGTTTGCCTGCTTTTCTTGATTTTTGTAGTAGAGGTTTATGCTTGTGAGTAGATTAAATTGTTTTGTGCTCAGGTTGCTTTTCCATTCTTGTTTTGATTTTTTTGCATTTTTCTAGTTGCCATGTCTAGTTGTAGAATAGTGTAACTTCTTCTTTGTTATGTTGTTGAGCCTTGTATTGATATCCATGTAGTTCTTGAGGTTTACTTGGACGTTGCACGCGTGCTGAGCATGTTTCTTTCACACAGGTTTGTGAGAACCTAGTGTTGTAGACCATATGGAGAATATATATAAGGGATTCTCCGGAGTGTCTTTAATTTGATGCGAGACCACCGGGTTAATTGACGATTAGTACTTCCTCAGAGAGTATGTAGTTCCTCAACGCGTGCCATAGGGGTAATGAGACGTTGACTGCTTCCCCAGAGAGCCTTTAGCATGATATGAGACTATAGGGGGAATTGAGGGTGATTGCTTCCTCAGAGAGTATATTCTTAGCTGAACCAGTGAGGTGAGACTGTGTGTGCCTGCTAGAGGGTTTCTAGTACTGTTAGGTTGAACCACAGGGGTTAGGATGTGATAGCTACCCAGAGGGTTACATATTTTCTACTTTTTGTTGGTTGTTACTTATTTACTTTATATGTTAGAACTGTGAACTGTAGCTATTGTGTAATTCTTATTTTCTGTTCCTATACTTCACTTGACATGTATTCATTGCATGTTAGCCACAGATATTTGGGTGGTTTCCTACTGGGATTGTATCTCACACCCTATTTGGGCCATTCTTTCTGGCCCAATCAGACTTTTTTGGTGTAGGAATAGATAAGGGAAAGCACCCTAAGACTTTTGGTACTTAATTTCTTGGAGCTGGAGGGAAAGGGACTGAGCATCATCTTGCGATGTTGTGTAGTTTAATTTTTTTTCTTATTCACTTGATTTTCAGTTATATTTCAGCACGATGTTGTGTTTTCTGATTTCCTTAGAAAGATGAACCTATTGCATCATTATCATAATTTTTTTATGCATTACGTCCGCAATTCAGTTCAGTTGTTGTATGCTGTTTATTGTATCCGCTGTTGTGTTTTCTTGTTCTTCCACTGTATAATTTACTGAATGAGGGCATAATTTCCCCATCTACTCACCATGGCCCTCGCAGCTAGTCGGCACCCTCTGGCGATTGGGTAAACACGCTTGAGGTCATGTGTTGAACTGGGTACGGGGCACTAGTGGAGGGGCTCCAGATTCCGGTCGTTACAATGTGGCATCAGAGGAGTTCTTTTCTCTTACCTTACTATTTGAAGACTTTATCCAGGGATAGGGTGAATTTGGTACATGGTATTAAGCTATGATCAGGAGTATCTAACCCGGGTATAGGGAAATTCCATACTACCTCGTTAATTGTGTTTTTTTTTGTTTTGAGATTTTACAGTTGATATGATTTCACAAAGAGTGATTCACATGCTTTTTGTTGTCATTTCCTTAATGAGTGTTGTTCTATTTCTGTCGCAACCTGATGAGATGAGGGTATTCCATCTCATGAATCATATAGGCACTTGTAGAAATCACATTCCATGCATTATTGCCATGCCATCTAGTGTGCATTAGCGATTTCATTATGTTGTTATAGAATTTGTGTAGATTATGAATGATATTGTGATATAAGTTTGATAGAATCTCTGCTACCTTGTTAGAAGATTTTTTTTTTCATACATTGCTTAAATGGATGCCAAATTTTGATTCATGAGGTGTTATGGGCCCTCTCGAATCGAAAATTGGTGGATCAGGATCCTGTTTTCTCTGGTCCATGACTATAGGAGATGCCATGCTTTGATTAGCGGGGAGTAAGGGCTTGCACGAATCGAGATTTGGTACCACCTTGCCCTGTTTTCTGTGTTTTTTGGGGTTCTGAGGAGTTTCTGAGCTACTGCCCAGAAAACCCCAGAATACACAGCGTGTACATCTTGACTACATGACATATGGTTTTTAGACCGTATCATTGACCGTGTGGGCAAGGACATGACGTTGTAAAAATATCTTCAGGAACACTTCGTGTATAGTAGGTACACACCGTGTAGTTCGGAGCCGTGTACCTGGTCGTGTCACTAACAACACGGGTCGGGGAAGCTCGGGTAGAACACGCCTTGTTGTAAAGGAACACACCACATAGTTCTGTCTAGGTACCCGGCCTTGTCATGAATAACAAGGGACAATGTCACCTTCACCTATAAACGTCGTGCTTGTTCGGAACATGTCATGTAAGGTTCAGCCGTGTAGACGGTCGTGTGTTTAACAACAGGGGCCTCTGAAGCCTTGTCTAGTACACACCGTGTTTGTTCAGAATGTGCCGTGTAGTTTTGGGTTAAGTCGGACCGTCTGCGTTAGCCGTGTAAAAAGTCTCGGGCATGAGAATAGTTTTCCAATACACGCCGTGTGTTGGGTCAACAGCCTGTGTAGTTGGAGGTGTTACACGAAATGTACTGTAGGAGTATAAACCCATGTCAGTGGGTTAAGAAGACACGCCATGTAGTTTTTATACACGACGTGTAGTCTTTTATTGTAACCTTGTGTGGTTTTCTTCCCATGTTACCATTTTGTACTCTTGTGTACTCTGTCCTGGTTTTTCTAATCTAATGTGTACTTTTTATATTTCAGATCTATTCCTCCGAGACGTCCTCCAGTTATACGTCTGTCATCAAGTAGTGATCTGACACTAGATATGGAAGATCAAGGACTTCCTGCCGATCCTCCAGTCGGGCCAGCCCTGGCACCAGCTGTAATTCTAGTTGCAGGTGCTGATGCACAGTTCAGGGAAGGTTTTATGAGGATGATGCAGAGGATTTAGGGAGCACCACCTCCTTCCACGACTATGGAAAACTTGACACTAGTTATCCAGCAGCAGCATCCTCCTACTTTCTCGGGGGAAAGAGGACCTCAGGCTGGAGATTCATGGCTAGAAGCTAGGCTGACTATCATCGAGCATCTGGGGATGCCTCCAGAGAGTAGGGTCAAGCTTGTTACCTACATGCTCCGAGACTCTACCAATAGGTGGTGGGACATGATCTCATAGGCGGTTCACCCATAGGTTATGACTTGGGAGGATTTTCAGCACGTCTTTTAAGACATCTTCTACCCAGATACCCTGTGGGCCGACCGAGCCCGAGAGTTCATGAGCTTAGAGGAGGGTACTCTTTCATTCATGCAATATTCCTCTTGTTTCACCGAGATGTATCATTTCACACCCCTCCGATATGGGAGTGTGGTGTTCTTAGCAAGGAAGTTCGAGGATGGTCTCAGGCGGGAGATCCACTCTTAGGTGAATATCGTTCAGTTGAATTCCATCACTTCCATCATCAACCAGGCACTGATTACGGAGCGCAATCTAAGGGACTATAGAGCTGTGATCCAGGGAGGTTTTGCTTCTAGAGATTTTATTCATCCGAATAACAACAAGAAGCGTCGTAGGGATTCTATGCGTGGTGATCCAAGGTAGCAAGATGCATCTTCATGATGCATGGTGACATGCTACCAGTGCGGCAGGTCAGGGCACATGAGGCCGCAATGCCAGAGAGACCCCGTGGAGTGCTGATCTTGCAGTAAGATGGGTCACCTTCAACATTTTTTCCAGGTTTTCTCACCAGCAGCTGGTGATCGGGGTTCTTCCATGACTCCTGGTTCAAGAGCAGCACCACCAGTTTGTCACCAGTCTTGGAACTGGAGTTCTTCTGGCCATTCGGGCCGAGGTGGAGGTCGAGGCCATGGCGGTCTACCACCAGTCCCTCAGCACCAACAGGGAGGTTCAACTAAGAGTGGTTATCTAGGGGCACAGGGCTGCGGTGCAGGCCAGTCTTTCGCCATGGAGCAGACCTATCAGGTGTAGGATACTAGCCCTTCTACTGTTCGAGGTACTGTTTTATTAGCCTCAGTTTTATTATCAGATCATTTTTATACTGTTGCTACACATATATTTATCTCTGTTGCTATTGTGGAGAGCCTTGGGCTATGTGTATATTATTCTACCGACTTGTTAAAACTATACACAACTTTGGGGACAAGGACATCTAGTGTACATCAGTGTTGGATGTTCTATCTCGAGGTTGTAGGGTATCATTTCACATGGGATCTCTATGTCCTATAGATGACAGGCTATGATGTCATTCTCGGGATTGACCGGTTAGTTCCCTTCCCGGAAATCATCAACTGTTATCACCACCGAATGAGTTTTGTTTCATTAGAGGGTGAGTCTTTTCTTCATAGAGTCGAATGGGATGTCCAGGCGAGTCGAGCAGGACATGAGCATCATGGGCTAGGAAAGGTGACAACCCAGATTGCTAGTCTTTATCTGGATGATTAAGGGACTTCGTAGTTGGACTCTCCTCCAATTTTGGATCTTTTAAAGGACTTCTTTCTAGAAGAATTTTTGGGTTTGAATCCGGAGTGTGAGGTAGTCTTTTCTATCGAGCACGTGCTAGGAGCTGCACTGGTGTCCATTCCTCCTTATAGGATGGAAACACATGAGTTGAAGGAGCTCAAGAAGCAGTTGGAGGAGTTGCAGGCAAAGGGTTTCATCCAACCCAGTACTTCTCCTTGGGGTTCTCCTATGATGTTTGCGAAGAAGGCAGACGGTACCCTTCAGCTTTGTGTAAATTATTCCGAAGCTGAACCAGTTGATGGTCAAGAACATATATCCCTTACCGAGGATCGATGACCTCTTTGATCTTCTTTGAGGAGCCCAGGTGTTCTCGAATATCAACTTGAGGTTTGTTTATCATTAGTTCCACGTTAGTCCATCAGATATACCGCTTACGGCCTTCAAGAGCAGGTATGGTCTACACGAGTTTACAGTCATGTCGTTCGGTCTCACGATCGCGCCTATAGTTTTCACGGCACTGATGAACCGAGTGTTGCATCCTTACATGGACTCCTTCGTTATGGTCTTCATGGAAAATATCTTGGTGTACTCTCACACTCGACATGACCATGCCACATATCTTGACATCGTTTTGAGTACACTGAGGGATAATCGTATTTATGCTAAACTTTCGAAGTGCCACTTTTGGATAGAATAGATTCACTTATTTGGTCACGTCATCTCAATGGCAGGAGTATCTATGGACCTAGAGAATGTGAGAGTTGTTGTCTCTTGGGAGAAGCCAAAGAACTCTTTTGAGGTACGGAGTTTTCTAGGGCTGGATGGATACTACAGACACTTCATTCATGACTTCTCGCACCTAGAAGCACTGTTGACAAGTCTGACCATGAAGGGGGAGATTTTTTTGTGGTTAGATTCTTGTGATTCTGCCTTTCAGGACCTGAAAGGGAGGTTGACGTTGGCACGGATTCTAGTCTTTCTAGAGACAGGCAAGAGCTATATAGTCTATTGTGATGCTTTAGGTATCGGGCTAGTAGCTGTGCTTATGCAGGGATATGGAGTCATTGTGTACGGGTCTTGACAGTCGAGGCCACAAGAGAGGAACTACCTAACACATGATATGGAGTTGGTATCTATTGTTTATTCCTTATATTGTTGGAGACACTATCTTCTGGTAGGGAACTTTGTGGACTTCACTGACCACAAGAGTCTCAAGTATCCCTTCACTCAGCATGATCTAAATTTGAGTCAGTGCAGGTGGGTCGAGTATCATCAGTCTTTTGATTTCGATATTACCTATATGCCGGGAAAGGGGAACACAATGGAAGATGCATTGACCATGAGAACTCAGATTCAGGCAGTTTAGGAGGCCAACAGTGAGTGGCATCTTATGGCTCTATTCTCTTAGATGCATCTAGAGTTACACAATAGATAGGGAAAAACCTTCTTATCTTCGGTAGCTGTTACCACTACACTACTTGATCAGGTACGGATGAGGAAAATATCAGACTCTGAAGTATTAGTCATATGGGAGAGTGTTTCAGGAGAGGACCCACTTCCAATATGGAAAGTGGGTGAGTATGAGATCTTGCATTTCCAAGGAAGCGTATGGGTTCCAGCAGATATATGTAAGGATCTGATGCATGATTTTCATTCCTTAGTTTGGGCAGTTCATCCTGGCTTCAACAAGTTGTATTGGAACCTGCATCACCCATATTGGAGGCTGGGTATGAAGAGAGATGTTGCTGGTTTTCCCATGAGATGTTCTACTTGTCAGCAGGTGAAAGTAGAGCATCATCGACCAACAAATCTTTTGCAGCAGTTACCCATTCAAGAGTGGAAGTGAAATGATGTCGCGGTGGACTTTGTGACTGGGTTACCGAGGTCACCTCGGTGTAGTGATGTTGTTTAGGTTTTCGTCGATAGGATTGTGAAGGCTTCACATTTCATTCCAATGAAGGAAACCTTCAGTATTAATGATCTGGGATGACTGTACATCAAAGAGATCATTCGTCTGCATGGAGTTCCACACTCTATTATTTCAGATAGGGATGCACGCTTTACCTCTAGGTTCTGGCAGGGACATCATAAGGCCTTGGGTACACCGTTACTTTTGAGTACAACATACCATCCCCAGAATGATGGCTAGTCCGAAAGTATCATCCAGGTGCTTGAGGGTATGCTCAGAGCTTTCATCCTAGACTTTGGCGGTTCTTGGCAGAAGCATATTCAACTGGTGGAGTTTTCCTACAACAATCGGTTTCGGGTCACTATTCAGATGGCACCTTACGAGGCTTTGTATGGTAGGCCATGTCGATCACTCTTATGCTGGCAGGAGGAAGGAGAGGAAGCATTGTTGGGACCTCATCTTGTTCAGGAGACTTCAGAGCAGATAGAGTTGATTTGGAAAAGGATGGCTAAAGCACAGTCTCGGCAGAAGTCTTATGATGATCAGCTGAGATGACCTCTACAGTTCGAGGTCAGGGATCAGGTTTTCCTGTGTTTCGCACCGAGGTAGGGACATAAGAGGATGCATAGGCAGGGTAATCTTTCACCATAGTATGTCGAGATTTTTGAGGTTTTGAAGAGAGTTTGGCCGATCGCCTATCGGTTGTAGCTGTCCCAGAGGTACCGGGTTATGCATGACGTCTTCCACGTCTCTTAGCTCTGACGTTACTTTTCAGACTAGTCTCATGTCTTCTAACCTAAGAAGGTTGAGATTTATGTTGATGTGTCATTTGAGTAGCATCTTATCCGGATTGTCGATTACAGTACGAAGGTTCTCCTTGGGCGGTCTATCCCTATTGTATGGGTGCTATGGAGGCATTAGAGAGTACATGACGGGACGTGGGAGGGGGAGGCCGATGTGAGGTTGCAGTGGCAGGAGCTGTTCGTGATTTCTTCTTCTACACCTCGCTAGGGAAATTCATGGATGGATTTCTTCTAAGGGGGGAAGTTTTTAAGAACCCGGATCTTCGTTTCTGGTACGCCTTTCCTTATTCTGTAGTATTTTAGAAAAATGATGTTTCTAGAAAATTTTGAAGTACACACCGTGTACAATATGAGTACAAGCTGTGTACTCTTCTTCGGGTTGAAGTCGTGTGCTGGCCATGCTCAGGCCACACATACGGTGTTTAGGGGTTATGTGGAGGCCGATTTTGGTAGAGTATGGAAAGACCTAGTACACACCATGAACATTATTTTTTTCATTAAACGGATCTATGTCAAGCCAAACGCATAGAAATGTCTTCTTATAGGTCTCGTTCGTCCGAGAGCGCCAAGGATCTGTGAATCTTCGATGATCTCCTGCATCTCCGTCCGTTCTCTGATTCGAGCACAGTCGATTGCATTGGAATCAAATCAGTGAGTTCTTCCTTCTTCTTGAGCCTTTTTTTTCCAATTATTCTTCCTTATCATGTTATCAAATACTAAAAATTTTGTGCATTTTCTCAGATCTACGAAATTCTAGGGAGAATTAGTCGTCATGGATCATTTATATCGATCTCCTTGGATCGAGGTTGGTGGTTTGTGCCTTTCTGTAGGAAGTCATTGAATATTATGTGCCATTTCATCCAATTACCATGAACATGGAATTTTTTGTTCCCTATTTTCCCCTACAATTTTCCTTCTTTGCATGGATGTTGTAGTAGTGGTTCATGGTTGTGAGTACAATAAATTGTTTTGTGCTCAGGTTGCTTCTCCATGCTTGTTTTTTTGTTTGGACTTTTTCCAGTTTCCATGCTTAGTTATAGGATAGTAGAATTTTTGCTTTGTTATGATGTTGAGCAATAGATTGATAGCCAATTAGTTCTTGAGGTTTACATGGAAGTTGCACTCACGTTGAGGATGTTTCTTTCACAAAAAACTATGAGAACCTAGTATAGTAGACCATCGGGAGAATGGACATAAAGGCTTATCCAGAGTGTCTTTAATACGATGTGACACCATAGGGGGAATTGACGATGAGTGCTTCCTCAGAGAGTCTGTATTTCCTCAACGCAGGCCACAGGGGGAATGAGACATTGAGTGCTTTCCTAGAGAGCATTTAACATGATACAAGACTATAGAGGGAATTTACAGTGAGTGCTTCCTCAGAGAGTCTATTCATAGATGAACCAAATGGGTGAGACTATGTGTGCCTCCTAGAGGATTTCAAGTACTGGTAGGTTGAACCATATGGGTTAGGTTGTGAGAGCTACCCAGCGGGTAACCTTTTTTCTACTTGTTGTTGGTTGTTGCTTGTGTACTTTATATGTTAGAACTGTAAATTGTAGCTGATGTGTATTTCCTATTTACTATTCCCATAATTTACTTTCCATGTATTCATTGAATGTTAAGCATAGATCTTTGGGTGGTTGCCTACTGGGATTGTATCTCAAACCCTATTTGGGCAATGCTTTTGGGCTCATGAAGACTTTGTTGTTGCAGGAATAGATAAGGGAAAGTGCCCTTTGACTTCCGGTACTTGATTGCTTGGAGCTGGAGAGCAAGGGACCGAGCATAGGCTTGCGATGCTGAAGAGTTTACTTTGTTTTTATTTTACACTTGTTTTTTAGTTGTATTTCAGCATATTGTTGTGTTTTCTTCTTTCCTTAGAAACTTGTAAATGTCGTATCATTATCACAATTATTTTATGCATTGCTTCTGCTATTCATTTCAATTGTGCTATGCTGTTTATTGTTTCTGCTATTATGATTACTTGTTTTTCTACTATATACTTTACCGAATTTGGGCATTGTTTCCCCACCGACTCACCAAGGCCCTCGTTGCTATTCACCAATCTCTGGCATTTAGGGAAATGCGCATGTGATCTTGTGGCGAACCGGGTATGTGGCAGCAGTGGAGGGGCTCCGTATTTGGGTCGTTACACAATTAATTCAATATATCCTCAAAGATATATGTGAGGTTATCCCAATCATAAATATTGGAACATGACTGGTTATACAATCCAAAAAATGGCACACACAAGAGGTCATAAAATGCACAATTCAAGTATATAGGCCGTTAAACCAATCCTATCATGTTTTGGATAGAATTTCTGGTATCTAGGGCATAATATTTTATATTCTTATTTATATAGTATAATCCTATGTATTATTACAATTTTAATATCTCATGGATCATGTTTATTTATTTCATTTTCATTCATGAAAAATAGACAGCAAATAATTATTCCATGACTTAATAATAAAATCCATGATATGTTTTAGAATGGTTTTAAAATGTTATTATTCGGTTATCATACACTTATTTTGAATTTATTATTTTGAATCTCGCTTTTTTTCTCATACTGATCATATAATCTCAATGTTTCTTATGTTTTATTTTCCCATGTCATGAAGAATGTATTTATATAGGGAATGTTTGTGGAAATTACGAAAGGGGAAGATCATAATGGGATCCATTTAATATATTTAGTGAATAATGAATATTGTGTTCTAGGCCCCTAGTAAAAATTAAATATTGTGGTCTTCAGATGAGTGTTTGTTTATTGTAATGAATATTATTAAAAAAATATAAAATTTCCATATAAGAGAAGCCTAGGTCATTAATTATGGTATCAATGTAATGTTTTGGTTAATAATTTCAAACTAGCATGATTCAAATTTAGCGAGATCCCTATGGATATTTCTAATATTATGTCTAGGTATATCTCTTAGGATAACTCTAAGAATGAACCAAAGTACATAAAAATGTCTGATAATTTTGGTAATTGATAGAGAATGTGGTTTTGAAGAATAAAATCCATATCTAGATATGAAAAGTGGATGTGGCTATAAAATTGAGTAACATAATTCAAATAACTCCAAAACGGTGCAATAATCGATGCTAAGTCATCACTTCATCCATGGAAACTGACCTTGTTGGAAACCGGGTTTGACACAACCATGGGATATTCATTTGATGTTCATAAAATCCTTTTGAATCATTATAATGGAAAAATATATCTGATTACTATTAATAAAATTTAATAATCCTAAGGTATCATAGATTAAAAAAACACTGTCATGATTTAGAAATCATAAAATTAAATTTCATTATTATTCTATTTCACATTATGATTAGTGTTTCTCACACTATGTTTTTTAATTTTTAGCCAATCATTGGAACCAAAAGGAACTGGGGTAACATTGAATGTGATGGAAAATTTTATGTTGAGAAACCAAATTGGATGATGAATGGAGGGAAATATATTATGATTATACTTAATCAGCTATCACAATATATGATTAACAATGTGAACTTCAGTGAGATTCCAAACACACTTACCAATAGAAATATGTAATTTTATGAAATTTTATGTGGTAATGATCATTTATGAAATAACATTGATCTCTAAAAATGACTAAAAGATGAGAATAATAACTAAGATGAATCTATAAAATTATTCGGATGATTTTTTCTGTATGGAAAATACAGTCATAGCGTGACAAAATGTTGAATATTTTAATCTATTATGGGGGGGAACATGGGAATTCCCAAGTCAATTTTATATCCCAATAATTAACTTCATTAAAATGGAAAGAACAACTAAATACAATAAATAATATATATTTATTGATGTATTTATGTATTTGGAATCAGGAATTGTGTTATTTTAGTTTCTAAATTTATATGGACTATTAATAATTTTTTTAATTTAGTATATGAATGAATATATTGAATGATGACCATGTACTAGAATAGAAATATCATTTCAAGGATAAATTAATGGAAAATATATGACTAGTGGAATTATAACCCTTAATATGTTCATGATGTTGATGAAATAATGCTGGGATAAAGAGATGATTAATTTGGAATGACATATCATTCTTTTATGAATTTTATTTAGTGCATCGTACAATAAATAAATAATATTTCTGAGTTAAATATGAAGGTGAAATGGAGAAATCCACAAAAAAAGGATAAAATTATTTCTTCAAAATAAAACTATATCTCGTATGTACATTTTCCTCAGTTCTTACTCTACCTAGAAAATGAATTTTCTAGTATTTGGAAAAGGATATCAAAAAAATGATTTCATGTTCTATTAATTTTTTATGATATAAATGATATTATTCATGCCTTATTGTTTTATGTATTTTTCTTTATTAACCTTCTCTTGATCACCCACATACTTGTTTTCAATGTTCTCTTTCACTAATCATTAGTATTTGGGTGTTTATTTCCCTTCAATTTCTATGTTTTCACTTTCAACATATGTTCTCTTATTTAAAACCTTGTTTTTATATTTCAAGATGACATTCACACATCCCTTTATGTTCATAAATTGGATGATTTATTAAAACTTTTTACAATGTGGGATTACTTGACTTGATATTCAATTGTTAATCCTTTGTTTGTTGAAATGAATTTAAAGGTTGATATACATTTTATGTGAAGGTAAAATGTGGCAATCCAAGATTTTGTGAAATATTTTTTAAAATTAAATTAATATTATTGATATTTTAGGTCACATGAAAAACTATGTGTATCGTTAATTACACCTAGCTTCTATTACACAAGGCAACTAGTTTCATAGAATGTGTGCATGACACATGACACTAAGCATCAGTGAACTATAACGTAATATTAAATAAAATATATATTTTCTAACCTAGACATTATATAAATATGTATGAATAATATTATCTACTATATGAAAAATACCTAATTATTCCCTATTTAATATAAATTTAATTATTAATTCGTAGTATGTAATCTATCTAATTTTAGTAAAACAATTATCTTCATCAAAAATGTATTTACAAAAAAATAATAATTATTGATTTTTAGGAGAAATAGTTGTAATTAAAATATAGTGGATTGAGATAATATACTTGATAGATTTTAATATTATCTTGAAAATAAAATATAATAATTTACTTATTGAGAATTTTTCGGATTTTGTATAAATTATTAAATTTTTAGAGAATGGTGAAAAATGCCAATTTTTACAAAACTATAATTTATTTTAAAAAATAATTCTTTTTAATTCAGTATTATTTTATAAATTATTATATTTATTATTTAATTATATAAACTCACTAATTTATATATTTATAAAATATATATTGTATTTTAGTATAATATTATTTTTTGGGTTTTAAATATTTTTTTTCTAAAAATTATTATAAAGTGAATAATGTTTATCTATTTTAAGTATTTTAAAAGATAAATTATATTGAATGTTTTAAATTATATTTTTATATTATATATCAATAAAATATAATTTATATTCTTAAAATAATTATTATTAGACAAGGATATAATAAAAAATATTCTTATTCATTAATCATTAATTTCTTGAAAACGTGATTTCTCATTACGTGTGTGTGTTTTCTATTTAATTTAATTTTTACAAATTTTATATACATTATTTGGAAAAATAATATTTATTTTTGAAAATTTGGTATCTAAAATAAATTTTTGTAACTTTTTCATTTATTTCTCCAAAGAATAATTTTTTGATGAAAACTCAAATATTGATTTTCAATTGAAATCATCATTTTCATTAAATATTTTTTTAATGTTATATTAAATAATAAATTGGGATAAAAATAAAATTCTTTAATTATATGTCCATTAAGTCAATTTATATATTTTTAATCAATTAAAAATTAAATTTCGACATAAAAACATTTTTCATCATTGTAATAGTTTTCCATTAAAAACACACATTCTTGTCGCAACAACATAATTATTTTTAAGTTAACTTTTTCCAAATAATTGAATAGAAATTAAAAAAATAGAATATAAATTTTTAGTCAAAAAAATTTAGATTATATATTATGTTCAACTTGATATATAGCCAAAATTAATAGAAAGAAAAGAAAAAATTATTCACCATGGGTAAGTTAAATATTGGTTTACTATAGGTTTAAACTAAAAATATAAGGGTTGCAAATATCTTTAAACTTGTCTATCACACATTATATATATATATGTTTTCCATAATCAATCTAGGATCTATAATTTTTTTTATTTGGTACTTTATAATAGAAAAATTCATTCTTTTAATACTTTATTTAAAAAAAAATTACAACAATTCCACTCACCACATTTATAAAAGGTCACCACATATTCTATCCACTATAAACCATAATACCATTTTGGTATAAAAAATACCTTCACAAATTTCATTAAATTATTCTTACTATCATCTATTATTCCTTATTATTTATTATAAGAAGGCCTGGTAATTATTTTGTAAAATACCTATTGAGGATACCAGAACAATATATAGCATTCATCAATGTGTGTTTTTGTTTTATTTCTTCCTCCACCTCAATAAATTATTATTAAAACATGATTATTTGATATATATAGTATCTTAATTAAATTTATAGGATGTTATATTATGCTAATGTCATATAACACTCTCCAATTCAATCTAATGCATTACGATATCAATATTAGTATGTATGACAGACTACCTCCTCAGGTACCGATGTAATTATGTTTTCAAATTCCACATATCAAGGATATAAATAGTGGTAGATTTATTTTTTATATATTATATGTTGTATATTATTATAATTATAAAATATATATATCACACATACCTTCAAACTCTTCAATTTTTTTGTAATACGATAATGGTTCTCTTATGTAGATAAACTACCGCCTCACAAAGTGATGTAATTTTATCACAAATTACTTGAAATGTATTCATAATGGATTTAATGATATTATCTGATATATATTAAATAATAATTATTACTTAAGGAAAACATATAATTTACCTTGAATTATTTCAATCTGAAAATAAATTGAAAACAACATTTATGCTTGTGTGTGGCCTATTGTCTCCAAGAAGTGTGTATTTTTCCTTTTTTATCACTAAATCCTCTATATGACTCTAAATACATATATAATTAATATAAATTATATTCATATAATGTTGGATAATATTTATATGCTTAAATACTAATAAAATTAGGTTGAAAAATATCATGTAAAATCATGTATGATAAAAAAATTGATTATTTTCGGAAACATAACTTTATCATTGAATTGGTAAAAAATGAATAATAAATAGTCATATAAAAATAATATAAGGTATGATATTCATAAATATTTTTATTTAATATATTTGTCATTTAATTATATTTATTATATATTAGGTATGAATCTATACAATGGAAGTCAAGACTTAAGTTATGGGATTTCTATTCTCCCTCTTATTTGTTGGAGACTTATAATGATTCACCTATAGTTTCATTTCTGTACTATATAGATGAAAAATTTGACATGTTATATGATGAATATCATAATTTTAACGGTATTAAATGTTCAGTTTGATGTTATTCTTTATTTTGGACCTATGAATCAGATGATTAATAATGTAACATGGTATTTCTCTCTCACTTTTTTACTTTTGTGAGATACATTCCATATTAACCTTTTTATTCGTATATGATATCTATATACTATCCACTAAAATATTTTAAATTTATTCTCCTAAAAATTATTTATATTTAAGTTTCAATATTAAGATATATATTCCCAATGATTATAGGTATAATGATACCAATGTAGTAAGGAATTTTGTTTTATCAATTTTCCTTTTTTGAGACTTATGTGATATTATGCATGTATAATCCTTCATGTGGAGATTATATAGACATGTGAAATTTAATATCATTAATTATTATATCTTCATGTTATTTGAATTCCAGTTTTCTATCATTCATTAATTAGTTTAATGATTCAATTTTTTCATAGTTGAAATGGATTTATGTTACCATCTGATCAATTATAAATTTTATTGAGGAACCTTTTTTATATTAAAAAAATAATAATTAAACACACATTTGTCTAATTAATTTTATTATATTGTGGTTATAAATGATAATTTAATGATATATTAAAATTATTCATCTATTTATTAGTTAAAAATAATTGAGAAATTTTGTAATAAAAATATGAATTTAGATCTACCATTTATCAAAGTAGGTTTTATTCCAAATCCATGTCATTTAAAATTGTTTACCAAAATATTAATTATTCTACTATTATTTGAAATATACTTTTTTACCCATTTTTAAATTTATAACCAATTTAAAGTAATATTAAATTGTTATTATAAATAATTTTTATTTTATATTACAAAAACTAATAATGGAATCCTTATATACATCATGATACCAATTTTCCTCCATTATGACCATTATTTTCATTGATGATTCCATTATAAATTTTCTTGGATATTTTAAAACGAATTTATTTTTCAAATTTTTTTTGTATTAAAAATTATTTTGAATATTTAAAAGATATTTACCTAATTTTTTTTTAAATTATATATGAAGCATCATTTATCATTTTCATGGTTTTTTTATGAGAAATAATTTTCATAATTTTTTATTTCATAAAAAGTGCATAAAATGATGAAATGATATTTTCATCCAGAAATCCAGGAATATTTTTTAAATATTCATTAATATTTTCTAAATTTTATATTTATATTGAAATATTTTAAAAATTATTGTCTATTTTATAATATTTTTTCAATGTGGAATAAATACATTCCTTAAAAAACATTTAAAATAATGTTTAAAGAATTCATTTTATGTTTTAATGGTTTCTTTAAAATAAGATGATTTTAACAAAATTCATTATTTTAAAAAGTGATTATCAATGAAAATTATTTTCCCCATGAAAATTTACATTTTATTTATCATTAAAAATCATTCCAGAACTAAGAACACATAATTTGATGTTACTGGTGTTTTAATAGAGATATGTTCCAATTATACCATTATTATTATTTATATAAATTTTATTTTTATGACATTATTTTAATGAAACCAAATTCCTTTCCCTATTATATACCATGAAAAAAAATTATGAAGCCATATTCTTTCACATTTTTAACGCTATGATGAAATGATGAAATGATTATGAAGCATGTATCATTCTACATGTTTTGATTTGAGAAACTTTTTATAAAATCCATTTCATTTCATTTTTTTGATATTATGAATGACTTATAATATTGTGCCACACATAAGTATATATTTAATTATAATATGTGTGGGACCTATATCTCCCAACAATGAATTGGGAAAGGATTGATGTTATAATATCTCAATGGGAATGAAGGATTTTATCTTATTCCAAGGAGAGGGTAATTGAAACGTTATACCAGCCCCAAAAGTTGGTACAAGGGATGTCATACCAAGACTGAGGTTGGTATATGGGTGGTTATCCCAAGACTAACATGTCATGAATGTATTGTTAAGTAGACTCGGCGTAATATTTTCTACGCTTGTGTGTATGCCATAAATCTAGGTTTTATTCAAATTTTATGCTCTCTCATCTCATGTTCATTGATATCCTTTTCGTTAATTTTTTATGAAGTTCTAATGTTTATTCCTTGAATCAAGATTATTATCTCTGATATAAATGGAATGGTTTTCAAAAAATGTGTTCATGTTCTCATACACTAACAATAATTTTAATCTTATGTATCTTCCAAATTTACCCTTACTAAAAATATGATGTCACAATTTCTTATTTTTTTATTTATCCAAGTTCTAAATAATGGTTTTATGTAGGGTATGTTTCTTGAATAATACTAATGTGGATAATTTATATGGTAGACATTGAGGATATTTAATAAAATAACAATATTGGGTTCTATTTTTTCAATGGCACTAAACTATTATGATCCATAGGCCTGAGTTTGTGTAATGTAATGAATATTCATCTTAAAATATTTTTTATCCATGAATTAGAATCATTGGTCACTATAGTGTGTCTACCCGAGATTAATGGGAGGCTAACTACTTTAAATGTAATATATTTTTTATAGCATATAGAAATCAAATATTTGTCATATATAAGGTCAATACAATAATTAAACAATCTCTTTAAATTTTTTCATAGTGGAACCCTACATTTTAGGAGAATTTATCTACTTATGTAGATCTAATGTTTCATTAGTCCATTTAAAACTACATATAATGATAAGGTATTAAAAAAGTATATTTAGACCAATTAAAGAGAGTTTCATAAGAAATATTCCATGATATAAATATCATTAAGAAGACATGCCTATGGAATACAAGGTGACTACTGTGGGGAGTGTAATTCCAAAATCATCTTTGATCGATCAATCAAAAATTACATGATGTGTACTAGAAATTATTTTTCCAACATAAATATCATATAAAATTATAAATAATATATATGATAAATACAAGGGATGTATTCAATACTATGTAATTATACATGATTTATTATAAAAGAAATGTACATGGTATATATAGAGGAACATATATTACAAACAGGGAGGCACCAACTAGACTCATTATAAATCAATATGATCTTATATTATAGATACTATAACTTAATGATATATATAATTTCATAGTATTTGTATCTTCAAATAACAATTTATTTGTGGCTTTATAGGATGCTAAATAAGTAGTGTAAAATATCTAACGATTTATTATTGATCTTGTAATCTCAAATAGTGATTAAAATAATTTTTTATCATAACTATATTATATATAGAAGATAATTTATAATGTTTATACAATGGAAAAGGTGATATACTAATCATTTAAATATCTTATGGTGTCTTACTCAAAAAAGGCTAGGTCGATGATAGCAGAATTTACACGCAACAATGACCTTTCAGACCCATGACAAATGTCATAACTCAGACAAAACGTGATATTCTTATATAAGATATATAAATAATAGTTATCATGTTTGATCTATATGTACTGGGTCTATTATAGTATTTTCTTCGCTTATCCCAAAGTGAAAAGTAATTTTTCTTACCATACTATGTATATAATAAGATTAACATGATATTCTCTTTTGATTGTCGTCTTCATATTTATTCATCTATAGAGTAAATATTAATTTCCATATATATTTAATCATGTCAAATAGTTGTATTTGTTTTTATGATATAATGAGAAACATGATATATAGTGACAATAATTTTGAATATTTTTTCAATGGTCTAGATACATCATACGAGCTGGACAAAGTTAATTCATAAATATCGGTGATTTGGATCAATATAATTGGGAATTATTTACATTATGTTTTCAAAATTTGATATGTAGTATATGATATCACAAGGAAAGACTCTCTAATATGAACACCTAATATTTTAGGTGTCATTAGTTATTCCCATATATGGATATGTTTATTGGTATCTTGATGTGAGATCATTATTTATGTTTACCTTTTAATCATCTAATTTGAAACAAGGAAAATATCACAATGAAGCGAGGGTAAGGTATCATGTGTTAGATGAATCATTTTCGGTAAAAAAAATTGAGTGATCATTATAGAATTTGACATTTTTTAGTTGAGTAAGAGATCTATCAATGATAGTTGATTATGATGGTAGAGAATTTATAAATCATTCGATAAGGTATTCAATGATATGTATTTCATGATATGTCAAAAAATATTAAATAAAGATGAAAAAACTATGCATCATTCTTTATGAGATATCATGAGAAAAATATGTTGTATTATACAATGCAAGTTTGTAGTATGGTTATAACTACTATGACTATTACCTATCTATATAAGGGTTTTGATTGGTTGTAAGACTCAACTCTTATTCTACGAATGGTATTCACTACAACTGAGAGAAGGTCTTAGTGGGCCACACAAAAGAGTGCATGTAAGAGTCTTCCCAATTCTGGTAAATAAGAATATTGGACATGGTGAAAAACACCACAGGATCTGATAGTTTTCTAAATATTATTAATCTTGGAAAAATATGTACTTTTTTGTAATTACATTAAATAATAATTTTTATGAATTTATTTATTAAAGTTTTTTATGATTTATTTAGTGAGTATAGAGAAACAAATATAATATAAAAAAAAATTATATAAATAGTAATGATTTATTTAATATTATAATGATTTTTTTTGTAATGACCCGTAAAATTCAAGGGAATTTTTTTTATTAATTTTCTTTATAATTTTACAAGAGCGCGGTTTCTGACGGCACCTGATTCTGAGGCCCGGAGTGCCCGGAATCAATTTCCGAAGTTTGGCTCGGGTACGTTCAGTGAACGAATGAGCGGGAATTCCTAACTTTTGAACCGGTGCCCGGAATCGAATTCCGAGGGCACCGATGGAACCGTAGCACCGGTAAACGCTTAGGAACTCCTGTTCTAGAGTTTCGTTCCTATGAGTGTTGATAATAAAAATTGTGGATGTTTACTTTGTAATTACACTACAATTTTTATTATTTTACTGTAAGTGTTATCTCTTGTTGGAAGTTGGGTAACCAACCAACCTCCCTTGGGAGGATATGAGGGTGGTGGGGCCCACACGAACCCCACCTCTTCATATCCTCTAAAACCCCCTCAACTCCCTCATAAGTTATGATATCTTAAGTTATAACTTTAGACTTAAATAAGGTGAGTTGTGTGTGTGTGTGTTTTGAATTTCAAACTCTTGAAATTCTAGTGAGTTGTTGTGTTAATAAAATAAGATAGAGTCTTATTTTATTTTGGTTAATAGTTTTGTCACCTTGAGAGAGTTGGGAAGGTTCTTCTTATTTCTTCTTCTTCTTCAACCTCGATGAAGAACACGAAGAACGCCGTTCTTCAACGAAGAACTTCTTTGCCGAAGAACACGGTTCTTCCGTGACGCCATATCCGCGACGTGACGTTCTTCTTCCGCATCATCTCTTCCGCGACGGTTTTCCGCGACGAATGCCATCGACAACGACTCTTCCTCCGACGTCAAATGAATCGACATCGATATTCCACGACTACGTCAACGTGTCAATGAGAGGGAACGCTGCTTCCTCCTCGGACCTTCTTCGTCGGCCTACGAAGATTCGCCAACGACGTATCTCTTCGGGCGTATCTTTTCGTCAACGGATTTGACGAACGAAGACCGCGACACCCGACCTCCGCGACGTTGTCTTCTGCGGGACGTTGTCAAATCTTCGAACTTATACCCGAGGTAGGGGTTGTTGTTTTGTTTATTTATTTATCCTTGTTCGTGGATCTTGCATGACTAACGTATGGATTTATAAAAGTGTTATTGTTTAACGTGAGGGGGGCGGACCGCATGAACACGGCCGAACCCCCTCCATCGTTCATGTTGGTTTATCTTGCGGGTGGAAGCAAGGTGGCGTGGTGTCGTCGCACCACGCGGATAATTGTATGTTTATCTTACGCGACGCCGTCGCGCGCGCACCATGGAAGAAACATTATGAACGCGACGCCGTCGCGCCGCGTTGAAAGAAATCAACGTGCGGTAGAGGGGCGCAGTGCCGTCGCACCGCGCCGGACGATGAACGCCGCGGCCGGTTCCGGGCCGCGGCGGGACGAGGAGACCGGCGGCCGGGCCGCCGGTGTCGGAAGCCGAAAAGGGGACCGGATTTTTCTGGTCCCGTTGGAGAAAACTGGCCGGCCAGCTGGCCGTCCGGATGGTCAAAACCGGGGGAAATTAATCCCCCGACCAGCACATAAAACCCCCCCCCCCCTCATAAAGAGGGGGGCAGTTTCCATGAAAGGGGGGGGGGGCAGCAGCCCCCCGGTTTTTCCTCAAGTCGGCCCCCACGTGGGGGGCCGTTTCTTTTGCAAAGGGCGCGACAATTAGCCGCGCCGCCGCCTCCAAGAAAGCGGGGGCTTTGCCCCCCGCATGCACCCTCTGTGCGGCACCAGGCCGCCGCGGCCCCCGTGCCGCCGCACCGCCGCGCCGCCGGCCGGGCCGGGTCGGGTCGACGCGGTTCGGGCCGACCCAGGGGGGGTCGGGCCGGGTCGGCCTGGACCCGGACCCCCCGTTTCGGATCAGATTCGGTCTTTTGGCCATAACATCAGCCACGGACCTCCGATCGACGAACCATCTACGGCAACGTGATACTTGGATCGAGACGGTCATTTCGGTATATTGCACTCAAGGTTTCGTCTTACTTTGAGTTCGGCCGGGTTGGTTCGTTCACGAAACCAACCGGGCCTTCGGAGCGGAAACACTCATATCTTGAGCTACGGACGTCCGATTGACGTACCGTCACCTGTGTTGTGTTCCTCTTAGTGAGACAGATCTTTTGGCATACTCCGCCCGAGGTTTGGACGCAGGTGGAGTACGGTCGGGTAGGCTTTGCCTTAAAAACCAACCGGGCCCCGGGGACGAAAATGCCAATAACTCTCAGACCGGGCGTCCGATCGATGCGCCGTCTGTTGCGTTGAGTTCCTGTTGACGATACGGAACTTTTGGATACATCCACTCTAGACTTTGTGACAGTTGATGTATCAGCCTCTCGGCTCGTGGAGCGGACCCTCCGAACGAGCTTGCTGTGTGCGGGAACCCTAGTGCTGGCTGCGACTGTTACTGTGACTACTACTGCTGCTACTGCTACTGTGACTGCGACGACGACAGTACAGAGATCCTGTGTGGATTCGACGATGACGACTACAACACTCAGTGATCCTACGTGGATCAGTGCTACAGGTCCTATGTGGGCCCGATCTTGTGTGGGTCTTTGCGCTCAGCGGTCCTGTGTGAACCAGCGCCTACAGGTCCTGTGTGGGCCCGTTCCTGTGTGGGTCTTGCGGTGATTATCTACAGGTCCTGTGTGGGCCCGATCCTGTGTGGGTCTTTGCGGTGATTATCTACAGGTCCTACGTGGGCCCGATCCTGTGTGGGTCTTTTGCGGGGGTTAGTTACCTATCGATCCTTCATGGGTCCGACGACTTAGATGGATCAGAGATCATCTTTATCGTCTTTTGAAGAAGTATACATGTGTGAGCTGAATCCTGTTGCTTTCCTGTGTGGATTGTGTTGTGCTATCCTATGTGGATTACGTTTTGCTTTCCTGTGTGTAATACGTTTACTTTCCTGTGTGGACTGAGTTGTACTTGGGCTCAGAGGTTGGAGCGTATTTGAAATTGATGAATTAGGTATATGTATGGGCATATACCTAAGCAGCGTCGGTTGTTACTTCGTGATTGTACCTTTCTTCGTGGTTTATCCTTTGTGGATTTGGGAGACCTTCAGGGGTCTCGGGGTCCTTACTGAGTAGCTTATACTCACCCCTGCACGGGCTTTGCCCGCACTACGTTGTGTTGGTTGCAGACGACGGACAGAGTTGACCTTAGCTGAAGCTTGTAGAGCGGGACGGTACCCGGAGGTGGACCACTGGGCGGGACGTGCTCGGAGCGGACGGCAGGACCCGTGGAGCAGAAGAGCTATTTGTACCCACCCTTCAGGTGGGATTTCCAGTGGACAGCTCGGTGTAGCGGCTTTACTTTTCAGTTGTTGTTTTCCCTTTGGAGTTGTACTTTACTTTCAGTTTGGGTTTGTATTCTGGCCCATTTACTTTTCCACACTTTCAGTTGTACTCTGCTTTTGTTTAGTGTTTACTTTCCGCTTGCTTACTCTGTGGTGTTTGTTTACTTTACAAAGGCAATGCCTTCCCTTTTTACCGGGATTTACGCCTTGGTGCTAGTCGCCAGCCCCTGGCCTATGGAAGGCGGGCTTGTGGTAGTCACGGCATGGACCCCGAGGGCGGGTCGTGACAAATTGGTATCAGAGGAGTTCGGTTCTACCGCAAACTCTAATCTTTTCTATGTGAAGCAATAATGTTTAGCGTATTGAGTGTGGTTATCAGTCCAGGGAGTCCAGTGTTGGTGCGGCGGCCGACGTATCCGTACACCAGGACCCTGACTTCTGATTTCCGACTTAATGCACGAAAACATTGATTGCGTGTGTGTTTCAAAGTTTTCTTTGTGATTTCTTTGTGTCAGCTCACCAGGTATACTGTTGACCGTGGCGCACCTGTTTCCTATTCAGGATGGCCCCACGACGGCATCCAGCTAGGGTTCCGAGAGTCGAGTGTGAAGACAGCCCACCGAGCGACGAGGCCTCGGTGCAGGGCCCTTTGTCAGCAGTGGTACCGGCGGTAGCTCTACCCGCCGAGCCCCCGATGCTTCCAGCAGCAGCCGCTGACGATGCATGTCGCCTCAGCGCACTGCATGAGTTTCAGCGCTAGCGACCGCCCAGGTTTCGCGGGGAGATGGATCCCCAGGCAGCAGAGGACTGGCTGGAGGCAGTGGTACGAGTGTTTAGGCTAGTGAGGACACTAGCAGACCTCATGGTGATCCTCGCTGCGAGCCTACTACACGCAGCAGCAGGACGATGGTGGAGCTTGATGCTCCAGGTGCACGATGAGGCATCTCTACTTTGGACAGAATATGAGAGTCTCTTCCGCTCAGAGTTCGTCCCAGCCACCCTTCGTGCGGTGCGTATCCAGGAGCTTCTACAGCTGCGGCAGGGCAGCATGACGGTCGCTCAGTACTTCACGAGATTTACCGATCTCTCGCGCTACTCAACCGACATGGTACGGGACCCATTCTTCCGGGCCCGGACCTTTGAGCAGGGTTTGAGACACGAGATCAGGGCATCGCTGATCCCCCTCAGCATACCGACTCAGAAAGGAGTACTGGAGAGGGCCCTTCTGATCGAGAGCTTCCTTGCTGAGTCTACACCAGCACAGCGACCCACCGCAGGGCGGCAGATAACGGAGTCTTCGGCATCAGGTAGCCGACGGATGACTCAGGGTTCCTGGCAGACCAGACCTACCAGTGGCCGACTGCACGACTCTGGCTCAGTGGTGCAGGAAAGCCGGGGTGAAGTCAGAGCCAGGCGTGCCGAGAGTGGGCAGTGTTACTCCTGTGGCGGGATTGGTCACAAGGCTCGTGACTGTCCGACCCTCCATGCTGATGATCAGTAGTTAAGTGAAGAACCTCCCAGGCAGAGGCAGAGGTTCGACCGTGGCGGTTCGTAGGGAGGTGGCGGACGAGGCAGAGGAGCTGGACGAGCAGCCGGTGGTGGGCGACGCTTTGAGGCTCTGCCACCACCACCACCAGGAGGTCCACCCCGACCACAGGGAGTAGGTGAACATGCGAGAGCTCAACTACAGGCAGCCGAGGCCTTCGATCATGGAGCTCTGGGAGCCGATGGACAGGAGCAGAACTAGTAGATACATCCTTTCTACTTCTGGTTCCTTGTTGCATTTGTGTAGCGTCTTGTATTATGAGCTGCAATAATAAAAGACACATACCTTTGTGATATTTTCGTTCCTGTCCTCTTTCGTAATGTTACTAAGAGGTTCCAGTTTTGGCTGTTGACTTGACCCTCACTTGTGAGACATCTACTGGAGGAGACCCAGTTACCACACACTGATGCCGACAGTGTGACTCAACCCTTGGAGGCGAGAGTAACGGTTGAATCTCTTAGTAGTAGCGTCGAGGCCTTACGACGTCATCCTTGGTATGGATTAGTATCATCCATGTTAGGATTGACTGTTTTAGGCAAAGAATGTGGTTCATCCAGGGGATGGGACCAGATTTCTCTTTTCGGCAAAGAAGAAATCTTGCAGTTCTGATGGGACCAAAGATGGTCCAGGCCACGACAGGGAAGGTCCAGGTCATCCAGTAGCGGATGAGGACAGCTCAGAGCCGGCAGAAGTCATGTGCTGACAGGAGGCGGAGGCCACTAGAGTTCGAGGATGGCGACCACGTCTTCTTGCGGGTCTCACCTTGACGTGGTATTCGGAGATTTGGCCGGGGCGGCAAGTTATCTCCGCGCTTCATCGGACCCTTCCAGATTCTCAGCAGGATTGGTGAGGTGGCTTATCGCCTGGCTCTACCACCTCAGTTGCACCGGGTGCACGACGTCTTCCACATGTCTCAGCTGAAGAAATACGTGCATGACCCGACGCACATCATTGACCATGGGGAGCTTGACGTTGACGATGGGGCGACTTTTACGGAGGTCCCGGTGGAGATAGAGGATCGACGGGAGTGGTTCCTGCGTGGGCGATCGATTCCTCTTGTGCGCATCAGATGGCAGCACGAGAATCTCCAGGAGAGCACATGGGAGCGGGAGGCTCAGATGCGTGCTCAGTACCCTCATTTGTTTCCCTAGTTTTTGATGTATCTTTACGGGGACGTAAAGCCCTGAGGTGGTAGTAATGTAAAGACCAGTAAAATTCAAGGGAAATTTTTTTCTTAATTTTCTTTAGAATTTTACAAGAGCGCGGTTTCTGACGGCACCTGATTCCGAGGCCCGGAGTGCCCGAAATCAATTTCCGAAGTTTGGATCGGGTACGTTCAGTGAACGAACGAGCGGGAATTCCTAACTTTTGAACCGGTGCTTGGAATCGAATTCCGAGGGCACCGATGGAACCGTAGCACCGGTAAACGCTTAGGAACTCCTATTCTGGAGTTGCGTTCCTACGAGTGTTGATAATAAAAATTGTGGATGTTTACTTTGTAATTACACTACAATTTTTATTATTTTACTCTAAGTGTTATCTCTTGTTGGAAGTTGGGTAACCACCCAACCTCCCTTGGGAGGTTATGAGGGTGGTGGGGCCCACACGAACCCCATCTCTTCATATCCTCTAAAACCCCCTCAACTCCCTCATAAGTTATGATATCTTAAGTTATAACTTTAGACTTCAATAAGGTGAGTTGTGTGTGTGTGTGTTTTGAATTTCAAACTCTTGAAATTCTAGTGAGTTGTTGTGTTAATAAAATAAGATAGAGTCTTATTTTATTTTGGTTAATAGTTTTGTCACCTTGAGAGAGTTGGGAAGGTTCTTCTTATTTCTTCTTCTTCTTCAACTTCGACGAAGAACACGAAGAACGTCGTTCTTCAACGAAGAACTTCTTCGCCGAAGAACACGGTTCTTCCGCGACGCCATATCCGCGACGTGACGTTCTTCTTCCGCATCATCTCTTCCGCGACGGTTTTCCGCGACGAACGCCATCGACAACGACTCTTCCTCCGACGTCAAATGAATCGACACCGATATTCCACGACTACGTGAACGTGTCAACGAGAGGGAACGCTGCTTCCTCCTCGGACCTTCTTCGTCGGCCTACGAAGATTCGCCAACGACGTATCCCTTCGGGCGTATCTTTTCGTCAACGGATTTGACGAACGACGACCGCGACACCCGACCTCCGCGACGTTGTCTTCCGCGGGACGTTGTCAAATCTTCGAACTTATACCCGAGGTAGGGGTTGTTGTTTTGTTTATTTATTTATCCTTGTTCGTGGTTCTTGCATGACTAACGTATGGATTTATAAAAGTGTTATTGTTTAAAGTGAGGGGGCCGGACCGCATGAACACGGCCGAACCCCCTCCATCGTTCATGTTGGTTTATCTTGCGGGTGGAAGCAAGGTGGTGTGGTGCCATCGCACCACGCAGATAATTGTATGTTTATCTTACGCGACGCCGTCCCGCACGCACCCTGGAAGAAACATTATGAACGTGACGCCGTCGCGCCGTGTTGAAAGAAATCAAGGTGCGGCAGAGGGGCGCGGTGTCGTCGCACCGCGTCGGACGATGAACGTCGCGGCCGGTTCCGGGCCGCGGCGGGACGAGGAGACCGGCGGCCGGGCCGCCGGCGTCAGAAGCTGAAAAGGGGACCGGATTTTTCCGGTCCCGTTGGAGAAAACCGACCGGCCAGCTGGCCGGCCGGATGGTCAAAACCGGGGGAAATTAATCCCCCGGCCAGCACATAAAAACCCCCCTCATAAAGAGGGGGGCGGTTTCCATGAAAGGGGGGGGGGGGGGCAGCAGCCCCCCGGTTTTTCCTCAAGTCGGCCCCCACGTGGGGGGCCGTTTCTTTTGCAAAGGGCGCGGCAATTAGCCGCGCCGCCACCTCCAAGAAAGCGGGGGCTTTGCCCCCCGCGTGCACCCTCCGTGCGGCATCAGGCCGCCGCGGCCCCCGCGCTGACGCGCCGCCGCGCGGGCCGGGCCGGGTCGGACCCGGGTCGGGTCGCCCCGGTTCGGGTCGACCCAGGGGGGGTCGGGCCGGGTCGGCCCGGACCCGGACCACCCGTTTCAGATCAGATTCCGTCATTTGGCCATAACTTCAGCCACGGACCTCCGATCGATGAACCGTCTGCGGAAACGCGATCCTTGGATCGAGACGGTCGTTTTGGTATATCGCACTCAAGGTTTCGGATTACTTTGAGTTCGGCCGGGTTTGTTCGTTCACGAAACCAACCGGGCCTTCGGAGCGGAAACACTCATATCTTGAGCTATGGACGTCCGATTGACGTACCGTCAGCTGTGTTGTGTTCCTCTTAGTGAGACGGATCTTCTGGCATACTCCACCCGAGGTTTGGACGCAGGTGGAGTACGGTCGGGTTGGTTTTGTCTTAAGAACCAACCGGGCCCCGGGGACGAAAATGCCAATAACTCTCAGACCGGGCGTCCGATCGACGCGCCGTCTGTTGCGTTGAGTTCCTGTTGACGATACGGAGCTTTTGGATACATCCACTCTAGACTTTGTGACAGTTGATGTATCAGCCTCTCGGCTCGTGGAGCGGACCCTCCGAACGAGCTTGCTGTATGCGGGAACCCTAGTGCTGGCTGCGACTGTTATTGTGACTACTACTGCTGCAACTGCTATTGTGACTGCGACGACGATAGTACAGAGATCCTGTGTGGATTCGACGACGACGACTACAGCACTCAGCGATCCTACGTGGATCAGTGCTACAGGTCCTGTGTGGGCCCGATCCTGTGTGGGTCTTTGCGCTCAGCGGTCCTGTGTGAACCAGCGCCTACAGGTCCTCTGTGGGCCCGATCCTGTATGGGTCTTACAGTGATTATCTACAGGTCCTGTGTGGGCCCGATCCTGTGTGGGTATTTGCGGTGATTATCTACAGGTCCTACGTGGGCCCGATCCTGTGTGGGTCTTTTGCGGGGGTTAGTTACCTATCGATCCTTCGAGGGTCCGACGACTTAGATGGATCAGAGATCATCTTTATCGTCTTTCGAAGAAGTATACCTGTGTGAGCTGAATCCTGTTGCTTTCCTGTGTGGATTATGTTGTGCTATCCTGTGTGGATTACGTTTTGCTTTCCTGTGTGGAATACGTTTACTTTCCTATGTGGACTGAGTTGTACTTGGGCTCGGAGGTTGGAGCGTATTTGAAATTGATGACTTAGGTATATGTATGGGCATATACCTAAGCATTGTCGGTTGTTACTTCGTGATTGTAACTTTCTTCGTGGTTTATCCTTTGTGGATTTGAGAGACCTTCAGGGGTCTCGGGGTCCCTACTGAGTAGCTTATACTCACCCCTGCACGGGCTTTGCCCGCACTACGTTGTGTTGGTTGCAGACGACGGACAGAGTTGACCTTATCTGAAGCTTGTAGAGCGGGACGGTACCCGGAGGTGGACCACTGGGCGGGACGTGCTCGGAGTGGACGACAGGACCCGTGGAGCAGAGGAGCTATCTGTACCCACCCTTCAGGTGGGATTTCTAGTGGACAGCTCGGTGTAGCGGCTTTACTTTTCAGTTGCTGTTTTCCCTTTCGAGTTGTACTTTACTTTCAGTTTGGGTTTGTATTCTGGCCCATTTACTTTTCCGCACTTTCAGTTGTACTCTGCTTTTGTTTAGTGTTTACTTTCCGCTTGCTTACTCTGTGGTGTTTGTTTACTTTACAAAGGCAATGCCTTCCCTTTTTACCGGGATTTACGCCTTGGTGCTAGTCGCCAGCCCCTGGCCTATGGAAGGCGGGCTTCGGGTAGTCACGGCACGGACCCCGAGGGCGGGTCATGACAATTTTGAGTTGAGTTAATGAATTGACTTTTATCATGAAAGATATCGATTATATTTTACAAGGAGATGATAAAATATAAATGAAGTTATTGATGTTGTTAGTTTGTCATAATGTGTAATTCTAATTTAGTTTGTGTTTTTTTCAAGGGGTTGGATAACCCATTCTCGGTATTTGAGATTCTAACTACAGAAGTACAAGTATAAGCTAATTATATTTACTATAACCATTTATAATTGAGATATATTCCTTAATAATGTAACATTGAGAGAGAATGTCTTTATCTCAACATTTTGTCTTTGAACACCATACCTGGATTAAAGGGATGGGATCAAGGTGTTGATATGTCCATCAATGTATTTAATGGAGATCCATGCTAGCACATGTAATTCTTTGATTCTTGTCTGTATAAATTAAAAAATCTTGTTTCGATGATCTAGTTCATCTTTTATTTGGATTTTTATAGAAATGAAAATAATTAAATTAATTATTTTAATGAACAACTGAAGTTAATAATGGACTTGATTATTTATATTCAAACTAATTAATTTTACAAGTGGTCCATAGAGTATACTGGGTCTCATATCACTATAAATTACAATTTTCCATCACTAAGGTGATGTAATTCTTTTAATATCCTTCCAACTAGCCTCTACTGTGAGCTATGATACTAATATTTACTCCACTATTTTGAACATTACAATTATTTTATATGTTTTTTATGTAAAATTATATGTATTTAATATCAAAATAATACCATGTGATCACATTAATATTTTTCCCTTTCTAACAATTTCATGATTTTTTATATAGGTAAATGATTAATGAATTTCTCTTAAAAAAGTGAAAGAATTGTGTTTTAGTGTTTATTTATCAAATTCATTTTATTTATTCTTTCGTATAATAAATTTACTATAGAAATATGTGATGATATATATGTTTTAACATCACCAATGATCATAATGTTTTATAAATGTTCATCAATCACATCATCAGGTGGAATTGAATATTCCTGAACCCACTAAAACTTATTACAATCACCATCAACTATGAATTTTTATCATATAGGTATAATAATGTGATTCACATAAAAAATATAATCATCATAAAACTCAATAACCAAATTTAATACATATTTTTGAATTATAGAGGCATCCAGTTGTTTAAAATTAATAATATATCCCATTAAAATTTTAATATAAATATTTTAAAGGATAAATAAAATGTAAAAAAATAGGACCACATAATCTTATCTTCCACACTAAATGAAACAATATAAAGACAATCACATCAATAAATTATAATGCAAAATATATTTCTACGTGAAAATGTGTAAATATATATTTATTCCAAAAAACATATAATAAATTTAAATCTATTAATTTTCTATTAATTGAATATAAAATGTATTATTTGTTGATGATTTACATTCTAAAATATATCAATAATATTTATTATAATGTAACTAGTACTAGTTTTTGGATAAATACATAATAGTCATGATATTTCATGCATAGGAAAATTAAATCCATCAATGAGATTAATTTTTAATGTTTTAGGAAATACCCACTTGCAACATGATTACAATGAAAAAATGAAAAAAATTAACTTCTCACTTTTCATTAGTTTCTCATAAGTAATATTAAAGTATTTTCAATTTCCATTTATAGTAATAGTTAACTTCTAAATCATTCTAATGGTTATTAGTTGCAGTTATTCACTTTATGTAAATTTTTTCATACCTTTTATAATTAACAATGATCCAATAAACATATCATAATTTTTTCCTGGAATTCGTAACATCAAAGTCATATTATACCTATTAATGATCACAATATGTTACATTTAATGAAATAAACCATTTACTGTATTTAATCATATGATAAATAGAAAAATAATTCATTTTAAATGTGATATCATTTTTTTTCGCATTCTCATAATATTTTTGAACTGAAAATGGTTATATAGAAAACCCATACTTTTAATAACAATTGAATTTTTTAAATCATCATTATGAGATATTGATTCACAAAAACATGTAGTTATTTCATATAAAATATCATTATTCCATTCATTAATTTATTATATTAATTCCCCTTTTCGAAATATAGACAGTATTAATATTCCTAAACATTTTATCAGTATATTATTCGATTTGTAGGAAAGTAATTTATATTGAATATTGTCATATAATAGAGAAGAAAATACTATATCTTGTATGTATTAAATATTATAATCCTTATCTTCGAAAGAAATTTCAAATCATTAATAAATGGTGAATGATGAACATAAATATCATTTCAGTAATGGTTTATTTAATAAATCATCAAAATCATCATCACATATTTTTTATTTATACATATTTATTGGAATAATTTTTAAACAACCATCATAACAATTCATATAATATATTAGATACTGATTCACTACAATAGATTCATTCCATATTTTAATATTCTCCTTATGATATTTCTAACTTTATTTCCAAAATCCATAAATATGTCATCTAATTTATTCTATTACGTTGAATCAGTATATTAATGTAAAAGAACATCATAATTGTAATTATCAATATGGAATCAAATACATTTTGTGTGATTTTAATAAATAATTATATGATTTATAAAATAATTTTTTTTGAATATATCTAATTGTTTTATTAAGAGCATATATGATTATCGTCCAGAATTAATCATAGATTGGTTTTTCATCCATTTTATATCATGATGACACATATTTAATACATTATGATAATATTTATTTTTTTCCTACACGTAAAATATCCATTAGGGAAATCATCCATCTTTTTATATCCCAAAATAATTGGTTCTATTTTTTTTATCATTATTCGAATCTAGATGAATGATTCCAAATGGGTGTTTCATTGTTAAATGTAAAATCAATTCAATAAGAAATCATTCCAAACATTTCACTCATTCTAGTTAAACAATCTGATCACCACTAACAACACTACAAATTTAATGAATATTTTGAATAGTTTTTTTCATCATTTATAGAGAATCTATCAATATTTATTGTATTATATTAGTTTCAACCCAATAAACATGAATTTATTCTTCATAATGATACCATGTCTCAATGTCAAACATCATCATCACTATTAGACATTGATTTTTTTATTTCACGTTGATCATACATGCATGTATAATTTTGATTAATCTATAAAAAATCATATCGGATTTGATTTTTTTATACCCATATTTTCAAAAATTAAATTACTATAAGTGTGGATTGAAAATCTTATATTCATTTTCATGATTTCATTTAGTGAATTGAATGAAATTTTCAACACCCTCTCGTATTCATACCTATATATTCATAAACATACCAAAAATTGATACATTAATTGCCTAAAGTCATAATATAATGTATAAAAAATAATAAAACATGTTATCATATAAATTTATACCATATAATCACATAAATATATAAAAAATCATAACTTTTGACAAAAAATTTATAAAAAAATATTTTATAGAATAGAAAATGAATTATTACTTAATGTAATTATTTGTATATATATATCTTAAATATTTTAAGAATAAAAATTATTTTACCAACAAAAAATAATATCAATATATAAGTTATAAAAAAAATTTATAGATTAAATAGTTACATCTAAAAATAAATTATACCAATAATTTACAATCAATGATATTATAATCATAATAAAAATACACCCTTTAATTAATTATTAAAAAATTATAATTAATAGTGATATAAATATATGAAAATGAATGACATAATTTAATTTATAACCAACACATACTAAATTAATTTTCTAATAATAAAAAATTAATGGTAGAATATGTTGGCCAGAAATGGAAAATATAAATCAATGTTTTATGAATTAAATCAATAGTGGTAGAAGTGTTTTTTACATTTCATATTTTATAAGAACAATTTTCTTATGAAATTAAAATAATGTCTAATCAAATCATATGTATCATGTAAGTGAGTCAACCATATTAGGGTTTTAGTTGACCGAATGAAGTTACTGATCATGAAAGTGGGATAAAAAATGGTATATTATGGGAATGAAAAGAAAAATATATTTTTGAAAATTTAATGAATTTAGAAAATTCAGAATGGGATGATTTCTATCACGAGTTTATAGGATGATGGTTTCAGATATATCTTAACAAATAATTGAGGATAACATCTTGTATTTTAGATTTTTTAAAATAATTTAATGGTCGGTATGCTAGAACACATGATAAATTTTCTAATGAATAATAATGTTGTATTAATAAAAAAGTGATATTGGCATTCATTATGAATTACATTTAATGTTTATTTTAGAAATTTTTGTTTCATAATTCTTATAATATTTTTATTATATTTTGATACTCTAAAACATATTTAAACACTACGAAATGGAATCCACTTTTATTATATTTGAAAACAAAGTAATTATATTATAGGTCTTGAAATTTGGTTATGTCCCTAAGAAATATATAATTTATTTTTTCAGAATTTTTATGAGCCATATAATGCATCATATTTTTCATTTCAAGGGAATAATACATGTTTATGATCACTTATTGACCTTATATATGAGTCATCTCAGAAGAAAATCATGAATGGAAGAATCAATAATATAATGTTATGAGTAATAAAAAATTACATTTAAGTAATTTTCAACTACATTGGTGTAAATAGGATCTAGGTATTTTCCTTTTTTAGACTATATATAAGACTACACAAAAGGAAATTTATTAATTCCCTAAACTGAACAATTTAGTTTCCATCATTAAAAATATGGGGACAAAATTATTTTTTTATTACAAAGTAATTTTATATTATCACGATCGTAATAATTATCTCTTTATAAAGGATATAAAAAATATTTAATAATGATGGAGAAATATGGAAGATTAAGAGATTCAGTTACAAATCATTACAGTAATTACAAATGATGAAATATAATATTCTATATAGGTGAAGAAAATTGAAGAGGAACTCAAATGATGTTGTATTATTTATTATATGTCTAATCATAACAAAATAGTTTGTGATTAATGCCAATGTAATGAATAAGTTTAGATAAATGTTTTCAATATTTATGAAACCTAAAATTAAAAATTCAAGATTTCATAAAATTTGGAGATTCAAATATGTTGATTTCAAGGAAAAAATTTAGAGAATGAAATATCAAAAAGAACATTTTGTATCATGATAAGAAAGTGGAATATTATGTTGACATGATCCCTGATGTGTGTATACCAATGTTTCAATATATATTAGTTTTCTTATATTCGATCAATTCAAAAATAAAATGTTACATGATGTTGATGTTGTTTTCTATTTTTTATAACATGAGGAAATTTTAAATTTGTATCCTAGTGTATTATTTGGACAAAATAAAATATAGATCTTACTTAAAGAGATATATGAAAATATATTCAATTGATTGTGAAGATATAGAGAATGATAATATTAATGTGTGTAATTTTTTGTAAATTTTTTGTGATAGTTTATTGAAATATAAATGATGAAAAAATTATACACTCTACTATTTTGCGATTTATATATTGTTTCGTATATCACAGGGAAATAGTTGGGTGAATCCAATTTTTTTTAATTGTAGATAACAGATTAAATATTTCTATTTATATGAATAATAATATTATAAAACAATAATAACATGTGTATTCTCTATATCCGTTAATGAGTAATATAAAAATACAAAATAATATATATATATATATATATATATATATATATGAATGTACATAATATTTCCATATAGTGGAAATGTAATGATGAATGTACATAAGATTTCCATATTCTAGAATAATTATATAGTTTTAAACATAATTTTATAATCTCTAAGTATGAATTTTTTTGTGGTATTGCATCAACAATCTATTTCTATGTATGATAAGATGGTATTATTATTTAATTGATAGTATCACTCAACAATTGTATACTATAATATTAGAGATTATATTCATAATTTTTTTAAATAACTGTTAACCTTGGAAGAGATTTAGAGTATGAGTGACAAGAGTACATCATCAATAACATATAGTATTCATGGAATCTCTTCAGTGAAGAAATGGATTACATTGGGGCTCCCATTATCATTCCTAGATAGCATTTTGATGTACTTGAATGTTATAAATATCTGAGAATATTAGTGGGATCCATATTTGAACAAGTGTACTGAGATTTTTTACAAATTCAAATGTTCAATATTATGAATTATTTATTAATTGCATAATATAACGATCCATATTCATTGAAATTTGGTAATATGTGATATAGGAAAAAACCAATGTCAACCCTTTTAAATTGGTGATTTAATTATATTAGATAATACATGACATATCCATCCCAAAAAAATTAAGCTTTTGGATTCCCAATAATAGATGAACCTTTTCTGAAAAAATATGCTAACATTATAACATTACATGAATTAAATATAGGTGTATTATAGGATAAACATGAAATTATACATTTTTCTAATTAAAAATACTATTTCTTAGAGATTTTTATTTTTTTAAATAATATTTTTGATTTCGTATAAAATTGATAACACATCATTATCCCTCACTCTTTGGTGTATCTTCACTATTCCTATGACACAAAAAATAGTTCCAGACCTTGGGTTCACTGTAATTGGATATAAATTAATATGGATCATTTAATTTTTCTTGATTACATGATTTGTATATTTTTACAGATTGAAGAAGATCCTCATATATAAAAATAATTTAATCCCTCTTAAAATGCATTCATAACAAATACATTATGAAATAAGAAGAATAATGTTTCCATGAATTAATTAAAGGCATAAAAAAATAGGATAAATTATTAACTATTGATAGTAATAATAATAATTTTTTGCAATTATATATTTTCATTATTGTTATATTATTGAATCCAGTTCAATATGAGGGAATGTTTTTAATAAAGAAAATTGAAGACATCTTCCATATTGTTAAGGATTATCTGAAGAATGGCCATGATGATGTGGAGACATATGTATTTAAATTTATTAATGGAGTAAATGATGAAAAATATCATTTATAGAATGTTTTTGTTGAAATTGATGAAGAATTCTCTAAAAACAAGCTTAGATGAATTACTATCACTAAAATGGTTAATTTTTAAGGATGAATTCTTCTCAATTTACAAAGAAATAATGGTTTTATTGAAGTAGAATTTAAAAATGATACTTATGGTAAATACTTGTTTATAAATTTTGTTAAATTCAGTACCCTTTCATTTTAAAATACCTATAAAATTTCAAAAGATCTCAAAATTTTCATACATTGAATTCTAGAAAAGTATATTTATAGAGTATCATAACAAGATATAATAAAGAAATAAAATGACAGGGGTTAAAAAAATGAAGTTAAAAGAGAACATGATAATGGATTAAACTTTTTAGATATTAATAAGTATAAACTTATATTGAATTATCTTTACTTAGAAGATCAGTTGAGAAATAATGAATCCACGGTAGTAGGGACTTCGTTAACAGTTGATAAAACTAATTATACTAGAAATATATATAAAGGTATTTTTCCTCATAAATGACCCAAAATGATTGGAAATTGGGATTATGATATTCTAGATAAACAACAGCTATAGTCTCATGGGAAAAGGTGTCTCATTACTATATTAAATCTCTTAATATTAAAATGGTCTCAAATGATTGGGTAGATTTAATGTTGTAATTTTTAAAAATGTGGAAGGTGGAAATGCTAATAAATTCACAAACACATTATGGGTGAATGAAATCATTTTTATGATTAGAATATCCCCCAATAAGGACAAATATGATATTTTTGCCTTTTAGAAATATAGTGTATGTACATATACACATACATCTTGTTTATTAAAAATATATTGTTGTATTAGCCATTATCTGTGTGGTTAGAGTTTGGGTCACAAGGAATTATAGTTATAGAATAAAATATAATTGATTGAAATTAAAATAATATATAAACTCATGGTAAATAATGATAAATCATGAAATACACATGGTTACATGAAAAAAGAACAAAAATAAAATAAAAATATGTGAATGAAGAACATATTTAAATCATTTGAATAATTCATTGATTATTTCATCATTAGTGGTTTTTGATATAAAAAATTTTGGCGCTTACCAACCCAATATGATTCTTAATCTAATGAAAAATGATGAAGACCATAATATTAGGAAATAAAAAAATTTAATTTTAACGAACCTATCTTGGGAATTAGTTAAGACAATTACAGAAATAAAACGACTAAACCCATGAATAATATAACGAAATATTTGAAAAATACCAAATAAATAGGTAATAAAATACCCATTTGTGGTGGAATAATATTCCTCATAAATAATTATAATATTTCAATAATGATTAATATCCAAGGGAGAATGTTTTAATCTGCAATGAGAAAATAAATCCACAAAAGGGATACCTGGATTTTTATGGTGGATAAAATTAATAATGATAATACCAAAAAATATTTTCCAAATAGGTAACATAAATATTTCCAAAATGGAGTGTGTGGAAGATTAAATAAGTTCAATAATTGATTTAGAAATTCTATAGAATGGATTCCCCCTGAAAAAAAACAAGAAAAACTAAGGGGAAAGAACCTATAACTCCACATACAAAAACATGGTTGAAGATTTATTCAACACATAAAGACATGGATGATAATGTGACTAATGCTACTATAACTATATGATAATCTCTATTTAAAAATACACGAAAATAAATAAATGATAAAAAAATTAAACTACATTTGATTATAAAATAGATAATGTCATTCCAAACAAAAATAATTTTGAAAATAAATATAAATCCCTATTTCTTATGGCGGAACATATTTGGAAATTAAATATTGGATAATTAATTAAAATTTCTAAATTTTTTTATCTTCTAGGAAATGAGTCTCAGGGTTCATATAATATTCCATGCCTCATTTCTCACATTAAGGTGCAGAACAATGTCTAACTTTTTTCCATTATTTGTTGGTTATTCATCATGAAATTGGTAATTGAAGGAGAATCATGAAAATGCATAAATAATAATAGTTATAATTTCTAAATATCTTAAAAAGAACATCCATTGTGGAAATTATATCTTTTTATTGATCTTTTAATTGATAAAATACTTTAACTGGTTTCATTTGATCATAAAAATTGTGTATATGATCCATGGTGAGGAATAATGGAGTGAATCCTTTAAAATGGAACTATAAATAATGTATAAAATACTATAACTATAATCATTGTGTTTTTAATCAATAAAATTTGACTACCATTGTTAATTTTGATGATTAAGGAATTATTTTCATTCCCTTGTCAGTTTATTTAATTATTTTGAATATGTTCATTAGGGGGATTAATATCTCCTTAGATTTAGGAAAAAAATTACATTCCACATTAAATATTTAAATTTGATTTTTAATGTGAGTTGATTTTTAAAATTTTCATGAAAATATGTCAATAAAACCCCCAAATATGATAATTTTAGTGTTTGTATTGGTTTGTGAGTTTTTTATGGATATCTCTATTATGTATATTTACTAATTTTTTTGTTTACACAATTCATTCCTATTTGGGATAATATATATTTTTTATATAATATTTCAAATAGAAAATTTGGTTCCTACAATACCTCAAATGAAACATGAATGATCAACTCAAAGGGATAGGACAAACAAGATGGTAAAATTAGTATTTCATAAACTTAGAGGATTTTTTTGGTAAATTTATACCTTACACACATTGTATCAATATGGGAAAAACAATACCCATTAAATTTTATATCATTTAAAATGAGAATAATTACATTTAACATTGGAATAAATTTTTAATTGACAACAAATTTAAAGAGTTGGATTTATGATAATAATAGATTGATGTTTTATTTTTTTCATTTATCATTAATTTCAATGATATTCTTAATTTTATTTGGATTATTTTAATTTAATGGTTATAGAATGGGTATCAACCAAATAAAAATGAATTTTGGTAAATATATTCTTATTAGGAATAGAAGAATAAATAAAATTATACACTTGAATAATATGATGGGGTGATTCGGGTGGGAATCCCTCATGTTAGATGAATAAATATTTGGACATCAATTCCTAAACAAGTATTAAAGTGAGGAGTGTTAAAAACACTTTTCAAATTGATGTGATAATATGAAAAATAATTTTGGTTAACTGAAGCTGTTCTAGAAGGCATAAATGATTTTAATTAAAAAACATAAAATAGGTTAAAAGATGTTGTAATAATATAGCTATATTTTTTAAAACATCCCACCATGGCTCATATTGATTTCTATTGAATATAGTTTTAAAAGTATATTAGGGTAAATGCTTATGATGGATTAAATTTATAGGATAGTGAATAAACATAAAATATTCAACAAAATTTATTGAATATATAACCACAACTTATATATAAGGTATATAAGTTTTACTGTTTTGTCTTATTCCCTATAATTACTTGAAATTGGTCCATTATGATTTTGATGTAACTAAAATGGATTATAAATGACATTAAATTATTGTAAATATATTCTATATTTTTTATATTGAAATGAAAATTTGATAAATTTGGAAATTCTTAGCATGTGATCAAAATTTGGTAAAGGATCAAAGCTTTTAATGTTTCACCTTTTTTCTTGTGTATGGTTTATGGTGTACATCATATTTTCAATTTCATACGAATATGATATGTGTATGATTTATTTATAACTATATATATGATTCCTCTCAGTGGAAATTCATATGTGTGTGTTTTATTTAAAATAGTGTAAGACTCATTTCTACTTTTATATGAATCATTTTCTATTGTGTATGAGGTATCTGGATCTATGGATGACCCCTATATATCCTATGTATTAGACATCTCTTTTGAAATTTTAACAATTATAACTATTGAAAAAAATAAGCTCTTAGAATTTAAAATCTAAATATAAAAATAATTTTATTTATTCTAATGAAATTATATCATGATTAAAACATCACGATTTATTAAATTATATGATATAATAATGATTTGTGTACTAATGTGTGATATAAAAAACGAGGAGATCATGGTCATATTAATTGTCATAATTTCAAATTATAATACATGGAATTTAATATATGTAATTTTATATTAAGAAATAACCAAATTATTTCTAACTCAATCCAATTAATTGTGGAATCACTGGAGTAAGTCTAGGAATTTATTCAAGCATAAAATTAGAAATTTCCTATATGAAATTTTTTTTAATACGTCTCTTTTAATTGTAAGTACTATTTTCAAGGTCTTAAATGTCACACAAGACTATTATTATTACTGATATAGTAGAATATGGGTATGAGTTGCTAGATAATAAGTATAGATCCATTTTAGAAGATGATATTGTTTTCATTGATGAACTCATACAAAAATCATATGATCCCAAATACTGATGTTGTAGTGTATTATTTCACATCCATTAATAAATGTTTATTAAGGCTATTAGTGTTTTATATTGTTAAAAAGAAAATATGTGGCTGTTGAGGAAAATATCTATAGATATAATCATAAAGAGATGTAACATATAGAAAAGGTGGAAAATAATATAAGGTAATTCTTATAATACTCATTGAGAATAGAAATTTTAAAAACATTAATGAAAATATGGGACTTTATCATGTAAATATATAGAACTAATGATATAGAGATCATGGAGAAATGACTAAGTGAAACTAAATAGTTTTACATCCATGTAATGTAATAAATATTTTTCAATGATAATATAAAAATAATCCCACAAAATGAATATGAATTTATTGTATGGCCTACGATATTTAGGAGAAGAATAATATATATGTGCCAAAGAGTTATACATTTTTTTTTAGTGATGGAATTGAGCAATAAATGTACCTATCTCACTCTTATGAAATAAGAATAATAAATTTTTTAACTTTTTGTTGAATATAAAACCCATCTAGGATTCAATGAAAATTAATAATAGTATCAGATACAAAAAACATTATGTAGTGGTTCCATGATTATCTACTTGTTGTATGAAATATCAAAAAAAGTGTATAGTTTATTCATATAAAACATAGATTCAATGGTTTTTCACAAAATATTATACTCAACATGTAATTAATTATGAGTTATTATTTTTAATCAAACAGTTAGTAGGGATGATGACTAAGGGTTTAAATAGAATATTCAATTGCAGTTGTGACCTTGATGTTAAGAGTTGAGAGATTCAAGAAATAATATTCTAAAATTAAATGGAATCAAGGTATTAACTTATTGTATAATTTCTAAAAATATTTTATAAATAATATATTTTATTAAATAAATAAATGAGTTTTGAAATATGACCATTTTGTTGGAACAGTGACATCCCTAGAATACACAATTATATCTTTCAAAATTTGGAAGATCTTAGAAGAACATGTGATATTCCCATATAAACATGTTTAGAATGAATTTTAGTAATTCAATTACGGAATAATATTAGTAATAAATAACCTTTTAAATATGGTGATCTATTTACTATGTCATTTGGAATTAATGGTTACAGTATAATACGTAGATATATCCAATTTTATTAGTTATTAAATTATACTGTAGAATACACGACTTAGTAATCTTAGAAACAAAAATAATAAGGTTTCTCCAATCTGGGATGATCATTGTAAAAGAAACTATCACATTTACATGTTTTAGATAAATTAATTTATAAATATATATAATGATTAGAAATAAAAGTTACATTTGTATGAAATGGAAATATATTTTTAAATACCAAAGAGGTTTTGGGTTGATAGAATATTTTTAATTTTTTAAACAATTAACAACACATAATCCAGCTCTCTCATGGGAGTGCATTCACCATTTCGTGGGAACTAAAAATTAATATCAAAAAGTTTACTCCCTCACCTTGTAAGTTAATTTTAAATGCCTATATGATTTTACATGGACATATTAAGTGAGTATTTTATGGGAAAGGCAAAGAGCCTTAAATGAAAAAAAATCAATTTCATCACTATTTAAATATATTTATATGGTTTAAATAATGCATGAAAACATATTTAAAAATAATAGTTCTAGATGTTAATAATGTTATAAAAGAAAAAATATGATCAATGATTTGTTGAACGTATTTAAAATTGAAATGGTTTATCCGTTAAATATATTGATTTCTATATCGTTAGTTAAAAATGTCCATGTTATGTGAATGGTTTAATTTAATCCACTAAATACCTATTCCTCTATGTTATGGTTTAATGGACAAAAATATTGAATATAAAATTATGTTTTGAATGAATAAATGCCTTATTAAGTAATGTATTTATATATTAAACATGAACTACATTCAATTTTATTATTTGGGACCACTAAAAAATATTTCAAAAATTTGTCTATTTGAATTTTAAGATAATGATGCATTACAACCATTGATAATATATATATTCTATAGTGACTATTACTATTTTATTTATTAATGGTCCAGGTAATTACTAATTGTCATAGATTAATGAAGTGATGACCTTAGATAATATGATTGTACCTTATGAATCCCATTTATTAGTGATATTGGGGGAGATGAGGTCATTGGGGGTTTTCCCTTTACCAAGCCCTATATGATATTCACTAAGTAAAAACTCACAATAATCATTTATGATGAGAGGTTAATCATATCAATGTATCATCCTAATCGATTTATGTCAAACCACCACAAAAAATTACCAGCATCAAACATCCTAGACATTGGGAGCATTCTATAGAAATAACGGATTTTGTATCTAAACCCCAAAGTATGATTTTTTTTTATTTTCTTCAATAACATATTGATTATATTTATCCCGCATACATTATTTCCTACTATATATTTTATTACATTATGGTTTTTATAAAAAACTAAAATTTTATATAAAGAAACTAAATTTTCATTTTTTAGAAATATATAGTTTTGATTCAAAAAAATTATAAATAAATTAATTTACAAAATAACTGAAATTTTAATGAAATATTCTTATTAAATAATATTGATTTATATTTAATAATATCAAATTTTAATAACATGTGATGTTTTTTTAATTATGAGAAAGTGATTTCTATTTTGAAAATTTATTTTTTCACATAAATATATATTTTCATTTAAAACATTAAAATATTCCATTTTGATATTTTGTTTGGTTAAAAATATTTTTTTTCAAAATTATATCATTTTAATTAACCAATAGTGTTTTATTTATAATTTCATATGACTGTATAATTTTTTAGGAACAAATTAATACTATATCTATAGAGTATATATTATGAAATCATTATAGTACATATATTTTGAATTAAATGCTATAAATGGAATCCATAGACAAGAAGATATTTTTAACATTGAGGTAATTATTTTTGAATTTATTTAATTAACATCAAAATCTATTAATGAATTATACATAACCTATATTATATTTTATTTTTAAAAAATAAATTATTTATCAATATGACTAACCTCAACATCATAAATGGTATTATTTTATGAATTTAGGTTACTAGACTAATAAAATATTAAATACAGCTCCTATTTTTTAGAAATTAAGGGTAATAACCATGGTAATATTTTTGGAATTTATATTTTTAGATCATAGAGTCCTAATCCTAGGTTTAAAAATTAATAATGACTTATCATCTCTGTTTCAATAAATACCCACTCACATTCTAATTAATCTTGATGAAAATCCCATTAAGAATTAATTTTGTGTACCCATCCCTCCCCATATTTCTAACCCAAAAATTTATTTCCATTCTCTTAAGAAGGTCCTCTAATTCATTAATTTCACCCTATCAAGGTAAGGGATTCTCTACCTCATCACTTTTATTCGGGTATATTTTTTATGAAACTTCTTGATTCAAAAATATTTATATTGTAATGTTTTTTTAAACATCCCATTTATATCCATATTATACAAAATTTATGATATACCCAATTTTAACTCTCATTAAACCATTCTGTTAATATTTATGTTCACCCATTATGCTTTCTGAATTATCCACCCATTTCCCAATAAAAACTTTTTTTTCTATAATACCCATCCCTATTTTCACTCAACAATAATAACCTAGATTTTAATGCAATAACCCTTTCTTATATGTGTATCTAGGTTATCCCATGAAATTATAAAATATTCATGGAAATGTTAATTATTATTATAGAGTTTTTTAATAATGATTTTATATGAATGTTTAATGTTATTATGTCATGTATCTAATAATATGTATACTCTATGACTCATGGTCATTTAGAAATGCATTATGTGTATCCTAATACAATTCATCATGAAATTGATTGTATAAAATGTTTGGGATTTCATAGTTGGTATCAGAGAATGTTATAGTTATTTCCGTGGATTATGACAAGAAAACCACATAGGAATCCTAGTGGAAAAGATAAACATATTGATAAATCACAAATTATTTATAATGTATAGATAAATTTTTTTCCAAGATAAAAATCTATCACCAGATACTATAATTGTATGTGGGTCTAATTGAATTTTACATAGCATTAATAACCCCAAAAATAGTATATTGGGGAATAAATCAATAATCACTTAGTTTATGATAAATAATCCTAAATTTGAACATTGTTTGAAACATTTTTAATATATTCATTGGTAACATTACATGGTCTTTCTGAACCACTTTGATGGGTATAAAAATTCATATGAAATTTTATATTTGGAAATATATAATTGATAAAATTCATCAAATCCAACAAATTAATATATTATTTATTATATTTAAGTTATGATTTTTCCAGTTAGTGTACATTTTTTCCATTTGGATTAGTGAATTTTTTTTATAAAATTTCAACCCTACTTTTTCATTTATTATAGTCAATGTCTTGAAATAAGAGGAAATAAACCAACAACCAATGTGATGGTAAATGAGAAGATTTCCCAATTAAAATCATAAACCCAATTGGAGTATGAGTTGATAAATTATTGTAGATACATTATTAATTAATATATGTTTTGAATAGAAAATTGAAATAGGTGGAAACACACATGCCTATATGAAAGTGAATGTTTCAATTGAGTCATTTAGGTTTTAAAGGCATATGAAAATATATGGATCTTATGATCCCTTAGTCATTGAGCAATGAATAATCTCTATTAAATCAATCCTTTTTCATAATTAATTGATATAATATTTATAATTTCATAATTCTTGTTTATTTCATAGAAGGTGAAATTATACAATGGGGGATTTTCATCGAAACTAAAAATATCGGTGATGAAATTTAAGAGATGCTGTGAAAATAATTTTGGAAAATAATTTCTGATAAATATTTTCATTACCCTATCCAACAGAAGATAGGGAAGGATTTATTTGAGATACAGAAAATGGAGGATGAATCTATTTAGGTGTATGATATAAAATTCAAAATAAATTCATTATATGACTTCATATTATTCATTGACACTACAATGAATGTTGAAAAATTATTTTATGGGAAAATAAAGAATCTATGAAAACCATTGTGGTTTGTGACACTAATAATTTTAAAGAAATATAATGATTTACCTTAAATGATTAAATGATTATTTATTAACCACAAGGGTATCAGGTGAATAATGATAGGAAGTGGATATTTTTGTTTAATTCTAGAATAGTGATGGAGAAATATCATGACGTATGGGAATAAAAACACCCCGCTTATGAAAAATTTGGTAAAAAAAATCGTAGATATTACCTAAAAGGGACCAGGAAATTATTTGAGTTCAATAATGAGAGAAACCTATAAAAATAATGCTTTTGTGATATACTAAAAAATGAAATTGAAGAATGGAATGGTCCTGTAAACATTATGCATGTTTTTCAACATTTAAACTGCATTGAATAATAAAAATATTATAACTATTTTACAATGACATGTATTTAGCATGATAATTAGTGACAAAAACCATCAGTAACAAGATATAAAGGGATGGAGTATTGAATCACAACTACTGAGCTGGTCCCCACAATGAGGTGGTGATAGGTATTCTTGTTATTTAATAAATGATCATGAAAATAAATTTTTTTCCTAGATCAATAAATTACTCTATATCATATAGGATTTGTAGAACTACCTAAAGACCAAATCAAAACATGAATATTGTGTTATCATAGAAAATATAAATAGGGAAACTATTACATCAGAAGTAGATAACACTCATGTGTTGATATTTTTGTGTTTAATTTTTTAGTGAACCTTGTGATACTAACTCTAACATAATTTTATGTTATTCTGGATATATATTATACTTCCTTCTATTAAGGAAACATAATTTTTTTGAGGAAGGAAATCAATCTTTTTACCATGAATCATTATCAAGTAATATAAAAGTGTGGGGAGAAGAATGTATTGCATGTTTAATCATAACCTCAATAATATATTTTATTTTCTTACAATAAACTATATATATATATATATCAAATTATTTATTCTATGGAAAAGAATATCTTGGAATATAGTACATTATAAGTGAATATGATGATGTGTTCCCCCAAAAAAATTGTACAAACTTCCTCCTTATCTAGAGGTTGACATGTCAACTAAAATTATACCTTGCGATTTTACAATATAAATGACTCTGTATTGAATGGATACTGTTGAAAATGAAGAGAAGAATAAGTATTTATAATATAATATTGATAAAGGTTATATATTCAAAAAAAAATTTCATCGTGTTCCTCGATTATTTTTATCAAAAAAAGAATTGATCATTATACCTCCTCTTTTATTTTAATGAGCTCTAAATTATTATGATAATGAATATTAATCATCCTTCATAGATTGATGAATTGTTTGATTATATTTTTTGATCCTTGTATTTTTTTAAGGTGGATACATGATTATGATATTTATCATGTAAAGTGAAACTATGATGATTTTCTGAAAACTTTTTTTGAACAAAGTATAAGAACTATGAGTTAATTGTAATACCATTTGGACATAAAAATTCTCCAAACACACATAGAGAATAAATTAATATATTCTTTATAAATTAACATAATAAATTTGATTAAATATATTGAAAATTTCTTTAACTACTCTAAAATTATGTTGTAGTATGAGATTCATTTGAATTTTTTATTTAACTCCTTGTAAAAGAATAATTTTTACGAAAATAATAGTAAATGATAATATTGGATAGAGAAAATAATATTAATGGGTCATGATATCACTAGAAAAGTGAATTATGTGGATACTTTGATGAAAAATGATGTTGAAGGTAAGACCAAACCAAAATATATGATAGTGATTCATAAATTCTAGGGGTTTTCGATGTACTATAATCATATTTATGGAACTTATTAGGATTTTAATGAAAACAATAAAAGATAAATTGAAACAGAGAGATGATTCTCTACACCGATTAATAATAGAAGGGCATAAAAACGTTTAAAGAATTGGTCAATCCATGAACTTCTGTTCACATTTTCAAATAGTGGGAAAATTTATGTGATTTATAGGGATAAGTATAAAAGTTTTTTGGGTTGTTTACTAATGAATGGCTTAAATAAAATTTAATATGATTAACAAAATCAAATATACATGATCAAACTAGAAAACACATGATTTGGAATAGAATGTAGTGATATTATCATTGAAATTTTTAGACATTATCTATATGGGGTGAAGTCTAACTTATATATGGACCATAAAAGCCTCATGTATATATTTACATAAATTATCTTAATAATAATAAATGAATATGGTTAGATCAGATTAAGTATTACGATTATATATTCTATTAACATCATATAATGATGAACAATGTGGTAGAAATTCAATGTAGAATTATTCCTGCAACCCTATCCATGATGACGATTAAATGAAATCAAATATTATTGGCCACATAATGGATGGACATGGGAATCATAAATTTAATTTTTTCATACCATACTAAAATCATTAGTCAATAATCCCTTTATGAGAGGACCAAGGATAACCAAAGAATAACAATAATCTAAATAAAAATGTAGTGAATATTCTAGTGTTCATCATTGCTAATGATGTTTTCATAATATTTGGAACCAAAATATGTGACCAATCAAAACTAAAATTGAAAAAGCTACTTCCTGGTAATGATAATAGATCATAATTATTTTTTCATCCAAGAATAACTATTATGTAATGATATTTTATTTGAAACATCTAGTTTGATAACATGAAGAGATTTAATATAGAATTTGTATGCAAATTAATTATGTGCTAAAACATAACGGGTTAAATGAAATAGTTCTATGGTTATAATGAATCTATTTTACATATAAAATTGAAAATGGAAAAAAATAACCATGTCATTTTTCATATGACTACCCAAGACATAAAATGCAAATAATATCTTTCTGTGGTATTTTTTCATGGAAAAAATTTAAGGAATTTCATTAATATCGTGGACTATTTATCTCTTAACCCCCTCACCATGATATACATAAAAGATTTATTCATACTATATACAATACTACTCTCTATAGTATCATATAAAGATAAAATGTTTACCAGGTGGCACTACATAATCCTTTAGTTGGAAATGGATACCAATATGAGTTTTAGTATTTTTCATATCACCCTAATTTGATGATCATGATAAAAGAAACATCCATAGTGGATATCAAATGATGATATATTATTCAATGATCTACCAATTATTTTGGGATCACTAAGGATGTTGGGATCACCACCTACTCCTAATGGATTTATCAGTTAAAAATAGATTCTATTCTACAACTCAAATGGATCATTACAAGGATCTGTGTGAAATAGGTGTTAGACTCTAACAATAGGGAATGAATTTAGAGAATGGATGTTTATGGTACTTGATCTTATCAAAGATTTGACAATGACTTTCCAAATCATTTTTTGTCATAGTAAATCCATGCTGATTCTAGGTATAATCTACATGGATAATAATTTATGAGACAAAGTGTTTCAGGTCAAGGATATAGTGTTAATTCATAAATAATAATGTATGAAATTAATTGGGTTTGGGAAGAAAAGAATGCATAGTACTAGATTTATCAACACATTTTTGATCAGCGATCACTTTCGAGATGTGCTCCATCCACTATCACTCCCACCTAACTTATCTAATGTAATATAAATGTTCCATGTATCTCTTGTAAGGATGTACAAACTAGTCCCTTAAAACATACTAAATATGTAGATGGTTCCCTTAGTTAATAAAATTTCTTATGAAGTGTAATTGGAGAAAATATTATATCTATGATAAAATCCTCTATGAAATAAGAAAAGTCACATAGTCAATGTTCTATATTGGAACCTAATGTTTTAGGAAGAAACATGGGATTGTAATTTGTGATAAAACATTTTTATTTTCACCATTTATAGTCTATGAAATCACATTTTGATGTTGAAATTATTGAATTGATGAAGAATGTAACAACCAAATGTTTTATGAATTTAATTTCACATTGACTGAATAAATTCCTTAATGAGAAGTTTAGTTTCAGAAAACACATAAAATATATTCCATTTTATTATTTCATACCATTGTTAAAAATAATCAAAACAAATTTGTCACACAAAAGCTACGACTAGTAATCATAAATAATAAAAATATAACCATTCAATATTAATTGCTAATATTATGATAAATTAATGGGTTTGATAAAGTCTAATTAATAAGATGAAAAAATAAATGGCCTCACAATGAGCATCATACCCTATAAAATCCATTTAACCAAGCTTCTATGGTTGATGGCATCATTTTGAATTACACTGGACTAATCCATTGATTTTAATCAATAACTTAAACATGAGTGAAACAATTAATGGTATAATTCCAATATTATCACGATCACCTCCCGAACCTTGTTTCTCGATCCACCATAATAATGTACCATCATCACACAATGTACACATTTGACATACACGGTTGTAATAAGGGGTCAGGTATGTAAAGACTAAGGGAATTAATTTTTATGTTTTATTTCAAATAAAACAATGATATTATTTATCCATTTTCATAATTAATTCTAATATATATATACATGTGACTAAATAATGGGTTGGATAAAAATTAGTTTTTCATATGGAGAAAATAAAATTGTAACTTTTAAGAAATATGTATATTTATTTTAAAAAAACTCCTTGATTAAATAATAATTTTTTAAAATTGATATTATTTTTATGAAATATTTTTACTAAATACTATTTTCATAAAATAAAAATATAAGTTTATCTAATGGAAGTCCAAAGGAATTTTTATAAATTTATATATTTGAATAGTGTCGTAAAAACTAGTATTTTGAAATTAAATAATAATTTTTATTTATATTTATAATTTATCATATTTAAGAAATAATGATTGTAAAATAAATATTATTTTTTAATTCAGAATATCAAAATTAAATAATAGTTAATTTTTCTAATTTATGAGATATTGTATTTTTTGGGTCCAAATTAAATATGGTATTAATATATGATAACTATTATTTCATAATAAAAATCAATGACTAAAGTTATCAATACTATAAAGGGATTATATGTACAATGATAGATCCCACCTTAATATAATGTGTTTCTAAAGATATTTTATTTATTTTAAAAACATTAATAAATTCACTAATACTTGTATTATATTTTATGGATTTAAAATAATTTCCTTATAAAAACTAAATTATACATAATAAATGGAATTATTTTAATTATTTAGATAATTATCCACAAAATAATAAAAAATGCTTCTCTTGGGAAGAATCCATTGGTAGAAACCATAGTAAGGATTGTTGTTTTTATTATTTCTCAATTTTAATCCCAATACTATTTTTATAAGTAATATATTTTATTATATTTTCCAATAAATACCCACATAGAATGAAATTAAAATTAAATAACCATTGATATTAAATTTACTCTCCATGTCCCTCTCTAAATCAATCAAATGGTGTTTCTCATTTTTAATATGATCTTATACTGCTTTTAGAGGCACCCAATCAATATAAATGACTTTATTCCTCGTCTTTTTTTCATGTACATTATTTATTACTAAGAATTTTCTTTAGATATTTTCATGTTGTAATTTGTTTTTAGACATCCCATGTCTATCTTTATTATGAAAAAGTAATTTTATACCTCATTTCTCTCACATTAAACCCTTCCTTGATCCTTTATGTGAACCAATTATACTTCCAAAATTATCATGCGATTTTCCATGGAAATATATTATATTCTTACCACCAATACCAATTTTCACTCAATGGTATTTACATAGTTATAATTGTGCATAATTGGTTTGGTACATTAATAGTTGAATATGTGACAATATAATTGATGGATTAAAAGAGAATAAATAACTCATAATATTTCATGATCTTTAATGAATACAAATTCATGTACATATTATGAATTTAATATGTGAACATAAAATTATATTTCCTTATAATCTATTGGTTAATGATTTTATAACATGATATAAAATATTTGGGGAACTTGTGGTTATCCTAAGAACACTATTATGTGACGGAATAATGGTTATCCTTGAATTATGCTTATTATTACATTTTTTTACATTGTTCCCACTTTCAACTGTTTCCTCGATGTAATCAACATATAACTATATTTCATGTACATTTTAATTATTCTAACCCCATTTCCCCCTTTGTCTTTATCTTTAATCAAATTTATTACGATGTTCATTTTATAATTTTATTATTCCATTATTGGGATTTATAGATAACCCATTTATTATATATGTCCCCATGTTGTCCCATTGGACATTATAAGAACAATGTAAATATAAGATATTGTATTTATGGTTTGTTAAAATAATATTTTTTCCTCTTTACTTATATTGTGTTATGTATCTAATTACACAAGACACTAGGCCTCTCAAACTCTTTAGACTGTATTATATGTATCTTAATGTTGTAAATACTAAAATAATATATATATTATAAGGGATTTCATATTAAGATTATCTAATTAATGTTTCTATTAAGTTGGTGAAATATATATTAAAAATAATAAATTATTTTTTTATTAATAATTATATATAGATGAATATTATAATGCAATGGAAGATGCACTAGGAAAATTGATGAATAATATAACTACTCTCACAAAACTAATTAATGATCATGATTAATTTCTCTCGCATTGTAAGGGAATAAATTCTTTGTTTGAGGAATAGTTCCCAATATATTATTGTTAAAAATAATTTTTAAATAAATCAATTTTATAGGTTAGCCATTATCCTGATAATCTCTATAATATTTCAATATTAGTCGAAACTAAATACTAAGAAATCCTGGCATGTAGATTGACAGATCTTAACAATATGTTGTAAGAGAAAAAGCTGAATGTTGATAATGTTAAGAAGTTGAAAAACTAATTAGAAGATGCATTTATCTTTTATTATATTAATAATGATAAACACATTTTGGGATGTATAAATTTTAAAATTCATGATGTGAAATTTTGAATCCAAAAAAACTGAGTATTTTGCAAACATCTAAAATTTATAATACTGCCTCACAAATATATAGTACGATTCTTGAATCAAATAGGACCCAAAGAGAGAGAAATTTTTCAAACTATAATTTAGAAAAACATAAATTATTTTCTCATGGATAGTTATTTTATACTACAGTCTTAAATTTTTTATTATTAAAATTTTTATTCTTAAATTTTTTATTTTTAAATCTATATCATCTAAATGTTTAGATTTGAAATATATATAAATATAATGTTATAAAAATTCTAGTAAATTCACTATATCCTCAAGAGTGAATATGAGAATCACATAGAATATTTAATACCAATATAGAATACAATATTTTTGAGTTTCCATCTAAAAAAGAAGTAAATAAATCTTGGAAAGCCATATTTTATAGGAATACAAGGAGGTTTGTAAGCCCCCTTGATCATTTTTCCTCTTCTACCACTTCTTTAATAAAAATTATATTTTCAGTTCTAGGTTAGTAAACTATTGATTCTATTTCTAGAGGATAAGTAACATAAATATGTGGTGATAGAATAACATTCTAGTGGGTGAAAATAAAAAAAGACATGTACTTGGGAGTATTACATCAAGAAATAAACATAATAATATGAAACATACTTAACAAAAAATACAAATTTATCAATTTTGATAAAATTGACTAATTTGACATATTTTATAATTCTTTTTACATTTTATAACACTTATACAAGAGTTTTGGTATATACCAACCCAATATAAATCCTCTAATTATTTTACAATAAATCCATAAGAAAAGTTTATGTAATAAAAATGGTATAATATCTACCATATAAAGGTGGATATAGATGAAGGTGTTTATAAAACTACTCCCAATAAGAAAAAAAAATAAAAAAGGTGCAAGATGTCACATGAAAAAGTATGGTATTATACAATTTTGAAAAATTATGAAACATTATAGAATATTAAATAGTGGATATAAAAATCAACTTCCATGGAAGAATGATGGAACTTATAAAGGAAGAGTATTTCTCTGAATGATGTATAATGATTTCCATGGTGGTTGACTTCTGTGATGAGAACCAGAAAGGATTCAATGAAATTATAGAATAAAAACGATTAATGTGATATGTGTGAAGAGTATAATAATGTAATATTGTCTATGTAACACCATGATAGTTTTTGAGAAATAAATTCTCAAATAAATTTAAATTTCTTCTATCACATTCACTACAGTCAACATTGAGTTTTAACAGAAGACATCAAGATATTAAAATATTATTATTTATAATGATCATTGTCTCAAAGACATTGTAATATCATTTTTGGATGGGATTAACAAAATTATGAAAATATAGGGTTTACAAATGAATATAAATTTATTTATTTATTAAAAAATTAATTCAAAATGATAATAAATTATATTATAAAATAAAGGAATTACTTCTTTGAAAATTAATTTTTTATAAGAGATTTGTTTTCTAACAATAAAGTAAAAAAACACTTTTTTATTTATTTTAATAAGGTATATATAATATATATTTAATAAAATTTATAGCATTGATACAATGTTATTTCTAACAAAGTTATAAGAATAAAAATGTTTTAACACTAAAATATTATACTTTTCATTAAATTATTATTTCATCTTTTTGCAGACATATTTGTTTTAAAAAATATCATATTTTTAAAAAATTATTTGAGAAAATAATATTTTTTTTAATTTAAAATTTCAAACAAAATTGAAATGACTATTGATAATTTTATGATAAGAAAATATTTTCGTTGACTAATGAATAATATTACTTTCCAATTAAGAATTGTCATTTCATTTAATAAAAATAATAAATAATCAGGTTTCAAAAGAAAAATCAATTCAATTATCTCTCAATAAGTCAAATTTATTTAAATTTAATCAATTTTTTATATAATTTTGATATAAATTATTTCAAAACATTATAACATTTTCCTTTTGATAAAAAACTTTCTCATCCCCACACAAGGAAAATTTTTAAATTAAATTTTCCCACTATTGTGAGATGAACTCTTAAAAATTGTATTAATATTTTTAATTAAAATAATATTTATTATCAATTATAGTAAAATTAATTTTTTACCATAATTAATAGTGAAAACAGATAAATTATTTATTTTGGTTATGGTAATAATGGGTTTGTCTGTGTTATATTAAAATCATAAGGGATAAAAAAACTAAACAAGTACAAAAAACTTAGAATATTATTTACATAATGAAATATATGTTTTATAATTTTAAATATATATACTTTTTAAATATATGAAAAACCTAAGTACATATTTATCATCAAAAAAATATTATTGTATAACACACATTAATTATAAAAAGTCACACTAAAACATCTCTTATTCAAACCTACTAAACATACAATATTTGACAATACCTACACAAATAAATTCTGTTCTTCCATCTAAATATTAAAAATGATATAATTTTTAACTAGATTCATCCTTAGAGACTTTTTTTGGTAATCAAAAAAAGTTTTTCAAGGAAGGGGTAACATTCCTAACTGAGCCTTTATTTTATATCCTTATCCACCTCTATTAATTATTATTAAAATATGACTATATAATAAACTATGTATTTTCCAAATAAAGTGAGTTAATTAGAGTAATTTCATGATCTATACAATTCTCCTCTCCAAATAATTTGGATATGAAGTCATCATTTGTGTTTACGGTGGACTACTGCCTTGTAGATCAATGTTATTCTTTTTCTTTCACTACCTATCAAATATGGATATAATGAATGATGTAATTTGATTTTATGATATTTATGTTTTATATATTCCCCTTTAATTATAATACCCAATAATACATCATAAATCCCAAACTATTGGAAAATATTTATATCTCTTGGTTGTACAAAAGACTACCTCCTCGCAAACTGACGTGATGTGTTTTTCATTTCCATTTAACCTGAACTTTAATAAGGTTAGTTTAAATTAATATATATAATATAATTAGTTTCAATATTCTAATATAACTATGATATTACATTTATATTCTTAATTAACATTCTATGGGGGATACGATAATATTGTTCGTGTGTACAAAAGAATACTGCCTCACAAAGAGGTGTGACTCATTTTCCACATATGATTTTCATTAAAGGTAATAATGAAAATTTTAAATAATAATATATAATATATATATATATGACATTAGAACATTTTTAAATGATAATATATTATTAACCCCTCCATCATTCTTTACATTTAGAAAATTGAAATGAGGTTCATTCGTATGTACGACTTACTAGCTCTATAAATGATATATTTAATTTTTTATATGTACATTTTATATATTAATATAAATAAATATACATGGAATAAATAGGATATTTTTATCATTGATATAATTCAAGAGATTATTAAACCATTATCAATATAAGATGATGAAAAATTCAAAGAGAAAACTTACGTGAAAAATAATGTAGTTATTACCCGAAACAAAATTGTAACAATGACTTGTTAATTAATGGAAGATAAATGGTCATAATTAAATCATATATGGTATAATATATATAATTAGGTCTCATTAATATATATATAAATTTTATTTATTATACATAAGGTTCAAACAAGTGAAAAAGATTTTGAGATTTTATTTAATTAGTTTTTATCACAATCTTTACTTCTATGACAAACATGTCATATTCACTACAAATTTCCTTTATGTGTTGTATACACTACTCATTAATGTTTATTATTATGATTATTCAAAAAATTTCTATTATTTACATAACTGTTCGAAGATCTATATTCTATGGGTTTTAATATTTTTATATTTCATATGTGGTATTGGAAATCAAGACTATCTTTTGTGTTATAGTTAAATGATTCCATATTCACCACATGTTCATTTTTTGTAGTGTATATACTACCCCTTTGATATTTTATATAACAACCTGATATTTTAATAGAATAAAATTATGTTCGATAGTGTAAATAACAATATAAACTAATATTAGACTAAAATTTAACAACCTAAGACTTTATGATATATTTATTTTCAAATAAACATAATCTCTTAAATGGATTTTGGTACCTGAAACCCTTAGATAATTTTATATTTGATAACCTATTCAATAATGAACACCGATCTTAACCAACTACATATATATACAACTGCTATAATCGTTCCATTAAATTAGAGAAAATTAAAATTATTATATTTATTATGATATTTATATACATCACACTAAATATAAGTTATATGAAAATTTTTAGTAAATAATTAATATATTTTTTGAAATGTAATTTTTTTCTTCAGAAAAATAGATTCTTCAAAAGTGATTTCTTATTATTTTATTATAACAAATATTATTTTAATTCTATGTATCATTTATAAAATATATTTCATGAAACTAAATAATTTTAATCAAATAAATATTTGAAAAAAATTTTGGGTAATTTTTTTTTTCTTTTTTCATAAAATAATAATTTTGATTTAACATAGAAAAAACAAATTTCTTCCACAAAGGGAATTTATTATCAAAAAATTACGTTATTTTAATATAAAAATTTTATTTTGAATCTAATTTAAATTTCAATAATATTATTCTACTTTTATTTAATCCACATAATTTCTTAGAAATAACTTTATACTATTTTTTATTATATGATTTTTGTATTTAAAATCAATATTTTCATAAAAATTGAATGAAAATGAATAATGTATCTAAAAAATTATTAATTAAAATAATAAGAAATTTTAAAACTGATAAATGATATTTATAAATTATATCAATATAAATTTCAATTAATATAAATACCATTCTTATTATTACACATATATTTAATAAATAATCATTGATCATTATAAACAAAATGTTAATAGTAAATAGTTTTTTTATTGCATCTGCATGTTTTTTCTTAAATAAAATATTTTCTAATTTTATTAAATTTATTTTAAAAAAATTATCCTTAAAATTTAAATCATCATTACAATATTATATAATAGTTATTTTTTTAATTTTTTAAAAAGTTTCATTTCTTTTTAATACTGAATAATATAAAATTGTAATTGAAAACTACCTCTTCATTTATTTTCTTTATAAATTTCTATTATATTTTATTTTTTTGAAATTTCAAATTATTACACATATACATACATTAGAAAAATTTATTTAATTTTGATAAATTTCAAATATAACTATAATATAAATAAATTGTAATCCTTTGAAAAGTTTCACATTAAAACCCCGCTTACCTCTCTCTTTTACGAGATTAATTTTAAATTAAAATTTCTCAATTCTGTGAATGGAATTTGGGAGAAATGGATTCCATAATTTTATTAAAATTAATTTATATTATCTAATAAGTTAAAAATAAATTTTTAACATAAATAATAGAGAATTTTGTAAAATTTAATTACTGTGGTTAATGTATAAATGAGATTTCTGATGGGTTATAATAAAAAGGATAAGGATAAAAATCACCAACAAACATGTCTAAAAAAGATTTTATACAAAAATTTACATTATTAATTTTATAATGTTCTTTTATGTCCCATTTTTGGATCCTTGTGACATATTAATGACATGAAATTAATAAATAATTTCTTAAAATACTATGTGTGTCCTCCCACATGTATATAAATGGTCACCCAATCCTCACTTATTTACACATAAAACCCATTTTTATCCATTTATACTTATTTAAATCATGCACTATATTTTATGCACTAGTCCTATAAGACTTATTTTTTAAAAATATCCCCCTTGGAAGGGATTTTGTTAAATCTTATGATGGATACCCAATGAAGAGGTAATGTACTTCAACAAGCAACTTTATTTTATTTCCTTATCTACCTTATTAAAATGTTTTTAATCCTAAATTATATATTAACCTCAGTATCATCAAAATAATAAGATTTTATAAAAAATTAATTAATTACCTTCAACCATCTCTACTCTCATTAAATGGGTTATGAAATCATCATTCATGTGTATGGAGGACTACAGCCTCACGAACTGATATCATTCATTATTCCATTACAACCTTTAAAAGTTGGGTATAATGATTGATATATTGTATATATATGAAATTTATAACATATTAATGACTCCAGATTAATAACATAATATTTTTTTACTTTTAATTCCTTAGGGGATAGAATAACATCTTTCGTGTGTACGGAGGACTATGGCCTCATGAAGCAATGAGATTTGTTTCCTCACTAACACATTAAGTAGAACCTAATAAGGAAACAATTAATTTTTATTTCTTTTAAACGAAATAATTAATATATTGATGAATTATTTATTATTTTGTAATTATAATATATTATTTTATATTACTAAACCAAAAAGATGATAACATCATACATGTACCTGTGGACTACAACTTCCAGGGAGTGATGTGTCTAAATTTTCACCACCACACAAAATGGATTATCTATATATAAGTATATTTTTTAAAAAAATATATTATATATTATATTTTTACAATTATATAAGGAAAAATTAGAACTTAAAACTTTTCCATAATGATTGATGAAAATGGATGCATTACTCATGTGCACGCACGACCTATCGTCTCTATGATCATAACATACACCATTTTCCAAAAAATATATTTAATTATATATTTTCATGTAATAATTGATGTATGAATTGGATAAATATGATATTTTTATTATTCCTTATATTTTATAACTGTATCATACGAACAAGAACCTGGACATTCATAACAATTTAATAATGAGAAAATAATGTTATTAACACATGAAACAATGAAAATAATGAATGTATATTAATGAAATTGTGACATAATGTAATAAAAGGGTCATATATCACGTTAAAAATATTTATATTTTTATTTAATTTGTTATTATGGTGTTTTATACTTTTATAAATTCTGATAAATCATGTTTGACAAAAAGGAAGCTTGAAGTATGGTATTTATGTCTCATGTTTTACTTCAATGAGACACCGACCAAAATCACTACCTATTTTTAATATGTAGTGTTTATGATTCTCATTAATGAAAAAATTATTTTTACACTAATTATAATTAGAGTGATTTACATTTCCATTTATACATCTCTATGTCAGGGTTGTTATGGTTAAAATGTTAAAAAAAAATTTAAGTCATTTTCTGTCACCTTTCATTATTTGATTCATTAGTTATATTGTGCCCTAATGTTCATTAGAAAGGTGTATATACATCCCATTTGACATGTAATATATATGATTTATTCAGAATCAGCATATTTTATCTTTTATTTAATGATATTACTTCATTGGGATTATTATTCAATGTTAACAAGGTGGTAAATATTTCATGTAGCCATCTCATCGTTTATGAGGATTGTTTATGATTATCATTCACATGATAAAATATTTTGATACATGTCTAAAAAATTAATTATTTTATTTTAATATTGTTATTCATGAAATATTCTGTTAATGGTATCATTTTCCCAATTATTGGTACTTATAAAAAGAAGGAAAATATTTTTTATAAAATTGATTTTCATTTCTATCATTGGGAATAAATGTTTTGTTTGTTCCAAACCAGGTAATCTAAAATCGATTTAAAATATGGAGTATTACTCAGTTGTTATTTTTTTTCAAAAATCACTAGTTTTTTAATTATTAAAATTTCTTAAAGATGAATCTTTTTTTAAAAAATAATAACCTTTTGAATTTTATAGGAAATGTGAAAAAAATTCATTGTTTATTACATGCATAAAATCAAAATATTTCCAAATATGATGACCACTCAATTATTTCATGATACATTATAATTTTTCAAATATTACATAAAAACAAATAATTATTTTTTGTGAAATTCTTATAAATAAATTATTTAACAATTAATTAATAATGTTAAATGATATACATACTTAATAAAATATTTTCAAGAATAAAACGTTATTTCACTAAATAAATGATAAAAATTATATTTTAAATATTACCTTATATATGATAATGATTTTTTTATGAAAAATATTTTTAAAATAATTAAATCTTTAAAATGTAACTTTATAAATGGGAATGGTATTTTCTTCAAAATTTCATTAATTATATTTTAAAAGTATTTTAATTCATTAAAGTTATCAATCCATGCTATTCCATATGCTCCAATTTCAATATTTTGTAATCATGAAATCTCCATTATTTATCATGATAGATTAATATTTCCTTGAAGATATAGTTATGAAACAAATTTTATTTCCACTTGTTAATCCTGATTCAAAAATATTACTATGAAAACTGTTTATTTTCAATGGGTTAATTATGATTCAATGTAATTTTAATGGAACACATTTCTTTTTTATGGGTTAACATGTCTATAAAATAATTATTATTATTAGAATAAGTTATAATGTGACATGAAAGATCTATATACTTAATTTATTGTTATGGGTCACTATTAACAGTGGGTGCACGAAGATAGAACCTGATGATACTCATATAGCTTATATAATCAGTGCTCCATGATAGTTCTCTAATGAACTAATTAATTATAATGTTACCTAAAGAATTATATTATTATTCTTACATATGATTATTCCATGTATAATTTCTGTGTATATGTCTTTTTAAATATGCTTTTCTAATATACCAACATTATTTTTCTAAGATTTACATGTGTTTATAATGTTTACATTGATCAAGATTTTTATCACTTGTTTCATTATTATTGATTCTGAGGATTGTTTCCTTATTTTTAAAGTCTTATTCCATGTTTACTGATTGATTATTCAGTTATTTTTTGGAATTAGTTATTTTTATTATTCCCTGGTGCTCTCTGATTCTGCCTGTATACTATTATACACTTCTTATTCACATTTAGTAAATTCAACTATTAATGCTTATTTTTACCATTATAAAGAACATTATATCAACCTTATTATGTGTCAGTTTCTCATAGATTATAATGAATTTGGTTGAATTAATTATGTATAGTAGGAATTTAATATTCATTATAATAATGGAATAATGTGATATAAGAAATTATAGTTCAAGTGGGGTAAAATTCTAATTTAATGATATGGGTATTTTTTATCATAGAGTTTCATATATGTTTAAAAAACATTATTCCAAAAATGTTATTGAGAATATAAGTGGTCCTATTTTTTCATTTTATTTTTAATGGTTTTTATGGGAAACAATATGTCAAAATTATTAGTATCAACGAACAAAATGATATTTTTATGATTTCAGCACTGAATCAAGGTGTGTGGGTTTTGGTTTGTTATTCATAGTATCATATATAATTTTTTATAACATTTAAAAATAGGATGTATTCATATGAGGTAATTTTAAGATTTATTTATTCAATAATAGGTCTATTATCTTAATGATGATCTTATGTTAAAAGTATTAGACACCCCTTTATAAGTTAAAAGTGATGATGAAAAATATTATTAATGAATCATTAGGACTCATTTTATTATGTCAAATTATATGTAGGTTATTATTTTAAAATGAAGTATATTTTTACATTTTGTGAAAATAATATTTAATGTAATCATAACCATTAGGGTTTAGTGGATCTTATATATTAGGGTAATTATTTGAACATAAGTTTCATCATATAGATAACCCCAGGATTGAGATATGAGTTGGTGAAAGAGTATTTAATTTAATTTTCAAAAATAAATATTTCGATATTTTGGGATAGAAAAAAGAAAGGAATAAGATAACATTTTAGTTTAAAAAACATTATATTGAGTTTTTTAGGAGTGATTTTGTTTGATATATGTGTATTACTATATAATTTGGACGATTGATAAATTATTTCATTATAATATGGTTTTAACATTTTGAGAATTATCATATGATGTTTTAACAATTTTGGTAATCTAAAATTTCAAAAGTTTAGGGGGATATATTTATATCTCTTTTATGGTGAGAAGTAATATTAAAAGTTTATTTTTAATTATTCTCCCATGAAATAATCATTTTCAAACCACATTTTTTATAGAGAAAACCAGGTTCTTATGGAAATTGGTTAAAGGATGAAATTATGCTTCTCATGATTTTATATTTCAATATTTTTTCAGTAAATAAGGTGAAATAATTCATCAACTCTGGGAAAAGTATCTTAAATCAAAAATATTAGATTAGTACATTCAATTCTAATGAAATATATGCAATATTATATCATACAATATTTATGGTTTTAAGGTCCTTAACAATCAATTGATCATTCAAATTCCTATGAATAGTGGCATCAATCACTCTATATATTAATGTAAACAATTCTTCCATTCTCACCTATGATCACTTATATAGAATACTATTTATCTGTTATTCTATAGGACCATTATACGTTCATTTTACTTTAATCAAGAGGATATTTTACTAACCCTTTTTACAAAATGCATTTTAAAAAATATTTTTCTTATTTAATTCCTTTTATTTTGAGATAAATGTTCAAATTGTAAGTATAAAATTTGATAAAGATAGGTATATTTAACACCCCATGATTTCAAAAGAATAAATTAATGTTTTATAGCGTAAATTACATGATTCAATGAGATTGTATGGGAACCAAACACCATTATAATATATGATATATTTCATTTAGAAAAATATAATCTATTCATTAGTATGAGATAAATGAATATGTACTACATTTTTTGTTTGATTGTGTATTCAACATGTGACACTAAGGTTCATCATCTCATGATATATATAACCACAATAAGCTAGCCATTAAATTGGTTACTATGAATTGTATAAACTATTTTAGGATATATACATATATTTTAAACTCAATGAAATCTATTGATAAATTTTTAGTAAATAATCAATCATGATTTATTATAGAAATGTTATTTTTTTAATATATGGTTTCATTAAGAACTATACTTATATCTTTTCATGGAATAATATTTTAATTATTATTTTTGATTATATAGAGAAATCATTTTGTAAAATTGATTTCACTGTTTAGAGATGGGTATCAAGATTTAATTTGGTCGATATTTTAGTACTTTCTGAATATATATAAGTACTGAAAGAATATTTTTTATAAATAATAATTTCATGTAAATAAATTATTTAATTTAAAATTCCATGATGTTTATTAATATCATTTCATGTAAAATAATAAATATTTCTTTAGTTAATCAATTTAATTAATTTTGAATAATATTTACATTTTTTTAGTATAAGTATGATTTTTGGTTTAAAACTGTACTTTATTAATAGTAGAATATATTTCACTTTTTCTAATATGATCATATCCATTGTTAAATGTGAATTTTATGTTTGTAAAACGTTTTACCAAGATAAATGACTCTATGAAAAAAAATTTCTGTAACAGAACTATGACTGAATGTTTTTGCGAATAATAAAATAGTTCTGTAGAAATTATAATAGTACCAATATATAATATATATGTTGGTTATTATGTCTAGCAATAGGTTGGGGTGAAAATTTTTCTTGTTGGTAATAATATTACATACATATAATATTTTTTTACAAATTACATTTGAAAAAAAAATTATAAACATTTATTTCTAGTAATAATTAATTTTATATATTTTAATTAATTATATAATATACATTTTAAAAAAAATTTAACCGATGGATGATTTTAACACATGTTCAATCATAGAAAAAAATAATCATATTTAAAATGAAATTCATTAAAAAATGAATATAGAAAAGGTGGACATCCACCCCCCCTCCATCCCTAGGCAGTCAGCTCCAACACCAGAACCAAAGCCTTCAGCCCATCATCACCAGTGAAACAACTCTTGTACCAGCAACTTCGACCCATCCATGCCAACAACCCAGCTCTAGCGACTCATCCATACTAGGAAGTCAACTCCAGCACTAGCACATCCATGCCGACAACTCCAAACCAATGTCTTTCAGTTAATGATGTTCAATAAATGTCTAGAGAATGTTTTGTTAAAACCAATTTTGTTAGAGATGTGTTATAAATAAATGGGAAATGTATCATAATAGACATTGAGAGATAACATCAACATGTATTTTTTTTATTTGAACCATACTTATCACTTTATCTAATTATTTATGATTCAGTACACCCAAATTTTGAACTAATTGAATGAAACGTGACACATCATTCATCTTTTGTTCCAGATAATTTTTCCCAACAAGAAAAAAAACTAAACAGAACATAGCACACCTAGTATAAACCATAGAAACCAATAAACCACTAAAAATATATGAAATTCATAACCAGTACCAAATAAAAATTCAATTTGAAAATTTATCAAATCAATAAAAACCAAAATTGAAAAAATATACACACATTCCTTGTGACCCCATGGAATTTTCTAACCACAAAAACAAGACTTTACTATATACAAACCCGGAAATAACTAAATCTACAATATAAATGGGGCTATAGAAGTAGAATAGTTAGGTTGTGGCTATAAATAGTTTAGTTATTATGCACTATAGGATACATAAATGCATTTTCGTAAAAACATCCCAAAAAATCTAGTTTGAAATATATTTTTGATTGTAGGATTTTTATCTTTGAAACAATAAGTACCTATTTCTAGAAATCCATGTTGATAAAAATCATGGTTTTCTATAATAATAAAATTTCTAATTTTGGAACTTATTGTAAAGACTAAAAAACAAGTAGTAGAGATATAACCCAAAAAAATTATTTAAAGAAAATTTAATCTAAAATGAAAAAGATTTAGGGAATATAAACAAAGTCAGAAAAATTATAAAATGTAAATACCAATGTGTGTGCAAGTTTTTTTTGTAAAATACATATTTTCCATACACAGTCAATATATTTGAATAATTAAAAATTAAAATTTAAAGACTATTCATTTAAAAAATAATAGATTTTTTGACTTAATTAATCTAATTTAATCACATGAAAATCATGGATAGTGCATTGTTTATGAAATTGGAAAATCTTAATGCATATGCACAGTTCTGTGTAAAATACCAACATAATGAAAACAAAGTTAGTATATATGCATAATTGTATTTTAAAAATGATTCAATTTTTTAACAAAAATAAATGAACAAGATATTTAAATGGTTCACCTCGAATATAGAATACTATTCCCACTAATAAAAAATAAAAAACTAGAACGAATTCATCTATGGTTGAAATCCAAATTGGAATAAATTCATCTGTGATATCTGGCATTTTCACATATTGGTGATCCTTTAATATGGGAGGAAATGTTGAATCACCCAAATACTTCTGAATGGGATATCTCTTCCGTAACTAATGCTATAAATCTATTTAGAAACAAACCTGAATGACATGAATATGGTTTGTAATAAAAATATTCACATAAAAATAACCACAACTATACTATATATCTCTTTATCCACCGAGTTCTAATCTCTAATGATGCGTATGAATAAAAATATTGAAATATTAAATATCAAAATTTAGAATGACATTCCATCTGATATGATTCAACTAAAACAACTTCTTTAAAAACAATGCATCAGTGAAAGAGTGGCGCAAGTTAAATTATCCATCACATTCATAAAAAAAGGGTTGTATCAACATATAGATGATAGAAAATGAGTCACGATTTTAGTGCATTGATGCATCATCTATCATGAAATGAAACAATCTATAATGTTTAAAATCATGAATTATCAATTTTATAGTAGTTAAAAATACATTGAATTATGGTAATATGGAAGAGGAAGAAGATAAATCATATTTATAGTTATTTCATACCAATATATAATAAAAATGGATTGTACTAGTGATATATTCTTCTTCAAAATCATTTGAAAGTAATATTTGAGTGTAAATTTCATCAAAATAAAATCATAAAATTAAACAAATCACAATTCCCAAATATTTTATAAATCACCTTATTTGTATTGAATGATCTTTTTCTATCATAAATTTATGCATAAAAACATATACAAACATTGTTGTAATAATTATGAATATTAATGAATGTAAAAAGATTTTAAAAAGTTTTATCAAATCCAACTAATCTAGACATTCAAAAAGAGGTATATTTGGCATGGATTTGTTAGCTGATCAATTAAAAAATATATATATATAAATATTCATCATCAAATTCATCTATAGAGACACGTTCGACCTAGTATCTAAAGATTTATGAATGAAATAAATCAAAAAACTTTAATCAATCAACAAGGAATAAAATTCTATGAAGGATGAAAATAATTACTGATCATTCAACATTTTTTCAGATCATTCATCAGAAAATATCCCACACTAGCAGCCCCTCGAAGCAGTAAAAACTCAATGATCTTAGGTAGATTGGTAATGACGCTTACAATTGACTAGAATTATAGAAATTATCTTTATATATCAGTGTAATCATCTCTTTGGAGACCAAATTGTATAATTTGTAGTATTATTGAGGTGGAAACCAAGGGAATCATAGAAACTGGTTTACCCTTAGAGGTAGATTTGAGTAATCACAAAAATATGAAGAGCACCATGTCTATCACACAACCTAACCTGAACCTGATTAGGGATAGGTATTGGTTGGATTCCATGAGGGTGGTCTCAAAGCAGATAATATTCTTAGCCTTAGATTATTTCTTAATGGAGGGTTTTAGATCTGAGTTATTCTTTATATTCTTTGGATTTTAGAGGCTTTATCGATTTAGGATCATAGGGTTTTTTATGCGGATGTATGGTAGTTGAGGATCGACGAGATGCCATCATATATCAAGGAAGACCAAAAAAGATTCCCACCACTACAAGGCCATTAGAGTACATTAATCCAAAAAATATCATCACCGCTATAGTAGGATTGAGACAAAAGATACAAATTGATACACTATAATATACAATATAATATATATACAATGTCTTTTGAGTAGAAAATATTGTTAAATGCATGATGGTATGGGGGAAAACAAAAAAAACCACCCAAAATCTTAAATTATGTGCAATGTTGATAATAATATAGTCAAAATTTTGACATAGATAATGTAGTTTCAGAATTATAGGGAAATAAATATTTACATGAATCAATATGAACGAATAATATTGGGGATTAAATATTACCTGAGATGAAAATAACAACATATATTATATGGTGAAACACAGTATAGATTAAAATGCAAAAATAAATATAAATCCATAAAATTTCAATGTTTCAAAAAAATGAAAAAATCAATATAGATTCGGATTTTGGTATCAATGCATTTGATAAAAATATAGACCTGATAATTTCAATACATATGAAATATTGTATACATTATATACATGTGATATTTTATATGATTAATACACATTCACTTAACATGTATACAAAATAATATATATTATTTAATGATCACATACAAGAGTCAAGAAAATGTCCAATTAAATCTATCACTAGAAAGAAAATATGTATTGATCCAATAATTTTCTACATAGATTCAACAAATCAGAAACTGATTAATTAATCCTCTTTAATTGGACATCATAAATCAGAATTCAGTGAAAAAATTATGGGAAAAATAGTAGAAAATAATAAATGATTTTGTAAATCAAAATATATTTTTTCACATTTCAGATACAAAAATTCAAGACCATATCATCTATTATATGTCTTCAGAGTTCTAAAAATATATCTAAAGTAAGATTTTTAGAGATCTGGTAATAAGCTGAAATTTAGGATAAATTAAGGTAATTCCATTGAATCATACCTTAAAGAATGTTTGAAACTGTAAACCTTTATCACAATCCTTGATTGATGAAGTTTCAATGCATTTGTGGGATTTCAAACACAACAATGTCATTTAATGTGACTGTAAGAAGTCAAAATAAGGGAACTGTATGAGGCTAATGGATATACTAATATTAAAGAATCAAACCTATGAAGAACTCTAATGAAGAGGTTCCTATATTACATTTAGATTATTGTATGTTGATGTTGACGGAAGATGATCATCAATACACCATAATGAATCCTAGCTCAGATGAGTAATAGATATGCCTAATTGAAAGTGAGAATTCAAATTAGTATGTGGTGTCAAGAAAATTTGGTGATATTGATTGGATGTTAATATGATAACACAATTAAAAAATTCTTGACTGAATAATGAAGAATGAACCGATGATAGTTATGTTGAGTTAAAGGACGATGAATGTTGAAGGATCAATAAAGTGTACGGTTTTGAAACAGTTTCATCGGTAATCAATGAGGAGAGGGTCCTCGATTAGGTTTCCAAAAAAATAGTGATATTCAAAACCCTATTTGAAAGGAATGATATGATACTCGTAATGGAAAACATGGCTTAACGGAAGGAGAGTGAATCAAAGTGGATGGAAAAAAATAAGAATTGACAGAAATGGTCATGGAGGTGGGCAGTTGAGAATGCAGGGAGGCCAAAGCTATGGAAGATGGTAGTTAGTGAGCCAATACCATAGAGGCTGAGAGAGAGGTGGTGGATTTGTGGTGGAGGAGGAGTTTGACATGAGGAGGAGAATGGAGACACGTGATACTGGATAAACAATTTTAGTAATGTTGCAGATATGTAACTATATGAAAAGTTTTATTGATTTAATGTATTATTTTTAGAAGTAATTAAATTCATATTAAATTAATAACATTGAAAAATAAAATACACTTTTGATAATCCATTAATATTAAAAATTAAAATTAATTAAATATAATTTTTTAATAATCCCCCATGAAATCATCAATAACCTTGGATGAAGAAATAATATATATATATATATATCCTAGTTTATAATAATATAATTTTTTATTGATAAAAAATGTGTTTTAATTAAATGGATTATATTAATAAGTTATTATTAATGGAAAATGATTTTTTATTAATAGTTATTATTAATAATAGATTAACGTTTTTGTAAAAAAAAATGTTGGTATTGGTAGCATAGTGAAATAGATTTATCTATTTGTAAATGAAATTATGGTATTGAATGATCAATGTAAACAGATATAATCGTTTGTAAAATTATGTTTTGGTTCATGAAATTAATACTAACAAAACTTAATATATGTTGAAATTGCTCAATTTTACAAATAAATATGTTATCTTATGATATAATTTTGTTAGTATAATTTAATTTTTTTAGTGTAAACATTGTTTTAAAATGGATGTGGTTTCCCCATTTTAATTAATTATAATAATACCTAATGGGGAGTATTTTAATTGAAATAAATTTATTATAATCAAAAACAATGTTAATTTATATTAAAATCATTATTATTCTATCTCAAATAGTAAATATAAATACATCTAGTGATTTAAATAAAAATTATCAAAAACCGTCATTTACATCATGTCTTGGGGTTTTGTAATAAATTTTGTATTTTAAAATTTGATAAATATAATTTAATTATGTAAACATCATTTTTAGATTCATCATTTCAAAATTATATAAGAGAGGATTTTTTACTATTTTTTGAGAAATTTAACTTTTTGATGAATAGAAATAGTTACATAATTTTAATTGAAAACTACCCTTTGGCTTTATTTTTTTTATTAAGACAGTTTATATTTAATGTAATCATTGTTATAAATTATTTTCATTTATGCATTCATTAATCAGATTTATTTTATTATTTTCAATTTAACATTTACTATTGATACTAAGACATTGTAATCTTTTATACATTTTCACATTAAAAATTCTATCTTTCATTACAACCATGATAAAATTATGAAATTAATTTTCTTCACGTCTCTTAATAGAATTTGGAAAAATTGTTGACAAAATTTAAATGAGGAAAAGAATATTTTATAATATTCTCAAATTATTTTTAAAAAAATTATGAGTAAAATCAATAAAACAATTTCCCCACGGTTGAGGTATAAATGGGTTTATCAAAGGGTTAAACTAAAAAAGAAAAGGGTAAAAATGACATATTCCCATGTCTAAAAACATTTTTATGAAAATATTTTATCCATTAAACCTATTTTGTTTTCTAATAGACCATTTGGCACCCAAGTGACATATTCAAAATGTGGGAGCACTAAATTATTTTCAAAAATACCAAATGTGTCCTATCCTCCACTTATAAAAGGCCAGCAAGGAATTATTAAAATGGTCCTTGATGTATAAAAAAATAATATTATAATATTATTTATATAACATACGTCTATTTCTTACATCAAATTTATGTTTTGATGGCTCAAGTACATTTATTACATTATGATTTATGAATTTAAAAATTTAAAATTTTAATATATGACTCATATTTATGATCTACTATACAGTGGTTATTATCATTAAATGTTATTCTCATATTCCCAATCCTTTATTCACATGAAATGTTGATACCACCTTTTTATACCCTAATGAGCATATGAGATCACCATTTATTAAGTTTTTTCACAATGTTATAATGAAATTTGATAATTATGGTATTTCTAAAAAGAGTACTATATGGAAGCATCATTAAATAATTTGATGAATATCATACTGAAAATTAAAAAAAAAATTATTGTCTAGATTCTTAAAGTACTATACATTTATGATCCTTAAGTGTTTGTCTTTGTAATTTATTGAATATTTATCTCAAAAGTTATAATGTATATTTTTTATATGTTTTTGGTATTTTATAGTTCGTATCATTAGAAAGGTTTAGTTAACCTTTTGATACTTTGATGATAATACATTATTTATTTCCCATGAGATATTTGTAAGTAAATTTATATGGATATGACTAATGACAAGGATAATGGTAATTTAATGTATATGAAAATGTATTATAACTTTTCTAAAAGAAGGGGTTAGTTGTATTTATGATTTTACATCCCAATATATATATATATATATTTCATGTTGATGTGGCTCTCATAGAGAGGTACCTCTGGGTAATAATTATGTAATGGGCTCATAGATATGGACTCCATTGTTATATTGTTCTCAACAATAGGACATGTTTCATAACTATTATTAAACTCTTGAGGGATAAACATTGGAATCTTGCAACATTTTTATGAAAAATCTTAATGTATTAAAATAACACCGATGAAATTTCAATATTATGACCAAGGTGTAAAATATTTAAAATAAAGCACCATGATTTAGAAATCTTATAAGTTATTTTTCTTGATATTGTGGTCTCCATATATGAATATTGTTACTCAAATTATGCGTTTTTATTAAAAAATTTAGTGAACTAGAACGAACACTATTGTCATTGAATGTGAAAAGAAATTAGATAGAGAGAATCAAAATTGGATGATTACTAGAGTAAATGATATTATTATTATTTTTAATTTGTTATCATTATTATTATTAACAATATATACCATAACCATATCTCAAACTCTACCATGAAGAGAAATATATATTTTGATGAGAGTTTTTGTGGTGGATACCATAGAGTAATGAATATTTTGTTTCTTATATATCACGAATGTTGAAAAATCCCTTATGTGAATGTCTTAATGAAATGAATATATGTTATATATATGGATAATAAGGACATAGATAATGTGATTTCTAATTAAAAATGAAAAACAAAGTTAACAAAATTGATGAGAATAATGGTATACCAAATGCATAATCAATGGTGGAATAATATAAATATGAAATGAATGGTAATTATATGAATTGATGTCCAAGGGGGAGTCCATGAATATAATTAACATGTTGTAATGGGTAATTCTAACATTGTGGATGATGAAGATACTATGAATAACATATAGAAGGAAACAATTATTATTGAATACAATAATAAATTATTGTTAATGGTTTAATAATGAAGCTGAATTATTAGAGTTTCTCTATAAAGGAATTACAAAATATTTTTATATATATCATGACATATATAAGAATTTTTTTATATTTGTTTTAATTTTTGTATTTAAAAAAATACGTTGAATGTTACTACTATCCAAGAATAGTGACTTAATAGAATGGTGATATTTTATGGAATACACATTATTATAGTAAGAAAAATAATTAATATATTTTGTATAATGATAAAATGTTATTTGTTTAGATAAATGGATTATTTATAGGGATAATGTAAACTCGATAGTTTTTTTACCCCAATGATAATTAGCGATTTATTGAAAAATGGTAAATGTTATAAATTATTGAGTTTATAACATTTCTAGATTGATCTAATATAAAAAATAATTTGGGTTTTATTTAAGTAATAAAGAAGAATGTATTTTTTTATAATATTTTATGGTAGTTCAGTTCATTACGAATTTTCATTAGAATTCATTAGGAATGTATTCAAATTTTTATTATGTGATAATTTAGAGATATTTAATGTTGTTTTTTTGATTAATATTATTTTTATACTAGAAGTTTATTAAATTTATAACTAATGATTGGGATTTTAATCATTTTAAAATGTCATAAGGTTAACAATTTATGAAATTAATTATGTCAATCATTAGAAAATGTTATAGGGATTAATGTATTACATCAACGTATAATGATTTATTAATAATGGATAATATATTTAACCATTACTATATAAATATGGAATGACTTATATTTATTTTATGAATCTTAGGATCACTAGTTCTTTAGGAATAAAAACCAATTTTTATTTCTTAGTGAAGGAGATAAAGTATAAATATATCAAAATACAACCAAATAATGAAATTTTGTATATGATACAAAGGAAATATAATCCCTAGTTATATCAATCCCTTTTAAATTATTGATCATATCGATAAGGTAGCCTATTGATGAGAACCCCCACTAAACCCATCTCAATTCCACAATGTGTTCTACGTATCTCTCTTAAAGTACTACATACTTGATCCTTAACATATACTAAAATCAGATGTCGTATTGCTAGAGTATGAACATTCTTATAAATAAAAACCAGTTGAGATTATAGATCATATATAGATATTGATATGATATAATAAAACTCATAAGGTAAATATTTTTTGGTGAAGCCACCTTCTCAAAGATGCTACATGGGATGATGTGGATGTAAAAAGGAAAAAGTATCCTCAGTTATTGGTACCAATGTGAACAATTTTGAGGTAGGAATTCCATTTAAGGGGATATAATGTAACACCATATTATGTATTGAATCCATTATCTTTTAAAGAAAATATTTAATTTTTTTGATAGATTTCGTTAAACCCTACACAATGTTTTAACAAAACAAAATATATTATTAAATTATTATTAATTAATATGAAATTTATCTCCGATATGTTAAAATGGTGGGTACAGATAGTATTAAAAAATTATTAAAATATATATTTTTCACATGTATAATAAATTAATTCTTTTTTGTGTAATTAATTAAATATGAAAATAAAAACTCTATGAAAATAAAAGTAATATTTTTCATAAAATACAATTTTTGAGAAAAATGTGTTAAACAAATATAAATTATAAAAATAATTTTTGGTAATTATTTTAATTATATATATATATTTTATATTCAATAAAATTTCTAACATTCATCTTATGTGCTTTATTAAAAAATAATATTAATAAAACTAAATTTATGTGTAAAAAATGCTTTATTATAGAAAATAGTTTTATATCTTTTTAATAATCAATTTTAAAACAAATATTTAACAAATTTGAAAGAAATAATCAAAAAAGTATTTATTATTTTTCAGTCATTATTTCAATATTATATTTGAAATTTTTTTTTGAATTTTTGAGAAAATAATTTTGATGATTAATAGTGAAGTATAATATTTTTTATTAAGATTTTTCATATATTTTAAGTTATATTAAAATGAAAAAAAATCATAAAATGGTTCTAAATGTAGTATAAGATTAATTATATATTTATTAATCCAATTTAGGTCATGTGACCAATTTTATTTTGTATTTTTATTTAAAATTATCTTAAATATTAAAACATTTTTTCTCTGGAAAATAGCTTTTTCATCGCATATAGGTGGTTATTTTTAAAATAAAATTTTATAATTATGCGATTGTAATTTATAAAAATGGATTTCATATTTTAAATAAGTATAATTTATATTATATAATATGGTAAAATTATTTTTTACCAATTGGGTATTAAAAACTCAAAAAAAATTATTCACTATGGTATAAGTAAGAGTGGGTTTTCTAGGGGGAAAACATTGAATATAAATTTATCCAAATGATACAAAACATGTCCAAAACCAATTTAAAATACATATTTAAAACTCCAATTTTTTAGCTTTACTATATTCTTATAATGTGACATTTTTTAATCATAAATACCCAGATATGTCTGTTTCTTTTCACAAAATACATGTGTGACACCAACATCCCCTATAAATGTCCACCCCTATCTTATTCTCTTCAAACTTCAGAAATAAGTTTTTTAGAGGATCCCATACCAACTAATATCCTTAATTTCCCCATATCATAGTATAATACTTTTTTTTGGTCATAAATCCATCATAATAATACTTTTGGTGACAAACCAATACACGTCTTTCGATGATGATATAACATCTCCAATAGAGTGTGTTATTTTATTTAACCATCCACATACATGACTTTTTATTTTAAAACTATATTATAATAACAAAATTATCATACATATAGTGATATATTATTATTATAATGGAATAACCTAACCCATTATCCTCTTTCGAAAAATGGGATAGAAAATCATTATTTATGTGTATGGTTGACTACCGTTTCAAAAACCAATGTTATTCACTTTCAAACATAACCTCTCACACATGTATATAATTATCTAATTATAGAATATATATGATAATTTTTATATTATTAATCATTCAGAACTAAAATACAACATCAGACTTATTACCTTTATCACCATTGAAAAATAATGATGTCACTCTTGTGCATATAGGATTATCGTTTCACAGACCTATGTGATGTGTTTTTCAATTTTTTTACATTTATGTTAATAATGTAAAATTAAATAAATAAATATTTTATTTTTAATATAATTATAATTATATATCCTTTATATCTAATATATCTTCTTACATTCAATTTCAATGAGGACATGATAATACTGTTCGTGTGTACAGCAGACTACCGCCTCATTAACTGATATGATTCATTTTTCACGTACACATTACTTGTATGTTACTAAGGATATATATAAAAAACTAATTATATATTAAATATTAATTAATCTATATTTTTACAACATTATTTACCCTTCCTTATTTAATTGTATCAATAAAGTGCAAACCATGTTCATGGGTATATACAACCAACCGTCTACATGAATGGTGCATTTCATTTTTAATATCAATCATTTATGGATTAATATATTTATATATAATAAATATATATGATATTCACATAATGGTTAACATTTTTAAGAATATGGAAACATTATTAGTGTAATACTTTTGATATACCAAATTAAAACACTCATGTAAAATGAAGAAGTTCTTACATGAAGATTAATTTTAACAATGAATTATTTATAAATAGAAAATAAAAGATTATAATTAAAAAATATATTGTTTTATATTAATAATTTTTCCCTTAATATATTAATAATATTATTATATTTATTATGTACTAGTTTTGAATTTGTAATAGTTAATTCAAGACTTAATGTAAGGGATTTATCTCTCACTTTCTAATTCTGTGATACTCATCCCATTCTCAACATCTATTTCTTTTATGTCCCATATATACATCCCATAAATATATTTAATTATTTATATAATAAAAATTACTTTTTTTATATATTCATGTGAGTATATCTCTTTCATGGGATTTATGATTTGAATTATTCCTTAGTTGTAAGGGCATTATAGTCTCCATTTTATTTCTTTGTAACATATTCCATGTTCACGGTTTTTTCTTTTTTGTTGTGTATATACTTCCCCAATGAAGCATTATATCATAATAATCCTTATATTCAGGATTTTTATTGTTTATTTTTATTTTAGGATTTTATGTGGCATATTATTCAAGAGGTACCAAATTTGTAAGGGTTTGATGACAAGATCTAATTGTTCATCATGAATGTTAATGAGTATGTATTTGATAACGAAATATTATGATATATATCTCAAGGAAATAATGAATTTTATAATTGATATTTTCTTCATCATAATAAATTTTCCATGTATAATAATTATTTTATGTAATCAAGTGTGTAAATGAATTTTTTTTGGAAAAATCATTTTTAACTCTCTTATTTCGAATACACTTTTTTTTCATAACAATTGTTTCTAAATATATGTCTAAAAAAGGTTTAAAATTTTAAAAGTGATTTATTAATTTAATTTATAAGCATTATAGAATTATTAAAAAATTAAATAGAATATTCATTTGGTTTTCCAAACAAACCACATTGTATTTTACGAAAATTGTGAATAGAATCTAGGTTAAAATGTTTTCAAAATTATTGATTTATTAAAATGTAATTATGACATATTATTTTTTATATTAAATTATATGTATAAAATTTTATTTAAAAATATATTTATAAAAAAAATTCTTTATGCATTTTATATTATATAATTAATTTTTAGTGAATGAATATTTTCCCATGAAATTTTATAAAGGCTTTTAGAGATTCTTTTATAATTTTAAATATTTATTTTCAATGAAATTTATTGAAAAAATGTTATATTTTTTAAAACGTGTTTCTCAATGTTGAAAGTCTAATTTCTATAGTTATTTTACCATGTAATATTTCAAATTTATTTTCCATCTAAGAAAACACCCTTTAATGTAAGATATTCTTTAATATGAACATAATCTTACGATAAAATTATAATTATTTATTTGAATGTTTTATGATTATAATGAAAATTTATTTGTGAATTGCATTCTATTTCATGTGATATACCATTAAAAAATCATTATGAAACTAATTTATATTTCCTTGTATTATGCTTTGATGAAATAATGAAATGTTTCTTGGATGAATTTCAATTCCATTGGTTATTCTATGATCAAATAAATATGTAAACCCTTTTTTTCATGTGTTATGATATGATGGATGTTATACGACCATATAGAACACATTCACATGTTTTTTTTTTTATTTTATGGTTGTTACTTCCTAATATATTACGGTGGTAATATTATTACAAATTCGCATAAGGCATATATCTCCCTCCAATTAATTTAGTAACATTTGATATCCCATGAGATTAATAGGATTATAATAGACACTATAATAAGTTAAATAAATGATTATCTACACTATTATAGTATTGGTTCTGAATATTGAATATAATGATAGTTTGGGGAGTAAACTCATTCTACTATGATAGTTTTGGAAATGATACTTGAACACCAATTGAATGATTATCTATTATTATGTGTATGCCAAAAATCTATGTCTTATTCTAATGTTGTTTTACTTTGGGTACATGTTCCTTTATTGAATTATGATTCAAGTATTATAAAAATCCATGAATAATTAAATGATTCGTGTTTATGGTAAGTGATATGTATTATATGTTTTTCAATTGTTATTATCTTATTCTAATACCTTTATGATCACGATATGTTGATAACACACCTTTTATATTACTAGACATTTGAGCTCACACTTTCTTATGGATCCTTTACCCATGTAATGAGGAAATCTATTAAGTATCATATTTCTAAAAATATTACTACTGTGAAAGATATTTTTGGGAGATGTCTAAGATCATTAAAAAAATGATCTTCTATCTAGTTTCAAAAATGTATATATATTTATGATCATTATCAAATTTTTAATGTAATGTAATAGATATTCACTTAAAAATAGGTTATTTTTTTATGAGAAAGTTTTTTAAATATAAATTAATATTAAAAGTATATGTGATGGATATCACTAAAATTAATGTTTCTAAAATTTAATTGGAAATCTATTTTTCCAATCTACCGAGAAGTATTCTTTGAGGATAAATTCAATAGCCAAAGATAAGAATGAGAATCTGTTTAAAGATAGATTAACCATATGAAATTACTATTTTTAAGAGTTTATAAATATAGAATAATAAGAAAAGAATTACATTTATCAATAATCTATAATTTATAAATCCATCCCAAAGAAGAATAAATAATAATTAAATTTAAATACATGTTTTCTAAGTAGGTATAGATTTAGAAAATCTATGGAAGAGGAGCCATAAATATTTCCAAAAAAAATTACACAATCAATGGAATTATTTTTGATGTTATTTGAATATTATCAAACATGTTTCTTTGAATAATCATTTGATGGAAGTCTACCATATTCTGATAATGTGCTTGTTTTTTACCATAGAGGATGGAATTTAAGGTAATGATTGAAAAGGGAGATATGATCAAATAAATAATTTCTAATCATATTGTGGTATTTTATACCATTGAAAAATATAACATTTTATTAATCTATATATTGGTAAACGACATCAACTTATATAATAAATTTATTAAAACATTGGAATATTTCGGTTGAAGATTCTAAGAAAAAATCCAATTTGGAGAATCAATAAAATGGGGAGAAAATAAAATATTTACATAAATATATAAATAATGTTAAAATATTGATATCCCATTTAAAATATATATTTTTAAATATCATTATCATTCCACCAACATTTGTTAACTTGTTTTGTCTTTTTTTCAGAGGAGTGATTACCCTATAAAAAATTGGAGAAAAAAAATATAACCATACACATGAATTTTTTTGTTTGATTTTTCATATTAAAAAAGGGAAAAAAAAATTTATTGTCATTTGGTATGACCCACTAGAATATAACTACAAAGTTTTAATCACATTATGTTTTATTTAATAGAGTCCTATTTTTTAAAACTGAATAATTTTATTTTTGGACTGGGCTAGCCCTATTATAAGTAGAATTTTTTCGTTGATGGAATATTTGTAAGAGTAATCATTTTTTAATCGAAATCTCAAATATAAGATGAATGAGTCTCATAAAGGGGAATATGATATACATAATGATAAATTAAATATCGTATAATTAGATGAATTTGTTTTGAAATAAATCCATTTCACCCATTTTGTTAATAATGGGGAAAATATTTCCCTTCAAATTTGTCAACAATTATGGGGTAATAAATTCATTTACCTTCAGTGTAAATTTAAACATGATAAAAAATAGAATGTGTAATATTAATGATTAAACTAGATTGATGAGGAATATATTATCAAATATATTTTTAGAGATATTTTAATATAATTTTCAAAAGGGATAAAGAAGGGTTATATAGTGATTATCCACCTATTGAACATGAATATTGATACTCATAAACATATGGGGAATGAAAATAAAATGATAAGGTACCCATTAATAAAATCTTTAATAGATACTAGGTAACCATAACTAAATTTTTCTTAGATTCAAGGAACCATTGACTAATAGGTACTCTTAAATAATCGTAAAACATGTCTAATGTTATTTGAAGAATCTTTTTGTGATTTTGAGTAAATACTTGTGTATATGATATTTAGGGATGAAAAATATAGTATTTAATGATTAAATTAAAGAAGTTTAATTAAGGATGTCATAGATTGGATAGTGAGTTGACATAAAATACTAAACCTGGGGTATTTAATTTGTATCTACATATTAGAAAAAATATGGATGGGTTTATGATAGTATTAAAAAATCCATGGAATAATATGAATAAAATCCAAGATGACTTCAAATTATTTAATAATGACTAATAATGATTTGAAGTGGCATGGAATTAATCAAATGTTTTTCTGGATTTTGAATTTTCACCTAAAATATGGATAAATATATATACAGTGTATAGAAAAAGAGAAATTTGGAAAATTCCATGAGATATATATGTTCCATTTTTTATATGTCAGTGGTTTATTATATGTATTATATGAGCAATATTATAGGCAATATATATTTATATGAGTAATTTATGACATTACATATGAGTTATATCATTATAAAACAATTTGCGTATAAGACACATCAATGATTATACGTGTTGTAATTATGAATTATACATTTAATAATTGTTATGATAAATGATAATTACTATTTGATTAAAGTATATTCTCTATATGATTGAGCACATAGAAAAATTTTATAATTCTACATTCATAAAAAAAATTAATAACATAAATTCTAAATAAGTTGTTAATTACTTTGACCCTAATTTTATTTTATCATGCTCAAAAATCATGATTATTTCATTATATATGATATAATATTGATTTTAAGAGGATTATGTGTGATGGAGGATGAGGATACCACTATTGAATTCCATATGTTATTTTTTAATGATAATTTCTTCAAATTAATATAACTTTTCATAATTAAAGAGGAATTTATATAATTCCAAAGATGGGCTTCTATGTTTTAACATAAAAAAGATATTTTTTATTCATGAAAAATAAATAAAGAGTGTAATATAAAATGAAATGAAATTTAATCTATCCTCAAATGAAAAATTATATATTTTATAACAACTACCAATTTGAACCAATATATGGTGGTGTTGTTCATTACAATGTTAAATAAAAAAATTATTTATGATTCGTATTAACTAAAATGAAAATGGGTATGATATTATTGATAATTTATAAAGATTCAATATGAAAACTACAATGGTTTTCATGAATTCTCTAATAGAAAAATAAAATTATCTATGTTGTAGATACTAATTTGAATATTTTAAAAAATATGAATAAATATTTGTTATGAATTTTGGGATATTATTTTAATAAAATAAGAAGTTGGTGATAATGATGAATAAATAAATAGATATATTCATTTGAGATAAAAGAAAGAGAAAATGATAAATGTAAAAAAGGGTATTTATGTAATACTAGTTGATATATAGAATTTAAATAAAAATGATGAAAACATATGAATATTTCTTTTAAAGCCATTGAAAATAATGTTTTGAGATTGTATGGAAATAGATTAGTAAATCATGTTTATTTTACATACGTGTGACCTCCTAAATATTCCCACAAATGGGAAAATTAAAATGAAAAAAAATAAAAGATGGTATGTTTCCTTCATAGTGTATGATTTACAATAAAAAATATATTGAATTGAGAGAGAGTGGGGGAGATTAATTTTTTTTTGATGGAGTTATGGAACCAAGAATCAAGTGATCTCTCAAAGAGGATGAATAACTATTATTTATATACCATCCCTTACATTACATATATAAATATTAAATCATTATATATTAATATTCAATAAATTTAACAATAATAAATTCCTAAGGTCTATGGAGGATTAGATTATTTTAATAAATGGATCCGTAATGAATTGTTATATTATATAACTATATCATATATTATTTAGTTCCTCCCATATATAACCCATCTTATACATTGCACATATAAAGCCTTTCTACATAACCTGGGGAAAGGAAATGAAATAGAGTAAGATCTCCGAAACTCACTACGTGATAACATAATAAATATAAATAATTTTTCATAAATGGCCATAAAATAAATATAATGGTATATAAAATTGGTAAAACAATAGAGAAAAATATCCATAAATGAATATATATTAATAAATAATAATGGAATACATTTTTATTAATCGAAATACAAAATAAATAAAAGTTTGGAATCATCAATATCAATCGTGAGTCTGGAAAACATCTCATTATAATAATACATAAGATTATGGAATGAATTTATTTATAGAAATTTAATTTATTAATTACAGATCACTACCAAGACCATCATAGTAGATTTGATTCACTCCCAATTCTATCAATTTCATTGTGGAGGTTCACTCAAGTCGCTATTTTATTAAATAGTGTTTCTTACGAAACTAGGGTGACTCAGCATTCTAATCCTTATTATCTCATGTAATATCTATTGTAAAGACCCAGAAATTTCAAGGGAATTTTTTTTATTAATTTTATTTTGGGATTTTAAAATAATGCAATTTCTAACAGCACCAGATTCTGAGGCCCGATGTGCCCAGAATCAATTTCCAAAGTTTAGCTCAGGTAAGTTCAGTGAACGAACAAGTGGGTTTTTTCTAACATTGGAACCGGTGCTCAGAATTGAAATCAGACGGCATCGATGAACTCGCAGTGCCAATTTTTACTTAAGAATACCCTTTTTGGAGTTGTGTTTGCTCGGGAGGAGTTGTTAAACAAAAGGTGAGGAATAAAAATATAATCGTTTTACAATTTTATTTTTATTTTTTGCTAAGTGGTTTAAGTGTTGTGTTACAACACTTTTTCCATCTATATTGTGGTTTAACTCCTAGGAGTGGAAGTTTGAGTGGGACCTGTTGGGTTGCTAACCTCCCTTGGGAGAATATTGGAGAGGTGGGGCCCACACGATCCCAACCCATTCAATTTTTCCATAACTCCTCACCTCCCACTTAAATTTTGTAAACTCATCTTAAATTGAGTAACGCACCCACAACCCCAATTAATTCCAAGTCAACTTTCATTTATGTTTGGTTTATAAAACGCCTCATTAATTGGTCAACACACGTTAATTAATTCATGGATTATTTTGGTTTTTGAAAGAGCTGACATGAGGAAAAAAATAATGGAAACCTTATTTTATTTTGGTCATTTTGTTGTGTTAGAAGATTTTAGGAGAAATTCTCTAGACTTGAAGAACGTTCTTCCTCATTGAAGTACGCGAAGAACAATGAATAACACTGATGATCCTCTTCTTCCACTGCGACAAGGGAGAAGTCGCCGACCATAGTGGTCCTCACCAACGACAACATACCTTCCTTCTTCATCTCCGCAACAAGTGGGGAGACGTCGTTTCCTCCTCGGACGCACCCCAACATCCACGGAATCTTCATCCGACCCCCGTGACATCGTTATCCACGATGTTCAACGTGCGGCGTCAATATCGAAGTAGGGGTTTGGTTTTATTTGTAATTAATTCTTTGCATTCTTCGTTTAATATTCGGGCCACCTGTTATCATTTAATGGGAGGAGGTCGGACCGCCCGAACACGGCAGATCCTCCACCCCCCCCTTTGATGTTGTGTTCTTTGCAGCATGAAAAAAGGCAGTGCGGTGCAATGGCACTGCCTGGAAAGAAGAATGAATGCGACAAAGAAGCACGGCGTCGTCGTGCCGTTCCGTTGAGGCCGAACGAAACCGCGGCCGTAGTCGGGGCCGTGGAGGCAATTTGAAGACTCCACTGGTTGATAGTTGTGCGTGGATTGACAGTCGATGACAAACAGGGATTCGAAGTCATTTTAAAGACTTCTTAGTGAAGAGTCGGCCCCGGGAGGACCACTGGTGAAGACTGCAGGCAAAACGGACCACCTGACCGCATCTGATGGTCCGCAGAAGGTCCTGTAGGCGCACTACGCTGGCACGGTGGCGCCGGCGGCCAGAGGCGGCGGCCGACACCGGCGGGCCGTGTAACACCTGAGACGTTTATGTTATATAAATCATCAAAGGAATCTTTTTCTACACAACACATGCTTGGCTTTCTTTACACGCAATCGCGACCTTCCTCGATAGCTTGTGTCGTACGCAATACCGAGTTTCACTAAAAAAACAAAATGCTATTAAAACTAGCCGTTATGAATAGTAATAACCACTTTTTGAAATTTTATAAATTTTATTTTTCAAAATGGACATCATTTTTGGACTCAGAATATCAAAATTAGCCTAGGGTGAAATTTTGGTATTTTTCTGAAAACTTTCAAATTTTGATTAATAGTGAAACCACTAAGTGGTAGGTTAAAAAAACTGAATTTTGCATAAAACATAATTTTACCACTTCTGTGAATGGAATTTCAAAAAACCGACAGACACGATTGATATCAGTAAGTAAAATGTGGTTCAATGAGATAAAAATAATTTTTTGGTGAATAGTAACTTTTTACTTTTTTTTACCGCGGTTAATAGTAAATTGGGTAACTATGGGTAAATATGATATTAATATTACCCTAACACATGTCCTAATTCTATTGGACATGTGTAATTCGACCAAAAACAAACTTAGGAATAAAATATGACCATTTAGGCCCACTTGGATTAGATTAGGACATTTATTATTAATTTATTTAAAGAAGGGTTAAAATAGTTAAAATCAATGTTTAATAAGCAAATCATTTTTAATATGGGGTTATACATAAGATAAATTCAATTGTAAATATTCATTAGAAAGATAAAACGATTTCCTACATGATGATATTTTATTTGTAATTTTTAGACATCAAATAATTTAATTTATTTATGACACAAAGCTGATGCAGTAATTATCTTATTAATGAAATATTGACAAAATTGATAATATAAATACCAAAATAAATGTAATTTAAGACTTTTTATGAATTCCACTAATTTTCTAGGTTACTATGATATATTAGTGTTGATTTAATTAACTTGGTTCGAACATATAATTCTGTTATGACTTTCACAAAAATCATATATCAAATAGTGTCAAAATTGACACAAAATAGTTTTTAAATCAAATATTATATTACTAATTGTTATTTTATTCCTAAAAATCTAACGTTCGGCCAAATGACTTAGATAAGGATATATATATTAATAATAAACAATTTGGGGTTCGTTTGGCATGTTATAGTAAGTTTATTAACCTTATAGTGAAAGAAAACAAAAAGACACGGTAAAAGTTAAATTATTTAACTTAGAGTTAAATATAATTGATAAGGTTAAAATAATACCATAAACTTGTCTAAATCCAATTGGTTGATAGGATTTCGACCCATCACCACCTTATCTTTGAAATAAGTCCCTTTGGAACCATTATAAACCGATTTTGACTTTAATATAAAATAATATTTTGAGGTATTCTTAAGGTGCCCCTCTCCTCCCTTATAAAAGGGCACCTCCTCCCCCTCCTCCTCACACCAAATTGAGCACTCAAGCTCGGACAACCCCTGCCATTTTCTCCTCCCCACTTCCCTAGAATAATCCTCGAGGTCCTGGTCTTCTTCAAAGACCAATCTTAGTTCCCTAAGTGGAGGATTCAAAGAGGCGTTCCAAAGAAGAGGTAAAATCCATTACCGATCTTTTCAATTTCTTTCGTCTTCAACTTCTTCTTCTTTAGTTGTTTCATGATAAAGTAATAACATCAGTATTACATACATACTGATATGTTATTATAAATATTAAACAACCCTAATCCACCTTCTATCCATCCTATGGAAAAATGAAATCACCGCGCGTGCGTACGTACGGAATACCGTCTCCACGCCGTGGTGTAATCTATTTTCCACCATCACTTTACAAGGATGGGTATAATGGTGTAATGAGTAACTATTTATGATTATTATAAAGTAATATTGATACTGAAATAATATATATACACTCCAATACAATTCCATGATCATAGGAACGATATCATCCCTCGTGCGTACGTACGGAATACCGTCTCCACGATGTGATGCGACTCGTTCTACATGATCTTCATTTCATAATGATTATATAAATGAATTGAATGAATGAATATGGTATATAATACACTAATACCATTCTGGAAATGAAGTATCTATAACCTAAAGATAAGAATAAGAATTTATTCGACAAAACACGCATAAGAACAAAAAGTTATAAAGACCCGAGTAACAAGTAACAATGAAATATTACTAACAAGATGCTAATAATATGACCATATATGATATCATATCGATATGTATGATTCTGGAATAAGTCAATAACATTATTTAAACCATTATACAGGAGCTTCGGACACGTACAAAGCAAATCGGACCTAAGGTTAGGGAAATATCACAATCTCATTTTTATCCGAGATTGTTTATTCGTAAGTATTTACTGGGGTGTATTTTATCATCCACATCCATGTTCCCTCAATATGTAATATTATTTCCATCCACCTACAATTGTTTAAATCCATTTTTACCCTTCGGTGAGTTTTTAGTAATATGTATGAAAGGAATCTTTTGTCGTTTTTCATACGAAGTACTTTTTGACTTTTCCGACAAAAGTACGAGAAGAATGTTTTTTTAACTTATACGGCCTGAATGGATTTTTAAAACATTATTTCCAAGAAGCTTCCTTTAAAAGTTTTCAAGTATATTTTTAATCAACTTCTTTTGTTTTAAAGATGTATGACATGTTATGAAAGGAAAAAAATTTTTGAAGTAGAAAAGATATTTTCCTCAAGAATGGAGTTCAAGTATTTTATCAAAATTATTTTCCATCTAAGATAATAAAAGGGTTCTGTTTTTATCCCTATTATTACATTGATTTGAATATGTTGTGATGGAATTATGTTTATGAATTCCTTTATGTTATATGAATGGTTTTATGATGTCATGTTGTTTTAGAATCCAATTTTTATTACATGGGTTTTGCGATGATGTAAGATTTATGATTTTGTGGCACACATAAGAAAGGATTCATTATAAGATGGGTGGAACCTATATCTCCCTCCAATGCATTGGGTAAATATTTTATATCTAATGAGATAGACATGGCTGGAACGGAAGGTTATTTCGGTTCAGTGATACAGGACTGAAACGAGGAGTGAACTTGGTTCAGAAAGGGACATTGTCCACTAAGATAGTCTTGGCAATGAGTCATGACTAACAAGAAATGATTTTCCATGATTATGTGTGCATGCCACAAAGTTTCAAGTTTTATGTTATGATTATGGGGATCTCATTTACACTTCTATGATTTATTCCATGTTAAGATATTATGATCTCTTTTGCAGGTTTTGATTTTCAAAAAAGATATGATATGATTTTTATTTCCTTTATTTGACCTTGCTGAGCATTTGAGCTCAACCTTTTATGTTTTCTCTCCCTCAGGTCAGGAAGATGGATATTAAGTAGAATATGCAAAAAGGGACCCTAGATATGATGAAATAACTGGGAGACACTGTAGAAGATTTATGAACCAGTTGTTTATGTTTCCCAGTTTCTAAAGACACTATACCTATACGGTCTTTTGTGGTTTTGTTATATGTTGTAATAAGTGTGCTTCAATTTGGAAGTATTAACAATGTATGTAAAGAATGGGTCGTTATAGTTGGTATCAGAGGAAAGTTATAGTCAACCTTTAGAAACTAGGATGTGAAAGCCTTAGTAAGAACCCTAAGGATAAGTCTAAGCATAGAACACAATCTTAGAAATGGCCATGAATAACCTAGGATAAGACCTTAAGCATGAAAATTTTATTCTTGAATTATGTGGTTTCCTATTATAATTAGTGTTGCTCACACTATTATTCTTGGTTTTAGTCAATGGATGGAACCCGAAGGAACCGTGTTAATGCGGAATGCGATGGGCAATGCAATGATTGTCCCCCTGAGCAACCAAACGATATGGGAGCTGGAATGAAAAATCTTGTAGCCATGCTCACACAACTTTCTCAAGCTATGAATCATGCAGGACTTCCAAACGAGCAAAGGAAGGAGCAACATTCTGTTGAATCCTTCAGGAGGCAGCGTCCACCTTCTTTCAGCGGGTCTACTGATCCATTAGTTGCTGAACAATGGATTAGTACTACTGAAAAGATATTTTCAGTTCTTCAATGTTCTGAACATGATAAAGTCATCCTAGCAGTGTATCGTTTGGAAGGAGATGCTGATCAATGGTGGAATCTTGTTAAGAATACGAGGCAAAGGGATGAAATAGAGTCTATGGAATGGGATGAGTTCAAGAACTTATTTTTCAATAAGTAATTCCCTCGTATTCTCCGAACAAAGATGGAGAAAGAGTTTCTTGAACTGAAGAAAAGGGATGATGAATCTGTTGGTACCTATGATGCAAATTTTACAAGACTTGCAAGGTACGCTTCTGGTATTATTATCCAACCTGAGAGTAAGATCGATCGATTCTTTAGTGGCTTAAAACCAAGTCTTCGAAGGGCGTTAGCCATAAGGGACTTCAATAGCTACGAGGAAATCGTTCGATGTGCTCTCAAAGTTGAGATGGAGATTGGAATAACCCATCAGTCACATGGGTTTGATAAGAAGAGGAAGATGGAATTCAAAGAAAAATCTAAAGAGCACACGGAAAAGAAGATGAGCTTTTCCTTATGCTCAAAGTGTGGAAAGAAACATGGAGGGAGTTGTCTTAAAGGGACAAGTAAATGTTTCAAATGTGGAAAAGAAGGTCATCAGGCATTTGAATGCCGTGATAATGGGAAGAAGATGTCTAATGACGCAAACAAAGGAAGGGATACACAGAATGAACCTACTACACTTCAATGTTTCAAGTGCAAGGAGATGGGGCATTATGCCAATCAATTCCCAAATCCAAGGGTTGATGATGATGGTCGACGTCAACAAAATCTTAAGGCTAAAGACAAAGGAAAGTCACATGCAATTTCTACCAGCGATGTGGAGTATGATAACGATGTGGTGAAAGGTACACTTACCATCCACTCTAAAGTAGCAAATGTTTTATTTGATTCTGGATCCACCCACTCTTTTATTTCTAAAGAATTTTCTAAGGGTATCACCGTATTACCTCAACAATTAGATGTTGAGTTAGCTGTGACAACACCTAATGGCACAACAGTCGCATCAAAAGTTTATAATTCTTCTCCGATCGAAGTTTGTGGGAAAGTGCTTCCTGCAAATCTTGTGATACTTCCTTTAGTGGAATTTAATGTGATTCTTGGCATGGATTGGCTTTCTCTACATGGAGCTCATATCAATTGCCAAAGAAGGGAAGTCACATTTCATATTCCAGATCTATCTACGATCGTATATCAATGCAAGGATGAACATAACCTTCTAGTGGAAATTTCTTCCATCTTATGGGTATTGATTCCACTAAATGAAGGTTATTTATCTCAAATGGTTGGTGAGAAACTCACGATTAAGAATATGCCCATTGTACGGGAGTTTGATGATGTGTTTCCGGAGGAATTGCCGGGTCTTCCACCAAATCGTGAAGTTGAGTTTTCAATAGAACTCGTACCGGGTGCTTTGCCTATTTCAAAGACACCTTATAGAATGGCCCCAATTGAGTTGCAGGAATTGAAGAAGCAACTCCAAGAGAATCTTGATAAGGGATTCATACGCCCTAGTGCGTCACCTTGGGGAGCACCTGTTCTATTTGTTAAGAAGAAAGATGGATCAATGAGACTCTGCATTGATTATCGAGAACTTAACAAGATCACTATCTAGAACAAATATCCTCTCCCACGCATTGATGACTTATTTGACCAACTACGCGGAGCTCAATACTTTTCCAAGATTGATCTTCGTTCAGGGTATCATCAATTAAGGGTCAAAAGGGATGATATACCAAAGACGGTTTTCCGTACAAGGTATGGACACTATGAATTTATAGTGATGCCATTTGGTCTTACTAATGCCCCTGCTATCTTCATGGATCTAATGAATAGAGTCTTTAGAGACTATCTTGATCAATTTGTGGTAGTCTTTATAGACGATATTCTTGTCTATTCAAAGAGCAAGGAAGAGCATGAAGATCACTTTAGAATTATATTGAAGACCCTGAGAAAGGAGAAGCTTTATGCCAAATTTACCAAGTGTGAATTTTGGCTTCAAAAAGTTGCATTTTTGGGTCATATAATCTCAAAAGAGGGGATATCTGTGGATCCAGCAAAAACAGAGGTTATCGAAAGATGGTCAAGACCAACGACAGTAACTGAGATCTGAAGTTTTCTTGGTTTGGCTGGATACTATCGACGTTTTGTAAAAGATTTTTCACGATTATCTAATCCACTCACCAAGTTGACTCGGAAAGGAGTTAAGTTTGTCTGGACAGAGGAATGTGAAGAGAATTTCAAGGAGTTGAAAAGAAGGTTATCCAGTCCACCTGTGCTCACACTACCTTGTAGTGGAGAAAGGTTTTTGATCTACAGTGATGCATCCAAGAAGGGATTGGGGTGTGTTCTTATGCAATATGATATGGTGATAGCTTATGCCTCACGACAGTTGAAAATCCATGAGCAAAATTACCCAACAAATGATTTGGAGTTGGCTGCGGTAATCTTTGCATTAAATATTTGGAGGCATTACCTTTATGGTGAAAGGTGTGATATTTATACTGATCATAAAAGTTTAAAGTATATTTTCACACAAAAGGAGCTGAATATGCGTCAAAGAAGATGGATGGAGCTGATTAAAGATTACGACTGCTCAATCCATTACAACCATGGGAAAGCAAACAAGGTGGAAGATGCATTAAGTCGACAAGACCATGCTAGTTTATCCATGATGAGGATCACAAAAGATCCAATATTTATGGATTTACAAAGGATGGATCTTGGAATTATAATGGAAGGGGAAAAATCTTATCTTTCTCAAATGAATGTCCAACCATCTATACATGTGAAGATTAAGGAGGCACAGAAAGAAGATGTTGAGTTACAAAAGAAGGTGAGAAATGTTCCTGAATTCAACCTTGATTGTGATGGGATAATAAAGTTCAGGAATCGGGTTTGTGTTCCTCCCATCCCCAAATTAAAGAAGGAGCTGCTGGATGAGGCTCATAGTTCTTCATTCTCTATTCATCTTGGAAGCACGAAGATGTATAGGGACGTGAAAGAGTACTTTTGGTGGGATGGCATGAAAAGAGATGTTGCTGAATATGTCTCTCGATGCTTGGTTTGTCAACAAGTTAAAGCTGAGAGACAGAAGTCTAAGGGGATGTTACAACCATTACCCATACCCGAATGGAAATGGGAAAACATCACTATGGACTTTGTCACAGGACTTCCCAAAACATCCAAAGGCAATAATGCTATTTGGGTCATAGTTGATCGTCTTGCAAAGTCTGTACACTTCATTGCTATTAGGGAGGATTTCTCTCTAGATCATCTTGCCAGGATATATGTAAAGGAATTGGTAAGATTACATGGAGTACCACTTTCTATTATATCTGATCGGGATCCGAGATTTACCTCGAAGTTCTGGCGAAGTCTTCAGCATACTCTAGATACAGAGTTGAGTTTCAGCACTGCTTATCATCCCCATACAGACGGTCAGTCTGAGAGAACAATTCAAACCCTAGAAGATATGTTGAGAGCTTGCTCTATGGATTTCAAAGGAGGTTGGGATCAACACCTACCTTTGGTGGAATTTTCTTATAATAATAGCTTTCACTCCAGTATTCAGATGGCTCCTTATGAAGCTCTCTACGAAAAGAAATGCAGGACTCCAACTTGCTGGGATGAAGTTGGGGAAAGAAAGCTATTAGGACCTGATATCGTTGATGAAATGGCAGAAAAGGTCAGATCTATTCAACAACACATAAGAGCAGCTCAGAGTCGACAGAAAAGCTATGCCGACAACCGAAGAAAAGACCTAGAGTTTGAAGTGGGTGATAAAGTGTTCTTACGAATATCTCCCTGGAAGAGGGTTATGAGATTTGGAAAGAAGGGGAAGTTGAGCCCTAGATATATCGGTCCTTTCGAAATACTAGATCGTGTTGGGAAGGTAGCTTACCGATTGGCGCTTCCACCGAATCTCTCTCAAGTTCAGGATGTGTTCCATGTATCTCTCCTGAGAAAGTACATACCTGATCCTTCACATGTACTCAGCTCAGAAGTTGTACCGCTGGAGCAAGATCATTCTTATGAAGAACAACCGATAGAGATTCTGGATTATAGCGAAAAAGTCCTACGAAACAAGACCACTCGATTGGTGAAAGTTTTATGGAGGAACCACCAACTTGAAGAAGCTACATGGGAGCTTGAGTATATGATGAGGGAGAAGTATCCTCATCTGTTTGTTACAAAGTGACGAATTTCGAGGGTGAAATTCTTTTTAAGGGGGGTAGAATGTAACACCCGAGACTTTTATGTTATATAAATCATCAAAGGAATCTTTTTCTACACAACACATGCTTGGCTTGCTTTACACGCAATCACGACCTTCCTCGATAGCTTGCGTCATACGCAATACCGAGTTTCACTAAAAAAAACAAAATGCTATTAAAACTAGCTGTTATGAATAGTAATAACCACTTTTTGAAATTTTATAAATTTTATTTTTCAAAATGGACTTCATTTTTGGACTCAGAATATAAAAATTAGCCTAGGGTGAAATTTTGGTATTTTTCTGAAAACTTTCAAATTTTGATGAATAGTGAAACCCCTAAGTGGTAGGTTAAAAAAACTGAATTTTGCATAAAACTTAATTTTACCGCTTCTGTGAATGGAATTTCAAAAATCCGACAGACACGGTTGATATCAGTAAGTAAAATGTGGTTCAATGAGATAAAAATAATTTTTTGGTGAATAGTAACTTTTTACTTTTTTTTACCGCGGTTAATAGTAAATAGGGTAACTAAGGGTAAATATGATATTAATATTACCCTAACACATGTCCTAATTCTATTGGACAAGTGTAATTCGACCAAAAACAAACTTAGGAATAAAATATGTCCATTTAGGCCCACTTGGATTAGATTAGGACATTTATTATTAATTTATTTAAAGAAGGGTTAAAATAGTTAAAATCAAAGTTTAATAAGTAAATCATTTTTAATATGGGGTTATACATAAGATAAATTCAATTTTAAATATTCATTAGAATGCTAAACAGATTTCCTACATGATGATATTTTATTTGTAATTTTTAGACATCAAATAATTTAATTTATTTATGACACAATGATGATGCAGTAATTATCTTATTAATGAAATATTGACAAAATTGATAATATAAATACCAAAATAAATGTAATTTAAGACTTTTTATGAATTCCACTAATTTTCTAGGTTACTATGATATATTAGTGTTGATTTAATTAACTTGGTTCGAACATATAATTCTGTTATGACTTTCACAAAAATCATATATCAAATAGTGTCAAAATTGACACAAAATAGTTTTTAAATCAAATATTATATTACTAATTGTTATTTTATTTCTAAAAATCTAAGGTTCGGCCAAATGACTTAGATAAGGATATATATATTAATAATAAACAATTTGGGGTTCGTTTGGCATGTTATAGTAAGTGTATTAACCTTATATTGAAAGAAAACAAAAAGACACGGTAAAAGTTAAATTATTTGACTTAGAGTTAAATCTAATTGATAAGGTTAAAATAATACCATAAACTTGTCTAAATCCTATTGGTTGATAGTATTTCGACCCATAACCACCTTATATTCGAAATAAGACCCTTTGGAACCATTATAAACCGATTTTGACTTTAATATAAAATAATATTTTGAGGTATTCCTAAGTTGCCCCTCTCCTCCCTTATAAAAGGGCACCTCCTCCCCTCCTCCTCACACCAAATTGAGCACTCAAGATCGGCCAACCCCTGCCATTTTCTCCTCCCCACTTCCCTAGAATAATCCTAGAGGTCTTGGGCTTCTTCAAAGACCAATCTTAGTTCCCTAAGTGGAGGATTCAAAGAGGCGTTCCAAAGAAGAGGTAATATCCATTACCGATCTTTTTAATTTCTTTCATCTTCAACTTCTTCTTCTTTAGTTGTTTCATGATAAAGTAATAACATCAGTATTACTTACATACTGATATGTTATTATAAATATGAAACAACCCTAATCCACCTTCTATCCATCCTACGGAAAAATGAAATCACCGCGCGTGCGTACGTACGGAATACCGTCTCCACGCCGTGGTGTAATCTATTTTCCACCATCACTTTACAAGGATGGGTATAATGGTGTAATGAGTAACTATTTATGATTATTATAAAGTAATATTGATACTGAAATAATATATATACACTCCAATACAATTCCACGATCATAGGAACGATATCATCACTCGTGCGTACGTACGGAATACCGTCTCCACGATGTGATGCGACTCGTTCTACATGATCTTCATTTCATAATGATTATATAAATGAATTGAATGAATGAATATGGTATATAATACACTAATACCATTATGGAAATGAAGTATCTATAACCTAAAGATAAGAATAAGAATTTATTCGACAAAACACGCATAAGAACAAAAAGTTATAAAGACCCGAGTAACAAGTAACAATGAAATATTACAAACAAGAAGCTAATAATATGACCATATATGATATCATATCGATATGTATGATTCTGGAATAAGTCAATAACATTATTTAAACCATTATACAGGAGCTTCGGACACGTACAAAGCAAATCGGACCTAAGGTAAGGGAAATATCACAATCTCATTTTTATCCGAGATTGTTTATTCGTAAGTATTTACTGGGGTGTATTTTATCATCCACATCCATATTACCTCAATATGTAATATTATTTCCATCCACCTACAATTGTTTAAATCCATTTTTACCCTTCGGTGAGTTTTTAGTAATATGTATGAAAGGAATCTTTTGTCGTTTTTCGCACGAAGTACTTTTTGACTTTTCCGACAAAAGTACGAGAAGAATGGTTTTTTTAACTTATACGGCCTGAATGGATTTTTAAAACATTATTTCCAATAAGCTTCCTTTACATGTTTTCAAGTATATTTTTAATCAACTTCTTTTGTTTTAATGTTTTATGACATATTATGAAAGGAAAAATTTTTTTGAAGTAGAAAGGATATTTTCCTCAATAATGGAGTTCAAGTATTTTATCAAAATTATTTTCCATCTAAGATAATAAAAGGGTTCTGTTTTTATCCCTATTATTACATTGATTTGACTATGTTGTGATGGAATTATTTTTATGAATTCCTTTATGTTATATGAATGGTTTTATGATGTCATGTTGTTTAAGAATCCCATTTTTATTACATGGGTTTTGCGATGATGTATGATTTATGATTATGTGGCACACATAAGAAAGGATTCATTATAAGATGGGTGGGACCTATATATATCTCCAATGCATTGGGTAAAGATTTTATATCTCATGAGATAGACATGGCTGGAACGGAAGGTTATTTCGGTTCAGTGATACATGACTGAAACGAGGAGTGAACTCGGTTCAGAAAGGGACTTTGTCCACTAAGATAGTCTTGGAAATGAGTCATGACTAACAAGAAATGATTTTCCATGATTATGTGTGCATGCCACAAAGTTTCAAGTTTTATGTTATGATTATGGGGATCTCATTTAAACTTCTATGATTTATTCCATGTTAAGATATTATGATCTCTTTTACAGGTTTTGATTTTCAAAAAAGATATGATATGATTTTTATTTCCTTTATTTGACCTTGCTGAGCATTTGAGCTCACCCTTTTATGTTTTCTCTCCCCCAGGTCAGGAAGATGGATATTAAGTAGAATATGAAAAAAGGGACCCTAGATATGATGAAATAAATGGGAGACACTGTAGAAGATTTATAAACCAGTTGTTTATGTTTCCCAGTTTCTAAAGACACTATACTTATACGGTCCTTTGTGGTTTTGTTATATGTTGTAATAAGTGTGCTTCAATTTTGAAGTATTAACAATGTATGTAAAGTATGGGTCGTTATAGGCCGCCATGTGGCGGCGGTGCCTGGCGCACCGCCATGAGGGTCCACCGCGGCCGAAGCCGCGGTGGTAGGCGGCGATCCCAAGGCCGCGCAGGATCGAGGGAGATGCGGCGGCCAGCGCCGCGTCGCTGGCAGGGAGTGGTCCCCATGCTGGGGTCGCGACTTCAATCTAGGGGGCAGCGCCCCCTTGCTCGTCCGCTTGGCCAGAGCCGAGCCGACCCCGCTCGGCCAGCACTGAGCCGCCCTGGGCTGTACCAGCCTCTCCGGGCCGGGACACCCTGGCCGGGCCGCGCCACGCCAGCAGGGCCGACCCAGGGGCGGTTGGTCCAGGTCGGACCGGGCCCAGACCCCCCATTTTCAGACCAGTGCCGGTCATTTTCCCATATAATTGTATAAAGACCTCCAATCGATGCACTGTTAGTTTCTATGTGATCCTTGGATCGAGACGGTCGTTTTGGTATATTACATTCAAGGTTTTGAAGAGATTAGTGTATGGTCGGGTTGGTTAAAACCGGAAACCAACAGGGCCCTCGGAGTAGAAACGCTTATAACTTGAGCTCCAAACATCCTATTGACATGCATTCGACATTAATGGATTAATCTTGATGAGATGGAACTTTTGGCATACTTGTCCTAAGGATTGGTCATAGTTGGGTAGTGTCCGGTTTGGATTGTACCCGAAATCCAACCACGTCCCTAGAATAGAAAAGATGATAACTTTCACACCGGACATCCGTTTGACGAATCATCAGTGGAATTGTTGATCACGTTGATAAATGGTCCCTATGAGTATACCCTATGATAGTTTGGGGTAAATTTGTGATACGGCCGGGTTGGTTCATACACAAAACCAACCAGGCCCCTAAGACGAAAAAGCTAGTAACTCACAGACCAGGTGTCTGATTGACGCGACGTTTGTTGCGTTGAGACCCCTATGACGAGGCAGTCCTTTGAGATACTTCTTCATGGGTATTTCTGATACGTGGAGTATCTACCTTTAGATCATGGAGTGGACCCTCCCGGAGGCGAGCGTACTGAGTACGGAGACCGTGTAACTGAATGAGACTTGACGACTGCTTGACCGACTCGACTTGGAGTGAGTCGACTAGCCCAGTGGACGGAGCACTACTATGCTTTGATGCAGACCCATGGCAGATGGAGCACTACTGTGTTTGGGTGAAGACCTGCTGTAATCAATAGAAGGAGTATCTCTGCAGGCTATTAGGGGGAGCACTATTGTGTTTGGGTGGCAGACCCCACCGGGAGGCACTACTGTTTTTGGGTGGCTGACCCGCGGTACTCTACAAGAGGAGTACCTCAGTAGTCTTAGGTTAGTGATCAGTACCTCAGAGTCATGATATGATCACTGTACTCGTCAGAGACGGGGATCTTCAGCAGTTATGGTTTTGATAATGAAAATCCTTGTTTGAGCTGAGTTTATGACATCTGTGTTTACCTCATGAATGAGATGGGTCACTTGATAACATAGGTATATGTATGCAAATATAACTAGGTAGGGGTTATCCGTTAATTTCATAACCTTTGTGTTTATCTCATGATTGAGATGGGTCACTTGATAACATAGGTATATGTATGGGCATATACCTAGGTAGTGGTTATCTGTTGATTTCATAACCTTTGTGATTCCTCATGATTGAGAAGGGTTACTTGATAACTTGGGTATATGTATGGGCATATACCTAAGTAGAGGTTATCTGTAGAGATCATTCTTTGTGGATATCCTTGTTGGATTTAGTGAGGCCATGAGGGTCTCAGGGTCCCTACTAAGTATCATATACTCACCCCTACATTTACTATTCCTGCACCTCGTTGTGTTGGTTGCAGACGACGTGTAGTGCTGACGGTGACTGAGTGATCAAGGACTGGACGGTACCCGGTGGTGAACCTCTCAAAGAGTTTGTATCAGTGGTGGACGATCTAGGAGCTGCGCTATCTATACCTACCCTTCAGGAAGGATCTGTGGTGGACGATCCAGGAGCTGCACTATTTGTTCCTACCCTTCAGGTAGGATCTGAGGTGGACGACCTAGGATCAACATCTTTTCTTCCAGTTGCTTGTCTTTTCAGTTGTACTTTCATTCAGTTTTAGTTTTACTTTCAGTTGGGTTTGTATTTTGGACCATTTACTTTTCACCACATTCTTTTGTACTTAGTGTATTATTTCTGCTTCTACTCTGTGGTGTCTTATTTACTTTTATAAAGGCAATTCTTTCCTAGTTATAGGGATTTACGCCTTTGGTGATAGTCGCCAGCCCCTGGCCTATGGAATGAGGGCTTGGGATAGTAACAACACGGGTTCCAAGGATGGGTTTTGACAAATTTGTAACAGAGGAGTCGGTTCTACTGCAGAACATAGGACTCTGATATTTTCTTTCGGTGAAGAAATAGTGTTAAGGGTACTAAGTGTGGTTTTCAGTTCAGGGAGTCTAGTGTTGGTGCTGGAGGCTAACGTATCCGTACACCAGTACCCTGACTACTAGTTTCCGACATTGTGCACGAAAACACTGATTGCGTGTGTGTTGCAAAATATTCCTTTACGTCAGCTCAAACCAGGTCAGCTCACTAGGTTTAAATCGTTTGACCATGTCATGTATGTTTGTTTCAGGATGCCTTTCCATAAACGAACAGCTAAATCCCAGAGGGATGTACATACTGATAGCCTACCGAGCGACGTGGATTCAGTACAGGGCACTCTTTTAGTTGAGGAACCATCAGAGGCAACAGTGGTACTACCATACATTGGGCCATCGATGCCACCAGCCCTAGTATGAGAGAGTGCACATCGAATGAGCGTGTTGCACGAGTTCCAGCACCAGAGGCCACCCAGGTTCTGGGGAGAGATGGACCCGCAGGCAGCTGAGGATTGGCTGGAGGTTGTGTTGAGAGTTTTCAGTATAGTGGGTACACCAACAAACTTCATGGTGATCTTTGCTGTCATCCTCCTTCACGAAGAAGCAGGTAGGTGGTGGAGCCAGATTCTCTAGTTTTGCGATGAGATGACCTTCACTTGGGAACTTCTTCTGGGTGGAGTTCATACCATTGATTCTACTCCCCAAGCGTGTTCAGGATCTACTGCCTTTGCCACAAGATTTTCAACCAGTAGCCGAGTCATCTGTGGGTAGTAGATAGGTGATGCAGAGGTCCAAGAGGAACAGAGCCAGCTATAAGAGGAGCAGGAAGTGTTATGAATGCAGCAGGAAGGGTCACCTGGCACGTGACTGTCCGACCCCCAGCACAGTTGATCCACAGGCATTAGAGGAGCCACCGAGACAGAAGCAGCGGTGGGTGCTTGACCAATAGCTGAGTAGTGGACAAGTTAGTGGAGCTCTGGAAGCAGGTGGACAGGAGCGGAACTAGTGGATACCTTTTTGTTCTTGGTACTTCTAGTTCCACGCTGCTTTTTTATTTGCCTCTATGTACTATGAGCTACTATAATTAAATACACTTATCTTTGTGATGTTTTCTTTCCTTTCCTGTTGTTTGGTTGATACTGATAGGACCTGGTTAAACCTATTAACTTGAACGTCACTTTCATGATTTCTACTGAATGATTCCCAGTGACCTCACACTAATGCCGACAGTGTGACTCGACCCTTGGAGGCGAGAGTGGAGGTTGGATCTCTTGGTAGTAACGTCGTGGCCTTACGACGTCATCCATGGCATGAATGAATCATTCATGTTAGGATTGACTCTATTAGGAAATGGGTGTGGTTCATCCAGGGGATGGGACCGAGTTTCTCTTTTCGGTAAAGTATAAATCTGAGCAGCTCTTTCAGATCATAGGCAATGAAGGTGCAGATCATCCAGGAGCAGATGAAGACTGCACAGTGTAGTGAGAAATAGGAATATAAAGCCAGTATTAAAGACTCGGGTGTCTTAAATGTTTCAAGAAGAGGAAGAAAAAAGTAGAGATGAGTCTGTGAAGCAGCAGACATGGAGGCAGAGCTAGGAGAGAAGCATGGGGTGGTGTACATTTCAACATGCTACAACCACCCACCTTAGTTGTCCCTTCCACGCTCAGGGAGCTGGAGAGCAGGGGGAGAGTGAAGTTGTATGCGGTCAAGTAGTGTGACCCAATGGATCTAAAAATGATTCAAGGGACAATCTTTGTCCACTACTAGCTGCCGTAGTAACAGACGTTTATATTAATCATTCCTTCCTTCCACGAATCTTGTCCCACACCTAGAGTTTCCAGTAAGCCGTAGACTTGACACTCACATCAGAAGATACCTTGGGATGAGACTCGATAATCACAATTATTCTGACAATGTGGTCTAACCCATGAGGTTAGAGTTTCAGTTGGAATCTCTTGGTGGTAGTGTCGAGACCTTACGACGTTGGTCTCGTTGTGGGTTGGATTCACAGTTCATGCTCAGATTGACTATATTAGGAAAAAAGGTTGTGCTCTAACTACAATGTCGGGATGGGTTTTCCTTGGATGGAGAAAAGGAAACCCCAGACAGCATAGGATGAACTCATACATAGGAGGGTTTGGACGATCACTCTTGGGGTCGAACAACCTTACCCTCGTGGCAGTAGGAGTTTTGAGTTTCAATTCTAATCAGGAAGTAGAGGCCTTTAGAGTTCGAGGCTGGAGATCACGTCCTTAAACGTGTCTCACCTCGACGAGGTTTATGAAGATGTGGCTGAGGCGACAAGTTATCTCTGAGGTTCAATGGACCATTCTAGGTCCTCAGAAGGGTAGGTGATGTGGTTTACCGCTTGACCCATCCACCTTAGTTGCACCAGGTGCATGCTGACTTCCACGTATCTCAACTTGGAAGATACGTGATTGACCCGATGCTTATCATCGACCTTGGGGAGATGGACATTGGCGATGGGGTAACTTTTGCAGGGTTCTAGTAGAGGTTGAGGATCAACAGGAGCAGGTCCTACGAGGATGGTCGATACCTCTTGTGTGCTTTCATTGGTAGAATGAGAACCTCCCGGAGAGAATATGGGAGCAGAAGGATCCGATGTGTGCTCAGTACAACATTTTTATCCCTAGTTTGTGTTAAAGATTTACTGGGATGTAAATCCCTATGGTGGGAGTAATGTAAAGACACCTAAATTTCAAGGAAAATTTATTCTTAATTTTTTTTGGGATTTTACAAGAACGCAGTTTCTGATGGCACCTGGTTCTGAGGCCCAGTGTGCCCGGAATCAATTTACGAAATTTAGCTTGGGTACGTTTAGTGAACGAACGAGCGGGTTTTTTCTATCCTTTGAACAGGTGATGGGAATCCAAATATGAGGGCACCGATGAACTCGCAGGGCTGGTTTTTGTTTAAGAAGACCCTTTCTGGAGTTTTGTTTGCTCGGGAGGAGTTGTTAAAAAAAGGTGAGGAATAAAAATATAATCATTTTACAATTTTATTTTTATTTCATACTAAGTGGTTTATGTGTTGTGTCACAACACTTTCTCCCTCTATATTGTGGTTTAACTCCTAGGAGTGGAAGTTGGAGTGGGACCCGTTGGGTTGCTAACCTCCCTTGGGAGAATAAAAGAGATTTAGGGCCCACACGAGCCCCACCCGTTTACTTTTTCCATAACTCCTCACCTCCCTCATTAATTTTGTAAACTCATCTTAAATTGAGTAACACACCCGCACCCCCACTATATTCCAAGTCAACTCTCGTTTTCGTTTGGTTTATTAAACGCCTCATTAATTGTTCAATACACGTTAATTAATTCATGGAATCTTTTGAATTTTGAATGAGTTGAAATGAGGAATAAAATAATGGAAACCTTATTTTATTTTGGTTGTTTTATTGTGTGAGAAGATTTGGGGAGAAATACTCTAGACGTGAAGAGCGTTCTTCCTCATTGAATAATGCTAAGAACAATGAAGAACGTCGAAGATCCTCTTCTTCTACCGCGAAAAGGGAGAATCGATGTCCACAGTGTTCATTCCCAACGATAACGTACCTTCCTTCTTTATCTTCGCAATAAGTTAGGAGACGTCGTTTCCTCCTCGAACGTACCCCGATGTCCACAAAATCTACGTTTGACCCCCACGACGCCGTTCTCTGCAACGTTCGACGTGCGATGTCAATTTCAAAGTAGGGGTTTGGTTTTATTCATAATTAATTCTTTGCATTCTTCGTTTAATATTTGGGATGCCTTTTATCATTTAACGGGTAGAGGTCGGACCGCCCGAACACGGCCGATCCTCCTCCCCCCTTTGATGTTGTGTTCTTTTCGGAATGAAAAAAGGCAACATGGTGCAATGGCACTGCACAGAAACATGAAAGAATGCGATGAAGAAGCGTGGAGCCGTCGCGCTGTTCCGTTGAGGTTGAACGAAACCGCGACCTGAGTCATGGTCGTGCAGGAAATTCGAATACTCCATTGGTTAATCATTGTCCGCGGATTGAAGGGCGATGATAAATGGGGCCAAAAAGACATTTTGAAGACTCTATAGTGAAGAGCCGGTCCCAAGAGGACCACTGGCGAAGACCATAGAAAAAACAGACCATCAGAGCGCCTCCAGTGGTCCGCAGAAGGGCCTGCCGGTGCGCCACGCCGGCACGGCCGCTCTAGCGGCCACAGCTGGCGCCCGGTGCGCTGCGAGGAGGGTCCGCCTCTGTTGAAGCTGTGGCGGTAGGCGATGGTCCCACAGCCACGCGGGACAGAGGGAGACGCGGCGGCCAGCGCCGCGTCGCTGGCAGGGAGCGGCCCCCATGCGGGAGCTTCGACTGCAGTCAAGGGGGGCAGCGCCCCCTTGCTCATCTGCTCGGTCGGTGCCGAACTGACCCCGCTCGGCCAGCGCCGAGCCACCCCGGGCCGGACCAACCACATCGGTCCGGGCCGGGGCTCGCCCTAATGGGCCAGACCAAGAACTGGTTTGGGTTGACCCGGTTCGGGCTGACCCAGGGGGGTTGGGCTGGGTTGGGCCGGGCCTAGACCCCCTTTTTCTGACAACTTCATGTCATTTTCACTTATCATGGGCTACGGACCTCCGATAAACGCATCGTCAGTTGCGATGATATCCTTGGATCAAGACGGTCATTTTGGTATATTACACTCAATGTTTCTACGAACATGGGGTACGGTCGGGTTGGTTTGAACACGAAACCAACCGGGTCGTCGGAGCGGAAATGCTTATAACTTGAGCTCCGGACGTCCGATTGACGTGCTATCACCTTTTTTGGATTCCTCCGGATGAGATGGAACATTTGGAATACTTCACCTGAGGTTTGGTCACAGTTGGGTTGTGGCCAGGTTGGATTGTACCAGAAATCCAACCGGGCCCCTGGAATGGAAAAACTGATAACTTTCAGACCGGACGTCCTTTTGATGAACCGACAACGGCGTTGGTGATCACGTTGAGAAACGGTCCCTATGAGTATACCCTATGATATTTCGGTGTAATGTTGAGATACGGCTGGGTTGGTTCATACACGAAACCAACCGGGCCCCTAAGATGAAAAGGCTAGTGACTCACAGACCGAACATCTGATTGACTCGTTGTCTGTTGCGTTGAGACCCCTATGACGAGGCGGTCTTTTGAGATACTTCTTCATGGGACTTTGTGATACTTGGAGTATATAACTATAGCTCATGGAGAAGACCCTCCAGGATGCGAGCGTATGGAGTACAGAGACCGTGTAGCTGGTTGAGAACCGACGACTACTTGACCGACTCGGCTTAGAGTGAGTTGACTTGCCCAGTGGACGACGCATTACTATGTTTGGGTGCGGACCCTTGGAGGACAGAGCACTACTGTGTTTGGTTGTACACCCATGATACTCAATAGAAGGAGTACCTCTGCAAGCTATTAGGTGGAGCACTACTGTGTTTGGGTGGCAGACCCTAGCGGGAACCACTAAAGTGTTTGGGTGGCTGACCCGCGGTACTCGACAGGAGGAGTACCTCAGCAGTCTTAGGTTAGTGAGAAGTACCTCAGAGTCGTGATAGGATCAATGTACTCATCATAGACGGTGCTCTTCAGTAGTTACAATTTTGATAATGAAAATCCTGGTTTGAGCTGAGTCTATGACCTTTGTATTTACCTCATGATTGAGATGGGTCAATTGATAACTTAGGTATATGTATGGGAATATACCTAGGTAGTGGTTATCTGTTGATTTAATAACCTTTTTGTTTACCTCATGATTGAGATGGGCCACTTGATAACTTAGGTATATGTATGGGTATATACCTAGGTAGTGGTTATCCGTTGATTTCATAACCATTGTGTTTCCTCATGATTGAGATGGATTACTTGATAACATGGTTGTATGTATGGGCATATACCTTAGTAGAGGTTATCTATTGAGATCTTTATTTGTGGTTATCCTTGTTGGATTTAGTGAGGCCTTGAGGGTCTCGGGGTCCCTATTGAGTATCGGATACTCACCCTTGCACGGGCTATGCCTGCACCTCATTGTGTTGGTTGCAAACGTCGGGCAGCACTGACGGAGGCAGAGTGTTCAAGGACTAGACGGTACCCGGAGGTGGACCTCACGAAAAGTCATTATCCGTGGTGGACGATCTAGGAGTTGTGCTATCTGTACCTACCCTTCAGGTAGGATCCATCGTGGATGATCTAGGAGCCGCTCTATCTGTACCTACCCTTCTGGTAGGATCTGTGGTGGACGATCCAGGATCTGGGCTATCTGTACCTACCCTTCAGGTAGGATCCGAGGTGGACGACCTTGGACCTTCTTCTTTTCTTCCAGTTTCTTGTCTTTTATATTGTACTTTCGTTCAGTTATAGTTGTACTTTCTGTTGGGTTTAAATTTTGTCCCATTTACTTTTCAGAACATTCTTTTTTACTCAGTGTATTACTTCCGCTTGTACTATGTGGTGTCTTATTTACTTTTATAAAGGCAATGTCTTCCCAGTTATCAAGATTTAGGCCTTTGGTGCTAGTCTCCAGCCCTTGGCCTATGGAAGGCGGGCTTGGGGTAGTCACGGCACGGGGTCCGAGGACGGGTCGTGACATCTATATTTTTCCAAAGAAATGATGGGATATGTAATACTAGTCCCACCCATTACAAAATAAAATACTATATGTATATTTGTACCACAAGATCATAAAAATTGTATCATATCATCAACTAGTAACTCTTGGAAAGTATACGGGTTTAATAAAAAGTCCTGCATCATAATCATAAACCATATAGGGAAATAATAAGGATGTTAACACTAGATAATACACCAAATAATTCATTATAAACACTAAATTGAGTTGTCATAGATAAAAATACCATTTAAATACTTGTAGAAGAATTCATAAGAAAAATACCATTCTGAATTGAAATAAATAATTTGAATCTAAATATTTATCAAATATCAAGTGTTGAATTATCATTAAAAATAGAAAAGTAAATGAATAACATAAACATTAGAAAATGTGTATTCCAAGTGTCGGGGAAATCTACTCTTATAGTGTGTTTAAAAAGAAAAAATATTTTCATCATTTTCGAAAAAAGTGAAAAGTACCTTGTTCTAAAAATGATGATAAGGTTCCTTTTAAAACATGTTACAAAAAGTAAAAACGGGTAAAATTTAATTTAATAAATAATTGTATAATAGTAATAACATTCATGAAAATATGCTAAATAAAACTTTTTCCATGGAAAAAAGTATTATGGGCCGAAGGGAAAAACATGATCGGTTTTCCTTAAATACATAATTTTTGTCCATTAATTGCCAAATAATTGTGAAATGTAATAATTACATGAAATTTAATAAAAACTAAATAATATAATAAATGAAATAAAATTTTATATTGATAGATCATAATATTTTATTACTAAAAAATTTATGTATAAATATTCTTTGTAAAAATCATATTGTGTATTATACCCATGATTTAATTTAATCTCTATTCCTAATAAATATAACCAATTATACAATAAATTTAAATATGTTATAATTATATATGTAATTAAAAATAATAATTATAATGATAAATATATTTACTTGAATCATATTTTTACAGATGAATTAATAATCATTTATTATCATCTTCATTTCAAGTGTAAAGTACATTATTTTTCATTTATGTTTCATATTGGCAATTATAGTCCATTGAATATGATAATGGTTCCTTATAATGAATAATATCAATCAAAATATATATTTAATATATATTAGGTTAATATATATATATAATCATTCATGATAAAAAAATTATTATAAATGAATTACATCACTTTGTGGATATGGTAGTTCATATGTTAGAATGCAGGAAAATTAAATTTCTTGTTGGATTGAAATAATGAAAGGTAAAAATTATTTAACCAATATAGAATAATTTTTATAATATATATATATAATATATCATTATAACCTACCATGAATTATGGTGGGTGAAAATGAGTTATATCATCACAAGGAGGCGGTATTACACACATTCGATTAAGAGATAGTTTCATCCCTCATTTGATTCAAAGAATAAGATAAACGGTTATTAAATCATAATTATAATATCTATGTTTATTTATTATATTATAATTTTTTTATGGATATAATAATTTTATAGTAGGTAGAAGATGATATAAAATTGAAAGAGTGTAGTTATGATCTATGCCTCTTCATTGAGTAACCCACTTTGCCTTACTCCTTCATCCTGGAAATATAGGTCTTTGGCGAAGAAAAAAAGATATATGATTATGGTAATTTTTTTATTAAGGTTGTTTTTGAGGTATTGTATTACAAATAATGATCAAATGGTTTGAATTATTGATGAGAATGGGTTTTCTTTTATAAGTGAAGGGAGGTACACACATGGGATTTCATAAAATAATTAAATGATTAATAGGCTCATTCAAGGGATAGTGGCTCCAGATGGCCAAGAATTGGAATGTATAATATTATTAATTAGAAATATATTAAATAATTCTTTTTTAGGTTTTAGTGGCCATCATTCCTTTTATTATGGTTCCCCCCCACAATAATTTGTTTAAACATTAATTGTGGGAATAAAATTGTAATATTTTTAATATTCAATATGTCATGAAATTGAGATGAACATATTATATTACATTAATTATGAAGAATAAAAATATGAAATCAATTTTACCATATTAAATTTCTTTATTTTTGGGAATTTAAATTTTTTTAATCCGGAAAACAATAACAAAAACTAATTTCCAAAAAACTAGTTTTTAAGAGTAAAAAATAATTTATATCCACTCCTTCCCATATATTCCATAAAATAGGCATGAAGATATTTTATGGAATATATAATATATAAATTTCATTATTACCATTAAAAAATAGATGTTAAGTTTATTTATTAATATACAAACATATTGTGTGAATAAAAATGTTTTTTTAGAAAAATGTGTTTATATTCCTAAGAATTAATTAATACCAAAATAAAGTATAAACATTATTACTAAGAAATTAATTATATTATTTAAGATTAATGGTGAAATATATTATTTTAAATCAAATTTATAACATAATGGAAAATATACCATAAAAATTGATATTTTTTAATAAAATTAGTATTTTTAATATATTTTCTAAATAACATAGTGTTTTTAAAATATAATAAAAAATTAACCTATGACAATAGAGATATTATAATTTTAAAATATTATTTTCATTACAAAAAAAAAATTTATAATAATGTTATAAATTATTAAAAAATTTCAAAGGTAAAATTATGATACACACTATTTTTAAAGAAAATATATTATTAAAGCATAAATTGGATTTCCTTAAAAATGTGTATATATTTATTATGAAATAACCAATAAATTTGAATTAATAAAATGAATTTTACACAATATTTATAATGTCTTTATTAAAATTTATACATTCTAATTTAATAGAATGGTAATAACTATTTTCAATATCATGCTTTATATAGGTTTAGTGTTGTAGGTAAGGAAGACTATCAAATATATAAATATTTATTTATAATTAAATACATATAAAATCTTGTAGAGATACATTATATCTCCCATAAAATGATTTTATCCCTAAAAAGTTTATCACTCTAGCACAAAACATGAGGGTGACTCTTTTACATATTACCCTTTGGTTCCCATGTAGCTTCTATGAATTTCATGTTCCTCAAAAGAAACATTACGAGGATTTTTTCTTTATTAAAAATAGAACACATTGGAAATACAAGAATTATAATAGTTTTCCACCCAAATAAATATAATTATACAATGGTATAATATCTATTTTTCATTATATGGGAAGGAGCATTATTTTTCTTCTTTTACAGGGAAATGTGAAACACCACTTTTTCATGAGAGAGGTAGTGTGGGAGTTTGATGTGATAGAATATAGTCCCTACATGATTAATAATATTTAAATGAATAATATACCTTTGGATAATATTTATTTTATTTCTATATTACATATCTATTTTCCAGGGATAAATACTACCAAAAACCTTCTCATCAACTTTGAATTAATGATATCACCAAACATTGTATGTATAAATATTTTGACATCACTAAGAAAACTTGATATATTTCTAAATGGTTATAATATTTTATATCATTTCTATAGTTATCTCAAGTCCCAATATCAATGAATCAACTAAATTATCCAATTATATTTGATATTTACAATTATTTATATAGAGAGATCCATAAGGATCCATCTGAATTCTTATGTGAATGAAATTCCAATTTGAATACTTGACAATAGGAAGGTGTTTATCCCAACCACCATTGAAATATAGGGAATATAATATCAAAATACACTTTAGGGTTTAAATGGTTTTCTTATACATTATATGATTTTGATCATGGTAAGAAAACTCTATATCTCTATTTTTTCATAATTGTCCAAAACATCAAGGTGTACCACATACTCTGATCAGATAAAAGAGAATTCTGTACACTATATAATCGTAAAACATATTTAATATGATGTCCCTATATTATATTCCACCTAATAAGTGCCCAAATATTGGTGGGTCATATGTGCTCTAGTGCATCTCCCAAAACTACAAGGCCCTCTGACTATTGAGATGGCCTAGGGCGTGATTGTAATGAGTTTATTCCATCATTACAAGTGTGTAGTATAGAAGATAATTAATAATAGTGGTAAATAGATGAATAAATAAAAGTAAATAGTGTATCTAGACAAAACTAATAGATAGTAACTGATAAAAATAACTAAATGAAATGGAATAAATGATGATGATATGTCATGTATCTAGAAAACTGTAAAACATGTAAAAACATTGTAGGGATAACATGTTCCATAATTGTGTAATTGAAATCAATAAACTATCTTAAGCATCTAGAGAACCAACTCAGTCTTCTGTTATAAAGCTCCATGTTAAATAGTATGAAATAAAGTGTTGGGAGATTTATTCTTCTCTTTATCCACACCTGCATACATGTGTTCTTACCAAGATACAAAATAGCACCTGTAGAGGCTGTGAGCTAAATCTGAATAGGACACTACCAATGATGTTTATAACTTCAAGCCCATCTAATGGAAATACAACTGTGTGAATTTATTCATATATAAATTAATGCAGTCCAATGAAATTAAATACAGAAGTACCTACTTTATCACTCAGCTAGTGTCTGAACATGTAATTATTTAATTATTTTTTTCTTAGAGATTTAAATATAGGTTTCATGTTAGAAATAGTAAATATTCCATGATATAATGTGTAAGCTAGTAATGATATCTAATAGTGAAGTTCCAAGGTCATAACCAAGGAAATATAATCCTCAAGGATCTTCAACTCAATAATAACAATAGAATGGATAATGGTAGGAGTGTGATGAATAAAACATAGTCCAATTCATTCCATAATAAGACACCTACCGAGCCCATATAATCCATCCATGGTAAAATGATGCTATGAAATGACTCGGACTAATAGGATATATCAATGGCACCCACTTATCAATTTTGGATTCAAATAGTGTATCATAAGAATCATTTTGTACAACATGAGGGATCATATGGTGTTATAATAAGAATCCAATTTCATAGAAGGGTCAGGTTCTAGGTGGGTCTCAACCAATAAATGAAATATACTTTAATTTGGAATGGGTTCCACTATTGCTCAAGGAATTAATTTAGGGAATTCAAGGTGACATCGAGTCAGGCCACTCAAGTTTTAATAACAAACTACTAAAATATTTCAAATGGTTCAAGAATTTTCTTTCATTAGTATGACAAGACCAAGATTCCTAAAACCTTTTATTAAATTCCTAATTAATAAATAAGTCCATTTGGTTTAAGCCTTGTGTTTCATTAGTGTAACAATTCTATGTTGCATGAAACATTTCATTTAATCCATATAATGAATATTAAATAATCAAGGGTCACTCCAATACCTTAAATTATCAAGGTATTGGGTGTTGTGGACATGAAACATATAATTAAATTATATTTAATAAGTCTAATTAATATAAATATTATACTTTCAAATTTCCCTTTCACATTAAATTATCAAATTGAATCACATAGCTTAAGAAAGTAAGGTGGTGAGTATTGATTCTACCTGACATTATGTAATTTACTATATAATCCAATTAGTTTAATATAGAAAAATGTACCCTTTGAAATTTCAATCCAAGGTACACCTAGACATTGGATCAAATGTTAAAAACACTAAAAATTGCATTTTGAAATAATATCCTACAAGGGGTGTATAGATATGATGCCCCCGACCACTATTAACTAATCACATATTAGAAAAAATGGTAACCATATGGTTCTAATGAATATAATCATGAAATATAAATTCAATAATAAGAACCCTATGAAATTGGAAGGTGCCATAGGAAATTTCCAAAATCAAAAAACATGGAAAATGAGTTATAGAAAACCCACCTTAGGCTTACATGAATCTTCTTTTCTAGTATAAATATCAATTTTTTTATATTGTTAGATTTTATAAATGATCATAAACTCTTAATATGTGATAACATGGTTGAAAATTTTAGATATTAATAACATCTAAAAAGGAATCGAGTACATTCCATTGTGAATCTTACATGATGTACAGAAGCTCAAACATGTCTCATATGAAGGCGATATCTATATCCCTATATTAGGACTTCTATAATATCCTAAATGGAAGACATATAGGCAAATTTTTCTTAAAAAAAATATTACGAAATAAAGAGGGGATAATAATATCATTAAGTTAAAAAAGGATAAAATTACTCAAAAATTTTCGTATGCAGTCTTTGTCTGCATTGTTTTCCAAACCCTTCATCAACCCTAAAAGGGTACCTAGAGAAGAGTGGAAACTAATACAGTTAGGTCACATCATTATGGAAGTTGTTCCACAACTATGTGAGATAGAAATCGAAGAAAATGAAAATCATATACACAATTAGATATCACAATGTGGCCTACCAACATATATTCTTCTAACTATGTGACATGCCAAATTATGGCCAAATGATAGGTTCTTAGCTCTAAAAAACCCTCTTAATTCCATGGAACCTTCCCAAACATTCTAGTGATCATTATTTTTTCCCAAATAACGAGTTCGATAGAAAACTAAAGGATCTATATAATAGTAAAAAATAGGGTTATTATATATTTCATACACCACATAAAAGAACTCGTCCACGAGTTCACCATCCAAGGGTGGTGAAACTCTGTCTAAGAACTATTCCCACCACTAGGCACATATGTCTACCACTCACTCACAAGTCTCAATCATCATGTGGTTGTGCTACCATATCACCTATACTAATGGGAAAGACTATCCTCGTAGAGACTCTATACTCCAGTAAATGATGCCTACTAGATACTCTTCAATAGTAGCATGGACAAATATATAAAACTCATCAGGATTAATGGTACAATATGATTCAACAAGTTAATGGAGAAGCTATGAAATTTGGAAAATATCATGCATGGAACAGTACCTATAAGGTAATAAAAACTATAGGCTATCAACTGACTCACTCATAAAATTCCAAAGACCATAGAATAGAATTTGATAGCTTCCATTGATTATATAACCATTTGTATTCTATCCTAGGAGTCTTCCATATAAAAAACATGATATATATCCCTGAACTCTAATGTTTGTATTTTCCTATCAAATAATATTAATATCTAGACTGTGTAGTGTTCATATGCTCCTCATCCTAATAAATCCTTTGGAAACAAAAACAACATCACCTAACCTAATAGGGTCATGATTTCTCTTTTAAACAGTTGCGTCTTATTTCCAAACTCCCACTGTTTTTCAATATGATCATATGAATACTACTCGTTAACAATTAAAAGTTGATTGAACACGAATTTTCCAATTGAAAAACTGAAAGATAGATTACTCAACCTCGCATAGCTAGGGACACAATCATGTCATCAAATGACTAAACATATATTCAATGTTTACCCTGCCTTATTCCCTAACAATAAAAAGGGAGAAACATTGAGCCACATAACCTCCACCATCAGAATTTCCTCATAAGGTGCACCTCTAAGCATTATAGAGAAGTATCAATAGTGAGTACTTTTTTATGGTGAACCCAAATACCTCTAAGGACTTATCAAAAACCTATTTGAAAAAATGTTCAAATAATGATCATCCAAACAAAATTCGGTCGTGAAATCATTAGTGGAATGATATAGCTATCCTCTTTAACCACATTAACCATAACCCAATGGTGTGTTTTAAACTATTATTTACAACAATATACATCAATAATAAGGATCCCAATTTAATCCAATATCAGTTACCTTTTTGACAAGAAATCAATCAACTTAGCCAACCAACATATTTCAAACAGAACTAAAATTCCATCTTCATATCCACCAAGAATTTAAAATGAACATGCTCACCAAAGCCCATACCCAAAATCCGATGATGTTACCTAATTAGAATCATTAGCTCTATGCCTGATTAAATGTTTGGGATAACCATGGATTCAATATACTATATTCCATGAACTAACACAATGTTGAAAATACCCCATGATTCAAAGTGAGATGCTGGGAGAAAGTCAAAATTCCCACATCCAATCATTGATTGAGCCGAGAGAAAAATACACCTAGAAGAAACTGTTAGAATAGAATGGTAGGTTTCAATGATTCCATACTAGGAATTCACTCATGGGTATAAAAAATCACTCATAACTAACCACACCTCGAAATAACCATGCATCCAATATAAAACACTATAATATATAATCCCAACAATATCAACAACTATTAAACTTTAGCGCAACATAAGACCAATATTGTCATAGTGCATCATGGATTATGTAATTATTGGGGACACAATCATATATTTGGGATGATAAATCAAAAATATTTTATCTATTTTTAGTAAATCTTACCCACCTACTAGAATAAAGAATAGTTGAAATAAAAACGATCAAATTATCTTGAATAAAGGTCAACCTTACATGTTGATGCATCATTAAAACCTGATCACATGCCTTCACTACCCGATGCATATTAAGATCATTCAAGATACATGTCAGAAGTCCAATTGACACTAGTGTTGTATCTCAAATGATTCATACAAAAATAGCAATTTCAAAGTCTTGCATCCAAAAAATCACTGACATGATTCCAACATGTATGTATCAAGGTAATTCAAGAAAGGAAAACTATTTCCCAATTTTATTTGTATGATGTGCTCCTTTTACTTGGAAGGGCATGTTTTTAATAAAGCCAATGTGACACTCTGACCCCTAGAGTGTCTTAGTTGTTGAATGAAGGGATAAACTATATGCTCATAATTGTGCTAGTTCAAACTCACATTATCATCTTATGTGATACATCCCTTAGTCACAAATACATGCATTAAATATTTTGATTGGAAATTGAAGATCAAACTGACTGTCGTGTCAAAACACTTGATTCCATTGAATGTCATCCATTGAATTGGGATGCAGATTTTCCCTTTAATTATCATGTTACTCTAAATTAGATATTATATTAAATCATACATAATATCCCAATCCTCAATGGTTTTACCAAACCCAATTACTTAGTTATATAATATAATATCTCAACGATAACCATGTATGTGAATGAATACTATATCAATGTTTCATAAGAAATAAAACCCTGTTATACAATCTATAGTATAACCTCCCAATGTATCTGAGAATAAAGTGATTCATACATGATATTTTACCTCGATTGAAACATCCCCATTTGGACATTTACCTTGATAGTGATATTTCATTCTGACCATTATTAAGGAATAAGAATGTGCCACGAGACATGTGAAATGCCTAATTATACCCTTGGCATTTCAATCCTATGGAAACTGAGAAATATCTAATACTCACACCCATAACAGGGTTCAAGGATACCATGACCACCCATCCAAACAAGGATTTCATTTATAATGTATGATTCCTATGAAGGGATACAACAATCAAATGAAACTATACATTAGAAACTAACAAAATTTGAAATCATGTTTTGTCTTCGAGGGTGTAACATAGCATGGATAGCCCTTTACAATGCACAAATATCGACCCTATCACTAGGTCACACACAAAAAAGTCAACACGCTCAGAATCCTATTATTTATGTAATTTATAACAAGGGTAAGGCCTATGAAAAATGCCTACGTTTCTATTCTAGGGCATACATGGATTTCATATAGAAATTTCATTCAATAATAAAACGTCTATTAAAATACCTTTATTAGTAGATAATTTATAACAAAAATTTCTTTTAATGGATTAGGTGACCTATGAGTGCCCAATCAAGAAGACATAGATTCATAAAAAAATCAACCATATAGTAGATTATTTATTTTTAAAGGTTGTAATAACCCAGAAGGGGTTGTATCAAATAAAATAGGCCGAACTAACCCACCCAGGATAGTTGGGTATCTTTGAATTCAATCACATGCCACTGAAAAATATTTTAGCAGGTACACTGAAACACCAAAAGAAGCTGAACATAAGAGTGGGCTCACTACCCAAGGTACACTACCCCAACTACACACATAGAGGTATAAGTATCGATATGTTATTAGTAATATGTTTCATCAGTTCTAGTAGATGAAGGGTCTATAGTATCTTGCCTCGTCATTTACTAGAAACCATTTTGTTTACATTACGATTTAATTAACATGTTCGGTCATTAACTGTTCATAAGCATGACTAGGTGAGATAAGAATGTGAAACCATTAAAATGTTATGTTTTCATCTTCTTATAACATTCAACAATGTTCTGTTAAAGTTTTCATTTAGTCCCAATGAATCTGTGCCCAAAATTTTTATCCTTGAAAATTACACCCATTTGAATTTCTAATTAGAAGGATAGATTTAGTAAATTACTCATTAAAACCCATGAGGACACATAACACCTTCTGAATTGAAACATGTAGTCACTCAATCACTTCCAAAAATCTTCACAATTATATATACATGTAAATACTAACTGAAATACCACTTTCATACCAACAAATGAAATGTAGGAAAATGAACCTATATGTCTTGAAAATATGCATAACATGTGAATTATCTATCCCAATAATGATGCATGAAATATGATTATTTCCCTTATATCATCAAAATAATGATAAAATTAATCCTTAATCAATTAAATAAATATAAAATCAACATAGAATTTTCATTATGTAGTGATGAAATAATGCCAACTCTAATAGGAAAAATATAAAAACAATTATATTATCTGAAACATTGAATTTATCCCAATACTGTGTTCATGGTGCCTAGTCATGGATTATGTTAAAGTCCCATAGTGTTTCAAATATACAATCTAATTTATCCTAATAGTAATGAAATTAAGGAACTACTCTAATACCACTTTGTGATGTCTTAGACTGATATGCAACTTAATTGGTTCCCCGATCCCAATAGGCCATATAGCCTCAAACGCCAACCCAAAACATTATAGGTTTTTGACTAGTATGGAGGGCCATGGTTGTTTTTGTGGGGATTTTATTCCCTCATTATAAGAGTGTATCAAAAGAAAAAAATAATAATTGTGGTAAATAGTATAAGAAATACAAGTAAATAGTGGAAGAAGACAAAAGTAATACATATAAATTTATGACAATAACTGAATCTACTGGAATAACTAATGATGACATGTAATTTAACTAGAAAATAGAAAAAACATGGATACAAGATAGCATGTATAAATTCTTCTGAAATATTTTAAAGGATATCAAAATAATATCCCACGCATACTGAGCTCTGATACTATCATCTAATATCAAACTCCATTATAAAGATCATTTAGTCAAGAGTTTGATGTTGTTTACTTCACTTTATCAACACATGTATACATGTATTGTTCCATGGTTACAAAACAGAACCCATAGAGGTTTTGAGACAAATCATAGTGGCCCACCACTAACTGTTTCTATAACATCTGGCATGTGTAACGAAAATGTAACAATGTTCAAGCAAGGATATATAGAGTAAAGTAGTAAAATGTAAATAAATACTCATGTACATTATTCAAACTTCACCAAGTGTCTGAACATGTAACAAATTAATTATTTTATTATTACCTATTTATAAATAATTTGCATTCCAGAAATAGTGATAGTTCCAATTTATAATAAGGAAACCAATAATGATATATAATAGTGATGTTCCAAGGTAATAACCATGGAAACGTAGACCTCAAGGGTCACCAAATCAGTAATAACTATAGCTTAGCTAAGGGTATAAGTGTAATCTAGGGAACATATTCCATTAAATTACACAATATCATTCCTACCAAGTCCAAGGATTTTATTCAATGTAAAACATGGTTAAGGAATGACTTGGGCCAATGGGATTTAACCCTGGAACCTACATTTCATTACTAGATCCTAAGTGTTTATCAAATTCATCCTATAGTAATATATGTGGGTTCCTACACTATCACACTGAGCATTAAATGTGATAAAATGATTGGGTTATAAGTAGACCTCAATATAAGAATTTTTTATCATTAAATTTGTAATGGGGTCCATGAGTGCTCAATGCATTCCCTTTGAAAGTAAAGGCAATATCGTGTCAAGACATACCGATTTTTATTATGAATTAATATAATTTTTCAATTGGATCAAGTCATTTCGTTAATTAGTGTGAGATATCCTTGTAAAATGAATCCCTTTATCAGGAAACAATTAATCAATAATTCCTTTTGGTTCAGGCCTTGCCTTTAATTAGTGTACCAAGGACATGTAGCATGAAACCGTTAATTTAATCCATTTAAATAAATTTCCAATAACAAAGGTTCACAATTATATGTTTCATTCACATTTTAATGGGTTAAATGGTAATGATACATATTATTCATTTACATTTAATAAGGCCAATTCATATACTTAGTATACTTTTCCATTTCCCATTCACATATAACTATAAAATTGAAACACTGACCTTAGGCTGGGCAAGTGGTGATCATACATGGTACATAAAATTATGAATCTCACAATATAAGTCATTCCTTTTAATATAGAAAATAATATCGTTATAATGTCCAAGCTAAGGAACACACAAATTGTGGTTTAAATGTGTTAATAATAAAAAACCTATTGATGGCATAAAACCATATATGGGATAAAAGGAGTTCATAGTACAACCATATAAAACTAATTACATATTTAGAAAAAACAAAACCATACATTTCTATTGAATATATTTATGGAATAAATATATAATAAATGTTACTTGATGAAATCTATGGGCACCACACATAATTTCCAAAATCAATGAACATGAGGGATCCATTATAGCCCACCAACCATAGGATTGTATTGCTATTCAAATCCTCTATTAGCCTCTAATTTTCCCCATATCAGAGAACACTATAAAAATGATAATAAATACCTAATCCATGATAACAAGATTTATAGCATGATAGATGAAAAATTATTAAAGGGAATCGAGTACTTATAGTTTTGCATCAAAGGTGATGAATGAAAGCTCAATCAGATCTTAGATGAAGGAGATATCTCGATTCTGATCATTCACATTCTAAATGATCCAAAATTGTAGAAATTAAGTATATTCATACTGGACATTTTATTAGTAAATAAGGAGGGTTGGGGAGGTAATTAGATCATTATTGTGGAAAAAGACAAAATTACACAAAATTTATCATGTGGAATGTTTAGATATGTGGTTTTCCAAATTATGTGCCCACACTGAATGGGTACCTAGATTAGTGTGGATGCGTTATGGTTAGGTCACATGGTTAGGGAATTTTTTTTCCAAATATGTAAGGTATATCTTCCTAAAAATGAAAACTATTCTTATGGATTGATCTATCCTTATGGGCTACCCACATGGTTTCCTCTAACCTTACAACATGCCACGTATCACTAAAAGATGGGATTTCAGCTCTAAATAAGCCCCAAAAATTATTTATCCCTTCAATAACTTACTAGGAATCCATATTAAGTCCAAGATAATGAGTTAGACTAAATATTATAGGATCTATACCTAAGTTAAAAATAGGGTTATTATACTTAAATTAATTTTTTACACGATGATAAAGAGTGACATATTCTCTAATAGAAATTAAGTGTGAATACATCATAAAGAAGTCAAATATATCATAAATATCATTTTGGCCATTATATTTTTTGGGATGTCTTGAAACAAAATATATATTTATTTTTCCAATTTCCATTACGATATGGGTAATGCTTTTTAAATTACCTTAGACATATATCTATTATCATTAACATTCAAACATACCAAACACTATGACAAGAAAATCATAAATATCGTTCTTCATGTGTTGCAACCATAAATACTATTTTATATCTATTTATATATTCGTAATTCCATGATGAATAGAGAATGATGAGCTATTATATTTTACAAAAGTTCATTCATCAGGAAAGTTATTGATAGGGACATAATCAGTTCCTAATCCTTATCGTTCTATCATAATCATGTTTTAACTAATGAACAGCTCTCACCTTAATTTATATCTCTAAATCTTTTTTATTCACCACATTAACAATTAAAAGGATTGATTATTTGACACACATTTGGGAATGATAATATATCTCCCCTTCATTTATGATTTCACACACCAACTTCTGAAAACCAATGTATATTTGATCTTTTGTGATCCTTAACATAGACAAGATGGAACCATCCTTTTATCTCAAAGCCAAATACAACTTGTTTTATTCCTAGAGTTGTTATGTATTGAGCATTAATACTATTAAATTTAATCCAACCATATTATTTGGAACATATTCAAATCATTAGAGGTGAATATAAAGATTATTACTTTATTATTAGTAAATATTTTACAAATAATTCTGTAATGATAAATCCTCAAAATCATTAATGAAAATTTTACCATTGTAAACTAAATTTCATGAGATGGATAAATTTTCTATGGAACAAAAAATTATAGTGGAGAATAATCTGTAATAATTTCATTATAAAAGGTAATATAATCTAGTTCCATCATTAATGTATGAATGTAAATCACAAACCATTCTTGACTATAGGGTAAATTGGGTACATGTTCACTTAGAAACATTCTCTATATTTCATGGAAATTTTATTCACATTAATAAGCATAAAGGTATATTACTCCCTCTATAGATAACTTGGTGAGTGTATTACACATCCATAAGAAATACTTTTCAAAGCATTGATAATGTTTTTTCAATATATGCAAACTATTGATTTCCTTCATATTGATTAGTATTCACTAATTATTAATAACATTTATCATTTATTGATCAATTTATATAGCCTTGATAGATATTATATTAACCAAATGTTACTCTTTTTATAGTTAAAATTCACACATTGTAAATATTATGTAAAACTTTTCATTCCTTGTGTTCTTTAGTACAACCCTCAAGTGATCGTCATGTTCTTACTTTCTCTAGGAATATATAATAATATATTATATTTAAACTATTAAAAACTGATTTATGTAATCTCTAAATACAATATTGAATAAATCCAGGATAATAGTGGGGGAATTAGTAAGAGAAAATGGAATCACTAGAAATTCATATTGTTCATTCCTCAATTTTAATGTTGTATGAGTATTTTCATTACTTTTTACCATAAAATAATAGTATCCAGATAAAAGATCAATCATGGAAAAATGTTGAGCTCCATATAACTAATCATATAAATAATTAATTTGGGATAAAAAATTCTTATTCATGCTCAATATATTGTTATTTTCAGGATAATCATTGAATTTTCGTATAGATCCAAAATTTTTCTTAACAAAAACCAATGCTGTACCCAACGGTGAAAAAATATCAAAATAAATTCCTAAAAATGATCAAATTGAGATTCTAATTAAATTACTATAACTAAATAATGGATAACAATTGTTGAGTGTTTCAAAACGGTCTGGATGAAGATATGAGTTCAATTGGAAAATAAACTTCATGATATGGAAGAATATTAGGATACTATTCTTGAAATACCCAAAAAACACATGTACAATATGTATATAAATTATTTTTAGTATTTATATACCATATAAAATAAACACTCACTTTGAATAGGAATAACTATGCATTCAATGGATATAATTTTCCTGGGATTTTCACATTTATCCTCAAATCAATAAACAATCATGATTGGATTAAAATATTCATTGTGGATTCCCATATTCAATGATATTTATAGACATAATATATATAATGTAAATCTATTCCTAAAATAATAACACTTTCAATTAGACTACTAGTATAAATATTTATATAAATAAAATTCCCATAGGCCTAAATTGGGAATGTTTCATATACTTGATATGCTATAATCCGACTATTAGTATTATTTAATTCTATTTTGGAATACATTCATTGAGGCGGTGATGGGATACCCATAAAAAATTGATGTAAAGGAATTCATAGATCCAAAATCAAATAAGTCAAGATGAGTTCTATATGGATGATAAGTGTACCTTTTGTTAATTTTTGTATAACACCCAAATAGATAATAATAATCTCATGAGATTTTCCATTGTCTATTGGTGATAAATGTCTTGAAAATCGATCATCATCAACTATCATAATTATTAGATCTAGTTAGCATAATATACATAATACATTAAATTACATCAATCAAGTGTGAGTGGTAAAATATAAGCATATTTGTTCCATTTTCATCATTAGATAACTTCTTCCCATTAAATTGGAATTATATTTCCTAATGGAATTCTTTTTCGTAGTTAGAAAATTTTCTAGTACCATAATAAAATTTCTTCTATCCTTCTTTACATATTTCTGGCATAATGAAAAAACCTTCTTTATTCCTCCATGGTTATAGTTATTATAATATTATTTAAAAAATATTATTATCTTATCTAACCCTCATATTAATGAGTTACACTTATCTCCATTTTCACCTTGATATAACATTAAACACTTCCCACATAGCTATTAATTAATCTTATTGATAACTAGCTTTGGATAATTGGTTTTCATCCACGAGGTATTAATCAATGGTAATTTTTTACATTTATAATTCATAAATTATTCACCTCATGCCTTGAGAAATTTTCCTCATTGATGTCAATGAATTAGTCATCATTATGAATATGAAAAAATAATTCCATTTCCATATTCATATGAATAATATGAAAAATGTAATTATTGAAAAATAATTTCATAAACTCATCAATATCCATGGAAATAATTTCATCTAATTTCTTCATATTTTGATATGAGTCTACCATTGATCTTTTTAAACTCAAAATGATAAATAGTTAAAATGATCCTTTCATATTCTAGGTGTTATATAATATAAAATATTTTTCTAGGGTACTGATGAATTTCCCTGGAATTAATGGATTGGAATAACCATTAATTGAAAGTTCATATTACCTCATGAAGGAAACACGGATACATTGTTCGTTCATTTTTACATTTATAAGATCAAAATAATTCTTGGATTAATAATATTTTGTAATCATTGAAATGATATTTTTTATCTAATATCTACTGACATATGGTTTCTCAAGTGGAAAATCATTATATTTCCTGTCACATTCAGCATTTAAATAATTCCTTATAGTTCTATCCATTGAATGAAATTAAAAAGCATCGTATGGGAAATAATAATCATAGTGGGAGATCATTTAATCATGAAAATAATTTATATTTCCCCTGAATCATTAAAAATTATTTTCAATATAATAATCATATTGTTTAACCAATTTCATCCAAATTTATTTTCTATTAAAATCCTACTGAATTACTATTAATGAAAAATGAATTATTAGAAAAATATTCTTTGGGTGTTTCAAACTAGCTATATGAAAAATTGATTAGTCAACATGAACTTGAATGATGAATTAGTTATACTTGATCATCTTTTTATAGTGGTACTAACATTAAATTTATTTTTTCCCAAACAACATCCATTTGTATTTTCTAAACAGGAATGTTTGTTCTTTGCTAAATGCCACTTTTTTACAATCATAACAAATAATATTCTCCTATACATTTTTCTATTCTATTACTTCTCATTAATGTTTCCTCATCCTAATTTAAAAAAAATACTAAATCATACCCATGATACAAACTATAGTGACCCATACATTTAATATATAAATCGTACATCATTTCATAGGAATATGTAGAACATTTAACAATAATACACTATTAAGGACTATGTAGATTTGATTTATTTGGGATCAAGGATACATATACAATTGGTCATTTAAATATCAAAATTACTTCCCATTATGTTTATCATAACTTGTACCTTTCATTAAAATAAAATAATAAAAACCATTATCTATAACATGGTTAATGAAACCGAAGAAAGAGAGATATCAGATTCTCAGTAAGGATAAACATAATATATTTTAGTAAATGATCATAAGTGATCATTAAAAAGTTTTATTGTGTGATAAAATTGTTCGAATAAAGGCTGTTTGTTGTTTATAGTGGAGTTTATTGTGTGTTTTTTTATAATATACACATTGATAACCCGGAATTTTTCAAAAAATGTGGTCTAATGATTAAGGATGAAAGCATTGTTGAAGGTGGATCAATTTTCCATTATTTCCCAAAAAAATTTCCTCAAAATCCAGATTTTAATTTTAGGAAAATAAATATTTTCTTGTAGGAGTGAAAAAAATCAAACGGGAAAATGAAATCTGAAAAATAAGGGAACTGTATACCTCGGATCATGGACTGCATATAATGTTCCATGAATGGTTCATGGCCGCATATCCAGAATAATGAATGGTATGTAGTGCGGTTTATAGAACAAAATAATTGTTTGTGAAGATAGTTCATGGGGAAGGTGTAAAATACACAGAATACTACAGGTTAATAAGATTGATGTGGTTTATGATACAAGAGTGGTACATGGTGGAGGGTGTACCATGTAAATGATTTGGTAAATCATGGACTTGAGGATTTCTTGGATCAAAATTTTTCTATATAAGGTGTATCATTCCTCTTAAATAGGAAGACACAATGATTATTAAAAAAATATGGGAGGAATTTTTAGATGTCTAGAGCGGTTCGTAAAAAGGTAACATCGCATAGGGAGAAGTGATCAACAGAGGTGAAAAACTATCTATGGAAGAGGGTGTGGTTAACAGAAGAAGCTTTTGATATAAGAGGTGCAACAAGGAAGTACACAAAGCATGTATGGTTATACGCGGAGCGGACAAAGGTAGTATGCAAAGCTAGGGCTCTTTGAAAAAGGTAGTTTGCGAAGGTAGTATACGAAGAACGAATGTGGAGGATCAGGGTGGTATGTGGAAGAGCAAGTCATTACATGGTGGTGATGCATGGTACATGGAAATAGATGTGTTATGTGGTAGAGTTGATCCACATACAATTCCCATTACACATTACAAAGAAGAGGAGAGGGGTATGTGGAACACTCAAGGAGGCATGTCAAGTGGCCCAATCAGCTTTCAACGATAGTTTCCATATCCTACCAGTGCGGGGCAGGGGGGTGATATACATATGTGGGTGAAAATGGGAGTTCAAGAGATAAAAAAATTTTAGTTGAGGATTCATGATTCAATGTTAAACCATTGAAGTGACCTTCATGTCAATAATCCTAGTTAGACTTCTATAAGAGCAGTGAGTAAGGGGAATCCAATGGAAGTGATCTGAGGGATACCGTGAGAAATACCTGATCTTTTGTATAGTTAGTGTGCTTGGCACATAGTGACTGTGGATGAAATTTTTTATTACACAAATACTGATGATTAGTGGATTTTGGTACAACTGACACACTAACAGCAAATGATCCTTAGACGTAGCCCTTAGTGGTGAACCATGTAAATTTTTTTGGTAGTCTATTTGCATGTGATTATATGATTATTATATTTATCCAGATACATGTTTAATGAGTTTTTCCAACATAGTAACACGATCCAAAAAATTAATAGTTATTTTTCACACCACGATTCACCACTCCCCTCTCAGGGTGTCCTAGGGTCCTACAAAAATGATATAAATATTAGAATATCATATCCATAAATTCAAATATTTTAATAATTAAACATTGAATAATGATTTATGAATTTAAAAACATAATACATAAGAGTTTGGATTCATAAATAATCATTCATGATCCAGGAAAACACATCATATCCATAATACATAATTTTTTACTATGCTCAAAATCATAAAAAAAGTCCTTAATCAACACTCACTGCCACGACTATCATTGTGGATTAGTTTCACTCACCATTTTATAATATTCATAGTCAAGGATCACTCCAGAGACTATATTATTTGAAAATGTTTCTATGTAATATGGATTCAATACCAATAACAAAAGATATTATCTCATGATATTTTCATCATAACGGAATGAATTTGAGGGATACGAATTCTAGGTCCACCTAAGACAAAATTAAAACCATACATATGGGTACTAAAAGATCATAAAATATTCATCGTATCATCATATCATACACTATTGAAAGGCTAGGGGATTTAATGAAATTTCAACCAAATAATCATTAAAAATAAAATTATATAATAAATATGGTAACATTAGATCATACACCTTGAAAATCATAAGAAACATCAATGAATTATTCTATAGATAAAAATACATTTGGATGATAATTCAAAAATTGATGAATAAAATATTAGTTTTAAATGAAATCACTTATTTAGAATATTAAAATTTATAAAATAGCAAGGACATAATTTTCAATTTAAATAAGAAATAAATATTTTAATAAAAAAAGTTCATTATATTGGGGGATCTCATTCATACAGTTAACGCAAAAATTTCATTCACATTTTTTGTAAAATTTCAAAATTACCACATTAAAAAATAATAAGAATAATTTTTTTAAAACAGGTTAATGAATGTAAAATATTTTCGAAATTACTATTAATAATTATTTATAATATAAAATAATTCATGGAATCTTTTAAATGAAATATATGTACATCGAAGAAAATATAACCGACCGAAGGGAAAATAAATATAGTTTTTGATTATATTATACATTTAGTCTCATGATTACTTAAGGAAAGGAAAAAATGATGGAAAACAAAAAATCTCCAAAAATATAAAGAGTATAATAAATTACATATTATATTATAGATATAGATCAACAGTTTTGTCAATGGGTAACATTAGATATGTGATTTTGATCGAAAAGATCCTTCAAGAGAAGTGATAATTCGTGATTCCATGAAACTTGTGGCCAGAATCATTATATTACTAATGATGAATATCCAATGATAGTGAAATAATATTTTTTCCTATGATTTTGGTTATGTGGCACATTGAAATTATGGTAGTGATGATTTTTAGTGAAAATATATTGACTCTATGTTTTGGCTTTTCATGGATGATAGAAAACCTATTACCTATTTTTTTGTCCTGGTTCTCAACAGAATTGAAGTCAACTACAGAGGCATAGGTGAAGCCACATGGTGAGATAGAGTTTCAATGAAATTACAAGAAACCCATTGTATAGTTTAGTGGGACACACATCATGTAGTCCCCTATGTGAAATAGAGAGGTTTTACACGTGGAGTTTAATATCTAACACATTTTGATTTAGTCACTTGTTATGTGACCCATAGTTGAAAATATCTACATGTACATAGACTACACATAAAAATATATATTTATTTCAACACACCATATGTTGTATTCACACATAGTTTATCCCTTGAAATGTGGCTCAATATATTCATGGAATAAATTCTTATGATTCCATGTGACACCACACAATGTGTGTGTTAGGGAAAACACCATGTACTTCGAATGAGGCTGAGTCATGGGCCCAAGAATGACTAATTTAAATAATAATTACAATATAACATGATCATGGTCCTAAGTACTTAGTCCTAAATAGAAATCACACGTTTTTTGCCAAATGAAATATATCCACTATTTATCATAAAAGGGAATACTGTGTATATTGATAAAGTCATGTTGTGTGATATATAGATGCATGGGTAATTCCACAATGGGGGAGATATGACCTGAATCCCCCTGGTACACATCTTATACTTATTGATGGGTAATTTAGATCCATTTTCAATTCAAACCAAATTTTTTATGGGATTGAGTGAGGTATTGTATACCATTTCAATGTGGGTGTGGTCATTTTTTCTATCCGTGTGATGATATTGTGAGTAATGAATTACTCATAATAGTATCTTATCCAATTTAAAATATTATCCTCAACTAGATTCATGAATACCTTTGTTTCTCCTCAGTTGTGGTCCTACTTATTTTATTTTATATATTATGTTATGAATCTTATTACTCACTCTCATGGAATATGATCCCCATTTGAGTGGGTTTACTTAATGATGGTCCAGGAAACCCCTATATGCCTTAGGATAAATAACTAATCTATTACTCAACATATCATTCCAATTGAAAGGTGGTAGTATAATAATGTGTGTATCTCTTCTGACCCCTCTCAATTTCCTTGGTTCTTATACTTGGAAATGCCCAAAAAGTATGTACTCTTTGATGATTTCCATCTGGGATATCAAAATTAGTGTATTTTTTTCGGAAATTACTGTGACCTATGATCCTCATGTATAATCATAGGTTGGAAATGAGGTTATGAAATCCATGTGATATTGGTGTTTATTTTGAGTATATTATTGTTATTCTTATTATTTTCTCATATTCTGATTGATATATTTTATTTACGATGAGTCGTCTAGTCTATCATTGTTTGTGTTTACTAATTTGGAGGTTTCTTATTGGGTATATATATACTCACCCCTATATTTGATGTTCCCACATTCATAAAATATTATATTTATGGTAGTATTTCAATGGTGTCCTTGGTATTTTAGGGTTATTATGTGATTATTTTTCGAAGATGGATCTCATATGGATCCTGTAGTTGTTTTTGTGTAGCTTCTCCCTTATTGTCAATAATTATGGGATCATTCTTTATTTTTATGTGATTTTATTTAGTTGATTTAACTTTTTATTTACAAAATAATTTATATTTTTGTTAGATAAATGTTATTAATATATTTACAATATGATTTCTTTATATTTTTGAAATATACTAGTTTGTGAAGATGTGTTTGTATGTGTGTGGGTTTGAGTACAGGTATATTTGGCTAAGGCCTCCTATGGGTGTAATATTCCAACATGGTTCTAGCATAAAACCCTTATCATGTTGGAGGAAATATTGTGTTGTCGTTATTATCTTTCTAACATCCATGTGTTGCCCACTACGTGCAGTCATGATAGTGTGATATCATTGGAAGTTATATTTGGACCAATGTATGGATATTTCTATACTATGAGGTTTTTTTATAAATACATAAATAGTATTTGTGAATAATGTTTATCTCTTAGGATAGATATCCCAGTGTTTGTGTGGAAGCTAAAATATCCATTCATATGGACTCTAATATCCTACTTGTTGAATTTAAACATGTAGTCACTGGTTATAGGGAAAACATCGCAACATGAATCATATAGGAATGAGTTGTGGTCTCCATTTCCTTCTTGATTCCACTCCCCAAATATTTTCTTTTTGTTATGGTTTATCTCAACTATTATTTGATCCTCCCATGTTGAAATCTAGCTATGATTATATAAAGGGGTCACGGTTATGATTTTCTTAGTGGAGAGTTGACAATGTATAGACTTGTGAAAGAGTTGTTTCATTCTTGTGGATAGTAAGTTATTCATACACATATTGAGTATCATTCTTACCGACCATTAGTATATTAGTTTTATTTTCCCCATTAGGTTGAGAAAAAATATTAGTCTGTGGTAAAAAGAGATGAAACACCTCATTCAATTAAACATTACAATTTTAGAGATATATATCACCTATGATTCATGTTGATCATGTCAACATTCTTGGTGAATAGATTAATAGATCAATCTTATTAGGTAAGGGCCTTTCTTGTTTTGGATACCACTTAATAATGGCCCTTGAAAATGGATATATCAAAGGAAGAAAAGATCACCTGTACATCTTTATATTGGTTGTGTTTCAAATGGATTTGTTCATCTGAGGAAGATGTAAATATCCCCATAAATATGTATTCTTATGACATTATTTAAAACCATGCATCTGATTCAATTCCACCAAATGAAAACAACGTTGAGGTGTGGAAGATGAGTTCCTTTAACAGGAATTTTTTAGGTAATTTTGTTGTCATAATGTATCAATGCAGGCCCAAATAGTTTGGAATATGAGGGTAATTGAATGATAACATCAGGTGGAAGAATCTTATGAACCAATGGATTTGATTGTAATTTGAGGTTAAACATGTGTCTTCATCAAACAAGGTATACTGTTAGTGTACAGTCATAAGACAAATTTCCCTAAATGTGTCCACTATTCACAGACTAGCAAATCTAGTTCTGAAGACCCTGACCCTAGTAACCCATATTTGGTGTCAGAATATAATATACTGGATTAGATACAAAACTCGATTCCGAAATGACTGACCTATTTCTATGTTATCGAGTCTATATTACAAACATGAACTTTACAATATAACATGAATTGAAATACATAATAAAAACACCATTTGAAAACCCCTTAATCTACTAGATTAACCCTGAATGTAATTTATATTATACATATTTGTAACCATGGGGGATATGAAAAATAAGAATGAATTGATAGATTGTTCTAAGTATGGGTAAGAAATATTGAAAAATATATCATAAATAAAGATAAAAAATAATTAATGGTGACTAACTTAAAAACATTCGACTACAACAAAAAATTTTGTATAATATGGATGGCATAAATGTAGAATAAATAATGTGAAAAAAATTAATTAAGAATGAATCATAACCCTGTATATTCTATTAGCCATGTAATGCCCCGAACATAGTTACCCAGATTTGGTGCATTATTTTAATACATTGGTATGATTATAAGGAATCAAATCGAAAAGGACTGATCGGTTTAGTAGTCTTGGAAAATAGATGAAATACACGAATATTACATTTCAATTTATAATATACAACACAACATAAATAATCCTATATGAATTCCATTGTTCCCTTAGTTTAACCATGCATCTCAATCAAAATAATCTTCTTGGAGTCCTTATTAAAATAAAACATAGAAATGGGTGAGCTCAGAAGCTTTGTAAGGATAACAATATAGAAGATTATTTCATAATTAAGCATAAAACATTAAGGCAATGTATTATACTAAATCGAAAGCCTCTTAAAATTAAAAATCATCATAATATGGAAAAAATATAATCAAATAATTTCTTTTACTTATTCACATTGATATTCTACTAGTCAAAAAATCACATGCAATATCAATGGTCACTTTCATAATAATGGAATGCATAATGCCAGACTTCATAATCACACAGTCAAGGCCTTGTGACAAGAATAAAAATAAGATTTTTTCAAGGAATTGTCCCAAGACACTAGTATTTCCCATGATACCTAATGATCTATCGAGGAGTGATAACGAGCTCCACCCATCACTAACTAAGTCAAATAAATTCCTCATATGAAATATTTTAAACATAACATAAATATTCTTATCAATCCTAGCATACGAAATATCAATACTTTATCCATAAACCATGAATGGTAGAAAAGTAACATATCCATAGTCAAACATATTACAAAACATTCAATATATAACAGATTATTTTTATTATAATAAATCAACATCAAACAAGATAAAAATCCTTTAAAGGATGTTGACATAGATGAAATCAAAACTGTTTGAGAGAAATATCTCATTCTGTTTTTAAATCATTTACAGTTACATAATTGTAAAAGAAAAAATTTATTTTAAAAATATTATTGTAAAAATTTTAGGGATGCTTAGACATTGTTATAATGACATAGTATAGTCACACCCTCTGTATAAGTTAAAAAAACATTCTTACCTTAATTTTGTCAAAAAGTTCATAACGTAACTTGTTTGGAAAATGAAGGAAACATTACTTTCAAAAATTATAAAGTCGAATAAGGGTATAAATGACATTAATCCATAGTCTAGTAAGTAGTAAAAATCTTTTGTAATATTTTTAATAAAACAAGGATGTGGATAATAAATAGTTCCCAGTAGATAATTACATATAAACAACCTTGAATAATGAAGAGGTTATAGAAATAACCATTACCTTATACTTTCCTTTAGTCAAGGGATTATTTAACCTCTTGAATAAAGACCATAGAATGTTATTAAATTCTACCAGAACCATATTACAATTTATGATATCATACATGATTTATTAATGACTTCATACTACCAATTAATTAATAATTTCAATATTAAGTTAAAATTTTTTGTAATAATCACTTTCTTTATCGTATGTATTTTAACATGTTATTCTTGATCGTATCATTTAGATCCTGATATAAGTACATAAAAAATATAAACATTGATTTATATATCATATATATTTTGAATATAATTATTTATACCATATATATATATGTGAAATAGAAAACACCGTTTATGGAGACGGTATGTCGTACGTACGAATAAAAGCAGTTTCTGTTTTCATATCGTATTGAACAGAAGTAGGTGAATAAGATATACGTAAGTACATATATATATATATATATATATATCTATCTATTTGAATTATTATGTCATATATTACATACTTATTATTAATATCTATTTTTATAATCATCGATGATTGGTGGATGTGGAAATGAATCTCACCACGTCATAAAGACGGTAATCCATGTGTACACAGGAGCGACAATATCATTTCCCTAAAGGAGAGAAATTTGAATGTATATTTATTTTACATAGAAATTATCATATTATTTTTTTTATTTATATACATATTACTCGTCATTATATCCATCCAAATAATATAGTGTTGAATACCAAATTACACCATGACGTGGAGACGACAAGACATGCGTACACACGTATGGTGACATTATCATTCTTTGGATAGATAGAATAATAATTATGGTTGTGGCCTAATTATTATAAAATCACATTATATATAAGGTACTTGAGTTTTTATTTTTGATTAGTAATAAAAAAGAACGAGTAAGTGGAAAATGAAAAGAAATTGAACGAGGGTGGGGAAATAATTACCTCTTCTTCAGGCTCTTCCTTTTGATTTGATCAAAATAGATCTTTAGGATATATTTCTGACCAAATTAATGCCTCTAGGATGAATTTAGTATACTTGGGAGGATATTTGTATAATGTTAGGCCGAGCCAAATGGATTTGGAAGAGTAAATTTGAGAAAAGGGGAAGTGCCCTTTTATAAGAGGGGTGAGGGGAACCTTAGGAAAAGCTAGATATATTATTTTATAATTAAAATCATTTTCGGTTTATAATGGCTCCAAAAAAAATTATTTAAATGATATGGTGGTGATGGCTTGAAAAAATCTCAACAAATAGGTTTTAGATTGGTTTTGGTCAATATATTAACATTATCATTTAGATTTTACTCTTAGTTAAATAGTCTGACATTTACAACGTCTCTTTGTATTTTTATATTATATGATTAATAAAGAATTCAATAAACATTCAGACGAACCCCAAGTGGTTCATTAATGAATCAAATATCGTTATATAAGTCTTTGGATGAACCTTATAATTTTAGGATTATTATATCAACCAATAATATTGTATTTGTTTTAAAAACTCATTTCTTCAATTTTGACATTATTTAATAATTGATTTGTGTTAAAGTACTCAAAACTTTATTATTTCGAACTAAATACATTCCATATACCCTACCATGACATAGTCAACAATAAAATTTGTGGATGGCTTCAAAATGTTAAAATTATATTTATTTCAGTATTTATAATATCATTTATTTGATTGTTTCATTAATAAGAAAAATATTGCATCATTATTATATCATATATAAATATATATATTATGTCTAAAAATAATAAATAAAATATCATGAGGTATGAAATCTTCTTAGACTTCTAATTAATCTTTATATTCGAATATATCAATTCTATAACGTTATATAATTTTTTTTATTAATAGATATTTTCTTCTGTTATTTTTGACTTTACATTAGATTATTTAACATAAAATGTCATTATCACTGCCTTGTGGCTCCATGGGGTCCCAAAATCGACCCAAGGATTTCCATGGTTGGAAATGTACCATCCAATAGGGATAAGACATATGTTAAGGTAACTTAATATTATAATAATAATATTTTTTAAATTTATTTTCTGGATTTACACCTTTAACCCCGGTAAATAAAATATTTACTGAAGTAAATATTCATAATGTATTAAAATAAAATATAAATATTTACACAATTAGAACATCCTAATTCCAAATATTGAATCCATTTTTCCAGATTCAAAAAACTTAATTGGTATAAATTAATTTAAAAATAATTCCTATTGTCAAAACAAAAAAACTGTTTTTTATAAAATAATAACTATCAAAAGATTGACACTTGTTTTTCTCCAGTTTAATCATGAGATTACATACAATGACGTAAATTATATTAAATGATAAAAATCTAATCTAGATATTCTTAAAAATCCTTCTAATGTATAAATTAACACAACAAATTATTTTGATTAAATAAGTTGTTTTTGATTATAATTTACTATTCTAACTATTAATAAAAAATGAATGTTTTCGGAAAAATAACAAAAATTAATCAAAACTAAACTTTTATTTCTCAATTCTAATTAAGAAGATTATTTTATTCAAATTGAAAATATAAAATTGTCAAATATTCAATTTAAAAAGGGTTCACTAATAAAAATCTACAAAATTGCATTTTTTGAAAAATACTTCTTTTATCTGAAAAAAATGAATTTGTTCTTACATTATGTCTAAGAAAATAATAATATGGATTCTAAAATTATAAGTATTATATAATGTTCTAAATTCAGTTAATATTATTCATAACCACTTTTAAACGGCTAGTTTGGTAAGTCGTTGTGCCCTTGAACTCGGTGTTGCGTGTAGTGCAAGTTATTGAATTACTTTGAAGAAAAAACATACTATGAAAAATTGCGGTGTTATATTCCCCCCTCCTTCAATAAATTGCATTCTCGCAATTTTAAATATTTCTTCATAAATAAAATTTTGATTATAGAAAATACCATTGTGGAGAAACCAACATTTGTAATTGGTTTAATAATATTTAGTCTTAATAAGAGGAAAATGAAAATAAAAGGGTCACTAGAAAATTATGATCTCGATTTGGAGAACATTGGTGGAAATTAATGGCACATAATTAGAGGAAAACCTCAAATATTTATAGGGAGTGGTTGAGATCATCAATCATAAACAAATGTAAATTTAAGGGCCTCAAATCTATCAATCTATGATGATTTAAAATACCAACGGTTCAACAAAACATATGGTATTAAGATAACACATTTTTTGTTTTAAGATCCCTTCCAAATGGTAAAAAATTAATTTACCCATAGAATAAGAGGGAAAAATCATATATATATGTATATATATATAAAATTTATAATTAGAGTTTCATCCTTCTACTTATTCCAACCACAAACTCATCTTTCACTACAAAATGATTTCAAAAAATATACTATTTATCATAATCATATAGGTTTTTGAAAATAATGAATTTATAATTAACCTATAAGACCCATTAAAAACACTAGATTATGCAATCCATGGAGTTCACTTAGTCCATTGGTAGGTGATAAATCCCAATCGTACTATGGTTGTGGGTTTGATTTTCATAGCTTTGTCCGAATCAATGGATTGTCACATGGTCTGCATGTTGTAGTTGTTATAAAAATACAAATATAACCTTAATAATAGAATCCAATTTAAAACATATTCCATTCCAACCTTTAGACTTATCCAAAATAATTCTATCCAATCTCACAGTCCAAAATTTATAAGGAAGTTAATCATAATGAAGATCCTTTTCTCCACGTAATAACATGTGAACACATTCATCATGTATTATTTTAAAACATGAAAACATTATGAATTACCATAAAACCTTATTGATTACATTCAGGCACCTTTATCCTTTATATAATACTGGATATATTTTCTATATCCAAATATTTTGAAAATTCCACCAATTATTAAATAAACAAACTATTATTCATTTTGATGTATGTCAAGAATATCCAATATATTTTATCCAAATCAACCATCTCTTATTCCATAATCACTAACTAATTTTCAAGACCAGGTTAAGGATTATCTTTCCTTCAACAATTTTTTTCCAAAATGGTTATCTTACTAATAAGTCAGTTTTCATAGAACCATATAATCTCAAATACTCAAAAAAATTCTATTGCATTACAATCCTTATTTATATTCATAATTCATGTAACCATAATATTTTTGATACAACACTCAAACGAAATTATTCTATAATAACAATATAAGAACACTAGTTATTCCGCTTCATCTGAGGTAGTATCATAACTTGATTGTTATCGAATAAAATCATTTTCAGTATACACTGATGACTAGGACATTGATTTGTGTAGTGTCTCAACGCCTTATAGATGAATCATTTTACATTTGAATCCTTTTTATTACCCTTGAAATCACGTACTTTCTGTCCTTTTTCTCCACACTTATAACAAACTCCCATTCCCTTCATGTATTTACCAAGGTGATTATTTCTACATTTATCACATATATAAAAAACCTTCATTCCCACCTTCCCATTATATATCTTTCTCTCTACCATCGTTTTCTTCTCTATCTTCCCTTCAAAGCCATATGACATAGCTAATTATTTACTTATCTAACTAACAGATGATATAATTTCCTCATATGTTGAGAATATGTGGGAGATTATTTACCTTATAAATGTTGGATTAAAACCCTGAATGATATGACCCTTCTTACTCTTTGGATCATACATATTGTTGGAGTTCTCATTCCTTCTACTGGGTTCCATTTTTGAACAATGTCATACACTAGGTAAATTTATGAATCTAAATACATAATTCCAAACATGTAAAATACCAAACATAAAATGAATAGTTTATAGATATAATCCGTAATCACAAATATGTTTTCTTTGAAGAGTTATATACTCATAAATGCGTCATAGTGTTTTGTAAAGAAAAATTGAATTATCCTAAGCATATCTCTCTGGAGTGTTGTAACCAAGAGTGAAGAAAGGCATGTTGTCGTGCACCAACTACCATTCATGTATAACTCAAAGCGCTGTTTTTGAGTTTCAACCCTAGGTACATTTGTGCTAGAACTATCTCTACCTGCTCGTAACCAGATAGGGATGTACTTCATGGAAAACTCACAAAATTTCTAAAGTACCAAAATTCTAAGATTTTCTTATCTATTAATTGTCATAGTTTATCTTAGGGTTATGTGATCTAAAAAATGTTTATATAAATCTAGTGTCCAATGTTTGTACTAAACTTCCTATGATACCAAGTATAACGACCTCACCCTAGTAACCTAGATTCAATTCATTATTTTAATACATTTTCATGATTACAAGGAATCAAGTCCCGAAGGACCAGTCAGTTTAGTAGACTTGGAAAATAGATTACATACATGAATGTTACATTGCACATTATAACATACAACACAACATAAATAATCCTCTATAATTTCCATTATTCCCCTATTTTAACCCCGCATCTCAATCACAATGCACTTTTTGGAGTCCTATGAAAAATAAAACATAGAAAGGGGTGAGCTCAGATGCTCAGTGTGGATAAAAATATAGAATAATCTTTCATAAATAAGCATCATCTTTTAAGGAAATGTATAAAAATAAACCAAAAGCCTTTTAAAATTAAACAATAGCATAATATAGAAAATATAAAATCAAATAATTCCATTTACTAATTCACATTGATATTCTACTAGTCTAATAATCATATGAAATATCGATAACCACTTTCATAATGATACAATGTATAATTCTAGGCTTCATAACCACATAGTCAAGGCCTTGTGCCAAGACTACTAATATGCCATTCCCATGTTCTTCTGCCAACACACTAGTTTTTCCCATGAGACCTACTGATGCATCGAGGAGCTATATCATGCTCCACCCTTTACTTAATTAGTCCAATTCATTCCTAATATGAAAAGTTTTAAACATAACATAAACATTCGTATTAAAACTAGCATACAAAATGTCAATATTTTATCCATAAACAATGAATGGTAGAAAAATAATAAATACAAACCAATTACAAAGCCTTGAATAAAAAATGGAATATTTGTATCATAATAAATCAGCTTCAAATAATATTAAAATCCATTAAAGTGTGTTGACATAGATGAAATCAAAACAGTTTGAGAGAAATATCTCATCATTTTTTTGAAATCATTTAATGCTACATAACTATAAAAGAAAACATTTACTATGAAAATATTCATATAATCTTATAAGGGATACTTAGATGATGTTATAATGTTAGAATATAGCGACACCCACCATATAAGTTAAAAAAACATTCTCACCTTAATTTTTATAAAAAGGTTAAAATATAACTTGTTTGGAAAATGACGGAAAGATTCCATTCAAAATATATAAGGTCAAATAAGGGTATCAATGAATTTAACCCTTAGTCTAGTAAGTATTAAAAAAATTTTGAAATATTTTCAGGAAAACATGGATGTGGATGATAAATAGGTCCTGGTAGAAAATTACATATAAACAACCTTGAATAATGAAGAAGTTGTAGAATTAACCCTTACCTTGTACATTTCATTAGTTTAGAGTATGTTTAACCACTTTTATAAAGACTGTATTATGTTATTAAATTATTTCCGAACCATATTAATATTTATGATATCATTCATTATTCATTTATGACTTTATACTACACATTTTTTGATAACATCTATGTTAATTAATCATTTCTGGTAACATTCTCTTTCATTATCGTATGTATTTTATCAGGTTATTCTTGATCGTATCTATTCATTCATTATTTAAATACAACTATAATATAAAACATGATTTATATATCATATATATTGAGAAATAAATTATTTATAATAGATAGATATATGAAATGGAAGACACCATTTATGGAGATGGTAGGTCGTACGTACGCATAAACGTTGATTCTGTTTTCATATCATATTAAATAGAAGTAAGTGAATAAGATATATGTAAGTACATAAATATGAATATATATATATATATATCTCCAGTAGAATTATTATGTAATATATTACATACTTATTAGTAATATATATTTTTATAATCGTTGATGAATGGGGATCATGGAAATGAATCTCATCACGTTTTGGAGATGGTAATTTGTACGTACTCATGAGCGACAATATCAATTCCTTAATGTTTTTTAATTGGATTGTATATTTATTTTAAAGATAAATTATTATGTTATTTGCAATATTTATATTCATATTACTCATCATTATATACATCCAATTAACATTGTGTGGAATAACAAATTATACCATGGTGTGAAAACTGTAAGCCGTATGTACGCATGTATGGTGACATTATCATTAATAGTATGGATATAATAATTAATATGGTTATACCATACTTATAATAACATCACATGATATATAAGGTAATTGATTTATTATTTTGTTATGCTAATAACAAATAAAGAGCAATTTTAAGAAGAAAAGAACTTGAAACAGGGTTGTGAAATCAATAACTTTTCATCAGGTTCTTCCTTTTGATTTAATCAAAAGGGATCTGTAGGTTTGAATTATGACCAATGGAATGACTCTAGGAATAATTAATGATAGTTTGGAGTATATCTGGGTAGGTCATGGCTGGAAAAAATGCCGTTGGAGGTGTGAATATGAGAGAAGAATAGGTGTCCTTTAACAAGAGGGGTGAGGGGAACCTAAAGAATGTTATAAATATTATTTTATAATAAAATAATTTTCTGATTTTAATTGCACCAAAATGATTTTTTTAATGGATATGGTGTTTATGGGTAAAATAACTCTCAAATTATAGGTTTAATATAGGTTTGGGTAACTATATTAACCTTTTCATTTATATTTAACTCTTAGTTAAATAGTTTGACATTCACCATGAATCTTTGTATTTATATATTATATAGTTAATAAACATACTATAAACATCTATTAGAACCACATGTGGTTCACTAATGATATAGATATCATTATATATGTCTTTTGTCTGATCCTTGTATTTTTTGGATTATTATATCAACCAATAATATTGTATTTGTTTTAGAAAATCATTTATGTCAATTTTGACATTATTTAATAATTGATTTTTGTTAAAGTCCTAAAAAATTTATTACATCAAACTATGTAACATTACCCATACATAACATGTAATAGTAACCTATATAATATGTGTATGTAATTAAAACTATCAAATTATATTTATTGTAGTATTTATAAAATCATTTATTTTATTGTTTCATTAATAAGTAATATACTACATCATTATTGTGTCTAATATAAATACAATTATTTTATGTCTAAAAATTATTAATAAAATATTATGAGGTATGAAATATTTTTAACTTTCTAATGAAAATTTATAATCAAATATATCAATTAAATAAAAATATATAAAAATTCCCTTATTAAAAGATATTTGATTTTTTTCTTTTCGTCTCTACTTTATATTATTTAATATAAAATGACATTATCAATCCCATGTGATTCCCTGGTGTCCCAATATCGACCCATGGATGACCATGGTCTGAAATTAATCATACAATAGGGTTAGTACATGTGTTAGGGTAATTTAATATTATTATAATTTTATTTTTCAGCTTCATTTATTAGATTTACACATTAACCACAGAAAATAAAATATTTACTAAAATAAATATTTCTAATGTCTAAAAATAAAAGATACCTACATACACAATTAGGAAATCCTGATTTCAAATATGGAATCCATTTTTTCAAATTCAAAACACCTAAGTGGCATAAATTAATTTAAAATAAATTCTTGTTGTCAAAACAAAAAACGTGTTTTTATGAAATAATAACTATCAAACAATTTACACTTGTTTATGTCCATCTTAATCGTGAGATTACATAAAATGAATTAAATTATATTAAATTATAGAAATATAATCTAATGATCCATAAATAACATTCTAATGTATAATTTAACACTATAAATTATTTCGATTAAAAAAGTTTTTTTAATTAAAATTTAGTATTATCCCTATTAATCCAAAATTAAAAGTTTTTAGAAAAATACAAAAAAATGTATCCAAAGTAAATTATTATCTCTCCTTTCTAAATAAGATGTTTATTTTGTCAAACTAGACATATAAAAGTTTCAAATATTGGATTTAAAAAGGGTTCAATATAAAAAGGCTGTAAGAATGCATTTTTTAAAAAATACATATTTTATATGAAAAAATTAATTTTTTCTTACATAATGTCTAAAAAACTAATAATATGGATTCTAAAATTATAAGGATTATATAAAGTTAAAAATTCAGTTAATACTATCCATGACTGATTTTTAATGGCTAGTTTGGTATGTCGTAGTGTGCTTGAACATGGAGTTGCATGTAGTGAAAGATATTGAATTGCTTTGTATAAAAAACGTACTATGAAATCTTTGGGTGTTATAAGTAAAATAACCACGTGTATTATCAATTACTGAAATTATAATTGCAAAATTAATAATTCCAAACAAAATAAACATACCATAAAGGCCTTAGTTATGATGTCAATGTAAAATAGTGAGGTTTCATCCGAAAATGGTTCTAGATTGTTGTATGAGACATACTGATGCATCAAGTTGATATAATGGGCCCCTCCATTCACTTTCTAAACCTAATAGATTCATCATAAGTCAAATAAAATGATATATTTAAGTAAGATAGTCTCAGAACACCTTCAAATATTTGAATCAAAATCATTGATGAATGTTTTACAATAAAATAATTGAGAAATTCTTATGAGAAATAGCCTTTTTCTATTAATAGAACAGTTATTTTGGAAAATCATTTTTATTTTTCATAAAAATATAGAATCTAAATATGTATAACCCATAAATGAAAAGGAATGTAAAATAAAATTATATTTTAGCAATAAAATATTTCTAATAGAATTGAAAACATGTAAAAATGTAATCTATAAAGCTTTATAAATTTTCCTATTTATTGTGGTTTAAGAAAAAATAATAAAGTGCATTTAAAATAAAAAAAATATTATTTTTTTATAAATATACGAATGAAAATATATAATTTTATTAAAAAAATTTTGTGGTTTTAGATAAATAATTGTTGCATAAAATATATTATGGAGTGAACTTGAAATGGGTAAGAAACAAGGATGTTTCTTTAAATCAGGATAACTTTTCACGAAGCACCGAAAACAGAAAAATAAAAAACATATATTTCCCCGAAAAAGAAAAATACTCTAACATGGATTAATGAGTTTGGAAAATATAAAATTAATTTTGATTATTAATATAAAATTAATGAATAAATACATTGGGGTAAAGAGACGGACAACATAACCCAAATGATAAATGGATGTTCGAGGAGAATCTTTTACCACTTTATAATAAATCAAATCACATGCCCCCATAAAATTAATAATATTAAAACAAAACATTGAATATAATGAATACAAAAATATCCATGATATTATTCATCGAATGTCAGCATACATACACAATCAGACCATGCATTCCATTTGAGGGCATTACACGAGGCTTCGGTTGAGGGCCCTTTTACTATGGTAGAACCATTGGGTGGTGCACTAGCAGAACAACAACCTATTGGACAACAGATGACACCATCCCAACCAGTAGACTATGAACACCGAATGAGCACATTACATGATATCTAGATCCAGAGGCCTCTTTGGATCCAAGGCGAGACATATCCCCATGCAAATGTAGAATGCCTGAAGGCTGTTGGTAGAGTTTTTCTCTTGGTTGAGACACAAGTAGAGAAGATGGTAATCCTTGATGCTATAATTTTCTAGGGAACAATAGAGAGATAGTGGAGCCTAATTCTCTAGTCAGATGATGAGGCAACCCTCACCTGGACGGACATTTAGAGCCTCTTTAGGGCAGAGTCCATTCTTGAGACAATATGCTTTATGTGTATTTAGGAGAACCTTCATCGAAAGCAAGGTATCCTAATAGTATCCCAATACTCAGTGAGATTTATGGACCCCTCATGCAACTCCACTAACATGGTATGAGACACAATATTCATGGTCCCGGTCTATTGAACAGGGTCTAAATAATCAGATCAAACCGTCGTTAAAAACTCTAAAACATCCCTACATTGGATGAAGTGTTCGACTAAGCATTGTTGGTGGAGAGCATCATAGTTGTGCAGGCAATGATGGTGAGAGCCACCACAAGAAGAAATTTAGATAATTCATTTGGAAGAGGCAAAAGATAGATGACACAGAGGACTAAGTAGGCCAAACCCATCGGTTGATGACCCTGGGACGCTGGGTCGGAGGTGTAGATCTCACGAGGAAGAGAAGGTTAGCTAGGATGCAGACTGTGATTCATGTGCAGAAAGCAGGGCCACATGGTTCTCGACAGCTTGACCCACTATACTGAAAATTAGCGGAAGGTCGATGGACTACTGAGGAAGAGGAAAATATTCAAGCAAGGAGGTCTGTATGCATGCGGATGAGGCAGAAGAGCAGACCATGTAGCAGATGGTGGTTGGTGATTTGAGGTTCTAACACCACAACCACCATGAGTTCCATCCCTTCCACACAGAGCAGTTGGAGATGGGTCTTCATAGATACATGCAACAGAGACCTATGACCACAACACTTCGGAGATGAGTAGATGTATGATATCTGTCTATTACTCCCTAGAAGCAGTACTTGTAGACACAATTTATAGTTTCTATTTAATTTCCACGTCCCTAATTCATAGATCGTAGATTTCAATGGATCAGTTGGCTTCATTATTTCTAATATAGACTCCTACAAAGGAATATTCAATGATTACTCACTAGTGAAGGCATTGTGAGCTCGCTCTAAGTGGTGAGAGCTTCAGCTAGGATTTCCTAGTAAGAATGTTAAGGCCTTACGATGGCGTCTTGGGTATGGATTGGTTACCCGCAGTCCATGCTTAGATCGACTGTATTATGCGCAATATGCAGTGTGTCCATGGGGGTGAGATCAAGTTTACATTCATGAGTGAGAATGAAAAAATTGCAGCACATGATGGACTATCTTAGAAGAGGGTGTAGTTGATTACTCATTAGTTTTCGAGCCTCTCCCTCGGAGAAGTTGAAATGAGGTGTCTGAGTTATCCTGTACTGGTGAACCATTTTTCTAATGTCTTTCTAAATGATGTTCTAAGACCATCTCCATGTAGAGAGGTATACTATTACATTGAATTGTACCCTAGGATGACACCGATATCAACACCAGCTCATCTAATGGCTCCCATGGAGATTTGGGAGTTGCGGGTACATCTAGAGGATTTGCAAGGAAAATGGTTCATGAGGCCAATTGTTTCTCCATGGGCATCACTGATCTTGTTCACCAAATATACAGATGGAAGCATGAGGATTTCTGTGGACCATCGGCACCTAAACTAGAGGACTGTAAACAACAAGTATCCACTACCAAAGATCGATGATCTCTTCAACTAGCTGAAGGGATCTCCTTTGTTTTCGAAGATACACTTAAGATCTGGATATAATCTGCCCAGAGTAGAGGATGAGGACCTACTGATGACAACCTTCCGATATCGGTATGGATAGTATGAGTTCATGGGGATGTCTTTTGGAATTACCAATGCTTCAGTAGTGTTTATAGGTTCATGAACATGATCTTTAATCCATAACTCAATCTCATTGTGGTGGTCGTCATAGGCGACATATTTGTATACTCGACATCGGAGGAGGAGCATGCCACGCAACTAATGATAGCTCTGGATACACTCCAAAATCACCATCATTATGAAAAACTCTAAATGTGCCTACTCTTTATACATGAAGTCCACTTCTAGGGGCATGTTATCTCGATGTCTTGAGTTATAGTGGATTCAGAAAAGATATAGGAAATTCTTAAATTGGAACCACTCAGAAGTGTGACCAAAGTGCAGAGTTTCCAGAGATTTGCTGGGTACTACCAGAGATTTGTACAAGAATTCTCTAGGGTAGTTACACCTTATTCATCCTTAATTAAGAAGGTTTATCCTTTCATATGGATATAGATGATTGAGTATTATTTCTAGGAGATGATTTAGTGACTAACAAGTGACCCCATCTTGGGGATACCAGAAGAGGGCATTGGGGATGTGGTATAACGACCTGCACTTTACATACATTGTTATTACTTCAAAATTGAAGCACACTTATTACAACATATAAAAAAACCATGAAAGGACCGTATAGGTATAGTGTCTTTAGAAACTGGAAAGCATAAACAACTGGTTCATAAAGCATCTACTTTGCCTCCCATTTATTTCATCATATCTAGAGTCCCTTTTTGGCATATTCTACTTAATAACCTTCTTCCTGACCTGGGGAAATAAAACATACAAAAGGTTGAGATCAAATGCTCAGTAAGGGTAAACAAAAGAAATATCCATCACATCATATATATAAGCACATAACATTTGAAAATCTTAACCTGCAAAAGAGATCATAATCTCATAACATGGGATAAATCATAGTAGTGAAATGTAATCCCAATAATCATAACTTAAAACTTGAAACATTGTGGAATACACACATAATCATAGAGGATCATTTTTTATTAGTCAAGACTCATTGCCAAGACTATCTTAGTGGACAAATTCCATTTCTGAACTGAGTTGACTCCTCATTTCAGTCCTGTTTCACTGAACCGGTATAACCTACAATTCCAGCAATGTCTATATCATGAGATATAAAATCTTTACCCAATACATTGGAGAGAGATATAGGTCCCACCCATCTCATAATGATACCATTCTTATGTGTGCAACAAAATCATAAACCATACATCATAGCATAACCCATGAAATAAAAATGGGAATCTTATACATCATGACATCATAAAACAATTCATATAAGATAAAGGAATTCATAAAAATAATTCCATCACAACATAATCAAATAAATGTAATAATAGGGATGAAAACAGAACCCTTTATTATCTTAGATGGAAAATAATTTTGATAAAACACTTGAACTCCATTTTTGAGGAAAATATCTTTTCTACTTCAAAAACACCTTCCCTTTCATAACATGTCATACAATTATAAACAAAAAGAATATGATGAAAAATAAACTTGATAACTTGTAAAGGATGTTTCTTGGAAATAATGTTTTAAAAATCCATTCATGCCGTATAAGTTAAAAAAGCATTCTTCTCGTACTTTTGTCGGAAAAGTCAAAAAGTACCTCGTACGAAAAACGAAAAAAGATTACTTTAATATCTTTTAATAAAAACTCACCGATGGGTAAAATTGGTTTTAAAAATTGTAGTTGGATTGAAATAATATTACATATTGAGGAAACATGGATGTGGATGATAAAATACACCCCAGTAAAAACCAAAGTATAAACAATTTCGGATAAAAATGAGATTATAATATTTCCCTTACCTTAGGTCCAATTTGCTTCATAAGTGTCCGAACCTCCTGTATAATGATTTAAATAATGTTATTGACTTATTACAGAATCATAATTATTGTTATGATTTCATATATGGTCATATTCTTAGCTTCTTGGTAGTAATATTTCATTTCTACTTGTTATTCGGGTGTTTATAACTTTTTGTTCTTATGCGTGTTTTGTCGAATAAATTCTTATTCTTCTATTTAGGTTGTAGATACATAATTTCCAGAATGGTATTATTGTAACATATATCATATTAATTCATTCAATTCATTTATATAATCATTATTCAATTATGATCATGTAGAACGAGTCGCATCGCATCGTGGAGATGGTATTCCGTACGTACGCACGAGTGATGATATCATTCCTATGATCGTGAAATTGTATTGGAGTGTATGTATACTATTTCAGAATCAATATAACTTTATAATAGTAATATATAGTCATTATTTACACCATTATACCCATCCAAGTAAGGTGGTGGTGGAAAATTGATTACACAACGGCGTGGAGACGGTATTCCGTACGTACGCACGCGCGGTGATTTCTTTTTCCGTAGGATGGATTGATGGTGAAATAGGGTTTTTTCATACTTATAATAACATATCAGTATATGAGTGATACTGATGTTATTAATTTATAATGAAACAACTAATGAATAAGAAGTGGAAGAAGAAATAAAGATGAAAGAATCGGTAACGGATATTACCTCTTCTTTAAAGTGCTTCTTTGAGACCTTATTTTAGGGGACTAAAATTGGTCTTTGAAAAATACCAGGACCTCTAGGATGTCTCTAGGGAAGTAGAGAGGAGAAATTGGTAGGTTTTGGCCGATCTTGAAGGCTCAACGTGGTGTGAGGAAGAGAGGGAGGAGGTGCCCTTTTATAAGGGAGGAGAGGGGTACCTTTGGAATAACAAAAATATTATTTTATTATAAAGTCATGTTCGGTTTTAAATAGCTCCAAATTGATTTATTTCTAGGATAAGGTGGGGATGGGCATAAATCCTCTCATCTAATAGAATTTAGACAAGTTTAGGTTCCTATTTTAACCTCATCATTTAGATTTAACATTAAGTTAAATAATTTTATTTTTACTGTGTCTTCTTGTGTTCTTATACTATATGGTTAATAAACACACTATATCAAGCCAAACGAACCCCAAGTTGTTTATTATTAATATATATAACCTTAACTAAGTCATTTTCTCAAGCCTTATATTTTTAGGAATAAAATAACAATTAATAATATAATATTTGTTTTAAAAACTATTTTATGTCAATTTTGACACTATTTAGTAATTGATTTTTTTTAAAATCATAACAGAATGTTATGTTCGAAAAAAGTTAATTAAATCAATACTAGCATGTCATATTAAAATATAAAATTAGTTTAATTCATAAAAAGTCTCAAATTATATTTATTTTGGTAGTTATAACATCAATTATGTCAATATTTCATTAATAAGATAATTACTGAATCATCATTGTGTCATAAATAAATTAAATTATTTAATGTCTAAAAATTAAAAATAAAATACCATTATGTAGGAAATCTTTTTTATTTCTAATGAATATTTATAGTCGAATTTATCTTATGTATAACCCCATATTAAAAATTATTTACTTATTAAACATTGATTTTATCTATTTTAACATTTCTTTAAATAAATTAATAATAAATGTCCTAATCTAATCCAAGTGGGCCGAACTGGTCATATTTTATTCCTAAGGTTGTTTTTGGTGGAAATACACTTGTCCAATAGAATTAGGACATGTGTTAGGGTAATTATAATATCATTTTTATCCTTAATTACCCTATTTACTTTTAACCGTGGGAAAAAAAAGTAAAATGTTACTATTCACCCAAAATTATTTTCATCTCATTGAACCACATTTTAGTCATTCATATTAATTGTGTCTCTCGGATTTTCAAAATTCCACTCACAGAAGTGGTAAAATTAAGTTTTATGAAAAATTCAGTTTTTTTAACTACCATTTAGTGGCTCCACTATTCATCACAAATTGAAAGTTTTCAGAAAAATACCAAAATTTCACCCTAGGCTAATTTCGATATTACGAATCCAAAAATGAAGTCCATTTTGAAAAATAAAATTTATAAAATTTCAAAAAGTGGTTATTACTATTCATAACGGCTAGTTTTTAATAATATTTTATTAGCATATCATTGTTTAGTGAAACTCGGTATTGCGTACGACGCAAGATATCGAGGACGGTCATGATTTCGTGTAAAGCAAGCCAAGAATGTGTTGTGTGTATAAAAAGATTCATTTGATGATTTATATAACATAAAAGTCTCGGGTGTTACATTCTACCCCCCTTAAAATGGATTTGGCCCTCGAAATTCATCACTTTGTAACAAATAGATGAGGATACCTCTCCCTCATCATATCCTAATGCTCCCATGTAGCTTTTTCTAATTGTTGGTTCCTCCCTAAAACATTCACCAATCGAGTGGTCTTGTTTCGTAGGACTTTTTCACTACGATCCAGAATCTCTATCGGTTGTTCTTCATAAGAAAGATCTTGCTTCAGCGGTACAACTACTGAGCTGAGTACATGTGAAGGATCAGGTATGTACTTTCTCTGGAGAGATACATGGAACACATCGTGAACTTGAGAGAGATTCGGTGGAAGCGCCAATCGGTTAGCTACCTTCCCAACACGATCCGATATTTCGAAAGGACCGATATATCTAGGGCTCAACTTCCCCTTCTTTCCAAATCTCATAACCCTCTTCTAGGGAGATATTCGTAAGAACACTTTATCACCCACTTAAAACTCAAGGTCTTTTCTTCGGTTGTCGGCATAACATTTCTTTCGACTCTGAGCTGCTCTTATGTGTCGTTGAATAGATCTGACCTTTTTTGCCATTTCATCAACGAGATCAGGTCCTAATAGCTTTCTTTCCCCAACTTCATCCCAGGAAGTCGGAGTCCTGCATTTCTTTCCATAGAGAGCTTCATAAGGAGCCATCTGAATACTGGAGTGAAAGCTATTATTATAAGAAAATTCCACCAAAGGTAGGTGTTGATCCCAACCACCTTTTAAATCCATAGAGCAAGCTCTCAACATATCTTCTAGAGTTTGAATTGTTCTCTCAGACTGACCGTCTGTCTGAGGATGATAAGCAGTGGTGAAACATAACTCTATATCCAGAGTACGCTGAAGACGTCGCCATAACATTGAGGTAAACCTCAGATCCCGATCACATATAATAGAATGTGGTACTCCATGCAATCTTACCACTTCCTTTACATATATCCTGGCAAACTGATCCAGAGAGAAATCCTCTCTAATAGCAATGAAGTGTGCAGACTTTGTAAGACGATCAACTATTACCCAGATAGCATTATTGCCTTTGGATGTTTTAGGAAGTCATGTGACAAAGTCCATAGTGATGTTTTCCCATTTGCATTCGGGTATGGGTAATGGTTGTAACATCATCTTAGACTTCTCTCTCTCATCTTTAACATGTTGACAAACCAAGCATCGAGAGACATATTCAGCGACATCTCTTTTCATGCCATCCCACCAAAAGTCCTCTTTCAGGACCCTATACATCTTCATGCTTCCAAGATGAATAGAGAATGAAGAACTATGAGCCTCATCCAGCAGCTCCTTCTTTAATTCGTGGATGGGAGGAACACAATCCCGATTTCTGAACTTCATTATCCCATCACTATCAAGGTTGAATTCAGGAACATTTTTCACCTTATTTTGTAACTCAACATCCTCTTTCTTTTCCTCTTTAATCTTCACATGTATAGATGGTTGAACATTCATTTGAGAAAGATACGATTTTCCCCCTTCCATTATAATTCCAAGATCCATCCTTTGTAAATCCATAAATATTGGATCTTTTTTTATCCTCATCATGGATAAATTGGCATGGTCCTGTCGACTTAATGCATCTGCCACCTTGTTTGCTTTCCCAGTGTGGTAATAGATTGAGCAGTCATAATCCTTAATCAGCTCCAACCATCTTCTTTGGCGCATATTCAGCTACTTTTCTGTGAAAATATACTTTAAACTTTTATGATAAGTATAAATGTCACAACATTCTCCATAAAGATAATGCCTCCAAATCATTAATGAAATGATTACCGTAGCTAACTCCAAATCATGAGTTGGGAAATTTTTCTCATGTATTTTCAACTTTTGTGAGGCATAAGCTATCACCATATCATTTTGCATAAGAACACACCCCAATCCCTTCTTTGATGCATCACTGTAGATCACAAACCTTTCTCCACTACAAGGCAGTGTGAGCATAGGTGCAATGGATAACCTTCTTTTCAACTACTTGAATTTCTCTTCACATTCCTCCATCCAAACAAACTTAACTCATTTCCGAGTCAACAAGGTGAGTGGATTAGATAATCGTGAAAAATCTCTCACAAAACGTCGATAATATCCATCCAACCCAAGAAAACTTCAGATCTTAGTCGCTGTTGTTAGTCTCGACCATCTTTCGATAACCTCTGTTATTGCTGGATCTACCGATATCCCCTATTTTGAGATTATGTGACCCAAAAATGCAACTTTTTGAATCCAAAATTCACACTTGGTAAATTTGGCATAATGCTTCTCCTTTCTCAGGGTCTTCAATATAATTCTCAAGTGATCTTCATGTTCTTCCTTGATCTTTGAATATACAAGAATATCGTCTATAAAGACTACCACAAACTGATCAAGATAGTCTCTAAAGACTCTATTCATCAGATCCATGAATATAGCAGGGGCATTAGTAAGACCAAATAGCATCACTATAAATTCATAGTGTCCATACCTTGTACGGAAAGCCGTATTTGGTATATCCTACCTTTTGACCCTTAATTGATGATACCCTGAACAAAGATCAATCTTAGAGAATTATTGAGCTCCGCATAGTTGGTCAAATAGGTCATCAATGCACGGGAGAGGATATTTGTTCTTGAAAGTGATCGTGTTAACTTCTTGATAATCAATGCAGAGTCTCATTGATCCATCTTTCTTCTTAACAAAAAGAACAGGTGCTCCCCAAGGTGATGCACTAGGGCATATGAACCCCTTATCAAGATTCTCTTGGAGTTGCTTCTTCAATTCCTGCAACTCAATTGGGGCCATTCTATAAGGTGTCTTGGAAATAGGCAAAGCACCTGGTACGAGTTCTATTGAAAACTCAACTTCACGATTCGGTGGAAGACCCGGTAATTCCTCTAGAAATACATCATCAAACACCCGTACAATAGGCATATTCTTAATCGTAAGTTTCTCAACAACCATTTGAGATAAATAACCTTCATTTAGTGGAATCAAGACCCATAAGATGGAAGGAATTTCCACTGGAAGGTTATGTTCATCCTTGCATCGATAGACGATCATAGATTGATCTGGAATATGAAATGTGACTTCCCTTCTTGGGAAACTGATATGAGCTCAATGTAGAGAAAGCCAATCCATGCCAAGAATCACATCAAATTCCACTATTGGAAGGATCACATGATTTGCAGGAAGCACTTTCCCACAAACTTCAATTGGAGAAGAATTATAAACATTTGATGCGACTGTTGTACCATTAGGGGTTTTCACAGCTAACTCAACATCTAATTGTTGAGGTAATACAGTGATATCCTAAGAAAATTCTTCATAAATAAAGGAGTGGGTGGATCCCAAATCAAATAAAACATTTGCTACTTTATAGTGGATGGTAAGTGTACCTTTCACCACATCTTTATCGTACTCCACATTGCTGATAGAAATTGCATGTGACTTTCCTTTGTCTTTATCCTTAAGAGTTTGTTGACGTCGACCATCATCATCAACCCTTGGATTAGGGCATTTATTGGCATAATGTCCCATATCCTTGCACATGAAACATTGAAGTGTAGTAGGTTCTTTCTGTGTATCCCTTCCTTTGTTTGCATCATTAGACATCTTCTTCCTATCATCGCGACATTCAAATGACCGATGACCTTCTTTTCCAGATTTGAAACATTTACTTGTCCCTTTAAGAAAACTCCCTCCATGTTTCTTTCTACACTTTGAGCATAAGGTAAAGCTCATCTTCTTTTCAGGGTGCTCTTTATATTTTCCTGTGAATTCCATTTTCCTCTTCTTATGAAATCCATATGACTGATGGGTTACTCCAATCTCCATATCAACTTTGAGAGCACATCGAACGATTTCCTCATAGCTATTGATGTCCCTTTGCCACATATTCTTAATAAGATTCCACCATTGATCAGCATCACCTTCCAAATGATACACTGCTAAGATGACTTTATCATGTTCAGAACATTGAAGAACAGAAAATATCTTTTCAGTAGTACTAATCCATTGTTCTGCAACTAATGGATCAATAGACCCGCTGAATGAAGGTGGACACTGCCTTATGAAGGATTCAACAGAATGATTCTCCTTCCTTTTCTCGTTTGGAAGTCTTGAATGATTCATAGCTTGAGAAATTTATGTGAGCATGGCTACAAGATTTTTCATTCCAGCTCCCATAACGTTTGGTTGCTCAGGGGGACAATCATTGCACTGCCCGTCGCATTACGCATTAACAAGGTTCCTCCGGGTTCCAGCCATTGACTAAAACCAAGAAGAATAGTGTGAGAAACACTAATTATTAAAGGAAAACCATATAATCATGAATAAAATATCACATTTAAGTTCTTATCCTAGGTTATTCTGGGACATTTCTAAAACACTAAGATTGTGTTCTATTCTTAGACTTATCCTTAGGTTTCTTACTAAGGTTTTCACATCCTAGTTTCCAAAGGTTGACTATACCTTCCCTCTGATACCAACTATAATGAACCATACTTTACATACATTTTTATTACTTCAAAATTGAAGCACAGATATTTCAACGTATAACAAAACCAAGAAAGGACCGTATAGGTATAGTTTCTTTAGAAACTGGAATGCATAAACAACTGGTTCATAAAGCATCTACTTTGCCTCCCATTTATTTCATCTTATCTAGAGTCCCTTTTGGAATATTCTAATTAATAACCTTCTTCCTAACCTGGGGAAATAAAACATACAAAATGGTGAGCTCAAATTCTCAGTAAGGGTAAACAAAAGAAATATCCATCACATCATATACATAAGCACATAAGTTTTGAAAATATTAACCTTCAAAAGAGATCATAATCTCACAACATGGGATAAATCATAGTAGTGAAATGTAATCCCAATAATCATAACATAAAACATGAAACTTTGTGTCATACACACATAATCATATAGAATCATTACTTATTAATCAAGACTCATTTCCAAGACTATCTTAGTGGACGAAGTCCATTTCTGAACCGAGTTCACTCCTCGTTTCAGTCCTGTTTCACTGAACCGGTATAACCTACCGTTCCAGCCATTCCTATCTCATGAGATATAAAATCTTTACCCAATGCATTGGAGGGAGATATAGGTCCCACGCATCTCATAATGATAACATTCTTATGTGTGCCACAAAATCATAAACCATACATCATAGCATAACCCATGAAATAAAAATGGGAATCTTATAATTCATGACATCATAAAACAATTCATATAAGATAAAGGAATTCATAAAAATAATTCCATCACAACATAATCCAATAAATGTAATAATAGGGATGAAAACATAACCCTTTATTATCTTAGATGGAAAATAATTTTGATAAAACACTTGAACTCCATTTTTGTGGAAAATATCCTTTCTACTTCAAAAAAACTCTTCCTTAATTAACATGTCATACAATTATAAACTAAAAGAAGTTGATTAAAAATAAACTTGATAACTTGTAAAGGATGTTTCTTGGAAATAAATTTTTAAAAATTCATTCATGTCGTATAAGTTAAAAAAACATTCTTCTCGTACTTTTGTCGAAAAAGTCAAAAAGTACCTCGTATGAAAAACGACAAAAGATTCCTTTCATATATTTTAATAAAAACTCACCGAAGGGTAAAATTGGATTTAAAAAATTTTAGGTGGATGGAAATAATAATATTATATATTGAGGAATCATGGATGTGGATGATAAAATACAACCCAAAAAATACCAAAGTATAAACAATCTCGGATAAAAATGAGATTGGGATATTTGCCTTACCCTAGGTCCGATTTGCTTAGTAAGTGTCCGAAACTCTTGTATAATGATTTAAATAATTTTATTGAATTATTATTGAATCATAATTATTGTTATGATATCATATATAATCATATTCTTAGCTTCTTGGAAGTAATATTTCATTGGTACTTGTTATTCTGGTGTTTATAACTTTTTGTTCTTATGCGTGTTTTGTCAAATTAATTCTTATTCTTCTCTTTAGGTTATAGATACCTTATTTCCATAATATTATTAGTGTAACATATATCATATTCATTCATTAAATTCATTTATATAATCATTATGCAATTAATATCATGTAGAACGAGTCGCATCACATCATGGAGACGGTATTCCGTACGTACGCACAAGTGATGATATCGTTCCTATGATAGGGGAATTTTATTGGAGTGTATGTATACTATTTCAGAATTAATATCACTTTATAATAGTCATATGTAGTCATTATTTACAGCACCATATACCCATCCAAGTAAGGTGGTGGTGGAAAATAGATTACACCACGGCGTGGAGACGGTATTCCGTACGTACGCATGCGCGGTGATTTCTTTTTCAATAGGATGGATAAATGGTGAAATAGGGTTGTTTCATACATATAATAACATATCAGTATATGAGTGATACTGATGTTATTACTTCATAATGAAACAACTAAAGAAGAAGAAGTGGAAGAAGAAATAAAGATGAAAGAATCGGTAACTGACATTACCTCTTCATTGAAGTGATTCTTTGAGACCTTCTTTTAGGGCACTAAAATTGGTCTTTGAAGAAGACCAGGACCTCTAGGATGTCTCTAGGGAAGTGTAGAGGAGAATGTTTCAGGGGTTGGCCGAGCTTTAAGGCTCAATGTGTTGTGAGGAAGAGAGGGAGGAGGTGCCCTTTTATAAGGGAGGAGAGGGGCACCTTTGGAATAACTAAAAATATTATTTTATTATAAAGTCAACTTCAGTTTTAAGTAGCTAAAAATTGATTTATTTAGAGGCTAAGGTGGTGATGGGTCTAAATCCTCTCATTCAATAGAATTTAGACAAGTTTAGGTTCCTATTTTAACCTTATCATTTAGATTTAACATTAAGTTAACTACTTTTACTTTTACCGTGTCTTCTTGTGTTCTTATACTATAAGGTTAATAAACTTACTATATCAAGCCAAACGAACCCCAATTTGTTTATATTTAATATATATAACCTTATCTAAGTCGTTTTTCCAAACCTTAGATATTTAGGAATAAAATAACAATTAATAATATAATATTTGTTTTAAAAACTATTATATGTCAATTTGACACTATTTAGTAATTGATTTTTGTGAAAATCATAATAGAATGATATGTTCAAAAAATTTTAATTAAATCAATACTAACATGTCATATTAACATATAAAATTAGTTGAATTCATAAAAAGTCTCATATGATGTTTATTTAGGGATTTATAACATCAATTATGTCAATATTTCATTAATAAGATAATTATTGCATCATAGTTGTGTCATAAATAAATTAAATTATATAATGTCTAAAAATTAAAAATAAAATACCATTATGTAGGAAATCATTATATCTTTCTAATTAATATTTATAGTAGAATTTATCTTATGTATATCCTCATATTAAAAATGATTTACTTATTAAACATTGATTTTAACTATTTTAACCCTTCTTTAAATAAATTAATAATAAATGTCCTAATCTAATCCAAGTGGGCCTAACTGGTCATATTTTATTCCTAAGGTTGTTTTTGGTCGAAATAAACTTGTCTAATAGAATTATGACATGTGTTAGGGTAATAATAATATCATTTTTACCCTTAATTACAATATTTACTTTTAACCGTGGTTAAAAAAAGTAAAAAGTTACTATTCACCAAAAATTATTTTCATCTCATTGAACCACATTTTAGTGCTTGATATTAACCGTGTCTCTCGGATTTTCGAAATTCCACTCACAGAAGCGGTAAAATTATGTTTTATGAAAAATTCAGTTTTTTTTAACTACCACTTAGTGGTTTCACTATTCATCAAAAATTGAATGTTTTCAGAAAAATACCAAAATTTCACCCTAGGCTAATTTTGATATTACGAATCCAAAAATGAAGTCCATTTTGAAATATAAAATTTATAAAATTTCAAAAAGTGTTTATTACTATTCATAACGGCAAGTTTTTAATAATATTTTATTAGCATATCATTGTTTAGTGAAACTCGTTATTGCGTACGACACAAGCTATCGAGGAAGGTAGCGATTTTGTGTAAAGAAATGCAAGAAAGTGTTGTGTGTAGAAAAATATTCCTTTGATGATTAATATAACATAAAAGTCTCTGGTGTTACATGTGGTCTAATACGACGCATCAGGGACCAGACTAGGTTGTGTCATGATGAAGTAGTGAGCGGTGAGCACAAACGTCTCACAGTAGTTGTGATAGAATGAGAATAACTATGCTACCCATGACTTTGAGTTACCAAAAGTGGTATTTGCACTGAATATGAGGTGTCACTGCTTGATTGGTGAATGTTTTATAGTCTACTCTGATCACAAGAGTCTCAGGTATATCATCTCATAGAAGGACATAAACCTGATCCAGCGACGATGGGTAGAGTTCCTCCAGGACTATGAATTTGTCATATTCTATACTCCTGGGATGGGAGATATAGTATGAGATGCACTAAGAAGGAGGTCTGGTCTAGTGTTGCTGAGTGAGGTGACAGATTAGTTAGCCGCATTGTAGATATACCTCATGGATAGAGACAGAGAAGCTTGCCTCCATTTTATGACTCTCACTCCACCACTTCTTCTGTGAGTTCGGGAGGAACAGCTTGGGGATTTTGATAGTAAAGCCCGAAATGCTCAGATATACATAGGACATGATCATGAATGATTTTATGAATGTAGGGAGAACATCATTATCTTTAGAGGATGCACTATGGTACTAGTGACTTTTAGAGAGGAGGTGTTGAGAGAGTTCCATACATCCCCATTAGTGGTACATCCTGGAGTGGCGAAGATTTATTAGGATCGCCGATATTAGTACTAGTGGCCAGGGATGAAGAAGATAGTGGTTGGGTTTATATCGTGATGTCACACTTTTCAGCAAATGAAGGCCAAGCAACAGGTACTAGATGGATTAGAACATCTACATGAGATACCTGAGTGGAAGTGGGATGGTATCTCCATGGACATAGTGATAGGGAAACCACGTATGTTTAGGGGCTATGATTTCATCTGGATGAACGTTGACCTACTCACAATATTTACCCACATCCTACCTATCTAAGAGTAGGGATCAGTAATGGGATTGGGAAACCTCTACATGTAAGAGATTGTGAAGATTCATGGGGTTCCATCGTCGATCACCTCATATCATGACCCATGTTTTACATCTCACATGTGGAATGGATTGTAGGAGGCATTGGGATCTCAACTACGCTTGAGCACCGTCATTCACCCTCAGATGTGTGGTTAGACGGAGAAGACCATACAGACACTCGAGGACATGATTCATGATTGTGTCATCAATTTTGGCCATTTTTGGGAGGACCACCTTTCCCTGGTGGAGTTTTTGTACAACAATAGCTAAAAATCAACCATCGACATGAACCCATTTGAGGCTTTGTATGGGCGACCATGCAGATGACCTCTTTACTAGACAGACCGAGGGGAGTCATCACTTATGGGTCTAGAGTTGGTAGAGGATACCACAGAGAATGTGATGATCATCTAGGAGTGGCTAAAAACTGCACAGAGCCATAAGAATTCTTATGACGACAGGATACAGAGAGACTAAAAGTTTGAGGTGAGACAACAAGTCTTTCTAAGGTTATCAACCCGATGAGGATTATTGAGGATTGGTTAGGGAGAAAATCTATCTATGAAGTTCATTGGACCTTTCTAGATCCTCAACATAGTATGTGAGGTGTAATACCATTTATCTCTTCCCCACATATTCACCGGGTGCATTATTTTTTCCATGTGTCGTAGCTGAGAAGATACATGCATGATTCATTTCATGTTATCGACTGGGGTGAGGTGGAAATGAAACATTGGGTGATGTTTTCGGAGTTCCTGATGCAGATAGATGATCAACAAGGGCAGGTCCATTGGGGTGGCCAATTCCTCTGGTTCATGTTTTTTGGTGGCATGGTAATCTCTAGGAGATTACATGGGATCAGAAGACTCAAATGTGTGCTCAGTAACTCCATTTTTTCCTATAGTCTGGTTGTATATTTCCTGGACGAAAATCCCTAAGATGCGGAGAATGTAATGACCTGAAAATTCCGTCTATTTTTTTCAATTTATTTGGGATTATTACGAGTATGTGAAAATTAACGGCACATGATCCTGAGGCTCGGGGTTCCCAGAATGAATTTTAGAAATTTATTTAATGGTACATTCATTAAATGTTCCAGATGAATTTTATATCTTTTGAACCTTTCCTCAAATTAAAAATATGGGGAAACCATTTAATATAAAGCAATGGTATTCACTTAATAGATGATTCACTTCGACTGCAGTAGGTCAGGAGAAAACGGTAATTTTTGGAAAATTTAATGAAAATTAAATTAACATGTAGTGGTTATTTTATATCATTTTGTCTAATGGACGAGAGGCAGTGGTGGGATCGGTGACTTTTCAAACCATTTAATGGCTTGACTCATCAATTTTGTTACTCTGCCATTGTGAATTAAAATATTTTCATAAATTTATTTAATGAACTTCATTTATTATTCAATGCATTAACCACTTTTTCACCACCCAATTAAATGGAACTTAGGGTGGGGTTTTGGCACGACTTCATTAAGAGATAAAATGCTGGCAAAGTCATGTGGCAACATCCACCGATGGAGGATATAGGATCAGGTGGAAACGATCTATGATCGATGAATTCTAACAAATATATACAATGTGGATGCTCCTCCTGGAGAAACCACCACACCTCTAGCAGATCTCGAGGTAGTGGTTTTTAATTAATTCAAGAAATTCCTTCAATTGTTTTCTACATTATTGATTTAGCGGGTGGATGTTGTGGGGGATTTGAATGAGGTTATTAATATTTTTTAATGTCATGAATAAAATACTCCTACTCACTATTATGCTTACACAGAGGGTGCATGCCAAATGATCTGGACCCATACCCTCTGCCACTTGTTTTTCATTGAGTTCTTTGAAGTCTGGTTGTTCCAACATGATAGAACCTTGAAAAATGGAGGCTCACAGTGATGATGGCTTCTCGAGAACACTGTAAGCATGACCAGAATTAAGAACGGAGCTCTAAAGCATTTCCCGAGCCTCGTGGAAGATCCACCGACAACAGTGATAAGTTCCAAAGAGCATTGGTGGTAGACAACATTGGTGAGGCATGGACGTAGTAGGCAGAACACCATCGCGAACTGCGGAGGGCAGCCGCGACATCATGTCGTGGAGGCTACAGAAGGCCGCCAGGTCTCAGCAAGTAGCGGATGGGTTGGCGGCGCGCCATAGCACCATGTGTTATAGGAATCCACGAAAAATGCATGGGGGACCCGTGTCCCGCATGTCTCACGGACCATGTGGCGCCGCTAATTTAAGGGGTCCAAACTAATCCTTTAAGTAGTTCATAAGGTGGACCGTGCACCCCATCTCGCGCTCACCCTCAGGCTAGATTGGGCCGGTTTTTGACCTATCGGATCAGGTCCACCATGGCCTAGAAAAGCCAGGGTGGGCCGGGCTAAGCCCACCACAACTTGGCCCATCGAGGTTGGCCCAGGCTGGTTCGGTCCGGTCAGTTCCGTCATAGTCGGTTTGGACATAGGGAGGGTCAGGTCGACCCGAATTGGATCAGATTGGCCCATACCAGGTCGAGACAGGTCGGTCCAAATAAAAGGGTCAGTTTTGTCCAACCGGGTTGGGCCTGGTCGGGCCAACCATGTCGGACTGGACCTAGAACCCTCTTGAGACCATATAATCCAAAGTGATTGTAACATGTGAAACGAACATCCCTTTGATGAACTGTCTACAGTGCTGGTTTCCATGGGGAAAGACAGTCCTTTTAAGATTCCTCAAGTGATTTTTGGAGAATATTGATATATGGTCGGATTAGATCGACTCTGAATCCAATCGGTCCATTGGTGATAAAATTCCCATAAAATACAGATCTGATGTCTGGTTGACATGCCATATATTGTGTTGGGACCCTTATAACATGGAAAATCATCAAGTTACATCATTGTGGGTCTTTGTTCTGGTATATATATGACCGATGGCTTGAGGGGAAGTTCCCCGAGAATCAAGCGTACTATAAATTGGAATCAAGTGGCCAGAAGTGAGATAAAGGTTGGACATAAATCATACTGACATTTGTACCGAGCGATCCAGTGTGGGTGAGATCTTTGTGATCTTGTGTGGATCAACATTGATCATGTGTGGGACAGATCCTATGTGGTTTAGCACCCAGTGATCCTATGTCGGTCAACACATACCGATCCTATGTGGGTCAGATCCTGTGTGGTTCAACACTCATGAATCCTGGGTGGGTCTGCACATATTGATCATTCATAGGTCAGATCCGGTGTTGTTCAGGGAGGGTTAGTACCTACCGACTTTTGACGGGTCATATTATGTGTGGGTCTTATGGGGGTTAGTACCTACCGATCATGTGTGGTCCAGACTCCGTATGGCCAGCATAAGTGCCTCTCGATATAATATGGTTAACAAGATTCTTGACTAATCGTCTCTAATTATGTGATTTTCCAATACCTGAATTGAGATGAGTCTTTTACTTTTTGATTTGTGATTTAGATCATTCTTTGTGTTTTTCCTTTGATAAATTTTGGGAGACCCTTGCGGGTCATGGGGTCGTTACTAGGTATTTTTATACTCCCCCATACATGGACTTCGTCGGAACCTTGTTGTATATTATATAGATGATGAGCATCATGGATGGGATTTGAGGGACCTAGGACTAGGGGGTACATGGAGGAGATTGGATGACATGGAGAGAAGTGGAGATGAGATATACCTATCCTTCAGGTAGGATCCTTGGTGGAGGAATCAAGGAGATGTTTCTTACTTTTCAATTATAGTTGAACCTTTCTATTGGGATTGTATTTAGGACCCTTTAGGTTCAGAGAAAAAATTTACTACATCAGTTTTACATCATGGTTACCTATTATTGTGTTCGTGGATTGTGTGTTCTTACAGGTTCAAAGGCAATGCCTTCCCGTTTTAGGGATACGTGTTACCAGTACTAGTCTCCAACCCCTAGCTTATTGAAGGTGGTCTCAGGGTAGTCATGACACAGGCCCCGAGGACGGGACATGAGAATGATTCTTTATGGGTTATCAAAAAAATAAACACTAATTCATTCTACTTTCAATCCATATAATAGAAAACCTTAGTGGAAATTTTGGGATGCATATGTGTGAAGAAGATTGTACTGCCTCATGGGTATACCTCGATAGTTATTATAGTCCATGATTATAACCTTATGTAATGATTATAGATAGGATTCATGAATCATTTGGGACATAGTTTCGGTTGATCATGGTGTTTATACCCCATGATAGATGGACTTATAAAGAAAACCATTTAGGTTTCTGAGATATCTTACAGTTTTTATGTTAGTTTTTTGTCATAACTAGACGGATCATCTAGAATAGACATAGAATATTTATTGCCCTGCTAAAGGAAAATTTTTCGATCACCGTTTTATTTGTCATATATGTTGGGAGATAGTGATTATGGGACACATGATGGTTAGAAAAACATCAATGAATGTGCAATTCATCCAGGAATGGATGGGGACTGGAAAAATCCATCATGAGTCCTTTCCGGACAAACAATTGAGACATTAGGGGTTCAATAAAAAGAATATATGTGTTTTGATATATCACATACTAGAGTATTATGAATACATGGTCATGCTGAAAGGTTATCAATTAGGATTGAGGCCATTTTTCATATACATTGGAGTGTTGGTGAGGAATCATATTATTTGACCTAATATTTATAGTCATACTAGTTGCATGATCTATTTAAATTTGTTTGTTTGAGGTGATATGAGTAAAAATCATTGGTCATTCTTGACTATTGTAAGCTAGACATTCAGGTTGTAGTTACCATTTATGGTTAATAGTATTTTTTTCAATCTGGTAGATGAATACACTATAGATACATGTGTTTTCTAGGGATGAATGATTTTCGGTAGCTTAAAGACCTCTGTGAGATCTCAGGAGGGTTTTATATCCTGATGTGAGAACATTATTCTCATTTTGGAATAGTTTTTTGCAATTGTGATGAAAATACTTGAATAATTGGAGTATTTACTGTTATAAAATTTCAATTAGGAATTTGGAATTTTTTTATAGAATAATTCATGAGTTTGGTGTGGGGTTATTGGTCTCATGTATTGTTAGGGATGATATAATAAATTTTTTAGATATATTTTATTTTTTATGAACAGTTTTTAAAAACTAATGTAATATCTCATGAATAGAGTATCATATGGGGAAACTAAAGTAGTTTGTAATACTACAATGTTGGTTTTACCCAAAGAAAGACATAACTATAATGAGTGTCAATCATTTGGGTTAAGAGTATTCATGGGATTATTAATAAATGAATAATTTATTAATTTTTTTAAAATATCCATAAACCTAATCCACCTATATTTGAAAAATCTTACAGATAATTACATAAGGTTAGCTGCATAACCTAATTGGTCATTAGAGGTTGGCTAGATTAATGGAGAGCTTAGGTGGAGTGTTATGGTGGAGATCAAATTGGAGGATGATCCCATGATTGAGGATCTGGATCCATAGGGATCATCATCAATAAAGTACCTCTTTGATTTCACCAAACATATTAATGAAGATTCATTATTTTTTAGTGATTGATCCAAAAAATATGTAGGGAATTAATTTCTGGGATTTATCCACATTTATGTTTTGAGGTGAATGTGAATTTATTCTTAATAAATTAATTCATTGGTGGGTATCCATTGGTTTATTCAATTAATGATTTATGTTATTTAACCATGGAATTTGATTTTTTTTCTTGATTATTTTTAATACACCAATCATTAGATTATTTCAAAGATGTCCAAAAAATAGGGTCCTCAATTGAGCATACCATTTGGTCTCATAATATTCTGACTTCATTTAATATGTACATCATCCTTATTTCATTAGGTTAACTATTCGACAATAAACAGGAAGAATGGACAAAGTCTGTTCATTTATTGGCACGAAGAATCATGGGGATGGGTTGAGTTTTTAGTTTTTGGAGATGAAATAGTGGCACAATGATGGAATTGGAAATCTGAAGATAGATTGGCTAACAGTGGATATGTGATCCATATAGAGTGGATCTATCTAAAGGAGAAGTGATGGATGATTTAATGAAAATGGTGGTTGGAATCTTACAATTGGTGATGATAGCGACCTGGTGTTAGTGAGGGTAGTTGTGTCATTCTGATTTGGTCCATTAAGAACATCATGATGGTGATGGTGATTGTTTTTCTAGTGATGAATGTTCAGATTTCTTGTTGTATATGGAGTTTGGATAACTCATATTGGTTAATTGTGGCGTGATTCCTCAAATAGTTAAAGGAAATGATAGAGTTGCAGATAAATCGAAGTGATTAACTATAATTTCTATGAAATTATGAAATGAAAATTGTATAGTCATAATGGTTACACACAATTGAGTCTCATTTAAATGAAGTATAGAATTGATGCATCATTTTAAATATCACAAGCCCTGGGATTTACCCAAACATCTTATTAAACTTAGTGGGGGAGATAGGTGCATAGAGGGAGTACATGCCAAGGGGACCATGTAATGAAACATGAAATGTGTTGTATTTCCACATAATTTAACCCTTGGTGAAAATATTAGCATGTTTAGGAAGTACACATCATTTATTACATGTGACCCCACACATCATTTGTGTTAGTTATCATGTAGTTTTCTTTATAAAGTGAGCGAGCATGGTCTTTGGCATGCCCAATGTATACTGCACAAACCATTGTATATGGGAATGGTCCAAAGTACACAACAATGAATATAAAAAGAAAACAAGGTTCCTTCCATCCACTATATTCCATGTATCATAAAAAACAGGCCATGTGTATAGCGAAAGACATGTCATGTGGGACATCAGTAGAGTGGTGGCTCTAGACTAATAGAGACATTCTATGTTCCCCTAAAGGAGGCACCATGAACTTATTTAGGGTAAATATAGATCCATTTTCCCATCAAATCATATTTGATGAGATATTTAATGAATTTTCATGGGATATTTTAGTGTGGGTATATTTATGAAGTCCATAATAATGAAGTTATAGTGCGGAATGACATCATAATCATTGGATGTGATTCTCTCTAAAGCGTTTTTAATAGATAGAGTCATGAATCTCTCCATGTGGACTGAGGATTGGTCCACATTTTTTCATCCCTAGGTTGAATAATGAATCACAATATTGACTAATAATTATTGTCATCACCATCCTAGGATGTTTAATCTATTTAGGCGAAATAATCATACATATTCCTTGTGTGACATACCCAATCTATTTATCTGAGTTAAGTATCATCGAGAACATTTTAGTTTGATCAGTTGAGTATCATAGTTGGGATATCTATATATCCCTGGTTCTTGTTCATGGAGGGACCTGACATGTATATTATCATGGAAGAGATCAATCAGTGATTAGAATACTCATGGATTGAGTTCTCTAGGACAAGTGTTTCCTTTCAGTCCTGAGTAGAATCCTAGACCGGTGGTGAATACATGAACTCCCCATGGGACTTGGGATCTATCTTGAGTATAGTTGTTGGTTTCCTATAATTATCTAATAATTTAATTATTATATATTAATGATGAATATGTTAATACTCTCTTGATTATTTTTCTTTTGGTATTTCAGGGAGTCCATCTAGGTATGATTTTACAAACCCCTATATGATATATTCCCACAGATGTCTTGTTTTTTGCAGACATAATTAATTTAATTAATTAGTAGTGTGGTTATAAGAAGGTAGTGCTTAATTGTGTTAGATAGACCTCAGATAGATCCAATTGTTTTTTTGGGAATGTCCCCATATATTTTCAAAATGTTGGGATATTTTGCAGTTTATGTGGTATTGTATTTGGCCCTTTTCCACTTTTGATGTACTACTTGTCGAACTATAATTTGTGATAGACGTTATGAATTCATTAACAGTATTATATTTATATATTTTCACATTATATTAATTAATTTTGATGTGTATGAGTTTATTTGTACATTATTCAAAGGAATCTCAATTGTCCGATATGCACACATGGTGCTAGTTAGTTACCCCTAGCCTATTAGAGTTGAGGTTGGGGTCACAATTTCCACCTGACACTGGTCAGGAAGGCCTTAGTGGATTTAGTGGAGAGAGGTAAATATAAATTCACATTTAAATAATCAATATTATACCATAAATATAATATATAAGTGTTAAATATATCATAATAACTAACCATGAATGATTGTGGCTAAAAATTAGGGATGTATCATTGTGGAGGCAGTAGTCTAGATAGACGTATAAGAGATATATCCGTATACCCTTCAAATCAAAATAAGTGGAAAATAGTTTTTTATCATAATAATAACATATAGTAATACTTAATATACTAGATAAATCATGTTTGAAATGATATAATATATTTAGATGAATTAGAATAGAAAAATATTTAAAAATATTTGTTAAGATCTATAAATCATATTTTAGAGTCCTCTTTTTGAATACTTATTATGCCTCAAAGGATTGGTATGAAGAGAATAACAGAATATATTTGATTATACCAAGCATTATTGAATGGTTCTAGAGTATGTATTTAATAATATATAAGGATAAGATATTTTGTGTATGGGAGTAAAAGAGGTTCCCCTTTATAAGAGAGGGGAAAGACACATATAGTATTCATTACAATATTTCTATGATTTAAGGTCAATGTCTTGGGAATGTGACCCTATTAAATAATATTATTTATTTAAATTCAATATTTGTATTCAATTTTATAAATGTTGATTAATTAAGTGTGAGAATTTAATTTTAATTAAGAAAAAAAAATGGAAGAGTAACATATTTCTATAAAATAAATTTTTATGTTTCAATCATTTTTTACTTTAATTAAATATATATTAAATACAATAAAATGAATTCCAAAATATTATATAGTTTTATATTCAATAAATTTAGTTAAACTGATTAATAAATAAACATAAAATAATTAATTTTCATAAAAAAAATTTCATGCATTAAAACACTTTCATAGAAAGTTTGTATTTATGCCCAAAAATTAACATACAGAAAAATAATGAATAATGATTATGGTCATTTAATTAGATATATAATTGATTATTAAATATTAAATAGGTTAATAAAATATAATATTCATAATATTGTATCATATTTACTTGAAAAATAAATGATTATTTTTATAAAAATATATATTTTAAATTATTTACTGCAAAATTATTTGTTTAAGGAAAATCCAAAAAAATCAACTGATGTTATTATTGGAATGCTGATCAAAAAAATGAAAATTATTTTTTCAAATAATAATTTAAATAATATGAGAAATTAATTAAAATTCATATTCGAATACTCTGCAATAAAACCCATTATTGAAGAAGACATATTTTTGAATGGTAAAATAACTTTAATGAAAATTCTATACTTCTATTATTGATTAATAAATAAAATTGAATTAATAAAAACTATTATATAAAATTTTCATTAATTATTTATTATAATACATACTTATCTATTTAATGAGTATGTCGTAATGGTTTCTTATATCATAGATTATATAGACTTCCGATTTTTTGTTATAAATGATATTAGAGGCGTCATGTTTTATTTTAAATGGAATACTTATAAAATCATGAAATGTTGAATTATGAACCTATTATGAAGAATAAATCCTACATTTTTGAAATGATGAATAAAAGAAAGAGAATAGGTGAAAAGAAGCAACAATTCCACAAGGTTCTACATATTGTGGGAAAAATAAACACCAAGTACAAAAAAATTCATAAACATGCATGTTTTATAAGTTTTTCACTTATTCAAATCACTCAATGTTTGATTTTTTAGTTGTTATTCTAGAAAAATAATTGATCTATGTTTCAGACTAGGTTTTCTATCTAAATATTGAGTTAAATTTTATACATGTAAGATCTATGTTTAGTGTTATCACACATTGGATTTTGAAAGATCTAGGATTGTCATTAGAGATTCAAAGGACATGTTGTATGTTTATTGTTATAATGATTATATTAAAATCAAGGACTCTAAAATTTGTTGAATCATATTAATTTATTTATTTTTCATCATATAATATTATTATGATCACTTACCAAATGGTGTATAGACATGAAAAAATAGTGGAGTTTCAGTATTAAGATGTGCAATGAGATGTTGTACTCATTCACATGTGTTATATTATTAATGATAATTCAACAATGTAATATACTGATCGAATTCGAATTTAATATTGAATGAAGGGTTACACAGTGATACTAGGACAAAACAACTTATATTTTTTGTTCAACTATAGTGGAAATTTCTTTAACATATACTTATCCTGAATAGAAAGATGTCGGTTTCCCACATCCGGTATTTAAATAATAAAAACAAATTTTAAAAAATCTATAATTTATTTTAATTTAATATAGCTGTATACTGGGTTAAACATTAAAAACATAATTTTTATTAACTGGAAATAGATGCTCAAAATCCAAAGGGATTTACTTTTTAAGGAATATTTACATTTGGTAAACAATATTAACAAATGATTCACCCCACCACCACTCTCATATATTCCTTCACAATTCATGGGGAACTAAAAAATATAAATTAGTCATAAAAAATAATTTATGTGTTTCTACATTAATAATTTTATTATAAAGTTTTTTTATATCTAATTAATAATATTTCAATTCATATAAAAAATCTATACATTTTTCAGTTATATTTACTTTATAATTATCTCATATGACATACCATATATGTTTAAACAGTATTTTCTAATACTCACTTAAAACTCACGACTTCCAAAAATATTTTAAAAAACATCATAATTTGATTTTGAATTTATTACAAAATATAAATCCATTTTATAATTATATATCAATGATAATATTAATTTTCTAGGAAATACCTTATCTAAAGGAATGTATATATTCTGATAATAAAAAATAAAAAATATGTCAAATTAAATTATTTAATAACTGTAATAAATACATTATATTATTATTTCTATGTAAAACATGTTATATATCCTTTTAAAAAAGAAATTTTAAAAATAAAAACGTGTTTAGGGATTATGATAATAATCAATTAAAAATTAAATGAAATGTTATGTTTATTATAAATTAAAAAAATTAATATTATATAAAAATGTTAATTAACCATATATTGTATAATATTATGCACATAAAAATACTTATGTCATTAAAAAGACACTTCCATTTTTTATTATATTATTATAAAAAGATAAACAATACCATGTTAAAAATTATATTTCAATGGATTGATTTAAATTATAGTTACTATATTAAAATGAAATAATTAATACTATTATGTTATTTATCCAATAAGTCAATATATATAATGAAATTTGGAATCCATTAAAATGGATTTTATAAAACCATTTTGGGAAATAAATTTTATTCATAAAATTTCATTACAATGCATGAATTTAGCATAGTTATTTAATTTTTATTTAATATAAAATAAAAAAGGAAATATTTGAATAATTATTATAATGTAAATGTATTATTTAAATTTGGTTTATATAATTCATAATATAATTTTTTTAAGATACGATACAGATAATTTTTTATTATTTCATAAATTTCCTTATAAATTATTATTTTATTATTATATATATGTATATATATTTTAGTTTTATATATATTTAAACAATATATTATAAATTCCATTTTAATTTACACAAATAGTTTACAGGAAATAATTTATGAAAAATATTAATTTAAAATAGAGGATATTTATACTACTAATTAAAATAACCCATACTAGTATATATAGTTCTCTGCTTCATTATTTATACCTTATTGATTCAATCATGATGTCTCTATAGTATGAATCATATTCGTAATGTAATCACATTACAGATAGACTATATGTGTCCAAACTAGCTACTTCGATAAATTTATTTTCTTCAAAGAAATAGTGATGCTTTATTTTTCTAAAATGACTATGCTAATGACACTGAATTGGTGTAAACATATATAAAAAAGAAGCTAACTCCCACAACAAATAAATTTCATTAAAGGATTTCATTTTCTTATATATCCATTAAAACATATTACCAACCACTATAGGTTCACTAATCATTAAATATTTAATCCTTTACATCATCTACTATAAAATCATTCCAACGTCATGGAACTTTGTATAGGATAATTACATCCACCCAGGACTAATTAAAATATGTCAATTAATTATTGGAATAAATTAATTTCAACAACATAAGTCATTCCTCAATTTAATAATGGTTAATATCACCTAAAATGTTTTGAATGTTCTCCAGCTCATTGTTTCTATCAATGAAACTGTACCAGATTGTGTAGGGAAGATAATAATGCTTAACCTAGTAAGAATGAATATTGAATTTTCTATTATATTAAGATTCATCTTTAACTCTTTTATATATATATTGGTCATTGGTTTAGTGGAATCCAATGCATTTAATTTTAATTTATACTAGATCCATTTTTCTAGGAAAATAGGTATGAACATGATATGTATAGAATAAATTAAATCATAAACCTATTACTCAATTATTTACTTCCATTTTATGTCTTTCCATACATTAAAATATTGTTTGGAAAATTTCAATTCTCACATTGTTATAATAATGAAGGATATAACCAAAAATTATATTAAATAATCTATCGAAATAATATTGATAAATTAAATAAGTTATATTATCCTTGTCATCACTAATAAATAAATATCCAGGGATATATATTTATTTTTGATGACTTAGTATAAATCATCAATTGGTTTTAATAATGAATTAAAAAAAATGATATCAAATTACATGTCATGTTTTCAATCGCGTTCAATCATTTAAACACTCACTTTAAATTCATGAAATTGAAAAACATTTACTAATTAAAGAAAAAATTAATATTTAAAATCACACCACCCCTATTAACTCATCATTCCACAATAATTATGTTTTCCTTCTATATTTATTATTTCATTCCAGATTCTAGACATTTTTATCACTATCATACTCTATATTCCAATAGAAATAATGATATTTGATAATATTTTATAATGAAAATTTTCTATATACCGGAATAATACCCAAATCAAGTCTCAATGACAGCTTAATAGAAACAGCCAATCACCATCTCATGAAATAAATACAATTGGAAAAGTAAAAAAAATGCGGGACTATATTTCTATATTTGAACATGTTCATATTACCAAAGGTTTAAGATAAAAATATGGAATAACCTTAATAGGTGATATATATGTTAAAACTATTAACCTACCCACTATTTGGTTACCTATTCATTCAGAATACATGGATAGTTTTATAAATAAAAAATTGTATAAAACATAACTGCATGTTAAATATTCTTAAAATATCAAAAAAAATATCACTACAATACACAACCATCATTAATAAACAATAAATTATGGTCACATAAATAGGGTAAAAAACACTGGAATTGTTTGAAACTAGGCCAAATAAGTGGGATATCTCATATAGAACACCCATGCATATACCTCACTATCCTAGTATAAAATTTCTTTTAAAATGACTCATTGTGGATATCATTGGCCTAAATATTATGTGATACGAACCCCTATAATTGGGTAGAATATCATTACCTGGATCACATACAAAAAGATCAACACACATCCCCTAAAGACACATACAGTGTGTTAGTATATCAACCTCATTAGGCTACGAAAACCTGACCCATACTAAACTATCATAAAATTATGTATACAAAATAAAATAATGATGTACGCCAAATAGAAAAGAAAAAATTAACTGGTTTGAAAAATATATTGTTGATAGCATTGTTATTTCATTTATTTCAAATATATTAATACTTCCTTAATAACAATAATTGAAACCAACTTCATGACACATTTAATTTCCATAATAAATTACATGTATTTAAATTTTAAACAATAAATATACATATTCCATGAATTATAATATGTATGGAAGTATCCCAAAATCAAAAGAATTATTGTTGGGTTTTCCATGTACCAAAGTATATTAAACTATGTCTCAAATAAGAGTTTATAGGAAATCCATGGACATAACTGGAAAATCATTATATCATAAAACACATGGAAGAGAATTTCATATCCCAAATCTCTAATTCATTATATAGAATATAACATGTATTAGGGGTGCGTAGGTCTGTGCTCTATTGGGGTGCTCACACTAAATTTTTTTTATCATTGACATATGTAAACCTATAAGACAATATAACTCTTACATTATCATATGAGTAAAAAATTCCACATTGAAATTACATACAACATATTTAGTATAACATAAATATATCGATAAAATATTAATATTTCCACAATTATTATAAAGTCTAACCGTTTTATACATATATAAAAACTCAATATTAGAAAACATCTTAGAGTAAATTAATGATGATAAAATTTATATTAAATTTATATATTTAAACTAAAAAAATATATATTTAATTTTATGAAAAATAATTTTTCATTAAGTACACAAATGGTTATTAAAAGTATTATGTTATTTTCCTATACCTTTACTTTTTCATACACATCAATTATATGAGAGTATAGAAGGGTTCAGGTATGAATATTTATATAGAACCCATCATAATGGTATAAATAAATAAAAAATTATTCTAAATAATATATTTTTTAACCTCAGGTTAGAGGAAAATAATATTTAAACAAAAACCATAAAAGAAATAACTGAACTCTAATAAATTACCCAAATAAATTTTGGCGAAGAATTATTTTTTAGAAAAAATATTTAATATCTTATGAGATGTTTGAGAAGTGTTTTTATAGATGATTTTGAGTGAACAGATCGATTTTTGAGGTTTCAAATATTATTTAGGAAAAATAAGAATGTTCTGGATGAGAGTTTCAAATATACAAAATTTCTCCAATTAATAGGAAAACTATCTAACTTATAAGATATTTCATCTTGGAATATGAGTTTTGAGAAGTATGACAAAGATATTTATCCTACACAGAATATCCATAAGACAATTTACTAATACATTTTGAATTTCTCAGCATGTATGATATCATAGATATTTTTAGTTAAAGGATTTATCCTATATGATTCCATGCATGATAATTTATTTGTATGAATTGGATTTTATATATGTGTAAGGTAACTCATTTCTGAATATGCATTTGATAGATTAATATGATAATTTCATAACACTTAGGTGTTTTGGGGTGCTAGTAAGAGAAATCAACTATAAGGATGAGATGTTAATAGGGTTTTTTTGTATTCAGTGCTTTTAAAGGCTTTGTCAACGTCACCTGGATCTATGTAATGGTAGCACTAAAGAACTAGGGCCTATCAAAATGTGTTACAAGTGTTTTTTTAATTTATATAATGTTAATAAAGACTCTTTTTTATTTTTTTTAACACTAGACTCAATCTAATGGTTCTTTATTGATATAATACTTAAAAATTATCCTGTAAAATCAAAATAAAATTGATTTTAAAAATATTTTAAAGAAAGATAAATATCTATTTAATGATATGCATCATGATCAAATTTCATATAGATTTAAAATTAACATAGTTAGATTCATTGATCAAGAAATATTATATTAATTTTAATGGAGGTTTTGACTAAACAATTGATGTATTTAAAAAGGAAGTTTCCAAAAAAAATTATAAATATTATTCATATTCAATGTATTAGGGATAAATTAAAAGAAATTTTATATTTATGAATTATCAGGAGATGATGGTATAAATTCTTATCATAATTTTATATTTTGAAAACATATTTACCTAAACTCATCTATAATGTATGTAGTGGATGAAGAACGATTTTTTTAGTACATTTGATTCATGAAAATATTTTTTAGAAGGAAGAATAAAATAATGTGTTTTTATGACACCATGAATGAGTAAAATTTTCAAACTTCTGAGAGGTATATCGATATATTTCTAATCAATTCATACGTATCTAGTGGTTAATGTTTTTCTTTAGTAAAAAACTATTGTTTTAGTGAGATGAAATTTTATATATTTTGAAAGATATGATTTAACCAACAATTATATGAAAAGTATCTACAAATATTGTAACCATGATAAACAACCCCATTCATTTATTAGTACTTGAAATGATAATGGATATACCCTGCCCTAAAGAAAACTCTCTTTTAATAGCTCATAATGTTTCATGGGTGTAAAATTCCCATTTCTTATTATTACTATTATTTTAGTAATAATAGAAGTCTAGAAACACAAACTGAACCTAGAAAAAATTGGGATCTCATGTTGAGGATGAAACTATAAAAATTTATTATATTCTTCATGTTTCCTATTATTCATGAATATTGATGAGTAAGATGTATTAATATTGGACCATGTCTCTATAAATCCACATATTTTTATTTCAAAATTTATGGAATTTTTAAAAAATAAGAACTATTGATACACAACTAGTTGCGTATTAAATAATCAAGGTACATCAAGGGGTATCAAAGTGAATTTATTTCTAATTATGATACTCTCCCTTTATTCATGAATAGAAGGTTATAGTTATATTGATTGAATTTAAGTACTTATTTTGACTAGAAAACATATTCATTGATAGATTAATCAAATTTCTCCTTATACTCTCTCACAAGGTTTGGTAGATAATGATTTTATTGTAGTTAGATTTAAAACAAATGATGAATATGGATCTAAGATATTTCCTAACAATAGAGACCATACGATTAATTAGAAATATAAGAATTATATATTTTCATATCATTCATCCAATGATGAGATATAATAGAGTCAAATAAATTCCCTACAAACATGAGATCCTGTACGAAGGGAATATAATGATCAATTAATATAATTTGGATATTTTGATGGCTAGTTTATCAAATATTAGAATACATGAGTATTAAAAAAATAATAACTATTTATCATATTTCAATGAAATATTTAGTTATATAAGATGTTGTGTAGAAAAGATATGTGACACAATTGTGGACAACAATTAATGTGATAATTTCTAGGCATGTTTTGTCCAAATATTTTTATAAATTTAAGATAGGTAAGGTCATTCCATTGATGAGTTTCAAAAAAATTTATTTAATTATGAAATGAAAAATGAAACCCATATTTATATGTAATGGTTAAGAGGATATAGATTTTAAAACAATTATAAAATATAATTAAATAAGATATGGTTGTTTTCTCAGGTTTCTCAAATGTTCATGATGAAAGTAATGAAATTAATAAAAAAATGGATACTTTATCAATGAATGTTAAAATATGTAAAAGGAATTTTTAAAACAATCTCAAAGTAAAAATAATTATTTTTGTGGATATAGGAAAATTTTCTTTATATTATCGTAAAAGAGAAAATAATATTTTGTGTGATGAATAATAAGAGGATGAGATTCCTTAATAGAATAAAATATGTAAATTCATTAAATATAATAAAATATAAAATTATGGTAGGATGATAAAAAAGAGAAAAATAAAATAATTATGTCTAGTAAGGGGTGATATATCTGTATCTTAGTCAATGATTCCAAAAAAGATAATGTGATAAGTTCTTCCCACAACATAGAACATTTTTTGATAAAAATATTTTAGAAAAATGAATACATATCATGCTATTAAGGATTAGAAGAGAACTATTTTGTGATTTATGTATTCCCATGCTAAAATATGAATATAAAGTTTGTCTTGATATATATAATAAAGTCACTAATGAATTAAAATTTCTTAAAAATTATATTAAAAAATAATGAATTTTGAATATTTTTTATTATATAATAATATCACATTAAAGGGATCAAACATCTCAATGTGAATGTGGTTGAGTTGGGGAAAATAATGAATGATCTCAAAAAGTGTGACTTTTTAAGAAGTAGATATTAGTCAGGTTAAATTAATATGTATAAAAATACAAATACATTTATGATTAAGAATAATGGTTTTGTTAATTTTGTATAAGTGGAAGATGAATCATCTCATTTCATTGATAAATCATGTGGATAAACTCAAGTAATGTCTATATCAATGTTTACTAATATTGTGAAAAATGTTTCATATATTACTGTAGGTTCTATATGTTAATTTTGGGTATCCTTCAGTGATATTAATAATAAAAAAATTAAATTGTTCTCAATACATAGGATGGTATTAAAAATTACTAGGTTTATTAAAAATCTATATAGATAAAGAGTTCCAGTAAACTAATATTGTATATTGTTATTCAAATAATGACACGATAATTTCATTAATGATAAACATTAGGGTCTACTATTATATTTTTTGAAACATTAGATAGATATTTTATTTATGTTATAATATTTCCCTTCCATGAAACCAATTATGGAAATTTTTCGGGGAGAAATATGGATAATAAACGAAACAAACCAATGAGACAAAAAATAATAACAAAGAACCCATATGTCATGTATATACAAAAATGGATTGAATGGATAAATGAAATATATAGAATATGTGCACCACATGATCACTATTTAATAGAATATATGACCATGATTATAATTCAAGAAAAAATCATATTTTAAATGGATATGCAATATAAAAAATTTATTGAGACAATACATATGTTTAGGGAGTCTCCACATTTATTTAAAAGGAGTAATCAATATATCCTAGGTAGTGTATTCTCAAGACACAATATTGGGAAAAAATATATTAATAATAATTGAATAATATGATATTTTTGTGCTAGTATTTGGATATAAATGTTCCTTAAAAATCAAGGGTATGGGAACCATTAATATATAGGCTCAAAAACACAATTCGAGTGATATATCATATAATGATGGTCTCATACATAATCTAAAAAGTGTTAGTTGGTTGTGAAATAAGGGGAATGGGTTAATTTTTTTATGAAACACTTCTCTAATCAAGATAATAAATGTTTTAAAGGTTATCAATTGATATGAGAGTACATGTGTATGAATATTTTACATGGGAACTCAAAAATTTATTTATACCTAAATTTAAAAACTAGAAATAAACTATTAAAATTATGGATGAGTAAGACATGTTTGATCCAGGAATAAATTGTTTATGAGGTTAGGTACCTCTGTCACCTGAAAATAGAAAATTAAACTATTTGTGAAACCCTAGAAAAAGGTAAAATCCCTTAATCGAGATATAAAATAGTTGAAATATGGGTAACTAAGTCACATAGATTGATACAGTATGATCTATGTTGACCCATGATAGGTAATGACTCTCCAATAGATTATTATTTCATCCCCTTTACTAATGTCTATATATGAATTAACACTATGATGTTCATAAAACATAGGTCTGAGGGAGTGTATGTTTGTGAAATTAGTCAAAGAATATTTGGGAACAATTTTGGATTATATATAAATAAATTCATTTCTGTCAAAGGTAATGTGAATCTACACATATATTTTTAATCCTTTCATTAAAATAATATAATCAGAAACAAGTATAGTACTCTATATGTACCTATGATAAAATTTAGTTATTGTGTGAAATAAAAGCTGTCTTTATCAAATGAGAAGTAAAATATCAAGAAATTATAGTCTCCTAGAATTCTAACAGACAGAGACTATATTAAATGATATTCATATTCATAACATATAATATTTAATATTTTATTACATAATAATATCTTATGAGATTTCATATTAAATTTATCTTATTGTAGACAAAAATAGAGTATTTTGATGTCCCATCCAAAAAAATTTAAAACTCAAAACTAAAAATGATAGAGGAAAAGTGTGAGTATGGTGTCTTTTTGGGACATTTGTGAATTGGGGAAGGATTATATGTTTGAAAAAGATATAATATTATATTTATTAATGATTTCATATAAATGTTTTTGAAAAATAGTAATATATTTTATTTAAAATTTGTAATAGATATTTAAGATGATAATGAAAATTTCTAGTTGAATTATAAAGGGAAGATTATATGAATGTAGAATCGGGATAATGGATTGTTAAGGTCGAATATCATTAGACATGTGATGACGATTTGGTGACTAAAAATGAAAAATAAAATTTTCAAAAGGTCAAGAAACATTTTTAGATGTTGAATACAAATAAAAAACAGTTGTCTGAAGTAAAAAATAATAAGAAAGATGTTGTTTAAAAATAAAACTACTTTAATGTCATATATTTATACAAATTATGTTCTTGAAGCTTATCCACACAAGGATTTTATTGAAGACATGAATAATGAAATTATTAATATTTAGAAATTTTAAATATGGTTTATTTTTCTCAGAAATAATAATAAAAATATCATTTTAACCATGTGGGTTTCAAATATGAATTTCAATGGTGATGGATATGTCATTAAAAACAATTTTTGGATTGTATGAAAGGGAAACCTTCCTGTGAAAGGTGTAAATTTTAAATAATCCACTACTCATATTTTGAGATTGTGGGATATAAAACTACAATATCTATTATAGAATATATATAATTTATAATAAATTAGATGGATGTCAAATCTAGCATCTTGAATGGTGTTCATGATGAATATGTGTATCTTAAGTAGCCTGAGGGTTCTGTGCTCAGAAGTGATGGATCAAGGATTTTTTATAAAAATAATTATTTATATGGATTGTAGAAATATCCAAGAAAATAGTATTTAAACCATGATAACTATTTTGAAATAATTTGATTCACCTAATGTAAATTTTATTGAGACTTATACATAAATGAAATGGAAACATGTACACTTATTATCGTTGTTTATGTTGAATATATCTCCATTATCGGTGACCATGAAAATTCATGTGATGATGTTATAAATAAAATGATGAAATAATTTTAGATGATTATATTGGATGATAATAGATTCTTCTTGGGATTAAAAATGATGAAAATTAAAATATCAATATCTTATCCCAATATAATTTCTCTAGATAGTTCTTGAATAAGTGTAAGATGATGGATTAAAATACAATTCGTACAACTAGTTATGTGGGATATAATTTTTTCACAATATTAATGTAATTAATGTCAATTGATTTGAAATTAGAAGCATGAATAAGAGTCCAATTAATCTCTCAGATACTAGATAAGATATTGTTAATTCCATGAATCTCTATGATGATATTAAAATAACCCAAAATATTCTCGTCATATAGGTTCCAAAATATCCATTACACATAACATAGATACTCTAATCATGGAGTAATTTTACAAGAAGAGAAATCATTTCAATCTACTTGGATTTGTATATTCTAATTCAGATGGTGGTGATGGTGATATACAGTCCAGTTGAGGTGGAATTTTTCAATTGGGAAACATTTGTGTGAGTTATCATTTAATGAATCATAACTCTCTCATAATGAGTTCCACTAAGGTAATATAAATTGTTTCTACTAGAACCCAAAAAATTTACATAATAGAGTAATTTGATGTTTTTCCGGTGGATGTTGATAATCCTATAAAATTAAATTTTGATAATAATATTATTATAGACCTTTAATAAAAAATTATATGTGTCCCAAAAGTTCGAAAAATATATTTATCTTTTGAAACACCTGATATTAAATTATAGTAAGCACATTGTTTAAAAGAAATTAAAATATAATGAATATATATTTATGGAAGAATGTGATAAAAACATAAAATTTAAAATTTTTATATTTTAAATTTAGGTAATGAATATTATTTTTCAATTCATAATTTCTAGATTATCATTGGGTGAATATTTTATATTATATAGAAATAATTGTTTTTTGGGAATAATGAAAAATAATAATTTTAAACACTATCATATTTATGAAATTATACTTATATAATAATAATATGAATTATTAGAAGACGTTTTTATAGAAAAAAATATATTCAATAATAAATATAATGAATATTAAAAGATAATTTTGATAATTGATATATATGATTTAAATTTTTGAAATCTAAGAAATAATATGTTTCAAATAAATATTATTTTTATTTATTCCTTTTTTATCAGGTAATTATAAGGTTAAATTTATTTTTGTCAAGGTTTTGAAGAAAATTAATACACCATTGATTTAAAATATAAAATGTAATTAATTATATTATATTAATCATTAAACATTTTTATGTGAAATCATTTGTATTATTATATCAATTTTTCTCTATAAATGATTTTTGTTCAATTTTTTACATTTATAATAAATTTTATTTATTCTTTTTATAAAAATTTATCAAGAAAATTAAATTATAAATTTTTAATTAGAATAACTAATATTAGTTAATAATTTATCAAAAAAATTTGTACATAATTATTAATTATAATATTATAATTTTGTAACCTCAGTTCGGGTTAAAACAAGTTTACAAGGTGGAAAAATAATAGATAATGAAAAAAATGAAAAATTGAATAATATAAATGTTATTTGTTATAGATATTTCAATATTTTATTATCTTAACATAATATTCATGGTAATTTGGATCCACTTTTTTGAGAAAATGGATTAATATTATTTAAATCATTTATATAATTCAAAGTTTGTCAATCCTTTCACTAATAAATGGGTACCACTTCTCCTCTATTATACACTCATATTGGTGACAATAATTTAGAAAATTATTATCCTAAAAAAATTATATTTTCATTTTATTCATTATTAATATTTTTTTTAGTAATATCATCACATGAATGCTTATGGTGTAACCAAAATAAGTTGTCTCAAAGAAGAGGTAATCAATTTCACTTACTCATTTAATGTTTCTATATTCATGTAATTAATAAACATATATTGTACTCATACTATCACAAGTAATAGAATTTTTTAAATATGCTGAGTATTTATTATGAATATTGTAAAACCATTTCCCACCTAATTTACTTCCAATAGAATGTTAAAAATCACACATGTGTACACACATCCTACTACCTCCACATACCAGTGTAATTCATTTTTCTTCACCCCTATACTTGGATGGTTAGTAAGATGTAAATAATTAATATTTAAAATATTCAATACATAATTATGATTATATAAATATATTATAATATTATAATTCTTACCCTTCAACTTGTTAAAAATGATAATGTCACACAAGTATGTGTATGCATTACCACATCCACAATGCAATGTGAAACATTTTTCATGCCTCCTCATTTGTATAATATTATCAAAATATTTATATGTTTAATTATTATATTAAATATATATATAATTATTAATTTTATATAGATTATGGTTCTATTACAATGATTCTTGGACCATAATATTTGACAAAAAAAATACAAAACATTGATAGAGGTTAACACCATGAATGATGAAGACAATGAATGAGTGATAATGAATAGGTTCTAGGATGTTATAATCAAATTATTTATAGTGTTATTAATATATATATATATATATTATTCTTATATAAAACTATAGGAAATTAAAATTTATTATATAAAAGTTGAAAATCACATTCAAAGCATGTTGGAATTAATGTAAGGGTTTGTTCTTCAATCTCATTTTTTTGTGAGGTTGATTATACATAAATTTAAATTGAATTAAATGATAATATGTTTCCCTTTTAGAATAAAAATAATATATTATTCTATATTTACATATTATTTTTCATTTTTTCCTTTTCATTTACCTCTCTATAATTACTCAATATTCCAAAATAATGGTTTTTGTAGAACTCCGACATTATCTTTCAATTAATTTAGGAATATTTTTCATCCATTTCATTATTATCTATATTAATTTTTAAATAATATTTTTATAATAATAAAATGATTTATTAATCACATATATTAACTATAATTCAATTTCTATATAAATTATTAAAAGGATTCTTCTTCATTTCTTCCAAATAATTTAATTTTTACCCAAAATGTGACTAAATATTTTTTATTATGATCAACAAAAAATTGAATTTTACCACCATCATAACTATTATATCATTTCAAAAATATATACTATATTCCACTGGCCATTTTCATGAAAATATTTTACCTACTCTTTTATAAATTTTTAGATTATAAATATGTTATTTGAAAATGTAAAGGGATGTTTCAACATTGATGGTTCCAATGATATTTTGTAAGTTCCCAGTTTTGGAAAGGAATTTTTTCATTATGTTTTGGTTGAATCCATTTTTTTGGCTTCAAGGGATGTTTCTTGAATGTGTGAGAGGCCTTGGGGGTGTTCTGGGGGCTCGAGGCACAAATGAAAGGAAATATGGTCAAGACAGGCTAGGGCGCACGCCCTACGCACGGCCAGGAAAAACGTGCGGCCTGCCCAGGCTAAACTGTGTGACCCATACTCCTCCAGAAAATAGCATGCACACGGTTTACACACGGTTTTCCAAACCATGCAGACAAACTATACAGCCACTTAATGTTGGGAAAATTACAAGTTTTCCAATCCGGGATTTAAAACCCCACTCAAGATATCCTCTCATTTCCTCCCTCTCCACCATAGGCACGAACCAAATCTCCAAAAGGCTCCAAGAGACCGATATCCTTTGATTATAGGGAGTTTTTGGTGTCGTTAGTTGCAGATCCAATCTCCAGGTAAGCCTAATCCCATCCTTGATTCTCTTTTTGGTTTAGTTTTTGTATCTTCTCTCCCTCTCATTTCGAAGATCTAAAACCCTATCTTTTGGGATTTTTTAGGTTGAATCTCCAGAGGTTGGTTGGATCGATGCCTAAGGACTTGATTGAGAGTGCGTTCAGTCACAGTTTCAAGCTAGATGATATACAAGTGATATCCCATAGTTATCTGGGTATTTGTGCATGGTTTGTTGTGTTTTTTCTTTCCTTTGGTTATGTTTTAGATAACCTAGGCATATTAGGTAATAATGGTGTTTAAAATGGAAATGGGGTACCCACATGATCCCCATGGGATGTGTTGAGATACACTTGAGCTAATTGGGGCCATCCATGAGATGTGCTAGCACTTCCTGGATTTAGGGATTGATATTAAACAAGTGACCTAGTGTTAATGAATTGTATATCCCTTGTTAAATATTTTGGCATGATTGGTTGAACTTCGAATAATAGTTAGGTGATGCAACTAGAGTTGGAAATAACATAAGGGTTAAAGTGGAATGGGTTAAATGGTTGATTCATGGGATTGATGACCAGGTTAAATGGGTTAATATATAAACTGATTAAGGACCACAATGGGATATATTATGGGTTTAATGTTGAATGATTAGTGAGACTGGAATTACACATGGGAATGGGGTGAATGGTTAAATAATGTGAAATGGTAAGGTGTTAATGGGTCAAGTCATGCGGTGGTTTCCCATGTGGGTTGTTGTGAATAGTGTATGCCGAAGGGAAATGGTTTTGATGGTTGATGGTTACATATATATAAGCATTTGGACATGGATTCGTAGAGTATGGTATGACTTGAGGATCTACCCCCATGTGTTGAGCTAAGATTGAGGTGCCAAACTCCAACCTAATTGCACGGGTTAGGAAAGGGGACTGAGGGTTTATTCCCCTAATGATTGCATCCACCCGGACTGAGGCTTCAAGGTGAGGTTATGTTTGTTATGAGTGGTTATTCCTAGTGAGATAGGATAAAAATGTGTTTACCCACTGGCATGTGTTTGTTGGTCTTAGACCCATGTAACATAATTTATGTGATTAACTGATGGAAATGTGATGAAATGGAAAATGGTGATGATGGGTGTGTAATGAATAAAAATGGATATGGAAATTACTTTGGAGTTAAACTTGTTAATGGCCCCATAATTAATTACTTGGAAGTTATCATTCATATTCCCTTTACGTGCACTACCTGCTCATACTGGATATTTTGTAGACAACGTTGGCGGTGGCCTACTGAATTGTACTCAAACCCTACTCAGGTCGCCACTGGGTACCCAAGCATACTTTATGTTTGCAGGTCAATATAAGGGAAAGGGTCCTTTCCAGATAGTTGATTGGACATGGGTGGAACTTTGTGGAGTATCTTGACTGGGAGTCAGGACCATTTGGTGGATTTTGGTTGTTGTCTTAATTTTGGGGTTTTGTCCACCTTTGCACTTGTAGTTTGACATGGCATATTTGTTTATTGGAAATGGTTGTCATACATGTTACTTTTCTATTGATTATTGTTACTGCTATTGGTTTATTTCTGTTGTGTCTTACTATGATAAAAAGGGGTATAGTCTCCCCATATGACCACATAGACCCTCGCTGCTAGTCGACAGCCTTTAGCGTATGGGGAGGCGCGCTTATGGTCATTTAACCACCAGGTTGGGGCAATATTTTAGTGGTTTCTGGGTCGAAGACATTACATATTTTAACAGTATTTTTTTTTCTATTTCATCATCCATTGATTTATATAATTATTTACTAGGGATAAAATATAATTATACAATCAATCATATTACTCTGGATGGATTATGATCAAGTTTATCTATATCATTACTAGGTAAAATAATAACATATATTATTTTTTTAATATGATTGTTTATTATGGTTATGCATTGTGTTTTTAATAATTTATTATATGATGAAACCATTAAATCATGTATATGATAAGTGATTCCCATTAAATTCCCACCATGAATCAGTATATCTCATGATTAAAACTACTTCAAATATATTTCATATTCCATATATATTTCTGAATTATGTCATGGAATGAGTCCTTTATCATAAGATTAAGATATATATCATTATAAAAATATTCTTCTATCCATGTGATTTTTTATCTCTTCATATCATCCATGGGGTTAGTCCCAATTTTTAGATTAGTTTTATATAATATTTGAATATCTTTATCTATTCTATATTATTATTTCTTTATTTTTTCTATAGTTACATCAATTGTATGCATCATGGTACTGGGTATTTAAGCTCACACTTTATTATATTTTCCTTTTCATGGGTTTCCAAAAATGAAAATTTTTAGGGATATAATAGAGGAAACGATATATTAATTACTTAAATATTAATTTATATTTCTTTTTCTGAATATTTTATTAGAATCATATTTGTATAAAGTCCTCCAAGAAAAATAAACTATTTTATCCTTTGGGTTGTGATCCATTATGTCATATTACAATATAGTAAAGTAACCCTATATTATAGGTTACTGGTGTTGGGGTGTTATGGACAGAATAAAAGAATGTTTAGTATAAGCATTGGGAACTAGATTTAGGAAAACATATATTAGAGAATGTATTACAATGAAAGATTCTAATGAATGATCGATATATATATATATATATATGATAATATCATATTTATTTTATAATGTTTATACGATATATGTTTTATATAGAATATACATCAATATACGGATTATTGAAATTGGATTTATTTATGGAATAGATTCATATAGAGGTAATAACATTGAATAGGGAATATGGGGTAATAACTCATTCATCATTGGTGTAAGATGATTGGATTTAAGACTGTACACCAAACTAAAAACTATTATGGAAAATGAATCAGTTGATTAACAAGACCTTTTCAAACTCTTATGAAATATATAGAATCATTTTTTGATTTGAGTATATTACCAAGGATAATGTGTTTATGATTCTGATATTATTATTCATAAATATTCCATTTACATTATGTTTTACAATATATTTAAAATAATATATTATGATTTAAAATACACAATGTTATTAGTATATTGACAATATGATATATTTTATAAATTAAACATAATGTATTGAATATAAACACTATTATTGAATGTAATATATATAGGTATTTCCCTCTTGGTAAATAAACTTAATCAATAGTTGGAGCTGAAAATATTATAACTATATTAGGGTAGATGACTCAGATTCTGAGTAATTGTTATTCCCATGTAGATAATGTTGCTGCTCACCAACATAATTCAATATATTGGGACCCATTGTTGTTATAAAAACCTACCTCATTTAATGGGACTATAAATGCATTTTTTTAAGGATCATGTTCTTTGAGAATATTTCTTTTATTTTTGGGAAGTAGTGAAAGATAGAATTTTATCATTGTATTTTATAATATTAATTTTGTCTTTCTATCAATGATGGTTATTTATCCTACAAAATAAGTAGTTTAAGGATATAAATAATATAATTTGGAAGGATTTAAAGTAAACATTATTAAGAAATCATACCATCATCTACAATAAGTATCTATGGATATGAAATTACACAATCTAATGTAAAATGTGAGAGAAAATTTAATAGGAATGATGCTAATCAAACAAGGCTAGAAAAATAATTTTTTGGATTATGCACATAATTCAAGGATTATAATTGATAATTTCATAAATATTCTAATGAATGGACTATATATTAAATAATATCATATAAATTTTTAGTATTTGTTGACATGGTATCATGTTCTATAAATATAACAAAATATTTATCTATGTATTTAGTTTTCTATTAACAAATAAAGCAATAAATTGGTTGTAGTTAGTTTGGGAAATGAATTGTGTATATATTGAAAGAGTTAATCAAGTAATTTCTAAATTTTTATTGATTTTGATATAAAAAGTATGGAAACATCTTGATGGGAATGGTTTTTTTCATCAATTATTTTGAGAAAGGGCATCATAATTATGATTGAATGGAAAATACTGAATCTTGCAATCTTAAATACATAAAAAATAATTAGATGGGAACTATATTCAAATATTATCTATGAATAAAATGATTTTTACTTGGAATATTACATTGAAGGAATGATTAGATTATGAAATATTTATAGTTATGTTTAAGGTACCTAAATATGTAGTGGAGGGTATGTTCAATGAATCCTCTAACTTAGAAAAAATCATAATTTATTATAAATATACAAACTCTATAATAAATTCCATGTTTTCCATAAAAATTAGATATTTATTTAAAACCCTAAAATTTTAGTTTTCAATCTGAAGTCTGTGTGCACATATTAATTAAATATAGATATTTTATTCCATCCCCATTTTGACACATAAACATAAACTATTAGAAAACATGATTATTATACATATTGTTGTCTTTTACTATAATTAGTCTGGATTGGTTTTAAAATTGTAATGTTATAATTTTCTATAAATATAAGGTGACTACACTTTCTATGGATATAAGGAACCACATCTATCTATAGGGAAGACTATATCCTCAAAATCTTTTTTGAATCCACCACCAGTATATCTCTTTAATGAAATTCCTAGAGAAGAAGAGCAGTAAAAAGAAATAAATGGGAGAGCTTCCCCTAGAATAGTGGATATCCCTATTAAAATATAATATATTGATTTTTTATATATGATCTATCTTAAGACCCACCTGAGTGTGATGTTGAGTTTTCTACTGATATCATCTTACATTCAACTAGTATATATTATACTCATTGTAGGACATCCACAATTGAATTAGTTGAACTAAAGTAACAACTATAGTTGTCGTGTTATAATTTTTTATACACCATATTATTTTATCATGGAGATTATCTATTGGTTTTTATCAAATATATATTGTCTTATGTGGTTCTCCATCGATTGTAGGGAAATTAATTACATTACAACAAATAAACATTTATCCACTATACTAAATTGATCACTAACTTGTTTATATTTTTGGAGATCAGTATGTTCAAAAAAATTATAATTATTATGGGTTTTATAAACAACATATAAAGAAGGGATATGTCCCAAAGATAACATTTCATTTAGGTTATGGAAATTAAAAATTTATATTAATTCCATCTTGATCAAATAATTCAATGTATTTTTTTAGGGATGTGAGGAATAGATTGATCTATTTCATTCATAATAATTTTATTATGGTATTTATATATTATATCGTGATATGGTATAAATTATATTATCAGAATAATATTAATTTGGAATCACTATTAAGAATCTCATAGAAAATGAATCAAATAGAAAAATTAGAAAATGTGAATTTTAGATTTTGGATTGTTTGACTTTTTCATATTGTCGCTAAGGATTTAATATTGGTCCAAACATTAAATAAAAAGGAAGTGATAGAATATCTTATTCCAAAAAACAATATAACTATGGTACATATTTTCCTTTGATTATGTAATATCTCGCGCCTCTAAAAATTTCTTTGGATGAGATGTAGGTGCTATTAAACATAGAGGATATCCCTTGACATCAATGGAATAAAATAAACACCAAAGGCATTGATGATTACTGGGGAAAATTTTACCTACTAATATAAAAACCTCATGAACAAAAATGAAGATAACTAATTATATACAATGCATGTAAATATATAAAAACGAATTCAAACATGAATATCATACCAATGTAGTAGATATTATAAAAAAGTAGTACTCTACCAACGTAGTAAGGGAAAATATTAAATGACACTAAAGTGGAAACTATTTTCCTTTTTTATGTTTTGGTTTTTTATTAAATAATTTTTTTTACTATTTTATTAAATAAAATCCAGTTAATTACATCCAAATAAATTTTATTCTTTATATTTTTGTATAATCATTTCTATAAAAAACATTTATTAAAAAAATTCACTTATTTTGATTTATTTATATTAAAATTATTTATTAAAAATTATAAATATTGAATTATTTAAAATTTATTTCACATTCAGACACATCATAATTAATCTTATTAAATAATTTCAATATAAAAATTAATAAATTATTGTAAATAACTGTAAAATTTTATTACTAATATAAGGGTCAAATGAGTTTATCGAGGATTAAAATAATATATACAAACAAATAAATATCCTAAATATTATTTTATTATTAAAATTAGACCTTATATAACCATACCCTTGAATTATTGGACATTTTTCCAACTTTTCCAAAAATAAATTATATAATAATTTTAATCATTTACGTAATTCCATGACAGTTCTTCCCCTATCTAATAAATATGTACCTTTTCTACTCATTTATCAAAAATCCTTCAACATTATTTCAAGGAATATAACTACAAAAAATAAATCCTTTATTCCATACTTTTATTATTTTTCTTTTTTAATTCTCTAAATTGTTTCCTAAGAAGGGTTGAAGTGTAATCCAAAAGAAAATATCTCAATGAAGAGGAAATTGTATTTAAAAACTCTTTAAATGTTTATTTCATATTATAATAAATATAAAAATATTATACAATAAGAAAAAAAATTAATCATGTCTCTTAAATATACTAATATGTTTTTATGATTATGGTAAAACCATTTCCACCTCATTTCCATCTTATGGAAAATAGGAACATCACTCATGTGTATGTATGACCTACCATTTCTACAAAGTAGTGTAATTAATTTATAATCACCAATTAAATTGTATGTTTATAAATATTGAACTAATTAAAATATTTTATATTTAAAAAACAATTGTGATTTATTAAATATTATATATCTTCTTCCTTTTACCCTACAACCCATTAAATAACTGATAATTTTATACCATCGTGTGTGTGGAATACCACCTCCACAAAGTAACGTAATTCAATTTTAATGTCCACCATTCATGGATGAATATATATATATATATATATATATATATATATTATTCATTTAATTATTAACATTAAAGATATTATTAAACAAAGATCAGTAATGAAAAACCATAATTACTGGAATGAAACATAAATAAAAAATGAAACAATAAACACCTTAACTTTTGATGAAAATGAATTAGTGTTAATGAATGGGAGATGATATCTAATAAGTAATTTTTTTAACATGTGTATAAATATTATTCACATATATTATTATAATAAATTTAAATTTAATATTCTAGAAGGTAAAATCAATTTCCGTAAAATTCAGACCTAATATAAAGGTATATTCTTCAATATAAATTTTTTCTAGATTAATTCTATTTTATTTTATATTTAATTACATTTTAAAATATTTAAATTTTAAACAAAATTTTTTTTATTATTTGGTTATGTATGAAGTTCATATGTTTCTATTTCATTTTTCTTCCTTCCAGTACAAAAAATACTAACAGATATTTATGTGTAAAACTATATTGTTCTTCTAATCGGTCTGAAATATATATTACCCATGTACATATTAACTTTAAAATATTTCAAAAATGTTTTTACTAAGTTAAATTAATTTAAAAATTTAATTTTAACACATAATTAAGTTTCTATAAAAGAGAGTAAAATAGATATTCCTTCCATTTTCTGAAAACGGTAATTTTTACAAATGGTGTGACCAAAATCGTTATTTTAATAATTTTCACAGAAATTATTTTTCCCACCATCATGAATAATATTTTCATTTTAGATAACATTTATATTTTACGTGGTTATTTTCCATTAAAATCTTATTTTCTAATATTCTATATTTTTTATTTTAAATAAGTTATTTAAAAATATAAATGGTATCTTCAACAAGATATCTTCTACTATTCTTTTCATTGTGTTTTTATTTATGTAAAAATACATTAAAAATATTATTATTTATAGGGTATATACTATAATGATGTGATTAACTATATTAATTTGGATTGAATATTAAAATGTTGTTATATTTATTGACCATGGAAAATATTATCAGTTCATATGATAATTTTTTATACGAATAGTTATGTTAATAATGTGACAAATTTTTATTAATTTATTTAATACAATGAATGAATTTTAGTTTTAATGTGATTGGTGGGTGAATTTATTTCATCATTATTCATTGTTAAGTCTCATGAAAATATCTATTTTTTATTCATTGTATATAGTACATTTTTTTGTATGATGGCAGGGCATGTGGCCTTGATAACGAGATTATAATGGATAGAATTATGAATATTATCATTATGAATGTCATTTTTGTTTTCCATGTAATTTTCACTATATTTATGTCAATAATTTATTTAGTTCCCTTTTCTGATATTAATTATATGGAAGATTTGATATTTGTATATCTATTCCATATTATTCATGAAATATTTATCCTATGATAGATTTTCTATCTTTTTTTCCTTACACAACATTTGATCTCATCCTTTAATACCTTTTATTTTCATTACATTACCAATAATGTATTTGTGAATAATTATGGTGATATACTAGATTAAATTATGAAGTTCTCACAATAATATTAATTTTCATTCCATGTTTTAAAAAGTTACATGAGAATCATGTAAATATCTACAATCCTAGGACCAATAAAAAATTATTTATTTTAGGATGTGATACATTGTATCCTTTTCCAAAATACTAAAATAACCATCACCTTTGGTTTGTTGAAGTTAAGGTATCCCATCATATATCATTTCAAAAAATAGATGGTGTCTAATTGAGACATCAACTTGAAATTTGTTTTATCCCAAGACAAGTTGGTTGAAATTTTCACCCAGGATATTTCAAATAAAATATTTTATAACCTATGTCTAAACATGGGGTATTATCCACTTTATTATACTTATAAATACGTGGTATGACCCTACATTATATTTGTATTATATTTCCATAGCGAGATAAGTATGTTCATAACTCTCTACCACTAATATATTTTTTAAAAGTTATTTTTTATCATTTATATTATATTTTTTGTGAAAATGGGGGTGTTATTTTTCTTTTTTATGCTTATAAATTTAGTAGAATAAAAAATTATTAATTTTATAAAATATTTCTTTTCATTGAGAAATGTAATTCTCTTTAAAACATTTCATTACCATCTATTTTAGTTTCAAGATGATTATATTTTAGTAAATGATATTATTTTGTTATTCATGAAGGTTATTTTGAGTATTAATATGTTGTTTATATAACAATATTGTATCTAGTAACCTAGATAATGTTCATAATTTATAAAATTATCAAAGATAGAGTGGTTCAAATCTAAATGTATCAATTAGTTTATCATTTTAAGAGAAAAAGATTCATATATGACACCCATTTAACATTGGGAATATAAAATTAAACATAATACAAAACAAAATAAAATTAACTACATCCATGAAAACTCAATCAAATATTTATTACTTATATGAAAGGTACATGAAAAATTATTGGTGAGATCAAATCCATATTAAGGGTTATGTATAGTGGAATATATCATGATTTAATAATTAATCAAAAATATAGAAATTTAAATAACTAAATCCAGGTAAAATTTATTCAATAACATGGATATAATTAGTAGACACTTTGTATTAAATATTTATGGGTAAATAAAAAAATTATTTCCATTTAATTAATAAAATGAGAATGAAAAGAATCCAAATATAATATAATTATGAAAATATCATTGATAATATTATTAAAAAAATTCAATGAAGTAAATAATTAATTATTAGACATCATGATATGAGAAATAATGATACCTCTAATATTAATACCAATTACTATTTGGTTTTAAACTATAGTTAGAAATACATTTAATCTAGAAAATTTATTTTTCTAATGAGACATGTCCATGAATTGAGAGGCTAAATAATTACACACCACACCCATCACGACTTTTATAAATTATTCCTCATATATTGACTAATAATTTTAATCCATCGATAATATTACATATTAATAAATATATTCATTTGTTGAATAACACAAATTTTATAGTTTTTCATTATTTAATAAAATATCATTCAATGTAAACACAATATGCTTAAATTGTATACATTTAAAAAATATTAAAATTTATGATAGAAACAATATTGATAACCTTGAATTGAAATAGTAAACATCTTGAATAAATATATATTCATGTTAAATGAATTAAGGGGTAGTATATAAATCATATGAATGTGGATAGGTTCATGTTAAAAAATATGTCTTAAAGAAATGGACATTGAGACAAAATCAATTAAAATGATAACAATGCTGAAGTGATAATTAATAAATGAATGGAATCTATATATATAATGTCGATAAAAATATAAAAAGATGAAATATAACATAATGTAATTATAATTCACTATACACATAATCATATATTCTCAAAATAAAATTAAAATGAAATCTATCCCAATGAATGAAAATTGAGTTGTGAGACTATTTAACACTTGGATACTTTAATGTCAAATTATTATAGAAGTAATAATTGAAAATAAAGATTAAACAACATTAATAATGAATTATTCAAGATATTAACTTTAATATTGGTTTTTTGTAAACAATATAAAATTAATTAGGTGCACAAAAATATAATATTCCTCAAGGAAGGAAATTTAGACAATGTTCCTTACCAAATGATTAACATTGTTAAAATTCACTTAAACAATGTTATAACGATTTCAATAATTTTAATAATATATAAAATAACCATATTAATACTTATAGTAACAAATAGAATCATCTTATAACTTTTTTACTAAACAATTGTTCATAATAGTTCATCATTATCATTGTTTCATGTGATAATTACCTTGTATTCTCATTCCTATTTTTTTTAATGATTTGATTCATCTATATATGATATATATTCATGTTATAAATAATTATATTGATGTTATCAATATCATATTTACATAGTAGATATGTTTTTATAACTATTTAATAAATTAGGACATGAAAAATGAATTACATCACTTTATGGAGATGGTAGGACTTACGTATGTACGAGTGGCGATATCATTCCCTTAACCAGTGAAAGGGTAAAGAATTTTTTCATATATAAAATTTATAGAATAAATAAAATCCAATATATATCGCATTTATTCCTTAATTTCATCCTTGTTACTTTTAATGTAATTTTTATATGAAAAATGAATCATATCTCTTCGTGAGTCAGTAGTCCATTGTACACACAAGTGATGTTTTCGTATTTTAAATGGAATTGAACCTAAAAAAGAAATATGTGGTATTAAAATTAATTATGTATATTAAAATCATATATATCATATTCATATCTCAAATAAACTATTAAAAAAAGTATTTGATGGTGGTGATCAAATTCTAGTTAAATCATTTTGTGAGGCAGTAGTTTGCCACACACATGGTCGACTATTTTATTTCCCATTTGATGTATGAGGATATGTATATATGTCATAAATAAACATAATTACATCATATTATATTTAATATTTGTGTGTTATTATAATATCATGAATCAATAATATTTTTAGCAGGTGGATGAAGAAATAAAATGAAAACACTTGTTTTGGAGTGTTACCTTTTCTTTGATGACCTCCATAGGTTTACACCGTATTCTATTATAGGATGACATTGTAATGAAACCATTTATTATAGTTTGAGGTGATGGAATTATTGAAGTTATTTTGTAATTTATTTTCTAGTAAAAATGTCTTGAAATGTGTGAATATTCTAGGATTTTGAACTTTTATAAGGGGGGAGAGGACACACATAGTATTTCTGGGGATAAAGAATTACACATAAATATTTATCATTTCATAAGTATACAAAATTATTTGTTATAAACTAAAATATGTTATAAGGAATAAATATATCCATAAAATGTGATTTGTAAATGTTATTATGTTTTTATTACTCTTGTCTACTTTGTTTAACGACCTGGTATATTAGTTTTCACCATAATCATGGTAATTAAATTTCACTACATTTAAAATTCATAATGCAAAAAAATCAAGAGTAAAATATTACATATTTAAACATAATGATTTCAATTTTATTAAACACTTTTTAAAAAAAAATAAATTAAAATTAGTAGAAGAATCAAAATAAAAATTATACTCACAAACGCGATAAAAATTCTTGTTTCCAAAAAGAAAATTACTGTATGAATGGAATGTTTTTATATTGATATTGAACATAAATTGATACCAATAACCTAAATTGAATAAATTTTTACATATTTTTTATTCTTTATATTTAAAACAAATAAAATTTATTTTTACATTGTAAAATATTTAAATTTAAATGCATCTTTCAATACAAATTATTATTCCTTGGAATTCATCAAAAACAAAGTCATTTCTAAAAAACACCAAAACTTAGCATTAAAATAATTTTGATATGATGTTTTAAAAAAATATTCAATTTTATCAAATAAATATAATAAATGTGTAAAAAATAGTTATATTGTAATTGAGAAAGAATCGACGAAATAGTTTCCATCGAAAAAAATATATTTTATTTCCGAAAAAATTTCTTTTATTTCAAATGGATACTTATTTTTAGTTATAATGAATAGATAAAAAATGAATGTGTGTAATCTATATATATTTTTTAAAATATAGTTAGTCTAATTAATAATCTCCAATTTAATTGATTTGTTATAATGGTTATCTTTTAATAACACATTAATAATGTATCATGTCCCATTTAAACCTTGTGTGGTGCACATCACAAGATATAAAATATATTTACTTTATTTATATGGAAATAATATTATAATCCCATTGTGTTAATTTATTTCCTACTATAAAAATTTTATCCATATTATTTTAGATATATTACCATCAAACCAGATGATTGTACGTATTCCTCATAACATCCTCAAAGTCCCACATTACTTCATCTATTTTTTGATTTCCCAAAAGTACATTTACATGTCAACTCATCCAATTCCTGAATAATTTATCATTAGTATCAATAATATGGATGGGTTATTCAATGTATTATTGCAATGGTTCCAATTCTATTTTATAAATAGTGATAACACGCATTGGGTCTGGAATGTAATTCTAAAATAGTGATATATGGAACATATAGTGCACTTTTGATAGAATTGCTGGCATTTCCAAATTCTAATCCATATCTCTAATTCATTCTAGAATTTCAATGGTTATCATTGATATTTCTCTCAACATTACATTCTTGTTACACCTTATGAAACCATTCTATGGATAAACTATTATGAATACATAATCTCCCTCTTCAAATTTTTAATTGTTCTACTGATTATCAACTTAACCTTTCTTCCAAATATGAGATATTTTTTTAAATGAATTAATAGTGTTTAATTTTTGTTTAATATTCAATAAGTTGTTGTCCTATAAGTCACTATTAACCAAATTTATCCAAACAATTTGGATTATGACATATATTTCTATATAATGATTCATATGAACCCATTTGAATAATTAAATGGAAAAAACTACTTGAAAATTATATAAATCTTAAATAATTATCCCATAAAACTTGAAAAACATTTTATCCAAACATTAGACTTTCTACCATTGTTCTAATAGACCACTCAGACTTTTTATAAATTTTAGTATGGTAGTTAGGGTTCAAATTAATCTCTGTATCAAGAGCCTTCTAAAGACTCGTCAATGGTTTTTTTGTAAAAATGGGATCTTGATCAGAAAAAATCGAATGTTTTGTTCCATGAATTCTGAAAACATCAATAGAATATATGGTTTTGAGGCGCTCTAGAGATAAATAATCACTTTCTGTATAGAAATGGGTAGATTTGATCACTGTATTGATAATAACCCATATTGCATCATTATTTCTAGGATTCATTAGCATCCAAATAAATAATTATATATAAAATTCATCCAATGTGAACACAAGATGATTAAGTGGGAGTATGAATCCTATTGGAATATATCTCTCATCTATTACATATTTAAAAATAAAGAATCAATATATATTGACCTTAATTTCCCACATAATTTTGTCCCCAAAAAATGTTTCCTCAAAATCCTATAAAAATTTGTGTTATCCAGATGATAAATGTTTTTTTATATGTAAGTATCATAAAAAAATTAAACTTTTATCTCAACTATAAAGGTTAAACAGAATGGTATTTCAATATTTTTGGATTTCATCATCACAAATGTTTTTTGCCAATATCTCAACATTAATATCATTAATTTTCATATAAAAATTCACATAACCAGATTAAGAAAATTTCTTATTTTTTAACAATGATGTTATTAATATCATTTGAAATATTAGTGATATATTCTCATTTATAACATCAATCATATACATATTTACTTGATCTAGGTATATAAAGTCACTCTCAATGTTCATTTGAGTTCAAACTCTACTATATTTAATGCTCAATGTATCTTCCACCATATTTACATTACATGGGTGGTGGTGTATTGAGAAAACATAATCCTTGTGTAGATTAAGTTATATCATTTTCCTCCTGTTGATCCATTTCTATGAAATTTGTATTTTAGGATTTTTATTGTTTATAAATTTCATTTATATTACACCATAAATATAATATCTTTTTATCATTAATGAAAATATTAAATCTTCCAACTCAATATCATGGTTTGGATTGTTATGTTTCTGATTCATTCACTTCCTTCATAAATTAGAAATATATTTATTGTTTTAGATAACAAGACACCCTTATCCTATTTTTTATTCATCAATATATCTAATAAAACCATTAATTATTAGTATTAATATAGAAATATGATAATTAACAAATCTTGTCTTCAACACTCCAAAAAAATCACCACATCCCATTTTATAAACAAAAATAACTCCTCTGACTACAATTATTTTTAATGGGTTTTCCTATCAAGGAATACTTTGAAGGGATCATTATTAGAAAACCAAAAAACCAATGAAACTTAAAACTGAAGTTATTTTCTTTGTTGTAGGCCATTCTATTAATTCCATTGTCTTTACTAGTTCAATTGTGATTCTATCCTTGGAAACTATATGGATAGGAAAAAAATTCATAAAGCCATAAATAACACTTACCTAATTCCCCGTAAAACATTTTTCCAATAGGTGTCTCAAGAATAATCTAAAACTGATTCTCATTGTCCTTATAGATTTTATAATAAACTATGATACCGTCAATTAATGACATAACAAATCATCAAGATAGTATTTGAATAATTTTTTCAATAAATACACAAAAACATAGGTTGAATTAGTTAATTAAAATACTATTACATTAAATTCATAATTTATATAACTCATTTGGAAATATTTCACTTATACGTCTTTATTCATTACTATTCATTGATGATACCTAGATTACTGTTTAACAATTAAAAAATATTGAGGTCTATGAAGATGATATAATTAGTAATCAGTGTGAGGAAGAGGATAATTTTTCATTATTGTAATAGAATTGATTTAAATATAATCAATGCAGATACTCGTGGACCTATATTTCTTCATAACAACATGAAAATGAGCTCCTTAAGGGAAAATAATTGAAAATAAAAATACCTTATTACAAAAACATCAATGTTGTTTCTTCAACTCCACTAACTCCATAGAGGTCATTCAATAAAGGTTATTGATATGGAAAAACCATTTGATTATAAAATGACTCGAGACATGAATTCATTCATTAATGGATGTCTAGGAAATTACATAGGAAACACATCAATGTATTCATGTATAACAACATCGTCTTCTCTTTAAATATTTCCATATCCATCCAAAAAAATTTCGTTTCTATTATTTCCCAAAAATCACATTTAGAATAACTTTTGGGGGTGGATTTGAACATGTATTATATGATGAACTCTCTCCTCTAAATAAATTCAATTAAATATCTTCATCAGGAATATATATTTCCATTTACTGTCAATAAATTTTCCATAATATTTTCAAGTCCATTCCTTACAAATGTTTCTTACAAAGTAAAACATTAGTATAATAATTGAGTAAAAATATATAAAATAATGATTTTTTATAATAGGTACTTTATATATCATTAATTATGAGATACTTTCACTATGTGAAATTATATACAGATATATTATTAAAATAAATGGTAAATGTTTAATTTTCACAGAATTTTGTTTTTAAAAAAACAATGAAATGATCCATAATCAAATAAAGAAACAAAAAAAATTACAGATATGATTAATATAAATGTCCCCACATCCTTAATAACATTCACCGTAGATTTAATGGTCATGTAATCTTGGACATATCCTCTTAGACACTTGTATTGTTGATTTCATTAACACATGGGAAATTTTGTATGAATAATATTTCATTTAATAACAAATAATGAACTATACATCATTTCTTTGTTTCTTCCATGTATATTCATGATCCATATGACCCTTATCTACATACATATAAAAACTCCCATTTTTATAAATAATTTACTAGGATGAATATTTTTATATTTTTCACAAGTTGGATATTACTTTATTCTCTTCAACATCTATGAGGTATTCACTTTTACCTAGGGTTGGGAAGAACATGTGTTCTATTAATTTTCCATAAATATTTAATGTCTAGATAATTCCATCTCTGTTTTTATAGAGTATAGAAATATTTCTTCACATGATGAAAAATTATGAGAGAATATCTCCCATTAGAGTCATTCCTTATGTCTTTTAATGATATAGTGAATCTCAAACTCCTTGTTGATTATATATTCCATATCATACCTGGATAAAACTATAAATAACTCCTCATACTCAAACAGACATTCTTATTCCTTTTTATTTAATCTATGTAACATTCATTTCATTTTAATTTTTTGATAATGATTTTTGTTTAAAAAAATATCACCTTAAATTTTATCCATTCTATGAGTTCTATTTTTAATTTCCTCCATTGTATTCTGAATCAATAACCACCATTGATCCACATATCCAATGAAATAATATAGTGCTTGTGTTTCTTTTCCATCTCTTCATTTCCCATGTCAACAAATATCTTCTGAAATTACATAATCCATCACTAAGTTACCATTGGATTAGTAGTCCGACAAAAATATGCAGAATTTTGATGACTAATGTGATCCAATATATTATAATAATAATATAGAATATCTTTTTTTCATAGACAAAAGTTTATTTTTCCTAACATGATTATAATTCTCTAATATAGACATGATTTTATTAGTTCCAAAAGTATCTATATTGTACCAATATGAAAGGTAATCACTATACTATCTGTTAGTATTGACCCCCTTCTTCAATCCAGGTTCTATTTCAACATAATAGATCCTACTGGATTTTTTAATAAAATTATGAATTTTAAATCATAACATATAAATCAAAATATTATATAACACTTAACAAAAATTTAAAATTTATGAATTTTTAATAGTATAATCATTAAAAATGGTTTCATTAAGTATATAATTAATTTAAATTCCTTCATATTGGTTTATAAAGAAATTATTAATTATCTAAAGAATATCCCTTTAGATTTCCAATCCTAGTCCATTATGAGGCCTTGTTTCATTCTCAAGATGAAACTGAGGTCATGCCCAATGTTCCCTTCTCAAAGTAATTACCCCTTGGTACATTCCTCTAAAACTATCTCCACATGTTGTATCCATACAAGGATGTATTTCTATGAAAAACCATATAGTGTCTTCATAACCTAAATTTTTATATTTTCATGTACACTAGTTATCAATGACTATCACCGTGCTATGTAACTAAATATGTAAAGACCCAGAAATCCCATCTAATTTTTTTAAAATTTATTGGAATTTTACAAGTCTACAAAATTTGATGGTGTATAATTTTGAGGCCCGGATTGACCTGAATGAATTTTTAAACTTTTTTAGGGTAAGTTTAGTAAACATGAGACCAGGTTTCTCATACCTTTGGACCAGTGCTCAGAATCGAAATCTAAGGACACCATTTAACCCGCAGTGCTTGTATTCGCATAAGGATACTTTCACCTCGATGACAGTTTGTCAAGGGTGAATGATAATTTTTGGGTTTTTTCATGGAAATAATAAATAAAATAAACACACATTTTATTTCATTTTTTTGTAACCACCCTCATGTGGATATTATGGGGTGGGGACCACCAGAGCCCAAAACCTCCCATGTTTTATTTAAGAGGTGGGGACCACCTGAACCAATTAATAAGGGCGAAACCTCCCAACTCCCTTTATAATTTGGAGAAGCCTCTTGAGCTTCCTCCACATTAATTAATCTAGCGCACCATATATAATTATGCCACCCTAAGTGAATAATTAACCCAATTTGAAATTATGCCTAAAATTAAATTGGGGGAATCATATCATATTTTTTCTACTCTCCAAATTTGGTTGAATTGGGAGTGGATAAATATTGGGTGAATGCTTTCCAAAGAAGAACACTCCACCAACATAGAACACTGACCACAAATTGGACATTCTTCCTTGGGACTTCATCCAATGTGGGATGTCTTCATCTATGACGAATCGACGTCCGTACTTCCTTCCCAAGCAAAATTCAACGGACAACTTGAGGTAGGGTTTTATTATGAATGATTATATATTTTACCCAATATTTTCCTTTCTAATGAAATGAACATGGATAAACATTCAAAATAGTTGATCTGCATATGTTTTCATTTGTGGGTTTTGAGAATAATCATTGCAGGAGGGTTTAACATTTCTTCCTTCTTGTTCTTGATGAGGCATATGTTACCACCCTAACATGGAGGCCATAGACCAATCAAACATATCCCATCCCCTCCACAAATCATGTGATGATTTGTGTTGTTGAACATGACAAAAGAGACAATGCAATGAAACTACCCCGCTTCCACCACTGCATTGTGACCTATGTGACCCACAGCTCTCCCACCCATTTCCCCACAAATCATCGTGCTGCTACCGCTGTCCAGGCTGAGTCGTCGCAACCGTCCACTGAGCCGCCATCTGCCGAGCAGCCGCCACCATCCGTCGAACCACCGTCCTCTACCGAGCTACCGCCATCTGCCAAGCCAACGCTGTCGGACCGCCCTCCCGTGGCCGGACCTCTGCCCCATGGTCGGACCTCCCCCACACGGCCGGACTGCCTCCCCACGGCCGGACCACCACCCCGCGGCTGGATCGCCCCTGTGTGGTCGGACCGCTGTCTTGCGACCGGTCAGCCAACCCGCTGTCGGTCTTCCGACCCGTGGCTGGACCACCACTCGTGGCCGAACTGTCAACCCACGGCCGGACCTCTGCCTCGTGGAAGAAACATCGATCTGCAACTGTTCTGCCTCCCCGCTGTCTTGTGTTTCCCTCAGCCGAGCCACCCCTTGCCCTCACGGTATCCCACAGCTGAGCAACCATCATAGCACCCTCACAGCCTACCGGGCAAGACCCAGCAGGCTGGATTGGACCCAACGGGCCAGGCCGTACTGCACGACTGGCCAGACCCAATGGGTTGGTCGGATCGAGTCTGACTGGACCTAGGCCCACTATGACCCATTTACTTTCTTTTGGACATTACATTGGCACCGGACGTCTGTTTGGTGAATCATTAGTGGCGTTGGGAAACATGGAGTGAGTCGATCCCATTGAGTGATACCCCACTGTGTTTTGGATCATAATGGGGAACAGTTAGGTTTGATCGAGAACGAATCCAACTGGGCCCCTGGGACTAAAAGGCTAATAACCCATAGATCGGGAATCTGATTGATGTGCCGTCAATTGCATTGAGATCAATATGATGTGGTGGACCTTTGAAATAATTATTAGTGGTACTTTGTGGTAGTTGGAATATCGACCTAATGATTGTAGAGAAGATCCTCCCAGAGACAAGAGAGAAGAGTGCAGAGACCTAGTGGCTAGCTAACACTTGATGACTGCTGACCATTTCAACTCGGAGTGACTTGACAGGCCCAATGGTTATAGCCTTTGTGACTCGGTAGACCCATGGTGGGGAGCACCTTGGTAACACGCCAAATCCACGATGGGGAGCACATTGGTGATGCGGCAGACCCACGATACTCGACAAGAGGAGTACCTCAATAAGCGATGAGTGGGAGCGCCTCTGTGTGAGGCGGAATTCCCACAGTTGGGAGAGACATAATGTGATGTCGCAGACTAACGATACTCGACGGGAGGAGTACCTCAGATATTCAAGGTTTGTGGGAAGCATATCTGTGTGACATGGAAGCCCCACTATACTTGATTGAGGAGGATTTCTCCAGCAGCCAATGTGTTTGACATTGTGACTGGAAATGATAAATTATACTAACCCTAAAATAAATCTTGGTGGAGCTGAGTCTGTACTTCTATGTTTTCTTCATGCTTGAGATTGACTAAATGTTAACATAGTTATATGTAAGGGCATATACATATGAAGGTTTATATGTTGATTTCATACTTTCTGTTTTTATCCATGATGGATTTTGTGAGGCCTAGAGGGTCTCGGCATCCCTAGTGAGTATCGCTATACTCCCCCCTTCATGGGATATTCACGCACCTTGTTGTGTTGGATGTAGATGACGAACATCACTAACTAATGCCGAGAGTACTAGGACTGGATGCTACCAAGAGGTGGACCATACGGCGTGTCGATAGGTAGAGGAGACGGGTGGATGTGGAGTGTCGAGGAGGCGATATATACCTAACCATTGGGTAGGAACCTTAGAGGACGACCCAATAACTATCTTTTATCTTTCTTCAGTTGTATTGCTTCATAGTTGTACTTGTACATTCCAGTTGGGCTTGTATTCAGGCCCCTTTTACTTATTTCACTCACTCTGTTTACAGTTCAGTTTACTTGTCTTCTTATCTTGTTGTGTGCTTGGTTACATGTTCTTACAGGTTATAAAGGCAGTCCCTTACCAGTTTTAGGGAATACGCCTTTAGTGCTAGTCTCCAGACCCTAGCCTATGGAAGGATAGCTTGGGATAGTCACATCATAGGCCCTGGGGGATGGTTCATGACAAATTGGTATCAAAGAAGTCGGTTCTACCATAGAACATGGACTCTAATCTTTTCTATGAAGCAATATAGTTAAGGGTAATGAGTGTTGTTTTCAGTTCTGGGAGACCAGTGTTGGTGTGGTGGCTAACATATCCCTAAACTGGGACCCTGGATTCTGATTTCCGACTCAACGCATGAAAACACTGATTGCATGGGTGATTTCAGTAGTTTTTCTTTGTTATTTTTTGAGTCAGCTCACCAGGTATAACTTTCATCTCACCAGTTAGAACGTTTTAACCAGGATATACGTATTTCATTTTAGGATTCCTGTAAGAAGATATTAAGCTATTATTATGAGAGCTATATGCACTGATAGCCCACCAAGTGATGAGGCCTTGATGCAGGGCCCATTTCTAGTAGAGGCACCAGTGGAGGCACCAGTGGAGGCACTAGCGGTACCAATCCCCATTGGGCCACTGATGGAACCATACCTATAAGCAGATAGTGCATGCATCTTGAGCACATTGCATGAGTTCCAATGCCAGATGCCACCTAGGTTCAGGGGAGAGACAAACCAGTAGGCGGCTGAGGATTGGCTGGAGGTTGTGGTGAGTGTCTTCCGACTCATAGAGACACAATCCTATCTCATGGTGATCCTTGCAACCAGCCTTCTCCAGGAAGCAGTTTGCAGATGGTGGAGCATAATGCTCCAGGTTCATGATGAGGTGACACTTATTTTGGAAGACATTGAGAGCCTTCTTCTAGCAGACATTGTCCCAACGAATCTTCATGCAGTGCACAGACAAGAGCTTATTTATCTACAACAGGGCGGCATGACTGTGGCTCAGTACATAGTGAGGTTCACTAACCTCTCACGCTTCCCCACATATATGGTGTGGGACCCTTTCTTCAGGGCCAAATCCTTCGAGTAGGGGCTCAAGCAAGAGATTTGGGATTCAATGATCTCACTCAGCATCTTGAAATAGGTAGGGGTGTTATAGAGAGCCCACTTGTTATAGAGTTTCCTTGTCGAGTTGTCACCAGCAATGAGACCCTTACCAGTTTTCACATAGCAGATTCTTCTACAGCTAGCAGCGGAAAGACATCAAAGAGGTCAATGCTGACCAGACCTACTGGTGGACAACCGCATGACTCAGGATCGGTTGTGTGGGGAACTCGAAGCAGAGGAAGTCATTTGAGGAGTTGGAAGTATTACGAATATGGCGGGTAGGGTCATATGGATCTTGACTGTCCAACCCGTTGTTTTGATGATCATCATATGATCGATTGAACAACATAGTTGTAGTACTTATAGACACAAGTTCTATTCATTCATTCATTCCCACTGCCCTCGATCAGTGATCCGAGATTCCTATGGAGCCATTGGCTCGATCCTTATAGCTAAAGACACTTACGGGAGAAGATTCGACGATTTTGAACTAGTGTCGGCAGTGCGAGATTACACTAGGAAGTGATAGATTCAACTGGGATATCCTTGTAGTGGCGTCGATTCCTTATGACATCATCTTGGGTATGGACTAGTTATCCATAGTCCATGATCAGATTGACTGTATTAGGTGCACATTGTGGTGTGTCCACAAGGATGGGGATATGTTTACCTTAATTGGTGAGAAGGGTCCTTTGCAGCATACTATAGAATTATTGGGAGGAGAGTGTAGCCGATAACTCATCATTTTCCAAGCCTTAAACTAGGAGCTATTGATGTGGAGAGTCTGAACTATCTTGTAGTGGTGGACCCATACATGGATGTTTTCCCTGATGATGTCACATGTCTACCTATTCACAGAGAGGTGGACTTTTACATTGACTTGTACCCCAGGACGACACCGATATCTACAAAATCATATCAAATGGATCTCTTGGAGCATCGTGAGCTACGAGTAGAGCTAGAGGACTGGTAGGGGAATGGATTAATTCGGTCCATTGTCTCTCAGTGTGCAGCCCTGGTTTTTTTCTCCATGAAGGCAGATGGGAGCTTGAGGATTTTTGTTGACTATCGGCGCCTGAACTAGGTGATCGTGAAGAACCAGTAAACACTCCCTAGGATTGACAACCTTTTTGATCATATAAAGGGAGAACAGTGGTGCTCAAGGATAGACCTCAGGTTAGGCGATCACCAGCTCAGAGTGCGAGACGGGGATATGCAAGAAGATGGCCTTCAGATATCAGTACGACCATTACGAGAACATGGTTTTTCCATTTGGTGTAACTAATGCTTTATAATTGTTCATCAGTCTGATGAATAAGGTCTTTTAGACATAACTTGATTGCTTCCTAGTGGTCTTAATTGGATACATTCTTATCTACTCGACTACTGAGGAGGAGCATGCATACCATTTACAGGTAGTACTAGACAAACTTCGAGATCACCAGCTTTATGGAATGATCTTGAAGTGCTAGTTCTAGATCTATGAGATTCAATTTCATGGAAATGTCATAGTATAGGATGTATTTGCAGTTGATCTAGTGAATATTGAGGTGGAAATTACTTGGGAACCACCCAGGAGTGTGACAAAGGAACAATATTTCCTGGGTTTGGTTGGATACTACTGGAGGTTTGTGCCAGATTCCTCCATAGATGAAGCACCACTATAATCCTTAAAGAAGAAGTGTCAATCCTTCGTGTGGTCATAAAGATGCCAAAAAAGTTTTCAAGAGCTGAGGCATAGGCGGAATAGTGCCCCCATCATGAGGCTACTAGAGGATGGTGTAAGGTATGTAGGTAACTGCAACACATCAATGACCAGAATAGGATGTGTCCTGATGCAGGAGCAAGCAGTGATGGCATATGGTTCATGATAACTGATACGGAACAAGCTGAACAATGCTACCCATGACCTGGAGTTAGAAGAAGTGGTCTTCTCCTTGAAGATGTGGCAGAACTATCAGATGGGTGAACGGTTTACAGTGTACTCTGATCACATGAGTTTGAGGTATATCTTCTCCCAGAAGGACCTGAGCCTGAGACATCAAAGTTAGATTGAGTTCCTTCTAGACTATGACTTAGATATAGGATATACTTCTAGGAAGTGGAACATTGTAACAGATGCACACAATAGGAGGTCTAGTATACAGCTTCTAGGTGAGGCGATTGAGCAGCTAACTGCCTTGCATATATCCTTTGTGGATATAGATGGAGCAGCTTTTCTACAGTCTCTTACAGTCACTTCCCTACTTCTTCAATGATTCAGGGAGATGCAATGTGGGAATGAAGAATTTGAGGCACAATGTGCTCAGATATCCATAAGACATGCACCTGTTGGATTTTGTAAAGGTAGGGAGCAAGTCATCCTCTTCAGAGGATGTACCATGGTACCAGTTTCACTTCAGGATGAATTTTTGTGTGAGTCCCACACATCCCCTCTAGTGGTACATCCAGGACTGGATAATATGTACCTAGACCTCCAACAGTAGCACCGGTGACTGGGAATGAAGAAAGAAGTAGCAGAGTTTTTCTCTCGGTGCCTCAGATGTCAGGAAGTGAAGATGAAGCATCAGGTATATGAAATATTGCTTCAGTCTTTAGAGGTCCCAGAGTGGACGTGGGATGAGATATCCATGTAAATCATGATAGGAAATCCACGTACATCCAGAGGGACATGACTTGATTTGGGTGATCATCAACCGAATCACTCTGTCGGCCCACTTCCTACTGATCAGAGAGCAGGGTTCAATAGGGAGCCTGGGATGCCTCTACATGAAGGAGATTGTGCGGCTACATGGATTAACTTTGCTGATTGTCTCAGATCATGACAAATGTTTTACTTCCTCTCAATGGATGGGGTTTATTGAGTCTTTCGATATATATCTTGGTTTGGGCACCGCCATCCATCCTTAGACGAATAGTAAAACTGAGCGGCCCATTCAGACATTAAAAGACTTGTTGTGTACCTGTGTCATAGACTTCGGTTACATCTGGGTGGATCACATATGTTTGGAGGTGTTTTCATATAGCTACGAGTATCACTCCACCATTAGGATGGAAACTTTTGAGTTGTTTTATGGGCGACCTTATAGATCACCTTTCTGTTGGAATGACCTAGGGGAGTCTGCAGTAGTGGGACCAGAGATGGTGTGGGCTACCATGGAGAAGGTGCAGATCATCCAGGATCTGACGAAGACTATACAGAGTGGGAAAATGTTTTATGCCAACAAAATATGGAGGCCTCTGGAGTTAGAGGATGGTGAACATATCATTATAAGAGTCTCACCCTGATGAGGACAATGGAGATTTGGATGAGGTGTCAAGTTATCACCGATATTCATTAGACCTTTTCAGGTCCCGAGTAGAGTTGGCAAGGTGGAATACTTCTTAGCTATTCCACCTCAGTTTCACTAGGTGTATGATGTCCTCCACGTGTCCCGACTAAGGTGATATGTGCACAAAACTTCTCACAGTATCGACCATGGAGAGATAGACATTGATGATGGGGAAACTTTTACGAAGGTTCCTGAAGAGATTGAGGATGTACAGAAACAGTTTCTTCATGGATGGTCGATACCTCTGGTGCGTGTTTTCTGGAAGCACCGAAACATCCATGAGTGAACATGGGACCAGGAGGCTCAGATGATTGCTTGTTACATCCACTTATTTTTAGAGTTTTGAGATTTGGCATATGAGGATGTAAATCCTGAGGTGGGGATAATATAGAGACCTAAAATTTCCATGTAATTTTTTTAAATTTATGGTAGTTTTACGAATCTGAGAAAATTGATGGCACAAAATTTCGAGGCATGGAGTGCCCAAAATAAATTTCTATACATTTTATTGGTTACATTCCGTAAACATGCAGGTGGGTTTTTATAACTTTTGAACCGGTGATTAGAATTGAAATCTGAGGACACCGTTGAACTTGCAGAACAGGTATTAGCATAAGGATACATTCATCTCATCGTTAGTTGGTCGAGGGTGAATGATAATTTGTGGGTTTTTAAAGGAAATAATAAATAAAATAAACACACATTTTTTTTATTTAGTTCAAACCACCCTCTTGTGGATTTTATGGGGTGGGGACTACCCGATCCAAAAACCTCCCAAGTTTAATTTAAGAGGTGGGGACCAAAAATACCTCTTAATGAGGGAGAAAGCTCCCAACTCCCACTTTAATGTGGAGGAGCCTCTTGAGCATTCTCCACAGTAATTAAGCCAACACAACATACATAATTATTCTAACCTAAGTGATTAATTTACCGAATTTGTAATCGTGCCAAAAATTAAATTGGGGGAAACATATCACATTTTGTCTACATGTCAAATTTGGTGGAATTGGGAGAGGAGAAATATTGGGAGAATGCTCTCCAACAACGAATGTACCACCAATGAATAACACTCAGCCAACAAAGAATGTCGACCATGACTTCGACCTTCTTCCTCGGGACTTCTTCAGACATGGTACATATTCATCTACGATGAATCGACGTCCGTACTACCTTCAAATGCCAATGTCAATGAAAAACATGAGGTAGGGGTTCATTGGGAATGATTATATATTTTACCCCTGATCTTCCCTTCAAAATCATGGGGCACATATCAAATTTATTATTAGTTGATCCACATATGTTCTCATCTGTGGGTTTATAGAATAATCATTACAAGAAGTTTTGATGTTCTTCTATCTTGTTCTTGATAAGACATATGTTATGACCTTCACGTAGAGGGTACGAACAAAACCAAAATGGACCGACCCCTCCGCAAGTCTTCTGATGATATATGGTGTTGAATGTGATGAAGGCGACATCGCAACGACACCGCCTCGCGGCCACCACCGCCTCACGACCTCTGCTCCCTGCGGCTCTGCCACCCGTGGCCCTGCCATCCGCCAAACCACAACCATTTTCAAAGTTGAGCTGACGCCATAGTCAGCCCTCCACTGAGCTGTCTTCCATCAAGCCCCTGTCGTCATCCGTCGAGCCTCCTTTTTCCATCTCCACCATCCACTGAGCCACCGCCTATGTCCGTCATGCCGCCGCCACCAGACCACCGTCCCGCAGCAAGAGCGTATCCCCCTGGCCGGACCGCCCTCGTGCGTATAATTCGCCTCTCCATGGCAGAACTGCCACCCTATGGTCGGACCGCCGACGCGCAAACGGAACGCCACCGGACTGCCGACCAATGTCTGGTCTTCCACCCAGCGGCCGTACTTCCACTCCTCAGCCAGACCGCCCACTCGGGGCCAGTCATTCACACCACATGCTTGTGTCATCCTCAGTCAAGCCACCATGGGTTTGGCCGAGCTGCCCCGCACCCTCGCGATATCCCTTAGGCCAGCTGTACTCATGGATTTTCAGGCCAGACCCAGCAGGCCGAACTGGAACCAATAGGCTGAGCCACACTACGGGTCAGGCCAGACCCAATGGGATGGGCTGGGTCGACTTGAACTGAGTTAGGCTAGTTGGACCGACAAAGCTGGACAATACCCGGGCCCACTATGGCCCATTTACTTTCTTTTGGCCCTAACATTATCATCGTACGTCCGATTGAGGAACCGTAAGTGGTGTTGGGATACATGGAGTGAGGTAGTCCATTTGAGTAATACCACACTATTTTTTGGATCATGATGGGGTAATGGTCAGGTGAGATCGAGCGTGAATCCAACTGGTCCCACAAGACTAAAAGGCTACTAACTCATAAACCGGGCATCCGATTGACGTGTCATAAGTTGCGTTGAGACCCCTATGACATGGCCAACATGTGAGATACTTTTTCATGTCACTTTGTGGCTATTGGAGTATCGACTAGTAGATTAGGGAGAAGATCCTCTAGGAGACGAGCGATCATAGTTTACCGACCTAGTGGATGGATAAGTCTTGACGACTGCTGACCGATTTGACTTGGAGTGACCTGACAGGCCTAGCTTAGAGTGCCTTGGTGACACGGAATACCCACGGTGGAGAGTGACTTGGTGACGCAGCAGACCCATGGTACTCGAAAAGAGGAGTACCTCAGCAGGCTATGAGGGGGAGCGCCTCTGTGTGACACAGTAGACCCATGGTGGGGAGTTCTTCTGGGTGACACGGCAAACCCACATGACTCGACAGGAGGAGTACCTCAGTAGTCAAAGTTTAGTATGAAGTTCCTCTGTGTGATGTGGTAGGCCCACTGTACTCGATAGAGGAGGAGTTCTCTATCAGTTGAGTTGTTCGACATTGTGACTGGGAGTGTTACATGATACTATCCGTAGAATGAATTTTGGTGTGAGCTGAGTCTGTACTTTTGTGTTTTTCTCATGTTTGAGATGGATTACTTGATAACATAAGTATATGAATGGGAATATACCTATGTAGGAATTTCTTTTGATTTCATACTTTTTATTTTTTCCTTGTTGAATATTGTAAGACCTAGAGGGTCTCAGGGTCCCTACTGAGTATCGTTATACTCACCCTTGAATGGGCTATGCCTGCACATTGTTTTGTTGGATGCAGATGACAGACAATGCCGACTGAGGCCGAGAGTACCAGGACTGGACATCACTTGGAGGTGAACCATATGGTGTGTCAGTATGCAGGGGACACGGGTTGATGTAGAGTTCTGAGCAGGTGATCTGTACCAACCCATCAGGTAGAATCCTCGTAGGATGGCCCAGTAACTGTATTTTGTCTTTCTTTTAGTAGTATTGTTTCATAGTTGTACTTTTAATTTCCAGTTGGGCTTGTATTCGGACCCCTTTTACATACTTCACTCACTCTATATACAGTTCATTTTGGTTTTATTCCTATGTTGATGTCTACTTAGTTGCGTGTTCTTACAGGTTATAAAGGCAATGTCATCCCAGTTTTAGGGAATATTCTTTCGTTGATTGTCGCCAGCCCCTGGCCTATGGAAGGTGGGTTTGGAGTAGTCCCGACACGGGCCCTGGGGGATAGGTTGTGAAAAAATATATGATTTCATTAATCTAGTTCTAACATATTATATAAATATTCCACTAATACAAACTGTAACAACCTTGACTCTAGTATCCATGATCTCCTGCCTACATTATTGAATTATAATAGATAAAATGGGGTCAAATCCCAAAGAACCTATCATTTCAGCAGTTTTGGGGAACAAAATGCATTACTGATACCCATTTAACATTTGTAATAGAAAATAAAACATCTTTCAAAATAAAATAAAATGAACAATACCCATTAAATTATATTAAATGATTTATTCTTAATAACATTGGGGAATGAAACAAAATAATGCTGAACTCAAATGTTTAATAATGGTTAAGTACAACAGAATATATCATAAAATAATAAAGGATAATCAATATTCAATATTAAATAATAGAACTCACATCCAATTTAATAAATAAATTTTTTATCATATTTAGAAAAGTCATAATAAATATGGAATAGTAAATAACTGAACACTTATTACATTTAGTTAATAAACTGACAATGAAATGCATCCATGGATTATATAATTGTGAAGATCACATGGATAATAATAATAAAAACATTCCCAATGAATGAAATAATTAATTACTTTAAATCATGATCGTATCCATCATGATACAAATACTATCACAACATTACATAAGAGGGTTTCAAACTAAAGATAGAAACTTGTTAAATTTGGAAAATTGATTGGTCTCACGAGACATGCCAAAATATCATGATAGTATATAATTACAAACCCCACCAATCACTACATGCATAGAATATTCTTCAAATATAAAAATTATCATCATTGATTAAATAACATGGATTAATAATCTTTCCCTACTCAATAAAATAACATTCAATATAGTCATCATATGTAATAATGGTATACAGTTTATGATATATTCAAATCCATGAAAAAAAGAATATATATAACCATGAATTGAATCACAAAACAACATTAAATAATAGGTATTCATGTTAAACACATAAATTGGTAGCATATACACAACATGAAATTGAATAGGTGGATATTAAAAAATAGTAATCAATGAAATGGTAATTGATAAATAAAATACAATACAATGATAATAACATTGAAGTTAGAAATAATTAATGAATATATTATGTGTATCAAATGTAAATAGATATTAATAAGAGGAAATATATAATCATAAAATTAAAATTGATAATAAACATAATCTTATAATATCAATGGAAACTGAAGAATTAATATAACCAAATGAAAAAATTGACATATGAAATTCATTCCCACTTAATGACATTCATTTCAGAAAACCATATATTAAATAATTAATATTAAAACAAAAAAAACTTAAGAATGAATTATTCATGATATTACATGTAAAATGTGTAGTGTGTGTACCATATAAAATAAATTAGGTCCATAACAATTGAATATTCTACCTTGAAGGGAAATTGAGATAATGTCCCTCACATCATTCTTTAATTTATTTGAACATGAGTTATCCTATTTTATATTGTTTTTAATAATTTTATTAACATATACCATTACCATTTTCATTCTTATAATATCATATATTACCCTCTCATTACATTTTACCACCCTTTTATTAATAATATTTTATTATTTTAATTGCTTTGAGTGTTAATTTCCTTTTTTACTCATATGTGTTTTTCATGAAAAATATGGTTATTCTAAAAGGGATATATATACATATTTTATTAAATTATTTATGTTTTATAAATAAACTATTTACTCATAAGTGACCTTCTTATAACCATTTTTTAAATTTGGATATATAAAATGAATTGTATCACTTCGTGGAGATGGTTAGTCGTACACACACATGAGCAACAATATTATTCTCATAATGAAGGAAAGGTTATGTAATTTGGGGGAAAAGTAATTTTAGATAATTTATATCATCTCAAATATATCATAGATATTCATTATAATTATCCATATTACATTCCAATTAAAATCTAAGGGAAAAATAAATCACATTGCTTCGTGAAGAGGTAGTCTATTGTACACACATGTTACATTATCTTATTTTAATTGGATTAGAATGTAAAAATTTATGGGATAATAAAATCATATATAAATAAGAATAATATAAATATCATATACAAGTTTAAAATCCATCATTTTTTCTAGCCTTAAAAAGAAGTAATGCAAAACGAATTAAATCGGTTCACAGGGTAGTTATCCTCAATAAAAACACCATTTGACGAAAGTGGATACAAATATATGTCATTAAATTTACATAAAACAACTCATTATATTTTAGATAATTGTTCTATTATACAATCTTTATTGATTTAAATATTATGTAGTTCTAAAAAAAATATTACAATAACATTCATTTAAACATTTCTACTTCTTTGGATGACCTCCTTTAGTTTACACTATAATCCTTTATAAGATGTATTTATGATAAAAACCATGATTATAGAATAATATTACATTGGTATGGATTTTATTTGTTAAGGTATTTTAATATAAAAATGGTATTGTATTTTTGAAGAGTTGAGTATAGGGTGGTTTAATAATATTTTGAGAATACATACATTGAATTTTTAAAAATAAATAATCATAATGTAGTTTTTATCATGAAAAAAGCGTCAAAAATGTTTTTAATGTAACTTATAGGTTAAAAAGTTAAAATAAATTTCCAAAAATTGGGTTTTGAGAAATATGGTAAGTCACTATAACACATATGTTATTTGTTTAACCCCTCATAAATCAGTTTTTACCCTCAATGAGATAATGAAATTTATCTATTTCTACTATTTATACTAGTCCAAAATTCAGTTTCAATTATAAAAGAGTATAAATTAATTTTATATCATATATAGATTCAGTTTTGGGGATTTCAATTCAATGATGTGGAAAAATTTCATTTAAAATTATACCTGCGAGCAATATGAAAAGGGGGGTTTCCAAAGGGAAAATTATCATATGTATGGATGGTTTTTATTTTAAAATTGAGCATAAAATTTATCCCAATGACATATAATAGTTAAATTATAATATAATTGGTCTAATGGTACTTTAAAAATAATTATAAAATTATTTTCTCAATAAATATAATTTAAATTAAAACATAGTTTTCAATAAAAATCATTATTTACCACTATTCATCAAATAATTAAAATTTTCATAAAAAAATTAACAAACTAACCTAATATAATAATGAATTTATTATTTAAAAATATAGTTTAATATTATATAAAATATTTTTAAAATATTCATTTGTTAATTTATTCATTAGTTTGTAATAATCAATGATACCCTTTTCTTTGAGAAAATATTGTTTTTAGATAAAATTTCTTTTATATTCCAATATTTCATATTCTTATTTAAAATAAATTGGTAAAAATTAATGTCATTAAACTATATATATATATATAGATTTCATAATTTATTTTTTCCTATTCATACCCTTTAATTTAACGAATCTGTTTTAATGGTCCTTTTTATATAAAATTTTAATAGAGTTTCATGTTTTGTCTAAACAAGATTTTGAGAACATCACATGCTATCAAGGAGATAGAACTTATTTAAAAGGTAAAAATTCAAAATTTATCAGGGTGGCATAGTTTTGAAATATATTAATGGATTTAAAAATACAAACAAATATGTTGAGGTACCAATATAATTGTTGGATACGTTCTCTTTATTATCAATGCCCTTTTGAAAGTTATGATATGTTTTACAAGTGTAATTTAAATTCTATTTTGTGACATAAAAGGTTATTTGTTGATTGATAGACCAAATTGGAATATTTTTTATGTTATAGAGTATAGTTGTAAATTAAAAAGTTATGTTATCTAAAACATGGTTTGATTTATGTTCTCGGGATACATTTCATATGTATAGTTGTGTTTTATGAAATTAGAAAAAAGGGATTTATCATACATGTCACACCCATAAGAAAATTTAACTATGTATAGTGTATTTATCGGCACATGTTGTGTTTCAAAATATTTATGAAAGTTATTTATCCTACAGTGGATCCCATTATATAATTTACTCATTTGTATTGGATTTTATATTTCTATAAGATAATTTATTTACAAATAATTTAGTTGAGATAGTTCTTGGGTAATTTACTTATGTGAAATCCTATACGAGAATTAATTTATGCATATGATATGTGGATTATTTTTGTGATTATACAGACTCATTAAGTGTAAATTGTATCTTTTTATGGTTATATCATGGTAACGAGATGTTGCGTAATGGTTACAATAATGATCTAGGTCATATGAAAAGTATTTTTAAATATTCCACTACCTACATAATGTTAATAAAAAGTATCATAATGATAAATTATGAAAAACATACTAGTAAACAATGGTGTATTTGAATTAGAATTATTATCTTGAGATTCAATCTAATGATTCTTTTCTGTTTGATTATTTTTAAAATATCATGGGATTAGTCAATAACAATGATTAAATCTATTTTATTGGAATAATGAATTTGGGATTTAATGTAATGATATTTGGTATTTTATTGATTTTATGAATTTAAAAAATTGAAATTATTTATCGTAAAATATTATTCTATTTTTTAGGGAAACATTAATCGATAAAATTGATCTATTTAAAAAAGAATTTATCTCAAGTATTTTTTTTTTGAAATATTATCCATATTAAATACATGAATTTAAATATGAGAAATAATGAAGGAATTTTTGTTTCATATTTATCAATAGAGATTAATATGTTTTCATATATATTTGTGAAATTTTAAGAATATTATTAACCCTTAATCTTCTGCAATTTCAATATTGGCCAATGAAATATTATTTCAGTATTTTTTAATTTATGTGCTCTTTTATAAAAATGGGTATGAACTTCTCATGTCTGAATTTTTTATACATGATTTTTTTATACAGATGTAGTGTTACATATATTGATCTATTTTTTTTTATTCATAATCATTATGTATTTGAATTATTTCCTAATGAATATTTATTCTTTAATGATGAGGTGTCCTAACATGTTCATAGCATCTATTTCAATTGATAGTGTGGAGGAAATATTCATGTTTCAGTGGCACAAGAATAAAAATTAATTTTCATTTTATTTTTATGTAAAAGTTCAACGATGATATATAGAATAATTTAATACTATATTTTTTAACTCCTAAATATTCATGTAAATAAATTTATTACTCTTATAAAAAAATTTATATTTGTGATAATCTAGGTCATAGAACCCTAACAAAAATAAGAAATTATTAGGATCATCCATTAAGGCTAAACCAAGAAATTGGTTTCAATTTAAATTAAAATTCTAATTTGTTTCAATTTTTTGTGAAAACCTGTATTTTTATGAAATAAACATACAAAAAATAAATTCATTTAAATTTCATATATTTTGATAATTGTATATTTGTATAATTTTTTTGAATTTTAATTGATTAATAATTTTAGATGTTATTTTGATGGTTTGGGTTTTTGGAAATAATTTTTTTCAAATAATGTGAAATAATTTTAATTTTTTTAAAATAATATTAAATTTATAATTAATTTTTTAATATATTTTTGAATATTTTAATTTAATTATGTTTAATTTTTAATATTAAATAGTATTTTTTACATATTTTTTTTCTCCATTTTAATTGGATTTTCTAGGTAAAGGTAATATCGGGTTATTGAATGCATCGTAATGGTAGCTGATACACTATATAACGATAAATGTTAATAGCCCAATTTGGTAAGGGTAGTGTCTCATGTGTGAAAAAAATAAAAAGGTCCCTTGATACATAATCATATCCTATATAATGGTCAACTTTCATACCTCAAAGTCATTTATCTATGACAAAAGGTACATACATCATGGTAACTAGTGGGTTATCAAAGGTATTTCAAAGTATTCATCATCGAACACCTAATGATATGTGAAGGTAAATTATACTTCTCAATGCCAAAAAGATGGTAACACACATAGTTTTAAATTTTATAATGTTCATAACCGTTGATTTATAAAATATATGTACATCATGATAAGGAATAATAGAGATAGCTAAAGGTCGTATATGGTTTTGATGTTCCATATAAGGGTAACCAAGATATGTTTGGGTGACCTCAACACTAATGACTTATATGAAGGTTAGTTGGGATATTGTAAGAAGTGTATCCTTGGAACACATCCACTGCATAAAGGTGTACAAAATGGAATTTAATAAGGGAACCCCTAATTATAAATTAAAATGAAAAGTAATACAAACTTGATAGGGAGTTTATTAGGTCATTGAATCTTTTTTTAAAGCAAGGAAAAAATAATAGTGTCATGAAGTCCATGTGGGATGATTGAAAAATTTTAGATTATATAATATTCATTTACCTACGAGGGAGATAACAAGTAGTAAGATTTTGTCGTGTGGAGACCCTAGATATGTGATTAGAGATATGGAATGTCAACCATCATGATGGAATTCAGAGTGGGGCATTATTATATAATACTAAGACATATTAAATAAAAAGGTCCCCTGATACATAAACATATCCTATGTAGTGGCCAACTTTCATACCTCAAAGTCATTTATCTATGACAAAATGTACATACATCATGGTAACTAGTGGGTTATCAAAGGTATTTCAAAGTATTCATCATCGAACACCTAATGATATGTGAAGGTAAATTCTACTTCTCAATTCTCAAAACATTGTAACACACATAGTTTTAAATTTTATAATGTTCATAACCGTTTATTTATAAAATATTTGTACATGTTGATGAGGAATAGTAGAGATAGATAAATGTAATAAATGGTTTTGATGTTCTATATAAGGGTACACAGGATATGTTTGGGCGACCTCAACATTACTGACTTATATCAAGGTTAGTTGGGATATTGTGGGAAGTGTATCCTTGGAAGTCATCCACTGCGTAAAGGTGTACAAAATGAAATTTAATAAGGGATAACCTAATTATAAATTAAAATGAAAAGTAATAAAAACTTGATAGGGAGTTTATTAGGGTCATTGAATCTTTTTTTAAAGCAAGGAAAAAATAATAGTGTCATGAAGTCCATGTGGGATGATCGAAACATTTTAGATTATATAAGATTCATTTCCCTACGAGGGAGATAACAATCAGTAATAAGTTGTCGTGTAGAGACCCTAGAGATGTGATTAGAGCTATGAAATGTCAACCATCATGATGGAATTAAGATTGAGGAATTATTATATAATACTAAGACATATGAAATCCATCATTGAATCCATCCATAATTGATATACAATCAGAAAGTAAAAAAATTTGACACAAAAAACCATTAGTTAGAATTTGTATAAATCCCATTAGAATTTGATGTACTTCCTGAAGGAAAAAGGTATAAAATTAAGGAGTGGAGATCTAACAAGACATAGTATCTCATGTTCCCCATTAACTGAATTTCTAATTAATTATTTTCATTACATGTGTTTTACATTCATTAAATTCATATATGTAACTATAGTAATTTGAGGGGAATTAGTATTCTTTTTCTTTCATTTTATTTTATTGATTCCCTACCATTAATGCCATTAGTATATCTTGAAAACATACTCTTCAAATAATTTGTTTTCATGGATGATGAATTGATGGATGAAAAAAAAATATTTTTATTTATTTTTTCCTACCATTAAACTAAAATGATAGTTTTAGAAAATGGAATTGGAAGAATTTAAATTTTATATCAACCAATAGTTCAATTATTTAATAATACATATTATGCATTCAAATAATTCTATTGAGCATCCTTTTTCAATAATTCATTCAATAAATTTCCAACTCAGATATAAATTTTTCATGCCTCAAATGCATGACCTTTAGTTTTGGGATCTAAGATTAAAAAAATATCCCACACACATATTTATCCATTTTATGTTCTCTTTATTAAATTTTTCTCTCTTCCTTTTCATTTTCATTCATTTATTTTTTTAGTCGAATGGGTTTAAATAATTACCTTAAATAGTCACCCATTATCCTTGGGGTTTGAATCATCTCTTCATTTCCTAGTTAGAGTTATGAAATGTAAATTAAATTTTGATATTTTTAATTTACCACTAATCAAAATGTGGTCCAATTTTTTTAGGGGGTGTAAGTTCGGTATTCTTAGTGTTAGAGTAATCAAATGAAAATCAAACTGAAACACAAAATAAAAAAATAATACTATTTGAATGTATTTATGTGTTAAATAATAATTAAGGGTAGTTTTTAGATCATTGTATCAGAATAAAATTCAATGGAATATTCAGACCATTAAATTAAATTCCAAAAACCAAAAATAGTTTTATATTTGATTAAAATATAACATGTCTTGTTAAAATCCTTTCTAGGATTACCAATTACAAAATATTGTTTTAAAACTAAATATTTTACTCGTTAAGAATAATTTTTGTTTTAATCCATTAATATAATAAAATAATGTTTTGTGTTGGTGTTATTTTAATTATTTTTATATGGATTTAACCTTGTTACCCCCATTTAACCCTTTACCAATGTGAAATATTTCACTATGGTTTCTATTCATAAAACCTAAATATAAAAGGGGGATATTTACCAAATTATCCATTCATGATTCTAAATATTAAATGAATTTTTATAGAGTCAACTTCCATAATAAATAAAATAAATTTAAATTTAAAATTCATGATGCAATGAAAAACATTTTTTATAATCAAAATATGTGTTTTAAACCTAAAAATATCATATCAATATCACGTATTAAAATGAATAAAATGCAATTAATTATATTATATCCAATTAAATTAGTCTTATGAAACTTTTAGATCAAATACTTATAATAATATATCATTTTTATGAAATTAAATGAATATTTGACAAAAATTTGTGTTATTCATAATTCATTGAGGAATCATTATTTTTAGATAAATCAATAAAATTTCAACCAAATAAAATTTTGGTATGAATATTTCAAAATTTATATCATTATAAACTAATACAAGTCCAAATATTTTCCTAAATTAATTATATTATTCTTTTATACAAATTAATAAATTATATATAGGAAAGAAAAACATATTTCTGAAAAAATAGATTGATTTATTACAAAATGAGTACTTAAATCTTAAAAATTATTTATTTACCATAGTGTTTCATTTTTTTGATAATAATGTGTGTATATGTGAAGTGTTGATGACGATTTAAGTAGTGATTCTTAATCTAATTTTATTGACTTAGTGAAAATTCTAATTTGATTACGAATTATATTTGATGACATGTACTATCAATAATTTTTGGTTCAAAATGATGATCAATGAGATGGGAATATCTCATTGTTATCAATTTTATGAAGTTATTACATTGATAATTATTCTTGGATAATTGTTATGGATTCCTGGCATTGGATGTAATTCTTGTTCAATTATTTATGTTTTATATCAAGAAAATTGATTGATATGGGATAAAGTTCAAATACATGTGTTACTTCAAGACAGTTTGTGACACAATTTGATGAAGGCCATAAAATACTTTATTTTCTGATGTATTTGGAATATCAATCCACTAGTTCATAATTTAATGATGTGATTTTGAAAATTTTATTGGTCTTAAATGCTTAATAGTGGTGACAAATAAAATATATGAAGAATAAGGTTGTGGTTTTTGGAAACATGTTTATATAAAAAATATGGGACTTCCTCGTGCCAGCCAGCCATCCAACCAAGGATGTTACTCTCACCAAATGTAGTGAGTGTCCATGGTTAACCCCACCCATCTTGTAGCATTACTGACCATAAACATACATAAGACCAAAAATAGCATGATCGTAGAGGAGCATGGGAGATCTAGTGGAGCGCCATCGTGTTGGGCGACACTGTGATAGGGAGAAAAGGGTGGGTATAAAGCATGCCCTAAAGAATAGGTTATGGGGATGTACTAGAGGAGGGGGGTAGAGAGATAATTTCTTATCTGCTACCACAAATTGATATTTAAACTGTTAGAAACACAAGTCTACTTTTTGATTTAGGATAACATTTTAAAATGTGGAAGCAATCCCCATCATCCATCAGATATCACAAGAGATCACATATTCACATCTCATCTCGTGTCACATGATCAAATTCACACCATTCATGACTAATATGCATTTATCAAATTACCTTGGAGAGTCCACAACATCATATTCAACCTTCAGTCATCCTGACGCTAAATCTTGTTACAGATGAAGCCGCTCCTCCATGTTTGAGCACCATCCATTTTTGATGAAAAAACCTCACGCATTATGATAATATGGATACTAAAAAGGCATGACTGCAATTACTTTTTCAAGCATGTGAATGAAATGTTGAACTTGAGTAGGTTGAGGGCAATCAAAGTTGTCGAGGCCTTGTCATTCATATGAACATAATGTTATTTTTGACCCTCATTGAATAGAGATTTTACGTGAGGTTTAAGTGCATGAACGTGACTCCGAGGGTCGCATGTTTAGAAATGAAATATCCTATCATTCATAGTATATCTCACCCACATTTGAATATATTTTACACTAATGATATCGGCTATTAAAATGAGTGATTCAAATAAAGATTCTTATGGGATATTAATGTTGAGAAACACTGATAGTCACCTATAAAAAGAGAGACCTCACTTGTGGCTTTGGTGTTGAATATGTTGAGAAGTAACTCATTTTCCAAAGAAACAGAGCATCGATTAAAGGTTCTGTGCAACATTTTTATGTGATGGAATAGAGAACACGTAGATCTTCATCACGTGCTATGCACTCTAAAATTTTCTCATGAATAACAGGTCTCATGAATCCCTTTCTTGTGGAAGATCTATGTACCATTCATTGTTCATGATGAAGAAAACCATGAAATTCCTAGCTTTGCGATGGTGGTCCTCACACCTAGTGAGAAGGAGTTCAACACTCTCTATGCATTGGAGAACTACACAGCTCTTGTGGGAGGAGATGATAAAAACCCTCCTTATTATAGGGGATAATATCCACACATACCCTCTATGATAAGAAGAAAAATAATGAAAACATACACCTAAGGTATTTTGGGTGTGTTTCAACAAAGAATAGTGGAAAATACATTCATGGGGCACATGGATACATGTGCATAAGCTAAGACAATGTTTATACAGTGAAAACAAGATAATGGATCTGAGTACATGTGGAGAAGTAGGATGAAGAAATAATAAGAACACCCATATAATACTAAAAGCATTCTTGTTTGATGGAACACACATATATTGAACCTAAACTAAATGAAAATTGGTATGTGCAAATAACCAAAAAAAATTGTGTGCATATTCAGTAAGGTATATAAGTGGACAATGCTTGTGTAATTTCATGACCCACACACATTGAACCCTAAATAATGATAATGTGAATACTGTGTGCTCGTGTTAACAATAAATATATTATACATGCATGAAATAATTTATAAACACATGAAATAGATAGAATAATTGAGATATCTAACTCAAGAAGTTTGGATTCCGAGAAATCCATGCATGAATTAAATTTGAATTGAGACTGAAGTGGGGGAAATTTATAGAATATCTTATAACCGATTTGACGATGATTGCATTTTCAAGAAAAAAATCCAACATAGTGAAAGTTAATTCACTCCTATAAATATTATTGAAGATGTTTTGTGAATCATTTGTAATCATATAAATGAGTTCAGGTCTTCATAGAAGATGAAAGTATTTCAAGGGCATTATTTCATTGAGGACTAATCAGAAAGTTGATCAGAATTGTTGAGAAAGGCTAATAGACCATACCAATGGCTTTTGAAGATTCTATAATGGACACACAATCATGTGTGATTCACATATACTATTGGGAAATATCATAATATCAAATATAGTTAATAAAAAGAAAAAAACAAAGGAAGCTGCTCATGGGACTTAAGAACTAGATGAACCTGTTATACTAAGGGAGGAGAAGAAGTCTTTAGTTGGACTCTAAAGTAGGCTAGTGGGACCCTGGTAACACTGTGGGAAGGAGTATAAAAAATCTCATATGGGACTTAGAAGAGGTATAGTAAGAGTATGTATCTATAATTGTAATTATTCATCTGATTATAGTAGAGAATTTTTTTTAGGGAAAATAACTAACACATCAATGAGTCAGTATTCGGCCTGAACCTAGTTATTCCTTCTGTTCAGTGCCATTATATATTATATAATCATTCTAGGTAAATATGAGAAACACACATATATTGGATCGTGGAATTAACCATCCATATAGGTTTATTTGAAAATAATCAATTTATAAAATGTTTAATGGGATTAATAATTCACCCATTATTCATCTCCGTGATTCACACTGATCTGGGAACATAATTTTTTTCCATATCTAGGTTACCACTAAATGATCCAAGAGAGTATTTATGATGTGAATATTTCATGAAATGATTAATAAACCACAAATGGATATATTTTCCCAGACTCATATGAATAGGAACATGAAACAAGAATGGAAGCTGAAGAAGAATGATAATAATAATAGTTAGAAAACCTCTACTAACGGTATTATATAAGGTACACCGTGTAGTAATTCTACTTACTATAACTCTTCTGATGAATCATGATCAATATTTGATGATGATAGATTAATTATTGATCATCATTCTACAATAAAATAACATCTCATGAATATTCCTTGAGAAGAGGAAAGACATATAAATACAAGTAGCAATGTTTTTCAAGATAATGAATTGCAACAAGAAGAAGAAGCTGGTGTAATGGAAGAGACATTGGCTAAAAGGGTTGGCATATCTAACACATTTCAAAAAAATTAAATAAAAATAAGAAACAATTTATATTTTAAATGAATGACGTTCTAATGTAGATGAACAATTTCTAGGAATTATTATTGAGAAATAATTTTATTGTGATTTTATTTAAAAATTCGTTCATGAATTTGAAAATTTCAAAATGTTCATATGGTTGTCAATGCTAATCAGCTGGATGAAAACGCTATCATGATAATAGATCCTAAAATTTCATTACAAGAATTACGATATGTTCATAAATAGAAGATGATAAAACTGAAGGATAATTATGAATGTATGTTGAGATCAATTGATGATGATAAGAACTCTCTAAACATGTTGTGTTAACAGATGAAGATAAAATTGATGAATAAACAATCACACCAAGTATGAACCTCCCAATCAACTGGAATATAAGATGTTGACAAACATGTACTCATTGCGAACAATGATTCAAAATGTCATGACCTGACTTCACCAAAAGGAGGAATGTTCAGCAGATTTCCAATCCCTACCTTCATTAAGTTGAAGAAGAGATAATGACCCACAAAACCCACCTTCAATAGGTCCCGGAGTGGCGAAAAGTGCCCATGGTATAGAATCTCACACAAAATGGAAGACATTACCCTTTTTAATTTTATAGGAACCAGAGATAAGATAAAAACCCCAAAAATACAAAAGATAAAAGTAAAGGCCAAGCCAAAAGTAACCTATTCCCATATGCATGTTCAACGGTAAATAATACAAGCTACAAAAAACTCAAAAGGTAAAGTACCAAGAGAAAGGAAACGAAAATAGAAATTGCCCCAAGATCTGTGCTAGTACGGTCCCACATGATCCAAGAAGTCCTCCTGGAAACCTGAAAACAGATTTATATATGTAGGGTGAGAATACAAGTACACTCAGTAGGGAAAACCAAAGACTCTCGTACACAAGTTATGAGACATTCTAATGCCCCGTGGAAAAAGAGATAACCCAGAACCCAACAAGGAAAAGCTATCCACCCAAACATCACCAAGGGACGCTCCCTGAATAACACAAGTCATGTAATATATAGTAATAGAACATCGATATTTGGGTACCCCATACCACTTTCCCACTTTTTATTGAAGACATCCTACGCATCATACCAATCCCGCCATTTTCACCGTAGTCCCACTACCACACCCGCCCGCACACACATAAGTCATATCCTCACCGCGGTCCCACTAGAAAACCCTACCTGCAGACACCTGGGCCACAACTGCTATCCCTCACGCAGACATCTGGGCCACAACCACCTCACGTAGCCATGCCCGCAAACACCTAGGCCAAAGCAACCACTGCCATGCCTGAAGGCACCTAAGCCTCATCCCGAAGATACTTGGGAAACAACCTTCCCATAAACACCTGGTCCAACCACCAAAACCTCCCTTCCTGAATATTCATGGGATAATAATGGACTTTAGGCCATCACAATCTTCCAATGATTCTGGGGCTATTCGGGAATGGTAGCAGAAAAGGGGCTAATAACCAAACACTCATAAGAGTGTTGGGGAAAACACCCTCCCCATGAAATGGGGTGTTCGTCACTAAGTTATCAACATGGGTGGGGCACAAATAATAAACATAAAAACTACAAATATATTTATAGGTAAAAAACACTCATCCTAGACTAGGGGTTCCAAAACCAAAGCGCAAACAACCTTGTTACTATTCATTCACAAAGGAAGTCATGGCACTGGCATCCCATTCACAACTCATTCCCATAATCAATTTTCCAACTCAACCATTCCTGTTTTCATGTTCAAGTGATCCCATTAGGGTGAATTCATCACTACCGGGCAATTAACAGGCATAACCACAAGCCAAGAAGAAAGAAATAGACAAACGAAAATTTAATCAATCACACCTAGTTCTCTTAAAAGTCACAATAAAAGGGATATGTCAGATCCCTCTAAGTACTGGAACCAAAGAAAACCCCAAGACACTGCCCCATGTCCCCAAAAAAATCCAGGAGCCAATACTCTCTCAACAACAGAGGATTACACCCCTATTCGTGATATAAGCAGATTAACCCCACAACCTCAAAATCACATCCAGCGAAAGTAAAACAACAGAGGATCCCATCCCCACCCGTATCACCACATCAATCAGCCCGTGAAAGAAAAAACCAAACTACTACCACTAACAAAAAGCAGGACCGTGTCGAAATTTTATGATTTTAATGATTTATCACACTCCATGGTTTCAATTCCACTATGCTTTAACTGGGGTTATCACAAAAAAGGGTTGATCCTAGTGCTTTAAATTTATTCAACCGAGTATACATAATTTCCCATTTACATGTTACGATTATTTAAACATCCATGAGCACTGAGGTTCATTAGTGCACAGAGAAAGACCACCAACAGTCATGATTTTTAGTGATCATAGGCCCATACAATTCAAAACACATAACAATAAAAAGAGTACATCAGAACATCAGTCACCCCCTCCCCCTAATTTTTTAAAAGGCCGCTCATTATCTTTGTTACGTTCGGTTTCATTAATTTCTTTAGAAGCAAAATAATTCCCACCCCGCATGATACGCAGAAAGGAGATACTATGGAGAAAATCCCTACTTGGTTGATCAAAGATCGAATTTTTCTCCACGTTCCAAAACATGGGAAGTGCGACTTGCAGGGCTCCCGCACAGGTGCACCACTTGCCTCAGGAAAGAAGGGACTTCAAACGCATATGGAAAAAGGGGAGACTTTCCAAGAGGGGGAATAATAATTTCTATCGTGATAAAAAGATGAGATACCCAACATTATGGGATAAGAAATTTGAACACCTTCGAAGTCGGATTGTGGTCTTACCACACAGTTGGGTGGTTACACATGAATGAATTAATTGATATTTAATAGGGAGGTTTCTCGGGATTTTTAGATATTAATTAAGGGTTAAAAATGGCCATGAAAAGCCTTAAAAGGTCAAAAGGGCCTAAAATAGGCGTTTTGGGAAAAATTGTAGAAGGAAAACCCGACAAGGCTGGATGACACTGATCGGTCGAACCGATCAGTCGGTCGAACCGATCGGTCACGCCGATTGGTCTCACTGAATGAGGGGTGACCACTTAGGATCCTAGAATTTGGAAAAGCGATGGATCATGAGGGTTTGGGCTATTACATCAGATACCTATCAAACTATTCTCGCCCATGGGAATCCAGAACCAAACCCAATGGAAAGAGGGGGGGTTCCGAAAAACCACCCCAGAAGATACCTCTCAAGAGTGAACCTCTCTGATAGGAACAAATTATCTCCTGAACAACCATGGACATCCTACCACTCCTTTCCCCGTGAAACCATGAAAAACATAAGACAAAACCATTTGGACATGTGGGAGAGGAGTCTCCCTCCCTCTATGTCAAGATATTATCCACTTTGGGCGGTACTGAATCACCCACACGGGTTTAGGAGAATCAACATTAATGCATCCTATCTAAAAATCAGGCCCTCCCCTTCCCATCCTTTAGTACACATCACACACATCCACTGAAAAAGGAAACTGCACATTCCATAGACAATAGGGTAATGCAATACAAAGCAACAAGTACTGACAAAACTGGATAAAACTCAAAACAACTCTGGGTATTGGGCACGCATCTGCACTTCCCTCTCCCAGGTACTCTCATCAAGCCCACCATGCATCCATAACACATGAACCAATGGGATGGTTTTTCCATGAAGCACATTCTCCTCAGGACCCTCGATCGTCACTGGCCATTCCAAGAAGGTTGCATTGTCTTCAATATCTAGCTCTCCACAGTTGAGGATGTGTTGATCATCATGCCGATACCAATCAAGCTGGGACACATGGAATACATCGTTCACCCTTTATAGATGTGGTAGCAGCGCCAGCAGATAAGCCACCTCGCCGACCTGGTGTAACACATCGAAGAATCCGACTAACCTAGGGGAGAGAATACTCCCCCTACCAAACCTCTACTGCCACGCCGAGGGGAGACCTTCAGGAACACGTGGTCCCTAACCTCGAACTCCAAGGGCCTTCTCCTATAATCATCATATGACTTCTTCTGGTCCTGAGCCGCCTTAATCCTCTCTCATATAAGCTGTTTCTTCTCCGTTGTGCTCTGTAACACCTCCAGGCAAGGTACACCTGCTGTAGAGACCCGAAGCTTCACGTACATGGACTTTACATTACTTTTGCGGAATACTTAGTACATAAAAAAAACACGCACACAAGGATCGTAATAGTTTAGTGTCTTTGGAAACTCGGAACGTAATCTTCTAATCGTGGTGAAAGATCTTCAATATCTCCCATAAAGATCTTCCCTTAGTTTTTACCTAAAACCTTTCTTTATATCCTGGGGAAAATAAAACATAAAAGGTTGAGCTCAAATGCTCAGTAAGGGAAAACAAAAGAAAAAAATCAATCACATCATATTCATAAGAACATAACTTTTGGAAATCATAACCTGCAAAAGAGAGCATAATTTCATAACATGGGATAAATCATGGCAGTGAAATGTAATCACAATAATCATAACTTAAAACATGAAACTTTGTGGCATTCACACATAATCATAGAGAATCATTTCTTGTTAGTCAAGACTCATTGCCAAGACTATCTTAGTGGACAAAGTCCCTTTCTGAATCAAGTAACCCTCGTTTCAGTCCTGTTTCACTGAACCGGTATAACCTACCATTTCAGCCATGTCTATCTCATGAGATATAAAATCTTTACCCAATGCATTGGAGGGAGATATTGGTCCCACCCATCTTATAATGAATCCTTTCTTATGTGTGCCACATAATCATAAACCATACATCCTAGCGTAACCCATGTAATAAAAATGGGATTCTTAAACAACATGACATCATAAAACCATTCATATAAGATAAAGGAATTCATAAACATAATTCCATCACAACATAGTCAAATCAATGTAAAAATATGGATAGAAACAGAACCCTTTATTATCTTAGATGGAAAATAATTTTGATAAAACACTTGAATTGAATTCTTGAGGAAAATATCCTTTCTTCTTCAAAATCAATTTCTTTTCATAAAACATCATGCAATTTTAAAAGAAAGAGATTTTATTGAAAATAGTCATTAAATCTTTTAGAGGAAGCTTCATGAAAATATGGCTTTATAAAACAGTAAAAATCTGTTCATGCCGTATAAGTTAAAAAAAACATTCTTCGTACTTTTGTCGAAAAAGTCAAAAAGTACCTCGTACGAAAAACGACAAAAGATTCCTTTCATATCTTTTACTAAAAACTCACCAAAGGGTAAGATTGGATTTAAACAATTGTAGATGGATGGAAATAACATTACATATTGAGGAAACATAGATTTGGATGATAAAATACACCCCAGTAAATACCAACGTATAAACAATCTCGGATAAAAATGAGATTGTGATATTTCCCTTACCTTAGGTCCGATTTGCTTCGTAAGTGTCCGAACCTCCTGTATAATGATTTAAATAATGTCATTTACTTATTAAAGAATCATATTCATTGTTATGATATCATATATGGTTCACTTATGAATTTATATTACCCGTTCTTTTGTAAATTCCATGATAAAGAGCGTTTTGGGTAAAATTGTTTCATTTGTCATCCGTGTTTTGACTTGTAATTATTCATATGATTACTTAGATAATGATTACTTAATTCCAGAACATAAAACATGATTTATATATATATATATATTCAGGATAGACATATATATAATAAATTATTAACGGGAAAGAAATACACCGTTCATGGAGACGGTAGTCCGTACGTACGCATGAACGCTGTTTTTGTTTCCTTATTGAATTGAATTGAATTAAGTAGATGACATTCATATATATACACATAAATCCAGTATCATTGTTATGTAATATATTTAATTATTACTTATTATATATACTTTATAATCATTAATGAATGGTTTAAAGTAGAAAATGAATCTCATCGCGTCGTGGAGACGGTAGTCCGTACGTACGCACGAGCGATGATATCGTTCCCATGGTCGTGGAATTGTGTTGAAGTGTATGTAGACTATTTCAGTATCAATATAACTTTATAATAATCATATATAGTTACTCATTACACCATTATACCCATCCTATTAAGGTGGTGGTGGAAAAAAAAATTACACCACGTCGTGGAGACGGTATTCCGTACGTACGCACGCGCGGTGATTTCATTTTTTCCGTAGGATGGATAGAAGGTGGATTAGGGTTGTTTCATATTTATAATAACATATCAGTATGTAAGTAATACTGATGTTATTACTTTTTCATGAAACAACTAAAGAAGAAGAAGTTTAAGAAGAAAGAAATTGAAAAGATCGGTAATGGATATTACCTCTTCTTTGAAACGCCTCTTTGAATCCTCCACTTAGGGAACTAAAATTGGTCTTTGAAGAAGACCAGGACCTCTAGTATTATTCTAGGGAAGTGGAGAAGGGATTTTCTCAGGGGTTGGCCGAGCTTGAGTGCTCAATTTGGTGTGAGGAGGAGGGGGAGGAGGTGCCCTTTTATAAGGGAGGAGAGGGGCACCTTAGGAATTCTTAAAAATATTAATTTATAATAAATCTAACCCCACATAAAAACCTCCAAAAATGACTCATATTCAAATATTAGATGATATAGGATTGTAATATCATCAACCAATCAAATTTAGACATGTTTGGATCTTATTTTAAACCTTATCATTTTGATTTATCCTTATTTAATCTATTTAAGTTTATTTGTGGTAATAAAATTCTAAATTTTAAATTATAACAAACAATTACTTATTTGTTTTGAATTTTCCATAATTGTTTACTTTATAACATTATAGACCATATAAATATAAATTTATAATTTTTAAATATTTTTGTGATTTTTAAACAATTTAATAATATGTTATTTTTGTAAAATAACAATAGTGTCAATTTTGACACTATTCATTTATTTGAATTTAAATAAAATATATACAGAAGATATGTTAGAAATAAAAGCTTTAATATATTAATAAAAGGTCATATATATCAATAAAATTAGTATATCACATTAAATAGTTCATATAATATTTATTTTATTATTTTTAAAACAATTTATTTGGTTTATCTCTTAATAAAATAATTACTACATCATTTTTGTATAATTATTTAATATACTTATTTGTTGTATAAAAATTTAAAATAAAATTCTATGATGAAGATAAATATATTACCTTGCAAAATAAAACTTTTACTCGAATTTATCATCTTAAAATCACAATATTTATATTGTTATATTTACTAAATTATGAAGGTGACAACTTTAGCATCATTTAAAATAAAATAATATAAGTGTCATAATCGCTTTTATAAGGCTCCAAATGGTCAAATATTCGACCATTGGATGCTTATGGTTTACATTTACATGTCCAATAAGTTTTGGTTAGGTATTTGTGCATCTTATGGTCACTATTAGTTTAAAAAAAACATTATTCTTGATTTTTCACTAGATAAACAATTTCTGCATCACTATTCTGTCATAATTAATGATAATTATTTAATCCCTAAAAATTATAAATAAATTTATATGATGTAGATAATTTCATTATATTTCTGTAGACTATTCATGTTCGAAGTTTCATGAAGTTTATCACTAAATTAAAATTAATATACTTATAAAATTTAAGAGAGTGACATGTTGTCACTTTCTTTGGTTTTAATAATAATTAAGTTATTTTCAAAGAAAAATGTTCATTAAATGATTCTAATCCGACCCTTAGGTTATATGGGTCGACTTTTAGTCATCCAATAGGATTTTGACATTTGTTAGGGTAATTTTAAAATATTATATTTACCCTTAATTACCCGATTTACCTTTAACTATGGTAAATAAAATTTACCGTAGTTACTATTCATAATTCCCAAAAATAAAAAGTATCTTATTAACATAATTTGGACCCACTAATTCCAAATATGGAATCCATTTTTTAAAATTCCATACACAGAAGTTGCAGAAATTAAATTAAAATTAATCCCGTTGTCGAATAAAAACGGGTTTTTGTTTAAAACATTGCAAAAGATTGAATTGATTTAACATACGAATTCAAGGTAAAATCAATGCTAATGACATACATTATATTAAATGGTAAAAATATATTCTATTTATACTTTAAAACCATTCAATATTACAATTTAACCACATAAGATATTACGATGAAAAAAGTTGTTTTTAATTAAAATATAGCGTGTTTTTACTATTCATTAAAATATGAAAGTTATCAGAAAAATATCAAAACTTTATCTAATGTAAATTTTTATATCCTGATTCAAAAGAAGAATATTATTTTGTCAAATTGAACATATAAACACGTCAAAAACCAGATTTAAAGTGGGTGCGCCATCCAAAGGCGGCAAAACTGCATTTTTTGAAAAATACTTATTTTACCCGAAAAAGTTATTTTGTTCTTATACCATGTTCTAGATATGTTTAAGATGAATAATAATGTTATAAAATTCAAAATTTAGTTAATACTATTCATAACGGCTAGTTCATGACAATATTATAATAATATAACATTGTTTATTAAAACCCGCTATTGCGTACAACACACGCTATCGGGGAAGGTCGTGATTGCGTGTAATGCAAGCCAAGTCAGGGTTTCATGTTGTGAAAGAATCCTTCATTGTTTCGTATAACAGAATCCAACCATATTTCATTTATACATTAAATATATATATATATATACTCAATGTTGTGTAGAATAACTATTATCAAAATTGTGTGTAACACGGTCCAAGAATAGGGTTGCGTATACTGCAAGCTAATACGGTGTTGCGTATAGCGCAAGGTAATCTTGGTGTAGAATAAAACATAAGACATTAATGAAATTAAAATAATATTTTTCATAAAATCTCGGGGTGTTACATTCTACCCCCCTTAAAATGAATTTCGCCCTCGAAATTCATCGGGGTTATAAATGGTTTACTATTTGAAAGTTTCTTTGATAGAAACCCACATCGTAAAAAGGAATACCAAAACTTATCTTTAAAAACAAAAGTATGAAACGTAACGGTTACCCAAATAAACTAATCACTGGGTTTCCACATAGGTGAAAATATGGATATGGAAGAGAAATCTAACCATCATGTTCTGATGGAGAGTGGTAGAGGACATGGCTATGGAAAAGCCAGTAATCAAAAATCCATAGATTTGTGATGATATAAGGTAAAATCCGATTCATCAGGTATAAGATCACTAGGACAACATTTTTGGTTTTCAAGATCATTTCCCTAAAGTTGAAAATTTAGAATAAATACTTACTTCATTTTGGTACAATCTCACTGTTGTTCGTGCCTTTAACAATTTCCACTTCATCTCTTAAATAAATGAAGTTGAATTTGTTATTTGTGAAGTGTTAGCAGATCATGTGATAGAATGACGGGTCATTCCATCTGTCTCAAACAAGAGGTTAGAAAAAATTATATACATAAGTCGATCTATAGTGAGATTAATCATATATGGTTCCTAAAATGAACTTATACTTCATATATCATACTTCTTAATATAATAAAACTAGTTTCTACTAAACAGGGACTTCCTGTAGGCCAGTGGTAGGCAATAAAGGCCAGTCGCATTTCGGTTGTCGGTTCGATTCCCACAGCCTTGTCCGACGCGATGGGCTGTCGCCCGTCCTCCAGGTTGTCCTTTTTCTAAAGCTATATTACTATAACATCTCATCAATAATATCGAAAAACATTTTATCCTAACTTATGTCCAACATAATCCATTACAATATTTAGGCTCATCCATAATACTTTAGTACACTCTCATAACATAGTGAAAACGATTGCCAGAGATTTAACACCATCGTCGATCCCCATAAGATATGTCTTGTTGGTCACATTCCAAACATTCAAAGTCCTTAATCGTGTATTCTCTTGAAAAATATGAATACCCATTAAACCTTAGTGAAAACATGAATGCTGTCAAAAGTTAACTCTTTCCACATACCAAAATCCAAAAATTCAATATACTCAAACCATGATATAACCTTCTCCTTATATCAGTCATGAGCTCATGAATACTATCAAACATTTTATTTTCTCCTTATCCCTTCATTATGCGCATATCATCTACATTCCAAAAATATCTGAATAACCTTTCATGGATACTGGTAACATTAATCAGACAACAATGTAACAATCATTACATGTCTCTTTATTCCATAGTGCCATGAGATTACTTATACAACATTACACATGATAAACATGTAATCATTCCACTACATTCTTAAACCATTGACCGAGCTTCAACAATTCTTTCATCTCACATATCATTTGTAGTCTCTTCATCATCATCCACATAAATACTTCCCATATGACCATACTGATTATCTTCATGAGACTTTCCCTTAGGGCATTTGTTTGCATAATGCCCATACATTCCACATTTAAAACACTTAACCATTTTTGATGTCGTAGCAATACCATTATCCTCATCCATGGTGTTAACTGACCCTTTTCCTTTGCACTTACTTGCTTTGTGTCCTTCTTTTCCACACCCAAAGCATCTTCCAGTTCCTTTGAAACATTCTCCTTGATGCCTCTTCCCACATGATTTACATAGGGGAAATTGAACTTTCTTTCCTCTATGATCATCATGAAACTCCATCTTTCTCTTATTAGCCGAGTCAGGAAAATTACCAAATTTTACATTATTAATCATATTATGAGATTGCTGATTCGGCATAATAATTATGTTTGGACTTCCAAATCCCATTTCATTTGGTTGCTCATGAAAAATACCATTCCATTGTCCAGCATATCCTCCATTATCGTGAATCACCTTGTTTCCAGCCATTTTCTAAAACCCAAAAAGAATAGTGTGAGAGGCAAAATAATTCTAGGGAAAACAACATAGTAAAGGGGGAGTACCCTTAATATCTAACATCTTAGGTTAAATTCTATGATCGTTACTGTAGTTCTTGGACTGTATCCTATACGTATACCTATCCTTAGGGACATCCCTAGACATACCTTAGAAATATCTCTAGGGATCTCACTAAAGTTCTCGCATCCTAGTTTCCAAAGGTTGACTAAACCTTTCCTCTGATACCAACTGTAGAGACCCGAAGCTTCACGTACATGGACTTTACATTACTTTTGCGAAATACTTAGTACATAACAAAAACACGCACACAAGGATCGTAATAGTTTAGTGTCTTTTGAAACTCGGAACGTAATATTCTAATCGTGGTGAAAGATCTTCAATATCTCCCATAAAGATCTTCCCTTAGTTTTTACCTAAAACCTTTCTTTATATCCTGGGGAAAATAAAACATAAAAGGTTGAGCTCAAATGCTCATTAAGGGTAAACAAAAGAAAAAAATCAATCACATCATATTCATAAGAACATAACTTTTGGAAATCATAACCTGCAAAAGAGAGCATAATTTCATAACATGGGATAAATCATGGCAGTGAAATGTAATCACAATAATCATAACATAAAACATGAAACTTTGTGGCATTCACACATAATCATAGAGAATCATTTCTTGTTAGTCAAGACTCATTGCCAAGACTATCTTAGTGGACAAAGTCCCTTTCTGAATCAAGTAACCCTCGTTTCAGTCCTGTTTCACTGAACCGGTATAACCTACCATTTCAGCCATGTCTATCTCATGAGATATAAAATCTTTACCCAATGCATTGGAGGGAGATATAGGTCCCACCCATCTTATAATGAATCCTTTCTTATGTGTGCCACATAATCATAAACCATACATCCTAGCGTAACCCATGTAATAAAAATGGGATTCTTAAACAACATGACATCATAAAACCATTCATATAAGATAAAGGAATTCATAAACATAATTCCATCACAACATAGTCAAATCAATTTAAAAATATGGATAGAAACAGAACCTTTTATTATCTTAGATGGAAAATAATTTTGATAAAACACTTGAATTGAATTCTTGAGGAAAATATCCTTTCTTCTTCAAAATCAATTTCTTTTCATAAAACATCATGCAATTTTAAAAGAAAGAGATTTTATTGAAAATAGTCATTAAATCTTTTAGAGGAATCTTCATGAAAATAAGGCTTTATAAAACAGTAAAAATCTGTCCGTGCCGTATAAGTTAAAAAAAAACATTCTCCGTACTTTTGTCGAAAAAGTCAAAAAGTACCTCGTACGAAAAACGACAAAAGATTCCTTTCATATCTTTTACTAAAAAACTCACCAAAGGGTAAGATTGGATTTAAACAATTGTAGATGGATGGAAATAACATTACATATTGAGGAAACATAGATTTGGATGATAAAATACACCCCAGTAAATACCAACGTATAAACAATCTCGGATAAAAATGAGATTGTGATATTTCCCTTACCTTAGGTCCGATTTGCTTCGTAAGTGTCCGAACCTCCTGTATAATGATTTAAATAATGTCATTTACTTATTAAAGAATCATATTCATTGTTATGATATCATATATGGTTCACTTATGAATTTATATTACCCGTTCTTTTGTAAATTCCATGATAAAGAGCGTTTTGGGTAAAATTGTTTCATTTGTCATCCGTGTTTTGACTTGTAATTATTCATATGATTACTTAGATCATGATTACTTAATTCCAGAACATAAAACATGATTTATATATATATATATATATTCAGGATATACATATATATAATAAATTATTAACGGGAATGAAATACACCGTTCATGGAGACGGTAGTCCGTACGTACGCATGAACGCTGTTTTCGTTTCCTTATTGAATTGAATTGAATTAAGTAGATGACATTCATATATATACACATAAATCCAGTATCATTGTTATGTAATATATTTAATTATTACTTATTACATATACTTTATAATCATTCATGAATGGTTTAAAGTAGAGAATGAATCTCATCGTGTCGTGGAGACGGTAGTCCGTACGTACGCACGAGCGATGATATCGTTCCCATGGTCGTGGAATTGTGTTAAAGTGTATGTAGACTATTTCAGTATCAATATAACTTTATAATAATCATATATAGTTACTCATTACACCATTATACCCATCCTATTAAGGTGGTGGTGGAAAAAAAATTACACCACGTCGTGGAGACGGTATTCCGTACGTACGCACGCGCGGTGATTTCATTTTTTCCGTAGGATGGATAGAAGGTGGATTAGGGTTGTTTCATATTTATAATAACATATCAGTATGTAAGTAATACTTATGTTATTACTTTTTCATGAAACAACTAAAGAAGAAGAAGTTTAAGAAGAAAGAAATTGAAAAGATCGGTAATGGATATTACCTCTTCTTTGAAACGCCTCTTTGAATCCTCCACTTAGGGAACTAAAATTGGTCTTTGAAGAAGACCAGGACCTCTAGTATTATTCTAGGGAAGTGGAGAAGGGATTTTTGCAGGGGTTGGCCGAGCTTGAGTTCTCAATTTGGTGTGAGGAGGAGGGGGAGGAGGTGCCCTTTTATAAGGGAGGAGAGGGGCACCTTAGGAATTCTTAAAAATATTAATTTATAATAAATCTAACCCCACATAAAAACCTCCAAAAATGACTCATATTCGAAGATTAGATGAGATAGGGTTGTAATATCATCAACCAATCAAATTTAGACATGTTTGGATCTTATTTTAAACCTTATCATTTTGATTTATCCTTATTTAATCTATTTAAGTTTATTTGTGGTAATAAAATTCTAAATTTTAAATTATAACAAATAATTACTTATTTGTTGTGAATTTTCCATAATTGTTTACTTTATAACATTATAGACCATATAAATATAAATTTATAATTTTTAAATATTTTTGTGATTTTTAAACAATTTAATAATATGTTATTTTTGTAAAATAACAATAGTGTCAATTTTGACACTATTCATTTATTTGAATTTAAATAAAATATATACAGAAGATATGTTAGAAATAAAAGCTTTAATATATTAATAAAAGGTCATATGTATCAATAAAATTAGTGTATCACAATAAATAGTTCATATAATATTTATTTTATTATTTTTAAAACAATTTATTTGGTTTATCTCTTAATAAAATAATTACTACATCATTTTTGTATAATTATTTAATATACTTATTTGTTGTATAAAAATTTAAAATAAAATTCTATGATGAAGATAAATATATTAACTTGCACAATAATACTTTTACTCGAATTTATCATCTTAAAATCACAATATTTAAATTGTTATATTTACTAAATTATGAAGGTGACAACTTTGGCATCATTTAAAATAAAATAATATAAGTGTCATAATCTCTTTTATAAGGCTCCAAATGGTCAAATATTCGACCATTGGATGATTATGGTTTACATTTACATGTCCAATAAGTTTTGGTTAGGTATTTGTGCATTTTATGGTCACTATTAGTTTAAAAAAACATTATTCTTGATTTTTCACTAGATAAACAATTTCTGCATCACTATTGTGTCATAATTAATGATAATTATTTAATCCCTAAAAATTATAAATAAATTTATATGATGTAGATAATTTCATCATATTTCTGTAGACTATTCATGTTCGAAGTTTCATGAAGTTTATCACTAAATTAAAATTAATATACTTATAAAATTTAAGAGAGTGACATGTTGTCACTTTCTTTGGTTTTAATAATAATTAAGTTATTTTCATAGAAAAATGTTCATTAAATGATTCTAATCCGACCCTTAGGTGATATGGGTCGACTTTTAGTCATCCAATAGGATTTTGACATTTGTTAGGGTAATTTTAAAATATTATATTTACCCTTAATTACCCGATTTACCTTTAACTATGGTAAATAAAATTTACCGTAGTTACTATTCATAATTCCCAAAAATAAAAAGTATCTTATTAACATAATTTGGACCCACTGATTCCAAATATGGAATCCATTTTTTAAAATTCCATACACAGAAGTTGCAGAAATTAAATTAAAATTAATCCCATTGTCGAATAAAAACGGGTTTTTGTTTAAAACATTGCAAAAGATTGAATTGATTTAACATACGAATTCAAGGTAAAATCAATGCTAATGACATACATTATATTAAATGGTAAAAATATATTCTATTTATACTTTAAAACCATTCAATATTACAATTTAACCACATAAGATATTACGATGAAAAAAGTTGTTTTTAATTAAAATATAGCGTGTTTTTACTATTCATTAAAATATGAAAGTTATCGGAAAAATATCAAAACTTTATCTAATGTAAATTTTTATATCCTGATTCAAAAGAAGAATATTATTTTGTCAAATTGAACATATAAACACGTCAAAAACCAGATTTGAAGTGGGTGCGCCATCCAAAGGCGGCAAAACTGCATTTTTTGAAAAATACTTATTTTACCCGAAAAAGTTATTTTGGTCTTATACCATGTTCTAGAAATGTTTAAGATGAATAATAATGTTATAAAATTAAAAATTTAGTTAATACTATTCATATCGGCTAGTTCATGACAATATTATAATAATATAACATTGTTTATTAAAACCCGCTATTGCGTACAACACACGCTATCGAGGAAGGTCGTGATTGCGTGTAATGCAAGCCAAGTCAGGGTTGCGTGTTGTGAAAGAATCCTTCATTGTTTCGTATAACAGAATCCAACCATATTTCATTTATACATTAAATATATATATATATATACTCAATGTTGTGTAGAATAACTATTATCAAAATTGTGTGTAACACGGTCCAAGAATAGGGTTGCGTATACTGCAAGCTAATACGGTGTTGCGTATAGCGCAAGGTAATCTTGGTGTAGAATAAAACATAAGACATTAATGAAATTAAAATAATATTTTTCATAAAATCTCGGGGTGTTACACCTGCCTCCCTGACTTCTGTCCAGCACACGGGTGAGTGACACGACCTCCTGTAAAATGCTTCTAATGGATCCATTCCAATGGTAGAGTGGTAGATATTTTTGTAGGTATACTCTACCAGAGGAAAGTGTCACACCCATGATCCCCCAAAGTACATTATGCATGCTCGTAGAATATCTTACATGGTCTGGATAGTGTGCTCTGTCTGCCCATCTGTCTGGGGGTGGAAGGTAGTGCTAAGGCGCAACTGGGTGCCAAAAGCATGCTTCAAACCCCTCCAGACTCAAGAGTTAAATTGTGAATCACTATCCGAGACTATGGACCTTTGAACCCCATGCAACCGCACCACCTCATCAACATACCTCCGTGCTAGAGCATCCATTGCACTTGAATCCTTGATTCCTAGAAAGTGAGATGATTTCATCAACTAGTCCACTACTACCCAGATGGTGTCGCACCCTCCTTGAACCTTTTGTAGCCCTGTGACAAAATCCATAGAGATGTCATGCCACTTCCACTCGGGGACATCCCAAGGTTGCAACAAACCACCTGGAACATGGTGTTCAGCCTTCACCTGCTGACACACTAGGCACTTGGGCACAAACTCTGCCACCGCCTGCTTTACCCTAGGCCCCCAAAACTGTCTCCTCAGGCCTTAGAACATCTTGTAAACTCCTGGTTCTACCTCCAGGGGTGAGCTGTGGATGTCACCAAGGACTCCCTCGCACATCACCTCTATAAAGAAAAACATCCCTCAGAATAGCATCTGATTCAGACCATCTTCTGTCCACCCTACTAGAGCACTTCCTTGGATAACCCGGTCACACATCACTTCACTCTTTGGGTCTCCCCACTAAGACTCCTCCACCTGACATAACAGATAAGACTGTACTGTCATCTGGTATAGGAAACCCATACCGCCATCCATCCTCACATCCAGGTGCAGGGCAGCCAACTCCTCCATTGTCGTCCAAGCATCTGCGGACTCTCGGATAGCATCCCTCTATGAATTCCTGCTCAAGTCATTAGCCACTACATTCCCTTACCTAAGGTGTAGGAAATCTCAAAATCATTGTCCTGAAGAAACTCCATCCACCTTCGAGGCCGTATGTTTAGGTCCCGCTGGGAGAAGACATACTTCAAGATCTTGTGATTGGTGAAGACCATGAAGCACTCCCCAACGAGGTAGTGCCAAAACAACTTTAGTGCGAACACACACATCGCAAGCTCTATATCATGGCTGGCATAGTTATGCTCATGGGTACGTAACTTACCAATCCCATAAGAGATAACCCCTTTCTGCTGCATCAATACACATATGAGCCCCTTCCCTAAAGCATCATAGAACACCTCATATGCTGCCCCTTCTTCTGGAAACTTCATCACTGCAGCACTAACCAACTTCTCCATCAGGTAGATGAAGGTTTCCTCACACTACTCGTCCCACATGAAAGATTGAACCTTCTTTGTCAAGGCTGTCAAAGGTGCTGAAACTTAGAAGAAGTTGGGTACGAACCTCGGATAGTAACCTGCTAGCCTGAGGAAACTATGGACCTCTTCCACGTTCTTGGGTGCTGCCCAAGAAACAACCACTTCAACCTTCGATGAGTCTACCGCTACTCCCCTCTCAGTCACTACGTGCCTAAGTAAGTGCACTTCTCAAGCCCAAAACATTCACTTCGACAAGTTCCCAAAGAGTTGGTGCAATCAGAGGACCTCTAAAACCGTCCTCAGGTGCTCAACATGATCCTCCTCTAATCTTGAATAGATCATTATGTCATCGATGAACACTACTACGAACCGATCCAGATACTCCTAGAAGACGGAGTTCATAAGCCCCATGAATACAGCTGGATCATTTGTAACTCTGAATGACATGACCAAAAACTAGAATTTCACATATCTGCACCTAAATTCCATATTCGGGATGTCTCCCTCCTTCACCCTCAACTGGTGATATCCAGACCACAGGTCAATCTTGGAGAACCATCTTTCCCCCTACAGTTGGTCGAAAATATCGTATATCCTCGTAAGAGGGTAGTGATTCTTGACCATCACCTGATTCAGCCTCCTATAGTCTATGAACAGCCTTAGACCACTGTTTGCCTTCTTTGAGAGGAATAATGGAGAACCCCATGATGACTCACTTGGTCGAACATATCCTCTCTTCACCGGATCTTTAATCAGAATCAGAAACTCTCGTAGCTCCGAAGGTGACATCCGGGAGGGATCCATCGAAATCAAATAAGCACGAGGCTGCAAGTCTATCCCAAACGTGATGTCAAGTCGAGGGGGTAGAGTCGTCACCTCCTCAGGGAAGACATCCATAAACTCACTGACGATCCTTGGTACCTCCACCATCTCTACATCTGCTGAATCCACTAATAGCTCAGCTAACAAGGAGAGGAGTGTTTCCCCTCGCTTACTGCCCTTCTGGCCACCCCGCTTGCCTGTGAAAGTAACATGTCGGCCGCCTATGTCTGAAAACATGACCCTTCCTCAGAAACAGTCAACGATAGCACATTCATTAAAAAACCAGTCAATTACTTGTATGACATCGTATGGCTGTATCTACAATAGTTGGGGATCCATGACTGACTGATGTGGCCCTATCATCAGTCTGAATCCTCGAAAAAACATATATCAATTTGGTCTAACCTCTGACTGGTGTGTTCATCACCTGGGGAAATGGAAGTCTCTCGACATCTAGAACCAAAGCACGGTCTAGACTGGGTGTAACAAAGTAGTGTGAATCTCCTGTATTGAACAAGATGTAAGTAATGGTATTGAACAAATTAATTGTACCTAAAATGACCTCTCGTCCTACTGGAACTGCTCCCTCCAAGGTGTGCAACTGACCGCGCCCGGCTCCTCTGCCTCTCATCTGCCGACCACCTCCCCGAAAAGGCCCTGGTCGATGTCCTTGAAGAGCACCCTGGGGGGGGGGGATCTTCCTGCAACATCTGCATTTGGAGGAGTTGGAGCTCTCTTCCCCTACTGCTACTGCTGAAACGGCCTAACTGGAAGCTGTTGTTGCTGAGGTTGGTGTTGGGCCTGCCCACTACCGCCGTACTGCACTCTATTCGGGAACTGGTTCCGAAGCTTCCCGTGGATCCCATATATGAATCATCTTGGACCTCATCTTGATGGGAAAGGGGGAGGGACAGGGGATCAGAAACTGAACTACTGACGCTTGCTTCCTGCTGGTCGGAACAGAGAGGGTCCTGATGCTGGAGGTCTGGTGCTGACGTCATGTCCCTTTCACTGTCCTAGCTGGATTCCCTCTCGTGAAACACCTCCTAATGTGTGCATCATATCCACCACTTCATCCTTCTTCTGCACATCTAGGTATGCTGGTATGGTGAAGGGAGTAACAGCGTACTGGAGGGAAGGTCAGAGCGCCTCCTCCAAAAGTCTCACCCGAGACTCCTCATCTTGAATGAGGTTTGGAGCAAAGAGGAGGTGATCCTTGAACATGATCCCCAACTCTTTCAATGACATACCCCACTGATGGAGGGAGATTAGCTCCTGCCTCTTCTCAGCTTTATCGTAGAAGAGAGGAATTCCGCCTGGAACTCCATCTTGAAATCATCTCATGTCACCTCAGCCTCCCTCTTCTCCCCCAGATAGAGCATCCACCAAGGATGTTCCTCTCCCCACATCTGGATCACGGCCAAAGGAACCATGTACTCTACCAGATCTTGGATCAAGATGAAAGCTTCCACCAGCTCCTCTTGCTAGCTCTCTGTCTCTATGTCTGAGGTGTTTCCCTCATACTTCCCAAGGGTATGCTGCTGGAAAGCATGAAGCATCTTATACCAATGATCATCCTCCTCCTCTCGGTCAGCACTCTGTCGGTCAACCGAGTCAAACTCTTGGGCCACTATCACCCGCACGACTCGTGGTCGTCTCCCAGGTGCCATAGCTATAAGGTAAACAAGGAATGCCTAAGCCTAGGTAGTTCAGAATATTGTTCTTACATTTTATTTGACTTATTTATTTATTTTTGAATCCCAAAAACACCTAGAAAAATGAGAACATAAGTCATTATGATGCATTTACCTTCCTAGGGTCTCTACCCTACAATCAGTGTAGCCTCACTTGGTTGTTTGGTAGGTCTAGAGTCCTTGCATCGGATCATTGTGGGCCCTAAAATCCCATGTCCTAGCTGGTCTTCCCTAGCCTATTTCACGCACCAAGGTCACCCAACATTGTTTCCCTACCATCCCATACAATCCTCAATGTGCCTAACTTCAGATTCCATCCTACCTCTCAACCTCACTCCTCTGATACCATTTAATCATGACCCGCCATCACAAAAAGGAGGGAAGGGTCAGCAGATTGACAAGACCATGCTTCAATATGTTGAAGAGGAGATAATGAACCCCGAAACCCGCCTTCAATAGGTGCTGGAGTGGAGACCAGCTCCAAGGGTATTGAATATCACAAAAAATGGAAGGCATTACCCTTTTTATTTGTATAGGAATAAGTGATAAGATAGCAACCCCAACTACAACAAAGATGAATTTAAAGGAAGATCCAAAAGTAACCCTTTACCATATGCAAGTTAAACAGTAAATTATAAATCAACAAAAAAACTCCAAAGGTAATGTACCAAGAGATAGAAAAAGGCAAGAGCAACTGCCCCAAGATCTGCACTATTACGGTCCCGCACGATCCCTGAAGTCATCCTGGAAAATAGAAAACAGTTTTATATACATAGGGTGGGTATACAAGTTCACTCTATATTGAAAATCAAAGACTCTCATGCAAAAGTGAGGAGACATTCTATTGCCCCGTGGAAAAAATTATAACCAAACACCCAACAAAGAAAAAGATATCCACCCAATCCTCACCAAGGCACACTCCCCAAATAACGCAATCCAAGTAACATATAGTAATAGCACATCGATATTTGGGTACCCTGCACTGCTTTCCCACTGGTTATTGAAGACATCCTACACATCGAACCAATCCCTCCATTTTCACCGTAGTCAAACTGCCACACCCACCCGCACACACCTGGGCCATAACCTCACCACAGTCCCACTACCAAACCCTGACCGCAGACGCCTGGGCCACAACTGCTATACCACCCATAGACACCTGGGCCATAACTACCTCACGTAACTATGCCTGCAAACACCTAGTCCAGAACAACCACTTCCAAGCCTGAAGACACCTGGGCCAAAAATCTACCGTCATGCCCAAAGACACCTGGGCCTCATCCAGAAGATACATTGGAAAAAACCTGCACGTAAACACTTGGGTCAACCACCAAAAATACCCTGCTCAAAAATTATTGGTCGAATAATGGACTTCAGTCCATCACAGCCTGCTCGAAGAGCCATGGACAATTCGGGAAAGGGAGCAGAAAAAGAGCTAATAACCATCCACTCATAGAAGTGTTGGAAAAAACACTCTCCCTATGAAATGGGGAGTTTGGCACTAAGTGCTCAAAATTGGTGGGGTGCGAATAAGAAACATAAAAGATAAAAATATATGTATAGCTAAAAAACACTCATACCAACCTAAGGGTTCCAAAACCTAAGCACAAACACCCTTGTTACTATTCATTCACAAAGGAGGTGACGACACTCCCGACCAAGTCAAAACTCATTACCAGAATCAATTTCCAAACTCAAAGATTCTTGTTTTCATGTTCAAGTGATCCCATTAGGGTGAATTCATCACTACCAAGAAAATAACAGTCATAAACACAAGCCAACAGGAATGAAATAGCCAAACGACAATTAAAGCATTCACACCCAGTTCTCTTGCAAGTCACAATAACAAAGGGATAAGTGAGATCCCTCAAAGTATTGGAACCAATGAAAACACAAGAAACATCCCCATGTGCCCCCAAAATCCAAGAGCCAATGGTCTCTCAACAATAAAGGATTCCACCCCAATTTGTTATATAATTAGAGTAACCACACAACCTTAAAATCACAACTAGCGAAAGTACAACAACAGGGGATCCCATCCCCACTCGCATTACCAAAACAATCGTCCTGTGAATGAAACAACCAAAAAACTACCACCATCACAAGGTAGGCCCATGCATGTATTTTAAGATTTAAAAGATTTAACACACTCCAAAGTTTCAATTCCACTATGCTTTAACTGGGGTTATCACATAAAAATGGGTTGATCCTGGTGATTTCATTTTATTCAACCGAGTATACATAATTAACCATTTCTATGTTACGGTTATTTAGACATCCAAGATCACCAAGGTTCATTAGTGCACAGAGAAAGACCCCCAACGACTATGATTTTCAGTGAGCTTAGACCCATACAATTCACAACACATAACAACATAAAGAGTACAGTAGAACATCAATCACACCCCCCCCTTCATTTTTTTAAAAAGACTGTTAATTATCTTCATTATGTTAGGATTCATCAATTTCCATAGAAGCCAAAGCATTCCCACCATGCATCATTCACAGAAAGTAGAGAAAAAAAGAGAATATCCATACTTGGTTGATCAATGATCAATGTTTTTCTCCACGTGCCAATATAGGGGAACAACGACTTGCAAGGCTCCCACACAGGTGCACCACTTTCCTTAGAAAAGAAGGGTCGTCAAATGCACAAGGAAAAGGCAGAGAGTATCCAGGAGGGAGATGAAGAATATCTAGCATGATAAAAAGATGATATACCCAATGTTATGGGATAAGGAATTTGAACGCCTTGGAAGTCGGATCGTGGTTTTACCACACGGTTGGGTGGTTACACACAACAAAATTCATCATTATTCAATATGGAGGTTTCTCGTGATTTGTCGATATTATTTATGGGTAAAAAACGGCCTTGAAATTACTTAAAAGGTCAAAATGGCCTAAAGGAAGTGTTACGGGAAAAACAGTAGAAGGAAAACTCGAAAAGGCTGGATGACACCGATTGCTCGCACCGATCGGTCAGTCGCACAGATCGGACGTGTCGATCGGTCATGCCAATCGATTGCGCCGAACGAGGGCCCACCCATTAGGATCTTAGAATTTGGCAAAGGGATGGATCATGAGGGTCTGGCCCACTACACAAAAAGGATAATTATATCATCCTCAATTACAATGGAACTATCATCCATGATGAAGGTAACCCATAACTTAGTTATTTTTTTTATACTCATGCAGTTTCATTTGCAGGTACAAGATCATAGATAAAAATTGGGAAGATATGGTTTGAAAAAAATATTGATACATCCTTAAAATATTTTAGGATTCATACTGGTATGATTATGATGAATAAGACTAAAATGGATTAGCCAAAGAAAGAAATACAATTCCAAAAACAAAAATGCACTAAATCTAACTAGACTGATACTATAAGAGTAGGAAAGAGATTTATCTACTGATGTTGGTGTTGTTGGATGGTTGGGAATAATTTTATTTATCACTGGAATAATGTTACAAAATATGAAAATTATGGAAGGCCCACATTCTGGGTGATAAGATGCAATAAAATGAAGCATCATTCAAAAAAAAGAAGAATACCCTAATAAAGAATAATAAATCTATCATGAACAAATTTGAATATCATGAAGATGTCAGTGATAATTTCAAAAAAGTGGTCACAATTTGGATGTATGCTGCTTTATCCCAACCATGGAGAATTCATATGTTGAAAATAAGATAAGGCCAAAACAAGGGTAAATGGAATGAACAATAGTTGGAAAATCTTCTATTGGGAATATGAAAAATAATGAAGCCTAGAAGCTGTGAAGGAATCTATTCCCATTTTAACATTTTAAATAAACTCCAATAATTTCATTTCATCCAAGAAAAAATGATTCTACTATAAGAAGAGAGGCCATATCATGGAACAATACAAAAAATCCATCGAAATAAGTGGAATCAAGGTGAAATTTAAAAGAAAATAAATCCAGAAGAAGATACGATAGATTGAAGGCATTCATGAATATGATAAGTTTCCTAATAATATAAAGTTCAAAATTTTGATGAATACATGTGGAAGATCCAAACACAAATATTTAAGAAGTATTTTTTAGTTATATACCCTAATCAATAGAAAATTTCTATAGAATTTCCAAAAGATGGAGAGGAAGAAGTATCTAAAGAAAATGAAAAGGGGAAACATATTATTCCACATGAATATGAGTTTCAATTTCATGAGAGGTTGTTATAACATTAAAACCCAAATATCTTAAATGTGCTATTTGGAAGGTACACATAGACTAGACAAAATAAAAACAAATGTATATGTATTTTACTAGGTCAAATGGATATATTGAAAATTGAAAATCATGGGACAGTGGAAGAAACTTCACTACTGGAAGATGTATGGACAAACAATACACACAAGTTAAATATGAACGGATTTAAGGGGTCCTTGCTGATAATGAAAAATCAAAATGTCAAATGGAAAGGAGAAAATGGCATAAAGAGTGCCATAAATATGAGACCTATAAGGAAATGAGTTATTGGGTTGAGAAAAAATTCTCAACCCTAATGATTCTATTAATAAGCTCACATGTGTTCCATCTTACTCACTTATATTTTTTATATGTATGCTTACAATGTGGAGAAATAAAGTTGAAAGTCATTATCAATATGAAAATTGGACAGAAAAATTGGAGAACAAAAATTTGTGCTCAATGTTCATGATTTTATAATCACTTGATGTGTTCCATAGTGGAATATTATTAGCTTGAATATATTGAATATTATCCGATGAAATTTTCCACCATGGTAACTCAATGGGTTACACCATTCGAATGGGATAAAAAATTAAGGAGATGATATCAAGGAGTAATTCCTGAAATTTATTGAAATCCTTGTCATATTAAGAAGTTGAAACATGAGGTATTCCAATCACACTTTCATCCCTTATTCTTAACTGTATTTATCGGGATAATTAAGGTGGTGTTCTTAACTGATGACAATATTTGATGAAAGGAGTTGTTTATCATTGCACCCCATGTTTTAAATACTGTGGGTCAAATTTGTATATGATTTAGCATTTTATTGATAAATATGATTATTTTAAAAACCATGAAAAAGATTTTATACATTATGAGAATGAATTCGAATATTTGGTTGCTTATGGATAGCATTGAAAACCATTGTCCTATATCTTTTCATTAGAATACTAGGTTATACCATGTAGTCGTAGAGTTTATTATCTAAATGATATTTTTTATTTGAACCATGGGACATTATCACTCTCTCAGAATATTCAGGAATATATTCTTTAAAGGGAGGAGAGCATGGTTTTGAACAATGCCCACTAATACTTTTCATTTGGATTCAAATAAGTTGGAAAAAATATTGTCACACATATTTATCCAAAAAAAGTGTTATTAAGTGATATTAAAAAAAATACAAGGGGGGGGGGATTTTTGAATGGAGTGTTTAATTTGATTCAAAAATGTGTCAATATGTGATGTGGTGATTATGATTGATGTGCTGATTCTTAATGTAATGTTTTTGAATCTATGAAAATCCCATATTGATTAAAAATTATATTATTTTAAAATTAATGTTAATACTTGTAAGTTGGAAATGGTGAACAATGATATCAGAATATATCATTGTTATTTATATTATGAATTTTTTATGATGCTATTGATTCTTTGGGAATTTTTATGGATTCATATATTTAGATAAAATGCTTGAGAAATTATCTGTGTTATATATTCAGCAGATTTATTGATATGGAATTATGTTCCAAGACATTTTTTACTAAAATATAGTTTGTTACACCATTTGAAGAAGGCCATACAATAATTGATTGCAGAATTCATTTCGATGATCATTCAACTAATTTACAATTGGATGATGTGATTGAGAAAATTGTGTTGATCGAAAATTCCAAAGAGTGGTTCCAAAGATAATGGAATAAGGTGAAGTATGTTGGTATAAGAAATTGCTTTATATAAAACATTTGGGACATCAGCCAGCTAGCCAGCCAACCATCCAACATATAATGTGGATCAAACCGCAAGTAGTGGGTGGTTGAGCTTAACCCTAGCCATCTGTCAGCATGACTGACTATAGTCATGCACATGACACATAGAATAATTCCCACATGAGAGCATGGGAGAGCCGACATAGCACCACCATGCGGGGTGGCATAGTGGAAGGGGGATAGGGTGGGCATACAGTGCGACCACAAAATGATAGTATGGGGAGTACCATAAGAGGGGGAAGAGATCTCATTCCTTAATCACTACCGATGATTATTATGTAATCAATGAGAAAGTCGTGTCTACATTTTTATGTGGTACAAAATGTGACACCCCAAACATCTACAGTACACTTCTCTTTAAATAATAAAATACCATGTGTTGTACACAACTGTGAGTTCTAACACACCACAACCAATCAAACTAGCCATTATGAATAGTAATACCATGTTTTTGAATTTTTTTAAATTTTATCATTCAAAATGGACTTCATTATTGGATTCTTAATAATGATATTATCCAAGGATGAATTTTTGGTATTTTTCTGAAAACCTTCAATTATGGATGAATAGTGAAAAATCTTGAGTTATAGTTTAAAATCAAAGTTTTATTTAAACAATTATTTATTTTTTAAATTTTATTTTTTTCAAAATAGATACATAATACAAATATATGTTCATTATAATTCATTGGATTCAGTTTATAATAATTTTATATATATAAAAATTTTATTGAACTTTTTACCTTCTTTTACCCACCTCTTAAGAGTATTTGCAAATTTACATAAAACATAATTTTACTGCTACTATGAGTTGAATTTAAAAAATCGAAGATAAATGGTTTATATCTGTAAGTAAAATGTGTTTTAATGAGATGAAAATAATTTTTGGTGAATAGTAACTTTTTTTTGTTATTTACCACGGTTAAAAGTAAATAGGGTAATTAAGGGTAAAAATTATATTATTATTACTCTAATACATGTCCTAATTCTATTGAATAAGTGTAATTCGACCAGAAAAAACCTTAGGAATAAAATATGATCCTTTAGGACCACTTGGATTAGATTAGGACATTTATTATTATTTAATTCAAACTAGAGTTAAAAGTGTTAAATTCAAAGTTTAATAACTCAACCATTTATAATAAAGGTGTACATAGAAGATAAATTTGACTATAAATATTCAATAAAAAGATAAAAAGATTTCCTACATAATGGTATTTTGTTTTTAATTTTCGAAAATTATATAATTAAATTTATATATGACATATTGATGATGCAGAAATTACATAATTAATGAAATATTAAAATAATTGATATTATAAATATTCAAATAATTTTAATTTGTGACATTATATAAATTATAATAATTTTATTGGATAATATGACATTTTAGAGTTGGTTAAATGAACTGTTTTTTAAGTAATAATGTTGTTAAGAATTAAGAAAAAACAAAATACCATGTTGTGGCCAAATTGACAAAAAAGAGTTTTTAAAACAAATATTATATTATTCATTGATATTCTATTCTTAAAAATCTAATCTTCGGACAAAAGATTTATATAATGTTTTGTGTATCTATAATTAACCACTTGGGGTTAATTTGGAGATATATAGTATGTTTATTAACCATATAATATAAAAATACAAAGAGACATGGTAAATGTCATACTATTTAACTAAGAGTTAAATCTAAAAGATAAAGTTAATATAGTGACCCAACCCTATCTGAAACCTATTGTTCTAGTGGTTTGCGACCCATCCCTACTTTATCCTTTAAATAATTCTTTTTTGGAGACATTAGAAACTGAAAATGATTTTATTATTATATAATATTTCTAGCTTTCCTTATGTAGCCCCTCACCCCTCTTATGAAATGACACACCCCCTTCCCTCTAATTCACACCTTAAAATCCATTTGGATCCACCAAACCCTACCAAAATACCCTATAAAATTTCCTCCCTTTATCCTATATGCCATTCATTAGTCAAAAATCCATCCTAACGATCCCTTTTGATCCAATCAAAAGGAAGAACCCAATGAAGAGGTAAATATTTCATCACCTCTTTCAAGTTGCTTTCTTCTTCCACATCCTCTTTCATTGTTATTTCAATTCTAAAATAATAACTCAAGTATATTATATATTTTTTGATGTTTGTATATATATTTTACATCCATATTAAATATTCTATCCATCCTTTGAATGACATGTCACCATATGTGCGTACGTATGACTTACCATCTCCACGTCGTGATGTAATTGTTATTCAATACATTAATATTTGGATGGGTATAATAATTATGTGAAATTGACATAAATACTATATATAACATGATAATGATTCTGTATATATGATATACCATCCAATTATATATTATTTTAATATCAAAAGAATGATATTTTGGCTCGTGCGTACGTTTGTATTACCGTCTCCACGAACGTTATGAGATTCATTCCCCATCTTATACATTCTAGAAATTTTTTTATTAAATGATTAAAAAAATGTTTAAAGACTAAATATCATTCTTAATATGAATAATATTCATCCTATCCATAATAAACATTACTTACATAACCAATCATTCAAAGGAAAATGAATCGGTTAACACCCGAAATGACGATAATACTATGATATTATTAACAAAGCAATGTTAAAAGATCATATATGATATCATATTAATTAATACGATTCTTGTATAATTTAACAACAATTATTTCATCATTATACCGAAAGTTAACCTACCCTCGAACAAGGAAAAGTTCATGGTAAGGGTTAATTTCACAATCACATTATTACATTAGGTTGTTTTTACGTAAATATCTACTAGGACCTCTTTATCATCCACATTCATGTTTCTTAAAATTGTGTTCCAAAACATATTTAATATTTACTAGACTATGTATTAAAGTAATTTATACATTTTTTTTTGACTTTTTATAAAATGGTTTGAAAGATAACTTTCCGTCATTTTCCAAATATGGTACATTATGACATTTTCCACAAAACTAAGGTATGAATTTTATTTAACTTTTACGGATGGTGAGGCTATTTTATGATGTTAAAACATTTTCTAAGCATCCCTTACAATATTATAAGAATATTTTCAAATATAAATGTTTTTTTATAATTTCTAGACCTTTAAATGATTTCAAAATAGAAAGAGACATTTCTCTAAAAATGTTTTCATTTCATCTATGTCCACATCCTTTGATGGATTTTAGGTTTTGTTTGAAGTTGATTTATTATGAAACAAAAATTCCATATTATATTGAAGTTTTTGTGATATGTTTGACTCTGTATTTGTTATTCCATACAATTCATGGTTTATGGATAAATTATTGACATTTTGTATTCTATTTTTAATAAGAATGTTAATGTTATGTTGAATCCTTTTCATACGGGGAATGTTTTGAACATAGTAAGTGACGGGTGGATCCCACTATAGCTCCTCGATGAATCGATGGTCTCATGAGACAATATAGTGTCTTGGCCCAAGGCCTTGGAAAAATATTATTTCCAGTCTTGGCACAAGGCCTTGACTATGTGGTTATGAATGTCTGGCTTTATGCATTCCATCATTATGAATGTGCCTATTGATATTGTATGTGATTATTCAACTAGTATAATATCCTTGTATGTATGTAAATGGCATTATTTTGTTTTATATTTTCCATATTATGATGAAATTTATGTCGAAACAGATTTCGTTTTAGTTATATTCATTATCATAAATGTTTATGATTATTTATTAAAATTTTTGCTATATTGTTATCCTTAATGAGCATCTGAGCTCACCCCATTCTATGTATTATTTTTCCCAGGATGCGTAGAAGTATATTATGACAAACCTACAGGGATATTCAATGGGATCTCATTGTTTTCTATGGAGACAATGTTGTTGTAGTTTTCATTTTTATGATGTAATGTAAAACTTATGAATGTATCTTGTACTTCAAAGGTTACTAAACTAATCGGTCTTTTGAGACTTCATATTTTGTGATCATGCCAATGATACTAGTAATTCACTGACTCATGGCTTTTGGGGTTAGGTAATTATAGTATTTATAAGAGGAAGTTTAGTAAAAACCTAGGAAACTAGATTTAGATAGTACACTGATTAGAGAACATAGCCTTAAGATAGACTTTGAGTATTAGTAAAGAAGAAGTTCCCAAAATTTTGGTATTGTATAGATTTTGAGAGTTTTTTATGCAATAAATCTTTGTCTAGATATGAGCAGGTATTGGTGGTTCTAGCACATATGTACCTAGGGGTAAAACCCGAAAACACCCCTTTGAGCTAGACTCAAATGGGAACTGGTTCACAACAATGGGCCTTGTTGCAATCTTGGTTAAGACACTCATATGGGATATGCTTAGGATAATTCTAATTTTCTTTACAACCCATTATAAAGGGGTTATGAGTATATACATGCTCAACAAAAACATTTTTTATGCTTGTGTATTATATCCATAAACTGTTCAATTTCTGTTACATGTTTTACAATGTTGGAATTATGTATTTCTATCAATAATCCAATCTAGTTTATACCAATGTTTAGAAATGGTGGATAGTGGATGGATTGGAAACCATATCACTGAATACACTCCAAGTAGGTATTTCCATCCTACTCAAGATAATTATAGTGGAGCTAGAGATTCAATTGGTGTTGATCAGCAATTCACTATACTAGGACAACTCACTTAGGATATGAATAAAAACCTTACCTATATGGAGCACCCTGATCCGAAACATGGAGGATCAATGTTAGATCGCTTCATGAGGAAAAAACCACCAAAATTAAATGGGTGTACAAATACACTAGTAGTTTAGCAATGGATAAATTCCATAGAGATAATATCCCATGCCTTGGGTTGTAGTGAAAGGGATAAAGGTGTCATTGATGTTTACCGCCTCAATGGAGAAACTGATCAATGGTGGTAATTTATTCAAAACACAAAAGAAGATGATGAATTATAAAATATGGAATGGATAGAGTTTTAAAAAAATTTCTTAGAAAAATACTTCCCTAATGACCATCAAATAGATATGGAAAGGCAATTTCAGATTCTAATTAAGAAGAGGGATGAGAATGTCGCAAATTATGAAGCTAAAATTACAAGGTAAGCGAGGCATGCTGTATATTTTTTACGTAACCCAAGAAGTAAGATTGGAAATTTCTTTGATGGGTTAAAACCAATTCTCTGTTGAGTATTTGTCTTACAATCCTTCTCGTGGTATGAAGATATTGTCTCATATTCTATCAAGATAGAAAAAGAATTATTTAAATCATTTGACTTTAAAGAAAAATTAGTGGAGAAGAGATCTGATGAACACTATAGAAATTAAAATAAGCGTATGAAGGGAAAAGTTTAATATCCATCCTATATTAAATATGGGAAGAAACACCCTAGTATATTCTTGAAGGTAATGGGGGTTTGTAACATGTGTGGTCAAATCGTCCACCAAGCTTGTGATTTCTAGTTGATGAAATTGGTTGTTGATGAATAATGATAATAATGTGGAGAAAGGGGACATTATGAAAATGAATTTTCTAAAAGTCAAGGGAACTTACCTCAGAAAAGGCCTATGGATCAATGAAATGATTATGATATCATTACTGCTGAGGTTGATTCTCTGAAAGACATAGTGGCAGGTAATTTAATGGTTTCCTCAAGTGTAGCCATTGTTTTATTTGATTCTAGATCATCACATTGTATCATATCTTCCCAGTATTCTATGAAAATTCAATATTTCTCAATTTGGTTTAATATTGGAGTTGTCAGTAAAAACTTCTAAGGGAAGTATCCTTGCAATAATTTTTTGTGAATCAGTCCCCATTTGGGCATATAAATGTTCTTTATATGATGATTTCATCATCACACACATGATTGAATTTGATATAATCCTTTGTATGGACTAGAATTTGGACCATGATGCAATAATTTATTATAAGAAAAAGAAGGTTACTATTTTTGATGATGATGACAAATAACACCTTGTGTTTAGAGAAGAATTGTCACCAACTAATTATTTTCAAGATCCACACCCAGTAGCTCAACTAAATTAAATTTTTGTGGAGGAAGAGAATGAAATAACTATGGGTGAGGAAAGGAATGTTCAATGAGAGGATGTACCTATTGTGAAAGAATATGATGATGTGTTTCCAAAGGATTTTCCAAGACATCCTCCAGAACAAGAAATTGATTTTTCCATTAATTTAATTCCTTGTTCAAGACCCATATCGAAGACCCCTTACATAATTGAAACTGATAATTAGTGGAACTATAGAAAAAACTAGAGTAATTAGGTAATTGGGGATTATTTTCGCTAGTGTTTCTCAATGGGGATCCCCTGTCCTTTTTGTTAAGAAGAAAGATGGATCTGTGAGGTTGTGCATTGACTACAGGGTGATTGATGCTATAACAATAAATAAAAAGTATCCCCTACATCACATTGATTATTTATATGACCATCTTCTGGGAGCTCAATACTTTTCAGAGACTGACCTTCAATATGGATATCATCAGTTGTGTGTAAAGAAGGGAGACATTCTGAAAATAGAATTTCGGACTAGGTACGGGCATTATTAGTTTACAGTAATGCCTTTTGGATTTTCTAATGCACCCTTTGTCATTATAGATCTAATGAATATGGTTTTCAAAAAATATCGTGATGAATTTGTAGTGGTATTTATTGATGATATCTTGTTATACTCCAAAAGCTATGATGATCATGAAAATCACTTGCAAATATCCAGAAAACTCATAGAAGACACAAATTATATGGGATGTTTAGAAAGTATGAATTCTAGCTTCAGAAGATATATTTTCTTGGAAATATTATCTATATGGATGGAATCTCTGTTGGTCCTTTTATGACCAAGGCAATCCAAGAATTTCTAGCACCAATGAATTTAACTGAGGTACGAGGTTTTATTGGTTTAAAAGGTTATTATCGGCGTTTCATCTAGAATTTTGTTCAATTGGATAACCCATTAACCAATATCAGACGTAAAGGGGTTAAATTTCTTTGGAAAAAATATTTGTGAAGAATTTTTTGAAGATCTAAATATAAAATTATTACAACTTTTATATTGACTCTACTTTCAGGGAATGATGGGTTTGTTATTTACAGTGATGCATCAAAGAAAGGACATGGTTGATTCCTTATCCTGTATGATAGGGTTATTACCTAGACATCATGAAAGATAAAAATTCATGAGAAAAAATTTCCTACTCATGATCTTGAGTTAACAGTTGTAATCGTTTCTTTGAATATATGGAAACATTATCTCTATAGTGAAAAATGTGAGATATATACTGATCACAAGAGTTTGAAGTATATTTTCTCAAAGAAAGAACTCAATATGAGGCGAAGGATATGTCTTGAACTACACAAGTATTTTGATTTCACGATACACTACCAACCTGGGAAGGAAATTAGGTGGTAGATGCTTTGAGTAGAAAAGAACATGGAGTTTTGAACAAGATGATAGTTTAAATGGATACTATTTTCATGTATCTAGTAAAGATGGATATGGGAAGGACAATGAAAGGTGAAACATCAATGCTTTTTCAATTGGATTCCAAACTATCTTTACTAGAAAGGATAAAATCTTCTCAGTTTGATGACGAAGTGTTTCAAAAGAAGATTAATGCTATGAATGATGGGTGATTGAGTGACTTCGTATAAGAAGATAGAATTTTGAAATTTTGGGAAGAGAATTTGTGTTCCCGATATACATGATCTGAAAAGGGAATTGTTGGATAATGCTCATAGCTCCAATTTATCTATACACCCTGGTAGAACAAAAATGAATAGAGATTTGAAGGAACATTTTTGGTGGGATAACATGAAAAGGGAGATTTCTGGTTGTGTGTAAAGATGTATGGTTTGTCAACAAATGAAAGCTGGAAGGCAACATCCTGGAGGATTCATGCAACCTCTTCCCATACCTGAACTGAAATGGGATGATATCACAATGGGATTTGTGATGGGGCCACTAACGACTCCAAGAAAGAATGATGCAATTTGGTTCATTGTTGATCGTCTTACCCAGTCAGCGCATTTTCGTGCTATAAGGGATGATTTACCAATTGAACATTTAGCAAGACTATATATTAATAAAGTTGTAAGACATCATGGAGTACCACTATCGGTAGTTTCGGATCGTGATCCCTATTTTACATCAAGATTCTGTAAAAGTGTTCAGAAAACCCGAGATACTGAAATTCATTTGAGCACGGCCTACCTCCCCCAAATTGATGGACAATCAGAATAGACTATTCAAAACTTATAAGACATGGTTTAATCATAATCACTTGACTTTCAAGGTATGTGGGATCAGTATTTACCTCTGGTAGAATTTTGCTATAACAATACCATTTACTCAAGTATTCAGATGGCACCATATGAATCATTATATAGAAAGAGATGTCGTACACCAACCTATTGGTATGATATTGGTGAAAAATTACTCGTAGTCCTAGAACATGTGAATGAAATTATGGAAAATGTGAAGGTAATCCAAACCCACATCAAAGCAGCTCAATGTAGGTAGAAGCGATATTAATAATCGAAGTAAAGATTTGGAATTTCAGGTATGATATAATGTTTTCATGAAGGTATATCTATGGATGGGTGTTATACGTTTTGGTAAGAAGTGAAAATTGAGTCCAAGGTACATCATACCTTTTGAAATTCTAGAATGAATTGGGTCTGTATCTTACTGTTTGGAAATACTTCCAAGTCTCTCCCAAGTTTATGATGAGTTCCATGTATCACTATTGAGGAAATACATGCATTACCCAACACATGTACTCACCAATTAGGAATTAGAACTGGAACCCAACCTATATTATTGTGAAGAGCCTGTCAAGGTTCTTGAAACAAGACAACATGTGCTGAGAAACCGGACGACACGTCTAGTAAATGATCTATGGAGAAACCATAAGATGGAATAAGCAACGTGGTAACCTGAGGAACATATGATGAAGAACCACTAGAGTCTTTTTATGCATCATTATTTTATAAAATTCGAGACCGTAATTATGTGAAGGAGGGTAGAATCTAACAGAAAGCTTCCCTGGTACACTTCTCTTTAAATAATACAATATCATGTGTTGTACGCAACATCGTGTTATGACACACCATAACCAATCAAACTAGCCGTTATGAATATTAATACCCACTTTCTAAAATGTTATAAATTTATCTTTTAAAATGGACCTCATTTTTTGATTCATAATATTGAAATCATCCTAGTGTGAATTTTTGGAATTTTTCTGAAAAACATTCAATTTTTGAGGAATAGTGAAAAACACTAAGTTAATGTTTGAAACGGAATTATTATTTAAATAATTATTTAATTTATGTGAATTTATTTTAGATAAAAATAGATTCTAAATACCTACATAAGTTCAATATAATTCAATAGAGTCAGTTAATAATAATTTTATTGAACTTTTTACCGTCTTTTACCCACCTCTTAAGAGTATTTAGAAATTTACATAAAACATAATTTTAACACTTCTGTGAGTTGAAGTTTAATAATCTGAGAGACACAGTTTATATCAGTAAGTATAATTCAGTTCAATGAGATGAAAATAATTTTTTGGTGAATAGTATCTTTTTACTTTTATTTACCATGGTTAAAAGTAAATAGAGTAATTAAGGGTCAAAATGATTTTATTATTACCCAAAGTTGTGTCCTAATTCTATTGGATAAATGTAATTAGACCAAGAACAACTTTTGGAATAAAATATGATCCTTTAGGTCCACTTGGATTAGATTAGGACATTTATTATTATTTAATTCAAATAATAGTTAAATTGGTTAAATTCAATGTTTAATAACTAAACCATTTTTAATATATGGTTACACATAAGATAAATTCGACTATAAATATTAATAATAAAGATAAAAATATATCCTACATAATGGTATTTTATTTTTAATTTTCATATATTAAATAATTAATTTTATTTATTACACAATAATGATGTAGTAATTACGTAATTAATGAAATATTAATATAATTGATATTATAATTATCCAAATAAATGTACGTTGAGACTTTTTAAGAATTCCATTAATTATCTAGGTTAATACCACATGTTAGGGTTGGTAAGATGAATTTTATTTGATGTAATAATTCTGTTATAAATTAACCAAAAACAAAATACCAAATACTGTCGAAATTGACATAATTTTTTTTAAAACAAATATTATATAATTAATATATATTATATTTATAAAAATATAAGGCTCCTAAAAAAGACTTATTTAATCATTGGTGTATAATTAATGAACCACATGGGGTTTTCTTGAGATTTTATAGTATGTTTATTAACCATATAATATAAAAATACAAATAGACATGGTAAATGTCTAACTATTTAACTAAGAGTTAAATCTAAAATATAAAGATAATATAGTGAACCAAACCTATCTAAAACCTATTGGTTGAGAGGTTTTGGACCCATTTCCACCTTATCCTTTAAATAATTCATTTTGGATACATTATACACTGAAAATTAATTTATTATAAAATAATATTTCTAGCTTTTCCTAAGTTGCCCCTCACCCCTCTTATAAAAGGGAACTCCCACTTCTCTCTAATTCACACCATCAAAGCCATTTGGCATGGACAAACCCTACCCTAATACCCTATAAACTATCCTCCAATCATCATAGATTCCTTATTTAGTTAAAAAGAAAACCTATAGATCTCATTTTATTGAATCAAAAGGAAGAACCTGAAGAAGAGTTAAATATTTTATCACCTCTTTCATGTTCCTTTCTTCTTCCACTACCTCTTTCTCTGTTATTTCAAATTTAAAAAAAATCTAGTATCTTTTATATAATATGATGTTATTATAAATATTTTACAACAATATTAATTATTATTTCCATCCTTTAAATGACATGTCACCATACGTGCTTACGTACGACTTACCGTCTCCACGTCGTGGTGTAATTCTTATTCAGTGCATTATTATTTGGATGGGCATAATAATAATGTATAATTTATGTAAATTATAAGTATTACATGATAATTATTCTTTAAATATTATATAACATCCATTTATATATTATTTTAATATCAAAAGAATGATATTGTCGCTCCTGTGTACGTACATATTACCGTCTCCATGAACGCGATGAGATTCATTCCCCATCATATCTATTCAAGACTACTTTTTATTATATCATTAATAATAATGTATAAAGACATAATATCATTATGAATATGAATACGATACATCCTATCCATAACAAACATTACTTATATAACAAATCAAACAAAGGAAAATGAATAAGTTAACACCTGAAATGAGGAAAATACTAAGATATTATTAACAAAGCAGTTTTAAAAGATCATATATGATGTCATATTATTTTATATGATTCTTGTATAATATAATAAAAATAATTTCAACGTTATACAGGAGGATATCCTACCCTAGACCAAGTAAAAGTATAATTTAAGGGTTAATTTCACAATCTCTTTATTATCTGAGGTTGTTTTTACGTATGTATCTACATGGACACCATTATCATCCAGATCCATGTATCTTAAAAATGTATTCCAAATCATTTTTACTATTTACTAGACTATTGGTTAAAGTCATTTATACCCTTTTTTGATATTTAAAAAAAATTGAAATGAATCTTTCTATCTTTTTCCAATCATGGTACTTTATGACATTTTCATGAAAATTATGGTAGGAATGTTTTTGTAACTTATAGAGTGGGTGCGGATATTTTCGGCTGTTATAACATCATCAAGTATCCCTTACAAAGTCATAATAATATTTTCCAAAATATATGTTTTATTTTATAATTATGTGACCTTTAAATGATTTCAAAATAGAAAGAGATATTTCTGTCAAAAGGTTTTGATTTCATCTATGTCAACATCCTTTGATGGATTTTATGTTTGTTTGAAGTTGATTTATTATGATACAATACATCCATACTGTATTGATGGTTTTGTGATATTTTTGACTGTGCATGTGTTATTTCATAACATTCAGGGTTTATGGATAACATGTTGACATTTCGTATGCCAGTTTTATTACGAATGTTTATGTTATGGTTAATCCTTTTCATATGGGGAATTATTAAGACTTAGTTAGTGATGGGTGGAGACCACTATAGATCCTCGATGCATAGGTAGGTCTCATTAGACAAACTAGTGTCTTGTCAAAAGGCCATGAAAATATATTATTTGTAGTCTTGGCACATGGCCTTGACTATGTGGTTATGAAATTCTAGCTATATGCATTCCATCATTATGAATGGGGTATTGATATTGCATGTGATTATAAAACTAGTATAATATCCACGTGATTAAGTAAATGGAATTATTTTGATATATATTTTCCATATTATGATGAATTTTATGTCGAATAGTGTTTTGATTTAGTTCTATACATTGCCTTACATGTTTATGATTATTTATGAATGTTTCTGCTATATTATTATCATTAATGTGCATTTGATCTCACACCTTTTTATGTTTTATTTTTCCCTGGATGCAAATAATTATATTATAAATGTCCAGTAGGGATAGTCTATGGGATCTCACTGTTTTCAATGGAAACAATATTGTTGTATTTTTCTATTTTATGGTGTAATGTAAACCTTATGAATGAATCCAGTACTTCTAAGGCTATTAAACTAATCGGTCTTCTGAGACATGGCCTTTTGTGATCATGCCAATGATACGTAATAATGCACCGACTCTAGGATTCTATGGTCGGGGTGTAACACATAATTTCAAAAACACAGAAGAAATCCCTATTTTTCATTGTGATCTCATGAGAGATCACTACCACACTTCTCTTCTCGCATCCCAGAATTCAATCCACACTATCCATTACTGATCTGAGTTGATCTAATGACCTCAGAGATTCCAAACCAATGTCTTCAATCTTTGGTTATCCCGATGCCACAGCTCTTCGCATATGAAGTCTCCCCTTCATGTTTGAACTCTGACCATCATATACAATAAAACCTCATTAATTATGATCATCTGGATGCTATGAACACAAGCATGAAATTACTTTTTTTTATGCGAATGAAACAAAGAACACAAGTAGGTTGAGCGAAACAAAAGATGTTGAGGTCTCATCATTCATCCAAAATATCATTTATGATTAGATCTTCATTGAACAGAGATTACATTCTATGATTAAATTCATGCACATGACTCACAAGGCTACGTGTTGGAAAAATAAATATCCCACCATTCATAGTATATCTCACCAGTGTTTGAAAATATTTGAATGTGATGATCTCAGATATTCAACGGAGTGACTCAAATGATTAAGATTAAATGATTTAAATTTTGATCAATGTTGATATTCACCTATAAATATAGAGACCTCAAATGAGGCTCTAGTGTTGAATATATTGATTAAGTAGTCATTTCTCAATAGAAACAGAGAACCAATTAGAGGTTCCACACATCTTTTCTAGGAAAAGGAACATAGATCCCACATGCCATCGATAAGTGATACACATTCTAGAAGTGTCTCACAAAGAATATGTCATGTTTATCACTTAACAATGAATATCCACATACCATTCTTGTTTTGTGAGAGGAAAATTGCAAGCAATCATTGTAGGTGAAGGTGGTCTACACACCCAGTGGGAAGTTGTTATGAACTCTCTATGTGTAGGATAACCTAACAACCCTTGCATGAAAAGAATATGGGATCCATCCTCATTCAGTGGAGAAGATCTATCTGTTACCTCTACATGAAGAATAAATAGAACTCACACATACACACGAGGTAGTATTTGTGTGTGAAAAGAACAATGAAGAATGCGTTAATGGCACACAATAATACAAGTTCATTATTAGATAGCATAGGCATGTAATGAAAATAAGAGATTGTCTGCGTGCTCATGTGAAGAAGTAGGAGGAAGAATGAATAAGAACACATATAAAATACTAAACCCATTCTGCTGTGAAGTAACACACATATATTGAACCTAAAAAACTGCAAGTGTGTCTATGATCAAAGAAATAAATAAGAATAAAATGTGTGTGTGCATATTGAGTAAAGATTCTATATGGATACTACATGTGAAATTACCTCACCCACACACATTGAACCTAAAATATCGATACAAGTTAATAGAGTGTTCTCAGGTCAACAATAAATATATTATAAATGCATCAAATCATGCATAAACACATGAATGTGTTATAATAATTGATATATGAAGATAAATGATGTTTAGATTCTATGAAATCTTGGAATGAAGTGAATCTAAATTGATATTGAAGCCCAAAAGGGTTAATAAAGATCATAAAAATGAGCTAATAGTGAATGAGTATTCACGAAAGATAGAGATGACATATTGAAATGAAAATTATTGCCTATAAATATTTTTGAAGAAGTTTTGTGCATCATTTTTACACTTATATGTGAGGTTGGGACTTAATCAGAAGAATAATGAATTGACTGAGCATTGTAGCATTGAGGACTGATTAAAAAGGTTATCAAAATTATTGAGCATGGCCAACTAACCTTACCAATAGCTATTGACGATTATTGAAGACATACATTGGAAGGTTTTATTTAGAAAACCCTTGGGTAATGAGAATCAATTCATGTACATTGAATCAAATGAGAAAAAATAAGGATGATTCTTATGTGAATCGAGAGCTTGAAGAACCACGTGTGATTCATGGAGGAGAATAAGTGTTCAGTGGGACTCTATAGTAGGCAATTGGGACTCTTGTAACACTATGTTAAGTAACACGAAGAACTTCATGTCTTACTCATGAGAGATACACTGGGACACTAAATCCATTATTGTAATTATTCAACTAATTATAGTGGAGAATCCATACTAGGGAGAATAACAACCACAATAAGGAGTAGGTTATTGAACTGAACATTGTAAATCCTTGTGTTCAATTCCATTATATTTATAAAGTCATTCAAGGTAAGGCTGTGAAATTCCAAGAGAGTAGATTAAGGATTTAATTATTCAATGAGGATTAATTGAAATGAATCAATTTTTAAAAAAATTAAAGGTATCACTGATTCTACCTCTTCACCTCCCAGTGGTTCACACTTATATGGGAACTACATTTTTATATAGTTTTTTTAGGTAGGATGTTTATATACATACCATAATATATTTGATTCTATTTAGAACCTAAATTTAACGCATTATTTTTAACTATAATGTTAAAATGTTTATATTTCATTGCTAGTTTATGCTCAATGTTTTGTATACTTTACCCAATTGAATAATTTCATTCTTTTAAAAAAAATTGGATGTTACATTCTCTGACTATCATTAATTAATTCTTTCCTCCTAGTTTTAACATTATATTTGAAATCAAGGGTTTTTCAATTTTAATTTTTTATTATTATAAAAATATAATACAAAGATTTAATAAGCAAGCCTTGTAAAAATCGGGGAAGATAAATATTATGTTTATCTATAATAACACATAACAAGGTTTACCAATGAGAGAACATCAGTGGAATGTTAAAATATAGACTGGGAAGAAATTTTTAATTTCTAAATAATAATGTACAATGATAGAGAATATTGATCAATATGAAATGAAATATTAGTATAAATTTAATGAACACAAATCCATTGACCAATGAGGTGGGAAAAACCATTGATTCCATGGAAATTAATTTAATAGGATAACATCTTAGTTTCCAAATCCTTTTCATAAATTTGAAGAATACCATTACCATGTTGACCAATAAAATAAAGAAATAAACAAAGTTGATATGTAAATTAATATCTTTTAATGAATTTCCCCCACAATTACTTATTTTTCTCTAAAAGATATGTAATAAAGATGACTTTTCTTTCTTGAGAACTAAAATAAAATTTTAATGATTCATAAAATCCAAAATTATATAAATAGATATTCATACCTTCATTATATTTAAATCTATACTAAATAAAAAATATATAAACATTCGTATCGATAAAGAATACATTAATCTATAAAATTAAACAGTAATAGAAAAAGTAAAACATTTATCCATCCTTAAATAAATAACCATATATCCTAAAAACCCACAATAAACTAAATATTATTGAAATAAATAACCTTAATGTTTTTCTCATAATTTTGACCATATATTAAAATCATGTAACATTATTATTTTTAAATAATTGTTCACATTATACCTATGGGTAACATATACCATAACCCAACCAAAAATATCTTATAATTTCATTAATCACATTAAAATCACATCACATAAATCCTAAAATTTTGTGTATGTTCTTTTGAATATATGATCAACCTAATCATATAAACTCATGATAGTATTTGTAACTCTAATGTTGACCTCAAATGAATACATTTTAATCTCCAATCTTGTTTATATTCTTTAATGAGACAAACAATTATAGTCCTAGACCCACATTTCTGGATATGATGATAAATACACAATCATTTTATTTATAGATTTGATATTGATATTCAGGACCATATTTTCACTCTTTATACCATATAAAATCAAATTCTGAAATCGGATCACTTACTCACCCATGTACATTTAAATATAAATTTTTTATGTGATTATGAAAATATATTACATTAAAAATTGAATATTATTTTCCCACTATACCCATGATTTTTTATTTCACATTATGTATTTAACATCTAAAATTTTATTTACATAAAACCATTCTTGACAAAAATCATTTAATATCATACGTCAAAAACTACAGAAAAGGAAACATAATTATGGTGAGAGAAAAATATAAGTAAGGGTAAACATAATCATTTATAATAGAGAATCATTAGTGGACATAATATGAGAATATGGGTGTGATTAAATAACCAAAGTTAAATAGAATATCTTGAAATAATTCATATGAATCATAGCCTAGATATTCAGTCATGAAACATGGAATATTTTTTTTACAATGATAAGAGTCATGAAATCCAATAATAATGACCCATTTAATTTTAATATTGAACTATGGAAATATTACAAACACATAAAAAGAATAAAGAATTTTTGTTGGTGTCTTGGAACATTGTATTTATAAATACTCTTCAATCATATTAGAAATAAATATATCCTGGTAAATTCGATATGAGAAACCACCATAATTTACACCCTCATTATTTCCTTTGAAGAAAAGTGTCAGCACCCAATGAAATATATAGTTATAATGGGACTAAACCATCGTATATGTTATATAAGTATAATCCATTCATATCAATAACTTCCAAGTACATTATATTCATCAAACACATAAAATCATTCATTTTCATCATCAAACATTTTACAATAAAGTTCATTCCCTGATAGTTAGATTTAACCATGGAAAAAATGGGTTTCATGATATTCTTCTAAAAAGTATCAACATAATAGAACTAAAAAATAATATTATAGGTATTATATGATCAAAATCCCATGTAATTAGAGTTATAATTAATGGTTTTTGACATCGATAAAAAACATCTAAAATAACATTTAAAACAGTTCTTCGAAAATATGGGATAACAACATTTTCCTGTGATACATTAAAAATATAAATACTAAACAAATATTGAGACAATATTAACCGTGCATACCTATAATAGAATATTTATATAATATTACTATAATAACTATGGTAAAATCTATTCATGTCGTAAATATTAAAAACAAACATTCTTTTCAATAAAATGGTATGACTGTAAAATAGTGACATGTAAAGAAAATAGTATGAAATATAATTTCAAAGAATTTAAAATAAAATATATAATTCAAAATAAAATTATAAATCATATTATAAAAAATCATATTCTTGAAAACATTTTTGAAAACATGGATATATAATATAATTATTCTCAATCTAAAAAAAGATAAAAGATCTTTATCAGTTATACACAATTTTTTTGTTCCATTGATCAATAAGAGGTAATACGGAAACCACCCGTGTAAAAAATATCATCATCATAAGATAATAAAAGTGATGTTCTTCATGAAATTAAGATCATAGGTTTTCCTCCAATGTATCATTGAACAAAATCATTTTTTAGAGGAAATGAATTTGAAACATTCATCCATTATTGATTTTGTAATTTAAAAATAAAAATCCATTGAAATAAATAATATTTAATGGATTTTTAAATTACATGAATTAAAAAAAGTAATATTTATAAAGACCCATAAAAATACAGGTAATTTTTTTTTCTTAATTTTCTTTGGGATTTTACAAGAACTTAGTTTCTGATGGCACTTGATTCTGAGGCCCGGTGTGCCCGGAATTCCAATCCGAAGATTAGCTCGGGTACGTTCAGTGAACGAACGAGAGGGAAATTATAACATTTGAACCGGTTCTCGGAATCAAATTCCGAGGGCACCGATGGAACCGCAGCACCAGAAATTGTTTAGGAAGACCTTTACTGGAGTTGTGTTTTCTTGGGAGGAATTGTTAAAAAATTAGGGAATTAAATGTTAGGTAAAACAAATTGTGTGAAAATTCATTTTATCCTTGGTAGTTTAATTCTCTCATGGTAAGTTTTTGGGGGGCATTTAACCACCCAACATCCCATGTGAGGTTATGAGGGCGGTGGGGCCCACATGAGCCCTCATCTTCTCATATTCTCTAACTCCTCTAATTTCCCTCTTAAGTGTGTAACCCTTAAAACTTCCCATTTAATTTGTGACCTTCCCTCTCCCCACATGTATTCAATGCCAACACTTTAATTTAATTAAGTGAGTTATGTATTTGAAATTTGTAATTTTGAAAGGAATGACTTAAGATAATAAAATTAGAGGGATATTATATTATTAGGTTGGCCTGTGGTGTAAGGGGATTGGGGAGAAGAAAACTCTAAGTCTTTAAGTTCATCTTCTTCCTCGTCGAAGAACGTGAAGAACACCGAACCTTCAACGACGAACTTCGTCACCACAAAGGGGAGTTTTTCGTACCGTCTTCTTCCCTCTCCGCAGCCTGTGAGAGATGCCGGATCGTCGGAGATCGACTATGCAACGCCTTGTACCGCGACGCCAACGACGCCTTCTTCTGCGACGATTCTCCTTCTGTGACGGTTATATCTACAATGAACCTTCGTTCAAGCTACGCTCAAGGTAGGGGTGTGTTTTTATTTGAGCAACATTTATTCTTCCTTCCTTTTTTTATCTTGACCCACTTTCTACCAAACTAACATGGAAGGACCGGGCCAAACGTACACGACCCGATCCCTCCGCTGTTTTGTGAATGTTTGGTTGGAACTTCGTGATCTTCATGGGTGATGAACACCGAAACGTTTCTAGTTCATTGTGCGATGCAACAATCCCAATTAAAGATCCAACGTCATGACATCCTAGAAAAGGTGCGACGACGATAGCGGGCGACTGATTAAACAAGAACGGGAAAGACAGTCCCTTGACCGTTCTTCGAGCGGGTGAATCAAATCATGATTTCAGAGCCGATCAGAGTCCAGAAAACACCGGAGACAATTATGGGACATCGGGGAAACATAGTGTCCGACGTTTCATGATGAGTGGACCATTAGATCGATGAATAGACGGCACGGGAGGTGCGCCATCCAGAGGCGTCGATTCTGGAAAATTCCAAAAAACACGGTGTGTTCCACTGATGAACACTCCGTGTAGTGTGGGTGTACTACGGCTAGAGTTTTGGATTTAGACAAGTAACACACGATGTGTGACCCCAGGCACACGGCGTGTAATCTCTATGCAGAATAGCAGAAGGAACTTCACGGGACTCGGCGTGTAATCTGGGGATACACGAACATGGATTTGAGTACACGGGTATGTAATCCACCACATTACCAGACATGGCCAGCATACACGGAGCCGACCCAGATGTTTGGCCACGGCGTGTAACCATACCACAACCCGTGTACATACTTCTTACATGAACTTCCCATCGACATGGGCTATGGAACACGAACATTACCCGTGGAATGAAGACACGGCGTGTAACCATATCACACGTCGTGTACTTACTTTTTTTTACATGATCAGCCTTGCGACACGGGCCTTAGAACATGCAGTACCCGGTGTCAGATGACACGGCATGTATCATATATCTACATGCCGTGTACTTTTGTAAATTGGTTTGGTCGTCTTGTTCTCGGTGAGTTGGGCACGTTTATCTTGGTTTTTCCTTAAGATGTGGGACGAAACGTTAGGTTACATCATCCCTGGTCTTCGTGTCAGTTAATGAGTACATCCCTTGACTCGAGGAGAGGATCCTCCCGAAATGAGCTTGTTGTGTGCGGGAACCCTAGAGCTAGCTACAACTGCGACGACGATGACTATACAGAGATCCTTAGTGGATTCGACGACGATGACTACAGCACTCAGCGATCCTATGTGGATCAGTGCTACTGATCCTATGTGGGTCCGATCCTTTGTGGTTCAGCGCTCCGCGGTTCTGTGTGAACCAGCGCCTGCAGATCCTGTGTGGGTCCGATCCTGTGTGGGTCTCTGCGGGGGTTAGTTACCTATCGATCCTATATGGGTCAGACCCTTCGTGGGTCATTGCGGGGGTTAGTTACCTATCGATCCTCTGTTGGTCAGACCCTTCCTGGGTCATTGCGGAGGTTAGTACCTATCGATCCTGTGTGGGTCCGACGAATTAGATGAATCAGTGGATATATCTGATCATCTTTATCGTCATATAAAGAAGTATACCTGTGTGAGCTGAATCCTGTTATTCTTTCCTATGTGGATTGTATTGTGCTATCCTGTGTGGATTTATGTTTTCTTTCTTGTGTGGACTGGGTTGTGGTTTCTTGTGTGGACTGGGATATACTTGGGCTCAGAGGTTGGAGCGTACCAGAATTGTTGACTTAGGTATATGTATGGGCATATAACTAAGCAGTGTCGGATGTTACTTCGTGATTGCATCTTTCCTTTGTGGATTATCCTTTGTGGATTCTAGGAGACCTTCGGGGGTCTCGGGGTCCCTACTGATTAGCTTATACTCACCCCTGCATGGGTTATGCCAGCACTACGTTGTGTTGGTTACAGACAACGGAAAATGCTGATCGTGGTTGAGGCTTGCGTAGTAGGACGGTACCTGGAGGTGGACCACTGGGCAGGACGTACTCGGAGTAGACAACATGTCCCGAGGAAATGTGGAGGCTATCTGTACTCACCCTTCAGGTGGGACTTCTAGTGGATGGCTCGAAGCTGCGACTTAACTTTCAGTTGTTGTTTTCCCTTTCAAGTTGTACCATACTTTCAGTTTGGGATTGTATTCTGGCCCACTTACTTATCTGTACTTACTATTGTACACAGATTTTACATAGTATTTACTTCTACTGCTTGCTTGCTCTGTGGTGTTTGTTTACATTACAAAGGCAATTCATTCCCTTTTTACAGGAAAATACTCCTTGGTTCTAGTCTCTAGCCCCTTGCCTATGGAAGGCGGGCATGGGGTAGTCACAGCACGGGCCCCGAGGACGGGTCATGACAAGTTGGTATCAGAGGAGTTCGGTTCTACCGCAGAACTTAGGACTATGATTTTTTTCTCTGTGAAGCAATAGTGTTAAGAGTATTGAGTGTGGTTATCTGTCCAGGGAGTCAAGTGTTGGTGCGGCGGCCGACGTATCCGTACACCAGGACCCTGACATCTGATTTCCGACTTAATGCACTAAAACATTGTTTGCAAGTGTGTTTCAAGTTTTCTTTTGTGATTACTTTGTGTCATCTCACGAGGTATATTGTTCTAACTATGGCGCACATGTCTCTTTTCAGGATGGCCCGAAGATGGTAGCCAGCAAGTGTTCCGAGAGTTGTGAGTGATGACATCCCAACGAGTGACGATGCCTCACTATAGGGACCTTTGACAACTGAGGCACCGGCGGTACCTCTACCCGCCGAGCCACCGATGCTACTTGCCCCAGCCACTGACGATGCAGGTCGCCTTAGTGTACTGCATGAGTATCAGCGCCAGCGACCGCCCAGGATCCGCGGGGAGACAGACCCCCAGGCAGCCGAGGACTGGATGGAGGCTGTCGTATGAGTTTTCAGGTTAGTGAGGACAGGAGCAGACCTCATGGTTATCCTCGCAGCGAGCCTACTGCACTCGGTAGTAGGCAGATGGTGGAGCATGATACTCCATGTCCATGACGAGGCATCTCTCCTCTGGACGGACATTGAGAGCCTCTTCCGCTCGGAGTTCTTCCCAGCCACCCTCTGTGTGGTGCGCATCAAGGATCTTCTTCAGCTGCGGCATAGCAGCTTGACGGTCACCCAGTACTCAGCGAGATTTACCGATATCTCGCGCTACTCGACAGACATGGTGCAGGACCCATTCTTCTGGGGTCGGACCTTCAAGCAGGGATTGAGGAAAGAGATCAGGGTATCGCTGATCTCCCTCAGCATTCCAATCCAGGAAGGAGTACTGGAGAAAGCCCTTTTGATCTAGAGATTTCCTGCTAATCCTTAATCAGCTCCAAGACCCACCGCAAGGCGGCAGGTAGAAGAGACTTCTGCAGCAGGCAGTCGACAGATGACTCATGGGTCCAATCAGACCAAACCCTCAGGCAGACGACCTCAGGACACTAGGTCAGCAGTGCGGGGCACACAGCGTGGAGCCAGTCTTTCACGAGGCAGGCGGTGCTACTCATGTGGCGGGTAGGGCCACATGGCTCATGACTGCTCGACCCGCCATGCCGAGGAGCAGCAGACAGTTGAGGGATCACTCAGGCAGAGGTAGAGGGTCGAACATGGTAGTCTTCAGGGAGCAGGTGGACGAGGTAGGGGAGCTGGCCGAGCAACAGGTGGTGGGAGACGCTTTGAGGCCCTACCACCACCACCACTTGGAGGTCCCCCCCGACCACAGGGAGCTGGCGGGAAAAGACAGGCATAGCTCCAGGCAACAGAGGCCTACGACCACGGCATGCCCAAGATGATTCGAGGTACTATCTATGTCTATTCCACCCTTTCTGCAGTTTTTATAGACACATGAGTGAGTCACTATTTCATAGCCACTGCCCTTGTTCGGAGCTTGAAGATTCCGACAGAGGCATTGGCTCGATCCTTATGGCTAAAGTCTCCTACAGGAGCAGACTTGACGATTACACACTGGTGCCGGCAGTGTGAGCTTACTCTAGGAGGCGAGATCTTCGGCTGTGGTTTTCTTGTATCAGCGTCGAGGCCTTACGACGTCATCTAAGGCATGGATTGGTTATATACAGTCCATGCTCATATCGACTGTATTATGCGCAAGGTGCGATGTGTACGCACCGACGGGAGCGGGTTCACCTTCACCGGCGAGAAGGGTGCCATTGCAACATAGGATGGACTCTCGCAGTGGAGAGGATATCCCATCATTTATCAGTTGGCTAGCCTCATCCTAGGAGAATTTGACGTGCAGAGTCCGGGTTTTCCTGCAGTGGTGGATCAGTATGTGGACGTCTTTCCCGATGACATTCTAGGACTACCTGCTCGTAGAGCGGAAGACTTTTGTATTGACCTGTATCCCAGGACAGACCTGACATCCACTCCAGTGTATCGGATGGCCCCCGCTAAGCTTCGAGAGCTACGGGTACAGTTGAAGGACCTGCAGGGCAAGGGATTCATCCGACCTAGTGTTTCACCCTGGGCTTCCCTGATTTTGTTCACCAAGAAGGAGGACTGGTGCTTGCGACTTTGTGTTGACTATCATCGCCTGAACCAGGCGACCGTGAAAAACAAGTATCTGATACCAAGGATTGATGACCTCTTCGATCAGCTCAAAGGAGCATGGTGGTTCTCAAAGATAGACCTCAGTTCAGGCTATCATCAGCTCAGAGTTTGGGACGAGGATGTGCAGAAGACGACCTTCAGGTGTCGGTATGACCAATATGAGTTCTTGGTTATGACATTTGGCATATCCAACGATCTGGCAGTGTTCATGGCCCTCATGAATAGGATCTTTCTGCCATACCTTGATCATTTTGTCATGGTCTTTATCGATGACATTTTGATTTACTTGACGACTGAGGAGGAGCACGCCTACCACTTGCGGGTTGTACTAGACACACTCTGAGAGAACCCGCTTTATGGAAATCTCTCGAAGTGTCAGTTCTGGATATGCGAGGTCCACTTCTTGGGACACGTCATATTTGATGCGGGAGTTGCAGTGGATCCTGCAATGATCGTGGAAGTGCTAGCTTAGGAGCCACCCAAGAGAGTGACGGAGGTGCAGTGTTTCTTGGGACTAGCTGGATACTACAAGAGATTTGTGCCAAACTTCTCCAGAGTTGCGACACCACTCTCAGCTTTTAAAAATAAGGGGAAACCCTTTGTGTGGTCAGAAAGATGCCAGCAGAGCTTCCAGAAGCTAAGACAGAGATTGACCAGCGCACCTATCTTGAGGTTTCCAGAGGAGGGAGTAGGGTACGTAGTCTACTAAGATGCATCAGGGACCGGAAACGGATGTGTCCTGATGCAGGAGTGGGCTGTGATCCCCTATGGATCACGTCAGTTGAGGCCACATGAGTATAACTACACTACCCATGACTTGGAGTTAGCAGAAGTGGTCTTCGCTCTGAAGACATGGTGACACTACCTGATGGGCGAATGCTTTATAGTCTTTCCTGACCATCAGAGTCTCAGATATATCTTCTCTCAGAAGGACCTGAATCTGAGACAGCGGTGATGGATCGAGTTCCTCCAGGACTATGACTTTGAGATAGTATATACTCCTGGGAAGGGGAACGTGGTAGCCGATTCTCTTAGCAGGAGGACGGGCATTCATCTACTTGAGGAGGCGACACAGTAGCTAGCCTCTTTGTATATATCCTTCATGGATAGAGATGGAGCAGCCTTCATTCAGTGTCTCATAGTCACCCCTCCACTACTGCAGCAGGTCATAGAGGAACAGCATGGGGACGCTGATTTTGAGACACGGCGTGCATAGATATTCTCAGGATAGGAACCTGATGGTTTCTCCTTTCGAGTAGAGCACGACGTACTTTTTAGAGGATGTACCTTGGTACCAGTTGCATTACGGGAGGAGATGCAGAGAGAGTTTCACACTTCACCTTTGGAGGTACATCCTGGAGTGGCAAAGATGTACTAGGATCTCAGACGACAGCACTGGTGGCCAGGCATGAAGAAGGTTGTGGCAGAGTTCATTTCTTGATGCCTCACCTGCCATCAGGTGAAGGTAGAGCATCAGGTATTAGCGGGCTTAGTAAAACACTTGGAGGTCCGGGAGTGGAAGTGGGACGGAATATTTATGGACTTCATGACTGGACTTCCACACACTTTCAGAGGTCACGACTCCATTTGTGTGATTGTTGACCGACTCACCAAGTCGGCGCACTTCTTACCCATCAGAGATCAGGGCTCAATAGAGATCTTGTGACGTCTCTACATTCAGGAGATTGTACAGATTCACGGTGTTCCATCATCTCTCATCTCCGATCGAGATGCACTCTTTACTTCCCAGCTTTGGAAGTTGTTGCAGGAGGCATTCGGGATGCAGCTACGTCTAAGCACCACCTTTCACCCTCAGACAGATAGTCATACAGAGAGGACCATTCAGACTCTTGAGGACATGCTCCGCGCATGTGTCCTCCACTTTGGTCGCAGTTGGGAGGACCACCTACCCTTGGTGGAGTATGCGTACAACAATAGCATTCACTCCACCATCGGGATGGAACCATACGAGGCGTTGTACGGTCAACCTTGCATATCTCCTTTGTGCTGGACAGACCCTGGGGAGTCAGCACTTGTGGGACCGGAGATGGTCCATGCCACGACAGAGAAGGTCCAGGTCATCCAGGAGCAGATGAGGACAGCTCAGAGCCGGCAGAAGTCTTATGCTGACAGGAGGCGAACGCCACTAGAGTTTGGGGATGACGACCACGTCTTCTTGCGGGTCTCACCTTGACGTGGATTACATTGATTTGGCCGAGGTGGAAAGTTTTCTCCATGCTACATCGAAACATTATAGGTCCTCAGCAGGATTGGCAAGGTGGATTATTGCCTGGCTCTACCACCTCAGTTGCACTGAGTGCACAACGTCATCCATGTATCTCAGCTTAGGAGATACGTGCACGACCCGACGCATATCATTGACCATGGGGAGATGGACATTGATGATGGGGTAACTTTTACGGAGGTCCCATTAGAGATCGAGGATCAACAGGAGTAGGTCCAACATAGATGGTCGATCCCTCTAGTGCGTATCAGATGGTAGCATGGGAATCTCTAGGAGAGCACCTGGGAGCTGGAGGTTCAGATGCATGCTCAGTACCCACATTTGTTTCCCAAGTTTTCGATGTATCTTTATAGGGATGTAATGCCCTGATGTGGGAGTAATGTAATGACCCGTAAATATTGAAGGAAATATTTTTTCTTAATTTTCTTGGGGATTTTACAAGAACGCAGTTTCTGATGGCACTTGATTCCGAGGCCTGGTGTGCCCAGAATTCCTATCCGAAGTTTAGCTCGGGTACGTTCAGTGAACGAACGAGCGTGAAATTATAACTTTTGAACTGGTGCTCAGAATCGAATTACGAGGGCATTGATGGAACCGCAGCTCCTGTAATTGATTAGAAAGACCTTTACTGGAGTTGCGTTTGCTCGGGAGGAATTGTTAAACAATTAGGGAATTAAATGTTAGGTAAAATAAATTGTGTGCAAATTTATTTTATCCATGGTAGTTTAATTCTCTCATGGGATGTTTTTGGTGGGGCCCATAACCACCCAACTTCCCATGTGAGGTTATGAGGGCGGTGGGGCCCACACGAGCCCTCGTCTTCTCATATTCCCAAACTCCCACATAATTGTTCGGTGGGGCCCACATGAGCCCGCATCTTCTCATCTTCTCATCTTCTCATATCTCCCTCTTAAGTGTGCAACCCTTAAAACATCCCATTTAATTTGTGACCTTCCGCCTCCCCACATATATACAATGCCAACTCTTTAATTTAATTAAGTGAGTTATGTATTTGAAATTTGTAATTTTGAAAGGCATGACTTAAGAAAATAAAATGAGAGGGATCTTATTTTATTAGGTTGCCTTGTGGTGTAAGGGGATTGGGGAGAAGAAAACTCTAAGTCTTTAAGTTCATCTTCTTCCTCGTCGAAGAACGTGAAGAACGCCGAACGTTCGACGAAGAACATCATCACCACAAAGGGGAGTTTGTTGTACCATCTTCTTCCCTCTCTGCAGCCAGTGAGAGACGCTGGATCCTCGGATATTGACTACGCGACACCTTGTACCGCAATGCCAATGACGCCTTCTTCAGTGATGATTCTCCTTCCGCGATGGTTATTTCTGTAACGAACCTCCGTTCAAGCTACGCTCAAGGTAGGGGTGTGTTTTTATTTGAGCAATGCTGATTCTTCCTTCCTTTGTTTATCTTGAACCACTTTCTACCAAACTAATGTGGAAGGACCGGGCCAAACGAACATGGCCCGATCCCTCCGCCATTTTGTGAATTTTTTGTGGGATCTTCGTGATCTTCATGCGTAACGAACACCGGAACATTGCTAGTTCATTCTGTGATGCAACAATCCCAATTGAAGATCCAACGTCATGACATCCTAGCAAAGATGTGACGATGATAGCGGTCAATGGATTAAATCAGAATGGGAGAGACCGTCCCTTGACGGTTCTTCTCGCCGTTGAATCAAATCGTGATTTCGGAGCCGATCGGAGGCCCGAAAACATCGGAGACGATTACGGGACATCGGGGAAACATAGTGTCCGAAGTTTCGTGATGAGCGGACCGTTAGATCGAAGAATGGATGGCATGGGAGGCGTTCTGGCCAGAGCCGTCAATTCTGGAAAATTCCAGAAAACACGGCATGTTCTACTGACGAACACGTCGTGTAGTGTGGGCGTACTACGGCTGGAGTTTCAGGTTTAGACAAGTAACACACGGCGTGTGACCCCAGCCACACGGCGTGTAATCTCTACACAGAATAGCAGAAGCAGCTTCATGGGCCTCAGCGTGTAATCCGGGGATACACGGACATGGATTTGAGTACACGGGTATGTACTCCACCACACGACCAGACATGGAAAGCATACACGGAGCCAACCCATATGTTTTTCCACGGTGTGTAACCATACCACACACCGTGTACATACTTCTTACATGAATAGCCCATCGACATGGGTTGTGGAACACAGACAATACCCATGGACAGAAGACACGACATGTAACCATACCACACGCCATGTAATTACTTTTTTTACACGACCAGCCCTGCGACAAGGGCCGTAGCACACGGGCAGTACTCGGTGTCAGTTGACATGGCGTGTATCGTATATCTACACGCCGTGTACTTTTGGAAATTGGTTTGGTCATCTTGTTCATGGTGACTTGGGCACATTTATATTGGGTTTTCCGTAAGACGTGGGACGAAACATTGGGTTACATCATCCTTGGTATTCATGTCAGTTGATGAGTACATCCCTTGACTCGAGGATAGGATCCTCCCGAAATGAGCTTGTTGTGTGCAGGAACCCTAGAGCTGGTTGCGACTGTGACAAAGACAACGACTATACAGAGATCCTCAGTGGATTTGACGACAAAGACTACAATACTCAGTGATCCTACATGGATCAGTGCTACCGATCATGTGTGGGTCCGATCCTTTGTGGGTCAGCGCTCAGCGGTTCTGTGTGAGCCAGCGCCTACAGATCCTGTGTGGGTCCGATCCTGTGTGGGTCTTTGCGGGGTTAGTTTTCTATTGATCCTGTGTAGGTCAGACCCTTCCTAGGTCATTGCGGGGGTTAGTTACCTATCGATCCTATTTGGGTCAGACCCTTCCAGGGTCATTGCGGGGGTTATTACCTATCGATCCTTTGTGGGTCCGATGACATAGATGAATCAGTGGCTATATCTGATTATCTTTATTTTCATATAAAGAAGTATACTTGTGTGAGCTGAATCCGGTTTTGCTTTCCTATGTGGATTGTATTGTGCTATCCTATGTGGATTTATGTTTTCTTTCCTGTGTGGAATGGGTTGTGGTTTCCTGTGTGGACTGGGTTGTACTTGGGCTCAGAAGTTGGAGCGTACCGGAATTGATGACTTAGGTATATGTATGGGCATATACCTAAGCAGTGTCGGATGTTACTTCGTGATTGCATCTTTACTTTGTGGATTATCCTTTTTGGATTCTGGGAGACCTTCGGCGGTCTCGGGGTCCCTAATGAGTAGCTTATAATCACCCCTGCACAGGCTATGCCCGCAATACATTGTGTTGGTTTCAGACGATGGACATCACTGGTTGTGGTTGAGGCTTGCGGAGTAGGACGGTACCTGGAGGTGGAACATTTGGCGGGATGTACTCAGAGTAGACGGCGGGACCCAAGGAGCTGTGGAGGCTATCTGTACTCACCCTTCAGGTGGGACTTCCAGTGGACGGCTCGACGCTGCGACTTTACTTTCAGTTGTTGTATTCCCTTTCCAGTTATACCATACTTTGAGTTTGGGTTTGTATTCTGGCCCACTTACTTTTCTGTACTTACTATTGTACCCAGTTTTTACTTAGTATTTACTTCTACTTCTTGCTTGCTCTGTGGTGTTTATTTACTTTAAAAATGCAATGCCTTCCCTTTTTACCGGAAAATACACCTTGGTGCTAGTCGCCAGCCCCTGGCCTATGGAAGGCGGGTGTGGGGTAGTCACGGCATGGGCCTCGAGGACGAGTCTTGACAATATGTTAGTGTTCATTCAAGATGTATTAATAATATCATATAATAAATTCATAGTGCATGATGTAAAAAATGTCTCAATAATATTATATTGAGATAAAGAAACCCCTTAGAAAATTTGTAACATTTTAAGTGATAATTATTCCATGAACATATTATGTGAAAATATATAATTAATCCAAAAATGATATATAAATTCACATATAATAAATTCATAAAAATATATTTGAACTGGAAGTTTAAATCAATGAATGGATATTCCGATAAGATACCTCTTACAACTAGGAATCATTTATGTCAGATATCCTTGGATAAAATAATTTTTATCAAAACTAATAATAAAATGAAGTCTAAATTATTCCTGAGAATAATATTAAAGGGAGAAGTATTTACAAAATTTAAATAAATGAGGTTCATAATATTGAAATATGCCTTTATTAAATGAAATTGAGATAATATCTGTTACCCAAAGCCTATACATTTGATCTGTTTATTTTAAAAATAAATATTCAACATATACCAATTATTTAATTTTTTAATAAAAATTTATAGTACATTTAATTATCATTTAAAAAATTAATTGATTTTAATTACATATTGAATTAAATAATCAGTTGTATCCATGTTAGGTTTTTTGTGGATATTATACTCATAAATTCAAAATTGAATTGGTGTGTTGACTCTGATAATCATTGATCCATCGTATCCTAATTATTAATCATCAAATGATTATAATTTCTATACATTAATTTTACTTTTAAATTCATCCATGAATATTGGTTATGAAAAATGATTTTCGTTGCAATCACAGAGTTGGTGGTTCACATATACACATGAGTAAAATATCAATTAATCTATGGACAAGATAAAATGAAGTTCATTATTATTTTTTCCCTAAAAATATTATTTTATCCTAAATACAATATAATTTATTTAAATAGACTTATATATATCATCTATGTGATGTGATTATAAAAAATCATTTCCTCACGTTGTGAATATTCTAAAACATCATGCACACAAATGATATTATCATTTATCTATGGATGAAAAGGATAAAAATTATGTAATATAATATGTTTAAAATATTATAATTTTATTCTGAATAACATATATATATGATAAATTGATCATTATAACCATTATTGAGATGTCGTGATGCAAAATGAATTACATCAATTCATGTGGTGGTAATTCTCCATACAGCTGAATGATTGTATCATTTACCACTTAATTGAAGAAGGCATTGACTGAATGGCCTAAAGGCCTTAATTTTTATTTATTTATAAATAAACCCCATTTTTAGTGGAAAGGGGGAAACCTCATATGAATTCAATGACATAAATACGTAATTATAACCCGGTCTAAAAACAAGACTACTAAAATATCCCCTTCCCAGCATCAACATCGTTATGGAAAGACTCCATAAAAGAATGACTACTCAGCGAGCTATCTCATGAAAAAAAATGTATGGAACTGAAACCGATGGCTATGCTATACTCTCTCAATCTTCAAAATCTAAGTAGTCGTGCATAGTGAAATCTACCTGCTCTAAATCCACATCTGAATCATTTTTTAGTAGAATGTGCACACCATGCTATCATCAAAAATACAAACCATCAAATGCTAAAATGACAAATCATGAATCCAACCATTTCCAATGGTTTCAGTAAAATTCTATTCTAGACTAAAAACATTCCATCTTTCCATCACTGTCTAAGAGACTCCAACCCTAAAACCAAAAACCCAGATCAATCCTGCTCCAAACAAAAACAGAGAATCAAAGAATCTCCAGCACCAAATTGTAGCTCCGCCACCTGAAGCTCTCGAACATAGCACAAAAAATTCACAAAAAAGTAGCAATCCTAAAACATCAACCAGATTTCAAGCCATTAACAACCATAACAAAACAAACAGAAAGAAAGCCACCTTTTCCCTACAACATAAAAGTAATACCTCTTCTTTATAAAACCACATTTTCCTTACAACTTAAACCCTATATGGTTAGTATAATCTCCAAAATAATACCTATATAATGTTTGGAGGTATTTTAAGAAGGTATCTGGGAAGGTCAATTTCAATTTAATGAGATAAAATAAGTGAGGAAGTTAGAAGATGTGGTTCAATTTTATAAGTTTGGGGAGGGGCATTTTTTGAATTTCATTAAACTGTCAAACATTATTATGTAAAATCAACGGTAATGAGATCTCAAATAGGAATAATTTTGTATTATATGCGATAAAGAATTTAAATAAACTCAATATTTCATATTTAATAATGTTTGGGAAATCATTTAATCTATCTATCCATCCATAACCACATTAAATTAAATTTAACCTTAGACAGAATAATATATCTTTTTGACATGATAACAAAATTATAAGACTAAAAATAAATAATTCTATATGATGAAATATTTTATATGATAATTAAATATATATATTCCATATTGTATAAAATAAATTTCAATTGGTGGAAGAAATTATTTCTAATATAACAACATAAATTCTATAAATATATTTGTTAGGACAATTACATAATTTATCGTAAAAATAATTTTACCATTGAATAAATTTATATATTATTTATATGATTTTTTTGTTAAATTATAAGAAATGGAGGTGATAAAACATTTTATCATGATAAAATAGAATTTTATCTACCAAAAACTCCATCAAATGAATAGACCAAAAATTATTCTTAAATTTGGATAAAATATAACTCATCCTTATAAAAGATATGTTTGGGATCCTAATATAAATATAATATTTGATAATATATTATTTATATAATTAATAAAAACTGTTGTCTAAAATCACCAATCTTATTTGATAATGGAAGTATATATCGTTATTTAAATGTTTACATTATGGTTTTAACGATGTGTATAGCATTTTACCCCTTACATATGTCATAAATTTTATTACAGATACTATTCCTAATGTATAAATATAAAAGGGACCAACTAACATAATTGAGCCATTATGGTACCACATTAGGAATCCATTTTTTAATATTTTATTTCCTCAAGTGGAATATATTAATGTAATATTACCACACAAAAAAGAAATAGAAAACAAATTAAAAAAATCAATTTTAATCATAAAAAGAAATTATATCAAAATTAAGTATAATTATGACTAAAATTTAACTAATTATATAATATCAAATTAAATAATTCTAATTTTAAATTGGTATGAAATTAAAATGATTATGGTAATATTTAATGAATTTAAATTATAGTTTAATTTTTTTTGAAGTTTCCACTATTCACTAAAAAATAAATCTTCTTAGAGAAATATAAAATTTTACCCAAATTAAATGTTGGATATTTTTATTTAAAAAATTATGTCCTTTTTATTAAATAAGATTTATATAAATTATAAAAAATTATTTTTAATTTTCATTAAAACCCCTGTTTTGAAGAAAAACATATTTTCAAAGTATGAAATAACTTTACTAAAAATTGATTGATTATTTATAATATATTAATTAATACATTTGTATTAGGTAATATATTTATATATATATTTCCTTATTTGGTTAATAATATTCATACCAACCAATTTAGTAGATATTTTGAAACTATAACATTGATATATTAATATTAATGGTTCATTTCAACTCAAGGTCTACTATATTATTTGCTTTGATTAAACTAAATCTTTTAAAATATTTGTGTATTACCAAATATTTTAACAAATTGTTTCCTTTTAATTTTAACATGATCATAGTAATCAAGGGTTTGATATTATAAAATTATTTTATTAAAAAACCACATCACAAAAATATCTAATAAATCCTCCCATATTATTTAGGGAAATAGAAATATGATGGTCATCTAGAATTACACATAACATGATTTACAAATGGGATAAAATTATTTTCATGTAAAAATATAGATGTAGGGAAAAACATTAATATCCAAATAATAATTGATAGTGATAAAGAACATTTGTCAATATAAATTTATTCATTATGATAATATTTATGACCACAAAACCATAAACCAAAGAGGTTTCAAAAAGTCTAACATATCATTAGAATCGAAATTAATATGTTATGATTTTTTAAAGAGAGTTTTAAATTATTTGATAAATTATATTACCATTTAATCTAATAATTTAAGTAAATATTCTTACATTCATCAATTAATAAACTTCCATCATAATCTCCTTGTTTTCTCCACATTATTTGAGTAAGTGATAAATTCCCATTCCTAAATAACTAAAATAATATTCTAATGGATCACATAATATAAAAAAGGATAAAAATTCCGTCTATATATCCTTATATATTAAGTAAAATAGAATAAAAATAAATAATCATTCATATGAATAAATAACATATCAATCTCAAAAACTCAATAGTAAGAAAAAAGGATTAACATAGATCATTATAAAAATAAATAACCTTATATATCAAACAACCTCAATAAAAAAAATAAATATAGTTTTGGCCTAAAATATTATCTCATACAATTCAATATAAATCCCCGATTTTTAGATCCATTACACCAAAATAATTCTCATCATTGAACCTAAGGGTTACATATACTTCAAACTAATATAATTTATCCAAAAATGTCATTACTCTACATAATATTCAATTCCATAAAACATGAAATAGGATGTCCAACACATTGAAATTATAAAAAAAACTTATAAATCCATGAATGTATCCATTACACTTATGTTAACCTAACATGAAAGCAACATCATCAATAATGGTTTTTGAACCTTGCCATAATATTGTCTATAATGATCCAAGACCCACAATCTCAAATCTAGTGTTAAAAAGAACTTTTTTCATTTTTGGATATTATATTGATAAAAATGATTAAATATTAATCCATCATAACATATAGAATCAAAATGAATATTTGGATCCCTTATATACAAATTGAAAATTTAGGATTAGATTTTTTGTATTTTTAATGAAACTATTTGAGATAAAACCAATGTATTTAAATGAATAGTTTTACTAGTATACAAATATTTTATTATATCAGAAAATTTATAATATATATTTCTCTACACATGTTACCTTTAAACATAAAAGTTATTTAACATCATTATTCATCACCTAGTAATTCCTAAAAATGAAAAGTTTGATTAGAAACACTCAGTAAGTGTAAACATAAGAGTTAACAATTTAATGTCAACAATGATCGTAATAAGAACATAAAGGTATGATGACATAATCTTCGTGGAATAGAATAATATAAAATAATTCATTCCCATCAATATGTGGATCATCTTTGATTAATCTTGGAGTAATGGTTTAACAAAAACAAGAATCACATGGATAATTAATCATGAGCCATGTGACATCAATCATGATCCATGAAAACATCCATAACTCATAGAAATAATATAGAATTATTTTGTTATCTTGGAAAATTATCTTCATAACACATGTTTACACCTATTAGAAATAAATGGAATCATGTTTAATAAAGGGGAGAAACTTCCCTAGTTAAGTCCCTCCATATTAACATTACTGATAATGAACATTATCCAATGAATTAGAGGACAATACTGGGGATCACAGATTGTGTAAGATATAACAGAATCACCAATTCATATAAATAATTTAAATGTAGAATATATCAATACAAAATATGGACAATTATATTTTAATAATTAAAATTTTAATAATGTCTTACAATCCTTGAATGCTTCTTTTGCCCGTCGAAATGGATTGGGTATTTTAATAATATCTTAAAAAATAAATCATAGTTATAAAGGTAAATAATATGGATTGTATCATATACCCATGATCCTGGTGACGTAGCTCATTCATTAAATAATTTTTAAGTTATTATAATACTTTTATAAGAACATTATAAAAATTTCATTCAAAATAGTTTAAATTACCCGTCTATGTTGATACATTAAAATTTTAAAAATTCAAAAAAATTTGAGAGAAGGATTTCTTTTAAAAATAACACTGTAATAAAATAAATAAATATAGATGGAAAATAAATATGTTGATGTAAGTAAAATCCTTTAATTTATTAAATGATAAAAATTAGAATTATATTCAATATTGTGTAATGAGGTACCAAAATAACATTTTTAGAAATATGTTATAAAATTTCATTTTAAAACAATTTTGAAAAAATACCATTTGAGATAACAATATGAAGTCATTTAAATTTAGAGAATAAATTTTTCGAGAAACTATTGAAAATATATATATATATATATGGGATTTATTCATGTTCTGAAACAAGATTGAATATTTGAATTATATATTTTAATAAAATTTGTTGTTTCATTAGTCAAAAAGAAAGGAAATGGAAACTTAAATTGGGAAAAAAATTACTAAATAAATCCATGAGAATATATGAGGTTCATGATAATAATAACTTATTATTTAATATTATGTAGTCTTAAACATAAATAATATTTTTTATAATGTATCTTGAAACATAAATCCTTTAACGTTTGAGTATTTTTTATGTCATAATTCTTTGAAATAAATAGTATGATATGGATTTTTAAATAAAATTTTCTTATATAATGTAATTTTTTAATGTTAATTCATGAGGTAGTATGTAAAACAAACTAGAAACTCATGGTGTAGAGCATGAAACATATCTGAACAAAACAAGATTTAGATAAATAATACTATAATAAAGGTTATAAAATTTTATGTTATTGTTAATCCATGATCATAATGTGTAAATATATTTGAATAAACATATAATAAGTTGAAATATAGGACAAAAATATGTATATAAATTCACACATAATCATATAATAAAAGGTTAATGAAGTATAATTAGTATCTTAATAATGGAAATTAATTTGGGAAACCTCTTACAACTGGTTAAATTTCAAGTAAAATCCCCATGGAAGAAAAAATTTAATTTAAACAAACAATTACATGATGTATGAATTATTCATGATATAAAATAAAAAATGGAAAGTATATAAACAATAAATATATATTTTGTTCGTTATTAAATTATATTTTCAATGAAAGTAAATTGAGACAAAATCCTTTACATCAAGTCAAAATTTCCTTGTATATCATTTAACTCATAAATAATAAAATAAACTCAATTATTTAAAATTTTAATAAATTTTCATGCCTTATTACCTTATAATTAAAAAATAAGTATCATTTTTTAATTACCTTATTAATTACTAAATCTGTCATGTCCAAGTTGGGTATTTTTATGTATTTCATTTCATAATTCCAAAAAATGGATTTCATGTTTTGATCATGGACAAAGGAATCGTTGTTCAATTGTCTATAAAATAATAATATTTATATAATTATAGGTTTATTTTATTTTATGGATACATTGAAAACATACCATGATTGATTCATATGAAAAATGAATTACGTTACATTTGTGAAGAGGATAGGTCTTCTATGCGTATGAGTAACGTTTGCATTTTCAATAGACATCGTGGAAGGATGGTATGTTCTATTTTAAATGTAATTATATATATTTATTGTTTTATGTTTTTGGTGTTAAGAGTTAATTTCTAAAAAAATTCACACCAAACACAAACATACTTGAAAGGAAGGCCACGACCCCTTGGTAATAGCTCACCCATTTACCATTATTTATTTATTACATATTCAGTAGGCCTAGTGGTCATGTATCCCATAACATGTGTTGAAATAATAGTGAAAAATAAATATTACATCATCCTACCTATGTCACCAAGCCTGAATTATAAAAAAATCATCACGTACCTACATAATACATCGCTTCTTGGTGGTGGTAATCCATACCTATGAACGAAGGTCATGGTAAATTTTCAATGTATGGAAATTTAAAAAATTATATGTTATATTATTTTTTAATAATGATAATTATTTTATCAACATAATATTTATTTATATATATTAAATACATCATTATGACCATCTATTAGAGCTAGTGAGGGAAATTGAATTTCATCAATTCTCAGGGTTGTTTTCTAACATTCAGATGAATGATGGTTTTGATTCCCATTTTATGGAATATGAGATAGATATTTTTTATTACATTCAGATAAATAAATATTAATAAATATTATATACTATTTTTTTCTTTTATCATCATCGAAATCTATTTGGAAGAGGTAGAAGATGAAATAATCTAAAAATATTTGATTAAAAACCATATCTCTTATTCAAGAAACATTTTTTTACACATTAATCCCTATATGGACTGTATTATTCAAAAAACACTACCTATATATTGTGTGTAGAGATTATTGAATGGTATTTTGGTAAGTATTAGAAGAATTATAGTGATAAAAATGAGTCATAAAGTGGGAAGATTATGTGTCCTTTAATATGCTAAGAGAGAGAAATTTTTTGAATTTCAAAAGACATTTAAATTTTATAAACCCAAATTCATGGAAAATTATATCCAAATTGAATTAATTTATAGTTAGCTATATTATATTTTTTAAATAAACTCCACAAAAATTATTTATACAAGCATTGGATTCATTTTAATCCTTATAATTTAGTTAAACAACATTGATCACATTTTGACCCAAACAATGATAACTTATCTAAATACCATGATAACATAATTATAAGAAAAAAGGTTCCTTGTAAAAAAATTAAATAATAATTCCATATTTTTAATCATATTTTATGGAAAATTTTTAATAAGTTCCATAATTTACTTTTAATTTTATAATAGGAAGTACATGAAAAATTGTTTTTTGGAAAATACCTGATTTTAGTTTAAAAATAATCCTACCTTCAAATGATGTAATTTTTTTAATTTTTTTAAATAATAATAAAATGGGGGGTTTTAGACTTTTTATAAATCCAAATCATAATGGATTATTCTAAATTCAATTATATGTTAAGACCCAAAAAAAGTTTGGAATTATAATAAAAGACATTCATTTTAAAATTAAATCTTGTCTTCCAAATTTCAAAATAATTTATTTGATTTCATTATATAAATATTTAGAAATAAACGAGGTATATAAATACTAAATAAATAGTATGAATTTATGTTTTATGGTAATTTTAATGTTTTATGCTATAGATTTATCATTGTTAACTCATTTTACCCATTACTGATGTGAAAAAGTTTACCATGGTTACTAATTATATTTGATAATTCTAAAAGAAAAATATTTAATAAATTTATACTTCATGATTTTAAATATGGAATATATTTTCGATCACTCAATTTCTACAATTGGAAAAATTGAATTATAAATTAAAACGAAAAATACAATGAAAAATGATTTTTATAAAAATGTGTTTCTAATTATATATGTGAACTTATATAAAAAGTTGGTATTGTGGAAATTAAAATTAAAATATTTATATTATTTAAAAATAAATTAGTATTATTTTATATCAAAATGAAATTCGAAACAAAATTTTTTTAATAAAAAAATGAATATTTTATAAAAATCTTGTATTTTTACTATGTATTAAAAAATAAATATTTTTAGAAATATACGAATATTTAACCCAATATAACATTTAGATGAATATTAAAAAATTAAATCAATTTATCAAAAAAATATAAATTTCCCAGATATTAATTCTTATATTCTCACACAAAATACAATAAACATCATTTTTTATGAAATATTTCTTTTTGAAGAATAAAACCCCTTTAATAATAACATTGTAATTTTATTATAAGAATTAATAAATTAATTTCTATTAGGTAGTACCTTTATAAATATCATGTTTAGTTAAATAATTTTCATACACACCAATTTAATTACACAGTTATAATTATATCATTTAGATATTAATTTTTAATGGTTCGTTTTAGCTCGGTGTTGTGTATCTTGAATCCTATCAAACAAAATAATTCATTAAAAATTTTGGGATATTTTATATTTTCTGGTGAGGATGAATTGATTATTAATTTAAATCTTTCACGGGGTAAAATATTATAAAAATAATATCCTTGTAATAAATTTATATCTTTCAATTTTAATATTAACTTTTTTCCACTTAATTTAGTGAATGGATTTCAAGTGGATGTGAAATATTTTTAGCATGGTGAACATTTATGTGGCCTTTTAGATAAAATTGTTCACACTATTTTAAGGAGATTTTATTTTTTAATGATAATATGTTCTTTAATTCATAATATTTTGGATATTGGTAATTTTGGATGAAAATTTTAGTTCCATCTATAGATTAAAAAAGGATGATTTATTTTGATTAATTAAAAAAGTGTTCATATTATTAAATTATGTATATATTTAAAATATTAAAGGTGTTATTTATTAGTAATTTTCATTGAAATATTTTATTTATTTGATTCTAATGATTTTTGGTATTAGAAATTAATTCTTTAAAATAAAATGTTTTAATTTTAAACATAATTTTTTAGAATAATATTAAATCTGGAATTCAATTTTTATTAATCTTTTTATATTAGTAATTTAATTTTGCCTCATTTTTCACAACAATTTGTTTTTCAAATACTGATGGTGTCTATTATGATGGAAGTAGTTGTATACATGGGTTATTAAGGGGTTTAAGGATGTATAAGGGTTACATATATGTTAATTAATGTTGATTTCATTGAATCTAGTTGTGTATGGGTAGTGTTGTGAGATTGGTATTTGATTAAGGTTGCCTTAGTGCATCAAAATAGCCTATATAAAAGAATTCTTCCACTTGTTAATATCTTCCATAAAAGTCAAAAATCACTTCTACCGAGGAAAATCATGAGATATAATGGTATTCATAACCGAGAATCTGAAGAAACATAAAGGTAATTAACTCTTCTCAAAGGACATGTAATTGTATTGCACATGGTTATATACTCCATAACATTCATCCCCAATGTTGAAACATCTTGGTTATTCATTAATAAAGACACACAAACCAGTCTATGTTAGGGTAAGAGCCAAGCTCCTGATCAACCACGACTAGTAACCTATGGAATTATATCAAAACCAAAATTCTAGGATTGATTTCATTATCATATATAAATAATAAAACCATGGATACCTATTAAAAATATATGATTATACATCCATATATTGAATGACCACACCTATAAATAAGTGGCTTCGAATAATAAGAAACATCTAAATAGAGAATTTAAGATATATAAATCATGATAGAATATAAATATATCATAATGATATAAAGAAATTCATTCAGAAAAATAAATGTAGGAAAATATATGATAATAATGATTATATATAAAAAACCAAAAAAAATTAAAATCTAGCACATCAATAATAGATCACCTTCACACGACCCTTTGTCACTCAGAACATCTTGGACCAAATCCCCTCAGTCTATTTTGATCATCAATCAAGAAAGATTTATTAGACTAAAAAACATGAAATTTAATCATTAATGCTCCATACCATTTATTTCTAGAACCAATTATATGTTATCATTGTTTATAGATTTTATCAATTCTTATTTTAATAGCTAGTATGATATAAAATATTGTATTGAGTCATCTTTATTTATTTTTCTCGGATGGTGATGGTGAGGATATTCATAATAATAGTCCCATTTAGTATACCCTCTTTCTTATGATTGTATAATCAGAGTATTATAATTTAATAAATATGGAAAATATCATATTGGGTATTTTTATTCCATAAATATCAAAACATCCCACCACAATTCGACGCACATGCTGGCGATCTTGAAGAAATCACAACCTAGCTGTAATATTTTCCACAATAAAAATATGGTAATTAGATTGAGTGGGGTATGAATAATCAACCAATACAATGAAATTTAAATTAATCTAAACCTAGAATAGTATAATTTGGTATTAAAAATGACATAAGAATTGAAATTGGATGGAAGAATATAGAAAGGGTTTTATTCATTTCACTAAAAACTCAAAAAATGCACATAGGCCCAGAATGAACATTCAAAATGACTCATGGAAAATTATACCCAAACTATGAGGAATTAAAGTTCATTTTCGATAGGTGATACATCAAATTAATTAAAATTTCAAAAATAGGGAATAGAATACGAAGAATTAGTGTAGTTGTAGGGTTTACTAATTATATTGGGAAATAAAAGGTCGTTCGGTATTAATTCCATTGGATCTTCTCATTTGTTTTCTCCTCTAATGGTTTTATGTCATGAATGGTATTGACAATATGTAATGTGTAAGAATGTACTATTCATTTCCAAATGATTTCACATTATGAACAGTGTACTCATGATAAGAAATGTTAATTTTAAAATATTATTCACCAAGCCTCAACCCATTTCTTATGTTGTTATCATCAAGCTTGGTCCATAACTCAGAATTGACTATGTTACAACTTCAATAATACTTAAAAAACATGGTGTCATTCCCTAACTATATTTATCTTCTTCTGTTCATTTTTATCAAACCCTTTATCCATCCCTAAAATGTAACAGTGTGATATTTTTGATAAATATTTATCTTTAAAAAATATTTATTCACGAAAATATTATGTTGTACGCAATCGTGAGTATAAATCTAATACATAACATTATATATCCATTACACACTAGATATTAAATTATAGGTATTAAATATGAAAATATTATTTTTGATATAAACATAAATGTCCATATCAATAAGAATTTTTTTGAATGTCCTCATAAAATTATCACGCAATTTTTAGTAATGTCACATTGCACTTCAAAAAAATATGATTCTATAATAATATTATTTTCTAATTTTTATAAAAATTATAGAAATTTAATTTTAGAAATAGAATTTCACTTTTAAAATATTCATTTCAATGATATATTATAATGCTTTTTATAGATTTTTCTAAAAAACAGTGTTTTAAGGATTAGTGAAAATAATTATTTTTTTGAAAATTGTATTTCTATTTAAAGTATTTACATATAAAAATTATGTTTTTTTAGGTTTAAATATTAAATAAATTTTTCTGATTCAAGTAATTTAAATTATTTTTTTAAAAATTATAATGTTTTTATTGAAACATTTTATGTTTTAAAATGGACTTTATACGAATAATTGTATTTCATGGCATTTTACCATTTTTATTTTAAATTAAACTTAAGAATTTTTTTTGATTTTTTAAAAATTCATATTATATTTAGATTCATTATTTCCAATTTGGGTTAATAGGTCCCTTCTTTCCCAGATGAATAGTAACCATAGTAAATTCTATTACCATCTTAAAGGTCAAATTGGGTAATTTAGGTTTAAAATAAAATTATAAGGTTGCCTTAACACATACCATAATTTTATTGGATAAATCTATTTATATCTTTAACACCTAATAATAAAAATTGAGTGGTTTTATAGACACAATATCCCTAAAAATTACTGATATAATATTTAGAAAAAAAGTAAAAAAATGTCACTTTCATTGTCATAAATATACCTTATATGGCCAAATGAGGAAAAATGTTTTTGTGAATGAATATGAATGTAAATTTCTAAATTAATAGACATATATTCATGATATAAGTTTCTTTTATTTATTCTTGTGCCGCATAGATGAGATTATGATATTTATAATATTTCATATGATAAAAATTCTTGAGAGGTCACATTAATATTATAAATAATATATCATTTTAAATATATGTTTACAAAAAAATTTATATTTGAATATCAATATTGTAATAAAATTTAGAAGATTTATCTTTATTATTTTTTTATATTTTTTATTTTTAGTTTATAAATAACTATCTTTAATAATAATACCACACTGATGTAATAATTATTTTATTATTTTAAATATTAAATAATTGTTTATAAAATATTAAAATAATTATAATTTATATAATATAATTGATAAGATAATTTTACAGATTACCTTCACCACTTATAAATATAAAAAAACATTTTTTTGAACATAAAATGTTACCATAATAATTTTAAAAGTCATCATAATGAATAGTGTAAAAAATATAGACTAATGATATTATATATAATTAATACTTTATTGAATTATATAAAAATAATAAAACATATTTAAAATTTTTAATTACAATATATTCTAAATTTTTTAAACTTTTTCATTTGTGAGATAATTTAAATAACATATGTTATCATGGAAACCTGTTAAACTGGAAAATGTTATTAAATTATTTAAAATTAAAATATGTTAACAAAGGGTTAGTCAAAAAATGAAAATGTATAAAATAATAACAAAACATATCTATAATATGTTGGAAAACATTATTTCCAATTTTACTTAGATTATATTAAAATGAGTTATTTTTTAGGTATTTTTAAAGATATTTTTTAAATATAAAATAATATTTTGGGAAATTCTAGAAGTTATCCACACCTTAATTATAAAAGGGTACCTCCTCCCTCACTTATTCACACCACATTAATCCTATCAGCATTAAAATCCTAAAAAATTAAATCATCTATGAATCCTTAGGCATATTATAGATTTCATGAGCTTCCCAAAATACTATCCCAAGGGTCCCTAAGAGAAGATCAAAAGTATGCTCACCAATCAAAAGATAAACTTCTTTACAGACTCGTTCCATATTATTTCATCATAAAATTATACTCTATGTGTTTTTTACATTATAAAGTAACAAATATAGTATAAAATATATAATAAAATTTTATAATGATTATTTAATAACCATGATCCACATGTTATTCATTCTATAAAAAACAATAGCATCGTAAGTATGAATGTAAGACATACCATCTCTACGTCACTGTGTAATCTATTTTTCATGAATAATTTTCTAGTGATGGTATAATCATGGTAGTAATAGATATAACTATAATTATTATAACATGATATTATGTATAGAACAAATTATATATACCTTCAACATCCTTACTCTTTTACCATTTAGAAAATGATATCGTTGCTCATGCGTACATACAACCAACTATCTCCATAGTGTGATGTGATTCATTTTCTATGTTAATTATTAAAAATTGTTTATATAAATTTATATAATGAAAAAATATTATTTTATTAACTTATTATTATTCTTGATATGAATGAATAATATTTTTCGCACCATAACTAATACTCATATGGGAAAACACGCTATGGGATGAGAAGCAGTTAATACATGAAAGAAGATTTATAATGAAATATTATTAACTAAATGAATATAAGATGTCATGAGATGATAATATATTATATAATATATCATAATATGGTTATGTACTACATTGATAACATTATTTAAATCATTATATTTTATTTTCAACTATATACGATAGAAATCATACATAGGTAAGGGTTAATTTCATAACCTCTTTATTGTTATAATTTTTTTATATGAAACTATATACTGGTGAATATTTATATTCCATGTCAATTCTTCATAAATAAATTTTCAAAAAAAATATCAACTATTATACGATTTTCGTGTCATTTTTAATCTTCTATGATTTTTTACTAAATGGGTTGTTAGGAATAATTTTATCAGGTTCCAAATAATGTTCTTTCTGACTTTTTTGAAAAAATAATATAAATGGAATGTTTTTAACTTATATAAAATGAATAAATTTTTTATATTTCATGATGACATAATTCCATGATGATTAGAAAAAATCATAAAAGGTTGTTTATGAGGGAAATGATTCTTTTAATATCTCATGGAATTCAAAAAAATGATTTCAAAACAGAATGAATATATTATTCCTGAATTATGTCAAATGGTCCCTCAAAATTATTTTCCATATAATATTAAATTATGTTATCTAAAATATGATTTTATTAGTTTTTTATTAAATTATTGTTTTCCATATTATTTCTATGTTTCGTTCATGTTTACGATGAATAATTTATGTTCTTACAAAACACATATTTATGGTTCTCATTATGTGATGAGTGGGACATAAATAATCATCCAATGCATTGTGTAAATATTTATATCACATGAGATATAAAGTAATGAAACATGATGTTAACCCATTTCAATAATAATGATCTTAAACATAATTAAATCTAGTTCAGTAACACGTTGTTGGAATAGGGAGTAAGCCTGATTTAGTAAAGGACTCAATCAACTATGATGGTCTTAGTAATGATCCTTGACTACTAGGAAATTATTTTTATTTTTTTTTATATTCTATATTTCTATGACTTTATTCATGATCTCATTTATTATGTATTGATTTATATTTATGAACTTCAATGGTTTCTTCCATGAAACTATATCATAATTTTTTATATGCATCATATAATTTTTAAAAGTTATTTTCATTTTCTTAGGCATTTTTTCTTTTGTTATCCCCCTTGATAACTATTATGATGCATCTAATCTCACCCTTTTCGTATTTTTATTTTCCCATGGAGATAAAGAATGGAATTATGTATGATTTTTCAAAAGGTTTATAGTTATAAAATAACAAGTGAGATACTTAGTATATGTATTGTGAATTATTTTTTCGTGTTACCATGTTTCTAAAAAACTAAACCTATAATGTTGTGGTGTAGTTCTATTGTGTTATGTAATGAATATTCTTCTATTTATATGTAATATATATGTATAATATGTTTGTGCCATTGTATTAGGTATCATTTCAATGATTAGTTATCCTTTGAAAATTATGATTTGAAAAACATAGTGAGAGCCTTATGGATAAGTCTATATATAATATATAATCATGTAATTATGGAAAGGATCACAAATAACCTATGATAAAACCAATGGTGACAATAATTAATATTTTATTGGTAATTTATCTTCATTATTCGGTTTTCCAACTCTTTTTTGTGATTCCCTCATTATGATTTTTTGTTTTAGTAAATTGATGGAAACTGAGGGAACATTATTAAAATTGAATGAAATGAAAAATAAAATAACTTTTCTCTTGGGAAGCATAATATTATGGGATATGTAATGAAAATTCACATTATGATGGTCACATATCATTTTCAAGGTATGAATTATTTTGGGCATTCGAATGAGTAAAAGCAGGACCAAGATTCGGTTGAGTCCATCAAGATCCAGATTCCACATTCTTTTAGGGGTTATTTTGGTTCAGTAGTGGTTAAACAATGGATGTGTACAACTAAAAATTTATTTAAAATTTCCAATGCTAAAAACATATGAAATTTATATTCAAATTATATTATTTGGAAGTTGATGTGGATCAATGGGTGAATCACATCAACCACATGAGGCAGTGATGTGAAATTGACTCTATTGAATTAGACTAGTTCATAAAAATATTTTCTATAAGTACTTTACTCACATTATTAATATAATTTAGAGAAGTTTTTCTTCGGGAATAAGAAAAATTGTGATTAATTAGTTGATCACTATATGGAAAATTTTACAAGACATGAATTTTAATCTTCTGGAATTATCATACAACCTAAAAGAATGGTTGATAAATTCTTTACTAGCATAAAACCATGTATACAGAGGGAATTATCCATAAGGGACATTAATATATTTGATGAAATTTTTGGATGTGATATCAAGGTATGGAATGATATTGGGGTTAACCATAAATCATACATGTTTAACAAAAATGGGAAAAATATAATATGAGGGAATATAATAAAACAATTGGGAAAATAATATGATGTTTTGTTTATTCTAAATGTGTGAAAATAAAAATGGAAAAAATTGCCTTTTGTGGACTAAATTTTTTTTATGTGTAATAGATAATTTCATTGGAAAAATTACTACCTTTGTAATTAAAAAGAAGATAAATAATGATTTCAATTTAAAGGAAGATTCACCTAATAAACCTACTATATCTCAATGCTTCATGTTCTTAGAATATGGGCATTGTGGTAACAAATTCCAAAATCTAAGGGTTATCTATAGTGATTGAAATTAGAAACATATTATGTCCAATGATAGAGTGAAATCACATGTGATCATTATTGGTGGTGTGTAGTATGATAATAAAGTGGTGAAAGTTACACATACCATACACTATAATGAATCTAATGTTTTTTTGATCATAGATCCACAAACTCATTTATTTTTGAGGAATTTTTAATGGTTTTATTGTTTTCACACAAAAATAAGATGTTTATTTATTAGTGAAAACTCCAAATGGAATTGTGATCACATCACAATATTATAATTCGTCTCTAGTTGATGCTTGAGAGAATGTGCTTCCAGAATTCCTTATGATCTTTCTATTAGTTTAATTTGATACGATTCTTTGCATGCATTAAAATTCACTATATGGATCACATAACATTTTCCATATAAGGGAAGATTCATTTCACATTCTAAATGAAACTATAAATATATATCAAAGTAATAATTATTATTAAAATACAATTTAAATTATATCCATATTGTGGGTGTTAATTCCTATAAATAAAGGTTATCTATCTCATATGGTTGGATAGAAACTCAACATTAATGATATTCTTATTATATATGTGTTTTTAATGCCTTCCTAAAATAATTTCTATGTATTCCACCAAATCTTGAAGTTGAGTTTTCAATATATTTCCTATTGGTTATTATGCGTATTTCAAATATTCAATATAGAATGTCCTCAATTGTGTTTCATGAATTGAAGAAGCAACATCAATATAATTTTGAAAAGGGATTCATACTCCCAACTACATCACCTAAGGGTGAACATATTCTATTTTTTATCAATAAATATGGATCAATGATACTTGTTATTTATTATCAATAATATAACAAGATCACTATTAAAAAATAACCTCTCCCTAGTGTTGAAAACATCACTGATCAAATACATAGAGATGAATACTTTTCAATTATTGATCATCATTTTGGATATCATCAATTGATGGTCAAGAATAAGGATAACTTCTCAATCAAATTCTGTAAAGGTTATGGAAACTATGAATTTAAAGGTATATATATTGGTCTTTCAAATTCCCCTGTAATCTTCATATATTTGATGAATATATTCTTTAGAGATATTAATTATTACTATGTTGTAATAATTGTAGATGAATTTTTTAATTTTCAATTATAAATGAAGAGCATGAAGTTCACTTGAGGATTTTACTAATGAACCTAATAAATGATAATCTTATTGAAAATATTAGAAAGTGTGAATTTTATCATTAGAAAGAATCATTTTTGGGTTACATAATCTCAAAATAAGGTATGTTTATAGATCTATAAAACACATATTTAATTGAACATTGACATATACCAACAATGGTAACTAAGATCCGATGTTTTCCTAGTTTAGATAGATATTATTGACGTTTTGGGAATTAGTTTTCACTATTATCTAATCCAATAACTCTATTGAGTCAGAAATGTGATGTGTAAAAAAATATGGACGAAAGTGAATATAATTTAAAGGGGTTGAAATGAAAGTTTGTCAGTTCCCCGGTGCTCAGAATTCTCTATAATAGGGAAATTATTTCGATCTATAGTGTTGCATCAAATAAAAGTTTGGGATATGGTTTCACAAAAAATGGTCTGGTGATAAATTATGCCTCACAAAAATTTAAAATCATTGATTTGTCTTACCCCTATCTTGATTTGGAGTTAGATATGGTATTGTTTTCATTAAAATATTAATGAATTATCTTTTTGGATAAACGTGAGACATATATACTGATCATAAATGATAATGTAAATTTTCACTGATATTTATATAAATATTCACCAAAGAATATGGATAGATATGATAACGGAATAAGACATCATAATACATTACCACACTGAGAAACTGAATAAGGTAAAATATGATTTGAGCTAAAAGGGCCTAGCTATCCTATCTATGATGAGGATCACAAAAGATCCAATATTTGTGGATTTAAATAGGATAGATCTAGAAATTATAATCTATGTGTAAAAAAATTATCTGGAATAAATGAATGTTCTACAAGCTATACATCTTAAGATTAAGGAGGCACATAAGGATGACGTAGAGATTGAAAATAAGGTGTGAAATGTTCTTGAGTTAAACATTGATTCTGATGGAGTAATATGATTTAGGAACCGTGTTTGAATCCCCCAATTCATTAATTAATTAATTATCTCTTGAGTGAGGCTCATAGTTTATCATTTTCTATTCATCCAAAAAGAACAAATACGTATTGACATTGGAATGAATGTTTATGGTGGGATGGCTTGAAGAATGATAGTGTATAATATGTTTCTGGGCGCATAGTTTGTCAGAAATTAATGTAAGGGAGAAAATTTTCACAGTGGTTGTTACAACTATTACCCTTATTTGAATTTAAATATGAAAACATCGTAATGTATTTTTTCATCAAACATCTCAAAACAACTAAAGGATATAATGCTATATAGGTTATTTTTAATCATCATAAAATGTATGTACAAATAATTTCCATCAGAGAATACTTCCATGTTCATAAGATTTCTAGAATATATATTAATGAATTAGTAATATATAATTGTGTAAAAAATTCCATTATATTTGACCAGGACATGATATTTTCCCCAATATTCTAAAGAGGTCTTTAGTGTGGTCTTGATATAGAGTTAACATTCCACACTATTTACCATCCTCATATTGGTGGTGAGTCTAAGAATACCATACTAACTCTAGAAGACATTTTGAAAAAGTTATCTATGGATTGCGATGATGATTGGGATCAACACCAACAATTGGTATAATTTTTGTATAATAATAGTATTCACCACAGTATTCAGAAGTCACTTTAAGAATTCCTCTTTGGAAAAAAGTGCATATCTCCAAAATATTGGAATGAAGTTGGGGAAATAAAGCTATCGAGACCTGATCTAGTCAAAAAAATAACAAGTAAGGATAGAACTATTCAACATCACATAAGATCATCTCAGAGTCGAAAAAAGGTTATGTTGAATATCAACATAATATCTTGATATTGAAGTGTATGAAAAAGAATATCAATGAATATCTACAAGGAAGAGGGTAATTATAATAGGAAAGAAGTAAAAAATTATCCAAAGGAATATTTTTCCTTTTGAAATCATATGTTATGATGGCAATGTATATTATGAATTTATGCTTCCACTAAATCACTCTCAACTTCATGATGTGTTCCTTGTGTCTTTTTAGAAAATGTATATACCAGATCCTTCACATGTAATAAAATTTTATGTAGTATCATTTGAGAAAGATCATTATTATAAAGAATAACTGATAATGATTATGTATTTTATATTAAAATTTATCTGAAGCGAGGCCTCTCACTTTTTTAATGTTTTATAGAGAGGCCATCAATTTGGGGAGGCTACAAGGGAATCTAAGGATGTGGTGAGGCATAGGTTCTCTCCTTTTTTGTATTAGAGTGAATGATTTGGAGGTTGAAATTCATTTTTGAGTAGGTAGAATGTATCACATATAAATTATTAATTAAAAATTCTCTTTAAATAATTTTAATTCTTCAATAGTTTGTATTTCATGCAACTGTGAGTTTAAACATTAGATGTAATATTATATTCTCAATTTATCCAAGATGTTAAATTAATAGTAAAAAATATGAGCAAAAAATTAATTAAATATATATAATTGTCCAAGTCAATATAAATTTATTGGTAGTTCCATAGAAAATGATCAGACAACTTTTTATAATGTCACTTTATACTTCAAAAAAATTATTCCTTCTAAAATGATTTTTCTTATTTTTATAGAGATTTTAAAAAATTAATTTTAAAAAATGAATTTCATTATTGAAATTTTCATTTAAAAATTATATTAGCATAATTTTTATATTGTATAAGGAAAATATTCATTATTATTATGGAATAGTGAAAATACTAATTTTTTATAAGAATCTAAATTTTCATGTCATATATATACAAGGTAAAATGATTTTTTTGGATTATTTTTAAATAAAAATTACTTAATTTTAATTTAATTTATACCAATTATTGTTTTTGAAAATTATTTTATATAATGATTTATTAAAAAAACATTATGTGTTATAAACTAATTTTTCTAGAAAATTATATTCCATTATGGAGTCTAAATAGTTTTATTTTAAATTAAAACAATAAACATATCTTATTAGAATTTTTATAAAATGGAAATACAATTGAGTAGAATTTATATATTTAATGACTATTTCAATTTTATATTAATCCATTGTGAATAGTAACCTTGGTAAATTTTTTCACATTTTAAAAGGGTATATTGGGCATTTTAAGTTAAATATAAAATTATAGGGTGAACCCAATAGACAACCAAATTTTATTGGTTTTTGGTAAATCGACCCTTAATAGTTGAGGGTGAAAAATAATTTTTTTATGGAAACATTTCCATTAAAATGACTTAAATAATATTTAATTCAAATATAGTTACAAAATGTCACTGGTTTTGTCTTAAATATTACATATGTGTCAATTTGGTAAAAAAGGTATCACCTGAATAAATATTAATTTAAATTTTTTTACATAATTAACAAATTTTCACAATATAAATTTAATTTTTATTTTTTCTTCTATATAGATGGGATAATGATATTTATAATATTTTATTTTCTAAAAATTCATTTATTTTATATTCATATTTTAAATTCTATATCATTTTTAATATTGGGATACCAAAAGATATATTCAAATATAAATATTCTTATGATGTCTATATGATTGACCATCATCAGGTTATTTTATTTGAAATTTCTAGTCTATAAATATGTGTATTAAATAAACACACAACACAGATGTAGTAACTATTTTATTAATGGAAATATCAAATAAATGTTACATAAAATAATAAAATAAATATAATTTGATATAATTAATGTGATAATTTTTTTTCTATTATGACCATGTCCTCTTAAGGAAATAATACAATATTTTTCTAAAAATAACTTGTTATCTTCCTGATTTTATAAAGTACATGTAATAAATAGTGTCAAAATATAAACTAATGATATTTTATAATATTAATATTTTTTAATTTTTTTTTAAAAAAATAATTTTAATACGGTTTAAAATGATATAAATAATTTATTTGTGTTCTAATTTACATTAAATAAGTAAACAATTACAACCATTTAATATTGAGAATGTTGTTACAATATTTAAAATTTAAAAATGGAAATAAATAGTAAATCAAAATGATCATTTTTAAATAATATTAATACAATTCATAAATATATTGGTTCACAATGTTAAACATTTACCTCATAAAAGATTAATCCATGTACTTTTAGTGGTATTTTTATTGAGATTTCATTTTTTATAATTTGATATTTTTTGAAAATCCAAAAGATCCCCTGAACTCAATTATAAAAAGATATCTCCTCTGTCACTTGTTAACATCACATTGGCCATTCAAGATCATCCCTCCCCTTCCAATTTCTCATCTAAACTTCTCTATCCCCAGTATATTTGTTTTGGTATTCTCAAAATACCATCCCTATTATCCTTAATAGAAGATATCATAGAAGTTCTCCAAAGAAGAGGTAATCATCTTTACTGAAACATCCAAGATTATTTACTATTTTAATTCCTATTAATGTGTTTTTAAATTATAATGTAATAAATCCAATATTATATTTATTATGAGATTTTATTATAATTATGAAGCTGCCATATTCCACCTTTAAATCTTCCTATGAAATACAAAATCACTACGTGTGCGTACGTACGGCTTACAATCTCCATGTCCTGGTATAAACAATTTTTCACCACTACATAAACTAGATATGGATAATAAAGTAAATAATATATATATATATATTAATAACATGATTTTTATTCTAGAGAAAATTATATATACAATCCACTTCCTTACCTTTTTACAATTATGGAAATAATAGCATCGCTCATGCGTGTGTATGACCAACCATCTCCACGATGCAATGCAATTCATTTTCCATGTTATCCAATCAAGAATGATTATGTGAATTTATATAATGAATATATATGTTATATATTACATTAATATTTTTTTTGTATATGAAGGAACTACATCCTTTCTATAATAATTGAGACTCAACTGTAAAAAAAATACATAGAATGAGAAGCTATTATTATGTAAAATAAGAGTAATAATGAATTTTTAATAAAAAATAGATTCTTATATTATATAATAGTATCATATAAGAGAAAAATTAATGAAAATATGGTTCTTTTATAAATTAATAAAATTCATTAAAAAAGTATACATGATTTTTAGATAGTTATGATTGCAGTCAAACCTAAATTAAGGGTTAATTTCAGACTCATTGTTATTCAAGATTGATTATATATAAAATATATTAAGGAATATTTATTTTCCATTTCCATGTCACCTAAATAGTTTTTCTTATATATTTTTAATGTAACATATCAAAAATATAATGTAGGAAAATAATATTTGATAACATGTTTGAAATGAAAAACCAAGTGCATAGGGGAATATAATATCTTGATAAATTATAAAATATATACTTTTTTAAATAAATTTAATATAATTTATATAATGAAATTAACATGAAACTGAGTTTTCATACTTCACACACAACAATGAATTTCATCAGATGCTTACGTTACACGCAAGAGCAAATTTTACCGAACAAAAATACATTATTTAAATATTATTCTAGGATATATCTTTCCCATTATATTAGATATTAGGAATAGGATTAAATAAATTATTTAAATTTATGGATAACACCAATATAAAATTAACTCAAAGGTTACTAATTTATTTATAAATTAATATAAGAACAAATTTAATATAATGGGACTATTTTTATAGAACACTATTTTTATGCTACCAAATCTATTTTATCATAATAAATTAAACAAATTATAATTTTTGAGTGATATTAATATAATATATATTTATTTATTTATTATATCAAATGAATTTTTTTTAATATTCATAAAATATATTTTATAGTCATGAGATAACAGTAAACATTTTATTACACAAAAGAACTGATATTTTTTATTATTGTGCTTTAACCTTTTTTTGGGAGTAATAATTTGAAATAATTTTTTAGGAAATTATATAATAATTATATTTCAAAATATATTTAATATTTTAAATAGGAACATAAATATTATGTTAGGGTGAATTTTTGTTAATTTTTTTGAAGTTTGATTTTTTAATGAATAGTGATAAATACTCAATTTTAATTCAAAACTGTTTTAATATAATTTCTTTATAAGGATAAGTTATATTTGAAATTATTTTTAAACATCAAATAGAAAAAATTATTATTAATTAATAAAATTTTATCATTTAAACCATTATTACATTGAAATTAGATGTAAAAACATGAAAACATTTGAACATTATTTTTATTACAAGATCGAATTATCGTCCGATCTACGGGGTGAATTTTAAAATAATTTATACAAATTCAATTATTGGAATTTTGAAAAATTGATTGAATATTTGGAATCATAATGATTTATAAATTATAATATGGTAATATAATTTTCCTTAAAAAATATTAGTGAATGTAATTAAATTTAATTTCAATGATTATGGTGAACATAAGCTTGTTAAGGGACTAAACATTAATATTATAGGGCCAAAGGACCATGAAAATTCACAAAAAGCCATTGTATGTCTATATATCTTCCTAACAGTTCATTAGCTCTAATTTCAACTATTATTTTCTCCATATGAAATTAGAAAAACATTGGTGGAATTCCCTTTTACAAAATTTTCAACAGTGACCCTCCTCTTCCTCTATAAAAAGGTATTCAAGACCCCACATCCTCACACATCTCAAGACACATTGGATCAAAAAATATCTAAAAAAATATCCTAAAAGACCCCCGTACATTATATATGTCACATATTAAGAATAAATCTATCCATGGAAGCCTCCAGTTCAATCCAAAAAAGAGTTACCCAGAGAAGAGCTAACACTTTCTTCAAGATCATTAGTTTTAGTTGCTTTATCCACCCCTTAACTCTAATTATAAAATTATTATATAGAAAAACATGTATTATCAATATAATAATTTTTTTAGTTATATTTTTTTGTTTTAAAATTACAAAAAATATCCATATAATGGTTCAAAAAAATACAATTCATGTTAGAGTCAAACTACACCCACACGAAACATAATTGTTATCTTTTTCCATTACCACCTATAATATTTAGAAATTATGATGGATTCAATATTTATATATGAAATATATTACTTCTATAATGTATTAATTATTATTAAATTTTTATATAGAACACGATTTTATGCTTTCTGTTTTTAATAAATATGATATCATTGTTTCTGGAAATTTGGACTACCACCTCTAAAAAGCGATGTGATTCCATCACATGAGAAATAAAATTTATAAAGGATTATTTTAATTAAAAAAATGTAAACTAAACAATATATATATGATATTCATGAAATTATTACATTTCTAGAAAATTTTTATTTATCATTTACTTTACTAACCTTTCACACACCTGAAAAGTGATAATGTTGATCATGGATGTGTGGACTACCGCCTTCTCGACATGACGTGGATATTTTTACACCACAAGAACTATATATATAAGTGTATAAAAATAAAAAATATTATATTTATGATATTTTTATCAATAAAAAAATATATAATTTTACTTATCTTCTTCTAAAAGTGATGTGGGTCACATTGGAAAGTTTAAAAATTATTTTCATAAAGAATGTTTGATCAATCATTCAATGGTATTTCAATTCATCAATTTTAATAACCCTTACACTATGGTTTACCCACTACCTCTTTGATATCTTATATCATGAATTATATAATATTATTCTAATTTTGAGTATCATTTTGAATGATTTATTCTAAATGGATTTTATTTAATATTTACCATGATGTAAATAATTTCCAAAAAGGATTCCTTTTTATTGGGTCATATAACTTCTTCATTATTTTAAATATTCTAAGATTTTTTTGTAATTAATTATTACTATCTATAGTTTTATATGTTGGATCGAAAGTATGATAGATATGATAATGATTGCAATATCAATCTATGATGCAGATACTCAATATACAATAGGGCTGAATTGTATACTTTAAAAATCCTTAACGAAATATTGCATAAACAAAATTCACAACACCTTGAAATTCTAATAACTTGATTGATACTAGAAAAGTGATTCCATAAATAAAACATAACAAAATTTTATAACAACATAGATTCTACCATAAAGCATATAGAATCCTATATAATCAGAGTAAATGTTTAAGGAAGTATAAGATAGTTATACTTTCCTTAACAACCAAAAATACAGCAGAAAAAAATTGAAACACTATAAGAAACAAATAGTAACTCATTTAATCTAAATAGAAGGGTATCCAATAACCCTGGATAAATATCCCTTGATTTATAAATTCAAGAATGTTTGTGTTACCCAAACCCATGTAATCCCTCAATCTGAAGATCGGTATCTATCTTGATATCCCCACAAGCCCTCAATTTGTATATAAATCGGCACCTTTGACTTCACAACCCAAAGTCACTGATTATAAGGAAATCACACCTATACACAAAGAAAACATGCGTGAAGCAAAGTCTGAACTAGTAGTTCAAACATGCTGCATGAATCTTGAGAGTTTATAAGAGCATCTCTCCCTAGAAATCACTTGAACTGCACGTAAGAAAGGTCTAGTGTTGAAAAGTTAAATTATTTTACGATCTCCTTCAAATGTGCTCCTATTTTTAGGCACATCTCCAACAGTCAGCTCCCTCCTCCAACAACTATATTTTTCCTTGAATTTTGGTGGGACCTGTACATGTTTCACTCAAACAACAGTTAGTTAGTAACTGAAAGCATGACATTATGTTATAACTAAAACAAGTGAAAGAAAAAATATGTTTACATAACCAAAATAAAATATTCATAATGTATGTAAATATAAGTTCACATTCTAACCAAAAACACATTCGGGGACTACAATACAAGGATATTCGGATTTGTTTTCTAAGGAATTCATAACCTGAACATTATAGATTTCTTGAGTCTGAATTTCAATGAAATTCGGATACTGGATTTACAAACATTAGAGTCAGAATTCATTCGAATTCGGAGTCTGAACTCACAGTGTTCGGAGTCTGAATTCATTCGAATTCGGAGTCAGAACTCACAATGATCGGATTCTATTATTATTCCAATTCAGAGTCAGAACTCATAATTTTCAGAGTCTAAATTCATTTGAATTCGGAGTATAAACATAAAAAGTTTGGAGTCTGAATTAATTAGAATTTAGAGTTTGAACTTATAATGATAGGAGTCTGAATTCATTAGAATTCAGACTTTCAACTTACAAATTTTGGAGTTTGTGTACATTGGAATTCAGAGTAAGAACTCAGAGGAGTTCAGAGTCTGAATTTATTAGAATTTGGAGTCAAAACTCATAAGTGTTCGGAGTCTAAATTCAGAGAACTCAGAAACCAAATTCGAATCCTGAAAATAGATTTCTCTTTATCTAGGTATTATCTGATTATGAGGTTATAGATTTGAAACTGAATTTATACTTAGTCATGATAATGAACAATGAAAAACATGGTAAGGATGAATTTCCCTGGGAAAGAAAATTTTCCTTATGAGAGAAAAATACAGGGTAAAATGAAATATTCCTTGAGATAAGGTGTTTGTGTTTTTCAAAAGAAGAATGAATGGTAAAGTAATAATGAAACCTTATTGACTCTATAATGTTCCACAGACATGAAATACTGGAAAATTCTTAAGCAAAACCTTATTGAATCAATAATCTCCCCCTTTATAAAAAGCACAAACATCCTTACGAAAAACAATAAAAGTTCTTAGACAATATTTTTCTAAACTTTGACAAAAAACATATCTCCCTTATCATACAGGCAAGGATAAATATGACTAATTCCCCCTTAGGCTTTGAAAGTCTAAGTATTGTATTATAGATTTCTAGAATGAGATTTTTCATTATCTTGAGTATAGAAATAATCGTAATGACAACTCCCCGTTAAATAAACTCCTGCTTACATAGGTATATTTCTTCTTTTCTTTTTATTCTTTTTCCATTCTCCCCCTTTGTGATTTTCAAAAGGAGTTTTAGGTAATGGGAATGAAATTATAGTACCTGAAATATTAGAACAAGGAATCCTAACATAAATATTCGACCAAAAATTTCATTAAGATACGAAGAATTTGTACAAGGAAAGAATAAAGAAAAATATTGGATTGGATCTATTTTCATTCCTTCTCCTTGGGTATTAATTTCTTCACTATGGTTTTATGCTTTTTTCGTTCCTTGTGGACTTCCTCTGCTTTATTTATGAGTTTATCCTGATCCTATACTTTCTTCTCTAAATCTAGGATCTTTTCTTCCAAATCCATCAGAGCCTCTTCCTGAACCTTCAATAACTCATCTTTCTTAACTAGATTCTCTTCAATCACGATCCAAAGATCCCTTTCCCTCTTCAAACATTGGGTAACAGAATACAACTTCCCATTCAGATATTTTACTTCTTGAATTCGGGTATTCTCCTCAAGATTTATCTTTTCCTCAAATATAGTCATGAGATCCTTGATTTTACCGTCTTTTATGTCAAAATCCTTATTCACACCATCTTGAAACTCATCAAGTTATCTCAATACTTCTATTGTCTTCTTAGAGCAGCCATCCATTTTCTTGCAGGACCTTTTGTGGGTATCATAAATGATAAGGAATGATTTGATGTCTGCCTCCAACTAGACACACTTTTCCATCTACAATGATATTTAATCCTATTTTTTATTCATGATGTGATGGAGCATCAGACATCTCGAGTCAATGCTTGGAAATATCAAAATGGTGCCAACCAACTTTATCAAGGACTGGAAAATGAAATCATTTTCAAGTGAAGATGATTTTGAATCATAGAAATTGCTTGGTGAGGGCTCTTTCTCTAGCTCAACAAGCTTATTATTTGAGGTTCCACCAATATCATTCTTCTTCACAACCACTTTAGTGGATGTATCAACAACCACTTGTTTACCATTATTAGTTCCCTGAATAGCTTCCTCATCTGGAGACTCTTTTTCATTGTCAAACAACTGAAAAGTTCTATCTTCATCTATTTTCTCTTTATCATATCCTGACTCAGCATCTTCAGGGTGAATGAAATTATGATCGTATCTTTCTTCCTCAGAGGGATTATTTACATTATCTTTATCTTTCTCATCTAACCCAAGAGTAGAAAGCTTTGAAGATCCGACTTGAGAGGTCCAAATTTACAATTTCTCAGATGTACTTTCCCTCTCAAGAATGTTTTCAACATTATTTATGAGGTCTTCTCTTCCACCACTACTTTCTTCATTTTGTACCTCTTCCAAAACTTCCTTTTAATCAACAAATTTTTCTTCTACTTTTTTTGGAGTGAGAAATATCTTTCCTAGTTTCTCAGGTAAGGCCTCTATCAATAAGGAATTCGGTATAGAGAAATTTTTAGATGCTTTCTTAGTATCACTTATATTGGATTGAATAATATCATCCTCCGACATCTTTTTTTCTTCTTCTCCTTCCCTTGTTTCTCTATCTCATCAGTTGTCTTCTCCTTTAAAGTCATAGCTTCTACACAATCCAAGCCAAACAGTCGCTTTCCTTCCTTCCTATTTTTCTTGTCTTCCCTCCGCTTGGCTACAACCTCATCTAGATAAGAGTTTTGTTTCTTGGTCTTTAGAGGTGTGGATTGGGTTCGTTTATCCTTTGGGGTTTTACATTCTACTACTACTTCTTTCAACATTCTCTTCTTTCCATTCTTTTTCGATGGTTAAAAAACATCTAGAATCTTCGGAAGAGCTTTATCCTCTTCCTCTAGTAGATCATAAAATTCCATGGAATCATTAGAGAACCCAATATTCATTCTCTTCAATGTATCATCATTTACTAACATGACTTTGCAATTCCTCAGTTTGGAACTGCATGGAATCTGGAAAAAACAAGGCACCGAATTATTTACATTGATAAGATGGTTGGATACATGATAATATAAGCCTTCAGATTTCCATTCTTAATATTCTCAATTGTAATGAGAATATGCTTTATCAAGTTGATCTTCCTAAGATTCCTTAAAAAATCTAATATATACATGTCGCTCTTCTTCAAAGTGTCCTTATCACCGTTTCTCGGAATGATAAACCCTCGCACCCAGAGTTCTAGGATCCACTTATTTGTTGAAAAATTAGAAATCGTCATAGTCTTGACATATGAATTTCCAAGACACTCCATAGCTTTCACCTTGACAAAACATCCTTGTACATCTGACAATTTATGGGAACATAATTCATCATCCCCTTCATAGGACTATCCCACCATGATTGCAGCCATAATGTATAAAATAACATATTTTTTCCATACATTTTGAAAGAAAACATAATCTTCTATTCTTCTTTCCTGAATCTCACAGATTCATAAAATTCCAACAGAAGATCCAAAGAAACTACATCATCAGCTCATGGATTTGATATTCAAATGCTTTCTTGTCCATTCAACCTGATTTTCTTGGATATAATGCAATCGTACTTGGAAAACAAATTCAGATACACCAACCTCTCTCTGTAAATATACCACTTCGAAATCACCTTGATAGTTGAAATCTTTTGAGAAGGAACTTCCCCAGTCATTCTGATTTGAGCAAGAATTGAGAGGTTCAGAATAGGCTTTTGATGGAGGGGAAGATCTTCAGCATGAAAAGGCATGCAATCTGATGTGGGATAGACCATCGAGGGTCCTTTATATAGGAATTTGAAGCAATGGTTGAACATCCAAAGTCAATCCAACTGTTGAGAAAACATCTGATTAGATCTAATGGTTGAAATTATAGCCGTAAGGAAAACTTGGTGGAATCCGATCTTTTTTGGTTTTTAATAAAAACATTCAGATTTAAGGAAAACAGAATCCCACAAATTTTTATAATAAAAGAAAATACCAGTAAGTAAAAGTTGATTGAAAAAACATAATAAAGGCAATATACCTTTCATATTTCTAGGAAGATTATTCATAGTAGGTAATATTCTACCTAAAGAACATTAGATTCCAGAAAAAATTGACTATAAAAACTTGAAGAACATCATTACAAAAAACATGAAAAAAATCGTTACAAAAATCATGAAAAACATCATTACGAAATACTAAAAAAACATTATAATGAAATAATTCATTCCAAAAAAACAAAAAAAAATCATTAAGAAAAACACGAAAAACTTCATTATGAAAATAACATGAAAAAAAATAAGTAAAAACATGAAATATATCATTACAAAAAACATGAAAAACATCATTACGAAAAAAATTGAAAAACTTCATTAAGAAAAAACATGAAAAAATTCATTATGAAATAAAACTTGAAAAAAATCATTACAAAAAAACATTTAAAACTTCATTATGAAAAACAAAACATAAAAAAGATCATTCTGAAATAACTGAAAAACATCATAGCAATTATACTCCCCCTATGAAAAAGAATTTATTGCTATGAGGATATTTATTTCACCAAAAATTTAATGAGGAAGATTACCTTATGGTTATCATTACTAACATCTGTTTAGTGTATTCAAATATATCAGAGGGTTAGGATTTTGTAAAAATATCAGCAAGTTGATCTTGTGTTCCGATAAATTAATAAATGATATCTTCTTTATGTGTGGGATCCCTAAGAAACAGATGCCTAATATCAATGTGTTATGCATGAAATTGATGTGGAGGGTTTTTACTTAGGGAAGTTCCACTAATATTATCACACAAAATTTTTTATTTGGTAAAATGCATACCATAGTTTGTTTTTGTGTGTTGCATCCATAATACTTAAGCACAACAACTTCAAACTGCTATATATTCAGCTTCAGCAGTGGACAGTGTTACCGAGTGTTACTTATTGCATGGCCAAAAAACTAAGGAATCTCCTAAGAAATGACATGTTCTGTATTTACTATTTCTATTCATTCTACATCCACCGATGTCATCATCCAAAAAACATTTTTAGAATAGAATTATTTATAGAAGTATAGAAGAGTCATAATTCATTATTCCCTTTATGTAGCGAAAAATTCATTTCACTAACATTAAATGAGATTCCTTAGAATTGGATTGATATCCTACACATAAGAATACTGAATACATTATGTCTGGATGACTAGCTGTCATGTAAAGTAAACATCCTATCATACCACTAAAAGATGTTTGATCTACTGGTTTCCCAGCATCATTATGATCAATTGTATTTGAAGTACCGATACGAGTACTCATACTATTAGTGTTTTCATATCCATACTTTTTAAGAAGAGCATTAATATACTTATGTTCAGATATATAGATTCCTTATGGTTTTTTGGAAATTTGAAAACCAAATAAAAATGATAACTCACCCACCATACACTTTTGAAACACAAATTTCATTATATCCACAAAGGAATCAGTTAAAGATTTCTAAGTTAAACCAAATATAATTTCGTAAACATAAATTTGAACAATGAAAACATTTTTTATCCATATTTACAAAAAGGTTTGGATCTGCATTTCCCTTAACATAATTATTTTGAAGTAAAAATCCTATAATTCTATTATTTAAAGCTCGAGGGGCAAGCATAAGTCCATAAAAATCTTTGGTATGTCTAAAAATGTGATAAGGATGTTTTGTATCATCAAAACCAGGAGGTTTTTCAACAAAAACTTCCTCTTGAACATAAACATTATAGAAAACACATTTCACATCCATTTGAAAAAGATTGAAATTAAAGAATGCTGCAAAGGAATCTAAGATACAAATAGATTCAAGTCTTGAAACTAGATCCTAGGTTTCTTCATTGTTTATTCCCTCTTGTTGATTATATCCTTTAGCAACCAATCTAGATTTATTTCTTACTATGATTCCATTTTCAATAAAATAATTTCTAAAGACCCATTTTACTCCAATAACATAATTTTCCATAGGTTTTTCAGTCAAGGTCCAAAATTTATTCCATTAAATTTCATTCAGTTCATCTTGCATAGCTTTTATCCAATAATCATCACCTAAAGAATTATCAGCACTTTTTTGTTCTATGTGGGAAAGAAATGTTAGATTTTCTACTTTATTTCTTAAAGAACATCTAGTCCTTACAGTTTTATGCACATCACCAATGATACTATAACTTGGTTGATAATTTAGAAACCACTGGTTTGTGTTTTTTAAAACTTGTTTATCAACATAGGTTAGGAAATCATCTGGGAAAAATGTTTTAGAGTTATCTTCTTTGAAATTTTCCTTATCAGAAGGATATTCTAACAAAGGTTGATAATAAATTATTAAAAACATATCAAAAGATGTAGGTTTGGTTTGTTTAAATACAAAATGATTAGTTTCATCAAATTTGACATGTATTGTCTCTTCAATAGTTCAAGTGTTTTTATTGAAAACTCAATAAGCCTTAGAAGTTGTGGGGTAGTCTATGAAAATTCCTTCATCAGATTTAGGTGAAAATTTGAGAAGATTATATTTAGTATTCAGATTGAATATCTTGAAACCAAAAACCTTGAAGTAGGAAAATATAGTTTTTCTACCATTTCATAACTCAAAAATATTTTTATTAGGAAAAGGTCAAATACAAATTTTATTTATAGTATAACAAGGAGAACTAACATGGTTCATCCCAAAAAAATGCTTGGCTACAGAACAATCACTCAACATTGTTCTTATTCCCTCTTGAAAAATTATATTTCATATTTCAATAACACCATTTTGTTGAGGTGTTCCAGGTGCTGAGAAGTTATAAGTAATGCCTTTTCTGCTACAAAATGTTTCAAAATCAGAAATTTGAAATTCTTCTCCATGATCACAATGAATAGTTATCAAAGGAAGGCTTATCTCATTTATGGCTTGGGCTCTAAAACTTTTGAAATAATAAAAAACATCAGATTTATTTTCTTGAAAATAGACCCATGAAAATCTAGTGTAACCATCAACTAAGGCCAATAAATAATATTTTCCTCCAATGCTTCCAGTTTGTATTGGGCCGAAAAGATCCATATGCACCAACAATAATGTATCAGTGGTTGAGACTTCATCGACTTCTTAAAAACTTGATTTATGTTGATTTTTATATTAACAAGGATCACAAACTTTTGTTGAATCAAATCCATGTCTAGAAGATCATTAATTAGTAATTTTTTGGAGAGTTTACATAAGTTCATACGGTTACAGTGGCCTGACGTTCTATGCCATAACTATGAATGATCTTCCATTGCACTAAGGCAAGGTATGTCTTAGATCTTATGGTCTTTTAAGTTTAGGGTGTAAATATTCACATACCTATTGAAAGAAATAATAAAATCTTCCATTGAATTTTGCACTAAGCACTTTTCATTCCTAAAATTCACAAGTTAACCTTCGTAACATAATTGACTTATGCTATTGAGATTTTACTTAAGACGTTTGATAAACAAAACATTTGAATTCAAGGTTTTTTCAAGAATAAATATGTTACCTATACCAATAATTTCTCCCTTAGCATTATCTCCAATAGTTACTTGAGTTCATTTCATCGTGATAATCTTTTCAAAGACGTTTTTGTTACCAGAATTATGTCGGGAAGGTCCATTATCTATGTACCAAGTATTGATGTTGGTAACTTCTTTATTTTCCTGAAAATAAAAAAGTTAGACTTTCAGAATCCAAACTTCTTTGGATCAGGAATTGTTAGACATAAAAATTGTGGGTATCCACATTTTTTTAAAGAAATAAGCTTCCTGAAACCCAAGGGATTAAACATTATTCAAAGATCAATTTTTCCTCAAATTCCCACCACATTGACATTTAGTACAAAAAGGGGCTCTTGATGGAATAAAGAAATTGTTTTTGAAAACATGTTTTCGATGAGTACAACCTTCTCCCATAGTATTTGAATGGGGTTTGATTTGAGAATACATCTTTTAAAAATTTTCCATACCAGAAGTAAAGTTTGAAGGATGCTTCTTAAGGGAATATATTTCTGATTATAGTCTGATGTCTAAATTCTTATCCCTAGGAATTATTTCCTTAGAGTTAGATTCTTCCAAAAAAACATTTAATTTTAAAATAGCATACATAAGATCTTTAGAAAGTTTTTCCTTTTCATAATTTACTTCATTATGGACTTCATAATTCTTTTCTAAAATCTCATAATTATCATCAAGATATCTAGAGAGTTCTAAAATCTCTTTTGTAAGAACTTATTTTCTAGTATTTTCTTTGTCCAATTTCTTAGAAATTTAACAATTTTTTTCTTCTAACAACATGGAAAATCTAGATTATTTTTCATATGAAGTTATTTATTCATTATCTGAAGATGGAATATCATCATTAAAAGTAATATCACCAGAATAATAATTCTTATCAAGAGATAAATTTGTTAAAGCCTCAGCAGAGCGTACCTTGTCTATAAGACATGTATTTGGGAAAGAATTAATATCCATGAATCTAAAATTTTTCTGTGCTGATGATTCATATTCAAGATATTCTCTTCTCGAAGAGTCTCCATAGCTAGCACTCCATGTATAGTTTTCTTTAAGACTTTTTTATTCTGTGAGCGATAGAATATCTTCTTTTTTCTTTCTGAATTCCTTTCCTTGTTTTCCTTGTTTTTCAATATAAGAAAATCTTGTCTGATAAGACCTGTTCTTATACATTCATAATAAGTAAGTTACCAATCATTATTTTCTTTGTAGTATCTCTTCCGGAATTTATTCTGATAGTTCTTCTGAGCTAATTTCTTGTTCATTCTCTGAGAAAGATTAGCTAATTCATTCATAGACTTTTCTGTATCATTTGATTCTGACTAAATAGTAATTTTTTTTGACTTTGATCTAGTAACTCTTTCTAGAGTCTTGGATTTCATATGTTTAGAAGTAGTTGTAAAAACAACTCCTCCATTCCAATTCGTCTTTATAACATTATCATCATATCTTTGCATTCTAGTGTCATGCTGATGAACAGTTCCAAAAAATTCATCTAACGAAATCTTTGTATCTTTCCTACTCTCATAAATGGCTATCCTCTTGGACTCCCACACATTTGGCATGATGTATATGTTTTTATCTACAAGAGCTGCATCATCCAAACCTTTTTCTTCCATAGACTATAATCTTTTCATGATAGTCATAAACCTTTTATGAACATTACTTATAGGTTCTCTATACAGAAAGTTAATGTCATGGTATTCAGCTCTTAACATATCTCTTCTTTTTGTATAACTTTATATGTGCCAAACTATGTAACTATGAGTATCATCAGGATACTATTTGTAGCATCACATGAAGATATTTGATGATAGATGTTCCTTATCATGGAACACAACAATGTATTTCTGAATCTGAAATTTTCTTGATATTCTGATTTCTCTTGATTAGTAAAAGTTTATAATTCCTTATCAGGAATTTTATAGTCCCATGTCATCATTAAGTATTTATCAACTCCAGTGTTAATAACAAAATAATTCTTCCTATCTCTATATTACTCATAAAAATTTCCATAAAAAATATGAGGTCTGGTAAGATTTTGATTATCGATAGAACCAACATTTAAACCTGCCATCTTAAGGAAAATCGTGGCACACAAACTTGTTAGTAATAATAGTTTGTAAATAAGGAAAATTTTCCTCAGCATGAAAAATATAGAACTGTAGTGTCTCTAAGAAAAAACTGAATCGAAACTTGTCAATCCGAAAAAACTGATTCTGAAAATATGAATCTGAAAAGATGAATTCCCTCCTAAATCTAATCGTGTGATTAAATCCAATTGAATAAAAACTCCAAATCCAATTGTTAGACTGGTTTACAGAATGAGGTTTCCAAACTTTTATACCAACTGTTGGATCGATAATATGATATATATGATAATAATTGTAGTATCAAACTATGATGAAAATACTCAAAATAAAAGAGGGGGGGGGGGGCGGGGAATTGTATACATTAAAAATACATAAGGAAATTTCCCAAAAACAAAATTTACAACAACTATAAAATCTAATAACTTTCTTGAATCTGGAAAAGTGATTATGGAAATGAAACTTAACAAATGATTTCAACAAATATGATTCTACCTTACAGTGTATAGAAACCTATATAATCAGAGTACAAGTTTAAGGAAGTGTAAGATAGTTATACATTCCATAACAACCAAAAATATAGCCAAAAAATATATAACACTACAAGTAACAAGTATTAACTCTTTTAACCAAAAGAGAAGGGTATCCAACAACCCTGGTTAAAGGTCCCTTCATTTATACATTGAAGAATGTCTATCTTACCGAAACCCAAGTAATCCATTAATCCATAGATCAGTAACTGTCTTGTTATCCCCACAATCCCTCGATTTGTAAGGAAATCAGCTCCTTAGACTTCACAACTCGATGTCTCTAATTTTAAGTAAATCACACCTCTACACAAAGAAAATATGCATGAAACAAAGTTTAAACATGTTGTTCAAACATTTTGCATGAAGCCTGAGAGTTTATAATAGCCTCTCTCTCTAGAGATCACTTCAACAACATGTAAGAAAAGTGTTGAAAAGTTAATGTCGGTTATGAGTTTTTTCAAATGAGCTAATATTTATAGGAACAACTCCAACAGTCATCTCCGTCCTCCAATGATCATATTTTTCCATGAATTTTAGAGGGACCTATACATGTGTCACTCAAACAATGTTTAGTTAGTAACTGAAATCACAACATCATTTTATAACTAAAACATGTGTAAGAAAAAATATGTTCACCTAACCAAAATCAAATATTAGGAATGTAAGAAAATAAAAGTTCAGTGTCTAACCAAAAACACATTCGGTGTCTATAATATGAGGATATTCAGATTTAATTTTTATAAGGAATTTGGAACTTTAACTCTATATATTTCACGAGTTTAAATTTCAAGGAAATTCTGATTCTGGTTTTAAAAAGTTCAGAGTCAGAATTCATTCGAATTCAGAGTTAGAACTCACAATGTTCTGGGTCTGAATTCATTCGAATTCAGAGTCATAAGTCACAAAGATCGGAGTATGAATTCATTCGTATTCAGAGTCAGAACTCACAATTTTTGGAGTCTGAATTCAATATAATTCGTAGTCTGGACATACAAAGTTTGGAGTCTAAATTTATTAGAATTCAGAGTCTAAACATAAAAAGTATAGAGTCTGAATTCATTAGAATTCTGAGTCTGAACATACAGTGATCCGAGTCTGTGTTCATTAGAATTTGAATTTAGAACATAGAAGAGTTCAGAGTATGAATTCATTAGAATTCAGAGTCAGAACTCAGAAGAGTTCGGTGTCTGAATTCAGATAACACGGATCTTGAATTCGAATCTTGAAAACAAAATGCTCTTTATCTAAGTATTATATGATTTCGGGGTTATATATAGGAGACCAAATTTTATACTTAGTCATGATAATGAATAATGAAATACATAGTAAGGATGAATTTCTGTGGGGAAGGAAATTTTTCTTATGAGAGAAAAACACAGGGTAAAATAAAATTTCCATTAAGATAAGGTGTCTGTGATTTTCAAAACAAGAATTAATTGTAAAGTCATAATGAAACCTTATTGGCTCTACAATCTACCCCAAACATGAATGAATGGAAATTTCATAAGGAAAACCTTATTGACTTAACATTATATTCACTTCTATCATTTGGATTTACATTTAACACACATATATATTCATTTGTTGATTCTCATGTAAAATTTAGGTTCTTTTAAAGAATTTCCATCGCAATCCAATTATTTATAAGAATGTTTAAACATGAATTTCCATCAATGAAAAATATTTTAGTATATTATAAAAAATGGTTAAATTTTCTACTCTTATGGTTATTCATTCCATTTCCCATGTAATGTTACAATTTTTCCATTATTTGGTATTTAAAATGTTTTAGGAAATGTTATGATAAATCCCAACATCATTTCTCCCTTGGGTAGGACAACCTATTTTCTTCAAAAAAAACCCAGTTTTCAAAAAAATATTCAAATTTTTTTCCCATTCTAAAATTATTTATTAAAAAAAATTCATGTTTTTTCAATTATAATTTTTTCCAAAGGAATATTCTTGTCACCTTCTAAATAAGGAACTTGTCTACCCTTCTTTCCCAAAAAATGAAATTTATTTTTACCTCATAACACATCTGTGAATTTTCCCACCATCATTACATAAAAGGTTCCTTTAATATATAAAAGGCTTAATTTTTAAATAATTTTTTAAAAAAACATTATTATTAGTGAAATGGTTTTTCAAAAGGGATTCAAAAATGGATCTTTTCATCAAGAATATTTTTAATGTAAATCTATTTATTCAATGAAAAAACCCTTTATTATACTCTACTAGGGATATGTTGTGTTGATACCATCATTAATATTCCTCGAGATGGATTAGGAAAGATTTGGAAATATAGTGTATTCGCATTCACTTCATTGATTATTTTTTTAGTCCCCTTGAAATTTTCATTTTCCTTTGATCATTGTACATTAAATTCACCCTAATTATCATTATCATTTATCATGAATATTTATATGGCCTCAACCATATTAAATTTTACAGATGGTGTCAACATGACAAGTTATTTTATTATTTGATGAAATATTGATAAACATGTATTCTTTATTCAATGTAGAAATTTGATATGGAAAATTATTTATTTTTATTATATGATATTTGGATTTATTTGGACTGGTAATAACGGGTAAGGACAGATCATTGTATTGCACCTTAATGCATCGACATGTTATCAAGAAAAAAAATTCTTATTAAATGGGTTTTTATATATAGTTTTATACTATTTTGTTAAAGATATTGACGTTATAGGTCTTCATGTTATTATGAAATGAAGTCCAATAATTAAGAGTTTTATTTCATTTTGATTTATATTTTAATTATCCTTGATATTTTTGTACAAACATAGCTATGGATTCTATTAAATCCTGATTCATTCATTAAATGGAACGTACTTTGTATTCTTACATTTCTATATTAATTTATCCTTATCTTGTTATTTTAATGGAAGGTGTTCCTATTTATTTAGCTTTCCATTTTATTTGTACATTCCAATTTCAGTTCACATTCTATAAGGAATATGTGTTCAGTTATTAGATTTAAATTTCTATTATACGATTTTATTCACTATTACACATACTATTATTAACCCTTACTATGAATTTTGAGCTCAACCTTATTATTCTTATTTCCCCAAGTATCCATGAAGTGTACTAATAATGATAATCATGGATACACTATATGGAATATAGTTATTATTATTAGAAAAAGAAAAAAAATATTGTAATTAGTGTATTAGTTTGTATTAAAATTTCAATGTATATATCTTGTTAACCAATCATACTATAATATGTAATCCTTTAGGACGTGATTGACAAGTATATTATGCTAATGAAATTGTGGTAGACACCAAATTCGACTTGCTAGAGCTAGTATTCTACATTTTGAATCAGAGAATGTTTCGAAGATAACTTGGGAGCTATATTTATGGAATCATATATTTGGAAACATAACCCTAAGGTATAATTTGATGTTATGTATATAATGACATCCTATTGTTTTAGTAAGATTGAGAATATGTTTTTTCTTAGAAATTCATCCCCGTGAGGATACTAAATATGGACATGATTATAGAATACATATACCTAGCGGTGACAACTCTAACAAGGTGTGTTAGCCCAGACTCAACACAACAATATGCCTTATTATGCACCTAGTTTTACCCTCCCAAGGAATATTCTTAGGAGAACTCGTATATCCATTAAAATACATAATGAATGAGTTTAATACATAATAACAATGAATTACCCATGTTAACCTCAAGACTAAGGGAGAACCTACATGGAAATAAATGGATAAATTTTTTATGTATAGAGGTGGTAGTTAAAACCATAGTTATATGGTTATTTTGTGATTCTCCTTATTCCAAAAATGTATGTCATATTTATTTTATAGATAATATTAATATAAGAAAGGAAAAAATGTATGATTTGTGACAAAAAAACAATTTCGGCAAGATAGTGGGTCATGAACCGATGAAAGATGATTATAAGTGATTAAGTCCAACCACCAACACACAAAATGTCTTAGTTAATATTTAATTTTTTAGTTAAATAATATAATGGATTAGTCTTAATTATAAACCAGTTTTGTTTCTTTTATATTAAGATATTAATGTACAGAAAAATTGGTTTTGTAAAATATTTAAAGACAAATAGTTAGACATGTCACACTTTAATAGGCCTTTTGATTCATCAATAGTGTGGTTCAGTACTATAGGGATCAATGTTAATTTTTCAGTATCAAATTTTTCTTGTAAGGATGAATTGAAATTTTATTATAGAATAACCAATGGATGAAACTTTGTTTATATAAATACATCAAGTATTTATATTTATATATATTTTGATGGAGTAAAATAATTTCAAATCATTAGTATAATGGATTAGAAATAAAAAAATTCTTAATATATTAATTATTATTGACAATTATTTTATAAATCATCAATAATATATGTATTTGAGGACCTCTACATTAACCTGATCATTCACTTGTGTTTTATTTATTACCTAAAATACAACATATAAATATTTACAGTTTTATTCAATGTATGTATCTTTGTATTCCAATAATGTTCTCTTTCACGAAGAAATTATTATATGTTAATCCATGTGACCTTTGTACATCACATTCATTCTTTTATAATAGATATTTTACAACCCTTCTCATTATGTTAGATTTCAACATAGGAAATAATGAAAAAAGTTATCAAGTAAATTTTTAAGTTTTGAGGGCATAATTTAATTATGGTGGGTAGAATGTAACCCCCAAAATTATAATTTTGAAACATTGTATTTGATAGCTTGTATGACACAAAAACCTAATCTTATAATGGAAAATAAGGTCCATATAATTTAAAATAGAATCAAAATATTTTAAGTCATTCAATTAATGCGACATTGATTCATTATAGGTTTCATGCAATAATGACTTTTTTCTAAGGCCCACATTACACACAAGACCATGTTTTACCAAAAAATAATATATTATTATTGGCAACAACATAGCCATTAAATTTTCTGTTATTAATATGATATACAAAATAATGAAAATATATGGTTTTAGAAAATACGAAATGAACTCATTAGTTACTATTTTATTAGAAATATCTACCAGAACAAGTTAAAGATAACTGGAATTTGTAATATAGAAAAATATTTTTATGGTCAAAAAGTTGTTTTATCAAAATAAAATAAATAAATTACAATTAGTGAGTTATATTAATTTAATATATATATATTTATATATATATTCTATTCAATAAAATATTTTTTATATTCATTAAATATATTTGATAGGAATTAGATATTAACAAACCTAATATTATACATAAAATTGAATATTTTGATTATTAAACTTTTACCGACTTTTAATATAGACACTATTTTAAATATAAATTTTAGAAAATTTATAAATAATATACATCCAACTAAATGTAATTATTGAAATCATAACCCAAAAAAATTATGTTGAATTTTTTTATTCTAATGTGATGTTTCATTTTTTAAGGAATATTTAAAAATACTAAATATTAATTCAAAACTTCCTTTTTATATGACTTTTTAATAAGTTAAAATTATATTTTAAATTGTTATAAAAGATTAATAATATAATATTTTTATTAATTGATGCAATATAGGTCACTCGAATCATTTTCTAATTGAAATTAGGTATTAATACCTATAAAACATCAAACATTTTTACATTAAAACCAAGAATTATTGTCCCTTCTATATGATTAAATTTAAATTAATTTCCAAGACATCATTGTTTGGAATTTGGAAAATTGAATCCATATTTGGAATTATAATTATTTATGACTCTTTAAAATTCAAATTTATTTTTTCACTAAAAATGTTACTGAAAGAAATTGAAATTAATTACAACAATTATGGTGAAATTAAGCATAACGAGGGACTAAACTATAAATATAAAGGTTCATATGACCTAGAAAAATATCTAAAATCCATTTTATGACAATATTTAGACCATATCCTCCCTTGTATCTATTTTTACGTATTATTGGTTTCACATTAAATGGGAAAACATGGGTGGAATTTTTTTCTCCAAATTTTATGATAGTGTCACTCCTCCATTAAAAACAGTCACTCAAGCCTTCAACTTACTCACATCTCTCATGCAATATTGGATCAATAAATATCATCTAAACTTTAACAACAAAAAAAACCTCTCAAAATAATTTAAGACTCCCTTTGGGAAGAAATACGTCCAACAAATACTTTGATTCAAACCAAAAGAAGATTCCCCATGAAGAGGCAACATCTTTCCTCTTGTTCTTTTGAAGGATTTCCTATCTACAATTCAAAGAAACTCTGTATTCTATATTATATAACTAAAAAATTATCTAATCTATACTAATATTTTTATTTTATATTTTCTACATATACTTACACAGACCTCTATCTTTTGGGAAACGAAATATCTTTCTTGTTTATGGTGAAATTCTGGCTCTCGAAACGAAGGTGTTCATTTTCCATTACCTCTACTCGTGTTTTGAAATAATGATAGAAATTATGATTATATATAATATATAATTAATTATAATTTCAACATGATTATTTTATTATTATATATAACATACTTTTATGGTTTCCATTTTGTTTAAATATGATAACATCATTTTTTGAAGTGTGGACTACCACCTCATAAAAGCTATGTGATTCGATCTCGTGATGCATGAAATGTATAAAGGATAGATTTAATTAAACATATGTGACATTAATAAATATATTATATATTCATCATATAATCAACCTTATGTAAATATAATATATGACTTTTTCTTTATTAAACATTGACACACTTAAAAATTAATAACATCATTAATGGTCGTATGGAATACTACCTCCTCAACATGATATGATTCCATTTACATAACAAGAATTATATATAAAATCATATATAGCTAAATAATATTATATATATTATATAATGATAATTCTGGAAATATATAATGTTACTTACCTCTATTCCATAACGATCATTCAATATTCATACGTATAGAAAACTATCTCCATGATTGTAATGTTGTTTCATTTAATATGACCATATGTAATGTATAATTTTAAAAGATTAATTTATGTATAACTATTATAATTATGTAATGATTATTATTCTTGAGATGTTATATAATGTTTCATTTTACAATTTTTGACCTAAAAAGTATTTTTTGACACGTAAATCGAATTTGGTTGAAACACTCTACGTAAATTAATTATTTAAGTCATTGTATAAAAATGGTATTATGTGAAATAGAATTTATTATATAATATAAAAAGGTTATGAATAATTTAAATAATTAACATATTATTATTATTAAGGAACATAAAGACACATGTTACAAGTCAGACCCATGTGAAGGGATGTCATCGAAATTTACATTCCATTAAGACATGTTTGTTGTAAAGCACCTGGATTATTTTAAAAGGTTTATATACGTCAATTTAATATGTTATAACATTAATATAATTAATATCATTACATTTTATGTATAATTTTATTTTATTATTTCTTTGGTATTATGACTCAAATATTTCAGTGTTGTGTGTGGCACTTTGGAATTTTAAAAAGTTATTTTCCAAAAGAATGTTTTATTACAAAATTTAAATTGTATTTCAATTAATCAATATAAAAAACCCTTTATGTGTGATGTTACTAATGGCACCTATGATATATTATATCTTTAATTCATTCATCATTAATTTATTCTGAGTATCATTTAGAATTATTTCTTATAATGTGATTTTATTTTTGAGTTAACATGTGGTAAGGAATTTCATAAACTAATTTATTATTATTGGGATATATAATTTCCTTGTTGTCATTAATATTTTATGACTAAGTGTGTAATCACATTTTAATATTTATTTTTTATTTCAACTATTTTTATATTCATATGACCAAAATTATATTTATTTCTTGATTCCCACATCAAAATTATGATCTTTTCGATGGTTTACATCACAATCGCATTTTTTTCATGATAGTTTACACTTGAATTTCAATAAATAGATTTTATTTGATTATTATATAAAAACCCTTTAATTTTATTTCCTATGTTATTCATGGTATTTTCCATGTAATATTACCATTTTATTCCACATTGGAACGTAAAAGTTTTTTGGAAATGTTTTACGAAAACCTGGCATTATTTCTATCTTTAGCGGGAGAACATATTTTCTTCTAAAAACCTATTTCTCTAAAAATATGTTCAAAAGTTTTTTTACCCATTAAAAATGAATAGTTAATGATATTTTTACCCTTTTGTCATTTAAAAATATTTTTTTAATGAATAATTATATTTCTCACTAGATAAGGGACATTACATTCCATTTTACTGTGTGTAATGAATTAAATTTTGATATCATACAACTTGTACAAATCTATCTGTAATTATTCATTCAAATAAATATTTAATGTTAAATTTTAAAATTTTTAAATATTTTTTTAAATGTGATTTTAAATGAAATTGTTTATGATAAATTTTTCCAAATCTATAATATATTTTTAAAAAGAATGTTTTTAATTATCTTATTCAATTTCATCAAAATCAAAAACTATTTATATTATTCCATTTTAGATATTTATTTTATTTTAAACTTATTCTTCTTTTGTATGGTTTATGTTTTATTTTTCTAAGGAATGTATTGACATTCAATCAACTGATTCCTTTGTTAGTCCCCTTCAAATTCTCAATTACCTATAATAATTGAAAATTAAATTCTATTTAATTTTCCATACCATTTATTATTAATATTACTATTTCCTAAACCATATACCATTATACAAATAGCGGTTACACTGATAGTTATTTTGGGGAAATATAGTAAAATATCTATTATTCATTTAATAAAGATATTTGATAAGGTATATTATGTCTTCAGATTATTTGATATGAGGAATTATTTCAATAGTGAGTGATGGGTAGGGAATCGAATTTATATATCCCCAATGTGTATTGAAAGGTTCTCATTAGATAAATAAGTAGTTAAAAAATAAACGGGATTATATCCATAGTTTGAAACTATCATATGAAAGGTCTTGACGATGTAGGTTTTCATATTCCTATGACATAATGTCAAAAAAATTAATCATTACCTTAATTTTGTTTTAGATATTATTTATCCAACATATATTTATGTCGATGTATCTTTGGATGCATTTTATTTTTAGTTCACTGATTATATTCCATCTGTTTTAGATCCATAACTTATTATATTTAATTAATAAATTTATGTATTTCAATGAAATGAGTTTCTACTTTTTTCCATGTTATATTATTTGTACTTTCCTATCATAGTTTATTGACTATATAGAATGTGTGTTTAGTTATTAACATGTATTATTAATTATTCAGAATGATTAATATTTCTTCCATTATAATAAACCCTTAATAAGAATTTGAACTCACACTTATTTTGTCTCTTTTCACCTAGAATCAATGAAATGTACTCGAAATATATGAGCATATATAATAGATAGAAAATAGACATTATTATGATTGAAAAAAATATTATTTTTGATTGGTTTATTAATTTTTAATACAGGACTAATGTATGTATTTGGTTTACTAAGAATACTAAACTATTTTGTCTTTTGAGATGTGATTTACTTGTATCTTATAAAAATTTAATAGTAGTGGACAGCAGCTCTAGATTTTTATAGTCGTGTCACTATAGTTGGTATCAGAGAAATTATAGTGGAATCATTGGGAACTGGATGTTGGGAATCAACGATTTGAGGACATAACCCTAAGGTATAATTTTATGATGGGTATAGAATAACATTATAATGGGGTTTTTGATGGATAGTATGTTTTATTTATGTATAAACATCCATGTCTAGATACTACAAGTGGATGAGGATTTGGAATACATTTAACTACTTATAAAAACTATGATAAGGATTATAGGGACCGACTTAGTTTATCCTTGTACAAAACAATATGCCTTACTATGCACCTAGTTTACACATTAAGAGGATATTTATAGGATAATTAATATTTTCATTACTACCATTAATAATGATTTGAATAGTTACAGACAATGAATTACTTAGGTTAAACCTTATACCATGTAATATCCTAGGTATAAATAAATGAATCAATTATTTATATATTCAAGAAATATAAAAATCATTATTTGTAAAGATTATTTAGTGATTAACCTTTTTTCATTGATTTACATCATATATATTTTGGAAATTATATTAATATAGAAAAGTAAAACTAGTATGTTGGAAAAAACCGAATCATGTCTAATAGGTCCACATAGATTAAACCTTTGACTAAAGGACGATAAGGGTTTAACACCAACCACTAACCTATGGAATTTCATGGTTAATATGACATTGTTTTTAGTTGATCAATTTTATAAACAAATATTAATGATAAAAAGTTAGTGATACTTTTTTGGTTTTAGAGAATAATTTTTTAACATTTTTGGGGAAAACATTTAGAGACAAACTGATTAATTGTTTAAACGTTTGTAGGCCTTACAATCTGTTAAAATTGTTGTTTAGTGTTTAAGACAGAAAATTTAATTTGTGGATATCTATTTTTTGAATTGATGGGTCAATTGTAAATCAGTAAAATCCAAACCAAAGGATGTAATTTTTTTATTAAATTATATTAATTTTGAATAATTTCTTATATTATTAAGCAGTGAAAGAGTTACCTAATATTATGAAATTTACTAAGAAATAAAATGGTGGCCTTATATATTAATTTTTGTTGTACCATTTTTTATCAAAATCATTGCAGATTTATGAAATAGTGGCCCGCATTATTATATTAATCATTCACTTGTTTGTGATTGATGATATCAATCACTTAAAAAAATATTTCATATTGTCCTCTAAGTACCTATCAATACTCTCTACTAACATTCACCACCTTAGAGACCTCGTTACATGTTAGTCAATGTGACCTTTTTCAGCACATTCTCTATTTCAAAGAGGTTTTTTTATAAAAACATCTCATAGTGTGGGATTTCAAAAAAGGAAATATTAATCAATATTTTTCCAAGGACAAGTTTAAATTCTGAGTATGGATATTAATTAAGATAGGTAGAATGTAACACCTCAAAATTAAAAAGTAGAAACATTATATTCAATATATTGTATGATAGGAAACCACATGATTGTATGGGAATATTACATTCTATGAATTTGTATTATATTTTAAATAATTTAAATATTATTTATATTTTTTCATTAATATAATAATGAGTTAATGTACATCTCATGAAACAATGACATTCTATGAAATCTTGTGATACATGAAAGATTGATTTTTACCAAACAACAATATATTATAAAAATGTTATTATAGGATATATCTTAACCATTAAATTTTTGGGTATGTAAAGGAATAAGTTTTTTATGAAAAAAAATATATTGCTCAAATATTTACTGAACTCATTTTTAAATAATTTATTATAGATGTTTTTTAGAAAAAAATTAATATAAATGGAATGTTTTTTTGAAGACTATTTTCATGCTCAAAAATAAGTTTTATCCAAAAAAATATATTGACTAATTTTTTTAAGGATGCTAATTTAATATATATATATATATTATTCATTAAAATATTTTCAAAATTAATCCAATAGATTTTATAGCCATGAGATAAGAACAACCCAAATATTTAACAGAAAACCTATATTTTAATTAAGGGACATTTTCTATCTTTTATTTAAGAACATATTTTAAATACATCTTTTAGGACTATATGAAGTTTTGTATGTCAAAATAAACATAATGATTGAATTAAAAACATAAAAAATAAGTCATGGTTAATTTTATGTATTTTTATGTGAAGATTCATTTTTTAATTAATAGAGAAAAAATCAGAATGTTAATTCATTAAATCATTTTAATTAAATTTAATTACAAGGATATATTATATTTTAAATTGGTTTCCAAGTATTATTATATAAATTTATAATTAATTGAACCAATTTTTACCAAGGTAAATAATTTATCATTGAAATTAGATATAAAAACATAGAAAAAATTTAAATGTTTTTACTTTAAAAACACAACATTTTGTCTCATCATTAATATTATAATTAAATTAATTTATATCAATTATTTAGTAGAAATTTGGGAAAAAATATTCCATATTTACAATCATAATAATTTATAAATTATAATATGGTCGAATTAGTTTTTTTAACAAAAAATCATTGAAAATAACTAAATTAATTTCAATGATCAAGGGAAAATTATGCATACAGTAATAAAAAATTGGGTTTATCTAGAGCTACGATATTAATTGAAAAAAATAATTTATGATAATAAACCCCACCCTTTATCAGCACTTTTTAAAGACTTTAATAAAGAAACCTGATTTATTAGTGATAGAAAAAAATGATGATAATTGGGGGCCGTTATCAGCACTCATAAAAAAGAACAAAAAAGGGTGGTTTTATAAGTGCTTTTTTAGAAGCGCTAATAAAGTCACCCCCATTATCTGTGCCTTTTCACTAGGTATAATAAAAGTTATATGAATAAATAACTAAAAAAATATTAATATATCTATATATATATATATAATATATTTTCTATATATGTTTTACATAATGAAAAATAATCATTTACACTTGATATATAATTTATTTAGTGAAAATGGATTATAAATTAATTAAACAGATAGTTTCAACTATAATTTTCCTAATTTGATATAGAAACATTCAATTTATAATATATTTGAAAAACAAAATCAAAAACAAAATCAAAATATCATCTAAAATAAAGTGAAAACACAACTCGAACTTCAGATGGTCTTAACTTTTGATTTGTTTGTACATTTAGGATATACCACAAATCAAATCAAAACATGTAATGATATCACACTGTGTTGAGCTGTGGGGGGTCGATCATTGTTTTTTAGAATAGATGGTATAGGGTCTCATTCTTAAACAATACATTATCTACATATTTCAACTATATTTCACTTCTCTACATTCCCAAAAATCATTTCATTTTAATGTTTTATATTTTTTGGATATAACTCATATACATCAAACCACAAGAATACAATAGTGGGTACCATTAAATTAGTATCCATTTATTTGAATGATAAAAAATTTTATCCCAAAACAACAACATTACTTCTTTGAAATGTTTTTAAAACATTTAACTTTACTTCCTTATTTTTTGTAAACATCCATATAACCTATGAAAAATTTTTAGAAGCATTGGATAAGAATAGAAATATAATTAATGGATATAAAAATTTGGAATGAAGCCATTATCCCATGAATAATTATAAACATAAGAAATAATTTTCACAAACACGTACTTCTCACTCATGAAGAATCATATACATACATTGTGAAACATGATATTTCCATAAATCATAGAAAAATTTAACATAGAATAATGTTATCTTGGGGAATTACATACTTAATTTTGTAATCATAATAGATACCATATGTTTTTTAACCCTCACAACTAACATACACTATAACCCTCAGGGATACTATATGGTGTAGCTATTACAGTTATAGTTAGAGTAACCATATGGAAGAACTCGAAATTACCCATACCCAAGGAATTGGAGTTAGATATGGGTCCCACCATTCATCATAATCAATTCCCATGAACCAAAAATAATAATAAAACATGGTTAATTTGGTAAAAACATTTATTTTTAATTTTATAAAATATAATTTTAAGGTAGGATTTTTTATGAAAGGCCCCTTATAAATATCACATAATAGATGTGAGACATAATTAACGAAATTAATATGTGTATACACATAAATTCCACATAATAAAATATAATATAAACTCAAATTATTTACTATAATAACATCAATGACACATAATCAATGAATTAGAAGGATAACCCAAAGAATGAAAATTGGGTTAAGAATTCACTAACCACGGTTGTGTGTCATTTGAATCCATTTTAAACATCCAATAAAATCCTTAATAGAGTGTTATTAATTTTTTAATGAAACATAATGATTGTTATAACACCATATATAATAACATTATAACAGTTGTCCACCCTTTAATTAATAATATTTTGTTCCTTCAATTATTTTTGGAGTGTTCTTTACATGATTTTCATGGTCTGTTCATAAAGGAATTGCAAATCGCATAAAGTGGAAACACTAGAAATATAATGAAATTATATTAATATGATTAAATAATGATAAATTTTCCAATAAATAAACTTGGTTATAAGTTATGAGGATGAATCAATAAATAAATCATTACTGATATACATTTATATCATTTAGGTGGTTCTTTGATAATAAAGAACAAGTTTCATTAAATAACATAATATTATGTATATATGTTAACTCTATAACATTAAATAGGATATATCATACAATTTGAAATTATTTTCACCATTTAAAATGGTTCTATAACCAGTTTTGATGGAATTATAGGAAATTGAAAACACATCATCTGTGATTCTAGTAAATCATCACATCATGAACGGTGTAATTATTTTTAGAATAAGAGGAAGAGGATATGAATAATGATGATGATTTTTTTCCATTAACATGATACAAATCATAATATATAATATTATGGATATTTAATTACTTTTTTATAAGTTTATCAGAAAGTATTTTTCACAAAGAAATGGAATTGAAATGAAAACATAAGAAAATGAAAGAGGATTGTTACCTTTAGATCACTTATCGTTGAGAACCACTTTATGACCATTGTTTTTGGAATTTTGGTGAGATGGGTATGTTTTGGAAGGGTGGGGATATAAGGACCCAGCTTTAAACATTACTTAATCTTGAATTATTACAAGATTACACATTGAGGATCTTTTAAGGTTTAGAGTTTTAGAGAATTACATCATAAATCATGCATTAAATTCCACATTTAAACAAAGTGGTTACATAAAATATAGTATTCATTTTTTTCCCATAAACAGAAATATATTTTTAAAAAACATGTATTCTTTCTTGAAACTTCCTTGATCCCATCATCACATCATTTACCTTTCCCTTGACCTGTGCAAAACATTTCAAAAACATGGGATGAGCAAAAAAATCTCAGAAAGGGATATAAATGTACGAAATGAAAACATCAGTCCCTGTATGAAATCATAATTTACTCGTAAAACATAAGCATTTTAACATACCTCATAAAATCATGAATAAATCATAGAAATCATAAGACATAAATGTAATTTGAGGCATTCATAACATTATTACGTATGGAGTAACCCTCATGGTTACGTTAGGAAAACCCATCACAATATATTCCCAAAATCTCCTTCGGAGAAACCTTAACTTTTAGCCCCCTTCGCGTTACCTAATGAATTGGAGTGCTATATCAGACTCGGCCGCCCTTAGTTTATCACGGAACCACCCGTCTTCATAATAATGCCCAAGAACAATAACATAATCATATCACATAAAACATGCACAAAGGAAACCCAACATTTCCACATTTCAATTAAAAGATATCAATACAACACATTGATATAATAAAAAAATTATTAAAACCATTTTCAATACCAAAATAAAATAAAAGTAATACATGGTATTTATTATTCATTTAAAAAAAATTTTATGGCTTGTAGAGGAAGCCGAAACTCAAATAATGGTCACAGCGGCGGAAAAGTCGTTGTCGCCGCATACGTATGACAAAAAAACATTCAATTTTTTTTATGTAGTAAATTATTTGTATAAAAAGATTCCTTATAAATAAATGTAAAAGTCAAAGGGTTTTATACACCGTATAAAAGAAAGTTGTGTATAAAACAAAATATGCCTAAATGAAAGGAGATTGAGACGAAGTCCCATACCTCTTATCCGACATTACTCGATCATTCTTTAATTTCCTGAATAATAAACTTGAGTTAATTTCTACTCTCTTAATAACCTTTTTCATGTTCATTATTCATTTTATATCACTTATTACCATGTCATGAACACTATGTAATTATTTAAGTTAATAACGGTCGTTTTAACGATCATTGGTACTTGAGTCAAAAATAAATTCTTTATAATTACAAGTTGTCATGTATCCATTATATCCAGAGTAATATTCAAGATGTAGATATAATATATATCATATATATCCAGTATATACATTCATTTATAATATTACATAACATTTAGAGGTAAGAAATGAAATTCACCGTTCATGGAGACGGTAAGTCGTACATACGCATGAACGCTACATTCATTTCTATTTCGTATTCTATAGAATGGAATTATAATGATACAATGTAATATTATAATTCCAGTATAATATCGTATATAATATCATTAACTCCATACTTTATATATCCCACATATGGCATTAACGAATCAAATCACTTTGAGGGGACGGTAGTCCGCACTTCCTAAAATGAAGATATCGTGTTTACCTATAATGGAAACCATAATGGTATGCAAAAAATAAAAAATACAGAAGATTAAGGGAAAAAAAATGATATATCATATATAAATATAGTGTCATCTTAATGGCCACCTTTTATGTTTTTAGAAGAATATTGAACAATCATCGTTTCGTGAGGCAGAAATTCGCCATCCACAGAAACAGTATGATGTTTAACCATTAGATGAAGGTGTGTGTAAGTGTAGCTCTAATAATTTTTATAAAAACTTCCTAGTATATTTAAGATACTGTTGTTGTTACAAAATAAATGAATAAAAAGAGTTTAGGGGGTTGGAGAAGAAAAATAAAACAAAAGAACATTAGAGAAGACTTTACATTTAAATCATGTAACTCTTCTTGGTTTGAACCAAAATGGTTTCTTGTAGATCTTTCTTCCTAAGGTAAGGCTTATAGGATGAAGAGAGGGATGTGGATAGAAAAATGGGCTGGGCCTTGCCAAGCCAATGGCTTGAGAAGTCTGGGTAAGGAGGTAGAGGTGGGGGCCTTTTGTAAGAGGAGAGGAGGGCACTCTTGGAAAGTTACAATATGTTACATTATATTGAATTGTGTTTCGGATTTAGAAGGTCCCACATTGATTTATTTCTAGGATAAAGTTATAAGGGTTCTAAATATACTTATACAATAGGTCTTTGACAAGTGTAAATCTTAGATTTTACATTATCTTTTCATTTTATCTGAATTGTTTATTAATGAGGTAATCGATGCAACATCATGATGTCATAAATAATTTAATTTATATAATGTCTAAAAATTTTAAATAAAATACTATGATGTAGGAAATTATTTTTGATTTCCAATGACTATTTATAGTCCAAGAAATCATTTGTTTAGACAAAATTAATTAATTTTTTACTAAAGTGATACATTCATTGTTATATTTTACATTCTTTCAAAATAAAAAGATAAAAATTCATTATCACACAAAAGTGATTCCATGGGGTCCACATGTTTGGCACAGGGCTTCCCATGGTCGTCTATGACACAACCAGTAGCATTAATACACATTTTGGAGTCATTTTTGTTTATTATGATATTATTTTATTATCCTTAACTACCTGATTACTAATTAATCAAGATAATTAAAGATAATTACCATCGTTACTATTCATAATGTTAAAAAAAGAGTATTGATTACATAATTTGGAACATATGATTCCTAATATGTAATACATTTTAACAAATTCCAAACACATAAATTGCAATAATTAATTTAAAAATAATTCCCATTGTCAAAACAAATAGCGAGTTTTTTTGAACAATATCTATGAAAAGTTTGGCACTTGTTTATACCCAATTCCAATGTGAAATTAATCCTAATGACCACAATTGGATTAAATGGAAAAAATATATACTAATTACACTTTTAAACCAATTAAAAAATAATCTAACCATATAACTAAATTAGATGAAAAGGCATTTTTGATGTAAAATACAGTATTTTTCACTATTCATTAAAAAATGAACATTGTCAGAAAAATACCAAATAAATATTCAATGTAAATTTAAATGTCTCAATAATAAAGAAAAAGTTTATTTTGACAAAAAGATTCTATAAAATTGTCAAAATCTTTATTTAAAAATGTTTTTCGATCAAAAGGCAGTAAAATAATCTTTTAAAAATATTAGTGTATCCCATGCTTAAGATTGGATTTATTCTCATTTTAAGCCTCTAAAACACTATAAAATTCATAAATAGATATAGGGAACAATATCTATTATTCATTACATACATGCGATGTTACATCCTTCCCCCTTTAGAAAATTATATCCCCACAATTTATTTACTTATCGAATAAGTGGGAGTATTTACCCCTCATTGAATTTTCTGATTCCCATGTTGCCTCTTCAATCATGTGGTTTTTTTACAAAACCTTTACTTCATGAATCCCCTTATTTCGCAACACTTTCTCCCTGAGGTCATGAATCTGGACTGATTGTTCCTCATAAGATAGATTCTCTTCCAGCTGAACTACCTCTGGACTCAAAACATGAGATGGATCTGGCATGTACTTCCTTAACATTGAAACATGAAAAACATTGTGTACCTGAGAAAAACTCAGAGGTAAAGCCACTCGGTATGCAACTGATCCAAATCTCTCCAAAATTTCAGATGGTCGAATGAACCTTGGACTCAACTATCCTTTCTTACCAAATCGCATAACACTTTTCCATAGTGAGACTTTCAGGAAGACATGATCACCTACCTCAAAAGAGATATCCTTCCTCCTGTTGTCTGCATAACTCTTCTGCCTGCTCTGAGCTGTTCTCATGTGTCTCTATATCAGCTGAACTTTTTCTACCAACTCTTCTACCAATTCTGGTCCTATCAACATCCTTTCACTCACTTCATCATAGAAAGCTGTAGTTCGACACCGCTTCCCATATAATGCCTCAAATGGTGCCATCTGTATACTGGAATGAAAACTGTTATTATACAAAAACTCAACCAAAGAATGATGTTGGTCCCAACTTCCTTGATAATCCAACGAACAAGAATGTATCATATACTCAAATGTATGAATCATTATTTCTTACTATCCATTTGATTGAGGATGAAAATTTGTACAAATATTTAATTCAGTGCCCAACGACTTTTGAAAGCCTTTCCAAAAGATAGAAGTGAATCTGGGATCACGGTTAGATACAATAGAGAGAGGAACTCCATGTAACCTGATAATATCATTAATATACAAACAAGAATGTTGATCTCACGAAAAAGTATCTCGTATAGCAAGGAAATGAGGATATTTAGTCTTGTGATCAACAATAACCTAGATTTCATTATTAACTCGAGGTGGCTTCGGTAATCCCATAATGAAGTCCATGGAAATATTCTCCCATTTCCACTCTGGTACTAGTAAAGCTTGAAGCATCCCTTTCAGTAACTTCCGCTCTGCTTTAACCTGTTGACAAGTCAAACACATCACAGTAAAATCATCAATATCTCTTTTCATTCCATCCCACAAGTAGTACTCCCAATGATCCTTATACATCTTAGTACTTCCTGGATGAACTGAAAATGGAGATCTATGAGATTCACATAACGACTCTCTCTTCAAATTTGAATCACACGACACACATAATCTCCTCCAAAATCTCAAAACACAATCATTATCAATGTTGAATTTAGGCAACTTACCCTTCTGACCAGCTCTACCTTTTTCTGCAACTCGCTATCATGCATATGTTCTTCCTTAATTCTATGTGATAGAGAATATTTCACTGATACCTGAAACAAAACATAAGGACATCCTTCCCCAACAACTTCTATGACAATTTTCATCAAATCCTTAACCAATGGATCATGTTCCAAATGCAACATTGTTAATGAAGCATTACATTTTCAACTCAAATCATCAACAACTTTATTAGATTTTCCTATATGGTAATGAATTGTACAATTATAATCCTTGATTAATTCCATCCATCTCCTCTGTATCATGTTCAGTTCTTTCTGAGTAAATATATACTTTAAATTTTTGTGATCGGTATATATTTCACACTTTACTCCATAGAAATGATGCCTCCAATTTTTTAAAGTGAAAACAACAGCATCTAATTCCAAATCATGTGTAGGGTAATTTATCTCATGTGTTTTCAACTAACATGAAGCATAAGCATTTACCTGGTCATACTGTATTAGGAAGCAACCAAGTACTTTAAATGAAGCATGACTATAGATAACAAACTCCCCATTCTTGGAAGGTAGTTCCAAAACTGGAGCATTCACCAATATTCTTTTCAGTTCCTGAAAACAATCATCACATTCTTTTGTCTAGATAAAAATAACACCCTTCCGAGTCAGGTTAGTCATTGGACTAGATAACTGTGAAAAATTTCTAACAAACCTTCAGTAGTAGCCTTCCAAACCAAGGAAGCTACGAATCTCAGTAACATTTGTGGGACTTGGCCATTCCTCAATAACCTTTGTTTTGGTAGGATCAACAGTTATCCCATCTTTAGAAACAATATGACCAAAAAATAAATTTTTTCTATCCAAAACTCACACTTGCAGAATTTCCCATACAATTTTTTTATTGTTTGAAAAATAACCCTTAAATTACTTCCATGATCCTATTTACATTTAGAAAACACCAAAATATAATCAATGAAAACAACCACAAACATATTCAAGAACTCATGGAAAATTCTATTCATAAGGTCCATGAATACAGTAGGTGCATTGGTTAGCCAAAAAGGCATATCTACAAATTCATAATGGCCATATCTTGTATGAAACACGGTCTCCAAAATATCTTCTTCCATTGCCTTTAATTGATGGTACCCTGATCTCAGGTCAATCTTTGAAAAATACTGAGCTCCCTAGAGCTGATCAAACAAATCATCGATATGAGGGAAAGGATATTTTTTCTTAACAGTGATGTTATTCAAGGATCTATAATCAATGAAAAGTCCCATTGAACCATCTTTCTTTTTAACAAATAAAACCGGAGCACCCCATGGTGATGTGCTAGGTCAAATGAAACCTTTCTCTAATAAATCTTTCAATTTCTCCTTCAACTGTAAAAGATCAATTTAAGACATTCGATATGGGGGTTTTGAAATTTTCTTAGCATCAAGAACTAAGTCAACGGTAAATTCTACTTCCCAGTCTAATATTATTCCAGGAAACTCATTAGGAAAAACATCAGGATACTCATTTACCACTGACACATCATTAATCTGAATAGTTCCCTTAATTTTAATAATTTGTGCAAGGTAACATTCATTTTCATCTTTTACAAGTTTCTCAGCCTCTTGATATGTTATCAATAATAAAGGTTCATTCTTGTACTCAAATTGAAAGTATTTCTGAAAAGATACTTCTTTATCTCTACATTCAATCTTAGTATGGTAAATAGAGATCGAATCCATACCCAGTATAACATCAAACTCTACTAGAGGTAAAACAATAAGGTATGAAAGTAGGTTCTTTCCACGGATAAGGATAGGAAGATTATTATAAATTCTTTTTGCCTCAAAATTTGTCCCAGGTGTTTTTACCACAATTTCAGGAGTTATTTCTTGAGATGGTATTACCATTTTACTAGAAAAGTTTTCAGAGATGAAAGAATGTGTAGACCCGAATCCAAAAACACACTGACATAATCAGAAAAAACAAACAATGTACCTGATAACACTTCATTTGATGGCCCAACATCTACTGAAGTAGTTGCTAAGGATTTCAACACCCCTTTCTTCTTGTAGTCTAACTGCTTCCCATCACTTGAGATCTATGTCGGACACTCGTTTGCATAGTGACCTATCTCATTGCACTTGAAACATTTCACTAACTGTAAATCAAATTTGGTCTTCCCATCACCCTGATCTTTTTTAGGGAAATCACGAGCCTTATGTCCCATCTTACCACATCGGTAGCACTTTCCAGAATTCATAAGACATTCCCTAGCATGCCTTTTACCACATTTATCACAAAATGGAAGCTTAGTTTTATTATCATCAGACCTTTTTGAAGAATTCTTCCCTTTCCCCTACCACCTTGGTCTCTTCTTCTATTGGTTGTTATAGAACATTTGATCATCATTAAACTCCATTTCTACCTTCTCAGAACATCGATCAAGCTTTTCAGAACTTTTGAACTCATGAGAAGCCAATGCACTTCGATATTTTTCCTTTAATCCTGAGTAAAAAAGATAGATTTTACTATCAAGGTCTCGGATAATATTTAGAGAATACCTTTCCAATCGAGTGAACCTCTCTTCATAAGCAGCCACTGAGTCGTCCTCTTGCCTCAATTCCAAGAATTGTTTTTCCATCCTAAGTCGAACAGCCTTAGGAAAATACTTCTCAAGAAACATACCTTTGAATTTATCCCAGTCGAGAGCATCAATATCATCAGCATCGCTTATATTTTTAACCATTGACCACCACTGATCTTCTTCACCCTCGAAATGTTAAATATCAAGACTAAACTTTTGATTTCCTGAACACCCCATGACAACAAAAATATTCTGCTATGCCTTAATCCACCCTTCATCTAGCACATGGTCAGATGATCCTCTGAATGATGGGGGATGTTGCCTCATGAAATGTTACACCATAGACATGTTCCTCTATGGTTGTTCTGGCTGATCTCGTGCATTGATAACACCACCATTTATTGCTTGAGTCAATTGCGCCATCACTACAACAAACTGTTCAGTTCCAATTCCGACCATCTCATGATGCTGATTCAGAAGGTCATTTCCTTCTGTATGCCTTCCTAGCACTGCTTCCATGTTTCCTCTACGGAAAACCATTATGAACAAACATGTCTTAGATGAAGCAACATGGTAATCTGCAAATTCTATATCATTTCAATTTGACCATAAAAAATATTTTTGGATAATAATTTAATAGAATTATAACTCCTAAAGTTATTTAAACCGACCGTTGATACCAACTATAAGGCCCCAACCTTAAACATTACTTAATTTTGAGTTATTACAAGATTACACATTGAGGATATGTTCAGATTTAGAGTTTTAGATAATTAGATCCTAAATCATGCATCACATTCCACATTTCAACAAAGTGGTTGCATAAAAGATAGTATTCATTTTTTTCCCATCAACAAAAACATATTTAAAACAAAACATGGTTTATTTCATGACACTTCATTGACCCTATCATCACATCATGAACCTTTCCCTTGACCTATGGAAAACATTTCAAATACATGGGATGAGCATAAAAAGATCAACAATGGATATAAAAGTGAGAAATGAAAACATTTGTCCATGTTTGTAATCATACATTACTCATAAAACATAATAATTTTAACATACCTCATCAAATCATGAATAGATCATAGAAATCATAAGACATAATGGTAACTTGAGGCATTCATAAAATTCTTATGTAGGGAGTAACCCTCATGGTTACGTTTGGAATACCCGTCACAGTATATTCCCTAAATCTCTTCAGAGAAACCTTAATGTTTAACCATTTCACGTTACTCAATGCATTGGAGAGCTGTATTGGGATCACCGTCCCTTAGTTTATCATGTAACCACCCATCTTAATAACAATTCCCAGGATCCATAACATAATCATATCACAAAAAATAGGCATAAAGAGAACATAACATTTCAATATTTAAACCACAAGATATTAATAAAAAACATTTATATAATAAAAAAATTATGAAAACCATTTTCAATAACAAAATAAAAGGAAATTAATACATGGTATTTATTTTTCATTAAAAAATGTTATGGATTGTCGAGGAAGCCGAAACTCAAATAATGGTCACGGTGGCGGAGAAGTCGTTGTCGACGCATACATATGACAAAAAAAACATTCCCATTTGTCATTTAGTAAATGCTTCATATAAAAAGATTTATTTTTAATAAACATATATGTAGAAGGGGTTTATACACTATATTAATTAATGTTGTGTATAAATAAAATATGCCTCAATGAAAGGAGAATGAGACAATGTCCCATATGTCGTATCTGACTTGACCCGATCATTATTTAATCTCCTGAATAATAAACATGAGTTAATTTCTACTTTCATAAGAACCTTTTTCAAGAACATTATTCTGTTTATATCACTTATTACCATGCCATTAAAACTATGTAATTATTTAAGTTAATAACGGTCTTTTTAACGATCATTAGAACTTGATTCAAAAATAAACTCTTTATAATTACAAGTTGTTCAAGTATTCATTATATCCAGAGTTATATTCATTATGTAGATATCAAATATATCATATATATCTAGTATATACATGCATTTATAATATTACATAACATTTTGAGGTAAGAAATGAAATTCACCATTCATAGAGATGGTAAGCCCTACTTACGCATGAACACTACTTTCATTTATATTTTGTATTCTATGGAATGGAATCATAAAGATATAAAGGTATATTATAATTCCGGTATAATATAATATATATAATATCATTAACTCCATCCTTTAGTCGTCCCACATATGGCATTAATGAATCAAATCACTTTGAGGGGGCGGTAGGCCGCACGTCCTAAAATGAAGATATCGTGTTTACCCATAATGGAAACCATAAAGGTATGACAAAAATAAAAAATACAGATTCATAAAGAAAACATAAAAATATTATATATCATATATAAATATAATGTCATCTTAATGTCCACCTTTGATGGTTTTAGAAGAATATTGAACAATCATCATTTCGTGAGGCAGAAATTCACCATCCACGAAAACAATATGCTCTTTAACCATTAGATGAAGGTGTGTGTAAGTGTAGCTCGAATAATTATTATAAAAACATACTAGTATATTGAATATACTGGTTTTGTAACAAAATAAATTAATATAAATAGTTTAGGGGGTTGGAGAAGCAAAATAAAACAAAAGAACATTAGAGAAGACTTTACCTTTAAATCAGATAACTCTTCTTGGTTTGAACCAAAATGGTTTCTTGAATAGATTTATGCCAAAGGTAAGGCTTCTAGGATGAAGAGAGGGATGGGTAGAGATAAAATGAACAGGGATTGGCCGAGCCAATGTCTTGAGAAGTGTGGGTAAGTAGGTAGAGGTGGGGGCCTTTTATAAGTGGAGAGGAGGGCACTATTTGAAAGTTACAAAATGTTACTTTATATTGAAATGTGTTTCAAATTTTAAATGTCCCATATTGATGTATTTGGAGTATAAGGTGATAAGGGTTCGAAATATACTCATCCAGTAGGTCTTTTACAAGTGTATGTCTTAGATTTTACATTATCTTTTCATTTTATTTAAATCATTTATTAATGAGTTAATCGCTGCATCATCATGATGTCGTATATAATTTAATTTATTTAATGTGTAAAAAATTATAAAGAAAATACTATGATGTAGTAAATATTTTTATCTTCCCACTGACGTTTTATAGTCTAATAGATTATTTATGTAGAAACAATTAAAAATGTTTTACTTAGGTGATACATTCTTTATTATATTTAACATTCTTTAAAAATAAAAAGATAAAATGTCATTATCACACAAACGTGATTCCATGGGGTCACCATGTTTGGAAAAAGGCATCCCATGGTCGTAAATGTCACAATTAGTAGCATTAGGACACATTTTGGGTTCATTTTTTATTATTATGATATTTTTTTATCATCCTTAACTAACAGATTACTAATTAATCAAGATAATTAAAGATAATTACCGTCATTACTATTCATAATTTCCAAAAAAAGATTCTTGATTAAATAATTTGGACCTTCTGATTCCAAATATGTAATCCATTTTACCAAATTCCAAACACAGAAATTGCAATAATTAATTTAAAAATAATTCTTGTTGTCAAAACAAATACCGGGGTTTTTTAGAAACAATATCTATGAAAAGTTTGGCACCTGTTTATGCCCAATTCCAATGAGAAATTAATCCTAATGACCACCATTGGATTAAATGGTAAAAATATATTCTAATTACACTTTAAAACCAATTAAAAAGATAATCTATCCAAATAATTAAATTATATGAAAAGGTAGTTTTGATGAAAAATGCTATATTTTTCACTATTCATTAAAAAATGAACATTGTCAGAAAAATACAAAAAAATTATCCAATGTAAATTTCAATGTCCCAATAATAAATAATAATTTTTTTTTGACAGATAAAGTATATAAAATTGTCATAATTTGTATTTAAAAAATGGTTTCCCATCAAAAGGTAGTAAAACAATCCTTTAAAAATATTAGTGTATTCCATGCTTAAGATTGGATTTATTCTCATTTTAAGCCTCTAAAATACTATCTAATTCATAAATAGACATAGGTAAAAATATCTAATATTCATTTCTTACTAGGGATTTTATATAATATCCTGGGTATGTTGACAGGTTATAACTTAGTCAATTCACAAATCATGATATGTGAGAGAGGAAGAGGGGGTGATGGTTATATATATAATAGAGGAGAGTTGAGGTTTTCCATTATTTTAATCATTAGTTTAATATTTTTTTCACAAGACTATGAATAGTCTTGTTTCATGTGACCAAAATAGTAATAAGTTCATGTGATCTTGAACCAATTTTCATTTCCATCATCCATGAAACAATCATTATGGATAAATTCTTTTATTTATCATATTTTACAATTGTCGAATTTAACTATTCACAATAAAATCTAGTATTTCTAAAAAATCGAAAAAATTCACCCTAACTATTTTTCATTGCGTTGAATTCTAAAATGAACTCTAGTTTTGAGAATTATTTTCAAAACACAATAAAATTAATTTTGAAATAAATTCACATTTTACCCCAAAAAATAACTTTTTTAAATCTAAAACTGATTTTAGGTCACCTTGAAACATTAATCAAGCCATATTATCTTATAACTACAATAAAATAAAATAATAATATGTTTTAATGTTCATATGGCCCATATTATTATTCATATTACAATACAAGGGGGTATGATTCTATTCAACAAAAAATAATGTTGTTCTATAAGACAACAAATAAAATCGTTATCACAACTGTAGAAGTACATTTTTTTGAAATTCAAATCATAGAAGTGGAATAAATTAGTTTAGTGGCTATTATATAATAGTATCCTTATAGCCATTTTTTGTTAAATTCTCCACAACTTCTAGAAATTGTGTCCTAATGATTTTATTAAATTACTTAACAAATAAGGGTACTTTTCTATCATATCATTTATTGTTTCCTAAGTTGCTTCAACAACCATGTGGTTTCTCTACAAAACTATTACCTTGTGGATTTCCTTATTTTTCAAAATTTTTTATCTTCAAGGAAGATTCTAAATAGGTTTCTATTCATAGGAAAGTATCTCTTCAAACTGAATATCTTCTAGGATCCATCATGAGATGAATCTGGCACATACATTCTAAACATCAACGAAAAAACATTGTGTACCTATGATAAATTCAGATAAATAGATACTTGGTAGGAGACTGGTCTATCTTTCTATAGGACTTCATATGTTTCAATAGACCATTGACTTATCTTTCCATTCATATCGAAACTCTTAACACATTTACATGGTGATATTCTAAGAAAAACACGATCACCTACCTCAAAATATAAGTCTTTCCTCCTATTATCATTATAAATTTCCATCCCACCATGAGATGTCCTTGTGTGTTGTTGGATCATTTTCACCTTCTAAACCACTTCCTCCACTAATTTTAGTCCCATCAACATTATTTCCTTGACATCATCCAAGAATTCTAGATTTCGGCATCGTTTCCCATATTATGCCTCAAAAGGTTCTATATGTATACTATAATGAAAACAATTGTTATATGAAAACTCAACAAAAGAAATATGTTGATCCCAAATTCACTAGTAACCCATTGGAAATAATAAAATAATATCCTCCAAATTCATAATCATCTACTCTAACTCCCCATTTGATTGATGATGAAAAGCAGTAATGAAATTTAATTCTATTCCCAATGTCTATTGAGGGCCTTTACAAAAGATAAAAGTTAACCTGGGATCATGGTGATATACAATGGAAGTAGGAACTCAATTTAACCAGAAAATATCATTGAGGTACAACCGAGAAAGCTAATCCAATGACATAGTATTAATAATTGGAATAAAATGATCATATTTATTTATTCGATCCACTATAACCCAGATTTCATTATTACCTCTAGAATTATTTGGAAGTCCCACAACAAATTCCATGAATATATTTTATCAATTTCTACTCTAAAATTGGTAAATGATAAAGCATCCCCTTTGGAACCACAACTTTATATTAACATGTTTTTAAGTCTAAAATTTCATGGTAAAATTTTTAATATCTCTTTTAATTCTATTCTACTACTAATACTCTTGATCGTCTCAATTGATATTTATACTGCCAGGATTAACATAAAATGGAGAACAACGAACTGTAGCCAATAATTATTTCATCAATGGATAGTCAAAAGTAATACATAATCTCATTCAAAATCATATAACACAATCTTTATCGATTTTTAATTCAAGTAACTTACTAATTTTAACAAATTCTTTCTTTTTTGGTGAATCCTGATCATCCTTCTTTGCTTGCTTAATTATTTCTGACAAATATGATTGCACTAAAACCTAAAACCAAATAGAGGAATTTCTTAAACCAAAAACATCCAAGATAAAATTAATCAATTCATAAATCAATGGTTTCTAATCCTGCCATATCATATTTATTGATACATGATGTTTTTAACTCACAGAATATGCCACTTTGTTTACTTTTCTATGATGTTAATTGACTGTGAATTAAAAATATTTTATCAATTCAATCACTATTATATACCAAAAATTTAAATCATTTTTGTTTGAATATATAGTTCTGAATTTTTTGGTCAGTATATAATTCATATTTGGCTCCATATAAATGATTCGTCCAAATTTTTTGAAAAATTAAAAAAATATAATTCCAAATTATGTGTTCTATAATTTGACTACTGAGGTTTTATTTTTCATAAAGAATAATCAATTTAATTATCATTCTATATCTAAATATAACAAAGTCATTTTAATGAAGAATTAATGTAGATAAGAAAACTCACCATTTCTGGAAGGTATGGTAAGAACTTGAGCATTCACCAATCTTGTTTTGAATGCCTAAAAAAATCATCAAATTCTTTTGTCCGGGTGATTTTAAATCCATTTCGAGTAAAGTTAGTCTATGGTCTAGATACCAATTCAATGATTTCATCAAACCCCGTTTAATAACCTTCCAACCCAAGAAAACAAAATTCATGGTAACAATTTTTGGTCTTGGCCATTATTTAACAACTTTTGTTTTAGCAGGATCAATAGTTATGCCATATTTAAAAAAAATTTCCTCATACAAAGAAATTTTTTACAACCAAAATTCAATCTTAAGGAATTTTCCATATAGTACGTTTTCTTTTATGATTTTCAAAATAACCCTTTGATATTTTTTAAGCTTCACTTTACTTCTAGAATATTCTATAATCCCATCAATAAACACAACCACAGACATATCCATGAAATCATGAAATATTCTATTAATAAGATCTATGAAAATGATATATGCATTAGTTAACTCAAATGGCATAAACAAAATCCATAATGCATATATCTAGTTTGAAAATAGATTTTTGAAATGAAAACCATCTTGTACCATTATAATATGGTAACCAGATCTCAAGTCATTCTTGAAAAAATACAAATCTCCATAGATCTGATCAAAAAAGTCATCAGTGTGAGGAAAAGTATGAATATTCATAACATTACTATTATAAAGTGCCCTATAATAAATATAAAGCCTCATGGAACAATATTTATTTTTAACGAAAAAATAGGAGCTCCAAATGGTGATGTGCTAGGAAGAATTAATCCTTTAACAAGAAACTCCTACAATTGATTTTTCAATTTAGGAAGATCCATTTGAGAGATTTTATATGCGGGTTTAAAATGGATTATCATCAAGATCTAAGTCATTTGTGAATTCAAAATCCCAATCAGATATAAAAATAGGTAACTAATCCAGAAAAATATCAAGGTAATGATTTACCATTGTCATATCATTAATATGACCATTTCACTTGTTTTCAATAATATGATAATGATATCTTTCATTTACATATCTCATGAGTTTCTAAGCGTCCAGATATGTTATCAATTGTATGGGTTCATTATTGTATAAAAGTAAAACTCTCTAAAAAATAACTTTTTTATCTCTACAATCAATCTTTGCATCAAAAATAAAATTTAAATCCATAAAAATAATGAAATAAAACTATAATAAGTAAAAATTATGATGATATGCAGGAAAATTAGTCACATATATAACAATAGAAATATTATTAAAATACCTTTTTATTAAATAATATCTTCATTTTATTTCAGAAATATTTTTTTTCTCATTAGTTGAGGTGATATTCCCAATTTCCAAGAATATTTCCTAGAAATTATGGAATGTGTAGACCCTGTATCAAAGATGAGTTTAGAAACATCTGAGTAAATAAACAAAGTACCTAATAACACTTTATTGGGTGGCCTGACAACTAATGATATAGTCATAAAGTATATCACAACACCATTATTATTATAGTCTGGTTACTTTCCATCATTTAGGTTACTCTTTGGGTAGTAATCATAATAATGATCTATCTCACTATATTTGAAATGATTTAGAGTTTTCTTATCAGCATTAATTTTAGGATCATTTTCATTACAATATATAGCAACATGTCTAAACATACCAAATCGAAACCACATCCTAGTTTTAGTAAGGCATTCCGAAGGGTGATTTTTACAAAACATTTCACAAACTGAAAATTGAACAATCTTACCATGAAATTTCATTTTTTGATTATTATCCATTTCTAGGCATCTTGACCTCTTAATATCTTTCACATCAAAGTAATCATTATCATTTAAGAACACCATTTCTTCCATCTTAGTACATTATAAATGTTTTTCATACATTTTGAACTCTCAATAATCCAATCCCCTTCGATATCTTGGATTCAATACTGAGTAAAACTAGTTTATTTTGTTATCAATATGTCAAAAAATATTTGGAGAATACCATGCCATTTGGGTGACTTTTTCTCAATACAAGGACACTAAATATTACCCCTTTTACCTCAATTCAAGGAATTTATTACATATCCTATGTCAAACCACCATTGTAATATATTTTTCTATGAAAATACTTTTAAATCCATCCTAATCTATTGCATAAATATCCTTTATATCTCAGATATTCCTAACCATTTCCCACCACTAATTAGATTAAAATTAAATATGATAAAGGTATAAATTCACCTTTTGATTATATGAGCATCCTATAACATCAAATATCTTTTCAATGGGTTTAATCATTCATTCAGGAACAAGTATGTCAGAAGATCCACGAAAAGAAGGATGGTATTTCCTCATAAAATGTTCTGCAATCATCATGTTACTAATAATAGCTCGGGTTGTTATCATGCATGTATCCAACCACCATTTATTTCAAGGGTCAACTAACTCGTTACTATCACAAACCACATGGTTCTAATTCACCCCATTCCTGGTTGTAGATTCAAAAAGATATATGCGTCTCAATTCCTTCCTACTTTAGATTCCCTATTTATTCTATAGAAAAACATTATGAACATACTTATCCTATATGAAGAAGCATGGTAATTACAACAACCATTATATTTATTATAGATTTTAACATGATTCATTACATAAACATTATCTTGATACAACTCAGAAGACTTATAGGTATAGTGTCTTGCTGGATTAAAAGCATTAGATAGAAACATACAACAGGAAATACATGTATTTATTGAAAAATTATTTTACATAACGACAAAATTCCTTAATACATAGAGATGCATGGGATAACCTGGGGATATACATATGAAAAGGGTGAGCTATAAAGCCCAGTAAGGTAGTAAAAAGGTATAAAATGAAGAAACAAATTCATATTAGTCAGTATGAATATCAATGGATCACAAGAGAAACATGATAATAATCGTATGATATAGCATGATTATCATAAAATGTAATTGTGGAAACAACATACAACATGGTATTAGTATGATCCAAGGCCCATTGCACATGGATTAGAATGAGTAAACCCTCATTGCACATTGATTAGTAAGAGAAAACCCTCATTGCACATGATTTAGAAAGAGTAAAATCTCATTAAAAATTAATTAGCATGAGTGAGCCCTAATTTCACATGGAGTATCATGATACTAAACATTACCCAATCCATTGGAGTGCTCTTTCGGCAGACCCTTCATAAATATTTCAGTTCATACATAAGTGTGCCACATTGATCAAATAACATGGAAAATTTCAACACCATAAGTTATAACACAAGTTTGGAATGTGGAATACATAAATTTAAGTACCATTAAATTATTATATGTTCATTATTTTGGATTACCATTCTAGATAAATTGGTTTGGTATTCACTATATGATAGTTTTTCTTGTAAAATCGTGGTGCAAATTCTGAAGCATAACATCGTTATATTGAAATTAAAAAGATGGTATGATGAGAGATAAAGGAGTATCTCATAATTTATATGTGAAATATACAATAAGGGGATTAAGAAACTTAATATCACAACATATTAAATGTAATTTAGATCAATAATATTGGAGAAATACACGAAAGGAAATAAGAAGAGGGAAATATCATAGAGAACATTAGCCTGGTAATGGGTTTATATGGAATGAAATAATCAAAGTGAAAGAGGATTTTGATTATTCAAACATAAATAGTTCATTAAGGTATGGGTTTAGAATCATACTCAAAATTTCTAAATTAAATGTATAATGGTATTACAACATAATGATAATGGGATATAAATGAGAATAGAAGGAATAACTTTCAAAAATTTGGCATGGAAACGAGTGAACAGAAAGGGTCATAAATATAATAAATGAGAGTGAAAGGGGATGTCGTCATTTATACATCAAATGGAACGTAAATATGATATTTAATAATCTGTCACAAAATAATAATAGGGGGTATTAAAATACAAAACATCAAATGAATTCATGATAAAAGTAGAGGGTGGAAGATCCCTTATAAAATTTTGGCATAGTAATGGGTGTGCTTAAAATATCATAGGGTTCTTGATGAGGGAGAAAGGAAGATCTCATCACATATATGTAAAATGGATAGAATATGGGTATTGGAACATAAAAACACAACATATAAATATGGAACATAAGAAGTATAATGTAATAGAGTAGATTGAATGGAAATAAGAAGAGTGAAATCCCTTACAGAATTTCTGAATATTGACGACATAGGTATAAGACCTAATGAGGGTGGATAAAAGATCCATAATTTAATGGATATAAAATAGAAAGTAGTTAATCGATTTAAAAAGGATTAAAATATAACCAATTAATAATAAAATTATTACTTTCAACTAATATCCTTGAATTTAAAAGGAGGAGAGGAAAGTGAGGATCATTTACATGGATGTGTGATCCGAAAGGCTTGGGAGAGTCTTCTTGGGATCTTGGGGAACCTTGGGGGGACTCTAGGGATTATTCAGGTGATGTTGGTTGAGCTTCAAATGGTTTGAGTGAAGATTAATGAGGGATACAGTGGAAATATATATGAAAGGAGAAGGAATTGATTTTTATTTATGTTTTTGACGCTACACATTAATCTAATCAAAACCATAATCCATACCATTTTTTCACATGGTTTATACTAAATGGGAGTGGTATAAAATATTTTATAAGGCCAAGGGCCCAAAAATTTAAAATATTGGGCTTGCTTATGGGGAGGTTAATCACACTTTCAAGGAAATCATTTTAAAATGTTGAAATAATTTATTAGTTTTGGAAGGTCAACTAAGGAATTAAAAATTTAATAAAACAATTGTAAAATGAAAATATTTAAATTTAAAACATATACTATCTGATTACCACTTTTATAGTATTCTATTACATCGCTATTGGGTCATTATGATGTTATACAACACATTATTTATTTATTCAGTATTTAATTATTAACAAAAATTTCGTCTGTCTTAGAAAATTATGAAAATAATACCATTGGATAATTTCAAAATCCGCATTCCAAAAATAATATTTATTTTATACAAATAATTTTCTAAATATGTTATTTTTCAATTTTAAATTAAAAATTGAAATTTAGAGAAAATTGATGGGTTTTAAAAAAATGATAGATTTCGAAACATATTAAAAATTACATTTGACATCATAAAAATTATATAGTCATTGATAATTCATAAAATTAATTTACTAATAATATTTTATCAAAATAATAATCATTTCAGATATTCCTTAATTCATTAAAAATAATTATTTAATTAAAAATATTGTTTATATTTTCTCGTCAAAAAATATAATTCTTATCAATCTGGATACTTTAAAATTTTATATAGTAAATAAAATAATGAATAAATACAAGAATAATTTATAATAAAAATGAGTGTTCTATTAACACTATTATAATAACATTATTAATAAATATATAGTTAAATATAATAATTTATATATTTCTCAAAAGTACCATTTTACCCAAAAAAATAAATTTATCTAATTGATTGTATATTTATGAAATAACATTCTCATAAAGGATTTGAAGGAATAAGAATTTTATTTATCAAATGTATTACACAACATGTAACTAATACCTTGTTACATAACCCCTTATAATTACCACAAAAGAAAAGGGTATGGTGTGCGATGTAGACAGCCTCTTGGGGTGGCTCAGAAAACATCGCTCGGGTAGTAATCTATATTGACTGGTACATCTCTCGTAAGAGATTATGTTGAACCTTAACATGTTGAGACTCAGCATAGTCTTGGTCAAGATCAAATCCCAGTGAATCTACCTCCTTCAATAGCATTGTAAAATGAGCTTTGTATGGCCTGATTCTATTAGATGAGGCCATCACCTCCTTTGTCTGTATCCAAAGTATTTGTTAAAACCTTATGATTGTACTAGTCATGTGATCACTATTGAATAGCTATATTATCAATTATAATGATACATAATTGTCATTTAAATCTAATTGGATAGAATAAAAATAACATGTGTTTTTTATATAAATAAGAAATTTAATGAAATAATAGAAAGGTAATTTTATTCAGGAATGTTTGGGTAGTTACTGTAATCATTAAATGTCCTATAGTTTTAGAATAAACATAAGGTAATAATCATATATGGTATTCAATTATCATAATCCAAACAATTAATGTTTTCTAAAACCGACTCTGATACCAACTATAACGTCGTAACCAAAAACATTAAAAAAAATATAGATATTTCAAGATGATTTCACTTCTCTACATTCCTAATGATAATTTCAATTTAGATTTTCAGAATGTTATGAAAAAAATCAAACAAAAAATCAAACAAAAAGTCCTTCAAAAGTGGGTACCATTAAAACTGTATCCATTTCTTCAAATACATAATATGTTTAACACAAAATAAAAACATGATTTCTATAAAAAATCATCAAAATATTATAGTTAATACTTTTTTTCTCAAACGAATTTATAACCTATGAAAATAATTAAAAAACATTGTTTGAGCATAATAATATAATTAATGGATATAAAAAAGGAATACAGAAACCATTATCTCATGAATAATTATCAAAATATGAAATAATTATCACAAATAAATACTTCTCACCATTAAAGAATCATATAAATACTTTGTGAAACATGTGATTTCCACAAATAATATAAAACATAAATAGAGAAAAATAAAGTCTTCGGGATTTTATTAATTAATTTTGTAACCCACACTACTACCTTATGATTTGTAACCCACATTTCTACATTACAATGTTACCCTAAAGACTACCTTATGGTTGAAGCATCATAGATACACATGGAGTAACCATATAGATGATCTCCAACAAACATATACCCAATGAATTGGAAAAGAATATCGAACACACCCTATATAATAAAAAATTTCAAAGAATTATTATATAATCATAAAACATGATTAATTACAAAAAAAATTATTTTTAAATTTTGTAAAATGTAATTTTAAGGGAGGCTTTGTTTTTTTTGAAATGTCACCTACAGTAATCAAATAATTGATGTGATAATTAATAGAACGAATGGAATATGTGTATAAAATGTAATTTAAGATAATAAAACACAATATAAACCACAATTTAGTAGTAAAATAATTATAGTGACACATAATCAATGAATTATAAGGTTAACCCAAAGAATATAAATTGGGTTAAGAATTACCTTACCTCGGGTTTGTCTTAGATGAAACAAGTTTAAAACACTGGTATAATGGATAAAAGTATCTTAATAAAATTTATAAAAAAAATTGATGTTCATAACAGAATATATGATAAATTTATAACATCATTACACCCATAAATTAATAATATTTTGTTCTATACAATGTTTCATGTGCGTTCTTTAAATGATTTTTAATATCAGTTCATAAAATATTTCCTTGTCGATTGAAAGTTATACTGAATAAGTGAAATTAAATTGTACTAATATGTTTCAATAATATTAAATTACTCCATAAATAATTTTATAGATATGTTATAAGGATTAATCACTAGATAAACCATTAGAGATATTCGTTTAGGTCATTTTGGTGGTTCTTTGATAATCACGAACTAGAATAATTATATAACATAATATTATGTATTTATATATTTTAATTACATAACATGTAATATAATATATAATACTCTTTAAAATATCTTCCAATCATTAAAATTGGTTTATAACCAATTTTTAAGTAAGTAAATTAAATTGAAAATACGTCGTCTATGATTTTGGTAAATCGGTACATCATAGATGATATTTTTATTTTTAGAATAAGAGGAAGAGAGTAAGAATAATGATGATGATTTTTTTACATAAACATGATAACATCCAGAATATATATTATTAGGGAGCTTTGATTCCTCTTGGATATGGGTAGGGTCAGGGATGCTATGAAATGAAAATGAATTGAAAAAAAATGAAAGAAAATGAAAGTGGATTCTTACCTCTAGATCTCTTCTCCTGGGATCCTCCTCAAGGCCATCAGTTTTGGCCTTTTGGAGAGAATAGAAGGTTGTGGATGTGGGGAAGATCCTTGGAAAGTGAATTTGGAATATCTTAGGAAATGGAAAAATCTTCATAAGTTTTATAGGAAGAGGGGGGAGGGTGGTATTTATAGTAGAGGAGAGGTGGTTTTTTCAATTATTTTAATCATTAGTATAATATTTTTTCCACAATTCTATGAATAGTATAGTTTAATGTGACAAAAAAGTCAATATGTTCAAGTGAGTTAGAGCTAATGCCCATTAATATCATCCTTGACTCATGCATGATGCTGTAATTTATTTATTTATCATAATTCGTATTTAACGAATTTAACTATTCACTAAAAATTCAAGTATTTTTGAAAAATTACAAAATTTCACAATAACCATTTTACACCATATTGAATTTATAAATAAACTACATTTTTTGAATATAAATTTCTATAAATTATTTATTTAATTTTTAAACAAAATCCTCTTTAATTACAGAAATAAAAATTTTATAACTATAACTAATTTTATATCACCATTACAAATTAATGAAGATTTAATTATCTTTAAACCATATAAAAAGAAAAAATAATATGATTTAATATTAATATTTTTCATATTAATATTCATATTAATATTCATAATTGTGTGTTAATATTCAACAAAATATCATGTTTGTTCTATCAGACTACAAATAATATACTGATCACAACCATAGATGTCAGTTTTTAGAAATTCAAATCATAGAATTTGGAAAATTAATTTCACATGATAGGTTATAACTAAATACTTAAAAAACTATAATTATGAATATTATTTGTTTTTCATTCATTTCAATTTATTTTAAAAACACGGGGTTTTACAAAATTCCTAGAATTCCTCCAAAACTGAGTTTTTAGTCAGGGTACCTCAAATTTTTTAACATTCGCTGGATATTCATCCTAATTTAACATGGTCTTATTTCCTTTTTTCTATGAGAACTAATTTTATTCCTAGTTTATAAATTCATATTAATTTTAGGATTCAAAAATTTATCATCACTCATAATGTAGTTTTATTTATAATTAAATACATGCATATTTTCTAATATTTAGTTACAATAAATAACTGTTAAAACTACATATATCAACATATTTATATAAAATATATTTATTAATATTTTAAATATATATTTATTATTAAATTTTTTAATATAAATAATTATCAATTTCTTTACCCTATAAATATTGAATAATATGTATATATAGTTTTTATTTACAAAAATGTGTGTGTATTAATAAACACACACATATGTATACATTTATATTCTTATATATATAAATTACTATTAATATATAATATAGTTAAATTAATATAATTATGTATATATATAATATCAAAATATATACAAATAAATAAATAAACACATAAAATATAAAACAAAACATGCATTCCATTGTGGTTTAGATCCTCAACCATATAATGGTGGTCTTGGGATCAAATCATGACACACACATGAATTTATGGAAGCCTTATAGCACCAAGGAATGGATTGGGGTGTGTGATGTCAGAGGGGTAACTTAAAGTTCATAGAAATGTGGGTGTCAGTGTGCATGAAAAATTTATTTGTTTTCCATACTTTATAATAAAACAATTTTTCACTGTTAGAAGTCATCATTTAATAGGGCATAAAAACATTGTTAAGATCACCTGTAAATTATAACTTTTAGGATGGTTAAATCCTATCCTATTAATAGTTATTGTAACATATATATATTTTAAGCACTAATAACACCCCTAACATGATCTATTAAAAACGAAGATTGTAATAGTGTTAACAAGTTACTTAAGCATAAAGACAAGGAGTTAAATGAAATAAATCTTTTTCCCACAAAAACATTGGATGGACATATTTAGACCATATCTGATTTTTTACCAAGTAATTAACATTATTAGAGAAACATTGAATCATAAAAACATGGGTGGAATTTTATTTTTGAAATTTTTTAAGAGTTTTACTCCTCCTCCATGAGAAAAAGACACTCAAGCCTTCCACTTCCTCAAACATCTCAAAACACATTGTATCTAAAAATATCTTCCAATATATATTCTAAAAATACCTCCCCTTATCCAATAATCCTCCCATTGAGAATAACTTCATCCAAGGAGTCCTTTGGTTCATACCAAAAATATTTTCCCCAATAAGACATAACATCATTCCTCAAGCTTTGTACATTAATTTCCATTCTACACCTATCAAAACTTATTATTCACTTATTATATAAAATGACATTAATGTTAAATATAATGAATTTTTTTGTTATGTTTTCTACCAACACTTACACACACTTTTATCTAATGGGTAATGAACTTTCTGTTATATTGTACAGTGAACCACCACCTAATTAAATGAAGTTTTTTGTTCATCCATTACCACCGATCATGTTTTGAAATTATGATATAAAAACGTTTATATAATATATATATGATATTTATAACTTATTAATTATTCTATTATTTTTATATAGAACATAACTTTATGATTTTAATTTTATGTAAATATTATAACTTTGTTTGTGGAAGTGTGGAATAACGCCTCCAAAATGCAATGTGATTCAGTCAAACAATACATAAAATGAATAAAAATTGGTTTTAATTAAACATATATGATATAAACACCATATATATGATATGAATGAAATAATTTGATTTATAAAAGACTATATATATCATTTTATTTATTACCCATTCATACACAAAAAAAGTCATAACGGCGTTCAAGGACGTGTGGACTACCACCTCCTAAACACAATGTGATTCCTTTTACATCAAAAAATTATATATATAAGTATATATGAATTACCAATATTTTATTTAATATGTAATTTTATTTTTTGAATGATATAATTTCACTTACCTTCTTTGCAAAATGATCATTGAAAAACATGAACGTTACTCATGCATCTGTACGACCTACCATCTCCATGATTGTTATGGTGGTTAATTTTCCAAGCCCATATTAAATAATTTGTTTTAGAATAATAATTTATGTATAAATATAATAATTAAAATATTATTAATATTAATTATATTTTATATAATTCCCCTGTTTGATTATAGGTGACGAATTATTTTTTTCTCATTAACTGAATTTGGTCGGAACACCTGACGTAAGATTAATTGTTCAAGTAGTTTTATAGAACATGGAAATAAATGAATTTTACATTATGATAACAATGGAAATGTTCATTAAGAATGTAAATAATTAACATATGTTTATTTTTCAGGAATATGAAGACACGTGAGACAATTCTGACTCAAGGTAAGGGATTTCTTCTCAAATCCCATTCCATTGACACTTATTTACTATTATGAAGATAGTTTCTTTTATATGGTGTATATACTTCCCTTTAACATGATACATCATGAATATATTTTCTCTAATGATATTATAAATTTTTTTCTATTCTATTGCATCATGTATATTATGATTCTAATGTTTTATAGTGGTATGTGATTGTTTGGAATGTTTAAAGATCATTTTCCTCAAGAATGCATTAATGATATTTAAATTATAATCATAATCATCAGTGTCAAGAACACTAGTTGTGTGGCGTAACATCTTCCAAATTTAATATATTATAACATTAATTCAATTATATTCATGTTATTCTAATTTTTTATTTGAATTTTTTATTCTATGTCTATTTGTGTTAAAAATTTCCAACTGGTAAATAATTTCATAACTTGATTCCTTTTAATTGGGTTATGTTACATCTTAATTTTCATTAATATACTATTATTTTGTTTGTAATCAATTTTTACTGTATATTTTTTATTCGATCATATATTATGTTTATTAAAATTTGATGCAATATATTCAATTATTTATTATCACATCAAGTTTATGGTCTTTTCAAGTCTTTACTTCCCAATGTCATTATAAGTGACTTTTTACACATGAATTTCCCTCATAAGAAATTATTTTGTTATTATCTAATATACCCTTTAATTTTTTTATTCTCCAGTTATTAATTACCATTTCCATGTAACAGATACATTTTGAAACAACTTGGTACTTAAGATGTTATAGAAACTTTTATCAGAAAATCCTATTCCATTTATCTCTTTCGTCAATGAAAATATTTTATTCCTAATACACATTTTTCTAAAAATGTTTTTAAATTTGTTTTTACCCTTTTCAAAATTTTTAATTTGAGATACTTTTATCCTTTTTTTAATTTAATTTTTTTTCAAATGAATCATTTTATCTATTTCTCAACAATGTACTTTCCAATACTTTCACTGGGAAAAATAAATTTTCTTCCCACCTCTTAAGTATTTTACATGTTTACCTACCATCATTCCATGGAATATTCCTTTGTAAGTTAAAATGGATAATTTTTTATGAATTTTTTTAAAATTAATTTTCAATGAATTGGTTTTTCAAATGGGGTTTTAAAACAAAATAATATTTTCCCAAATAATATTCTAAAAGTTCATTTTCTATTTTATCAATGAATGGAATCCTTTATTTTACTCCACATTAGATAAATTTCACCAATACTATCATTATTATTCTATTTGATGGTTTATGAGTGATTTGAAAAAGGATAATATTCACATTCACCCCCATGATTTCTTTGTTTGTCCCCTTGTAACATTCAGTTTCCAATGATCATTGATCATTGAATTTCCCATAGTCATCCATATCATTTATCATTGATTTTTATATTTCCTAAACCATATAACATTTTAAATATGAAGTCTATGTTCACTGTTATTTTTTTATTTGGGTAAATAATAATAAATATGTATTCTTTATTCTATTCGAATATATTATAAGGAATATTATTTATTTCAATTATTCAATATGATGAATGATTTTGACATGCAATGATGGGTGGGTCCTATACATTATATATCCCATGGATGCACTGATATATCCTCATGATAAAAATTTGTTTCTCATATTAAATAGGTTTTTACCCATAGTTTAAAACCATATTATGAAAGGTCTAGATGATATAGGTTTTCATTTTCTAAAGACAAGAACTAAAATAATTAATTATTGCCTTATTTTTTATTGAGTTATTACTTATCCTTGATATTTTTTGATGGAATATATATAGATTCATTTTGTTCTCATTTTACTAATTAAAATTCATGTGTTTCAATTTCTTACATTACCTTTTTTCCATTATCTATTTATTTGATTATATTTTGACTTAATTCATTTACCTTTACATATTTTTTATACACTAATTTATCAGTTTATAAACTATAGGGCAAGTTTTTCAGTTCTAACCTATCCATATTTATTTTCCACATTTATTCTTTATTACATTAGATATAGGTAACCCTTATTCAGAATATGATCTCACCCTTATTATGATTCCTTTCCCTATGAATCTATAAAGATAAAAATAAAATATATGATTTGATATGATATGAGGAATAGAGTTATTATTATTAATTAAAGAAACATTATTATGTTGTAATTTTTATATAAATATTTAATAAAATAATCATGTGTTCATGTTATTTACTAAGGCTACTAAATAGGTCGGTCCACTGGAACATTATTAACATGTATATTATTTTACTATAATTGTGGTATAAACCAAATCAAGCTTTCTAGGGTTGGGTTGCTTCATTTTTAATTATTATATAATTAATTAATTTCATTTTTTCACACGTGTGAATTTATCCTGAATGGGTTAGTAGGAAACTTTTTATCATTTTGCAAATGTGTTTATTTGTGAATTTTACATAAAAATATAAAAGGAATGTTTTTTAACTCCAATGACATTAATGGATTATTACTCTTTCATGAATCCATAATTACATAACCCTTACATTATATTTTTAAATGTTTATTTCCACGGATTTTTTTTGATTAAAATTGTATTCTATTTTAAGAAAAAATGTTTTCAAATATAAAGGATGTTTTAATTATGGATTAATTCATGTAACCATTCAAAATTATTTTCCCTATAAGATTAAATTATTTTATGTTACTTATTATTTACTAGGGATATGATTGACATATACTATTATGATTTATTATATTTTTGGTTTGTGGTTTTGATGAATGATTTATGTTCTTGTGGAAAACATATGTATGGTTTTCATTATGTGACGGGGGGGACCTATATCTCCCCCCAATGCATTAGGTAATGATTTATATCTGAAGATATATGTTGGAATGGAACCGGATGTGAATCTAATTTAGTATTATAATACTTGAATTATATTTAACTCAATTTTGTAACATTGTTCGGGAATGGAGAGTGAACCCGATTCAGTAAAAGAAGTTTTCTTCTATGATGGTCTTGGTAATGAGCCATGACGAATAAGGAAATTATTTGTTATTATTATGTTGTGATCTCATGGAATATGTTATTTTATTTTTATTAACTTCTATAATTTATTCTATGATATAATATAATTATCTCGGATATTCATGATATAATTTTCAGAAGATTTTTTAATTTTCTTATTCCCTTATGCATATATTTTCTCTATTGATTACCCTTACCGAGCATTTGATATCACCATAGTCATATTTTTATCATCCCCATGTTATGATTAATGTTATTAAGTTTGATGTGTTAAAGGGGTTCTAATAATTATCTAATAATTTGAAGATGATATAGATGTTTCATGTATCTATTTTTAATGTTTATTTTTTACAAATAAACTAAGCCTATATAGTTATATCATCGTTTTATTATGTTATTTAACAAATATTATTCTATTATGATTTAGTTTCTATATATTAAATTTACGGTCCATTATAAAAAAGCATAAAAATAATAAAATTTGGGTAAAAAAGACTATTAAATTTCATAAATATTATGTTTAATGATAAAATAATCTTGAATAATATTACTCTATAAATTACCACCCAATTAAAAAATTCAAATCCATAATCTTGTAATCTCAACATAAATAAAGAAGGAACTACATGTTACTAATATTTAAATTAAAATTAAATTAAATCAACATATTATCAATGGGTGGAGTAACCATTCAATATTCCAATAAACTATAAATTCATCTTCACAATCATCTATGTTTATAATAATCCCTTATATTTTATATCCACCAATTGAGAGTGTGAGGGTATTTTACTCTCAATAATTTTAATATCAAAATTAATTATTTTCAATTATTCCTTGTCATGATTTAAATCACAATGGATAATTTTTTCTCATCACTTAAGAAAAAATTTCAAGTTGATCGATGTTCTTATCATGAGAAAATTTTATTTTTAAATAATATTGTAATTGAACCACTTTCTCTACCCTATAAGGAGAAATATAACATAAAAAATGATGGATTTGTAAAATTTCATTTTGATAAATCTAATTATTGTGGTTGTTAGGGATTTATGATAAAAATATCTATTACCAATAAAAAGGGTTATCGCTAATATAATTTATGATATCAAACATAATATTAAATGAAAATATCTTCTATAAAATGAAAACTCTTTATCTTATATACTCATAGTATGTTAATGATCATTTTATGTATATTGAAAGAGTTGAACCTTCTTTATTTTTTTATTTCCTATATTTTTATTTTTGGAAATTTATACATAGATCAAATCACACATCCACCACCTCTATATATATGATAGATTGATCATCAGTCTAGTATTAGATATATTTTTTTTCAAAGAGGGTAACTGTTTTTTATTTTTTTAATGAACGAAAAACAATAAGTACAATTGGAGAAACCTAATACCTTCCCAAAACCCAAAATAGAACCCTTAAATTTTTTTACATGTAATATATCCCTTCTACTAAAAAATCCCACACACCCACACACATATATATATATATGTAAAATTTTATAAAAATAAATCTAGGTAATAATGGATATAAATGTCTAGTAATGAAGTTCATTAATAGTGATTTCATAAATGGATTCCATGATCTAAACAAGAATTTATATCATGGTGGTTCTAAGGGTATTGTCATAAAAATGAAAATTCCTCATTTTAATTTTGGTTTTTCACATTCATATATTTCATATGTTTCTATTTATTTTCTATAAGGTTGAATCCCAAAAGATCACTCAAAAAATATACTCATGATGAAATATAATTTATTTTTTATATAAATCATCTCAGAAATAAAATATATAATTTGATAAAATTAATCATGTCATGCAGTTATAATAAAAAATCAATAGACATAAATCATATGTATTCGATCTCAGAAAATTATTGTTAAATTTCCTTCACCAATATAAACTAATTATATAAAATCATTATTAATTAATTAAATATCCATGCTTCAAAATTTTTGTCATTTTTCTATTTTTATGATTAAATATTATTAACAATGAATCTAAAACATGGAATCATGATATTCTTATGAAATTCATGTCACCTTGATAAATCAAGTAATGCAATATGGTGCCTACGTGTATGAAACATTATTTTAAATGTCAAAAAAATATCTTCAAACAGAAATTAAATTAATTTAAATGATATTGATTGTCAAATAAAACTACCTTGTTGAATAATGAATAATTTTTGTAGTATATAAATTTTCTTACAGTTCCGTTATACAACACTTTCTTTGTAAATAATTATTTTCCAACCTTGTTCTTTATTATTTCATTACATGAATTCCTTTTTCAAGATGTGGATTTTATATATTTATTATATCCTTGAGTAAAAATCATTTATATACTTTAAAAAAAGAATAAAAATTAATTACTTTTTTAAATTTTTCATCCATTATTATACAAGATCAATGGAAATAATAGACTAATAAAAAATGTGTGTTGCATCCCAAAAGAAAGGTTTTTTAACATTGCTAGCTCGAAATAAAATAATTATCTTTTTAAAATAAATTCCAAATTAAATGATCTCATCCCCCAAACTATATTTATACATTATTTCAAATGTATATAAATGTAATATTCATTTTATTATATTTATATTGGAATTATGACATTTAATTAAAAATATAGAAATGTACAACTGTTGGAATTTATTTATATTTCTGTTGAAGGAGTTTAATCTCCTCCACCAGTTCTATAGATATTGTCTGATGTAATTTCATCATCCTCTTCACATTTATAATTTATAGGATTCCACCTCCTTCCATGAGAATCTTCATTGCTCCATAAAGGTATACCTGAATAGTAGTAAAAGGACCCCCATATAGAATAAAATTTGCATGGAATCATTTTATGTCTAGAGGTGTATAAAATAGGTTGATATCCATAGTTTATTGTTCTTTTTTCAATTATCTTATCATGTGAGATCAATTTTACTTCTTTAAAAATCATTGAATTTAAAAAAAAAATTCAGTTTTTTCCTCTAACTAATGTAACAAAAATATCATGTCATTCTTACCTCTTCCATGGACAATATTTATCTATCCAATGACAATGTGGGTGTTGCAAATGCATTCCACTATGAGGTGGAAACATTTACATTATATAAAAATACATGGCCTCATTCTAATGGATTTAATATATGTAGTTATAAAATCCCATAGGATATATTACCTCTTTTAGATGTAGTTTTTCTTTTTGGTTTATATCACCTATTCACGAATTCCATTGATTTCTATTTTGTAAAATTCTTCAGGGTTATTTTTATAGATGATATGAGGTTGATTTTTTATGGTTAAACCCTTATTTTTTTAGTAATTAATCTATTTTACTTTTTTAAAAATCATATCTCATGGTTTCAAATGATGGATCCTGACACCCTAAGATACATAATATGTTACCCTAAAATTCCTAGATAGAATTTTCATCGTAATTCATGGAGAATTTCTCATCCAACAATTTTGAAACATAATATATAGTGAGTAGAATATAAAAATAAAAAAATTAAAAAGGTAAGAGTCCCATGATATTCATACCCCACAAATTAATATTTTCATAGAAGGTAACTTTTTTGGGTATGCCATGTCTTTTTAGATGTTTTCAAAAAACTAAAATTTGTCACATTTTTTCAATAACTCGTGTGCATCTTCAAACAATGTAGTCCCATAAATTAAAAATTATATAACATTCATGGATTTAAATTTGTGTCTAAAATGTATTCGATAATATATTTAAGGAAAAATATAAAAAATGATTCAATTTTATATCCATGTAATCGTCTTTTAATTACATGATATTTTCATATCTTACAGAGGAATGGGACATACCTAATTTACAATTTAGTGTCAGATTTAGGTTTTTGATGTTTATTTGTGTTTAAAAAAATAGTTCTAGAGAAGTGACTTAATAATTGAAATGTTTACATACCACAATTCATTTTAATACATTATATAAATTTTTCACCCAGTAGATGATCATTGACTGTGTTTCGACATGGATATTGTACTTTAGTAGTGTGGTTTAGTCTTCTATAAAAGATACACGACATGATTATTAGTTCAATTTTTTTCTTTACATCTATGTGGATGTCATGTAAGAGAAGTATCTTTTTTACTAGTAATGGAATAGTATCATCCTTCTTCATTAGATACATACTATCTGCATGATCAGAAAAACATTATAGTTCCAAGTAGGTATGATATGAATTTTTCTGGAGCAAATAAGACTAAAAAGAATTAATTTTTTGTAGTTATATAATTGATCATAGTAGCATCCAATATATTTTATGTAAAAGATATGACATTAGTATTTATGTTAATTCTTTTTGAGAGTGTGTCTCCCACAACTATATTTTATTTGTCATGGAGTATCTTGAATGGATAGTTCCATTTCCATGGTTTAATTATTTGGGGTTTATTCAATCATTGTTTCAACTAATCAATATCTTCACTACACTAATCATCTGAATTATAGTCATATTTTTTAACAGTAATTTTTATAGAGTTAATGGAATTCTATTGAAATATTTGATAAATAATCTATAGAATCTATCATAGCCTAAATATGACATAACATGCAGAATATATGTTTGATATTGCAATGAGTTTATCAGTTCATCAATTGACTTATATACCTCAAATACTTACTCTGAAATTATGTGGACTAAATTTATTTCAATTAATACCATGAAAGGTAAATGTTGTTTTTCATAGACCAAAATGTATACTAGTGTAGGGGAATTTTCTATATAGACTAGTGAAGCTCGTCTTCTATTGTTCTTCTAGATAAATTGGTACCTAGATGTATCTAAAAAAACAATCTAGAATATAATAATTTTTTTTCTTAACTAAACATTTATTTATTTGATCAAGGAATAGGATAGTAAGGTGGTCTTTCAAAGTAACTTGATTCATTTTTGTAATATCTATACACTCCATAGTTCTTTTCAACATTCATACCCCTTTAACGACCTCTGGTCTATTATAAAAATCCTAATAAATTTGAAATTATTATGATTAGTGTTATGATATAGTATTATGTTTTTGTAAAAAACATTTTATACCATCTTTCAATTCATTATAAAATGAAAACTTCACATGTGTTAGGTTTGGATAACCACCTTAATGAATGATGTATTTCATTTTTCAACGTCACATTAAATGACTTGTTCTAAAAGTGTATTTTACAAATAAATTATATATATATAAAGATATTAATATTTAATAAGGATAAATTATTATTTCTATTAATATTATTAATAGTAAATGGTTAATTTAAATTTACCCATCTTAAAAGATCATCCAAGACTCTATTCTTTATTTTATTCTATATTGTAAAACCTATAATAAATTATAATTTGTTCTAAAAATGGAATGATAAATAAAAAATATATGTAAAATTATTGATATGATGACCCTATTTTTTAAATTATAATACCATGATAAACATACTTACGATTTTTTGTGAAATTTACTAAACAACCCCATGTGATTAATCAAAGAAAATCTATATAACAAATGAATGGAATATTATAATAAATATACCTTAACTAGTGAGATATTCCAGAACAATGTATGTACCCAATTATTTAATAATTATATTTTGATTATTCATGAGGTTCTAAGAACACCCCAAATGATTAGATACATTAGAAAACAGTTTATTGTCTCAATTTCATTTAATTGATGCATGTCTGTTATTATCCACTAATTAATTTTTATTAGTGTAAATTACCCCTATTAAATTTTTGTAACATAAATAATTTTATATTATTAGAATTTTTACTATCATTAAATCACCCCTATTATATTTCCCTTTAATTAACGCCTGAACTAATTATTGTGGTTTTTTTAAACATAATTTATCTTTACTAAGTTATAACCATTATTCTTGAACTTTATCTATATATGTGTAATTTGTCTCACACCATTATTGTATTATATTATATTCACTATTTATTTTTTATTTTTTATATCTTTTATTGAAATTTTTCCCCTTTTAAGTTCAAAATTCACCCAAATTGGTTGTAAAACCCAAATATTTTATAAAATAGTTCCTTAAAAATAAATTATTTCCTTCATAGCTTTCTTTACAAACATCACTGAGATTAAACGAGTCGTGATATACTATTTATATATTATTATTTAATTTAATAGTCATCAAATAGTTGTTGGATTAGTGGGTATGAATAATAATAACGAAATTTTAAAAAAAATTATGGCTTCTAGCTATATAAAATAAACACACTAGTTATCAATTTATATGAAATAAAAATAGAAATAATATGAAATTAAATGATTTTTTTCTACAAAAAATTTAATGTCTAAAATGTGTTTTTATCTTATTAAATTATTCTAATCACTATTTGTGATTTATTTTAATGAAATTTAAATATTATATATTTAATAAAACCATATTTTAATGACTTTTCTTTAAAAAATTTATTTATTAATCAACCATTTTTTTTTGCATTGTGCATGCATATATTGAAAATAAATTTATTATTATTATTATTATTTAATCTTCAAACATTTATCTCATATTTTAAATTAGGATATTAATATTTTTCTAATATTCCACTTTGAATTTTTTCATAAAATATAGTAACTATTCTAAATTATTTTCACCTCAGTAATGGTGAAATGTGTGTAACAATGTTAAAACATTCAGAAAAGGATTTAAAATTACTCCAAAACATCTATTTATATTACTTTATGAGTGGATTTATATTATCCTCATCCCAAAAAATAATATATGGAATCAAATTCTAATTTTCCCTTTCTTTTGACCATTATTTTATTTTAGAAAAATTAATAATACAAAATATCACTCTCTCTACATTAGTAACTAAAAATTTTAATTATAAAGATAAAATAGTGGATATGGTTGGTAATAAAATTTTAATTAAATTGGAATTAATTTTTCCCATTAGGGTAGAAAAAATATTTTTTTAGTAATTGAAAAAATACCTAAAATTTATAGGCAATGTCGAAATTGTAGCTGTTCAATTATTAAAAAAATAAAATAAATTCTTTTTAATGATATAATGTATTAATATGTTGTTGAATTATTTTTTCTATCAAAAATTGAATCTGGTCTCCATCAAAACTAGAACTCTAACAGGCCCACAATAAGGCTCATAGGGCGTTCCTGATCCCCGAGGGCTGGCACAAGTGCCCAGGATTCATAAAATGAGTACTGGGAATGATTTAACCAGGTTTATAATCTTTAAACCACAAAAGAATCCAATAAAACAAATCTGTATTATTAAAACCAAAAATCTTTTACAAAAATTCAGAACTGAATTAAATTTTTTTAAAACAACTCAAAAATACTATAACAAAGTTACAAAACCAAAATGAAACGGCCCAATAACCTTCATGGCATGGGGCACTGCCCTTAAGCCATCTCTACAAGACTTCACCACCAAGGACCTGCTTGAAACCCGTACCACTGAAACTAAAAAAATTATACCCAACCTACGACAACAAAAATAACCTAGTCTACTTACACACAAGGGAGTAAGTATTGTGGGAGCCAATTCCTATTAGGATACCACCACTAGAATATTTTATGTGATAAACATTCAACGATGAAAAGCTTGCATGTTTTCATAAACAGGAAAAGTGAGTTACAATTTCTAAAAGATGCAACAAAAAAATTAAAACAATTTTCAAGTGGGATATCATTAAGAAGAAACACATTTAAAAATAAATTAAACACTAATTAATTCTTCATCCAAATATACCTTATACTGATTGTAAACACAAATCCACTAATGATCACAAGAAATAGGAAATAACCACTAGGAACTAGCTCATTTTTGGTCCCAGGTACCTCATATCTTAGTGAGAATAACCATCACAAATATCTGTTCTCGTGCACGAGCCACTTTTAGGGAATATACCCATAACCTAGTTTTTCCCAATCATCGTAATCATAGTTTACTTACAATTGTTAGTGACAATCTTGCAAATCGAAACTGAGGTCAAACCCTATAGATTCACTTGCATACTAGTACATGTCCACCCACCTAGATACCTGGTTTTTCCCTTTGTGCTAAAACAAGTTCAACAACTCAATAATTACAATTTTCACATGAAAAAATCATTTCCAAAAAAAATTCACCAAACAAAGCACATGTATACCACACAATTCTCAAAATTCCACTTTTAAATTCAAATTGATTTTGAAATTCGACTCACACCAAAATAGCCCCCAACACTTTTCACATTTCATTAACACGTCCAAAAATCCATTAAACAATTTTGATAAACCATTCCAAAACATTCTAACACACATAACATCCCACTCAAATATCTTATAATACCTCTTTCATCAACAAAATTCATTTTTCACAACACACTCACACAAAACAGCCTACAACCATGTTTGGCAGCTCTCATTCCATTTTCTAAAACATTTCAACACATTATAAAACATTATAAAAAATATTTTAATTCATAAATAACCAGTATAATTTTATAAACCCATATAAGGTGTTCAAAACAACCAAACATAACATATACACCCTTTCAATAACTTTTGTTAACTAAACAAAACATTCAGAATTTTTGTAAAAAAATCTCAAGGGGTGTAACTATGTCTTGCAAAATAAACGCATTTCAAAACCCACATTTAAGACCAAAACCATACCAATTCCAATCCATAATATAATTTGAAGCCCTATATACATTTATAAAACCACTTTAAAGGGTTATAAAATAACCTTGAATAATACTACAAATGATACAAATTAAAACACACATTTTCATAAAATGATCACAAGATGTATAACAATGCTTTACACATAAAACTTATTCAAAATCATTTTTTTGGACCACATGACACTAAAAAAGTACCAACCAGAATTGGCTGGCCAAACAAGATTTAGTAAAAAAATTCCATATGTTACAAAATACACCCAAATAATACCCGATGAGTCACACATGAAAACACTTAATTTCATGTTAAAAAGAAACTATAAAATTTAACACTTAACAAAATCAATCCAAAATAGTTATCGCACCACACCCAAAATATGAGGAATAATCAAAAATTTTAAATAGAGAAATATAACTCATCAATAGTTGGTTACATTTGGAACCGCCTTCCTTTTGAGTAAAAACCCTTGAATCTTGGTACAAAACCTCAACTGCACCTCTCCAACACCATAAGGTAGTGAAAATGAACCCTAAACCATAATATTTAACCAATATGCCCCCAATAAAACCCTATATATGAACCCCAAATTCTGGAAACTCTATAAATTTATGAAAGGGGGAAGAAACCCTAAAGAGAAGGAAGGGATTGAATAGAGAAACATTTACCAAAAAATCTTGAAAAAAACGACCCAAAATCCACCATAATCTAAATTTTAAAACAACTAAAAAATAAAGGTCATTTAGGGGAAGAGTGAGGTGATCATTTAGTAAATGGAATGGGAGAAAGAGTAAAAATAGAAGCAGTTATGAAAGGTTCAATTTAACTCTTCAAATCTGGGTGGTTTGTGAAAGCTCGAGACATTTCTCCCAATTTCGCGATTCTATTAAGCTCCAAGTTGGTGGAGTAGAAAATGGGGGTGCGTCTTAGGTAAGTGGTCTCGGGTGGGAGTCCAAATCACTGAAAAAACATAAAATTAAAAAGAGTTATTAAAGATATAAAATAAGTTTTTTAATATAGGAAATGGGATTTCAAGAAGGCTCAATCCACTAAATAAAAACTAAATTCCACCATGATTATAGATTTCCAAATTTTCCAAATTAATTGTGTGGTTCTCATAGGTCATGGGAATAAATTTAGGAATTAGAATAGATAAAAAAATTTAAAAAATGTATGATTTATAAAGGAATAAAAATTTATTTTTAAATATGTTATTGGGCTCACGGTTCGGCCCAATTCCTGAAATCTCATCCATTCTTCCATAAAAGGTTGAAAAATCCCAAAAATAAAGCATGAATGCAAATTAAATGAAATTTAACTTTAAAATAAGTCATGTATGTGAATATTCATCCGACCATGAAAACATTCCATCATCGAAAATCCACGTCAAGACCATATAAAAAACCAAACTCAACTAATAAACCAAGATGTTCTTCTTTGCGATGCTTCGCCCCCAATGGCCAAAACACCTCCAGTGATCAATTAAAGAAGGATTAATCTCAAAACCCAAACATAACCCATTTACCATAAATGATCAATCACATTCATACATTATACCAACATAAAACTCCTCATACACAATCTGAACAAGACTCAAGCAATTCACCCAAATGAACAACAACTTAGAACAAGGTTACAATTACCTTACAATAACTAAACCATTGGGTGCTCTCCAATCCTAACATTTACTCATGAAATATAATGGTAGATAGATATTTTTGAATGAGAATACCTACTACCAAGACAAGACCATGGATAAATGTAAACTATTGGTATGGGGAACACAAATAGGCACCCCACCATAAGAGGCAACCTATATTTTTCCCGGACCGAAGCAAGACACTAATAGGGGGAGGCCTGAACGGATTCCCTAGTATAAAGGGTAAAATTACATTAAAATTTTAAGATGTAATATACATGAGAATCATTGTGGGTCTCCACACCATAATAACCAACCATCTTAACTGACTAGCATGGATGGACACAAAAACACCGAAAAACAATTACAGATTTTAGAAGGGCACAGGGATAGTCCACACGGTTTGGGAGACTAAGCAATAATTTTTATGATCATTCTTTCTACATGGCTTCCTAGAACACAGACACAACTAATCGTGCACAAACTATGTTCTCAACCATGAAGACCTCAGAGGTTTATTCTATTCCCATCATTTATAATAAGGATATTACTTTGTACAAGGTTTTAAATTTCCATGGGAATTCCCCTCACTATGAGCCAACTTCTCTCAGAGACATATGGTTGGAGATCAATGATTGAAGTATCTTTGGCCCCACAATTAGGCATTGGAACCCCATGAATGGGAATTATTCCATCGGTTCATCCAAACAGTACACCATAATCCCCGATAAGATTTCCAAGACATAACACATTCCAAAAACACATTACCCTAACCAGGTATTTCAAAAAAACAATGTCTTAGAAGATGAACACACATCAAACCTTGTTTCTTCGGGTGAGAAACAATAGAAGTAATTAACACCTATAATGACCATCCTCTAAAATAGACGATTTTGTAGTTTTTCCTACGGATTCATTCTCCCAAAATAACAGAGACACTCAGAGAATTTAAATACATTCACCATTATAGTCAATCGAGCACATAACATAACAGGGAATCACCGAAAATGAACATTTTGACTGATATAAACAATGCCTGGAGATGGGCCTTATACAAAATCCTAAAACAATACATAAATCTAGAAAGTGGCCTCAAATTCCTCTCATGACCATATTTACCACACTAGTTTCTTAACGATAACTCATACTTCTGAGGGACTATGAAGGACAAAGAGGACCTCTTAGACACCATCCATATACTCATCCTTTCTAACAACCCCAAACCACTTCCTCCTTCGGAAATTCAGGAATCCTAAGAAGCTAAGGTCTCTTTCAACCTTCCATAATCACTCTCTCTCTATAAGAGGATACACCAAACTAGGAAAGGAAAGGGTGTTGACTCAATCTAAAGAGGTCAAAAAAATGATTCCTTATATTGATAAACTGGAAGATTTTCCCATGGAGAAACAATCTGAATCACACTTCAGTTATGCATTAACCCTTAATGGGAGCATACCTTATCCAACAAGAGAACCCAAGTACCCAACAAAGATTTTCCATTGTCCAAGACACACCACAAACCAGATTCAAACACATAAAGGGATCCACTATAAAGTCCTCCAAAACCATTTATCAGAATAGACCACTAACCATCCATTCAACACAATTTACCAACCAAACACAATCCCAAAACATAGTTCAAACCGAAGGGGTTATTGGACTCAAAACATCCCACAAAATAAACATTTTCAAAAACCCAAAATACACACAATCCTAAACTATTAATAAAGAGATCATGTGTTTCCTTTAAAATCATCTTTTTATAAACAAACGGTTCAGCAGTTAGCATATCCACCATTGGTACCCCAGGGTTCCCACACATGATATGTTTCTGTTCCACACTGGGCACCCTCCTCATATCCATCTCGAAACTCATCCAGTCATTCCATTAACCATATATCATCTCATATAACCCCATGCATGTGGTCTCTCTAGAATATACCAATAGGTAATATAAAAACTCATTACAATTTTCAAAACCAAAACAATCAACAAGAACTTCCTTTTTCTCAAGACCACTAACCACGAAATTGAACCCAAATTACCCCATTAAAAAACTTTTTCATAAAGGCACAATAATTCCATTGAAAACCCAATTTCAATTTGTTCACATCAATTTCAAAACATCACATCCCATTAAAAATACTTTTAATAGTTTTGAAAACACTATTGGAAACACTTTTTCAAACCCCACCTTGACATAGTTCATGCTTTCAATAGAGGTGAAAAAACACCATTTTCCATTCCAATAAAATTCTGAATATTCAGTTCCACCATTCAATAAACCAAAACATTCCCTATTTATTTAAAAATCACTTCACAAAAACTCTATGCTTCGTAAAACCAAGACACATTAAAACCAAAGTTCCAAGATTTCAAAAGAAAAGCACAAAACAGTGCAAGAGGAAACTAGATTCACTGGGTGACTTGGAAATTTGGTTGGTGGCCATATTCCAATCACATTAACATCAAGGAGAGTGTTCTAGGGAATATCCCCAGCTCAACATGGCTTTCTAAGAGTTTTGAGCTCACTGATACCATTAACCCAAATCACATTTCATTTCCCCTAATCATCATCAAACGAGGAAAACCAAAGACTTAGATAAATACCTAATTATCCTAGAAACAAGAGTCCCATTATGAGATGTGGTGATAAGGAACACTACCAATAAGTAGAATACCATGTCTTCAAATTCCTAACTCCAGAATATCTTGAATCTTTCCCAAATAACTTGACCGAAACAGTTAACCTGAACCTCCTTTGATACCTTTTTGTCTTGAACCGAATCTGGTCGACATCAAAACCGGCACCCAACCCAGCCCGCAACAAGGACCAAAGGTGGTTCCTGATCCCAATGGGCTAGCACAAGTGCTTGGGTATCATAAAATGGGAATTGGGAACTATTTATCCGAGTTTATAAACATAAAACCACAAAATAATCCAATAAAACGAATTTGGAATTTTCAAACCAAATAATCTTTTACAAAAAATTTAAAAATGAATTAAATATTATAAAACAACTCAACAAGAGTATAAATAAAAGTTAAAAAACCAAAATTAAATAGCCCAAGAACCCTCATGGTAATGGGAACCTCCTTCAAGACACCTCCAAAAGACTTCACCACCACGGACATGCTAGAAACCTAATCCACTAGAACTAAAATAATTGTACCCAACCTACGACAACAAAAATATCCATGTCTTCTTACACAGAAAGGTGTAAGTAAGGTGTGATGAAATTCCTAGTAGGATATGACAACTAATAGATTCCATGTTATAAACATTCAAAGACGAAAAGCTTACAAGATTTCATAAACAAGAAATGCTAGTTACAATTTCTAAAAGATGCAATGTAAAAATTAAAATAGTTTTCAAACGAGCTATCATTAAGAATAAAAAAATTTAAAAATAATGTCAACACTACAAAATTTTCCTGCCAAACAATCCATATAATGATGGTAAGTACAAAGTAACTAATGAGCACAAGAAATTGGAAATAACCCCTATGCACTAGCTCGTTGTTGGTCTAAGGTACCTCGTATCTCAGTGAGAATAACCATCACAAATATCAATTATCGTGCATGAGCCACTAGTAGGGAACCTACCCATAACCTAGTTCTCCCAAATAATCATTATCATAGTTTAGTAATAGTTATTTGTGTCAATCTTGCTAAGTGAAACTAAGGCCAAACCCCACAGATACGCTAGCATACTATTAGACATCCACCCGCCTAGATACCTGGGTTTTCCCATTGTGCTCAAACAACCTCAACAAGTCAGGAAATAAACATTGCACATGAAATTATCATTTCTATATAAAAATTTCACCAAAAATACCACATTAATACCACATAAGTCACAAAAGTCTACTTTTCATTCGAATTGATTTTGAAATCCGACTCACACCAAAATAGACCAAAACACTTTTCACATTTCATTAACACTTCCAAAAAACCTTTAAAAAAATTTATAAATGATTACAAGATATTATAACTCACATAACATCCCACTCAAATATAATATAATACCTCTTTAATCAACAAAATTCATTTTTTCCAACACACTCACACAAAACAGCCCACAATAATTTTTTTGCGACTCTCTTTACATTTTCTAAAACATTTCAGCACTTCATAGAACAATATAAAAATATATTTGACTTCTTAAATAACCACCAAAGCTTTCAAAGACCAATATTAGGTGATAAAGTCTCCCAAATAGTACATTTACACTCTTTTACCCTGATTTTTCAACCAAACAAAACATTCACAATTTTCATAAAACAAACTCAAGTGGTGTAACTATGTCTTGCACACAAAACAAATTTCAATACCACCATTTATGACCCAAACCATACAAATTACTATCCAAAATAGAATTTTCATCCATATATCCATTTATAAAACCACATTAAAGTGTTATAAAATAACCATGAATAATACCACAAGAGATACAAATGAGAACACACACTTTCTTAAAATGATCTCAAGAAGTATATCAATGTTTTACACATCAAACCTATTAAAAACCCATCTTTTTAGGACAACATGACACAAATACATAACCAAACCATTATTAGTAGGCCATACTATATTTAGTAAATGAATTACACAAGTTATAAAATACACTCAAATAATAACCCATGAGTTACACATGAAAACACACATATTCATGTTTAAAAGAAACTATAAAATTTAACACTTTACCAAATCAATCATAAAAATTTATCACACCACACCCAACATATGAGAAATATGAAAAATGATTAAATACATAATTGTAACTCATCAATAATTATTTACACATGGAACCACATACCTTTTGAGTCAAAACCCTTGAATCTTGGTGTGTAACCTCAACTCGACCTCTGTCACACTAATAGTAAGTGAAAATGAACCCTAAACCATAATTTTTAACCAAACATATGCCAAATAAAACCCTAGCTAAGAACCCTAACATCATGTACACTCTATGAATATATGAAATAGGGAAGAAACCTTAAGGATAAGGAAGGAATTGAAGAGAGAAACTTTTACCCAAAACAATCTTGAAGAAAACGACCTAAAATACCCTAGAGTCTGAATTTTAAAACAGAAAAAAATTTATGGGCATTTTCGAACAAGGATGAGGAGATAATTTCGGAACTAGAATATGGGAAAGGGTAAAAATTAAAGATGTTATGAATGGATCAATTTACCTCTTTGGATCTGGGATATTTGTGAAATCCAGATAATTATTTCCCAATATTGAGATTCTATTGACCTCCAAATTGGATGAGGAGAAAATGGGGGTGCTACTTAGGTAGGTGGTATCAGGTGGGACTTGGAATCACCTAAAAACATAAATATATAATGAGTTATTAAAGAAATAATAATTATTTTTAATACAAGAAATGGGCTTTCGAGCAGGCCCAATACCTTAAATAAAAACTCAAATCCACCATGATTATATATTTCTAAATGGTCCAAATTAATTTTATGGTGCTCATAGGTCATGGGATGAAAAGTATAAATTAGAATAGACATAAATTGTTTAAAATTGATGGAGTTATAAATGAATAAAAATTTATTTTTAAATCCATAATTGGGCTCTCGGTTTGGACCAATTCAAGAAAACTCACCCATTCCTCTATAAAAGATTTAGAAAACCCCAAAACAAATAATAAATGGAAATTAACTGAAATTTAATTTTAAAATAAGTCATTTATGTGAAAATTTCATTATAATTTTAAAAAAAATATGACATATTATGAATTTTTTAAATTATTAGATTTGAATTTCATGGCTTTTATATATTATTTTATTTCAAATTATATGAATAGTGTTAATATAAAATTAATGATATCTTATGATAATTAATAAGAGGACAAGTAGGATAAGAAATGGTTAAAAATTTCTGCATTTGGATATTTATGAGAATCTTTTGACATTATAAATAAAATAATAACTCATTAATATTTAAAAAAATTAATAATTATTTATTTGATTAAAATGGTGTATTCAATTGGTTAAACAAAAAGTTGTGGTTTAAAATGAAACCTAAAGCTTTATTTACTTCATTTGATGATGATATTTTAAAAATCTGCTATTTATTCCAATATATGTCCATTATTAATCATTTATCCAAAAACATACATAATTATATTTAAATATTTTTTGTAATTTGAAGTGTTTCATTTCTATCCCTTGTAAAGAGAAACCCTTACTCTATTTTATATAAAAAAATTGAGGTAAATATCTTTTCCAACCTTATAAAGTTAAATTCCATAATTACTTATACAAAAATTAGTTGTTTTTTATTTATAATATACTACTCAAGGGTTATATAATTATGTGTATAAGGGTTATCTAACGAAGAAGAGCTAATCGTATTAACAATCCTCTTCCAAATTTTGTCTTCATATATCTAGTTCAAATATATATTATTAATCATAAAATTATTACATGAATATCTTAATTATACAAAATTTATGATATTAAACCACCATTATCAACCATTGTTTCCCTCCAAGAGTAAGTTAATGTATTGATTATGTGCACATGTTCACTACCACCTCTACATAGTCATACAATTCATTTTTCATCATATTTTTTTTGAATGGTGTTATGATAAGTTAAATGCATTCAAATTTTATATATAAAATTATTATGTTCCGATAATAATAATATCATATCTACTTTCTTACCTTTCAATCATATTTAGAATGATAATGGATCTTATGCGTACATGTGGACTACCACCCCTACAGAGAAATGTCATTAATTTTTCATTTATACTATACAATGATTGTAATAAAAAAAATTAATTAATATATAGAAGATTAATAATATAGTATTTATTATTTGATGGAAAATTGTTGTCTTTATTTCTTTCATTCCATTAGAATAAAAGTGAAAAATCTGTTCTTATTTTCCTACGACCTATCATATATATCAATGAAATAATTCGTTTTTCTTTATCTACCATTAATGGATGTTTATAAATATGTACATAGTAATTATATATTATATTAATATCATAAATAATTTTTTTAATAATGAAACCATAATCTAAGAACAATTTTTAAAACTACCAAATAGAAATTCTCATGAAATATGAAACAAGAAACAATCAAAATCAATGGTTTTAAAAATTGGATTAATATTAAATTGGTTTAAATTTTTTTTATTAGGTCATGTTTTATACTTTAATTGGGTAAATAAATCTAATATATAATTTAAATAAATATTAATTTATTAATCAATGGATAAAGACCCATCAAATAAATCTAAACATGATTTATGACATTAATGATGAAATCTCATTCTTTATTGGGATTTTCAATTATCATTCATAAAATCATTGAATTTAAAGATCTATCCCTAAAAAATATCATGAATTATATAATAATATAATAATATAATAATAATAAATTTTTTCCTTTCTTTTTTCCAACATTAAGTACATAATTGACCAAAAGTAAATGTTTCAATGAAAACCTGCTATATTTCTATATTGTCTTGAAAATTTTTGTTTTTACAAATAAATGATTTTGTATAATGATTTCAAGGGTGTTTTTAATATTATATAATGATTTATTAAAGTCATTTATACCTATTAATTTATTTTGTAAAAAAAATTAAAAATGAATCTTCTTGTGATTTTTTGAGTGATATGCATTTGGTTTTTTTTTGAAATTGAGAAAGGAATATTTGATTAAACCTATTTGAAATTGATGAAATTTCAAAAAATCATGACCACTTATTTTTTTATAGAATAATTTATAGGTATTTTAGGTAGTATTATAATTAAAAAAATTTAGTTATTATTTAATATTAGTGTATTTAGAAAAATTGAATTTTCCTCAAGAATTAATATATCGATATTTTAAATGAAATTTTCATCTATAATTATTTGGACCAAGATTGATGGATATGGATTTATGTAGGATGTAAGAAGTGGATAGCGGTAGAAGAAGTTTTTGAATGTCATTTTTATTATTATTATGAGTTATCACATCATTTTGAATGAATTTTTATTCAGATAATGTCGTACTGGACTAAAAAGAACAGAAGAAAAGTTTGTAAGAATGTTTATCCATTATTGTTTATTGTAATGACAATTTTTTATTAGTGATGTTTTTTATAAACTGATAATATTTCTTGAATCATGTTTTTGAAATAATGTGAGTCGTTATATTGAATTGAGAATGTATTTCAATATTTTTGACACAAAATCATTAAATGGTTTTTTCAAAAAAAAAGGTTCTCAATTGCATGAGTTATCAATATTCATTGTATTTGTTATTTAAAAATGAAGGGAGAGAAAATGTGTTTCACATATTATGACAGATGATGATTTTTCGATATAAATTTTTTAAAGATCATTTAAATATCATGATATAGGTTTGAGTTTGTGGAAGAAGTGGAAAATATGAATTTCTCATTTTTATATAGTTAAATGTTTCAATAAGCATATCATATGTGTCAGATGTATCAGAAAATGATATTGTTTATTAGATGGGAGATAGTATTTATTGATATTAGATGTTTTGAAAAAGTGTTTATCGATTGATACATTAGATGGTATGATCCATAAGATGAAACATTTCATCAGATAAATCATCAGTTACAGAGATTTAAAAATGTTAATAGTGTTGTTGATCAATCAGATAATTGGACAAGTTACACCACTCATACATTAGGATTGTTATTTAACTAATCCATTAGTTGAATGATGACTTTGATAATATATTGGATGAATAATTTCTTCAAATGTAGAATAGTAGATAATCTATGTGATTTCAGATGGAGTGTAGTTATTGTGTATACTGAAGCAGAGAAGTATTTGGAACTAATGAATCAGAAGTGTTCAAGTACTGATCTATCAGATGTTATAAAAACAATATATAAATAAATTTTAATGTGACATAAATCATCATTGTGACATCATAATGCGATTTATCTTTAGTTGGATCAGAATTTGAGCTAATAATTTTTTTAACTGGGTCTTGAGTCATCAGACAATAATTGACACAACTCCATCATATGAGTATCAGAGACCAATACATTAGATATATGTTGAAAAAAATAAGTCATCAAATTCTATGATTCATCAAATAATATTTTTTCATTTTGTGGAAATGTTGTACATAAAATAAAAGTTGTTGAAAAGATGAATTTTATTTATGTTTCACCAAGATATCTATTTGGATTGGAAGTATATAGTTGTTCTAACAATATATATTGTATAATATTTTCATCCCTTTTGATGAATTGTAATATAATGTCTTCTATTGATCATTTTTTTAATCAGATTGGGAAAATAAGAATGATAAATAGTTTTCTTGTGATATTTTTTGGCCTATAAATTTTCCAGACTAAGCACGTAAGAAATAATTTTTTTGGGGAGGTTATGAAACATGTTGTTCTAGAGAATTCATGGAGGTTCAACGAGAATCCATAATAGTTGATAATCCTAGAGAAAAATTCAATATGGACTTCAAATTTAAAAAAAATTAGTCCTTGTATTTTTTTTGTTTTATATCAGGTTGGGTTTCCACTTTATCTATTTATAGGGAACCTATAAATTGAGGGAAAAGTACTATGTACTCTAAAATTATTCTTTTTTGGGAGAGAGTGTGAGAATAAAAATTTATTAGGATATATTATTAGAGAGTGGTATTAGTATATAATTATCTTAAAAAGCATTTCTAGGTAGAATAATTGTACAAAATACATTGTGTTTATCGTTTTATGTATCCTACCGAGTAAACAGACTGACATTTATAGGAAAACAAACAAGTGGTTGAGTTAGTTTCTTAAAAATCTATTTAAACAATTTTATGAAATTAAAAATTAGACTAGTAAATTGTAATTATCATTAAGAATATGTTTTTAAATGAAGCCTATATAATTTCTTCATACCTTCTGATGTGTAAGAATGTGAAGATATTATTTCCTCAAAAAGTACAATTTTTTAAGTAGAATGGTGACATGTTTGGAACCAAATAATGAGGGTTTATAAAATTCATACAAAAACATATTTATATCATTCAAACTTATTAATGTAAATTAAATATTGTATTGATCTTTGATCTAAATAAGTGAATGGTCATTCCATACATGTTGTATCCATTAAAAGTATCATTATCTTGTGGATTGTGTGGTATTTGATAACATCCAAACCATGTAGGGGAGTATATATCCATATTAAGTAGTGATCCTTTTACATACATGTATTCATGTGGATGTGTGAATGAATAATTTTTAGAAAAATGGTAAATCATTAAGAGGAGGTGAAGAATGTTTTTCAATAAAGATAACATAAATGAAAAAGTATAAATGATTTATTCCCTTCCCCTGTCAGTGATTATATTGATATTAGATGGGAATTTTTAATTCATATAAGAGAGAGATGCCTTTTTTACTATATGATTCTGTTTTTGTAGAGAATTTGTTATGTAGACTATGAATTTTGTGGATAGTAAAGGTATTCTGGTATTTAATAGAAAAAACTATCATATATGGAATGATTGAATTCATCCCATTATAATTCATCCTTGGTAATATATTAGTATGTTAGTTTATATTTATTTCCTCCTCTTATTGATAATTTCACCATAAATATATAGATAAGTGGAGAATATAAAATTATAAAAGTGATAATGAATTAATTACACTCATCAAATTATAAAATTGAATTCATTAGAGTTAAAGGATTTTCAAATGCTATTGGTATCTAGGATACTTTTCCAAATATCTATGATTACAACATGAATGTGAGGAAATAATAGTATCAAATTTGGATGTTGAAGTACAAATTTATCAAAATGTGTGACTAGGAAAATATTAGTGCCTTTTTGACGTGGGAAAATTATACTATTAACACTATTAGCTGTCATCATGAAAAGCTCGAAGATTAAAACATTGTTTGAAATATTATATAAATTATTAATGACTAGGATGATTTCAAAGATTCATAGTTTTAAGAAAGAGACACTAAAACTCTATCTCTGGATAATCATGATAGTAATGTCATTACATATTAAATTCGATGGGAGAATGTTATGAAAAGAAATTAAAATGTTTATTGTGAAATTTACATTAATTTTATAAAACATGGGAAATCCATCAATGTTCCTGAATATGAAGATTATGGTGATTATGAATCCTAAAAGTTGGTTAATTATAATTTTTTTGAATTATTGTGATTTATTATACAAATTTGATTATTCGTATATGAATTTTCAAAAGGTAATATACATCTAAAATGTTTTAAATGTGGTGTTTTTGGGAGTGTTTTCTGAAATTTTTCCTCAACGAAAGAATATAGATGATTGAGATAAATATGAATGAATTATGGAAATATCCATGAATAAAAATATTGATGAATCAAGATCCTATTCAATAGTAATGGATAAGAAAATATCCAAATAAAAACATAGATATTTATGTCTAATGGGGATAACGATTTTAATAATGACATTGAAAATGAAAAAATCAATGTAATTTCTAGTGAAAATCTATTTACCACAATAGTTAAAGATAAAAAGTATGAAATAATTTTTATAAATATGAAGATACTCATTATTTTCTTTCACAAATGATAGTTGAAAGAGTTTCTTATAAATATTAAAAAATAATAATAAAAAACTGATATGTTGAAAAAGGAATGGTATACTATGATTATTGAGGATTTATTTATTTAAGAGAAATATAAGAAGAATTAATATATTTATACCTTTAATAAGTCTTTTGAAATGTAAATGAATATAAATGAACATTTTGAATTGATGATAAATTAAATGGATGATGTGCGGGGACTTTTAAAAAAAACATCTTTAAATCTGATTAGGGAGTTTGATGTTTCAAAAACTCTATATCTATAGTATGTGAGATTCATGGAAATTGTGAACATGAGAAAAATCAAAAAATGTAATCTCCGAAGGGTGAAAAAATGTTAAAGATCTTATAATAATAATTAATCTGATAAAATCTTGATTGTTTCTAAACTATCAATGTTGAAAATTCATATGATTCTAAAATTTCAAATTCCAAAATAGGTTATACCACTACATCTGGTTTTTTAGAGTTCAGAGAAAACAGGAATTGGAGACATATATTAAGGGTGAAATCTAGTATTTTGGATATTAATAGAATTTTAATCAAAGGTAATAATGATTCTCAAAACATGATTACAATTTTAGATAATAGTGAAGTTAGAAAGGAAAATATTTTCTTTATGGATAATTCTGGAATTTTATTGGTTTTAAAAATATCAAAAATATATCCTCGTTCAATCAAAAATAATAAACATGCTCCATGAGTTATAGAAAGATATGTTTGAGGGGAATAAAGTCCTCTAAAATAAAGAATTATAAGAAAAGTGTCTTGAAATTTGGAAGTAGTATCCCACCACTTGAGACTATTTTTGATAGATGTTTAAAGCATATAAATATTTCTAATGTGTGTCCTATTTTGTTACCAACACAATGATTTAAAAATTTAATTCTAGAAACATGGATTTGAAGTAAGATACTGGCAATAAAAATGATGTTATTATTGAAATAACTATCAAATATAAAAATGATAAAAACCCTATATTATAGATATTGGTTTCTATTCACATATGAAATTATATTTACATTTATTTAACAATGTAAAATACATCAAATAAGTAATATTTAAGTTTTTAAATGATAAATAACTCATAAAAATGGTTCTAGATATTCTATTATTTGGGAATAAAATTTTAAATCTAAAATGGTCATGTTTATTGATGGGTCGAAACACAACATGATGAGTGTTTCACAAAATTTTGATAATGGAAATAATTTTCTTTGTATATTTTTCTTTTTTTAGTGAAAAGTGTTAATAGATGAAATCATTATACAAGAGGCCAATATAAAAAATGTAATTTTATCAATTTGGTGATGTAAAGAATTAATTTTATCTATGAATAATGACAGCAAAGTTGATATGACATAAAATTCTAGGATATATTTTTCATGTAAATTTTTGTTAGTTATCCGATTGAGATAGTGTTTTTTGATATTTGAAATATGTAAATATAAAAATATTAGTGTAGTTCAATTTATCAGACTTGGAAGATTACAAATTTGCTGCATAATAAATGTTCAATTCATTCAATGTATCCCATGGAACTCATTCATTATAATATTTTTTGTCTAATGAATAAAAAATCCACTTTCATAGATAATTACAAAAAAAATTCATTCATAATTTTTCTCAAATTAATTTTCTTATGAAATTGATACATAAATTGAAAGCATTTTTTCAATATTTTTAGAACAATAGTGTAAAAGGAATGTTGATATTTTTTAATGAATTTGTGAACAAATAATAATGGTGAATACAAAATTAATTAATTTAGATATTATCTTGAAAAAAATGGAAGTAATCAGGATTTCAGTGCACCTTACACACCACAAAAAATTGACCTAATTAGAGGAAGAATAGATGTTTTGTGTAGATACTACATACAATGATAATTGAACATGGTATTCTCACTACTTCTGATGAAATGAAATAAGTTCAACATTTTAAATTCATAATTATGGTTTCTACATACCAATTTGAAATATGACTCCTTATGAAATGTTTTACGATGATACTCCATGTTTGGAACACTTAAGTATGTTTGAGATTCCTTGCATCATATTGAACAAAGGTAAAAATATGGTAATAATTAATAAAAGTGGAACTGATTGTTTTTTCTTGGATATGCTCAAGTTGGTATTGGATTTCGATGCATTAACAAATATTAATGAAACATAGTATATTATTTTGATGTAATATTTCTTGAATAAGTTGTGGAATATGTTTCACAAATGTATGAAATGATGATGATAAAGAACATGAAGGAGTTGTTTATAAGAATAATGAAAATTATTCCAACAATGGTGATTCCTTGTGCATAGAAGGAATAGAGTCAATAATCTATAGTCATGAGGAAGAACTTCATACATCTAATACTAGGATAATGAAACAAGTGAATATACAAAACATAATTGGTGATCAGTGGAAAAAGTTATAATAGGAATTACATCAAATATTGTATCGCATACAACATTATATTAAAAAGTTAATCAAGAAAATTTTAATATATCTTTTAGGAAATAAAAGTGGATTCATGTGATGATTGAAATGATGCCTTTGATTGAGAATAATGATATATGGAAACTCTTAACACACCAAATGACAAGAATGTGTTTAGTTTGAAGTGATTATTATGATTCAATTTTAATTAATATGGTGAAGTGGTCTGAACCAATGAAATTGTTGTCTAAAAAGGTTACTGACAAATTGATGGAGTTGATTTTGATTACAATGTTTATCATGTTACCAGGTTGGAATCAATTAGAATACTTCTTTAATTTATTACAAAATATTGTTTTTAATTTTTTTCAGATTGATTTGATATCCAAATATCTTAATGGAGAACATGATAATGTAATTCATGTTGAACAATTATGTAGCGTTATTATTGGAAAATATTAATGTTATATGTGAAAGTTGAAGAATTAATTTTATTGTTTCATTGAGATATTTTAATTCATAATTGGATAACTACATAAGAAAGTTTAATTTCACAAATAAAAGAGTTAATAGTAATCCTCTAATATAGGAAAATTATTTTGTTTATTTTATAGTAAATGTTTATGTTAATAATATTATATTTGATATGAATTCTAAAATAAATTTTGAAAAGTGAAATGAATATATGAATATGTTGTTTCAAATGTCTATTCATAGTGAAATGAAATATTTTCATAGAATAAAAATACCAATAATAAAGAAATAAATATTTAGATCTCAAGGGAAGTTTCTTATGTACCATCATATAAATTTTGGAATAAATAATTAAAAACCTATCTCCATGCCATTTTTGGTGGTATCCAAGTAGAATACATATATAAAAGAAAAAAAGTGGATTATAAAGATTTTTTTAAGTAAATTAAATAATTATTAATTGAAACTACTTCAAGACTATATATCATGTACTATAGTAATTTATAAGTATGATTACAATGTGATATAAAATAATATCATCTATTTGTTATAAAAATAATTATCAAATATATCATATGTACACTATATTTCAGAATACGATATGACAGATCTAGATTAATTGATTTGTCAATATACATAAGATGATTTGTCCAAATGTGTATATGATAGAATATCTAAGTATAGTGGGGTTTTATTTTTGGGAGAAAATTTTCATATATATAATAATATAAAGAAGAACATTTCTAATATTAGAATGACTGAATCTGAATATGTTTCCACCACTCAAACTGAAACACAACATATATGGATGAGGACTCATTTTGAAGATTTGTTAGTTGATGTGATGTTACCAACTCCCATGAGTTTTGATAATCAATGTACTATAAATTTTACAATATATCAGGTAAAACATTCTCTTTCAATATATATTGATTTCAAATATCACATCATAAAAGATCATGTAGAAAATTATGAAATCAAGATAGAGAATTACCCTACTATTGTACAAGGTGTTGAAATTTTCAAAAAAACCTTACCAAAGGAAGCATTTTTCAATCTAAGGATAAACTTGGAAATCCATACTCATTATCCGTATGATTGAAGTATTTTTTATACCACAATTATCATCCCATCATAGGATAGTTTTTTCAAGGATGATAAAACTAATATTTAAAAAATATATCCATTAGTATGTGTTTAACCATTTGTTAAATCATATATTTTTCTAAGTTGTTAAAAGGAGTAATCTATGAACTCGGCTTGTGAGTGTGGGAAATATTGTAACAGTCTATTTATGTTCTTGTAAAGAATCCTTTTTAATAGAAATTTCAATAAAAATTTTAAGAGGGGGAATGTTTTATGTTCAATAAAAATTTCATAAGTCACTACATATGGACATCATGGTTTATCTATCAAAAAATATTGATTACTAAAATGAGTTTACACACAATGTCTTAATTTTTTTTAGTAGTGTTCCATTGCATGATTATAATATATTCATTGATATAGGAACCTTAGCTGATAAAAAATCCTAATGGGAGATTTTTGGGACTATGATAGATGGGTATGGGTTTTCAGATTCTAAAATAATTGGTTGGTAAATGTTTTGTTTGTTTTATCAATTAAAAGAATTCATTTAAATATGGAGGATTTGTTGTTAAGATGAACTAGTACCAAACTCAAAATATTGTATGAAAAAATTTGAAACAAATTCATATGTTTTAGTTTTAGGTTCGGTAGATATTTTCTATGTGATGTTTTTGGAACTCTTATTATATGAAGAATGATGTTTTTAGAATAGGGTTATAATTTATTCCATATATTCAACGTTTTTTGAGATGATTGATTGAAAATCAGAAAATTATTTTCTATGAATTATTTTTACAAAAATTATATGTTATATAGAAACTTGTGATCCATGATTTAAAAAATAAATGACGACAAAATTTGTTCAAAATATTAAGAAAGAAAATGGTAAGATGATATTATTATTCGAAATGTCGTAGATATGTCATGGTATAGGATAGTGTTTTAGTAGATAATTAAAATGAGATTTTTTTGGAATTTATGAATATGTTTTTTTTCCTAGACTTAGATATCCGCAATGAAAATTATTAGAAGAAAAATATGATTATTGTCTATGATCTATAATTTTTTGATGTCCATGGTTTTTTAAAATTTTTGACCCACAAATCAATCTGATGATCGGATCCCTTGGATAAGCCACATCATCATTTGAATCAACAATTTTGGAGTTTTATAATGAAATAATACATTATTTATTGATCATAAAATCTAATAGGTTGTTCCATGGATAGATAAGATAGGTTCTAGAACTAATCCATCAATCAAATGGGGACACTATTAATACATGGAATGTAGAATTCCATCGGAGGAAAAACAATTATAATATCCCAATTTTTTATTGGATAATGAATTTTTTAATATATATTAATATTTATGAATATGATAATCATTTTATTATAAAGGGTATGTATTTCAATGTGATATCTCAATTTTAAAAAATAGGTTTCCTCAAAATCATATGTTTCACACAACATTGAGTTATATAGAAAAAAATAATACAAAAATAATATTATTAACTTAAATGGTAGTTAGCGCCTAGTAGTTGTATTGCATAGAATGAAAAAAATTAACAATATTATTATTTACATATTTCATAAATGTTTTTACATTTATCTCTTAAATTTTAGAAACTTAAAATGAGAATGAATCCAATTTTATGGATAAAATACTCAAATATTTTTAAATGGTGGTTTTATTTTCTTTTAATATAAAACCCTTTTTAAATATTTTTTTATCAATATCATATGTTCTATTTTAAAAACTAAAAAAATTAATTTGATTTGAGATATCAGAATTTAGTTAGGTTAAAAAATTTATTTTTCTGACATAATCTGTATTTTAATGAATAGTGTAAAATACTACATTTTAATTCAGAAATGCATTTTTATCTAATTTTTTTATAGATATATTGTAATTTTAATAAGGTTTAAAGTTTAATTGGATTTTATTTTATAATTTATTAAAATTTTGGTCATTGTAAGTAATTATATATTGAAGGTTTCCATAAACTCATGTCAATATTTTGATAGTTTTTGCCTTATAAGAACCCTCTTTCGTGTTTAGGAATGATTATTTTAAATTAATATCTACCACTTATATTTTTTTAATTTTTAAAAATGGATTAAATATTTTGTATCAGAAGGAAAAAATTTTAGAAATAGTACCCCATTATTTTATGAAATTATGAATAGTAACTGAAGCAATTATTTCACTTTACCATGTTTAATGTGTAAATCAAGAAAATAAGGGTAAAAGAATAATGTTATAATATTATTAAACTACCATAAAACATTTCCTAATACCATTGGATGATATATTTATGATAATTATAATCATTGGGTCGCTTTTATAACCTCATAGAGCCACATGGTTCTGATAATGACCTTTCATAATAATAATTTTAAAGAAAAAAGAAACATAACCTAAACATGTATCTTCTAACTAAAACAATTTTCATATTGTTTATATATATGATTTATTAAACTATAAATACTCATTATAAATATAAATTATTTAATACATTATTATATATTATTTATAATTTATAGAAATTAAATATAAAAAAATTATTTATGACACACTTATGATGAAATGATTACCTTTGTAATGAAATATTCAATTAAATGTTATTATAAAATTTACAATAAAAGTAATTTAGAAATTTTTATGTCATATAAGAAATTTAGTGACGAATATGACATATTATCTTTTATTTTATTATTTTGGATTTATGAAATCGAGTTTTTATGATATTTAAACAATAATTTTCTGAATAGTGTAAAAATTGACATATGTGTGTTTTAAAAAAATGTTATTTTATTAAATTATATAATAGTCCTAAAAATCTATTATTAAGAGAACTATATTATATAATGTTGAAAATTTCCTGAATTATACACTTTTGTTTCTCTTGAAATTTTATAGTTACTATAGTAATCATATATTATGAAAATACATGAATACATGGAAAGAGTTAATATTTTTTACTACGGGTTACAGATAAAATATAAGGTTAATTTTGTAACCTAAACGAATATAAACATATTGGTTGAGAGGATATCGGCCAATACACTTCTTATAATGTAATTATATCACTTTGGAGCTTGAATAATTCTAAAATCAATTTATAATAAATTAATATTTAAAGACATTCCTTAAGTACCCCTCCTCCATCTTGTAAAAGACCACCAACTCTACCCACTTATTCACACCTCTAAACCCCTTTGGCATGACCAAATTCTATTAAAATAAGTTCATAAAATCCCTCAATTACTCCTTGAATCCTTTACTTCGGTACAAGGAAACTCAAAAATACATTTTGGATCAAATCAAAAGAAGTTACCTGATTTTGAGGTGACATCTTCTCTCAAGTTCTTTACCATTATTATCCATCTCTATCCTCTAACATATCTTTATTCCATTATATTTTTACATAATATGTATCTTAAATATAATATTATGTTTTTATACTAATATCTATTCCTAAAATTTACACACCTCTATATTATGGATTTAGAACATATTGTTTCTGTGTACGGTAAACTATTGCCTCAGGAAACAATGATTGTTCATTTTTATCCTACCGCAAATCATAGTGGGATTTATTATGTAATTATATTTCTCTATGATATATATAATATTAATATTATATATATTCTTCTTTAATTTTCATTTATATCATACAATTATTCTTTTCATGTTGTGTAAATATGATAATTTCATTTACGGAGGTGTGGACTACCAAACACTCCAAGTGATATGTATTGTTCATTCTATAAATTTAATTAATAAATGATGGATTTAAGGAACACATGTATCTGATATAACATATATATTATACTTTAATTTTAATATACCTATCTATCAATTAGTTTCATTTATTTAATATCACAATGAAATGAAAGTATCATTCATGCGTACGTACGACCTTCTGTCTCAATGAACTGTGCATTTAAATTCTTAGCTCCAAATATTATAGATTATTATAAATACACACACACACACACAAACATATATATATATTATTTAAATAATTAATAGTATTCTAGAGATGATGTAATTAAGACCATATGAAAAAATTTTAATCATAACATGTTCGTTTTTTACTCAAGTACCAAATATCGACTAATTTTTTGATATAAACACCAATCCTTAAGTAATGGTTAGAACATGGAAATAAGTGATATAAATGGAATATAAAAATAAAAAGGATATAATAAAAGTATAAATTAACTTATATTTATTATTTATGATGATATATAATGAACGAGAGAAGTCAGTCTTAAGGTATAGGACTCTGTCTCAATCTCCTTTCGTTGGGGAATATCTTGATGTTATGCACCATTATTTAAATATAAATTGTATATAATTACCATTCAATCAATATATCAGGAATTAGTATATTCTCATTATAATTATGGTTTTTTTTGTAATTTATCTGCCGAATGATATGTATTAATGAGTTTCTTATGCAGTATAAGATTTCTCAACTTCTTTTTCAATTCAAGTTCTTTTTTCTGTGGTATATTTTGTGTATTTACATTACATGTTCTTATTTTCATTTTATTATATCTATATAATTTATTATGAGTCATTTATGGATTGTAGGTACCTCTCCATTTATTTTTATTGTTTTATAATACCTTGTTTCATATACATTATTCTGTATAATTGTCGTCTCAAAATCTCTCTCTTTTTCTCATTAACATATTTTATTTTTATTATGTGATTTCCTAAATACATTTTATTTACCAGTTTATTCATAGAGAAATAAATATTATTTATTTTATTCTTTAATCAATATTCTTAAAACCCTTTTTTCCTTTTTGATGGATATACATGAAAAAATGATCATGTTTCAAGTAATTTTTTAAACCCCATGATTTTGTTTTGAAACAAATTATTTTTAATATGTATTGGTTATTTATGAAAATTATTATTATTATCTATGTGGACAACCTAGAAATAAATAAATATTAAGGTTTCTCACTGATAACTCTTCTATTAATGGGGTAAATAAATTTATCCCTAGATATGACAAGATATATGATACCTTGGTGAATGACCATAGTATTGTTAAAACCACCTTGGGGATGAACCTTCGTGATATGAATAATTGGCGATAGAAATTAGTTGTATGCTTATGAATTTCAAAATTATGTGTTATAACCACAATTTCATGTTACAATACATGTTCTTATTGTTATGATATTCCCCTTTCTGAGACCTTTATGAAAATATTCTTGTTTTTATATATATATCTCTGGATCTAATGTAAACTGTTTCTCTTGCTTTTACATACTTTTATTTTTGTGCTCATCTATTGTTTTTAAATTTCATTCTGATGTCTTATGATTGGTAAGGGTAATGAATAAGCTATGATGATTTTGTTTGAAAATATTTCTTGAAATGGAACCATCTTTCATTGTAATAGTTTTTTTATAAAAAAATGGATGGCGGGAAGACTTATCAACAATTTAATATTGAGTGTTCATGTAATATTTTTTCCTAATTCTATAAAACACTAGACCTAAAAGATATTTGAGAATAAATGAAAATAAATTCAAGTAATAATAATCTATAATATGATGAATTTATGGTTATGTCTTTATAATTAGTATTAGAGTTGGGTTTAGACAACTTTTGAGATTATGATGTTTTCTTAAGAGTTATGGATATCATATTGGGTTTTTAATTTTGAGGTTGGTCATAATTTGAATGTATTAGATACCCATTTGAGGAATATGTTATGAAAATTCAAGGTAGTTAATGGTATTTTTAGAGAAATTTATTTTGATGTTGTCATGGGTTTGTACTTTTGGGGTTGAAAAATATAATGAATAGAATAACCATTAAGTATAAAACATGTTATAGAAATTCTATGATGATATTATCTCATGCAGGGAGTGTTATAATTATGATAAATTTTTAGAAAAAGACAACTCTTTGGAAGGCTGACAACCTGTCACATCCGGTAAAGTCTTGGGAATTGAACCCACAACTGAAGAGCTACAAAGGCGCATTACCTCAATGGGCCTACGTAAAGTCCTTGGTTAGTGAGAAATTTTCTTTTTAGTTAAATAAACTTATGGATTAATAATTAGTTGAATAAGAGATATAAGATTTATGAAATATATTTCCATAGTATATAGAAATGATTTGGTGATTTTGTGGTAAATATTATTTTGGAATATTTTCTTAGTTTTGGCAACATTATATGATAAAGTTAAATATAACACAGTGCAGTTTTAAAATAGTAAGTTTTTTATTTTTATTTTGGAATAATCTATGTTTTCATTGTGGAATTATGGTGATTCATGTCATTTATAAATGTTATTAACATATTTTGGAGAACATTTGATTAAGGTATTTACTTTTTTGAAAGATAATTTTATAGTGGTCGATTTTATTTAAAGAAAATGTTAAATTTTATATTGGAAGACTATGTCATCAAATCATTATGAATTTTGGGATTTAATGTTAATTTGGACAATTTTGAAAAAATCGTAGACAATTTTTGTTAAAAGAAATATTTAGAACATAGGTATTACTTTTGAATTTTGGATATTAAACCTAGTCCATCTACATATGGAGGATTATTCTTTTGGGGAATATATGATCTTTTACTAACCATTTTGGTTTTTGATAATGTTTCAATACCGGATAAATTGATAGATAATATTTTGTGGTTTATGATATTCTATTGAGGTTTATTTTAGTTCTTTAGGTTTGACCAAGTCATCTGGAATGACCATTTATTTGGAAAAAAATAAGACTATATGGTAATAATGTTTTTAAAGTATGTAACTATACATTACATGTAAGTATGTTTCCTAATGTCCTTAGTCATTATCATAAATAAATTCCTCAATATTAAAAAAAGAAACATAAAAACGTTGTATGTTGACTTTTCTAACTTGGAATGAAAATACATTTTAACCCATCATTAGTTTGTGGTTATTTGATTAATAACTTTCTCCAACTCATGTTTTCTGTCACTCTCTATCCGAACAAGATTGTTAGTTTTTCTTCCATATCCATGTTTTAATATATAAAATACTAGTATTTATTATCTTAAGTGACCATTGTACTTCAATTTATTTATGTTAAAGTGGTAGTTTTTTCCCTTTTTTGATGTGGGGGTTTCAATGAAGCTACCTAGCGTAATTTAAAAATTGAGAGGATGCAATTTCTAAAAGGTATGAAAGATGTAACATCTTAAGTATTTATAAGATAATACACATTCATGTCAATTAATATTTTGGTATATGATAATAATTTTAATTTAATGGGGACACGTCATTGTAAATCGTACTCGACACACAACAACGAGTTTCTTCAAAATCTTATGATGCACACAACATTCAGTTATACCAACAAATAATAATTCAAAAATAATATTATTATTTTATATTTTAGTTAACACCTCGTCATTTTTTTAGTGTGAATAAAAAAAATTAAAAAATTGTTATTTGACATATTTTCTAATTTTTTACCATTAATCCAATTAATTTTAGAGACATAAAATGGGAATGAATCTAATTTTATGCATAAAATACTCTAATATTTATAAATGGTAATTCTATCTTCTTTTTTATGGTGATCCCTTTTCAAATAAATTTTTTCCACATTGATTTGTTATATTTGAAAAAATATAATTCATATTTAAGATAAGGACATAAAAATTTACCTTGGTATAAATTTTTGTATTTTTATTATAAAATCCATATTTTAATGAATTGTGAACAATAGTATATTTTAATTCAAAACGTCCATTTCATCTATTTTAGATGCACCTATAGATTGTACATTTAATTTGTTTTAAAGTGTAATTGGTTGATGTTTTTATAATTTAATATAATTTTTGCCATTAGATGTATTATGACACTGAAATTTCTCATAAACACATGTCAATCTTTTGATAGTTTTTAGTTCTTAAAAACATGCTTTATAGTTTTGAAAACGAATATTAATTTTAATTTATTTTTTTCCAATTATTTATTTTGAAATTATAAAAATGGATTCCATATTTTGAATAATAAGGAAAGAATTGTGTAAATGTGTCCCTTTTATTTTTGGACATTATGAATAATAATGTCGGTTATTATTTCTTTTTTCCATGGTTAATGGGTAAATCATGTAAATATGGGTAAAAATTAATATTATAATAATATAAAATACTCTAAAACGTGTTCTAATCCAATTTAATGAGATATTTCAAACCATGAGAATTGTTGGTTCGATTTTAGGACCCCATGGAGCCACATGGGTGTGATAATGGCCTATTATAATATTTATTTTAAAAAAATGGAAATACAACAAAAACATGTATCTTCTAACTAAAACAACTTTAATTTGTTTTATATATATGATATATTTAACTATAAATACTACTTTTAAATATAAAAATATTTCCTACATCATGATATTTTATTTATAATTTTTTTAATTTAAATATATTTACTATTTATGACACAATGATGATGCAATGAATACCTTACTAAAACAATATTTAGAAACATGATATTATAAATATTAAAAAAATGAAATATGAAAATTTTAGTTACATAAGAATTTTTTGCAGTACAATGACTTATTAACATGGATTTAATGATTTTTTCTAATTAATCAACTTCTTAGGACTTTAACAAAAATCAATTTCTAAATAGTGTCAAAATTGACTAAAACGTGTTTTTAAAACAAATGTTATTTTATTAAATAATTAAAATTTCATAAATACAAAATATTTGGGAAATTAACGTATATAATGTTATAATTTCCATTAAGAAACATCTTTTAGTTCTCTTGGAATTGTATAATAACTATACTAACCATGTATTATGAAAATACATGAAGACATGGTAAGAGTTAATCTTTTTAACTAAGGGTTAAAGCTAAAATATAAGGTTATGTTTTTGAACTAAAGATGTTTAAAACATATTTTTTTTAGAGGATTTCAACCCATCCTCGTCTTAGACCCAAAATATTTCACCTTGGAGATATTATAATTTAAAAAACAGTTTATAATAAAATAATATTTCAAGACATTCAAAATGTTCCCCTCCTCCCACTAATAGAAGGTCGCCACCTATAACAACAATCTAACACCTCTCAAGCCCTTCGGCTCGACCGAAATCTGATTAAATAATATCACATCAACCCTCCATTCCTCCATGAATACATAAATTGGTAATAAAGTAAAATCAAATAATTTTTTTGGCTCAAATCAAACTAATTTACACAATTTAAATGTTACATCTTCCCTCAAGCTCAATTCCTTTATCTTCCTTCTCCAACTCCCTAACCTATCATAATTCCATTATGTTATAAATCACCATTATTCTCAATATAATATTATTTTTTATGATATTAGTTCTACCTACACTTACAAACACCTCCATCTAATAGATTAATGATATACCGCTTCTCTATACGGTCAAGTACTGCCTGACAAAATAATGATTTTTCAATTTTATATTATCACCTATCAAAGTGTACATTATGAAAGATCTATATTTATTTATGATATATATTATATTTATATTATATCTATTATTATGTAACATTCAATTATTATATACCCTAATTCATTTAATGTTATATAAATACGATAATTTCATTTGGGGAAGTGTGGACTGCAGCCCCCTCAAATTGATATGACTCGTTCATATTATACATGGAATGTATAAAAGATTGATTTAATGAAAATATTTAACACATATAACTTAGATATTATACTATAAATTTATTGTACATATTTATCTATTATTTTTGATTTTTTAAATATCACAAAGGAATCAAAGTAGCTTTCATGCGTATGTTTGGTGTACCGTCTCCATGAACGGTGCATTTAATTTATTATATACAAATGATATGGATTATTATAAATACATATACATATATATATTTATATATATGTTATTTATATTTTATTTAAATAATTAATATCATTCTGGAGATGGTGGACTTATGACCATATGTACAATTTTTACTCAAAACAAGTTTATTTTTTACTCAAGTCCTGAATATCGACAGAATGTCCGATATGAACATAAATCATTATGTAATTATTATAAAATGGTAATATATGATATAAAAGGAATAAAATATAGAAATATATTCTAAGAAAGTACAAATTAAATTATATTTATCATTTAGTAAGATAAAGAACAAACGAGACAACTCGGACTCAAGTTATGGGACTTCATATCAATCTCCTTTAATTGGGAAATAACTTAATGTTATGAACTATTATTTTCCTATAAGGTTTATATATTTTCCATAGGATCATTATATTATTAATTAGTATATTATAATAATATTTAGTGTTTTTATAATGTAATTACTTAATGATATGTATTCAAGTGTTTCTTATGTGGTACGGGAATTCTCAACTCCTCTTTCCATTAATGTTCTATATTATGTGGTGTATAATTTAAATTTACATACCATTATTTTATTTTCATTTTAACTATATCGATAATATATTGAGAGTCATTTATGTATTGGATACCCTTTTCCCTCTATCATTTTATGTTTTTCTAAAACCCTATTTCATAACTGTTATAAAACAGAATTTTCATCTCAAAATCACTATCTTTTTCTCAAGAAGTTATTTTATTTTTCTTATGAGATAACCAAAAACTAATTCATTTCTAGTGGTATTCACAAAGAAATTAAGGTGATTTATTTTATTCTGGAATCAATATGCATATAACCATCTTTCATTTATGTTTGTTATAAATTACATAATGATCAAGTTTTTAATCACTTTTTAAAAAGCCCTGATTTTGATATGAAACCAATTCCTTTTGATATTTATGGTTTATTTATGATTTTCTTAATAAGATATATGTGGATCGCATGAAAATAAATACATGTTAAGGGAAATCCCTAATAATTCCCAAATGAATTTTGTAAATAAATTAATCCTTATAAAAGAAAATATTTCTGATATCATGGTGAATAAAAATGGTAATTTTTATGAATCCATGGGGATGAAACTTGGATATATGCTTATGAATGTATAAATTAAATATTGGGGAAAAATTTTCAAGTTATGATCTAGGTTATTAATTTTTTTATGATATTCTCATTTATCATTCCTTTATGAATGTCCTCATGTTCTTATTTATATCTCTCACAATCAAATGTAAACAATTTCCATTTTATTTGATTTCTGAGATTTCTAGGCACGTCTTATGTTACTAAATTTTTCTCAAAGGAATTAATATTTTTAAGGAAATATATTATGATATAATGAATTTATTATAACATTATTCATGAAAATAAACCATGTTTCATTTTAAAAGTTAATGTTTTATCAAAACAATAGATGGCATATAGACTTATATTCTTTTTAATATATAATGTTTATGTAATTTTTTATTCTTATTCTATAATACACTAGAACTAAAATAACTTTTGGAAATAAATAAAATAAATTCAATTAAAAAGTCACTAGAATAATTTATTTTTATTGTTGGGTCCTTATAAAAGTGGACAAACCATGTTATTTCATATGGATAAGAGTTGGTGAGTTTGACAATGCAGAGAAGTAGTTAGAATTGTAGAATAATAATAGATAAAATTCCAATTAATATGATGATGTAAAACATTGTAGTCAACCATTTTCATAAGAACTAAAGTAATGGGGTGAAATATAAAGGTGTTTTTTAGTTGGTTATGAACAATATCTCAGAATTGTTTTGATTGGTTCATAAATTATTGGACTATAAATGTAACTAATAAATTATATTGGAATCATATACCAATAAATTAGAGAAATGAAAACTAAAATAATTAATCAGATTTCAATCATTATAAAATAACGGTCCATCATTTTGAAGAATATTTTAGCTTATAATGGAATCTATTAAAAAGGTGAATCCTTTTGTTTTTTTCTAAAATATTGATGGGTTATAAATTTTATATAATTTGTAATAGTGTTAATAGAAGAAATATTTCAAATGGTTTGTTGCATCAGAATGGGATGTTATCTATTTTTCAAATTTTGAATCATATAAAAAATTGATATGATAAATATTTCTTGAGTGAGATGTTTTCTAGACAATCATTTTTCCTGGATGATCAATTGAGAAGTCCTCTTTCAATACATGTTGTGAATATATATGACATGAAAAATTATAGAATGATTTGGATGAATTAATTATAGTTTTAAATCCTTCTTAAATCATCAAAATTGAGTTCAAATAAATTTTAAATTTTTGATGTTGAAATTTCGAAGAGTGGGAAAATAATTTTTGGTTTTTGACTATCATATTTCTTGGGAACCAATGATTAGAGGACAATATACAATGCACTTTAACACTATTCAGGTATAGGATAGAGTGAGAGCATTGGAGTTTTGTGTCATAATTTATAGAGGATGGTTTTTTTAATAAATTATCTTTGAAAAACATTTCTAGATAAAATAAGTGTTCCTATGATGTTTTGGTCATAGTTTTCTAGACTGGGCAGAGAAAGCAAACTGATTGTTTTTGAAAAATAATGAATGAAACCAGACTAGTTTCTAGAAACAAAATATCAGGAATTCATCCAGACTAAATAATTTGACTAAATAATCGTACTGAGTTGTTGGACTAATTCTTCATCTGAAGAACTACAAATTTTTTTGAACATATATTGTGTAAGAATGTGAATATTTTTTTAATAAATAATTAGAAATGTTGAAGTTTTTAAAGTAGCATAATTACATGTTTGGAACCTATTAGTGATGGTTTCAAAACATGTACAAAATCATAAGTTATGATGAATTTTTTTATGATCTTTTGGAATACATATGAAACGATTGATTATTATGTGATGGGTTTTAATATAATTATATATAACTATAATAAACTAGTAAAATATTAATGTTATATGAGCTCAATGTGTACCAAAGAGGTTATCCCTCACCTAAAAAAATTATTGGAGGTTTCCTCCAACCCTAAAGAGGGAACACAAGAGGCTATCTCAATCCAAATGGAGCTAAATTGCTGGATATACCAAGACTAAAATGTTTTCAATGTCATTATGGTTACCCAATAGTTATGGTTTATATGATTATGATTATTCCAATATTATATGACATGATATTAGGACAAAGATTATTTCTCATGGCTAAGAATATTTGATCTATTAATGATTCATTTATTATGAAATGTCAGGATTTTTTCAATGACTCGAGGTTATAATCTATGATATGTTGGGTGTGGTTTTAAAGTATTAATCACAAGTTTTTATTTCCTTCTAATAATGTGATAACTAGTACCTTCTTTGATAAATGATACCTAAAATATAATTACAACCCTTCTTGTGTTTTCATCCCAATTCTATGAATCTATTTTTTATGTAGGATATTTCTATGAAGGGTGATACTTTTAAATAACAATGTGGCATAAAATGTATATCTACTATGAATATGTTTTTTATGTATCTATATTCCCAAAGACAATAGACCATTATTTTAATGTAGTGGATCATAATGTTATGTAATGAATAATCATTTAATATGATGCTATATCTATATATAAAAAGTATGGATCTTTAGGGTGATGATTAATTCTCTTCCCTGGCTCTATTCTTTATATTTCAACATTAACGATCACTTATTTATATAAATAATTCTTTAATGAAATTTTCTGTTTCCTGTGACTTTCCGTACCATGATTAAAAATAATTTTTAACCATGTTCTGCAAGAGTATTTTTTGACTTTCATAAATAAAAGTTTCAATGTATCCTTATTATTAGCAATTTATCCATGAAGGTATTTTCATGAATCATTATATGTTATTCTTTATCATGATTCCTTTCCAATTTTATATGGTTTTTCAATAGAAATCGTATTCCTAATATTTTTGAATGTTTTAATTAGCAAATAATATGTAATTCTATACATGAATAAAAAATTTAATTTCATTCTATTTTGGAATTTTTTATTCCACTTAATATTTTCTATATTCAAATCCAATTATGCTTAAGGATTTAATATTAATGATTATTTTATAATTAAATTTTTGAATTTACTCTTTAACACAACGAAATAGATTTATGAAAGTGATTTAGAATTTTATTTTTAATGACTATGTGAAAAAATATTTATAAAAATAAAATTTATAATTTCACATCGATTATCATCTCTAAATCAAAAAATATATCAACATTAATGTTATGTTTCATGTATTACCCTCTAATGACTCTAATTAATTTATATTTCATGCGTCATAATTTTTTATGGGTTGTATTACCAATCACTCTTCATTTCTCTGTTGACATTATTTTTTTCCTTCATGCCAATATTATTCAATTTCTTGTATATATTCCATAACACTTCCTCTATTTAATTATATTGATATCTAATATAGAATTAAGAGTATTTCCAATATTCAATATTGATTTAGTTTGAATTATATTTACCGAGAAATCAATTCTATCTATATACATAGGAAATATTTACAATGTTAAAACGTTTTATTCAAATGCAGATGCTTACAAATTACTAAGGTATATTTATTATGTATAATATTTTGTTTCCATTATTTTATAAAATGAGTAATTTGGCCTTATTTAGTGTGAGGTGTGTGTTGGAATTAAATATCACCTAGATGAATATGTATCTTTCATGATATAAACTAGTTGGGGTATTCAATTTTAATCCTACTAGTTTATATATGATGTCTTGACATGAGGCCTTAATGGAGTGTTTTATAATGATCTTAATTAAAAATTCTATTTATATGATGTATATTATTGTTTTAAATTTTATTTGTTAAATTTTATAGACGTATATCTTATGTTCTCATGCTATCAATTAGATGAAATTTTTATTATTATTTATTTTAATAATATTTTATATATAACTTGTGCATTCCAATATATATTTTGTTGTATGCTTCCCTTTATTGAGAATCGTAGCTCACATTCTAATTTTTCAATTTCCATGGATTACAAACATATTATTATTTCAGAAAATTTTAAATTAATTTCTTGTGTGGAGAATTTTACGGTAAATATTTATAGCTTATTATTAAATTAGGATTCCTCTATTTAGGGGAAAATTCGAATTTCATTTAAACAACATGTGTTTTTTCCTAAATCTCTAAAACATTATACATAAATGTTATTTATTTTGTTAGTGATTGAATATTTACTGTTTATTTTTAAAATATTGAAGGTTATGAATGATTCAATTCTATTGGATTCCGAGCCAATATATAAATGACATTATATTATCATTTGATCTTGGATTGTAGGACTGGGGAATCACATTTTATATTTAATTTATTAATTTCAAAAAAATTAACCTCCCAAATTATTTATACTATATTTCATCAATATGAATGCTCAAAATAATCAATATTAGTCCCATTAATTGAACTTGTCACCTTATAGAAGATGTACAATAATTAATATTATGGGTATTACCAAAACCAAATATATAGTTCTTATCTAATATTATATCATGTTTACATATATTAAAATTTCACATAAATTTAATGTTCAATGAATGAATATAGATATTAAAAATTAATATAGTAATAAATTACTCCCTTTTAGTAATTAAATTCTCTTCATGGGTGTTGGAGGGGATATTTTACCATGTCATGCCAATATATCTAGTTTTCATTCTAATAATTATAGATATGATCTATAAATTTTGTGTAATATTGATGATCCACTGAAAATAACATAAAACCAGTAAAAAATTATATTCTAATAATTATGTTATGTCTCAAAAATACTATTCTAATTTTCTCTAACCCAATATATTCACCGTGAAACTCATTCATAACTAATGTGATTCATTTCTCTATAGTTTTAACATTAATGTGTGGGTTTTCTTTTTTCCATTGACAAATATAGATAGTTTCTATAGTCTAGATATTGATAAATCTATAAAATGATTTAATTTTAATATATGAAATAGTCTTAGAGATTTTGATGTCAATTTCATATTGAATAAAATCCAACCATTAATTGAACAATATTACTCATTGACCTTCCTTAAATTCCTTATCTATAATATCAACATCATGTGATAAATTGGTTCCCTAAGGAAATATTAAATTATTCTTATAAAAATACATTGTTAACTTATCATGATAATTATAATATAAAATATATTATATCTACTATTATTTGTATCCTAACTTGTTGTTTTTATAACCAAGTGTACTCTATGCTCAGTTTCTATTAGAAAATAAAATTGATCATCATACACCGATATAAATAGAGACATACGAATGACAGTATTAAAGGATGTTCTGTATGTTTATGAAGAATCATCTAATTTTTAAGACAATTCCTTCTATGAGGTGTTAATAGTTTTCTATAATATGAATTTAATATCCTTTTTTGGAACATAAATTTGACCACAAGTCTATGAATGATTAATTGTTTTGTATTATAATTGTATCAATATTTTTCCTTAAATATTTTACATAAATATTTTGTATGTTCAATCAACTATCACTAATTAATTATTTAGACACTCCAAATGTATAAAAATTGAATTTTTCCTGAACATCACAATAATAGTTTAAGTGTTAATCGAAATTGAAATAACATTCAAATAAAAAGATATTAAATCAAAAACAATATAGATATATTAATTCCCATATGACATTGGATTTAACCACATGAAAATAAGATGGAAAACATCATATATTTCAACAAAAATTATGAATATTTATGAAATTTATCACATTATACATGTGGTTTAATCCCTTTAACATTTTTCCCAAATTTGAACAAAATTTAATTAAGTATCTTAAAATAGTGTGCTATTAGAATATGCATTTAAACTCCTTAGATGCATCCTTTTCACTTTTATAGTTCTAGATAGTGGGTAAAGTGTACAAATGGTTTAACATATTGGATACTTATTATTATATTATGAGTCTAATATTAATTCTGTCAGCTAAACTATTTAATAAAAATGCTTTTTTATAGTAAAATTATATCTCAACTACTAAAAACCTTTTCCTTATATTATATGAAATTAAATTGGTATTGATCCATAAAATAATAAATTTGGCAATGTGATAATACCATAAAAGGCTATGTGTTAAGAACAAAAAAATATCATTTGGAATTAAATAAGGGAGTATAATTATTCAATATGGTTCACTTTATCATTGATAAATATTCTACTATAAGATTCTCAACATCTATTTTATCTATAAGTTTCAAATTAAACATTGGAATTAGTAATACCCAGTGAATTTTCCTTGTCTTTGAATAAATATTTTTCATGTAGTACTATAGTTAAATGATTATATATATATAACCATTTCAACCTATTTTTTATAATTAAACCTCTCAATTTAATACAGTAGAGTAATTTTTTAAATTTTAGTACTTAAATAACTCATTCCAGCTTCATATGTTAGCTTACATGTGTACCAGATCACATTTTATTTCATCTATTTACCCTGTCTATGTAATTACCTAAAATAAAATTAAACAATATCCCAAATAACATCGAATGTAATATTTTACATAGGTGTCATGACGGTGTTTTTAAAATAAAATTCACTATTAATTAATTAAAATCATCCATTCTTGTTTGATTAAAATAAAACTATGAATCATTCTATAGTAGAGTGGTTAAGGTTCTATATATTTTTAAAAATTCCTTCAATGTTTTTGGTCACATATGATGATTTCATATAGACTAGAGGAGGTGAATATTCCTTTGAAATAATTTTCAAATTAATTAAATATTTATTGTGGGATTTGGTGGTTTAGAATTATTAAATGATTATTTATTAAAAGAATATGAATAGTGTATATTTTAAGAGTCTACGTATAATAATAAAAAGAATAACCAAAATAATTTTTAGAGTAATTAAAATCATAAAAATACTACTCTACACTTCACACCCTAACTAATGGAGTGTAGTATCCATTATGATAGAGATAAAGTGTTTTTCATGGGTAATCAAAACCAATAACATTTACAGGAAATAGATCACATCCTAGGACATTATTAGAATCATCCCAAAACACAATCGCTACCTTTTCTATAAGTATATATGAACATAGGATTTCAATATAGAGCATCCCCAACCATAGTGTACTACATTTTGGTTAGTGAAGAATAAATAAATAACTTTATTTTGGTATGGTAGGACAACCATGAAAACCTATTATAGATTGTATAACGTTTTGTGTGAATTACATAAGTGAAAAACACTATACCATGTATAATATAAATTATTAAAATAATAAATAATCATTGGATTGTTTCATAAATACTTTTTTGGATCAAGTAGTTGGTACGGGACATTTAAATGGATTTGAATTATGTTTTTTGGGAATTCCATCAATATTACAGTGCATATATTCAAGGTGATATGGTAGTCAATAAAGATTGGTTTCTTCTTTCAGTGTTCATCCCAAAGGATGTAAATTTTATCACTTGATCCCTTCATTAACATAAAAGTATTGACGTAAGACATTTTATATCACCTTCACACAATTAAATTTTTTCATGAATTCTCAATTACATTAAATTCAAATTTATTTGTCCTACAAACTCGATAAAACAGTTATAAAAATATAATTTATAATACTATATTTTCAAAAAGAGATAAATTTTGATATATATTTATTATTGTTACATAATTTTTTATCTAATCATGAATTATATTTCAATCAATAAAGAATAATTCAAACTAATTTGAAATCATTTGATAAGTAATTGATAAAGAATCTCAAATTATAGATGGAAGATAAATCCAATGAGATGTAATGTTTGATTTTGAAAATAAAAAATTCATAATATTTCATTTTAAATTGATAATTAAATGAAATAATTTACAAAAAATAAAATCAAACAAATTGATATAAAATAAATAAATAATTTTCGAGCATTTATGTTGTATTTTTTATGTGTAAACATAAAACACCGATTGATATTCATAAAAGAATGATTAAACCAATTATAATCGTTATTCGTAGGTTTTAAATAATTAATATGAATTACTAACATCATTAAGAAAAATTTAAACAATTGAAAGAAACATGAAGAAAATATATATATGAAATAGTACAAAAAACTAACCATTTTCTTATATTATTTATGTAAGAGATTTTCACAATATACTTTTTCTCCAAATTGATGAATTTAAGTAAGGGAATAAATATAACCTATTCATGTATCTAAATTGAAATAGTTAATTATAATATGAAACTAATGTAAGATAAATCATCATGTAGTTAATTTTTTAACATATCCAAACTTCTCATGTATGTGATTCACGCAAGGGAATTACTAAAAAATAAATTCAAAATGAATTATCAATATTCATATCTAAAACAAAACATTATAAAGGAAGGATAACTTTTTCTATATTTTCCTTATAATTATAAATATTCATTGTATTTATTATAAATCAATAATAAACATAATCATATATCTGTTACTCAAATCATCCAAAAAACCAATAGGAAACAGTTCTAAAAAGTATTGTAAAACATTATAATAATATACAGTGATTTCTAACCTAATTCTTAACATCAATGGGACTAATTCATAATTTTTCATATTATATGAAAAAAAATTATATGTATTTTATTTCTAGAAAATGAAGTGCCCAGATTAGTGTGAATCACTGAGAGGGGGAGGGGGTGAATCAGTGATCCCTTAAAACTTTTTACTAATGGATTCTTATCAATTAAACCTATATGGCTTGTTAAGGCCTCGATCCACTCTTCTTATGTCTCTCAACCTTTCCCGGATAATGCAGTAATGAAAAGGCACAGGACACAAGGATTTACAAGGTTCGGCACCAAAGGCCTACATCCTTTCCATGCTCTCCCAGCATGGATTCTCCCATTATAATCTGTTAGTATTACAATAGTCGATACAGAGTCCCACTGTATCTCTCCTGAGTCCCACAGGAGGGTCTTTATACTGCGTCCCACAGTGTTACCAGAGTCCCACTGGCCTGCTCCAGAATCCCACTGGAGACTTCCTCCACCCTGAGTCTCACAAGGGTCTTCTCCAGGCTGCTCGAGTCACACGAGTAGCTCTTCTTCTTGTTCAGCTCTTCAATTATCTTCAGCAGTCTGGGATAAAGACTGCTGGCCTTGCTCTGTACCTCTGATCACTTGTGATGATCAGGTCTTCTCGTCTTGCTCAGGATTTATCTCCTTCTTCTCAAGATGACCTGGCCTCTCTCTTCAAGAATCTTCAACAGCCTCTGAAAAGGTCTGTTGGTCTTGCTCAACAATCTTCTGATCACTTCACTTGATCAGGCTCTTCTCAATTACTAAATACTCAGACAACTGATGTCTTTAACTTCAGTCTGGTCCAGTCTCACTCACTTCAACTTCATGCACTGAGTGCATGGCAGCTCTTCATCCTCATGCACTGATAGCATGGCCTTCTCAATTCTTCAAGAACCTCCTGGTCTTGGACAACATAAATGCACACCACTGATTTGGCTCTGTTCACGTGTGCACTTGCATGCATGCATGCATGCACTCTCCTCTTTCTCCTCTTGGTGCAATAAACCCTCAAAGGGTGTAGTCACTTTAAGCACACACCTTCTCACTAAACTTCACACACTTTATTCTCTTTTGATTACACACATAAATGTGTGTTATACACTAGTGTGGATATCTTCTCTTCTTCTTAGTGTGTACACACTTTGGTTTGCACACACACTAAGGTTCGGCCACTTATTTTAATTTGCACACACACACAACATAGGTTGAGTTGTGGTCTTCACTTCTTGCACACACATGACATGTACTTGGGTTATCCTTGCACACACAATACCATAGGGTCTTCACTTTGCACACAAGGCATGCAAGTCTCGGCCTTCACTTCTTCACTTCACACACACAAGAGGTGTGGAATCCTCTTCACTTGAGCTCCTTCCAATATAAAGGCACACAAGGTGCAATCAGGGGCGCGCAGGTGCAAGGGCACAAGGGTCGCGCAAGGCCTCGGGTGTGCAAGGTGCAACACCTCGGGCGTGCAGGGTGTCAAGCACCTCGGCCTCGCAAGTGCGCAAGCACCTCAGCCGCGGGGCGTGCAAGTATGTGCTTGACCCCGTGCTCTTCCTGCCGCGCAAATGGAAGGCGCGCAGGGGATCTCCTCCTCCTCCTTCTTCTTGTCGCGCAAAGAAGTTGCACGCAAGGGACTCCTTCGGGCCAAGGATGGCACCGAGATCTTCAGCCGCGCAAGTAATTTGCGCGGGGCTTCTTTCTTCGTGAGGCAGAGAGCACTCACGAGACTTCAAAAATTCAGCGCATCAGCAAGCCTAAATGAGAGCATGGGCTCTCCTTTTATAGGCAGAGAGATGCCTCAGTCCATCCGCGTGTTAAATCTTGAATCACCGAAGATTTCGGATCTTCAAAATCTTTCCAATATTTATTTTTATCCTCGGTTCACGCGGGCTCCCCTTCTATATTTTTTCTCCTCCACGTGCATGCGACTTAGAACGCATGCATGGCTTCTTCTCTTCTATTCCATGCAAAACACGAATCCATGAAGCCTCGGCAACTTCGTCTGCCTCGGCCGAACTCCAAAATCCTCATTTGTTGCATGCAGAGTCATTTTAATGCATGATCGTGTTCGGTAGGTCTAGACGAGCTCAATGGAGCCTTCGGCTTCAGAAATGGTGGCCGAGAACTCAAAAACGATGCTCGGAGAGCGCCTGGTTCGTCGGTAGCTCGAGGGAGACTTCAGACGAGCATGGGGTTGAAGACGGTCTCGCAGCCATTGGATCGACGATTCAATTGATCTCGGACGGCCTGGATCAGATCATCTCGCCGCGGATCAGATGTGCGGCTTAGATCGTCCGCGCGATCAATCGTGCGGCTGGGATTCACTCCCGGTTAAATTTTGCGCGTCCCACATCGAATCCGCGCGCGGGTTTCTCGCGCTTTATCAACCTAGTGCTCCCATCAGCTCGGCAATTGAACATCCAACCTCCACGGTGCCACCTCACACCGTGTTCTCCCTGCGGGCGCGCTCTTGCGCCCACTCTTCTCCCTGCGGGCGCGCCACTGGCGCCCACTATGCACCCTTCGGGCGCGCTCCTGCGCCCACGCTGCGCGGGCTTCATCATCGCGTGGCCTCGGGGCTTATACACGGCCCCAGCCTCTCTTGGGTTGGCCCCATGGGATCCCCTTGGGCGTGGTGACCTAGTCCCACATGTGCCTTGGGTTGATCCCTTAAGGCTGACCCTTGGTGGCTAATTTTTGCTTGAATATACACTAAGTATACAAAGTACTTAAGTGTAAAATGCCAAATGCCACTTCTCTTCTTCTTCATTTCTTCCCTTCTCTTCTTCATTAGAATTCCTCAAATCTCCTCAACATATACTCATTACTTAGGAGTGAATTCTTGAAGGTTCTTCTTCTTCAACCGAACTCCTTAATCACTTAAATTCTTCAAAGTGCTTCATTGATCAAATCAGAGATCAATTGGATCTTCTTCACATTCACATGCACTAAGTGTTAGTGCATGGACTTCTTCAGCTCACTTCATCCACTTAGTACTTGTGGATGGATCTTCTTCAACTCCTCATGCATTGTCACTACAATGCATGGTCTTCTAATCATGTTGTGACATTGTATCTAGTTGATACAAGTTCATTGAACTTAAAGAGCAGCTCAACAATCGTCTGATATTACTAAAGAATGTTTCAACCACATCTCCTATGCCACTTAGTGAATCTCCTTAGTGACATGCATCTTAGTACCATGGCCATTCTCCATTCATCACCAACACCATCAAAACCTTTGTCATTCACATCGTGACATTCCTTGACTTCCATTCATTCCAAGACAACTTCATGCCTCATTGACAACAAATGCAACACAATGCACTTCAATCTCCCCCTTTGTATTTGTTGGCAATACACTAGAGCACATATGAATGGGTCAATATGTGTGCCAATATTTCTCCCCCTTATTGGCAATCAAATGCAAAGGTGTGGTGTGGTTCTCTTTCAAAAATCACTTCCTCCCTTTGAAAAGTATTTTCTTGAAAAACACTGAGAGAGGGATGATGTCACATGTTCTCTTTAGCAAAGAACCTTTAGTAAATCAACTCTAAGTCTACTTGGGCTAACCCGGTGTAGAAAACAAGAGTGATGTAACCAAAGAACTCAATGTTGTCCAACATTCACTGTACATGTGAAATCATGCTTCAGGGGTTTGAAATTTTTCAGATATAACAATGAATTGCTAAATCCTGCACATACATCACCAAACACATTAGAAAGTTCAAGTGCAAAGTTAAAGCTCCCCCTTTCAACCATTTGTCTTCAATCAATACTCCCCCTTAATTTTCATGATTAATACAATTAAGAAACAAGGGATGAAAGTATGATTGGAATACCTTCACTTTTCTCAAGATGGTATTAAATCATAGAATCCCATCTTCTCCAGATTGGCTCCCCCTCAAGGGGTGCACTCCATTCTGTCCAAACCATCCTCCAGCTGAGAATGATCATCATCTTTAATTCCCTGCAATGTTAGCACATGTAAATACCCAAAGTATAAGTGAATAAGATGGAACCTCCTTGGTTCATCAATGTGAACAACAAGGTTGAGAAGATTCTCTCAACCGAGATGTCCCATTTTCACCAGTCTTCACACTTGCACATTTGATCTTCATTGATGATTGTGCTGGTGTGGTTCTCAAAACATCTTCATGAGAAATCTTCTTCTTCCCTTTTGCCTTAGCAATTGCCAGAACTTTATCTTCAGCTTTTTGCAGATCTTTGGCAAGTTGCAACTGATTTGGCCATATGACTAGTAAATCATTTGGAAGAGTGGCCTTAGTTTTGGAAGTTCCACATGGTTCTTTGGATGCTGCTAAGCTACCTCTCTTAGGCAACATATTTTCAATCAATCCCTTCTTCTTCTGGATTGATTGTCTTTTGGAGTTCAGTCTGCTTCTATTTAGTTTCATGGCTTCTTTACAAAGGTCCATGATGTGTCCTTTCTTTCCACAGTAGAAGCATGTTTTCTTGGTGGTCCTTCTGCATGCATCACCCTTCTTGGATTTCAATTCCAAGTACTTCTATTCATTCTTCAAACTCTTCTTGGGAGAATCTTCCACTTTCTTCTGCTTGCTTCCCGAGGAATCTCTCTTAGCCTGGTTCAGTGATCTTCTCTTCATTCCAGCTTCAGATACATTCGGAGATTGATATGTATCAACTCTTTGACCACTTTTGCAACCATCCCAGATGTTGTCAAGTAATCCAAATCTATTTGCAGTAAACAGATGTCTCTGGACCTGTGGATGTTGCTTCCTTCCTTCTGGCTTGCTCCCCCTTGGCATGGGCTTCCTCTGTGCTTTGGCATTCAGTGGATTGTACCAACAATCCTTTGCACAATGCCCATACTTGTTACAACACCAGCATTGTCCCACGAATCATGAACTCTTCAGTCCTTCTGATTGTAGGGTACTTTTCTTGACCTGTTGTGCTATTTTAGGAGAGCTCTGCTTCTTAACTGTCTTCATCCATATTTGTTTGGAATTATTCTTCCATCCTGCACTTTTTGTGGAAACACAATTAGAAGCATCAGTACAAGATGGTATGGATGGTACCTTCTTTCTAGAAGATGTTTCCCTTTTATTAGAGGATGTCTTTCTTTTAGAATCATTCTTCTCAAAGCTCACTTGAGTGGCAACATTTCTTCTTTTAGCTGACTGGGAGGATTCAGCTTTGGGTGATTGCATATTTTTCAATATCACCTCTAGTTCTAAGTATTTCATGTTGAGGGAGTTCTTCTCATCCTCAATAGTTCTTAGCTTTCCTTCCCAATTCTCCACCAGTTGCTTTATCTGGTCTTCATGCACCTTATTCATTTCAAGCAATGAGTTGTCAAGCTCCTTCACCCTTTTTACTTTGTCTTCAAGTTGAGCATCTTTAACAACCATTGATACTCTATGCCTCTTCTCCAGTGCATGGTAAACATCTTGGATTATTACTTTAAAGAATTCTTTCTCAGAAAGGCTTCTTTGCAATTCTTCAGTAGTGTCTTCATATCTTTCATTGCAAAGAGAAACGGTTTCATCTTTGGCCTTCACCAGCTTTCTGAGAGTGTTAGTTATGCCAACCCTTTTAGCCAATTGATCTTCCATTGCATTGGCTTCTTCTTCTAACTGTGATTTTTCTTCTTGAAGATCAAGGATGCCTGTAGCTATACACATTGCTACTTCCCTGGGGACTGTCTTATGAAGATATTCGATTGCATTTAGAAGATCATTGTTTCTTCCATCTTCATCACAGCTAGGATAGGCTTCACCAGAAGAGTGATAAAAGGAATTGTCAGGTGTTTCTCTATCAGCAACAATCTTCTTCTTCATCTTCTTGACCTGTTTCTTCTTTCTATTTTACTGAGTCTTGGCAGATATCTCCATTGGAGGCTGGTTGCTCATTTCCTCAAATCTGCACTTCATAAAGACTCCCTTGGATCTTTTAGAGGTAACCTTCGCTCTGATACCAATTGAAGTTCCCAGATCATTGTGAATCACTGAGAGGGGGAGGGGGTGAATCAGTGATCCCTTAAAACTTTTTACTAATTGATTCTTATCAATTAAACCTCTATGGCTTGTTAAGGCCTCGATCCACTCTTCTTATGTCTCTCAACCTTTCCCGGATAATGCAGTAATGAAAAGGCACAGGACACAAGGATTTACAAGGTTCGACACCAAAGGCCTACATCCTTGCCATGATCTCCCAGCATGGATTCTCCCATTATAATCTGTTAGTATTACAATGGTCGACACAGAGTCCTACTGTATCTCTCCTGAGTCCCATAGGAGGGTCTTTATACTGCGTCCCACAGTGTTACCAGAGTCCCACTGGCCTGCTCCAGAATCCCACTGGAGACTTCCTCCACCCTGAGTCTCACAGGGGTCTTCTCCTGGCTGCTCGAGTCACACGAGTAGCTCTTCTTCTTGTTCATCTCTTCAAGTATCTTCAGCAGTCTGGGATAAAGACTGCTGGCCTTGCTCTGTACCTCTGATCACTTGTGATGATCAGGTCTTCTCGTCTTGCTCAGGATTTATCTCTTTCTTCTCAGGATGACCTGGCCTCTCTCTTCAAGAATCTTCAACAGCCTCTGAAAAGGTATGTTGGTCTTGCTCAGCAATCTTCTGATCACTTCACTTGATCAGGCTCTTCTCAATTACTGAATACTCAGACAACTGATGTCTTTAACTTCAGTCTGGTCTAGTCTCACTCACTTCAACTTCATGCACTGAGTGCATGGCAGCTCTTCATCCTCATGCACTGATAGCATGGCCTTCTCAATTCTTCAAGAACCTCCTGGTCTTGGACAACTCAAATGCAAACCACTGATTTGGCTCTGTTCACGTGTGCACATTCATTCATGCATGCATGCACTCTCCTCTTTCTCCTCTTGGTGCAATAAACCCTCAATGGGTGTAGTCACTTTAAGCACACACCTTCTCACTAAACTTCACACACTTTATTCTCTTTTGATTACACACATAAATGTGTGTTATACACTAGTGTGGATATCTTCTCTTCTTCTTAGTGTGTACACACTTTGGTTTGCACACACACTAAGGTTCGGCCACTTATATTAATTTGCACACACACACACAACATAGGTTGAGTTGTGGTCTTCACTTGTTGCACACACATGACTTGGCCTTGGGTTCTCCTTGCACACACAATACTGTAGGGTCTTCACTTTGCACACAAGGCATGCAAGTCTTGGCCTTCACTTCTTCACTTCACACACACAAGAGGTGTGGAATCCTCTTCACTTGAGCTCCTTCCAATATGAAGGCACACAAGGTGCAATCAGGGGCGCGCAGGTGCAAGGGCACAAGGGCCGCGCAAGGCCTCGGGTGTGCAAGGTGCAACACCTCGGGCGCGCAGGGTGTCAAGCACCTCGGCCTCGCAAGTGCGCAAGCACCTCAGCCGCGGGGCGTGCAAGTATGTGCTTGACCCCGTGCTCTTACTGCCGCGCAAATGGAAGGCGCGCAGGGGATCTCCTCCTCCTCTTTCTTCTTGTCGCGCAAAGAAGTTGCGCGCAAGGGACTCCTTCGGGCCAAGGATGGCACCGAGATCTTCAGCCGCGCAAGTAATTTGCACGGGGCGTCTTTCTTCGTGAGGCAGAGAGCACTCACGGGACTTCAAAAATTCAGCGCATCAGCAAGCCTAAACGAGAGCATGGGCTCTCCTTTTATAGGCAGAGAGATGCCTCAGTCCATCCGCGTGTGAAATCCTGAATCACCGAAGATTTCGGATCTTCAAAATCTTTCCAATCTTTATTTTTATCCTCGGTTCACGCGGGCTCCCCTTCTATATTTTTTCTCCTCCACGTGCATGCGACTTAGAACGCATGCACAGCTTCTTCTCTTCTATTCCATGCAAAACACGAACCGATGAAGCCTCGGCAACTTCGTCTGCCTTGGCCGAACTCCAAAATCCTCATTTGTTGCATGCAGAGTCATTTTAATGCATGATCGTGTTCGGTAGGTCTAGACGAGCTCAATGGAGCCTTCGGCTTCGGAAATGGTGGGCGGGAACTCAAAAACGATGCTCGGAGAGCGCCTGGTTCGTCGGCAGCTCGCGGGAGACTTCGGACGAGCTTGGGGTTGAAGACGGTCTCGCAGCCATTGGATCGGCGATTCAATTGATCTCGGACGGCCTGGATCAGATCATCTCGCCGCGGATCAGATGTGCGGCTTAGATCGTCCGCGCGATCAATCGTGCGGCTGGGATTCTCTCCCGGTGAAATTTTGCGCGTCCCACATCGAATCTGCGCGCGGGTTTCTCGCGCTTTATCAACCTAGCGCTCCCATCAGCTCGGCAATTGAACTTCCAACCTCCACGGTGCCGCCCCGCACCGTGTTCTCCCTGCGGGCGCGCTCTTGCGCCCACTCTGCTCCCTGCGGGCGCGCCACTGGCGCCCACTATGCACCCTTCGGGCGCGCTCCTGCGCCCACGCTGCGCGGGCTTCATCACCGCGTGGCCTCGGGGCTTATACACGGCCCCGGCCTCTCTTGGGCTGGCCCCATGGGATCCCCTTGGGCGTGGTGACCTAGTCCCACATGTGCCTTGGGTTGAACCCTTAAGGCTGGCCCTTGGTGGCTAAATTTTTCTTTAATATACACTAAGTATACAAAGTACTTAAGTGTAAAATGCCAAATGCCACTTCTCTTCTTCTTCATTTCTTCCCTTCTCTTCTTCATTAGAATTCCTCAAATCTCCTCAACATATACTCATTACTTAGGAGTGAATTCTTGAAGGTTCTTCTTCTTCAACCGAACTCCTTAATCACTTAAATTCTTCAAAGTGCTTCATTGATCAAATCAGAGATCAATTGGATCTTCTTCACATTCACATGCACTAAGTGTTAGTGCATGGACTTCTTCAGCTCACTTCATCCACTTAGTACTTGTGGATGGATCTTCTTCAACTCCTCATGCATTGTCACTACAATGCATGGTCTTCTAATCATGTTGTGACATTGTATCTAGTTGATACAAGTTCTTTGAACTTAAAGAGCAGCTCAACAATCGTCTGATATTACTAGAGAATGTTTCAACCACATCTCATATTCCACTTAGTGAATCTCCTAAGTGACATGCATCTTAGTACCATGGCCATTCTCCATTCATCACCAACACCATCACAACCTTTGTCATTCACATCGTGACATTCCTTGACTTCCATTCATTCCAAGACAACTTCTTGCCTCATTGACAACAAATGCAACACAATGCACTTCAGAAAATAATCAATAAATTTGGTTTATTTTGACACATGGTATAATAAAAATACATAGGCTAACTGAATCTTCAAAAAATGGCTTTAGGGATTCAAAATTGTTTTCGTAAATTGAAATTCTTCTATGTGATTAATGAATCATATATGTATTTAATAATGATTTTGAAGTATTACAGTAGTAAAAAACATGAATAAATTAATTTAAAATTTTTAAATGTCAAATTTAGTCTGGTGACACTTTATACAATACTATAACTATATATGATCAATCAAAACATGAGTTCCGAAGAAAAATTATTTTCATAAGGATAGTTTTATACTATCATTATTTTCCATGGTACCTAAGACATTGAATTTATTAGATACACTATTAGGATTCTTCAATTATACTATGTTCTATTCAAAAATGATTATTTTATCTTTATATATACATATATGATTGTTTGAGATAACTTGTATCCTATTCAATTAAAATTCAAATGAATAATCTATTTATGTAATGGTTAGACATAAAAAGAGAAATTTCTAAAAATAAACGACCATAAATTAGGGGTTTGTGCCAAAATATTCTACAACAATGGAGGATTCTATACATACATGAAATATAAATAAATATTTTGTGGTTTTTTATTTGTAATCCTCTTATTTAATAATATATTTCTAGATTTTATTATTGATATGTATCAAGAACAACTTCATAAAATTATTCTTTTATATTTATCTCTTGAATAAAAATATAAATATTTTATTGAAGAAATTAAATTTTATCAATTGGAGATAAATGGTTTAGAAATTATGATATTGAAATATTATAACATAATTATAATATTTATATATTTATGAAATTTATTTCTAGAAATAATATGGACGATGAATGTAAATATTATTTATTGTTAGATTATTTATTATTACATGAGGAAAAATATAAAAAACATATGGATGAAATTTATAAGATATGAAATTATTCTTTTTGTATTATTTTTAATAAATTTGGGGATATAAAATTTAAAATATTACTTGGATAATATTATAAATGTTGTATAGAGTTTGAAAAAAGATTATGATTGTTTTAAAATTCATCCATGATCTTATTGATTTTTTTGAAAAATATTATTTAAAAATTAGGATTGGATATTCCATGGTAAAATGTTTTAAATGTAATCTATATGGAAATTATAATGATGGATTTTCTCATAGGTTCCCTAAATATCTTTCTATTACTAAATTCTCTATGGTGAAAATTTATCCTCTCATGTATCTTATAATAAATGTTTAAATTATTCTTCTATATCAAAAAATTTTGTTATTAACCCAATTTGACACATAATATCATGGGTATTGTAACACCTGAGACTTTTATGAGAAATATTTTGTTTTTATGTTATATAAATCATCAAAAGAATCTTTCCCTGCACGCAATCACGACCTTCCTCGATAGCGTGTGTAGTACGCAATACCGAGTTCCACTAAACAACGATATATTATTATAATATAAACTAGAAGTTATGAATAGTATTAACTGAATTTTAAATTTTACAACATTGTTATTGATCTTAAACATTTTCTAGAACATGGTTAGAGAACAAAATAAATGTTTTTGGGTAAAATAAGTATTTATCAAAAAATGCAGTTTTGTCCCCTTTTGAAGGCACACCCACATTAAATATAGTTTTTGACACATTTATAAGTTTAATTTGACAAAATAAAATTCTTCTTTTGAATCAGGATATAAAAATTTACTTTGGATAAATTTTTGATATTTTTCTAATAACTTTAATATTTTGATGAATAGTAAAAATACGCTAATGTTTATTTAAAAATAACCTTTTTCATTGAGTTAATTTATATGGTTAAATTATAATATTGAATGGTTTTAAAGTATATTTAGAATATATTTTTACCATTTAATATAATTTATGTCATTAGTATTAATTTCACATTGAATTCATAGGTAAAAACATTTCAATCTTTAGCAATGTTTTAACATCTAAAACCCATTTTCATAACAACAGGATTTATTTTAAATTAATTACTGCAACTTATATGTTTTGAATTTGGAAAAATGGATTCAAAATTAGGAATCAGTGGGTCCAAATTATGTTAATAGGCTACTTTTTATTTTTGGGCATTATGAATAGTAACTATGGTAAATTTTATTTACCATAGTTAAAGGTAAATCGTGTAATTAAGGGTAAATATAAGATTATAAAATTACCCTAACACCTGAAAAATCCTATTGGATGACTAAAGGTTGACAAATATCACCTAAGGGTCGTATTAGATTCATTTAATAGACTTTTTTCCAAGAAAATAATTTAATTATTATTAAAACCAAAGATTGTGACAACATGTCACTTTCTTAAATCTTATAAGTATACTAATTTTAATTTGGTGATAAACTTAATGAAACTTCAAACATGAATAGTATAAAGAATTATAATACAATTATCTACATCATATTAATTTATTTATTATTTTTAGGTATTAAATAATTATAATTAATTATGACACAATAGTGATGTTGAAATTATTTTATTAATTAAAATATCAAATAAATGGTTTTAAAATATGGAAATAATTATTATATGCACTATTTAATGTGCTCCACTAACTTTCTAGATACATATGACATTTTATTAATCTATTAAAGCTTTTAGTTCGAATATATTCTTTGTATATATTTTATTTAAATGCAAATAAATGAATAGTGTCAAAATTGACACTATTGTTATTATATAAAAATAACATCTTATAAAATTGTTTAAAAATCACAAAAATATATAAAAATTATAAATTAAAATTTATATGGTAGAAAATGTAATAAAGTGTCAAATTATGGAAAATTCACAAAATATATGTAATTATTAATAATAATTTAAAATTTAGAATATTATTACCACAAATTAAATTAAATTGATAAATAAGGATAAATCAAGTTGGTAATGTTTAAAATAAATTTCTAACATGTCTAAATTTTATTGTTTGATGAGATTACAACCCTATATCATCCAATATTCGGATATGAGTCATTTTGGAAGTTTTTATGTGGGGTTGGGATTTAATATAAACTAATATTTCTTATATTTCCAAAGGTGCCCCTCTCCTCCCTTATAAAAGGGAACCTCCTCCCTATCCTCCTCACACCAATTTGAGACTTCAAGCTCGGCCAAACCCTTCCCATTTCACTTCCTCACTTCCCTATAATCATCCTAGAGGTTCTGGTCTTCTTCAAAGACCAACCCTAGTGCCCTAAGAGGAGGTTAAGAAGAGGTGCGTCAAAAAGAGGTAATATCCATTACCGATCCATTCCAAATTCTTTATTCTTACACATCTTATTATTTAGTTTTTTCATTATGAAGTAATCATATGAGTATCACTCATATACCGATATGTTATTATAAAACAACTCTATTTCAACATCTATCCATCCTATGGAAAACGAAATCACCGCGCGTGCGTACATACTTAATAACGTCTCCACGCTGTGGTGTAATCTATTTTCCCCCACCACCATACTTGGATGGGTATAATGATGTAAATAATTACTATATATGATTATTGTAAAGTGATACTTATTTTGAAATAGTATACATACACTCCATTACAATTCCACGATCGTGGGAACGATATCATCGCTCGTGCGTACGTACAAAATACCGTCTCCACGATGTGATGCGATTCGTTCTACATGATATTCATTATATAATGATTATATAAATGAATTGAATGAATAAATATGATATATAGTATATTAATACCATTCTAGAAATTATGTATCTATAACCTAAATAGAATAATAAGAATTTATTCGACAAAACACGCATAAGAACAAAAAGTTATAAACACCTGAATAACAATTAGCAATGAAATATTACTACTAAGAAGCTAAAAATATGACCATATATGATATCATAACAATAATTATGATTCTTTAATAAGTCAATAACATTATTTAAATCATTATACAGGAGGTTCGAACACTAACGAGGCAAATCGGACCTAAGGTAAGGGAAATATCACAATCTCATGTTTATCCGAGATTGTTTATACTTTGGTATTTACTGGGGTGTATTTTATCATCCACATACATGTTTCCTCAATATGTAATATTATTTCAATCCAACTACAATTTTTTAAATCCATTTTTACCCTTTGGTGAGTTTATAGTAAAAGATATGAATGGAATCTATTGTCATTTTTCGTATGAGGTACTTTTTGAATTTTCCGACAAAAGTACGAGAAGAATGTTTTTTTTACTTATACGGCATGAATGGATTTTTAAAAAATTATTTCCAAGAAGATTACTTTACAAATTTTCATGTTTATTTTTAATCAACTTCTTTTAGTTTAGAATTGTATGACATATTAAGAAAGGAAAAGTGTTTTTGAAGTAGAAGGGATATTTTCCTCAAGAATGGAGCTCAAGTGTTTTATCAAATTATTTTCCATCTATGATAATATAGGGTTCTATTTCTATCCCTATCATTACAGTGATTTGATTATGTTGTGATGGAATTATTTTTATGAATTCCTTTATCTTATATGAATTATTGTATGATGTCATGTTGTTTAAGAATCCCATTTTTATTACATGGGTTATGCAATGATGTATGATTTATGATTTTGTGGCACACATAAGAATGGTATCATTATGATATGGGTGGGACCTATATCTCCCTCCAATGCATTGGGTAATTATTTTATATCTCATGAGATAGACATGGCTGGAACGACAGGTTAAACCAGTTCAGTGAAACAGGAATGAAACGAGGTGTGAACTCGGTTCAGAAATGGACATTGTCCACTAAGATAGTCTTGGAAATGAGTCTTGACTAACAAGAAATGATTCTATATGATTATGTGTGTATGCCATAATGTTTCATGTTTTATGTTATGATTATTGGGATTACATTTCACTACTATGATTTATCCCATGTTATGAAATTTTGTTTTTTTTTTGCAGGTTAAGATTTCAAAAAGTTATGTTCTTATGTATATGATGTGATTGATATTTTTTTGTTTACCCTTACTGAGTATTTGATCTCACCCTTTGGTATGTTTTATTTCCACAGGTCAGGAATAAGGTTATTAAGTAGGATATTCCAAAAAGGGTCTCTAGATATGATGAAATAAATGGGAGGCAAAGAAGATGCTTTAGGGACCAGTTGTTTATGTTTCCCAGTTTCTAAAGACTTTTTACCTATACGGTCCTTTCCTGGTTTTGTTATATGTTATAATAAGTGTGCTTAAATTATGAAGTAATGACAATGTATGTAAAGTATGGGTCGTTATATTTGGTATCAGAGGAAAGGTATAGTCAACCTTTGGAAACTAGGATGTGAAAGCCTCAGTAAGAATCCTAAGGATAAGTCTAAGCATAGAACACAATCTTAGTGTTTTAGAAATGGCCATGAACAACCTATGATAAGACCTTAAGTGTGAAATTTTATTCTTGATTATGTGGTTTTACTATTATAATTAGTGTTTCTTACACTATTCTTCTTGGTTTTAGTCAATGGCTGGAACCCGAAGGAACCGTGTTAATGCGGAATGCGACGCGCAATGCAATGATTGTCCCCCTGAGAAACCAAACGTTATGGGAGATGGAATGAAAAATCTTTTAGCCATGCTCACATAACTTTCTCAAGCTATGAATCATGCAAGACTTCCAAAAGAGAAAAGGAAGGGGCAACATTCTATTGAATCCTTCATGAGTCAGCGTCCACCTTCTTTCAGCAGGTCTACTGATCCATTAGTTGCTGAACAATGGATTAATACTAATGAAATGATATTTTCAGTTCTTTAATGTTCTGAAAATGATAAAGTCATCCAAGCAGTGTATCGTTTGGAAGGATATGCTTATCAATGGTGGAATATTATAAAGAATACGAGGCAAATGGAATGAAATTGTGTCCATGGAATGGGACAAGTTCAAGAACTTACTTTTCAATAAGTACTTCCCTCGTATTCTCCAAACAAAGATGGAGAAAGAGTTTGTTGAACTGAATCAAAAGGATGATGATTCTATTCGTACTTATGAAGCAAATTTTACAAGACTTGCAAGGTATGCTTCTAGTATTATTAACCAACCTGAGAGTACGATCGATCGATTATTTTGTGGCTTAAAACCAAGTCTTCGAAGGGCGTTAGACATAAGGGACATTAATAGCTACGAGGAAATCGTTTGATGAGCTCTCAAAGTATATATGGAGATTGGAGTAACCCATCAGTCATATTGGGTTTGATAAGAAGAGGAAAATGGAATTCAATGGACAATCTAAAGAGCACACTGAAAAGAAGATGAGCTTTTCCTTATGCTCAAAGTGTGGAAAGAATCATGGAGGGAGTTGTCTTAAAGGGACAAGTAAATGTTTCAAATGTGGAAAGGAAGGTCATCGGGCATTTGAATGCCGCAATTATGGGAAGAAGATGTCTAATGATGAAAACAAAGTAAGTGACACACCGAATGAACCTACTACACTTCAATGTTTCATGTGCAAGGAGATGGGGCATTATGCCAATCAATGCCCAAATCCAAGATTTGATGATGATGGTCGACGTCAACAAACTCTTAAGGCTAAAGACAAAGAAACGTCACGTGCAATTTCTATCAGTGATGTGGAGTACGATAACGATGTGGTGAAAGGTACACTTACCTTCCAATCTAAAGTAGCAAATGTTTTATTTGATTCTGGATCCACCCACTACTTTATTTCTGACGAGTTTTCTATGTATATCATTGTATTACCTCAACAGTTAGATGTTGAGTTACCTGTGACAACCCCTAATGGCACAACAGTCACATCAACAGTTTATAATTCTTCTCTGATTGAAGTTTGTGGGAAAGTGCTTCCGGAAAATCTTGTGATCCTTCCTATAGTAGAATTTGATGTGATTCTTGGCTTGGATTGGATTTCTCTACATGGACCTCATATCAATTTCCAAAGAAGGGAGGTCACATTTCATATTCCAGATCAATCTATGATCGTCTATCGATGAAAAGGATGAACATAACCTTCTAGTGGAAATTTCATCCATTTTATGGTTATTGTTTCCACTAAATGAAGGTTATTTATCTCAAATGGTTGGTGATAAACTCACGATTAAGAATATTCCCATTGTAAGGGAGTTTGATGATGTCTTTCTGGAGGAATTACCGGGCCTTCCACCAAATCGTGAAGTTGAGTTTTCAATAGAACTTGTACAAGGTGCTTTTCCTATTTCAAAGACACCATATGGAATGGCCTCAATTGAGTTGCAGGAATTGAAGATGTAACTCCAAGAGAATCTTGATAAGGGGTACATACGCCCTAGTGCATCACCTTGGGGAGCACCTGTTCTGTTTATTAATAAGAAAGATGGATCACTGAGTCTCTGCATTTATTATTGAGAATATAACAAGATCACTATCAAGAACAAATATCCTCTCCCATGGATTGATGACTTATTTGACCAACTACGAGGAGATCAATACTTTTACAAGATTGATCTTCGTTCAGGGTATTACCAATTAAGGGTCAAAAGGGAGGATATACCAAAGATGGCATTCCGTACAAGGTATGGACACTATGAATTTATAGTGATGCCATTTGGTCTTAATAATGCCCCTGCTATCTTCATGGATCTGATGAATAGAGTCTTTAGAGACTATCTTGATCAGTTTGTGGTAGTCTTTATAGAGGATATTCTTGTATATTCAAAGAGAAAGGAAGAACATGAAGATCACTTGAGAATTATATTGAATAACTTGAGAAAGAGAAGATTTATGAAAAATTTACCAAGTGTGAATTTGGGCTTCAAAGTGTTTCTTTTTTGGGTCACATAATCTCAAAAGAGGGGATATCTGTGGATCCAGCAAAAACAGAGGTTATCGAAAGATGGTCGAGACCAACAACAGTGACTGAGATCTGATGTTTTCTTGGTTTGGCTGGATATTGTCAATGTTTTGTGAATGATTTTTCACAATTGTCTAATCCACTCACCAAGTTGACTCGGAAAGGAGTTAATTTTGTTTAGACGAAGGAATGTTAAGAGAATTTCAAGGAGTTGAAAAGAAGGTTATCCAGTGAACCTATGATCACACTGCCTTGTAGTGGAGAAAGGTTTGTGATCTACAGTGATGCATCCAATAAGGGTTTGGGGTGTGTGCTTATGCAAAATGATATGGGGATAGCTTATGCCTCACGACAGTTGAAAATACATGAGCAAAATTACCCAACTCATTATTTGGAGTAAGCTACGGTAATCGTTGCATTAAAGATTTGGAGGCATTACCTTTAGGGTGAAAGGTGTGATATTTATACTGATCATAAAAGTTTAAAGTATTTTTTCATACAAAAGGAGCTGAATATGCACCAAAGACGATGGTTGGAGCTGATTACTGATTATGACTGCTCAATTCATTACCAACCTGGGAAAGCAAACAAGGTGGAAGATTCATTAAGTTGACAAGACCATGCCAGTTTATCTATGATGAGGATCACAAAAGATCCAATATTTATGGATTTACAAAGGATGGATCATGGAATTATATTGGAAAGGGGAAAATCGTATATTTCTCTAATGAATGTTCAACCATCTATACATGTGAAGATTAAAAAGGCACAGAAAGAAGATGTCGAGTTCCAAAAGAAGGTAAGAAATGTTCCTGAATTCAACCTTGATTGTGATGGGATAATAAAGATCAGGAATCGGGTTTGTGTTCCTCCCATCCCATAATTAAATAAGGAGCTTCTGGATGAGGCTCATAGATCTTCATTCTCTATTCATCCTGGAAGCACGAAGATGTATTGGGACCTAAAAGAGTACTTCTGGTGGGATGATATGAAAAGAGATGTTGCTGAATATGTCTCTCGATGCTTGGTTTGTCAGAAAGTTAGAGCTGAGAGACAGAAGTCTAAGGGGATGTTACAACCATTACCCATACTCGAATGGAAATTGGAAAACATCACTATGGACTTTGTCATAGGACTTCCTAAAACATCCAAAGGAAATAATTCTATTTGGGTCATTGTTGATCGTCTTACAAAGTCTGCACAGTTCATCGCTATTAGAGAGGATTTCTATCTAGATCAGCTTGCCATGATATATGTAAAGGAAGTGGTAATATTGAATGGAGTACCACTTTCTATTATATCTGATCAGGATCTGAGGTTTACCTCAAAGTTCAGGCGAAGTCTTCAGCATAATCGGGATACAGAGTTGAGTTTCAGCACTGCTTATCATCCTTAGATAGGCTGTCAGTCTAAGAGAACAATTCAAACTCTAGAAGATATGTTGAGAGCTTGCTCTATTGATTTCAAAGTTGGTTGGGATCAACACCAACCATTGGTGGAATTTTCTTATAATAAGAGCTTTCACTCCAGTATTCAGATGGCTCCTTATGAATCTCTCTATGGAAAGAAATGCAGGACTCCAACATGCTGGGATGAAGTTGGGGAAAGAAAGCTATTATGACCTGATATTGTTGATGAGATGGTAGAAAAGGTACTATCTATTCAACAACACATAAGAGCATCTCAGAGTCGATAGAAAAGTTATGCCGACAAATGATGAAAAGACCTAGAGTTTGAAGTGGGTGATAAAGAGTTCTTACGAATATCTCCCTGGAAGAGGGTCATGAGATTTGGAAAGAAGGGAAAGTTCAGCCCTAGATATATTAGTCCTTTCGAAATACTAGATCGTGTTGGGAAGGTAGCTTACCGATTGGCGCTTCAACCGAATCTCTCTCAAGTTCACGATGTGTTCCATGTATCTCTCCTAAGAAAGTACATACCTGATCCTTCACAAGTACACAGCTCAGAAGTTATACCGCTAGAGAAAGATCATTATTATGAAGAACAATCAATATAGATTCTGGATCGTAGTGAAAAAGTCCTACGAAACAAGACCACTCGCTTGGTAAAAGTTTTATGGAGGAACCACCAATTAGAAGAAGCTACATGGGAGCTTGAGGATATGATGAGGGAGAGGTATCCTCATCCGTTTGTTACAAAGTGATGAATTTCGAGAGAGAAATTAATTTTAAGGGGGGTAGAATGTAACACCCGAGACTTTTATGAGAAATATTTTGTTTTTATGTTATAAAAATCATCGAAGGAATATTTCGCTACACGCAATCGTGACCTTCCTCGATAGCGTGTGTAGTACACAATATCGAGTTCCACTAAATAATGATATATTATTATAATATAAACCTTCCTTTATGAATAGTATTAACTGATTTTTAAATTTTACAACATTATTATTCATCTTACACATTTTTTAGATCATGGTAAGAGAACAAAATAAATTTTTTTTGGGTAAAATAAGTATTTATCAAAAAATGCAGTTTTGCCGCCTTTTGATAGCGCACCCACATTAAATCTAGTTTTTGACACATTTATAAGTACAATTTGAAAAAATAAAATTCTTCTTTTGAATCAGGATATTAAAATTTACTTTGGATAAATTTTTGATATTTTTCTGATAACTTTCATATTTTGATGAATATTAAAAATACGCTAATTTTTAATTAAATAAACTTTTTTCATTGAGATAAATTATATGGTTAAATTATAATATTGAATGGTTTTAAAGTATATATAGAATATATTTTTACCATTTAATATAATTTATGTCATTAGAATTAATTTCACATTTAATTCATAGATAAAAACATTTCAATCTTTGGCAATGTTTTAACTTCTAAAATTCGTTTTCTTAACAACGGGATTTATTTAAAATTAATTACTGAAACTTATATGTTTTGAATTTTGTAAAATTGATTCCATATTCAGAATCAGTGGGTCCAAATTATGTTAATAGGATACTTTTTATTTTTGGGCATTTTGAATAGTAACTACGGTAAATTTTATTTATCATAGTTAAAGGTAAATCTGGTAATTAAGGGTAAATATAAGATTATAAAATTACCCTAACACCTGCCAAAATCCTATTGGATGACTAAAAGTCGACCCATATCTCCTAAGTGTAGTTTTAGAGTCATTTAATAGACTTTATTTAATGAAAATAATTTAATTATTATTAAAACCAAAGAATGTGACAACATGTCACTTTCTTAAATCTTATAAGTATAATAATTTTAATTTGATGATACACTTAATGAAACTTAGAACATGAATAGTATCCAAAAATCTACTACAATTATCTACATAATATAAATTTATTTAGAATTTTTAGGGATTAAATAATTATCATTAATTATGACACAATAGTGATGTTGAAATTATTTTATTAATTAAAATATCAAATAAATGGTTGGAAAATATTAAAATATTTATTATATGCACTATTTAATGTGCTCCACTAATTTTATAGATACATATTACATTTTATTAATCTATTAAAGCCTTTAGTTCGAACATACCCTCTGTATATATTTTATTTAAATTCAAATAAATGAATAGTGTCAAAATTGACAGTATTGTTATTTTATAAAAATAACATATTATAAAATTGTTTAAAAATCACAAAAATATTTAAAAATAATAAATTAAAATTTATAGGGTCAAAAATGTCATAATGTGTCAAATTATGGAAAATTCACAACACATATGTAATTATTAATAATAATTTAAAATTTAGAATATTATTACCACAAATAAAATTAAATTGATAAATAAGGTTAAATCAAGTTGGTTATGTTTAAAATAAATTCATAACATGTCTAAATTTTATTGGTTGATGAGATTACAACACTATCTCATCTATTCTTCGGATATTAGTCTTTTTGGATGTTTTTATGTGGGGTTGGGATTTAATATAAACTAATATTTCTTATATTTCCAAAGGTGCCCCTCTCCTCCCTTATAAAAGGGCACCTCCTACCTCTCCTCATCACACCAATTTTAGCCTTCAAGCTCAGAAAAACCTGACCATTTCACTTCCCCACTTCCCTAGAATCATCCTAGAGGTTTTAGTCTTCTTTAAAGACCAACCCTAGTTCCCTAAGAGGAGGTTGAGAAGAGGCGCGTCAAAAAGATGTAATATCCATTACAGATCCTTTCCAAATTCTTTCGTCTACAACATCTTCTTCTTTAGTTGTTTCATTATGAAGTAATAACATCATTATCACTCATATACTGATATTTTATTATGAAACAACCCTATTTCAACATCTATCCATCCTATGGAAAATGAAATCACCATGCGTGCGTACGTACGGAATACCGTCTCCACACCGTGGTGTAATCTATTTTCCCCCACCACCTTACTTGGATGGGTATAATGTTGTAAATAATTACTATATATGATTATTTTAAAGTGATATTGATTCTGAAATAGTATACATACTATCCAATACAATTCCACAATCATGGGAACGATATCATCGCTCGTGCGTATGTACGGAATACCGTCTCCACGATGTGATGTGATTTGTTCTACATGATATTCATTGCATAATGATTATATAAATGAATTTAATGAATAAATATGATATATAGTACATTAATACCATTCTTTAAATGATGTATCTATAACCTAAAAAGAAGAATAAGAATTTATTCGACAAAACACACATAAGAACAAAAAGTTATAAACACCCGAATAACAAGTAGCAATGAAATATTACTACTTAGAAGCTACTAATATGATCATATATGATATCAGAACAATAATTATGATTATGGAATAAGTCAATAACATTATTTAAATCATTATACATGAGGTTCAGACACTTATGATGCAAATCGGACCTAAGGTAATGGAAATAACACAATCTCATTTTTATCCGTGATTGTTTATACTTTGGTATTTACTAGGGTGTATTTTATCATACACATCCATGTTTCCTCAATATTTAATATTAATTCCGTCCACCTGAAATTTTTTAAATCCATTTTTACCCTTTGTTGAGTTTATAGTAAAAGATATGAAAGGAATCTTTTGTCATTTTTCGTACGAGGTACTTTTTGACTTTTCTGACAAAAGTATGAGAAGAATGTTTTTGTAACTTATACGGCATGAATGGATTTTTAAAACATTATTTCCAAGAATATTCCTTTACAAATTTTCAAGTTTATTTTTAATCAACTTCTTTTAGTTTAGAATTGTATGACAAGTTAAGAAAGGAAAAGTGTTTTTGAAGTAGAAAGGATATTTTCCTCAAGAATGGAGGTCAACTGTTTTATCAAAATTATTTTCCATCTAAGATAATATAGGGTTTCATTTCTATCCCTATTATTAAATTGATTTGATTATGATGTGATGGAATTATTTTTATGAATTCATTTATCTTATATTAATTTTTTTATGATGTCATGTTATTTAAGAATCCCATTTTTATTACATGGGTTCTGCAATGATGTATGATTTATGATTTTGTGGCACACATAAGAATGGTATCATTATGAGATGGGTGGGACCTATATCTCCCTCCAATGCATTGGGTAAAGATTTTATATCTCAAGAGATAGACATGTCTGGAATGGCAGGTTAAACCGGTTCAGTGAAATAGGACTGAAATGAGGTGTGAACTCGGTTCAGAAATGGACTCTGTCCACTAAGATAGTCTTGGAAATGAGTCTTGACTAACAAGAAATGGTTCTATATGATTATGTGTGTATTCCTCAAAGTTTCATGTTTTATGTTATTATTATTGGGAATACATTTCACTACTATGATTTATCCCATGTTATGAAATTATGATTTCTTTTGCAGGTTAAGATTTCCAAAAGTTATGTTCTTATGTATAAGATGTGATTGATATTTTTTTTGTTTACCTTACTGAGTATTTGAGCTCACCATTTTGTATGTTTTATTTCCCCAGGCCAGGAAGAAGGTTATTAAGTAGAATATGCCAAAAAGGGACTCTAGATATGATGAAATAAATGGGATGCAAAGTAGATGCTTTATGAACCAGTTGTTTATGCTTCCCATTTTCTAAAGACTCTATACCTATACGGTCCTTTCCTGTTTTTGTTAAATGTTGTAATAAGTGTGCTTAAATTCTGAAGTAATGAAAATGTATGTAAAGTATGGGTCGTTATAGGTATCAAAAGGTAAGTGTTCAATTTATAATGGACACTACCATATGTATTTAAATGTTTAATAAAATTTTAGAATACTCTCTAAATAAATTTTCCATTTAGTAATGATATACCGAGTATTTAAAATTTTTACATTTGATCACTAATCATTTGTAACTGTTGATTTTTTTTGAAGTATAGCATAAATTAAGGGGGTGATATTCTTATATATAATATTTTATATATTTAAAAGGATATTTATCATTTTTTAATTATTTATAAAATGTGATTTATAATTTTATTTTTTCGTGAGATTATGGGTAGTTAGAGTATGATTTTTTGTTGAAAATTTTATATTTAAAGGAAGTGTATAGAATATTGATTCATGTTTTTAGATTATTATTGTTCAATCAATAAAAATATTTTTTTTATTATATAAATATTTCAAAACCACTTTTACAAACATTTTTTATCTTACCATACTTTTTTAATGACCAGATTACATAAAATATTATTTTTAAAATGAAATCTATATATATTTCTCAAACAGTGATTTCAAAATTCAACTCACAACATTTAATACATTTTTCTAATAGTGGAGTACATTATAGTGGATCCTTGGTGATTTGTTAAAGATTTTTATGTTTTGAAATATTAACGTTTTATAATATTCTATGCACTATTTAAATATTTTAGAATTTTTTTCTTTTTAAACAAATTATTTATAATATAAAAAATGGGAAGTTTTATTGAATTTATACATTATTTTGTAAATATTTTATAGGGGGAGAATTATGACTGTCTCTTAGAGCACATTATGTTTTGATAATTAATATGTTTTCTTTTAACATATTAATATGTTGAATTCTATGTTGTTATAATAATGTTTAGCATTGATCATATCATTTTATTTATTTTTTAATTTATATTTACATTTTTTTAGTTCATATGATTTTCTAGATGTTTAATGAAGTGTTCCTTGGGTAAATTAGTCATTTGGGACTTTGAATACCATTTATACATGTTTTTTACAATTATCATTTATAAAATAATAGTCACTGCATATCTAATTCTATAAACATGTATCGAAATCAGAATCAAATTATCCAATTTTTAATCCATTTTGAAAATTCTCTCACTTTGATTATTCACATAACATAATTCATAAAAATTATAAACTAATTCACATCAAAATAATTAGAGATAAAACAAACAAAGGTATAGAAGAATAAACAATTTATCCTTCTAATTTTCTATAGAATTTCATTACATTTCTAACAAATAAATAATTAACACAACAATTTTCTATTGCTAATGTTATCATAAAAATATTATAAATACAATTATAAAAATAAAAAAATCAGATTACAAATATTTAGTGATTTATAACGTAATTAAAAACATGAAAGATAATAATGACAATTCTAGTTTGATCTTATAAAATATATATAATCTTATGATATTTCTTAAGAATAAATAATAACTCAATTTTTTGTTCATTAGCTCAAGATATAGTCAAAATACAATGAGTAAGGAATCCAGATAATCAGCTATACGGATTAGAAATTGGCTATATGAATTCTGATTTTTCTATGTGTTTAGAAAATTTTCTATATGGTGATAAATTATTTTTCTATATGTGAACACTCCAAAACATGTATAAATTATATGTAAAGTACCAAAGAGATTATTTATCATAAAAACCATTCGTGAAACTTATAGAACATGATATGAACATTCAAAATGAGAAATATAATGATAAATTTTGAAATGAATAAAATGATATGATCAATGTTAAACATTATTTAATCAATACCCAATTCAAAATATTAATACATTAAAAGAAATATAAGAAAGAGATATTTTTAATTATCAAAAAATATTGTTTCAAGGATACAATCAACATATAAACATATTTTAGAAACAAAAATGTCTAAATAAACATCTAACATCCCATATTAATGTTGAGTGTGGTAAATTATAAATGATATTCACTCTATATCTAACAACCTATATCATTTAATTTTAGTCATTTTGTCCCAACAAATTACAATAATGTACCAAAAACTAAAACATTTTCTATTTTAAAAGGATATTTATTTCTTTAGGTATTTATCAACAATAATTAATAAATCAGCAAATATTTTAGGATATTTAAAACCACTTGTAGAGAAATAAAAAAAATATATATATATTCACTTCCCTATTATGTTTTAAAAAATGACTGTCATGATATTTTGAAATTTTTGTGGAGATCTATATTGTCCAAAAATATCTTCCTTCAAGTAAAAAATAATTATGGGCACATAAATATGTTGTTATTATTATATTCAAGAGAACTGTGTTATTGATTCTTTTGATGAGGCACTCCCACCATAAGGGCTTTATGTGCACTAGAATCACATTATGTCTCCCCCAATTCCTACTTTTCAAATGCATTTGGAATTCATCACTTTCAAGGGTGATTTTTTATTTATAATTAAAATGGGATGATGGGATGTTGTTTCTTCCTTCAAGGGATTCCACATTGGAATATAGGTCATGGTCATGGTATCCCTCTTATATTTAATTCAAGTATATGGAACTTGTTCTTGGTTCCATCTATTTGTGGATTCTGGTTAATTACAGTGCTTATGTCTGGAAAATCTAAGGAGTTATGATAATGCATCAACCTTCTCTAAAAAGACTAGTCATGCTGGGTATCACTGTAATTTTTGGACTCTAAGAACATGTGATGCATGTATTCATCCACATAGGAGTGCATCTAATGGAGGAGTATTTAGGCATGGAACCTAATCCTGAGGTTTCTAATTCCAAAGTCATATCTTCTATGTCTTTTAAATTAGGTTTCCCTTGTCTACCGTGGGGATGCCGATGTCGTGGGAACATATCTTCCATTTTTTTCACCTCAAGCATGCCATATTTATCTTGATGTAGAGGTCCCGAGATTAAAATCATTCATATATTGAATTAGACTGATTAGAATGCCTCGTTGAGAAATATTAATGAGGTTAACCCATTTGAAGGGGCACATGGAAGGATTACAAATAGATGGATCAAAACTTTTAATAGAGGAAGATCTATGAATTTTATCCACTAAACAAAATATTTGACACCATGAGGGTTGACTAGAAACCCCCATGGGGAGGATCAGGGAGGTATATCCCAGGAAATGGAAACATGTTTTACTATTAGTCAGGATTGATCTTTAGAGAGGCACCTTGTAAATCATTTCTAGTAGTAAGGGATCAAAACCCACATAGTTCGATCTCCCACATTAAGGTTATGTGATATGACATATATATTCATTTTTAATTTCATGTAGTAAGGATTTTAATTCCACGAGAAGAGCATCATTTAGGTATTGAATTAGACTTATTCATATAATCATCCCTTCCAATGATGAATTATATTTTTTTGGGTTGTCTATGGATTACACATGTGAGCTACCCATGTGCTATGAGAAGAATTAATGATATGGATGTGTCTTACTCAAAAGATTGTCCCAAAAGTGACCTGATGTAGATATGGTCTCCTATTATGGGCATGATCCAACCAGGATGTGGTGGCCTAGGAGTATCAAGATGGATGTGGATGGATTATTGGGTTTGGACCTCAGAGATGATTTTTAGGTATCCCAGTTGGTTGGGAATCAAAGGCCATGTATTTCAGAACGATTATAGGTATATCAATATAGATAAGGCCTATGTGGTGTATATTATATTTTTAGGGAATACACATATAAAATTATCATTGAGGAAGTGGATACAGGGGCTTATTCAATGAGGGTATCCCAATGAAGTGGAGGGTGTATGTCATGATCACTACTAACCATAAAGCCTATGTGATCCATACTAAATGTATAAAACAATATAACATAGTAGACCTAAGGGTTATGTAAAAAAATACTAACCCATGAGAGATGGTGTGTGGATTAGACATGGTAGTTTCTTGAGGAGGATGTCATTCTATGATGGGTATGATCTAATTTAGGATATCATACCCTTTGTTTCATTCATGGAGCATCATGTACTTGTGGAATTGGGTGTGGATGGATAATGTATAAATGCTTCCTTGAAAGTGAGGATTTACCTATATGGTTGGAGGAGGTGGAAAACATGATGAGAGTATATAGGTAATATTTTGTTCATTATTTTGGGTAGGCCTAAAATTTGACATCATGTATTGACGATGTTGGTACTAGGCAGTTTTACATCATGTTGTTCAAGGATGTGGGAATAAATCCTTACCCCTTGGACATACATAACTATCACACATTCACCCTTGGATCTGGTATGGATTTATCAATTCAATGTTCAAATGGTATGAGTGATTCATCGATCACAAGGTCTATGTTATCATGATTATGATAATAAAAAGGAGGAATTAGAATACCTACGCAATGAAGCAAGATGTATGATAATTTACGAACTGGATGAATATGGGATGTCTATCAAGGAACCATAAAATTTATGCACACAAGATTAGAGGGTTACGTGCAAGTTGTTCATGCATGAAATGGGGGTTTTATTCATTGGGTTCTCAGGCATGGTGCAATCACATAAACAAAACCCATGGAGTATTAGAGATGGTGTACATCTAATATAAGGTTATTACATGAAAGGAAATGTGTTTCACAAGATGTTTCGAGTGTTGTAGGCCTATTTTAGGTGGTGGGTAGAAGGATCCCTTGCATGTTCCTAACATAGGGGTAAAATGGGTTGTTCAAGGATTAAAAAATTTGGGTCCCACAAAAGGGAGGACCCACATGGTATCATTCATTAAATATATCTTCAATGAGGGTTTTGTGCTTCTGTGATGTCATGAATGATCAATTTTACACACAACAGAGAAGAGGTTCGACTTTTTTAGGATCACATTCATGATGGGGGTGACCATCAATATATAGTTGAGATATTTGGAAATGTAAAAAAGTATTTAGTAAATGAAATTAATCTTCCATGCACACATATCCTCAGTTGTGGAAAAATCTCATTAAAATGGCAGGTGGATATCATATTTGGTGTGAAAAAATCTTGAATGTGATCAGGGTTCTTGTGTGCAACATGGAAATCAATCACACACATTACTTACCTGTTTATGTTTCCTTCACGGAATAGATACAATTTTAATTTTATTTTTCAGGAAAGAGTCTTCCACATGGATTACAATCATGTTTGTGGTCCTAAATATATATTTTCACATTCTTTTTCATTAATAAAATGTTCCATTGAGTCAGATGATGGATTTGGTTTGCCTATATCTTGTAGTTTGAGGCTTCATGTGTAATTTAGTTCCAAAAAATGCACACACATGAAAACAAATATGGAATTGGATAGGATGTTTTGGTTCTGATGGAAACACTAATGTGATGGTTGGTCTTCATGGGTGCTTTCAATACTGTTTACTGGGAAGGTAAAACACTTCCTCGCATGTGGAAGACTTGATCTACACCTATAAATAAAGAGAGAGAGGCCCTATGAATGGTACCATGACTTATTTGGGATAATAAATTCCCTATCATGCAATTAAGATTATACTTACTATGTAAAAACCATGCCCTGACTTCTTCTTTCATAAATATAATCCTTATTTCATACATTTAATTTTATAAAAACACTAGAATCTTCTGAATCTTCTCTTTGATATTGTGCACATCACCCCATATTTCTCAACAAACCATCAATCCTACATTATTCTTCCATGGATATTTCAGCTTCATTAAAATATTTTAGGCTCATTATAATTTTCCTTCAAAAATAACACTGGTATGATTGGAAATTGTATTGGGGATCATAGAGCTATAATGAATGGAATCCATTAGATCCTTCATGCAAGGAGGGTCATGTCAGAAAATCATATTCTCCTAGTAATTCTCACACTATCTCATAGATATTACGCATTGAGTTGCTACCTCCCACTATGGAGATTCATATTATTTTATGAAGCGATCATTCCATCATTCTGGTGGATTAACTATGAAATTCATTCACACGTGAAGACGACATCCAATGCTGAAACATCCCTTTTCATAGAACCCTACTAGGAAGTAAGAAAATATTATTGTCTACACACTGAATGGGTTTACGATGATGGTTATTGTGGATAATCTATAAAAATAATAGTTCCATTCCCACTATTTCACTAACTTACATAGTAAAATTAGGAAAAATAGCTTGGGTTGGTAGAAGTACTGGTACATGATGTCTGACCACCACTTATCCATAGAATGGACAAAGGTGTATTTGATAAGCTAGACATTCTAGGAGTATGGATAAGAGTTTTGTATCATAGGGTTTTATGAAGTGTTATGGATGTAGTAGTTCAATTTTTAATTTAAATAGGATTTGGTGCCAGAGATCCTCAGATGGTCCCCATACATGAACGCATTTCCTCTCCACCATGGGGATGTCGACACCAGCTTAAGAGATATTCATTGTAATAGAATAATTCCAATTTATTTATTTTAGTTTTATTATTTTTCATCTTCTATAGAATGCGTGAGGGGATAGGGATAGGACCACTCTCCTTGTATAACATATTTTAGGGCTAGTGAAGGAGACGATGAAATTAATGCCCATTTTCTGAAAGGATATCATATTAAATGCATGGTTCGACTTTTTCATCAAGAAGGACCTAAGGGTGAGGATTCTAGGTTGAGGGAAAATGTGTATAATTGTATCATAATGTTGAAATTTAGGAATATACTATTTTTTTCTAGAATAAGGAAACTATGAAACTTTTGGAATAGAAACGTGGAAGGATAAAAACCATTGGTTTGTTATACTACATTCTTTGGCACATTTCAAAGTGGCTGGCTAGAAGCCGTGAGAGATACATGGATGTGGATATTTTGGGAGACATTAGTGTTGGAGGAAATCGAATATTTTAGTAACATGGTAAAACTGGGGGTATCTTTATTGACCAAACATTACAGTATACTAGGTTTTGTGGTGAGGGGAAACTTGTCAGTAAGTATCTGTGTGCCATTCCAGTTATTTAATGTAAGAATCACACCACATCAAGGTGTTTATTAATTCCAAAATTCTATTAGTCCTTAGATTTCTATAAACTAGGCATCTATACTAAAAATTACGGAGGTCTGACCAATGGCACTCGATATGGTCGTGATTATACCATGTACTAGAGATGATGAAAATTTCATCTTCCACCCCCTTCCTACTCCATTTGGTCTAATGGTGGACACTATGCATGGATAATGGGAGAAGATGGAGTACCTAAAATTATTATGTGGTGGAGTGCTGGTGGATCATATAGACGATACCTATTTTAGTGAGCCGAACAAACCATGCATAATTTCATGGAATTGTGGATTCCTTCCATGATTGGTGAAGAAATTATACAAATGGGTCCCTGATGAGTGTCCCCCCTACGTCCTTCACCAACTGTGTTGAATTTTGTGTGATTATGGGCCCTGGGGAAACCAACGTTCATCTAATTACCAACATTGACATGGGCCTATCAATATAATATACTAGTAACAATGTGTTAGTATATCTAGAGGAAATCCTTTTGAATCATATTTTGGTGATTAAATTAGTGAGGATCTAGGGTAGCAGGTAGGCAGATGGTATGCTCTTTGATAAGAAACTTGGGCATCTGAGGAAATTAATAATGGAGCTACAGTAGAAGGGACATCAGAATGTGTGTTTGTGCCTCTACTCCAAAGAGGGGACTAGTCTACGAAGTAAACCCTTAGGGGCGAAATGTTATCTCTTGGTAAGAAACTTATATACATTCTACGACCACCTGAATATACTATCTTCCCTTACATTTTGTGCATGTGGGGAATCCTGTGAAAATATATGACACCAGAAGAACTGTAGGGGAAGCTAAATTAAGGTGATATCAAATTTTTTGAATTCATAACCTTTTTTGTCATAGCTTTTCTAAACCACTACTGAACACATTCATAAATGATTCGAATGGTTGTCTATACGTGTTAGTGATGGGAGTGTGAACTTGCTTCCACCCCAGTGTCGGTGATTTATGGAAATGTTGAAGAAGAAGAGAAGGCATATACTATTGACATCCCATCAATTGAGGATGAAGTGGATGAAGTTGATGTAGATGAATATAATGACATATTATCCTAGAGATAATATTCACACAATGTGAATCCCTGGAAAGTGGGGAGATCTTACCCTCTAAAGAAGATGAACAAGCTGATTTCCATGAAGAAAAACATAACATACTCACATGCTTCATTTACCCTTATCTTTTCTGCATCAAGATTACATAAATTAAAAATACCCTTAACATGAACATATTGATATTGTATATTTTTCCCCAACTGTAGGGGGAAAGGTTCACCTACTAGTGCAGAGGAGCCCATTCCTGAGTTTACACTCAGGATTGTGGCAACGGGTGGTCCATCTGAGGAGGCCAGGGTGGAAACCCCAAAACCTCATATCCTCATATTTATCAATGGATAGTTATACTCTTTCACTCATATGGTGACATTGATTAATATATTTTTTGTACATATGAAGTTTCTCGTTATAAAAATTACTCATTCACATGGTAACAAAAAATATTGAATCAATTGGCCATTACCATATTTCACGGAGCCATTATGTCAATATGTTTTATTACCTCATGTAGATTTTTCTCAACCAACATAATAGGAATATGTTTTAGTCATTGAAATAGCCACTGGTTTCAAGGGATCTCTTATGGTGGAAATCTTGACCAAGACTCAGGGAATTGATCCATATGTACTTTTCCATCGTAAGTCTTCAGTCACCACCTGACCATAATAGATCATCTATTAATTTAGTTGATTAACATGTAATTTTTTTCTAGAATAGTTCTTGAGAGATTTCATGACTAGTCAGTAGATCTATCTAAATCTTCTAGGATCCCTTTTCAGATATTCACTCTATTTCTTATAGATTTGATTGTCCTTGAAGATTTGGCCCAATCCAAAAGAGATTATTGTATCATGGTTACGAGTGATTCCACTGGCGGGGTGGAACTAAATATTTGAAAATATTACATCATTGAGGTGTGTTGATTAAAAAATGACCAACCGTTCAATATGTAGCCTATAAAATCTGAGAGGATTTTATAGGGATATCTTGCTATTGAGCTGCTTGTGAACATTCTTATGTACCAACCTGAATGGCCAAAAGAACTGGAGGATTTTGACCCTGTTGCGGCTGGAGAAAATCACATCATCTTTCGTAGGTTGTGTAAATTCATACAATAGTTAATCTAACAATATTCATAATAACAAATAGTAGGCCAAATGGGTTCACAATGAATTGGGTTTTTATCCTTTGTGTTCGAGAGGGAGACGTTCATGGTCTTCATATGTTTTATGTGACTTTCTTACAGAATAGATTCATAAACAAGCCAGCATATATACATTTTCTAGAGTCAATATATGTTGGACAACATCAACAAGCTATAAGAAGACAACTAGAAGATCCAACATCTATCAAAATAGATGAATGAAAATTCTTCCTTCCTCAATACTCATTTATATACCATCATCAGACTCAGGGCTCGGTTTGGGGAGGCTGAGAATCAAATAACCAAGGCCATGAATTAGTTATCCAAACTCAAGGATGAGCAGAACCAAGAATAGATCAAGGATGATGAGATTCATCCAGTACCTTTTGAGGAGAAAATGAAGCTCGTAAGGTAGCGTCAGACCTTGGATGCCACACACCAAATGTTAAAAGAGTTGCGGGATTTGATCTCCACATTAGAGGAATAGGGGATATTCTTTCAATAATCATAAGTTGATACAACATATAAATATCCCCTGTTGTTTCGGAATATTAATTTTTTTCAATTGAAACATTCATATTTTCATGGTAACAATTCTTTTTCCACATTAATTATCTCACATTGGTCATATTAATGAGATATTCAATGAGCATTCCCTAAGATAACATGAGACATTCCCAGTGTGAGAAACAAGGGATGATCATATGATTTATCATTATTATATGTGAATTAAACTGTCATAGGGAACCTAAGGTATCCTATTATTGATTAGCCACAATGATTATCCATGCTGAGAGAGGATGTGGCTATAGAAAATAGCTTTTAGGATAGGTAGGTTTCTATTAAAACATGTGCTAATGCCCAACCATGATAACCCTAGGTGAATTTAATTCTATTCACATAAATGGTGTGAGAAGGTTGAATTAGGTTTAAAATTGGAACACATGGAGAATGGAATATAGGCACTTGAAATTGTTGTACATGTCCAAAAAATGAATTCTTTCCATTAATGTGTATTGGGAAAAAATCTGACGGTCAACTGCTAACCATGTTCGAAAAATAGAACCTCTCTTATAATACTATCTGATGTATTGCAGGATGTTGTCCTAAAATGTTTGGTGATTCAAAATGAAAGTAAACCAAACCATTATGGGGTCTCCTTATACATACAAGAGAATGAGGATACAAAAAAGGGCACCCAAATCATGATAACAGATTTATGGAATGTTAGAATAAATTTCAAAAGTGTTATAATTCTTCCATTGTGGATTTCAACACATTGGTGTAAGAATATCGGTGTTAACATACATCAAAACCATATTCTAGTACAAGTGATATCTTATATTTAAAACAAAAACTAAAAATGAAAACAATGTGGATGATGAAAAAAACCTACAGAGAGGACATATTATGTGAGGGCCTAAGATATCTTGTAGTTTTATGATATGTAGTTATAAATAAATTATTGTATATTTTATGATCATGTGATCGGGATGTGTCATGTAGTTTAACATCATGTGGCCATGACATTGCATAATCATTAATGTAGTACAGACTGGGCACTAGAAAGCATTTTAAATTCATATTTCCTAGATCATAGAAATGTTAGTTCCAAATATATTTTTACAAAACAATGGAAGAAAACCTGACAAGAATGAGAAAAAAAGGCTTTCGTTCAATCCAAGTATCAGGAAATAGATTTATATTTATGTGAATATGGACTAAGGGGCCCACTCTACTCAATAATTTTGTACATGTATTTTACAGTTAGTATTTTACATAGACTCCAAGTCTAAGGTTGTATCACTTTGGCCATGAGGTTCCATGTGAAGATGAACCACATAGGTATAGACCCCTATAAAAACACATATTCCCATTTGAGTCATGCTCAATGTGGGAACCAAAGAATGGTATAGGGGGTATTATGGACATGTGGAAGTTCGAATTAGGGGTGAAAACATGGGATTCTAATTCCCATACTATAAAGGGCAGTGGAAAGGAGGTATGTGAAGAATTTTAATATCAAGATGAAGGGGTGACTTGTGAGTGAGGATCAATTATTGACCAATATTGAAACACAAAGACCATACCAATACCAGTTAATAACATAGTGATAAAACTCAGAACAAGCTGTTAAAATAATTCAAAATAGAGTATCAATTATTTACAACAATATATCCTTTAGGGTGTCGTGTCATAATGGAAGGTGATCAAAAAATTATATGTGATAGTTTCTATAAGGGGAAAACTTCGGATGCGAAAGATGATGGAAATACTGACCAAGAAATAATGAAGTGTGGACTGGGTGTGTTGGTGAGCTGGAATCGAACCTAAGGTAATGAATAGTTTAAATTCATATTACATGGACCATGGTAGAACATTTAATGTCATATTTTTAGGACTATAATGTAATTTATTAAGGGTATAGAGTTTGTAGCATTAGGTTTGTCCCAAAAATGGTTATTAGTAGTGTGGAAGATAGAAATCCCCAATGTGACTGAGGGCCTTAGGGGACCCAACACAACACAACACTTTCTTCAAGATACCGGTATAATGTTTAATGTCATGATTATTGGACTATAAGGAAAATGATTTCTCTAAGGGTATATATATGGTACCCATGAGGTAATAATTGATTTGAATTATCCATGAGGGCTTAGAGACCAAATATACACCTTGAGATGAATTTCATATAGTTTATACTCATAATGCTTGGACCATAACTGAGACCAAATGACAGGAAGGATTATTGACTTGCAGTTGGGATGGAATACAAAATGAATGGTTGTCTCTGCATATCCCATGAGGATGAGAATGAAGGCATGCATAGTTCTATGAAACTACCTGGTATGAGACCAATACTGTGGGGGGATATCCTCCCTGGGGAGGGAGCCTAGGAATTCCATGATTATAATGAGGCATCATGAATTTTGTTTAGGGTGAGATCATAGTTTAATCCAATGAATTTAGGACATTACATCTTAGGATAATGTCATAGAGTTTCAACCAAAATGGGAAGTCTCTCTATGGTATATGTGTAGTCTGGTTCAATGATGAGCCTGATGTGAATGATGGCCCGAGGGAACCCAACACCATATGACACATTCCCAATGAGATCATTGTATTTAGTTTTATGTCATGATTCTAGGAATTGGGATTCTAGTATAAGGTCATAGAGATTTCACATTTGGAGTAATTTAAAACTCATCTTCTATAAACCATATAATAAGCACTTAAAAATCATATTTTTATTTCAGTAGAATACAAATTATAACCAACATAGCCTTGAGGCCACACCACATACAGATTCCCATAGAGGCTTGCATACAATTTATAGTCATGATTATTGGACTGCATTGTTGTTACAGGGGATTAAGGATAAATAATATTTATGATTAAACCGAAAAGAATATGTCTAGGAATAGATATATGTACCATAATGATAGTAATCAATCCACACATAGTTCTTAATGTAGATCTCTCTATGTATTTCTAATTGGTAAAAAGAGAAGATGGATTTTTTTTTATATTATGAGGACCATGATATATAACCCAGAAGTTCCTATATATCTTGCGTGGATAGAAATCAAAACTTATATAGTTCCAAAATATGGCATGGTAGATGATCTATACCAATGATGATGTCCTCTCTAATAAGAATATGATTGAATTTTGCTATTTATCTTCATATGGTCAAGAGGATGGAACTATACAGTTTATCATTATATAGCTAGGATAATGGTTCTATCACAATTTAAATTCATGAAACTAGGAATAAATGGATGATATATTTCTAGAATGGCTATACAAGATATAGAGTCTATATCCTAATGTGAAGTAGTGTGTAGAAAACCATGTTGAACAATGCACTTACAAGGAAGAATTTCACACATGTTAATGTAGTTATACCTAGACATGGACTATTAGTTTATAGTCAAAGAGATCAGACTATTTTCCTAGATTTGCATCTTGTTCCTAGGATGTTATTTCTCAATCATTTTAACATCATGAAATGAGGAAACTATTGTGTGACATTAGAGGTCACCCAAAAAGGACCTTCAATTTGATGAGGTTTAACCTTGTGAAGTTGGGACTCTAACGCTATAAAATTCAAATTCATACAAATCCAAATATATAAGATGAAAATAGATTAAAGTCCTAATTTGTAGACCCACTAAAAATAGTTTAATTTCATGTAACCTGGACTATAGGCTCTATTTTTAGGGTCATATATTTTGGATGATGGGTAAGGGACTTCTCAAAAAGGTTAAGGTGGTGAAACAGAAAGCAAAACCCAATGTGAATAAGGAAAAGGGAGGAACACACCAAAATAGAATTCCCCATGAATGGATATGACTAGATTGAAATCATGATAGTATTTCTGGGTCTATTAGTTGATGCTCATAGATTTTGGACTAACAAGGCAACATGATTTAGGGGAATTTGAGTTGGGTGGTAGAGTAACAAAACCATACTTGAATGAGTGACAATGAGGAATACCTCAATATAACACATACTTTATAAAATCCACATACATCTTAAATTCTTGATGCTGAAATAAGGATATGTTGTTAAAATTCATATATATCATACTACATATTTTATACGTGATGTACATCTTGAGAAACTTTTCATTGGTTAGAGCAGTGATTTTTTCTCTACGCATCATATCAAAGAGTATGCACCATTGGGATAGATTGTGTAAATGATGGAAGGACCTTCCCATGTGGGATTCAATTTTTGTGGCTTTCTTCCAGGTATCATATACATTCTAAGAACCGGTACCATGTCAACATGGAGGAAAGAGTATAGGAGAAAATTATTAATGAAAAAATTTTATTTTATGATCCGGTGCCTCTCCATAGTATGCATGGACTGAAGTCTATTATGTTTAAGGGATTCTTGATCAGCTAGATATTATTTTTGCATTTCTTATTGAATTTTCTTATTATAGATAGTTGTTTGGAGTGATAAAAATAGAATATCAATGGTTAGGACTGCCTATGTTCCAGGAACCATGGAATATGGGGTCACTTTTTTGATTTATGGGTTGTCACCTGATAGACCTAGAGATTTTTGGGGAGATTTTCCTACCAACACTTCTTATTATCACCCTGCATCTCGTAAAAAATCTTGAACAGGGGTCTTTGAACACCTAGATCTGTTAATTTTTATGCTCATTATATAGAGAAGTGAGGTTGTTCTGGAAGTAGTATTGTAGAGACCCAAAGCTTGATGTACCCGGAAATTACACTACTTTTGTGGGATACTTAATACATAATAAAAACAAAAACAAAAGGGCCGTAATAGTTTTGTGCCATTGGAAACTCAGAACATAATCTTCTAATCGTGGTGAAAGATATTCAACATCTCCAATAAAGCTCTTCCACTTTTTCTTTCTTACCTAAAACCTTTCTTTATATCCTAGGGAAAATAAAACATATAAAGGGTGAGCTCAAACGCTCAGTATGGGTAAGCATGGAAAAAATAAAACAAACCATATACATTTGAACTTCAAAACATGAACATAATGTTTACACATCCAAATATTTAGTTTGAAATAAATATTGCAAGTGCATAAGAAATCGGTCATAAAGGAGCATTAATCATGATAAAATAGCATTGGAATAAAACATTTAATTGTTGCAAACCATTAAGCACATGATATGATTTCCATAGTAGACAGGGCATTGCTTCTAAGACCATCTTAGTGGACAATGTCCCTTTTTGAATCGAGTTCACTCCTCATTTGAGTCCTTTAACACTGAACCCGATTAACTTACCATTCCAGCCATGTCTATATCATGAGATATAAATCATTACCCAATGAATTAGTGGGATATATAGGTCCCACCCATAACATAATGAAATCATTCTTACTTGTGCCACAACAAAAACATTAATCATTCATCATAACCCAAAGAATAAAAATGGGTTTCATAAACATCATCCCATCATAACATAATCCATATAAAACAAATGGATATCATTTTATCATAAGAAAAGTAAAAAATTTAAATAATATAAACCTTATACTTGAAACATAATCATACATAATAACATAATCATAGATGGAAAATATTTTTGATAAAACACTTGAAATGAATTCTTGAGGAAAATATCCTTTCTTCTTCAAATTCATTTTCTTTTCTCAAAATGCCATGAAATTTTAAAAGAAAGGTATTTTTTTAAAATAGTCATGAAATATTGTAGAGTAATATTCATGAAAATAAGGCTTTATTAAACCGTAAAAATCCATTCACGCCATATAAGTTAAAAATCATTCATCTCGTACGTTTGTTGGAAAAGTCAAAAAAGTACCTTACATAGTAAACAAAAGAAATATTCCTTCCATAACACAAATTAAAAGTCAATGAGGGGTAAAAATGACATTAAAAATACATGGAGGAATATGAAACACTTTATTAATTTTTTTTATAAACATGGATGAAAAACATAACCCTGGTAAATACTTAAGAATAAACAATCTCAGATAAGAATGAGATTGGAATAATTATCCCTTACCATAGGTATGATATGCTTTATACATATCCGAACCTCCTGTATAATGATTTAAATAATGTAATTTAATTATTACAGAATCATATTCATTTTTATGATATCATATATGGTTCACTTCGGACTTTATATTACCCGTTCTTTTGTAAATTCCATGTTAAAGCAGCGTTTTGGGTAAAATCGTTTTATTTATCGTACGTGTTTGGACTTGTTGTTCTTGATATTATTATTAATTATATCTTGATTTATATACTTCTAGAATGTAAATAATTATTTACATATCATATATATATTCAGTATATATATATATATAATATATAGATAAATGAAATGAAATACACCTTTCACGGAGACGGTAGGTCGTACGTACGCGTGAACGCTGTTTTTGTTTCCTTATTGAATTGAATGAAATTAAGTATAATACATAAATATATATATACATAAATACAGTAGCATTATTATGTCATATATTTCATGAATACTTATTATATATACTTTATAATCATTATTGTATTGTTAACATGAAAATGAATCTCATCGCGTCGTGGAGACAGTAATCCGCACATACGCACGAGCGATGATATCATTCCCATATTTATTTAATGAAATTTTAGTGGATGGTATAATATCATAGAATCATTATGATTTTATAATAACCATATATAGTTATTATTTACACAATTATACCCTTCCAAGTAAGGTGGTGGTGGAAAAACAGATTACACAACGGCGTGGAGACGATATTTCGTACGTATGATCGCCCGGTGATTTCATTTTCTCTAGGATAGATAGAAGGTGAAATAGGGTTGTTTCATATTTATAATAACATATCATTATATAAGTAATACTTATGTTATTTCTATATAATTAAACAGCAAAATAAGACGATGTTGAAGAATGAGGAAACTTGAAAGAGTCGGTAGAAGAGATTACCTCTTCCTCGACGCACCTCCTCTAAACTTATTCTTAGGGCACTAAAGATGGTCATTTGAGAAGACCAGAACCACTATGATATTACTATAGAGTTTTAGAAGAGGAATATTTAGGGATTGGCCGAGCTTCAAGGCTCAAAAGGGTGTGAAGAGATGAGGGAAGGGGTGCCCTTTTTATACGGGAGGAGAGGGGCACCTTTGAAAAAACATAAAATATTATTTTATAATAAAGTAATATTCAGTTTATAGTAGCTCCAAATTTATTTATTTCGAATCTAAAGTGGGGATGGGTCAAAATAATCTCAACCAATAGGTTTTAGACAAGTTTAGGTTACTATTTTAACCTTATCATTTAGATTTAACACCATGTTAAATAATTCAACTTTTACGGTGTCTTCTTGTTTTTACACTATATGGTTAATAAGCGTAATATAACAAGCCAAACGAACCCCATGCGGTTCATTATTAATATATATAATATCTAAGTCATTTGGCTGAACCTTGGATTTTTAGGAATAAAATAACAATTTATAATATAATATTTGTTTTAAAAACTATTTTAGGTCAATTTTGACAATATTTTGTAATTGATTTTTGTGAAAATCATAACAGCCTTATTAGTTAGAATAATGTTAATTAAATCTATAATAATATGTCATATTAACCAATTAAATATGTATAATTCTTAAAAAGTGTCAAATTACTTTTATTTGGGTATTTCTGATATCAATTATGTTAATATTTTCTTTAATAAGGTAATTACTTCATCATCATAGTGTCATAAATAAATTAAATTATTTAAAGTCTAAAAATTATAAATAAGGAAATATTATTTAGGAAATATTTTTATATTTCTAATGAATATTTATAGTCGAATTTATCTTATTTATAACCCTATATTAAAAATGTTTTAGTTATTAAACTTTGATTTTAACTATTTTAACTCTTCTTTAAATAAAATATTATTAAATGTCCTAATGTAATTTAGGTGGACCTAAATGGTCATATTTTATTCCTAAGGTTGTTTTTGGTCGAATTAAACTTATCCAATAGAATTAGGACATGTGTTAGCGTAATAATAATACAATTTTTACCCTTAATTACCCTATTTACTTTTAACCGTGATAAATAAAAGTAAAAAGTTACTATTCATCAAAAATTATTTTTATCTTATTTAACCACATTTTACACCTTCATATTAATCGTGTCTCTCGGATTTTTAAAATTCCACTCACAAAAGAGGTAAAATTATGTTTTATGTATGTTTGAAAAAAGCTCCTATGTGGTATGTAAAAGAAGGTGAAAAGTTCAATAAAATTTTTATATATAAAAAATTATTATACAATAACTCTAATGAATTACATTGAACATCTATAGTTATTATGTATCAATTTTTACCTCAAAAAAATTAAATAAAATAAATAAATATAAACATAAATAGTCGGTTTTTAAATAGTAACCTAGTGTTTTCACTATTCATCAAAAATTGAAAGTATTCAAAAAAATACCAAAAATTAACCCTAGGATAATTTCGATATTCCAAATCCAAAAATGAAGTCCATTTTGAAAAATAAAATTTCAAAAAGTGGGTATTACTATTCATAACGGCTATTTCATAATAATATCTCTTTTAGTAAAACTCGGTATTGCATACTACACACACTATCGAGGAAGGTCTTGATTGTGTGTAAAGAAAGACAAGTCAGGGTTGCGTGTGGTGAAAGATCCCTTTGGTGTTTCTTATAACATAATAAAAAATTATTTCATTTTTACATTAAACAGAATCTATATTTAATGTTCCATAGAATAATTTCAACGAAACGAACTTGAAATTGTGTGTAACATGAGCCAAGAATAGTTTTGTGTATACTGAATGCTAATACGGTGTTCATACAGATGAAGCTAATATTGGTGTAACGTACAACACAATACATCAATGTAATTAAAATTATATTTTTCATAAAATCTCATGTTGTTACATTCTTCCCCCCTTAAAATGAATTTCCCCCTCGAAATTCATTAGGGTTATAAATGATTTACTACTCGAAAGTTCTAATAGAAACCCACATCGTAAAAAGGATTACTAAAACATATCTTGAAAAACTAAAGTATGAAACGTAATGGTTACCCAAATTAACTAATCGCTGTGATTCCACATAAGAGATCATAGGAGAAAATATGGATATGGAAGAGAAATATAACCATCATGTTCGGATGGAGAGTGCTAGAGAAGATGGCTATGAAAAATCCAACAATCGCAAAGCCATAAATTTTTGATGATCTAGGGTACCATCTGATTCATTAGATATAAGGGCACTAGGACAACATTTTTGGTTTTCAAGTTCATTTCCCTAAAATTGAATAATTTGAAATAGAAGAAATACTTAATTTATTTCGGTATACTCTCACCATTGTTCGTGCATTTAAAAATTTTCACTTTATATCTTAAAGAAATGAAATTCAATTTTTCATTCGTGAAGTGTTAGCAAATCATGTGATAGAATGATGGGTCATTCCATATGTCTCAAACAAAAATATTGAAAAAGTTATTAAATATACATAAGTCCATATATGGTGAGATTAATCATATATGATTCCAAAAATGGACTTATACTTCATCTATAACACCGCTTAATAAAACTAGTTTCTACTAACCAGGGACATCCTGTAGGCCAGTGGTATGCGATAAAGGCTTGTCACACTTCATTTGTGGATTCGATTCCCGCAGCCTTGTCTGACGTGATAGGTTGTCTCTCATCCTATGGGTTGTCCTTTTTCTAAAACTATACTATTATAACATTCCAGAAATAATATCTAAAAACAAGTTCTATCCTTAAATAATACTATCTTATGTCCAACATAATCCATTCTAATTTTTAGGCTTACCCAAAATACATCTATCCAATCACACAGTTTAAAGAAAATAGTTACATGAAAGGTCATATTATAAGTACATCAATACCATCATTTATCCCCCATATATCATAAGATATATCTTGTTGATCTCATTCCAAACAAGTGAATACATTAATCATGTATTTTCTTGAAAAATGAATACCCATTGAACCTTAGTGAAAACATGAATGCTGTCAAAATTTAACACTTTCCACATACCAAAATCCCAAAATTTTTATATACTCAAACCATAATATTACTTTTTCCTTATACCAATCATGGGCTCATTTCATTGTTTTCATTATCCCTTATTTATGTGCATATCATCATCTTTCCAAAAATATTTAAATCACATTTCATGGTTAACGATGCCATATTCCTATGCAAAGCCACAATGGAACAAGACATGGATATTCTAATATACCATAAAAGCACCTCAACAACATTATTCATGAATACCAATCAATAAACAATTTAATCCATCCTCTTCAATGATTTCCATGGAATAAGTCATTCCTTTATTTAGAAGTAAACTCTTTGGTCAGGGAATTGAGTTGGGTAATTCCCATGTTCTCCACAGAAAAGACATTGGACTCTATAACAGTCTGTCACTCTATGACCCTTTTCTCCACATAGATAACATCTTCCCCTCCATTTGAGGAATTCTTAAGGGTTCTTCTTACCTTCTTTAGAAATCTCAATATACCTTTCTCTATTCTTCTCACCTTGCGAACATTCATAAAATTCCATCTTCCTCTTAATTGATGACTTGGGAATTCAACTAAAGTTTACCTTGTTAATCATATATCAAGATGACTGATTAGGCATAATCACAATATCTTTCTCTACAGGAATTACAAAATTTCGTTGATCATAGTCACCAATTTTTTCATTCGAATCAATGTTAACTGATTTTATTCTCATTCCCTCCATTGACTAAGACCAAAAACCATAGTGTAAGAAATAGTTAAAATGACGAGGAACCACATAATCATAAAAAGTCACTTATGGGATGTCTAACATATCATAAATTATTTAATCCATGACACATTACCGTAGGTTATTCATGATCTTCAACATTATTATAGGACTCTAAACTATACATATACTTAACCTTAGGGACATCCCTAGACATACCTTAGAAATATATCTAAGGATCTCACTAAAGTTTTCGCATCCTAATCTCTAAAGGTTAACTAAACTAAAACACTGATACTAACTATACAGACCCAAAGCTTGACGTACATGGAAATTACATTACTTTTGTGGAATACTTCATACATAACAAAAACAAACAAACAAGGATCGTAATAGTTTAGTGTCCTTGGAAACTTCGAACATAATCTTCTAATCGTGGTAATAGATATTCAACATCTCCCATAATGATATTACACATTTGTTTTCTTACCTAAAACCTTTAATTATATCCCATGGAAATGAAAACATATAAAGGGTGAGATAAAATGATCTCTAAGGGTAAGAATTGTGAAAATAAAACAAACCATATATATTTGAACTTCAAAACATGAACATAATGTTTACACATCAAAATCTTGAGTTGTGAAATAAATCATGGCAGTACGTAAGGAATAGGACATAAAGGAACATTAATCATGATAAAATAGTATGGGAATAAAACATTTAATTGTGGTAAATCATTAAGAAAAGGATATTATTTCCATAGTAGCCAAGGCATTGCTGCCAAGACTATCTTAGTGGACAAAGTCCCTTTCTGAATCGAGTTCACTCATCGTTTCAGTCCTGTAAAACTGAACCGAATTATCTTACTCTTCCACCCATGTCTATCTCATGATATATAAATCTTTATCCAATGATTTGGAGGTATATAGAGTTCCCACCCATCCCATAATGAAATCATTCTTACTTGTGCCACATCATAAACATAATTCATTCATCATAACCCAATGAACAAAAATGGGTTTCATAAACATCATCCCATCATAACATAATTCATACAAAACAAATGGATATCATTTAATCATAAGAAAAGTGAAACCATGTAAATAATAGATACCTTATAATTCAATAAGAAACATAATTAATAAAATCATCATATATGGAAAATAGATTTGATAAAACAATTTAAATGAATTCGTGAAGAAAATATCTTTTCTTCTTCAAAATCATTTTATTTTATCAAAATGCCCTGAAATTTTAAAAGAAAGGTATTTTGTTGAAAATATTCATGAAATATTTTAGAGTAATCTTCATGAAAATAAGGCATTATAAAACCATAAAAATCCATTCATGCAGTATAAGTTAAAAAAACATTCTTCTCGTAGTTTTGTCGGAAAAGTCAAAAAGTACCTTATATATTAAAGAGAAGAAATATTCCTTCCATAATACAAGTTAATAGTAAATGAGGGGTATAAATGAAATTAAAAATACATGGAAAAATAATAGACACTTTATGAAAACATTTTTATAGACATGGATGAAAAATATAACTGTAGTAAATACTTACAAATAAAAAATCTCGGATAAGAATGAGATTGGAATTATTATCCCTTACCATAGATCTGATATGCTTCATATGTATACGAACCTCTTGTATCATGATTTAAATAATTTCATTGACTTATTACAGAATCATATTCAATGTTATGATATCATATATGGTTCACTTATGACTTCATATTACCCGTTCTTTTGTAAATTCCATATTAAAGAATCGTTTTGGGTAAAATCGTTTTATTTATCATACCAGTTTTGACTTGTTCTTCTTGATATTATTATTACTTATAACAAGATTTAATTACTTGCAGAATCTAAATCGTGATTTATATATCATATATATATTCAGTACATATATATATATAATAGATAGATAAATGAAATGAAATACACTGTTCATAGAGACGGTAGGTCGTACGTACGCATGAATGTTGTTTTTGTTTTCTTATTGAATTTCATGAAATTAAGTAGATGACATACATATATATATACATAAATCAAGTAGAATTATTATGTCATATATTCCATTATTAATTATTATATATACTTTATAATCAGTCTTGGATTGTTAACATGGAAAATGAATCTAATCGCGTCGTGGAGATGGTAATCCGTACGTACGCACGAGCGATGATATCATTCCCATATTTATTGAATGAATTTTAGTGGATGATATAAAACCTTAAAATCATTATGATGTTATAATAACCATATATAGTTATTCTTTACACCATTATATCCATCCAAGTAATGTGGTGGTGTAAAAATTATATTACACCACGGTGTGGAGACGGTATTCCATACGTACGCACACGTGGTGATTTTGTTTTCCGTATGATGGGTAAAAGGTTAAAAATGGTTTTTTAAAATTTATAATAAAATATTAGTATATAAGTAATACAGATGTTATTACTTTATAATTAAACAACTAAAGAAGAAGAAGTTTAAGAAAAGGAAACATTAAAGAGTCGGTAGAAGAGATTACCTCTTCTTCGACGCACCTCCTGTAAAATTCTTCTCAGGGCACTAGAGTATAGAATCCCACCTTTTTATCACATAAAATTCATTACATTTTAAAAAATAGAGTATCTTTAAGGTTTAGTGTCTTGGAAATCAGGAACATAAAACAAGAAAACAACAAAAAAATTCTTCTTAAACACTTGAAAGACTTCTCCTTATGTTCATCCTAGGTTCATTACTGCATCTCATAACCTGGGGACATACATAAAAAGAATGGGTGAGTAAATGGCCCAGTAAGGGAAACAAGGGAAAAATTTTATATATGAATTTGAGATACATCAATAAAGTCATGAAAAGAACATTAAGGCATGGGAATGAAATCATGTGGCATATCATAATAAAAATAACATTTTTCATAAATTTAAGATGTGGATACATCATTTAACATAGAAAATCATGAAAATATTACCATGGTCCATCCCCAAGGTGTCATTTTAAATTTACCAAGGTTATTCACCAAGATATCGTGAAAATTGTAATCTCTAGTGGTTACATTATTACCCAATGCATTGGAGCGCTATCAGGGCGCACCCTTAAATTTGCCTTTATTATCATGTGAGCCGCATATATCATCATCAATCATTTGATAAAAAATCTATATATCATAAAAGGACTCGGTTTCATTTCATAATCAAAACAATTTAAAAACTACTTTAAAAAACATGATCTTTATGTCACTTTAAACCCACAGAAAGGGAAAGAGGGTTTCATGTATGTAAATCCAAAAATTTAAAATATTACATTTTGATATATATGTTAATACACTTGTAGAAATAAGAGAATTGACTATTCACTTAATAACATAAAATAATTTTGAGAAAAAAAGAGAGACATTTTGAGACGAAAACTATGCACCATAACGGCTGTCATATATGGTTTTAGAAAACATTGAAAAGAGAGGGGACAAGGGTCACCCACTAAAAAATGATACATAAAATAGTAGGGGAAAAAATATAAAGTATTTAAGAACATGGTAATGAAATTTGAATGATATACCATATGAAACGAAGAACTTGAAAGGAAGACAAAAAATAAGATTTCTCTTATGAGAATTCGGCAGCCTAACGGCGTCACATAAAACTTCCAAAAATGGATTGACGAGGTCAAATAGGGTCTCTCATAATATGAACATAAATGATCAGTATGATAGATATAGAGATCATACCCCAACATAGTAAAAAAACATGAAATACTTGACATGAAAATAGATCTTGAAAATGATAAGGGTGAAAGAATCCCTTAAAAATTCGGCTGCCTAATAGCGCCACTTAAAACATCAAAATACTAAATTGAAGAGATAAAATAAGGTCTCTCATCATATGAACATAAAATATCATTATGATATATTTAGAGATCGTACCCCAATATAATAAAAAGGAACTTTCAATACTTGACATGGAATTAGAAAATTGAAAAGGAGAAAGGTGAAAGAACCACTTAACAATTCGGCAGCCTAACGGCGCCACTTAAAACTTCAAAATACTGAATTGAAGAGATAAAATGGGGTCTCTCATCATATGATCATAAAAGATCAGTATGATAAATTTAGAGATCATACCCCAACATAATAAAAATGAACTTGAAATACTTTACATCAAAATAGATTATGAAAAATGGGAAGGGAGAAAGAATCCGTTAAAAAAATTTCGGCAGCCTAACAACGCCACTTAAAACTTCATAAAATGAAATAATGAGATTAAGAGGGGATCTCTCATTATATGAACATGAAAAGGGAAGTAAGAGGAGTATTAAAGAACATCCTTTAACATAAGAACATGTAGCATAAAAGAAATGACATAAAAGAGATTTCTTGAAAAGAAAGAGAGAGGTCAGATCCCTTACCTTAAAACGTAACTCTTAAAACTCAATGGTTGGGAACTTGAGGGCCTAGGGGCACCTTGGGAGGACTCCTTGGGAGGTAATGAGACCAGAAATTCGTTGGGGAGAGTGGGGAGTCGAAATGGATGAGAGGATGGCTTGGTATTTATAGCGAAAGTGAGGGGACAAGGCATTAATGGCCAAGGGACACCTCAAAAGTGGTTTTCTCAAAACAATGTGCTCTCCCATGATTTTTCCCTCTAAGTTATGACACATGGGGCCCCCATACAATAATTAATCACCTTTGGTTGTCTAACCCATAAAATATCTCATGGCATCATCATGACACAGTTATGATGTCATTAAACATACTGAAACCCTAAAACTGTATTTTTACTATTCACTGAAAATTCTACTTTCTTAGAAAAATCCCAAAATATCACCTTAACCAAATATCGATGCTTTGATTAAAAATATGAATATAATTTTATCAAAATATTTTTCTAAATATTTTTAATTTAACTTTTAAGTAAAAACACTATTCACCAAAAATCCATTTTTTCAGAAAAAACCCCATCTTTACCATAACATAATATTGGTGCTCTGAGATCAAAAATAAAGTCTATTTTATAAAAATACTTATCTAAATATTTTTTAATTTAATTTTTTATTAAAAAACACTATTCACTTGAAAAAACTAATACTTTAATATTAATTTATGACACCGTTATTTAACCATTTTATTGAATCACATTACTTAATCAAGGTGCCAAGATTATATTAATACTTTCTTTAAGTGAGATTACTAATCCATTTGGTCACATTAATAATCCTAAGCATAAAATCACTATTCATAATTTACTATTCATCAAAAATCAAGTTGATCTTATTAGACTCTAAATTTCGTACTGAACATAATTGTAGAAGACCATTTTTTTAAAATCATTACACATTTTTAATTATTTATGGTTTACCTAAACATTTTTAAAATATCTTTTTTCTAAAATTCTCCAAAAATATACATACTATATTAATATGGATATTTGAAAAGTCATAAACATTATCATAAGAAGAAATCCCAATTTTTATTTAAAACAAAGGATTACACAAGGCAGTTACGGTCTCCTTAAATATCCCCTTTTCACGCTAGCATAGAACCTAAGTGTAAGTTGTGCTATGATGAGTGAATCTGAGAGAGGCTCTACCGACATCGCACGAGTAGTAATTTCTATCATGTTGAACTTCTCGTGAAGGCAATTCCGTTCTAGCTTCAAAAGATGAAGTTCGGCTTGGGTTTGGTCCAAAGAAAAGCCCAGTAGTGCTACCTCCTTCTTAAGTTCTGTTAGATGGGCTTTGATAGGTCCAAGACTACTAGGCGAGGCCATCTAATCTTCTTTCTATTATAATTAACCAAGATTACTTGTATTTAGAGACAAAAATCAAAACTTTTAGTTTCCAACAGTCATATTGACCAATGGTCATATAATAGTCCAAACCCAATTGTCTCATTTTAATTATAATCAAGTTATCAAATGAAACATTTTTGTTGAGTATAAAAATAAAATAAAATAACACATAAAATTAGGAAACAAGATTTATTCAAAATTTTAGGTCGTTACAATCTTCCCCCCTTAAGAAATTGTGTCCTCGCAATTTTTAAAAAATTGGGTTTTGAAATTTCATTGAAAGTCGCACATTATAAAATGAGTCAGTAAAACTATTACTTTAAAAGAAAGAAAGGGAAGTACAATGGTCACCCGAGTTAACCCACACTAGGATTTCGTGTAGGAAAATATGGACATGGTGGAGAAAACAAAGGGTCAAGTTCTGAGGGAGAGTGATAGAAAACATGATTAGGAGAAAGTTAACTATAAGAAAATCCCAATCATATGATGTGTGTAAATAGCCTTTGATTACCTAGTAGGAAACATAAACCAACAATGTTTTTTGTTTTATAATCCTTTTCATAATTTTGAGGAAAAAATTTACTACACAGAACAAAAACAGAAGAAAATATACCTACCTTCATGTAGAGTTTCATCGTTTATTATGTTACTACCAAAAAAAATCTTTTCTCCAAACGTTGAGTATTCAAAACTACTTGGTCACATCAAAACACAAGAATCACCTTCTATAGAATCACATAATCCACAAAAGATTAACTATCTATTTCATCTATCTTTAAACATTATCCCAAAAACAGAAAGGGTAAGGTAAAACAACTCTTCAAAAAGAAATAATCCCATAGGAATGGAAACTACTTTTAATTATTCAAAGTTCCATGGTACTACTCAAAGTTCATCATAGACCATTCCATAAATAACTGTTCTTAAAATTCCTCAAAATAAACCAAACTAAGATTGAAACCCAAAAACAAGAAGTATTTGATACCATAGTCTTCCAAAATAAACTTCATTATTCATCTCCAAACAACGTCAACCACTCCTAACATCTTATATCAAAAGTATCTAACCTAAACATATTTTACCCCAGATAGGTTAATTATTCCCATAAGTAACATAAATTACTATAATTCCACCTTAAATTCATCGATTATTCAAAATATAAGTCAACATTACTCTTCAATGAAAATATCGTAGTAATCTATTTATCTCGATCATATAGGGTCCCCAAAATAGTGAACGTCTTCCAAAATAATAATCATCTTTTAATCCCATAATCATATCTGTCATATTAATATGGAAATCGTCACATTTCCTATCACATTGGTTGTTGGGACATGTACATCCATTCCCCACCATTAACTAAGAAGAGAAAGCATAATTAGAGGCTTAAATACTTAACCAATAATCATGAAAAGGAGATTAAATCATATAAGGATTACTTTTATAAGAAATGTATACCCTAACATGTGATCCCCTAGCTTTCAAACTTGGTTATCCATGATCATATATTCTTATGTGAATCTTTATTTTGTTTTATAATTGTTCCTTTAATAATGGTTCATAGTAAGTTTATGAATTTACCAAAGCATATCCCCTCAGAGTGTCGTAACCAAAAGTTCAGCAAGGCCCGTTGTCATGTACCAGTTCCCGTTCGAGTCTAGCTAAAAGAGGTGTTTCAGGTTTTAAACCTTTGTATATCTGTGCCAGAGCCACCTCTACATGCTCATATCCAGACAGGGATGTATTTTCTTGGAAACACCTTACTCAATACTCACCAAAATACCAAGAAGATTTCCTATATTTAAACTTTTCTATAGGGTTCTTCCTAGAGTTTTCATATCCTAATTTTCACAAATAACTAAACCATCCTTTGATACCAACTATTGAATCCTGCCTTTTATCACATAAACTTTCATTACATTTTACAAAACCGAGGATCTTTATGGTTTACTATCTTGGAAACTAGGAACATAATACATGAAAACAACATAAAACATTTTTCTTAAACACTTGAAAGGCTTCTCCTTATGTTCATCCTAGGTTCATTACTGCATCTCATAACCTGGGGATATACATCAAAAGAAAGGGTGAGCAGAAGGCCCAGAAATGGAAATAAGGGAAACATTTTAAATATGAATTTGAGATACATCAATAAAGTCATGAAAAGAACTTTAAGGAATGAGAATGAATCATGTGGAATATCATAATAAAAATAAAATATTTCATAAATATAAGATGTGGCTACATCATTTAACATATACAATCATGAACATATCACCAAGGTCCATCCCCAAGGTGTCATTTGAAAATTACCAAGGTTATTCCCCATGATATCATGAAAATTGTAATCTCTAGTGGTTACATCATTACCCAATGCATTGGAGTGCTATCAGGGTGCACCCTTAAATTTTCCTTTATTATCATGTGAGACACATATATCATCATCAATAATTTCATAAAAAACCATATAGCATAAAAGAAATGGGTTTCGTTTCATAATCATAACGTTTTAAAAACTGCTTTAAAGACATGATCTTTATGTCACTTTAAACCCACAAAAAGGGAAAGTGGGTTTCATGTATATAAATCCAAGAATTTAAAATAGATAATTTTGATATATATGTGAATACCCCTGTAGAAATGAGAGGTTTTAGTATTCACTTAATAACATAAAATCATTTTAAGAAGAAAGAGAGACATTTTGAGATGAAAACTATGCAGCATAACAGCTATGATACATGGTTTTAGAAAACAATGAAAAGATAGGGGGCATGGGTCACCCACTAAAAAATGATACATAAAACAGTAGGGGAAAAGAATATAAAGTATTTAAGAACATGGTAATGAAAGTTTAATGATATACCATATGAAACGAAGAACTAGAAAGCAAGACCAAAAATAAGATTTTTCTTATGATAATTCGCCAGCCTAAAGGCGTCACATAAAACTTCCAAAAATGGATTGACGAGATAAAATAGGGTCTCTCATAATATGAAAATAAATTATCAGTATGATAGAAATAGAGATAATACCCCAACATAATAAAAAGTAACATTAAATACTTGAATGAAAATAGATCTTGAAAACGAGGAGGGTGAAAGGATCACTAAAAAATTCGGCAGCCTAACGGCGCCACTTAAAACATCAAAATACTGAATTGAAGAGATAAAATAGGGTCACTCATCATGTGAATATAAAATATCAGTATTATTGATTTAGATATCATACCCCAACAAAATAAATAGGAACTTTCAAGACTTGACATGGAATTAGAACATTGAAAAATGAGAAAGGTGAAAGAACCACTTAAAAATTCGGCAGCCTAACGACGCCACTTAAAACATAAAAACATTGAATTGAAGAGATCAAATGGGGTCTCTCATCATATGATCATAAAATATCAGTATGATAAATTTATAGATCATACCCCAACATAATTAAAAGGAACTTGAAATACTTTACATGAAAATAGATCTTGAAAAATGATAAGGGAGAAAGAATCAGTTACAAAAATTTCGGCAGCCTAATGGCACCACTTAAAACATCATAAAACGAAATAATGAGAGTAAGAGGGGATCTCTCATTATATGAACATTAAAAGGGAATTAAGAGGAGTATTAAAGAACATACTTTAACATAAGAACATGGAGCATAAATGAAATGACATAAAAAAGATTTCTTGAAAAGAAAGAGAGAGGTCGGATCCCTTACCTTAAAATGTAACTCTTAAAACTCAAAGGTTGGGACCTTGAGGGCTTGGGGGCACATTGGGAGGATTCCTTGGGAGGTAATGAGACCTTAAATTCGTTGTCGGAGAGTAGGGATTCGAAATGGATGAGAGGATGGCTTGGTATTTATAGGGAACGTGAGGGGACAAGGCATTAATGGCCAAGGGACACCTCAAAAGTGGTTTTCTCAAAACCATTTGCTCTCCCATGATATTTCCCATGAAGTTAGGCCACATGGGCCCCCCATACGATAATGCATCACATTTGGTTGGCCTACCCATAAAATATCTCATGTCATCATCATGACATAGTTATGATGTCATTAAACATACCGAAACCCTAAAACTGTATTTTTACTATTCACTGAAAATTCAACTTTCTCAGAAAAATCCCAAAATTTCACCTTAACCAAATATAGAAGCTCTGATTAGAAATACGAACTTCATTTTATAAAAATAATTTTCTAAATATTTTTATTTTAATTTTAAAATAATAACACTCTTCACTGAAAATTCATTTTTTAGAAAAACCCCAAAAATTACCATAACATAATATCGGTGCTCTGAGTTCAAAAATAAAGTCTATTTTATAAAGATAATTTTCTAAATATTTTTTAATTTAATTTTTAATTAAAAACACTATTCAATTTAAAAAACTAATACTTGAATAATAATTTGTGAAACCGTTATTTAACCATTTTATTGAATCGCATTACTTAAACAAGGTGTCTAGATTATATTAAAACTTTCCTTAAGTGAGATTACTAATCCATTTGGTCACATTACTAATCCTAAGCATAAAATCACTATTCATAATTTACTATTCATAAAAAATAAATTTGATCTTGATAGACTCTAAATTTCTTACTAAACATAATTGTAGAAGACCATTTTTTGAAAATCATTACACATTTTTAATTATTTAAGTTTTACAGAAACATTTTGGAAATATCCTTTTCCTAAAAATCCCCAAAAATATGCATATTGTATTCAGAAGGATATTTGAAAAGTCATAAACATTATCATAAGAAGAAATCCCAATTTTTATTTAAAACAATGGATTACACAAGGTAGTTACGGTCTCCTTAAATAGCCCCTTATCACCCCAGCATAGGACCTAAGTGTAAGGTGTGATAAGGTGAGAGAATCTGAGGGAGGATCGACCAACATTGCATGAGTAGTAATTTCTATCAGGTTGAACTTCTCGCAAAGGTGATTCCGTTCTAGCTTCACATGATGATGTTCGGCTTGGGTTTGGTCCAGAGCAAACCCCAGTGGTGCTACCTCCTTCCCAATTTCTGTTAAATGGGCTTCGATCGGTCCAAGACTACTGGGCGAGGCCATCGAATCTTCATTCTATAATAATAAACCAAGATTACTTGTATTTAGAGACAAAAATCAAGACGTTTAGTTTCCAACGGTCATATTTACCAATGTTCATATAATAGCCAAAACCCAATGGTCTCATTTTAATTATAATCATGTTATCAAATGAAACATTTTTGTTGAGTATAAAAATAAAATAAAATAACACCTAAAATTAGGAAACAAGATTTATTCAAAATGTTGGGTCATTACATAGAGTTTGTTCTTTGAGAAGACCAAAACCTCTATTATATACCTAGAGTGGTTCATAAGAGTAATTGGAAGGGGTTGTCTGAGCTTCAAGGCTCAAAAGGGTGTGAAGAGAAGAGGGAAGGGGTTCCCTTTTTATAAGGGAGGAGAGGGGCAGCTTTAGAAAAACTTTAAAAATTATTTTATAATAAAGGCATATTCGGTTTATAATAGCTCCAAGTTAATTTATTTAGAAGCTGAAGTGGGGATGGTTCAAAATCCTCTCAACCAATAGGTTTTAGTCATGTTTAGGTTACTATTTTAACATTATCATTTAGATTTAACACTAAGTTAAATAATTATATTTTTACCATGTCTTCTTGTTTTATTACACTCTATGGTTAATAAACATAATATAACAATCCAAATGAAACCCAAGAGAATCATTATTAATATACATAACCTTATCTAAGTCAATTCTCCGAACTTTATATTTTTAGGAATAAACTAACAATTAATAATATATTATTTGTTTTTTAAAAAATATTTAATGTCAATTTAAACACTATTTAGTAATTGATTTTTCTGAAAATCATAACAGCATTATTAGTTCGGAAAATTTTAATTAAATAAATACTAATATGTCATATTAACCTATTAAATTATTTTAATTCTTAAAAAGTCTGAAATTACATTTATTTGGGTATTTATAATATCAATTATGTTAATATTTGTTTAATAATTTAATTACTGCATCATCCTCATGTCATAAATAAATTAAATTATTTAAAGTCTAAAAATTATAAATAAAATACCATTATGTAGGAAATCTTTTTATATTTCTTATGAATATTTATAGGAGAATTTATCTTATTTTTAACCCTATATTAAAAATGTTTTAGTTATTAAACATTGATTTTAACTATTTTATCTCTTCATTAATTAAAATAATATTAAATGTCCTAATACAATCCAAGTGGACCTAAATGGTCATATTTTATTCCTAATTTTGTTTTGTTTCGAATTAAACTTATCCAGTAGAATTAGAACAAGTTTTAGGGTAATAATAATACCATTTTTACAGTTAATTACCCTATTTATTTTTAACCGTGGTAAATAAAAGAAAAAAGTTACTATTCACCAAAAATTATTTTTATCTTATGGAACCACATTTTTCACCTTGTTATTAACCGTGTCGCTCAAAGATTTTAAATTCCACTCATAGAAGTGGTAAAATTATGTTTTATGTAAGTTTTTAAAAAGCTCCTAGGAGGTTGGTAAAAGACATTGAAAAGTACAATAAAATTTTTATATATATAAAATTAATAAAAAATGACTCCAATGAATTAAATTGGAATTATATAGGTATTATGTATCAATTTTTACCTAAAATAAACTTTTATAAAATAAATAATTATAAAATTAAAATGTTTGTTTTAAAATAGTAACCTAGAGTTTTCACTATTCATCAAAAAATGAAAGTTTTCAGAAAAATACCAAAAATTCAACCGGGGCTAATTTCGATATTCAAAATCTAAAAATGAAGTCCATTCTGAAAAATTAAATTTCAAAAAGTGGGTATTACAATTCATAATGGCTAGTTCATAATAATATTATAATAATATCTCGTTTACGAAATCTCAGTTTTGCGTACTACACACATTATCGAGGAATGTCTTGATTGTGTGTAAATCACGCCAAGTCAGGGTTGTGTGTAGTGCAAGCTCTCTTTGGTGTTTCATATAAAATAATCAAAACTTCATTCCTTTATATTTTAATCAAAATCTATACTTAATGTTGCATAGATTTATTTCTACAAAAAAAATGAAATTGTGTGTAACACGAGCCAAGAATAGTGTTGCGTATACTGGAAGCTAATACAGTGTTGCATATAGAAGAAGCTAATTTTTGTGTAGAGTACAACACAAGACATCAATGAAATTACAAGAATATTTTTTATTAAATCTCGGGTTGTTACAAGTACTTATCTTACAACCACTGCATCACGTCTTCTTAGCATTTCGTGTGGTTGTCAGTGATAATAACATGAGGGAATCCAAATCCATGGATGGTATTTGAGCTCATAGATTCAAAGAAATGAACAAGAATTTATTTTCTTAAGGGGGTCACTTCATCCCACATGAAGAATAAATCCCTCAGGAATAGAATGAACATGCATTTGTGAGATATTGCTAGTTGATACAGTCACCAGACATAGATTCCCCATAATGATAATATCTATGAATAATTACTATTTGGATGGTATGTAGTAGTTGATACACAATTTTGGAAAGGATATGACATGTGTGAAACATTGTATAAAACAAGATATAGTTATGGTCTATGGTGTGGTATAAATATACCAAACAATGAATGTGGTGTGATTGAAAACCCCTCTTCTTAATGAGGACCATATTAAAAATTATGACATACCTATATAAATAAGAGAATATATTATTCATAGATGCAACAAAAGATATTTCTTTTAAAATCACTCTTATATAGTGTTTTCTAAAGGTTTGTCCCACTCGGGTTGATCAACTATTTTTTATGACGATGAATTATTTCTCATTTGGCTCTGTCTGGATGGATAATACAGTGAAGTAGATACTTTTTGGGAAGAGTTTTCAAATAGTAGGTTTGTTCAACAATGGGGGGTCTAGACGTCCTGATGTGGATGTTTTGGTGTTTATCTAGTTCACTTTTTTTCTATTATCATAATTTTGGATAACATGAGTGATCAACCATTATTGTTCCACATGAATAAATAGATCATCCTCGTCTACATATCAAAGTGAAGCAACTATGTCATACCGGGCATCATCTTGAACATTTACCAATCTGGGAACATGAGTGACCTCTAGATGAGAAGAAAAATAGACACTTAGTTGGTACATGTTCTCATGTAGGGGCACAAGCTCTAGTTTCCTAAAGATATAGTTAAGGTTTATATATTGGGTGAATAAATATTTTTCTCCCTTCACATGAAAGATGTGGAAATAAATCTTGTGATACATAAGGAGACTAGTATTGAGATCTTAATACTATGACTCAGTTTTTTTGTGGCCATTATAAAATTATAATGATTTGGGGAGAATAGCTTGGGCAGTTTTAATGAAGATGATCATTAGACCTACATTGTAGAGCTTCATATCATTGAACCTTGAACTATTTGTGAAATCGGAGGAACTATCAAAATTCTTCTGCCAACATGGAATTTCTTGGTCCCTTAAATGGATGGACTCATCTAAGAAATTGAAATCCATAGGATATTCTTTCGGTGATGTATGGGTGGCTATAATTTTATCCATCGTCTACCTCTTGACAGTGATCTGTGGGATGATCCAAATGTCTAATTGTTGAAGGATCATTACCAAGAATGCTACCAATCCTTATAACATTGTTAAATTCATGATATAATTTTTTATATCGTCACTGGACACCCGTTGTATCATTGAATACTGTATATAATGCTACAACTTCTCCACAATAATACCAAATGTGATGTATCTCTTCCCAATAGAAGGGTATCTAAACTCAATGTCAAAGAGCATGAGACTGATCTAGTAAAAACGATTCTCTCTTCCTTCATTGTTCATTCACAGCAGAAGGGCACCAAGGGGCCATTACAGTGTAGTAACATAGAGGATCTTAGTCTTATCAAAGATGGGAAACATTAGAACCACAAGTTGGAGTAGATAATTCTTGTGTTTCAGAATGAATCTTGACACACATCATCTCAGTGGTAGACGAAACCCTTCTTCATAATCCTAGATATGGTATTATACTTCTAGAATAATTTTTGATGAATTTCCATATGTAGGAAAAGTGCCCTTTAAGGACTTCGAGTTCCCAAATGGTTCTTAGAGGAAGAATATGGATAATTTTCTTGATCACCTCTATCTCAATCTCAATGTATCTGTGTCTAATAATGAAAGTAAGAAACATAAAAAAGGTGATGTTGAAAGCACATTTCAAGGGGTTCATCGTCAAATTCTAGAAGAAGAGAAAGTACAATAAATTCTCAGGATGTCAGATATGGTTTTATTATTGGTGGGATTTTTCGAATTTTTCATCTATTTATCATTAATCTAATGTCCAAAGGATTGTTTTGAATATGTTGTTCATGGATCACTGATATGTGGCTCCTACATTATTTATATTGAATGGAATTTTCTGATAGAAAAGATTACATATGGTGCTATGAATTTGGTAGAATATTTATCTGTAGGGACATCTAAATCTGATTATACTACGTGTATTCATCCCTGATAGAGATATACTATAACCAAGTAGTGGAATTTATCAATAAATCCATCATTATAAGGTGGAAATTATTATTTAATAAATGGAAGATGTGATCCTAGAAGTCAATATAGACTCTTATTTTCTTATGAATCTTCCTAGTAAGAATTATTTTATCTAGACACATAGGGTACTATACAACCTTGAATTTGAATTCATTGATAATATTATCAAGTTCAACATCTATAGTGGAACCACGAGACAAGTGCATTTTACTTTGAGGATTATATGACTCTTGATGACTCACTAGGTGTCCAATATGGTAGAGGGAGACCAATTTTCATAGTCATTTGATATCTTCATATGTCTCGGAATATAAATCATGGTGTTTCTTTAGGATAACCACATACAATTGTTGTTCTACAGTATGTGTGTGTTAAATGATTAATGTTGGACTAGGATCTACCTCGATGCAACATTTCACCTAAACATACTCATCAAAATTGGTGGAGACACCTTCTTCAAACATGGTAGGATGAAATTAAAAATTTTATTCATAATAGTAGATATTGGAATAAGTGGTGGTTTGTTTTATCTTGGACAAAATATCCTGGGCGAACATGGGTGCCAACTTGGGAAGATCTGGAGTCCATACTAGGGGACTCCTTATCTATCGAAACCATGGAGACATAGACTTTTGTTCTGATTCCATCTAGCCTTTGACTACATGGTTTGTGGTTGATGTGAATGTAATGGTGGAAGGTAAAATTCTATCATATCAACACAACATAGCCAAACAAGTGATTGTGATGAAAATTGTATCCATAAAGGGAACATCTTGTTACCTCACTAGGGTAGTAGCTTTCAGAGTCAACAAATCCAGACCTGTGTTGGAGTATAAGGTAGTCTTTTGATGTTTCTTGATTTTTTTTATAGGACATACTTTCATAGAAAAAATTACAAATCGTGTATCATGTATTGTGTCGTAATATCAAACAAGTGAGTCAGGAGGACAAAATCATAATCCATGTATATCCATGGGATAGTTTCAATAGTGTTGTGCATAAACTCATTGGACGGAACATGATTTTCCATGATCTTATAAAATTCAGAATCTAGATAGAGGACTTCAATGGAGTGAAAGAGAGATAGAAAAACTTGAAGAAATCTGAATCAACTTTTGAGGGAGTACGTGAGGAATTGATTATATACCTTATCAATGTATTGAAGGTGGTGTCATATGAGACAACAATAAACACTAAGTTTTTTATCAAACCACCAGACCGGGTATTCAATAACATTATTCCACAAGGTATATACTCAGTTTGTTCATTTCGGTGAATTTTCATTTCAGATTAACTCAGATCCTCTTAATTTTAAATGAACTTTTAGAGCATTCATGTTTTGATGAGATTATTCAAGGAACATCTGTCCATGAGTAATTTATTGAATTCCCTGACATTGAACTGGAATTTGATGTATATGAGAAAAAGGATACCATGCATGACAGAATCCTCATCTTCTATGAATAATGAGAATATGGATTAAAATTATTCTAGTTCTACCACTTCAGTGTGAAATTTCTATGTGGCCTCTACAACAATTTCAATTTAGAGGGAGAATTTCAAGGATTCTGTGAGGGAAACATGTATTTCTTCTAATAAAAAAAGGCCTTGAGTATCAATTATTTTTCAGTAGTGATTGTTAGGTGATTAAACACATTGTACTGCAATGATGGATCCACAAATCATCCTACATGGTAGCTTTTATTTGGTAGGAGACATGATGGGAGAAACTATATGAACCACTACATTCTGTATGGTGCTAAAAATGCCCAAATTACAACCAAAACCCTTTCCAGAACCACTATTGGATGATTATCGGCCGGTTGAGGCGACGTGTCAGTTGGACGTGGCTATTCATTATGCGGATCTGGAAATTCCTCCCAAAAAATTTTCGTGATGAGTTATGGTTGTGTGCCTGATAGAGTTCATTGAAATGACGGTGCTTTCTGAGCTCTATACAACACCAATTGTCTGGTCTATGTTTCATGCATGGCTTGGGTAGAAGCACTATCATGGGTTTTTTTAAATCCACAACATCTGCAATAATGGTTTCTAATAGAGTAACTCAAAAGGATTTTCTGACATTCCACATCATCTGGGACAATATTGGGTTCTACCAACATGATGGAAGTCACAAAATCATATTCCATATCATCATTAGAGGTGTCATGAAATGTTGGGTGGATCCTGGTAGAGATTCGCATATTTGGATGCCTAAAATCACTGAATGTGTGGGAAGGATTTGGCATGTGTGGGGGAATATTCGATCTATTTCATCATCAACATCTACTCATCTGATATGTAGAAGGATGAGATGTAGATGCAGAAGAAGTAGTAGGATAAGGCATATAGAATGTAAGAGGATTGGGATGGATACATATGTTGTGAATTCTTCTATGGGCATGAGGGAATACTCTAGAAGCCAATAATCCATCATACATTTGAGTCCCATAAATAAAAAAAATTTACCATTCAATGGAATGTTTTCTTGAATTTTCAGGGTTGGTGGAAACATCTGAAACATTTTACAGAACATAGCCAAGTTTGACCACACCATTATCCACTTGTTCCAAAATCCAAACCCTGAAAAATATAATGTTTAATGGTATGTCCAAGGATTCAATGGTAAGGGTAATGTTCAATGAAATCAGTGAGATTTTCCATCATGAGTCATCTTTCACTCTAGAAATTTTAGAACCCCCTAGTTTAACACAATTCAGAAATAGTCAAGAACATGTACATACATGAAGGAGTATGTGTGATTTCTATGGTCTGAGAAGATCACTTTTGGAGCTTGGCCCTGAAGAGGGGTTATAGCCAGATTGGGGGGTGGAGCAACATTATCATATCCGGGTGGTTGTTCTAGATGTGTTTTTTCATACCGATTCTGCACTATATGTGTCTATGATGGATGAGGTTATATCACATGGAAAGGATGAAATAGGTAAGGCACTATCGGAAATAGATTTGGTAGCTTTGGGACATCTGTCTATAATGTGGAGGGAGTCTCTACCTATAAGGTTCTTCATTTATGATATGTAAGGCTCAATAGACGTGGCTAATTTTCTAGCATCAAGGCTTACTCTAGACATTGGGCCTCATCAAAAAAAACCCTATAATCCTCGTGGGATGTTCTGAGTGATGAGGGTAGATACCTATTGAATGTTGATATTCCCCATGCACATCATTCGTAGCTAATATTAGGTCATTGGCATAACCAGTGAATATGTGAGGCCATTCCATAGGGTTATAAAGTCTATGATGTGCATATACGACACTTGTTTTCACATAAAATGGTCAAAAAAACTATTCATGGAAATGGTAGAGATGAAATGGTTGAGTAAATATTGATGAATGTCTTCACACCCGGTATTGAAACTTGTGCTCAATTGGTTATACTAGATCAATGTAGTCCCTTCAAATGTTTATACAAAACATCATAGGAATCCTTGTGATACTTTCGGGTTCCCAACATTGGTCTGCACCATGAGATGAAGAGGTATATATTCTAAATTAGGACCCACATACCATTGAATGTGGAAAATCTAGGGTTCTAAAAATATAATCGAGAACACATGTCATCCATCAATGAATGGTATGACTTTCTATGAGATGTGATCACCAAATATTGAAGTCAAGGGTATCGAGACATATAATGAGAAAATATAATAGATCATCTTGATGAGGGTTTCTATCATGAATATAATCTTTGACCACCAATGCCTTGACCATACCATTAACAAGATATATTGGTTTGGTGGTTCGTGTTGTGGGTTGTGGAGAGGCATGTGGAGCATCTCGATCTGAGTCCTATGTAAGATTATTACACTACTAAAGTGGATTCGAAGACTCATATCTTTGTCTCTTTCCATATAATATGTCCTTGGACTATTGGGATGAACATGATCAATTGGATCAATTAGGAGAATCTGGTTGAGAAGGACTTCTGTCTTCCAATGCTACCCTAGAGGATGAGTACCATGATCATGATGAGGTACACCAAAATATGGTCGCTTCTCATATAGGATATCACCAATGATCCTTAAATATGTAAGGTGAATATTATGGTACCTACCACTTGATTTTATGCAACATAAGATGGATCTAAAGGCATGAGATGTCCTTTGTCCTTGTTGAGGTTTTGACTAGTGGGAAATGTTGAAAATGGTTCACTAAGAAATAGTACATGCCTTTGACAGCATGTGTGAACACCTGTATAATGTTCCACCTGATATTCTGCTTCTTTATGGGGTATGTTTTCATTATTGGATCATGAATCATTGTCCCCATTTTCGGATATCTTATGGAAATCCATATTGACCTTAAAATTCATAGAGGAAAATCCTCAATATCAATGGAACGGTCATGTTGTTGCATGATAGGTATGATGCAGAGAGTAGTGTACAATCCCAAACCTCATATTTCCACATATAGGGATTCATATTACATGATTATAAAGAGGACTATAAATCTCTTAATGCATCTTTGTTCAAGGGTCTGATTGTAGCTTGGTGGCACTGGGAATTGAACCACTTGGAGAACTATCAACACAGTCATACGACACTACTGATTGAGGTCATCAAAAGGCTCTTATCTACATGGTTAGACCAAATGATGGTCATGGTGGTGAAAATGTATAATCTAGATAGTTTGGTGGAATCACAGAACTTGTCCTTTGTGAGGGAATGTAGGGTGTTGGTGTTGGTTGTTAAATTTGGTGATAAGACTATTTACAACTGGTCTACAAAAAATTATCCCACAACATGTTTTGTTCAAAAGTGTGTCTTGGGTTTTGGTTGGTCCATGATTTGATCAGTGTATTCTAGGTGACATGGTATTCATTGATATGGATTACTGAGATGGTTGGATGGTCGATGGAGGAGTCATTGTGCTTGGTGATTGGTTGATACACCCTAGGTAGTCTATTGGGGTGATACCAACCACATCATTACATCCCTATATGACTGGGATTCCACCACTCACCCATGTGTTTGCAAATAAAGACTCATCTGTGGGTCCATTGGGTGCTCCTCCCCTATGAAAGTTTAGATTAAATCTCAAGGATCTTGGTTATAGGTAGATTAAATAACTGGTGATAATATAGATAATTTCACCCTGAGACACTAGAAAGGAACCAAATCATCCTACACCTACATGCATAAGAAAATGGAGTCGAGAATAATGTGGATACAATAATATAAGATGATAAAATTTATGGGAAGGGCTTCATCCACATACTCTGATGCAAACTAATCATGTGAATCTTCCATCATTTAATCAAAATCTTTCACATAATCTGATAAGAGAACTTGATTTAATATGACTTGATGCTTCCTTGAAATATTCTTATGATGGTGGGGGTTCTCCCTTATGTGTTGAGATGTTTCTTTGAGGTAGTTAAGTTAAGAATGGTGAGTGTCTATGTGCTTATTGGTGATGTCATGTGGAGGACCTCCACCTTGAGTAGTTTGAATATAGGGATGACCTATTGATTGGTAGATATAAGAGTGGTGAGGACCACATCATGGATTAAAATAGGAGTGGGGAGGACCTACTATAATATTTTTTACATATAATGGATGACCACTTTTTTGGTCAGTGGGATTATGGGGAGGGTCTCCATAGAGAATGGCAGAAAAGGAAATAGGAGGACCTCTGTATCAGCGAGATGAAGCATGAGGAGGACCTTTGCTCTGGGAGTTGGGAGGGCCTCCCATCTATTTTTTTTGTATCTTGGTGGGGGCCTCGATATTGAATATTGAAAAATTGGTTAAGAACTACTCTTTTACCAACACTGGAGATGGGAGGAACTTTGTGTTAGCTATTGGAAACATGGGAAGAAACTCTATATTGAGTAGTGGTGGTAGAATGGGGACGACGTCTATAATGATTGATAATATAGTGTGGAGGTCCTATACTATGTTTCATGGGAACTTAGAGAGGACCTCCATGTAGATTGTGAGATATGGTAGGAACTAAACATTGGTTGGTTACTATACAAAGAATAACTCCATACTAAATCTCATCACAATGTACCTTCCTGTAAGGACTGTCGGTGAGGTTGGTGATTCACTAAGTCAATATAATTATCTTATAGGGATGTCTAGGCCTCTATTTGACTTTTTCATTGACTATACCCCTCTCAGTAGTGGCTAGCATCTGGTGTAACAAACTGGTGGTGGTAGGGTCCACTTGAGATGTAGAAGATGATATCACTTTCCTAGAATTCTAATGATCTTGTTCATAACATTAATATTTGGTTATTCAAACTAAGGCTGAAATAGAAGGGGTATAATCTACATGTTCTTCTTCTTAAACTGCCAAAAATTATTTTTATTGTTGTGCCCTAGTGGGATGTCTCCTTGATGGCTCTCATGATAGTCATATCTTTAATGACTTGGGAATCACCTACACCCTTGATATAGGAAAGCGTGTCATATGATCACATTATGGTTAAGCTCCTGTATCAGTTCACTATTGAAGTAGAGAGTAGAGGCTCCCTACATGACCCTTGGGTGTTACTGTGTCGGTGGGGTGAATAATTCTCAATGTCCTGGAAGGATGAATTTCTTTTGGGAATGACCCTATATTGTTTGTACCTTCATATGATGGTATCTGTTACGGTCATCAGAATGATCTCTAAGGATGATATGATGTGTAGGCTCTCAATATTTGATTGAATATCAGATTTTGTGGTAAAGGTGGTGTCTTGCATGATTGCTGCATTGAAATTTCTCCTACCCCTCTATCTTTAGGAATTGGATGACTATTTTCCTACAACATGGGTCCTACAAAGAAGGATGATTTAGATATTATTAGGGATACGTGGAAATCACCACTCAATTCCTTAGTGCCATCAAATCTTCCATGGTTGGATATATATACCTATGGTAAAAATGTAATAGATAGAAATTATAAATGATTAAAGGTTGCAATTTCTGGTGAGTTCCATGTCAGGAACAAAATTTTATTGATGGGTCCTCATGCCAATTTACAGGATCTAGTGACATGATAATCTAATGATGTCTTGAAGGCTACTAGTACCCATGTTGAAAATATGTGTGTCATGTCGTGTTCACCATTTTGGTTTCCAAAGCATTCCCTAAGGTATGACAACCAAATGTTCTTGATTCACCCAAGAATAAAATTAGTTTTCCTCATATTTCCACTTCCCAAATGTGGTTAGAATTAGTCCATAACAATAGAAATATTATATCCTAGATTTAAATCAGTTGATGGGATATTGTTTCCTCCATCCGAGGATTCCTCTGAATTTTTCCTAGTGCAGGTCTCCCTCATAGAGTTATGTCGTTTTCATCGTACTCTTTCTCATTTACATATATTTATAGATTCTAGTTAAATACATTTCATTTTTCTAGACATTCCATAAGAGTTTTTTATTGTATAGAAACAATCGATTCGGAGAGTTTCCATGTTTGGAATCATTTTAATGTCATGATGATATGAACATTTGTCACTTATATTCTTCCTCATTTGTGGAAATATGATGGAGAAATATTTATGCATGGAATCCAAGGAATCCTATAATGATCATGATGTATTTGATACTAATAACTTATCACACCATGATTTCCCCTCATGAATCCTATATTTATAATGGGGTAGATGACTCCACGTAACATATCTTATAATGAATTCATCTTCGGAATTGTAACACCCCGAGATTTTATGAAAAATATTATTTTAATTTCATTAATGTCTTATGTTTTATTCTACACCAAGATTACCTTGCGCTATACGCAACACCGTATTAGCTTGCAGTATACGCAACCCTATTCTTGGACCGTGTTACACACAATTTTGATAATAGTTATTCTACACAACATTGAGTATATATATATATATATTTAATGTATAAATGAAATATGGTTGGATTCTGTTATACGAAACAATGAAGGATTCTATCACAACACGCAACCCTGACTTGGCTTGCATTACACGCAATCACGACCTTCCTCGATAGCGTGTGTTGTACGCAATAGCGGGTTTTAATAAACAATGTTATATTATTATAATATTGTCATGAACTAGCCGTTATGAATAGTATTAACTAAATTTTGAATTTTATAACATTATTATTCATCTTAAACATTTCTAGAACATGGTATAAGAACAAAATAACTTTTTCGGGTAAAATAAGTATTTTTCAAAAAATGCAGTTTTGCCGCCTTTGGATGGCGCACCCACTTTAAATCTGGTTTTTGACGTGTTTATATGTTCAATTTGACAAAATAATATTCATCTTTTGAATCAGGATATAAAAATTTACATTAGATAATGTTTTGATATTTTTCCGATATCTTTCATATTTTAATGAATAGTAAAAACACGCTATATTTTAATTAAAAACAACTTTTTTCATCGTAATATCTTATGTGGTTAAATTATAATATTGAATGGTTTTAAAGTATAAATAGAATATATTTTTACCATTTAATATAATGTATGTCATTAGCATTGATTTTACCTTGAATTCGTATGTTAAATCAATTCAATCTTTTGCAATGTTTTAAACAAAAACCCGTTTTTATTCGACAACGGGATTAATTTTAATTTAATTTCTGCAACTTCTGTGTATGGAATTTTAAAAAATGGATTCCATATTTGGAATCAGTGTGTCCAAATTATGTTAATAAGATACTTTTTATTTTTGGAAATTATGAATAGTAACTACGGTAAATTTTATTTACCATAGTTAAAGGTAAATCGGGTAATTAAGGGTAAATATAATATTTTAAAATTACCCTAACAAATGTCAAAATCCTATTGGATGACTAAAAGTAGACCCATATCACCTAAGGGTCGGATTAGAATCATTTAATTAACATTTTTCTATGAAAATAACTTAATTATTATTAAAACCAAAGAAAGTGACAACATGTCACTCTCTTAAATTTTATAAGTATATTAATTTTAATTTAGTGATAAACTTCATGAAACTTCGAACATGAATAGTCTACAGAAATCTAATGAAATTATCTACATCATATAAATTTATTTATAATTTTTAGGGATTAAATAATTATCATTAATTATGACACAATAGTGATGCAGAAATTGTTTATCTAGTGAAAAATCAAGAATAATGTTTTTTTTAAACTAATAGTGACCATAAAATGCACAAATACCTAACCAAAACTTATTGGACATGTAAATGTAAACCATAAGCATACAATGGTCGAATATTTGAACATTTGGAGCCTTATAAAAGCGATTATGACACTTATATTATTTTATTTTAAATGATGCCAAAGTTGTCACCTTCATAATTTAGTAAATATAACAATTTAAATATTGTGATTTTAAGATGATAAATTCGAGTAAAAGTATTATTGTGCAAGTTAATATATTTATCTTCATCATAGAATTTTATTTTAAATTTTTATACAGCAAATAAGTATATTAAATAATTATACAAAAATGATGTAGTAATTATTTTATTAAGAGATAAACCAAATAAATTGTTTTAAAAATAATTAAATAAATATTATATGAACTATTTAATGTGATACACTAATTTTATTGATACATATGACCTTTTATTAATATATTAAAGATTCTATTTCGAACATATCTTCTGTATATATTTTATTTAAATTCAAATAAATGAATAGTGTCAAAATTGACACTATTGTTATTTTACAAAAATAACATATTATTAAATTGTTTAAAAATCACAAAAATATTTAAAAATTATAAATTTATATTTATATGGTCTATAATGTTATAAAGTAAACAATTATGGAAAATTCACAACAAATAAGTAATTATTTGTTATAATTTAAAATTTAGAATTTTATTACCACAAATAAACTTAAATAGATTAAATAAGGATAAATCAAAATGATAAGGTTTAAAATAAGATCCAAACATGTCTAAATTCGATTGGTTGATGATATTACAACCCTATCTCATCTAATATTAGAATATGAGTCATTTTTGGAGGTTTTTATGTGGGGTTAGATTTATTATAAATTAATATTTTTAAGAATTCCTAAGGTGCCCCTCTCCTCCCTTATAAAAGGGCACCTCCTCCCCCTCCTCCTCACACCAAATTGAGCACTCAAGCTCGGCCAACCCCTGCAAAAATCCCTTCTCCACTTCCCTAGAATAATACTAGAGGTCCTGGTCTTCTTCAAAGACCAATTTTAGTTCCCTAAGTGGAGGATTCAAAGAGGCGTTTCAAAGAAGAGGTAATATCCATTACCGATCTTTTCAATTTCTTTCTTCTTAAACTTCTTCTTCTTTAGTTGTTTCATGAAAAAGTAATAACATAAGTATTACTTACATACTGATATGTTATTATAAATATGAAACAACCCTAATTCACCTTCTATCCATCCTACGGAAAAAATGAAATCACCGCGCGTGCGTACGTACGGAATACCGTCTCCACGACGTGGTGTAATTTTTTTTCCACCACCACCTTAATAGGATGGGTATAATGGTGTAATGAGTAACTATATATGATTATTATAAAGTTATATTGATACTGAAATAGTCTACATACACTTAAACACAATTCCACGACCATGGGAACGATATCATCGCTCGTGCGTACGTACGGACTACCGTCTCCACGACGCGATGAGATTCATTCTCTACTTTAAACCATTCATGAATGATTATAAAGTATATATAATAAGTAATAATTAAATATATTACATAACAATGATACTGGATTTATGTGTATATATATGAATGTCATCTACTTAATTCAATTCAATTCAATAAGGAAACGAAAACAGCGTTCATGCGTACGTACGGACTACCGTCTCCATGAACGGTGTATTTCTTTCCCGTTAATAATTTATTATATATATGTATATCCTGAATATATATATATATATATATCATGTTTTATGTTCTGGAATTAAGTAATCATGATCTAAGTAATCATATGAATAATTACAAGTCAAAACACGGATGACAAATGAAACAATTTTACCCAAAACGCTCTTTATCATGGAATTTACAAAAGAACGGGTAATATAAATTCATTAGTGAACCATATATGATATCATAACAATGAATATGATTCTTTAATAAGTAAATGACATTATTTAAATCATTATACAGGAGGTTCGGACACTTACGAAGCAAATCGGACCTAAGGTAAGGGAAATATCACAATCTCATTTTTATCCGAGATTGTTTATACGTTGGTATTTACTGGGGTGTATTTTATCATCCAAATCTATGTTTCCTCAATATGTAATGTTATTTCCATCCATCTACAATTGTTTAAATCCAATCTTACCCTTTGGTGAGTTTTTAGTAAAAGATATGAAAGGAATCTTTTGTCGTTTTTCGTACGAGGTACTTTTTGACTTTTTCGACAAAAGTACGAAGAATGTTTTTTTTAACTTATACGGCACGAACAGATTTTTACTGTTTTATAAAGCCTTATTTTCATGAAGCTTCCTCTAAAAGATTTAATGACTATTTTCAATAAAATCTCTTTCTTTTAAAATTGCATGATGTTTTATGAAAAGAAATTGATTTTGAAGAAGAAAGGATATTTTCCTCAAGAATTCAATTCAAGTGTTTTATCAAAATTATTTTCCATCTAAGATAATAAAGGGTTCTGTTTCTATCCATATTTTTACATTGATTTGACTATGTTGTGATGGAATTATGTTTATGAATTCCTTTATCTTATATGAATGGTTTTATGATGTCATGTTGTTTAAGAATCCCATTTTTATTACATGGGTTACGCTAGGATGTATGGTTTATGATTATGTGGCACACATAAGAAAGGATTCATTATAAGATGGGTGGGACCTATATCTCCCTCCAATGCATTGGGTAAAGATTTTATATCTCATGAGATAGACATGGCTGAAATGGTAGGTTATACCGGTTCAGTGAAACAGGACTGAAACGAGGGTTACTTGATTCAGAAAGGGACTTTGTCCACTAAGATAGTCTTGGCAATGAGTCATGACTAACAAGAAATGATTCTCTATGATTATGTGTGAATGCCACAAAGTTTCATGTTTTAAGTTATGATTATTGTGATTACATTTCACTGCCATGATTTATCCCATGTTATGAAATTATGCTCTCTTTTGCAGGTTATGATTTCCAAAAGTTATGTTCTTATGAATATGATGTGATTGATTTTTTTCTTTTGTTTACCCTTCCTGAGCATTTGAGCTCAACCTTTTATGTTTTATTTTCCCCAGGATATAAAGAAAGGTTTTAGGTAAAAACTAAGGGAAGATCTTTATGGGAGATACTGAAGATCTTTCACCACGATTAGAAGATTACGTTCCGAGTTTCCAAAGACACTAAACTATTACGATCCTTGTGTGCGTGTTTTTGTTATGTACTAAGTATTCCGCAAAAGTAATGTAAATTCCATGTACGTGAAGCTTCGGGTCTCTACAGTTGGTATCAGAGGAAAGGTTTAGTCAACCTTTGGAAACTAGGATGCGAGAACTTTAGTGAGATCCCTAGAGATATTTCTTAGGTATGTCTAGGGATGTCCCTAAGGATAGGTATACGTATAGGATACAGTCCAAGAACTACGGTAACGATCATAGAATTTAACCTAAGATGTTAGATATTAAGGGTACTCCCCCTTTACTATGTTGTTTTCCCTAGAATTATTTTGCCTCTCACACTATTCTTTTTGGGTTTTAGAAAATGGCTGGAAACAAGGTGATTCACGATAATGGAGGATATGCTGGACAATGGAATGGTATTTTTCATGAGCAACCAAATGAAATGGGATTTGGAAGTCCAAACATCATTATTATGCCGAATCAGCAATCTCATAATATGATTAATAAAGTAAAATTTGGTAAGTTTCCTGACTCGGCTAATAAGAGAAAGATGGAGTTTCATGATGATCATAGAGGAAAGAAAGTTCAATTTCCCCTATGTAAATCATGTGGGAAGAGGCATCAAGGAGAATGTTTCAAAGGAACTGGAAGATGCTTTGGGTGTGGAAAAGAAGGACACAAAGCAAGTAAGTGCAAAGGAAAAGGGTCAGTTAACACCATGGATGAGGATAATGGTATTTCTACGACATCAAAAATGGTTAAGTGTTTTAAATGTGGAATGTATGGTCATTATGCAAACAAATTCCCTAAGGGAAAGTCTCATGAAGATAATCAGTATGGTCATATGGGAAGTATTTATGTGGATGATGATGAAGAGACTACAAATGATATGTGAGATGAAAGAATTGTTGAAGCTCGGTCAATGGTTTAAGAATGTAGTGGAATGATTACATGTTTATCATGTGTAATGTTGTATAAGTAATCTCATGGCACAATGGAATAAAGAGACATGTAAGGATTGTTACATTGGTGTCTGATTAATGTTACCACTATCCATGAAAGGTTATTCAGATATTTTTGGAATGTAGATGATATGCGCATAATGAAGGGATAAGGAGAAAATAAAATGTTTGATAGTATTCATGAGCTCATGACTGATATAAGGAGAAGGTTATATCATGGTTTGAGTATATTGAATTTTTGGATTTTGGTATGTGGAAAGAGTTAACTTTTGACAGCATTCATGTTTTCACTAAGGTTTAATGGGTATTCATATTTTTCAAGAGAATACACGATTAAGGACTTGAATGTTTGGAATGTGACCAACAAGACATATCTTATGGGGATCGACGATGGTGTTAAATCTCTGGCTATCGTTTTCACTATGTTATGAGAGTGTACTAAAGTATTATGGATGAGCCTAAATATTGTAATGGATTATGTTGGACATAAGTTAGGATAAAATGTTTTTCGATATTATTGATGAGATGTTATAGTAATATAGCTTTAGAAAAAGGACAACCTGGAGGACGGGTGACAGCCCATCGCGTCGGACAAGGCTGTGGGAATCGAACCCACAACCGAAATGTGACTGGCCTTTATTGCCTACCACTGGCCTACAGGAAGTCCCTGTTTAGTAGAAACTAGTTTTATTATATTAAGCAGTATGATATATGAAGTATAAGTTCATTTTAGGAACCATATATGATTAATCTCACTATAGATCGACTTATGTATATAATTTTTTCTAACCTCTTGTTTGAGACAGATGGAATGACCCGTCATTCTATCACATGATCTGCTAACACTTCACAAATAACAAATTCAACTTCATTTATTTAAGAGATGAAGTGGAAATTGTTAAAGGCACGAACAACAGTGAGATTGTACCAAAATGAAGTAAGTATTTATTCTAAATTTTCAACTTTAGGGAAATGATCTTGAAAACCAAAAATGTTTTCCTAGTGATCTTATACCTGATGAATCGGATTTTACCTTATATCATCACAAATCTATGGATTTGTGATTACTGGCTTTTCCATAGCCATGTCCTCTACCACTCTCCATCAGAACATGATGGTTAGATTTCTCTTCCATATCCATATTTTCACCTTTGTGGAAACCCAATGATTAGTTTATTTGGGTAACCGTTACGTTTCATACTTTTGTTTTTAAAGATAAGTTTTGGTATTCCTTTTTACGATGTGGGTTTCTATCAAAGAAACTTTCAAATAGTAAACCATTTATAACCCCGACGAATTTCGAGGGCGAAATTCATTTTAAGGGGGGTAGAATGTAACACCCCGAGATTTTATGAAAAATATTATTTTAATTTCATTAATGTCTTATGTTTTATTCTACACCAAGATTACCTTGCGCTATACGCAACACCGTATTAGCTTGCAGTATACGCAACCCTATTCTTGGACCGTGTTACACACAATTTTGATAATAGTTATTCTACACAACATTGAGTATATATATATATATATTTAATGTATAAATGAAATATGGTTGGATTCTGTTATACGAAACAATGAAGGATTCTTTCACAACACGCAACCCTGACTTGGCTTGCATTACACGCAATCACGACCTTCCTTGATAGCGTGTGTTGTACGCAATAGCGGGTTTTAATAAACAATGTTATATTATTATAATATTGTCATGAACTAGCCGTTATGAATAGTATTAACTAAATTTTGAATTTTATAACATTATTATTCATCTTAAACATTTCTAGAAAATGGTATAAGAACAAAATAACTTTTTCGGGTAAAATAAGTATTTTTCAAAAAATGCAGTTTTGCCGCTTTTGGATGGCGCACCCACTTTAAATCTGGTTTTTGACGTGTTTATATGTCCAATTTGACAAAATAATATTCTTCTTTTGAATCAGGATATAAAAATTTACATTAGATAAAGTTTTGATATTTTTCCGATAACTTTCATATTTTAATGAATAGTTAAAACACGCTATATTTTAATTAAAAACAACTTTTTTCATCGTAATATCTTATGTGGTTAAATTGTAATATTGAATGGTTTTAAAGTATAAATAGAATATATTTTTACCATTTAATATAATGTATGTCATTAGCATTGATTTTACCTTGAATTCGTATGTTAAATCAATTCAATCTTTTGCAATGTTTTAAACAAAAACCCGTTTTTATTCGACAACGGGATTAATTTTAATTTAATTTCTGCAACTTCTGTGTATGGAATTTTAAAAAATGGATTCCATATTTGGAATCAGTGGGTCCAAATTATGTTAATAAGATACTTTTTATTTTTGGGAATTATGAATAGTAACTACGGTAAATTTTATTTACCATAGTTAAAGGTAAATCAGGTAATTAAGGGTAAATATAATATTTTAAAATTACCCTAACAAATGTCAAAATCCTATTGGATGACTAAAAGTCGACCCATATCACCTAAGGGTCGGATTAGAATCATTTAATGAACATTTTTCTATGAAAATAACTTAATTATTATTAAAACCAAAGAAAGTGACAACATGTCACTCTCTTAAATTTTACAAGTATATTAATTTTAATTTATTGATAAACTTCATGAAACTTCGAACATGAATAGTCTACAGAAATCTAATGAAATTATCTACATCATATAAATTTATTTATAATTTTTAGGGATTAAATAATTATCATTAATTATGACCTAATAGTGATGCAGAAATTGTTTATCTAGTGAAAAATCAAGAATAATGTTTTTTTTAAACTAATAGTGACCATAAAATGCACAAATACCTAACCAAAACTTATTGGACATGTAAATGTAAACCATAAGCATCCAATGGTCGAATATTTGACCATTTGGAGCCTTATAAAAGCGATTATGACACTTATATTATTTTATTTTAAATGATGCCAAAGTTGTCACCTTCATAATTTAGTAAATATAACAATTTAAATATTGTGATTTTAAGATGATAAATTCGAGTAAAAGTATTATTGTGCAAGGTAATATATTTATCTTCATCATAGAATTTTATTTTAAATTTTTATACAACAAATAAGTATATTAAATAATTATACAAAAATGATGTAGTAATTATTTTATTAAGAGATAAACCAAATAAATTGTTTTAAAAATAATAAAATAAATATTATATGAACTATTTAATGTGATACACTAATTTTATTGATACATATGACCTTTTATTAATATATTAAAGATTTTATTTCGAACATATCTTCTGTATATATTTTATTTAAATTCAAATAAATGAATAGTGTCAAAATTGACACTATTGTTATTTTACAAAAATAACATATTATTAAATTGTTTAAAAATCACAAAAATATTTAAAAATTATAAATTTATATTTATATGGTCTATAATGTTATAAAGTAAACAATTATGGAAAATTCACAACAAATAAGTAATTATTTGTTATAATTTAAAATTTAGAATTTTATTACCACAAATAAACTTAAATAGATTAAATAAGGATAAATCAAAATGATAAGGTTTAAAATAAGATCCAAACATGTCTAAATTCAATTGGTTGATGATATTACAACCCTATCTCATCTAATATTAGAATATGAGTCATTTTTGGAGGTTTTTATGTGGGGTTAGATTTATTATAAATTAATATTTTTAAGAATTCCTAAGGTGCCCCTCTCCTCCCTTATAAAAGGTCACCTCCTCCCCCTCCTCCTCACACCAAATTGAGCACTCAAGCTCGGCCAACCCCTGAAAAAATCCCTTCTCCACTTCCCTAGAATAATACTAGAGGTCCTGGTCTTCTTCAAAGACCAATTTTAGTTCCCTAAGTGGAGGATTCAAAGAGGCGTTTCAAAGAAGAGGTAATATCCATTACCGATCTTTTCAATTTCTTTCTTCTTAAACTTCTTCTTCTTTAGTTGTTTAATGAAAAAGTAATAACATAAGTATTACTTACATACTGATATGTTATTATAAATATGAAACAACCCTAATCCACCTTCTATCCATCCTACGGAAAAAATGAAATCACCGCGCGTGCGTACGTACGGAATACCGTCTCCACGACGTGGTGTAATTTTTTTTTCCACCACCACCTTAATAGGATGGGTATAATGGTGTAATGAGTAACTATATATGATTATTATAAAGTTATATTGATACTTAAATAGTCTACATACACTTCAACACAATTCCACGACCATGGGAACGATATCATCGCTCGTGCGTACGTACGGACTACCGTCTCCACGACGCGATGAGATTCATTCTCTACTTTAAACCATTCATGAATGATTATAAAGTATATATAATAAGTAATAATTAAATATATTACATAACAATGATACTGGATTTATGTGTATATATATTAATGTCATCTACTTAATTCAATTCAATTCAATAAGGGAACGAAAACAGCGTTCATGCGTACGTACGGACTACCGTCTCCATGAACGGTGTATTTATTTCCCGTTAATAATTTATTATATATATGTATATCCTGAATATATATATATATATATATATATATATAAATCATGTTTTATGTTCTGGAATTAAGTAATCATGATCTAAGTAATCATATGAATAATTACAAGTCAAAACACGGATGACAAATGAAACAATTTTACCCAAAACGCTCTTTATCATGGAATTTACAAAAGAACGGGTAATATAAATTCATAAGTGAACCATATATGATATCATAACAATGAATATGATTCTTTAATAAGTAAATGACATTATTTAAAACATTATACAGGAGGTTCGGACACTTACGAAGCAAATCGGACCTAAGGTAAGGGAAATATCACAATCTCATTTTTATCCGAGATTGTTTATACGTTGGTATTTACTGGGGTGTATTTTATCATCCAAATTTATGTTTCCTCAATATGTAATGTTATTTCCATCCATCTACAATTGTTTAAATCCAATCTTACCCTTTGGTGAGTTTTTAGTAAAAGATATGAAAGGAATCTTTTGTCGTTTTTCATACGAGGTACTTTTTGACTTTTTCGACAAAAGTACGAAGAATATTTTTTTTAACTTATACGGCACGAACAGATTTTTACTGTTTTATAAAGCCTTATTTTCATGAAGCTTCCTCTACAAGATTTAATGACTATTTTCAATAAAATCTCTTTCTTTTAAAATTGCATGATGTTTTATGAAAAGAAATTGATTTTGAAGAAGAAAGGATATTTTCCTCAAGAATTCAATTCAAGTGTTTTATCAAAATTATTTTCCATCTAAGATAATAAAGGGTTCTGTTTCTATCCATATTTTTACATTGATTTGACTATGTTGTGATGGAATTATGTTTATGAATTCCTTTATCTTATATGAATGGTTTTATGATGTCATGTTGTTTAAGAATCCCATTTTTATTACAAGGGTTACGCTAGGATGTATGGTTTATGATTATGTGGCACACATAAGAAAGGATTCATTATAAGATGGGTGGGACCTATATCTCCCTCCAATGCATTGGGTAAAGATTTTATATCTCATGAGATAGACATGGCTGAAATGGTAGGTTATACCGGTTCAGTGAAACAGGACTGAAACGAGGGTTACTTGATTCAGAAAGGGACTTTGTCCACTAAGATAGTCTTGGCAATGAGTCTTGACAAACAAGAAATGATTCTCTATGATTATGTGTGAATGCCACAAAGTTTCATGTTTTAAGTTATGATTATTGTGATTACATTTCACTGCCATGATTTATCCCATGTTATGAAATTATGCTCTCTTTTGCAGGTAATGATTTCCAAAAGTTATGTTCTTATGAATATGATGTGATTGATTTTTTTCTTTTGTTTACCCTTACTGAGCATTTGAGCTCAACATTTTATGTTTTATTTTCCCCAGGATATAAAGAAAGGTTTTAGGTAAAAACGAAGGGAATATCTTTATGGGAGATATTGAAGATCTTTCACCACGATTAGAAGATTACGTTCCGAGTTTCCAAAGACACTAAACTATTACGATCCTTGTGTGCGTGTTTTTGTTATGTACTAAGTATTCCACAAAAGTAATGTAAAGTCCATGTACGTGAATCTTCGGGTCTCTACAGGAATCCCATTTTTTCATGAGGTTACAGCATGATATAAGTCATGATTTAGACATCTTGTAAGGATGGAATGAGACTATCCAATACACCCTATAAAGGTGGATTAATGAATTGAACCCCTGTGAGGGAGAACCATGATGGTTTACCAATGTATTGATTAGAACACAAAATGTAAGGGGATGTGAAAGGTGTGTCTAGCGAAAGGGAATATGTCACACCATGATCAATGATTAGAACACTATGTGGGTCAGATCATGGAGGCACACTCCTATGAGGGGAATCTTGGTTTACTGTTTGGCCAGGATTGATCATTGGAGAGGTGTCTTATATACCCTTATTTTATGTTAGGGATCAGAACATCCATAGTTCAATGCCGCATTTTATGATCATGAGACGAGAAAAATTCATGCATTTTAAATTGATGAAGTAAGGATGAATGCATCACGAGAGGTGTTCCATGATGTATGGTATTGGGATTAAGCATGAAAGCAACCATTCAAAAGAGTATGTATCATTTTTGGACAGTTTTTGGATTATTCATGGGATCATCCAATCTAATTCCAGTTGTAGTGATGATGTGGACGGGGATTATGCATGAAGGCAAGCCCATAGTGACTCAATAGAGATGTGGTCTCTTTGTAAGGGTATTATCATATTGGGATGTGTTATCTAAATGAAGATTAGAATGGATAAAGATAGGTTGTTTTGGTTTAAACCTCATGGAGGAATATTTGGAATCCTAGTTGGTTGGGAATAAAATTTTACAATGTTCAGAATTTGTTGGGACTTTAACATATGGATGAGGGCCTTGTAGAGGAACACAATATCGTTAGGGCTTACGCCTAGAAGCTATCTATTCAGAAAGTGGAGACATGAGATTACTCATGGAGGGACACCCCTTAAATTGGAGGGTGGATGTCATGGTTGTTTCTATCCTCTAAGATCACGTGAACCGTGATCATTCTGATATACAAGACGAAGTAGTATACATAGTATGTGTGTGACAAATGATACACCATCAAGAGATAGTGTAGGCATAACGCATCAAATCTACCCGATGAGGATGTCATTATATAAGGATAGGATGTAATTTAGGATCTTGTTCTCTATGAGTCATAAATAAATCATCATGTACTTTTGGAACATGGTGTGTAGGGATTACACATAGGAGATACCCTATATATGATGATTTCCCAATGTGCTGAGAGTAGGTAACATCCCATGATGAGTGTAAATGGAGAATACCATCTAGATTATGCTGGGAAAGACTATAGTTTAATGTCATGTGATGAGGATGTTTTTTCTAGGAAGTTTTATATCTTGTATAGTGGACATGGGCAACACACTCCATACCCCTTAGACATAAATAACCATTACACATGAACCATTGGATTTAGAATTTATTAACTAATGACCAGTTTTAATAGTGTAAATGAGTGGATAATCACATTGTTTATATTAGCATACATATTCCATGAATCAAAAAGAATCAAATTATCCATACATAGATGAATGTGGAATGGAAACTCATGCACTAGATGCATTACGGCCATATCTCTAGAGACCCTAAATGTATTGCAGACAAGCTTATAGGGTTTAAAGAAAGGCATGGGGGGTTTGTAAAAGGGTCAATAAAACATGGTGCATTGACAGAATGACAATCCATGGAACATCAAATAAGGGGTGTTCCCTAGCCATGATCTTTCCACACAAGGTATAGGGTTACGCAAACTATATAGCATTGCACACAACATCGAGGTTGTGCCATGAGGGTCCTTTGTATGCACCTAACATTAGCTGAAACATGTTAGATGAGGATTAACCAACTATAGTTCCAATGAATTAGGTACCAATAGGGAAACATCATCAGGGTTTCATTATTTCATTATATCAATGAAGACCAGTCTTAGACATAGTAGAGAAATAGTTCAACTTCAGGAGGATCACCCTCAAGAAAGGGGTGACCTTAAATTGATATCAATGATATTTGGAGATGTTGTGCAAGATTTTCTTCAGCAAAGTGGTGTTATGAAAACTGATTTGTTTAGTGGTGGTGAATAATCACGCATAGGGCTAGTGGACGTTTTATTTTGTGCACATGAGACTTGTTCTCATTGAAATATCATTTACATATCACGAACATTTTGTGGGTATTTTCCATATCCATTAGCATTCAAATAATGTAATGAAAATTAAATATGTTATATTTGGAGTGAATGAGTCTTCCATGTAGATTTCATACATGCGCAGACACACTGAACCTTGTATGCACCTTCCTTCTCATTCTTATAATATGATGTTGAGTCAGATGTTGGTTTTGGTATTCACAAAGATAGTCTTTTGTGGCTTCATGCATATTTTGATGACAAAAAAATGTAAACATTTTTTTATCACAAATACCAAACCAAAAAATAGAATAGTCCCCTAAAATCAATTTATTATTTTTTAATAAAATAAAATTGAAATTTTTTATCCTTATTGATAAATTTAACCATATCTAATTAATTCACATCATCTATCACCTCATCTATGTTATGATAATAAATTCAATTTTATTAGCATTTATTACTATGATTTATCATTTATTTGGTACCACATTGATAAGAAATATCTTTGAGTTATCCAATATTCGGTATAAAATTATAACACCAGGAAAATTAAAAAATCATCCATTATTACTTTATTGATATCTGGATTTACCCTTTTCTATATTTAAGCCTTAGTTTACCATATGGATCCATAAAAATACCATTTGTGAATACCACTTTAGAAATTCACTTTATGCATATGATAAAACATACCAATGTTATTTTTACTAGTCATTAATAGTAATAGAACATATATCTTCTAATTTAATGTTATGGTATAATGAAATAAAAAATAAATGGGTGTTATTTATCATTAAATATAAATATTATATGTTGGATGGTAAAATTATTAAATTGATATATAGGTGGATCTCCATAAAATTACATTAATAGTGTCCTTGGTTGTCTCAAACCATCTAAATAAGTTATGAAATTACAAATTGAAAGAAATCAAAAATCGTGATGCCAATTTCCTCATCCAAAACATTAATATATTTAAAATATTCTCTATAAATAAACTCTTCAACATATCTTCTTCATAAGTCATAAATATATACTTGGTATATGATTTTTGCAGAATATATTCCTTGAAATAGTATTTCATGAGATTCGGTTAGTTTATTTTTTAAAATAAATTTGGATCCATTTTCTCCTCCATTACATTAAATATAATTTTCCACTTTCATAACTAGATTAAAGCTCCCCATATTTTCAAATTTGGTTCCCTAAAATTTTGGGTACCTCCCAGTCTATTTCAAAATCCAGAAAAAATTGTTTTTTAATATAATAACATTTCTAATTTAGATTAACAATATTAAAAACTCTTTTTAGGTGTGTCATTTTTATTAAAAAATGAATGTTTCAAATTTATGTCCATTAACTCTGAAATTTTAATATCCTTGAAAACTATAAATTGGAAATAATTAGAACTCTCTTCCAAATATATAAGGTGTGAATTTATATTATTTACCTAATATTATTAATTTATAATTAATCCTATTACATCATTAAACATTTATATAATTTATTTTCAATTATAAGATTAAATTACTTAATTTGACGTGAAAATTATTTCTTTACCATCTTCTTCCTTTAGGAAATGAAAATCTTTAAAAATTTAGTTGTGGAATGAATTTCTTTCATTGCATCTGCAGATGAATTTATAATCTGATTTTTTTAGAAAATCTATAAAGAATTCTTGAAAATATTATCTTTATTATTAAGAAATTATGATTATCATAGTTGATATATAATTGGTGGTATTTGGATTTATAATTCATTATCATTACATGAAAAATTAATTAATACTCTTTTATCCGTCCACTTAACCTCTTCTCCAATGTTCATTTCTCATCAATGGGTTATTCATCCATGAGTTGTTTCATGTCCTTTTTATTATTAATTTATTTATCATTATGTTATCATGAAATAATTCATTCAATAACTTTATCACTCCATTTTGGGATAGAAATTATGGGTTTTATTTTGTTGACCACAATTATACTTGGGTGTTTTCTATTTTGCATTATCTTTTTTCACCTATCCAACTATCCATCCTAAACATAAATAGAAGAGATACAATCTCAAGTATTGTATAAGAAATAATTATATATAATTTTACTTTCTTCAAATTTCTAAATTGTCCCACATAATTCATTAATAATTGGATTTATTAGAATTAAATATGTTGTCATTTCATTTTGGAATTAAGTGTAAACTTCTAGAAATGATGGATTTTAATAAAATTATATTTGTTTGGGAGGGGTGATTCTACAAAGGATTTATTTAAAATTTATAGTATAATTTATACAGGAATACATATATATGGATTAAAAAATCCTCACACTATATAAGACTGAAGTATATGTTTTACTGAAATGATAATGAAGAAGACATAAAAGGAAGGGTAAAATGTATCCTTTTAAAAAAATTAACATTTTAAAGTAAATAATTCTTATAATTGAATGTTTCTTATTTTATATAAATTTATTATATAAAAAAACTATTAATGGTAACAATATCATTATAGTTGTTTGGGGAACAAAAATCCCCTATCACACTCCACCATCACTCCCTCCACAGGCTTGGTGATTTTCACCAGTAGTTAATTTTCCAATGGATCAAGAATATTGTGTAATGGAAACTATAAATTTTATGATTTATTTCTCAACACCTACTAGAATGGATAATTTCATTCCTCAAAAAATCGACACCTGATATTTCAAAAACAAATAAAAGATTCCATGTTGTTAGAAAAAATCCCTATTAAAAAATTCAAATGCCAAAATTTTAAATGATAGATGAATATAGAGTTATTGAAAAATATATTTATATATCCCAAATAGCATTCCATAAGAATAATCTATGACTACATGTAGATAATACATTGATAAACTAGGAGTTTTCTTTAATTCGAACTATGTAGCAGTATGATTAGTACACACCATTTGTTTGATTAAACATGTATGTCCTCGAAGTATAGTCCTAAAAGAAACAAATATATTCCAGATATATAACATATTTTTATAATATTATGTGTTATTACATTATGAATAATACAAGGCACTAAAATCATTTGATGAAAAAACATCAATAGTATATTGAAAATATTGTTTTGTGATACTGATTGTTTTGACATTATTTTTTTAAACCATGATATTCTATTCCATGGGAATCATATAATCTAGAATAATCTATTAATAATATATAAGAAAAAATAATTTAGCTTAAATAGAATAAAAAACATACAAGCTAAATCATTACATCAAAACACATTGTTTATTTGAAATCCAAATTTTAACACCTATGAATATTCATAACATACCCAAGCAATTAGAATAAATTTTTCTATTGTGGTAAATCATAAGAGATGGTTTTTTGGATCATCATATTTATATAATGACTCCAGTTTAATAATTTCATAATCTCATAATAACTTAAATTTTATATTCTAAAAACTCTATAACATCAGTGATATCATTCTAAAAGAGCTTGATTCCAAAAGTAGTGTTGATGAATAATGAGCTCTATATCAATGTCTAGTTCTTAATGCGAGTTATATTATAAATGTGAGGTTACATAAATTATATATAAAATAATTTTTAGGTTCCTAAATGTGAGGTACCTTAATAAAATTGTGTTTCCAATACATAAATCTCATCTAAAACTTGAGGATCCAAATGAGGGGTTGGATGCTTACGATATGGTGAGAAAATATTTATGCACAATAATTAAAGAATTATTTGAAATTAATTGAAAACATATAATAATATTTTCACTTCTAAATATAAATAATATTACTAAACAAAATCTTATATATTTCATATAAAGCAAAATAATATAAATAATAGAAAATATAAAAATCAAACCCACTCAATGTAAAATTATTATTGAAACAAATGATGGTGTTTCTAAGTATCAAAATACAAAAATACATGTTTCATAAACATTTTAATCCCAAAAATATTACCCTTTATTATGATCAAAAAACCAATAAAATGAAAAAGAATATATAGGTTTTTAATTTATAAACAATTATTATAAAAGATTATGGAATTTATAATATATTTTGAATTTTTCCCTGGTTACTCTTCCTTGTGTGAGATTAAAAAGAAAGTACAAACCTGAATAAAAAACTATTAATACTGTATACATCTATATGTGATAATTATGTAAGCCGAATATATGTCTATGAATAAATGGATTGGTATAAAAATGAAGAATTTGAACAAAGAAATATAAATAATATGATAACTAGAAACGTTAAAATAATTATAATTTTATAAATAGATTCAAATTACAATAATCATTTCAACTCTAGAAAATGGTTATGGTTTAAGTGTAGCGATGAGACTAAAATATAAATGGTTTGTAATCTTGTATAGAAGCATCTAAATAAGATAAAAAGGTTAGAGATTATATTTTAATGGAGAAATCCATTTTATAATAAAATGTTCAAAGTGCTAACTGAAGATTCATCGAAATTTATTTATCAAAAGTTATAAATTTATTAAAAATTATAATAAAAGTTTTCCATCATGATCCAAAGACTATTCAACAACTCTCTTACACCAGGTCCTTCAGATGATAAGCTAAAAATTAACATGTTATGATAATCTAGAATAATATGTTGGGGCACACTTTCACACAACATATTTTTAATTGTTAATTTTTGGAATTGTGAATAGAATATAATAACTATAACCCGTGAAATATATTTATATATGTGGCTCCAAAAGTAGTATATTATCCTCATTATAATTAATTTTTATAATTTATATTGTTATACAAAAACACATAAAAACATTTTTATATCATTAAATTATTATTTTCACCTAAAATATTTCTTTATCCTTCTAAACAATTTTAAAATATCTATATTTATACACTCAATATCTTTTATAGAAATTTATTTATTATTTAATGTATGAAAATATGTCTAAATAGAGTGATAATATTATTTATAAATATATCCACTTCTTAATTTCTCAAAGGACATCTCAGAACATTTATTTCTGGCATGAATCTTTAAAACGTCATCCTTTAAAATATAAAAACATTTAAAATATTATAGATAACGTTTTAGACATGAATTTTAAAACTAGACTCTTCTATAGAATATGAAGTTTATTATTCCTACTGTAACAATTGTTCCTCTACTTACTTCATTTTATGAGACTAATCATTTAAATTTTCAACTATGAGATAGAAAACCTTCCTCAACTCTTTTTCTCTTTAAATAACTTCTTCCGTAGTACTTTTCAATGAATTCTCAACCAATGAAAATTATTGATTCTGAACAATTTTTTTTATAATTTTCCCCAAGAATATTTCATTATTTAAATCTAAATTATTTAATTTTCTACCTCTTATGAGTGCGGGTTTTAGATTCTGCATGTTCTTCTTAGAATGTGAAAACATATTAGTTAATTCATCCACAACATGAGTTGTCCAAAAAAATAGATTTTAGTAGACTCAAATACAAGGTCAACAAGTACAGTTTGGACTATCTTAAGATTTATTTTATCAAAAATAGTTTTCCATTCTATTTAAATAAAGGTTTACTAATTCACCCTATTGAACTCAAGATGACCCGCTAACACTTATATTTGTATTTTTATCAAAATATTAATTCCTCATTCTACTAGTATTGACATTTTCATCACCAATGAGAAAGTATTTGGAACCTACTTATCCATCATAAATTTTATCCACTATTATTCTAACCCATAAACAATAAATCATACATTCACGAATTTTACCATTATCAATTCAAGATGCCCCAACAGTCATAAGACTCCCCTAACCCACATCAACACCAACATCCGAGGGTTCCTTTACAATAACTCCAATTGGCATACATTTCCCCTTTGAAACACTATAAAAATAATAAAAACTTATTAAAACTAATATTTGATAATATTTTTCTAGGTTATAATCTAATCCATGTCTTGATATTATAATTTCTACCTTTATTATGCAGAATAAGAGACAACATTTTTCAATAAGGATAAAAGGATATCTGTGAGACCATCTACATGACATGATCTATATAAATCAATATATTCCAATATAATTTCAAATTGATATCATTAAATAAAATACACACAATGTACATGCTAGGAATGAAGATCCCTTTTTATTCATCAATATTTTTTACAACCCCATTTAGGATTAATATAATAAGAACCTTCATATTAGCTTCAAGTTCCTTCACCAGCATCTACCGAATCAGACTAGTTCTAGGGAAAAGGTATAATGAATTTATCAATATAAACTAAAATAAAAAATTTCCATAAACAAAAAATATAATTCCCTTTCCTAAATAACTTAATGATTTTGGCCATGTCTATATAAAATAGTGAATTCATTATCACTTACTTTTGAATAAACCATATCTTCACTATATATAAAACTAAACACAGTATTTTTGAAGAGCTATATATCTGCCCTTATAAAAATTTAATCCAAATGTCTAATTTCATAAATATACTACAAACCATGAAAACTTATATCTTTATTTTTTTAGCATTTTGGTATTGAAATTTAATTCAAAATATACCACATTACCTTGCAACACACAATAGACTAAAATTGAAACTCTCTTCAAAATTACACTATCATGACCAACATAATCCGTTAAATTTTTATTATCTATGAAAAATTGAATGTAATGTTTTAGGAATCAAATATTTATGGTCTACGAAAATGGTAGACTTGATTATTTGAATTACATAGAAATGGGGGTCCAAGGGTATAATAGTGAATGACGATTTTTTAAATTTTTTTGGTGAGGATTCAATTTCTTGTACATAAATTTTTAGTTTATTGATTTAGGATGTTAAACTAAATAAAATATTTTAAACATAAAATAAAACAAAATTTGAAAAATAAAAATTTAAATCATGATAAAAAAATACTAGTAAATATTTAGTAAAAACAAAAAAAAATTAAATAAATAATATATTAATAACACAAAACAATTAAAAATAAAATATTTATATAAAATAAATCATACCAAAATCACGAATATTAAAATAAAAACTAGAAGTGTGAAGTATTTCATTAAAATAAATTATCAAGATGATATTAATTATTAATAAATTATAAATTCATGACACATTTTTGAAAATAATATCCCCAATAATGCTGTCGAATTATAATATTCATAGTTCTATAAAGAAACTGTGGATTTGTTAAAATATTTATAGCAGTATAATCATGACATAAAATTGTATCATCGCCAACATTATATCTAAAGTAAAAAAATAGTGTTTTTATCATTTCTAAAATGAACAAAAAACTACCATCATATAGATATTCAACTTCAATATATGAAATGTAAATGAACGTTGCTTCTTATTATCCCATGAATCTTGGAACAATCCATGAATGTGGAAGGTAACTATGGTACTCTTTACATGTAATATAAAGACTCAAAAATTTGAATCTAAATAATAAATTAGATAAAAAGAGGTAGTTTCTTTATTGTGAAGATATAAATAAATTGTTCATTATGAATTCATTTAAATTATTTTAATAGATTCCTAATGGGATTTTTTTGGGATTTGACTAATATCATTCACTTTATCAAATAAGAAACAAAGTATTTTTTCAACTAGTATTGGGATAAAAAATGTACCAATCATACCTCAATACAACTTGTAGTCAACTGGTTTACCAAATTCATCAAAATTATGTTTTATATTAGTATACATAGGAGTTGTATATGAATAAAAAATTTAAAGTCTATAATTTTTTTGTAAATCAATAATACCTTTAAATTTATTAAAAACAATTCTAAAACCCTTTAAAAAATTTAAATTCTATGTATGAAATTTAATTCAACAATTATAGTCATTTAAGTCACTTTTTACTTAATTTTTTAAAATTAATATTATATATTTTAATTAATAAAACTCCAAATAACATCATCAATATGAAATTTTACTTGTAAAATATCAAAATAATATATTTTCTTTCATATATTAAGATCATCAAAACCATTTTCAAATCAATTTTCTAAAAAAAGTTCTAGATCATTCATGTAAAGACCTTGTTTTTTTTAATAACATAAAGTGTTTTAAAAAGTGTAAAAGAAAAGTATAAAATAATAAGATTTTGAAAACCCTGGTTTTATTCTAAATAAAATCCCTCCATTAAATAACAATTTATAAAATAATATTTATCATCCATATAGTATAATTCATAATTCAGATAAACTTAATTTGATAAGATGGCATTATTTTATTAAATATTAGAAATAGGGGGATAATGTCTCTTCATAATATATAAATTATTCCTAATTAAAAACATTAAAATGTAACATATTATTATTCCTTGTAATTACTCCTTGGTCAATTTTTTTCTAAATATATCTTTAGATCTTATTACTAGATAGTCTGAAGTTTTTTATACTAACTCACAACCATTATTTCATTTAATAAAATTTCTTATCATATATAGGGATTTCCCAAATCCTATCATCTAGGGATTCTTATATAGACATAGGTTCAAAATGGATATCAAATAAGTGAAACAATAAAATTTTCAATATTTATCATAGTTTTAATAACTTCATCTATATCTCCAATAATGTTCTCAAAAATATAGTACTTCCTGGATCTTGGTTATCTTAGTCAACATATTATAGGTTTCACCATTTGATTCTATTGTTACATGTATTTATCATTATGTTAATATACTCTAAATTCACTCATATCATTAGATGAATCATAACTAATGATATTTAATGATTTAGTGGCCTCATATTTTTGTGAAATTTTATGACAAATAGGGTCACTCTCATCCAACATTGCATAAAACGGTGATGAAATATCATTGATTGTTTATTAATTTATCTATAAGAATTAGAAATGAAAACAAACCCCAATAATTATTCCTTTATTATATTTTAGATCTATCAAAATGAGGCATTCCATAGTATTCAAGATATACAACTTTTATCCAGAAAATTGAAGTACGCATCTTTAGGTTGTATCATAATACATAACTCATATCATGACATCTTGACAAATTATATACTTAAAACTCTATTAAAGATATGGGATATTGTGTGAACTGATTTTTTTAAAAAAAAATAATATATACTAATTTAAAATAAATCTATCCATTTCATGAAAAGGTCAACTTCATTTTTCTATTTTTCTGTTTTTGTGTATCCTTGGGGTAGAAATGCATTGTTTAATACCTATATCTGGGAAAAACGAATTGAATTATTGATTCAAAATTTTATTTCTATGACAACTTCTTGATGATATTATTTCAGTGATTTTCTCATTTTCTACCATATTATAATAACTAAAAATTAAATTAAATATTCACATATATATTTCACATGTAAACCAAAAAAAATCCTGAAAATTCATAAAGTGTGAAAACATTTGAGAATATAACACTACTTTTTCAAATAATGATTGTCTAAACAAATAAAGATGGATATTTTCAAAAGGAATAGATAAAGTATCCTTTTTGATTTATTTAAATGATGACTTCTCTCTTCTTACTATTTGACAAGCATCATAAATTCCCTTATCATTAATCTTATGAAAAGTCAAATAAGATAATAACTTCTTATTATATAATTAAGATCTGGAAAACATACTATAGTGAAAAATAATTTATTATTAAATTCAAAATTCAATTACATAATATTTTTTATCATTTAGATATTTATCACACATGTAACTAAAGTTTAAAGTATTAACACTTTTTATTATTGTAACTCTATATATAATTAGTTTATTCTTAAATACAAAAAATGCATCATTTAATAAAACATTAAAAACCATAATCGCACAGTTTATTAATTTATATCAAATTGTGATTCAACCCATGAATATTGAGAAATTAATTGATCGAAATAGAATTTATGTCTATATCTAACACAACTCTAATGATTTTACATTTACCATTATGAACAAAGGTAACCAATCCTATATCATACATTGATGATGACTAAAATTTGGATAATAATCCAATTATATGTATTGAATAACTTTTATCAATTTACCATAGATAATATGTATATACTAGAATTTTATCTAATAAAACATCAACCAAAAAATTGTTTTTGAAATCTAATTATTTTGTGTCCTACATTGTCATCAAGTGAGGATATAGGAAACCAGATCTAATGAAATTTACCAAATTTTCTATAATAAACTCAATTTATGTCACTAGAAATTATTCTTTATTTTAATTAATAGTTTAAGGTTTAATATAGTTTTCAATCATTAGGATAATTACTTTTAATACCACACCAAAAACTAGTAACTATAGACATTCGATGAATCATGTATCTTGGAATAGGATAAGTTCTATATAGTTCATCATTCTCACTATTATTTATATTTCAAAAAACTTCTAATAATATTATTATATTAGAGGGTTTTATTTAAATACTCACCCTCTTAGAAAATAAACTTTTATAATATTTTGTTTTTTATTATTCACCAGGTAAATCTATTATTTTATGATCATTATTAATACATTTTTAAGAATGTATTTTATTTTTTCATTAAATTCAAAAAGTTGTTTTAGCAAGGTTTCTTTTTCACTGAAGATATATTTCTGAATATTTTTGAATGATTTCTATTTTTTCCTTATGGTTTAATATTTCTCTAAAAATATTTATATTATTCAACTAATTATTCCTATTCAGAATTGGAAATAAAATAATTATAGGATTTTACCTCAACTGCTTGTGCAATAAAGAAAACATTTTCTTTTTAAAATAATTTATATTTTTTTACTGAAAACTAGAAAATGGTCTTCAATATTCAAACACACTCTTGGTTTCAATCAATTAATTTTTACATTTTTATTGATAATAATATTCTATATGAAAAATCAACTTCTTATATTTATATATTCTTATTTCTTTATGACGTGGGTAATCAGTTTTAATATTGCTAAACTATCTTCATTCTTGTCATATAATTTCCATAATTACACTACCATTTGTCTAGTAAACATTATCTGGTTTCTTAAATTATTTATAAGTAGTATATATCATATTGAATCTTCTAGATAATTGAGAAAATTAAATAACTTAATTTTAATAACATGATTTATCATTAGTCAATATAAAATCTTAGTTCGACTTCTTTTATACTTTACTTGTAGGGACCTTGAGAGTATTATTCTCTTTATTCATCATCTTTTGAATCTTACCCACTACATTCATCTCATATTTATATACGATTAGAGTAAAAATAAATTATTTCATCATTGAATCTTTAATTTGTGTTGACTATCTAATTATATCTTATATTAAATTCCATCTATTAGGAAAAACAATGAGAAATTTCAGAAGTTAATAATTTTTTTATAGGTCTTCCAATATAAGAAACCCCATTGGATTTCTCATTTAGTCTTACTTTTATTTTTTAATACATTCACCTTTATAAATTAAAAAGGTATCAAATATAAACATAGAGTTATTGTATGCCAACTATCATACATTATCATTCTGTTAATTTGTGAAAGTAATTGATTTCAACATTTCAAATGTAGTATCATATTGAGAGACATGTCTGAAATAATCTAAAATATATCCATAAATGTATTAAATTCATGGCCTTTTAATTTATATTAATTTTATCTTCATTTTTTGATTTTTATATTTCTCATAGATCTTGAAGAATTTCATATTGATTGAAATCATTCAAATAGTCTTTCAAGAAATGTTATTTCATATATATAACTATTAATGTATTCAGAATCAATAATTTTGATCATTAAAAAATAAAACCATAATAGTAGATATTAATTCATTAGAATTATCTATGGAAATCAATTGGTATCAGGATATTTACCACTGGTTTTTTAAATCCAAAAGAAATATTTAAAATGACACTTCTCTGATACCAAATGTTGTCATAAAATAATGACGAAGAGGACACAATTGTGGGTGAATTGAGTCCATTTGAAATTCATGAAAATTTAAAAACCAATAAATAATATAAATGAATCTATAAACTTTTTATTAAATAGTATATTCAGTAAAAAATAAAAATAAAAGGGAACAATAAATTTTATAGTGTTTTAGGGCACAAAAATCATATACTCCACTCCACCAACACTATCATCATAATATGATTGATTTTAAATATTATATCCTTTTCCATTGAATATTTCATGTTGAGTAAAAGAATCCATAAATTTTTACAAAAACTCTTACATGGATTTCATGTATTACCAACATCAGTAAAAAAACTCAATTCCCAATTGTTTTGGAAAAAAGATGAGATTTGATTTGTTTAGAGAAATTCAGGATAGATGAATTCAGATGAAACTATAGTAACTAATAGATGAATAGATCTTCATAGAAATATATTTATATCTTTATTTTTTCCCCATGTTGAATCACTGACTATCTATAATGAAGAAATTGATAAACAAAAAACATGGTCTAATTCAATCATTGTAAATGTAAAATCAACACACCAAATTAGCTTGATGAAACATGTACGCATTTGATGTGTAGTCATAAAATTATCAAAAAAACTATTGTAGATATATCAACAATCTGTATAGATGAAACAAATAATAGTTTGAGAAAAAATTAAAAACTAAAAGCTTTTGATAATCACATCAAAAAAAGATATGAAATCCTTTTCAACGATCAGTAATGTTCCATGTTTTTAGATAAAAAGATTCATATCATTGAAAATAATATCTTATAAATTTAAAATTTAAAATTAAATAAAAATAAAAATAATTTATCTCAAATATATCAAATAATATCATTGGATAAATCATGACTTTAAATCACACAATGTATCTAAAATTTTAATTTTAATAGCTAGGAATGGTCAAAACATCCCTTAGAAATTTCAATAAACGCTTATATTGTAGTATATCATTATAAATAGTCTTTATATAATTTTAAAAAATTTATTTACTGCAGTTAAATTATAGTATAAATATAAGAATAATAAAAAAAATTAATTCCACAAATTACTGGATCAATGTGAGGATCATTCACATATTGTTTTTAACCTTATGGATGTTAACAACGTGTGGTTACTTTTGTTTGGCATATAAACAACATTAGGTACCTGAATGTGATTTTTCTTAAGAAAATTGATTTTCCAAAACAAAATTCTCAACTCAAATGTGGGGTTCCATAGGTGGGATTGAATACCAATATTAGGATTAAATACTCTTTTTTTTCATGATTCAAGACAATTTTTAAATGAACAATATATATAGTAGAATATTATTACTTAAAAATATAATTTCCACAACTAAAACCCCCTCCCAACATCCAAAAAAAGAAAATAATTTATTGAAATAAAAATATAAACATGAATTCCACTCAATGTAAATTTATTATTAAAATAAATTATGGTGACTATAGTAATTAAAAAAATAGTTGGCTCAACAATGAAATCCAAAAACCCTTTATGTGTAATTTAAATTGGAAGTTTTTTAAGTGTGACTATAAAAATGGAACCACAGATGTAAGAATTAAATTTGAGTACATAGAATTCCCAACCAAGATGAATGTATTACTGAGAGGGGAGGGGTGAATCAGAGATATCTTTTTCCTAGTTTTATCTTAATTGAATAAAAAACATCACAAAAGGTTAATTATTTATCACTTCCCTGAAAACAAATCTTTCACACATCTATAAGAACATAAGTTTTACCAAGGTTAACATATTAATTAGAACATATAGTTATTTTTATTGTTTGTAAAAAATATAATATTACAAAATCCACTAGAAAAAAATATTTTTTGTGGATAAAAAAAGTGCGAAATACATATACCCTTGTCTAGAAAAATGATCAATACAACCATTCATATGATTCATATAGAATAAATAATGTGAAATAAGTTTTTTAAAAACATTATAGACCTTCACCTACTGGTTTCAAACATGTCCAAATGATACTTTAACAATTTCATCTATTGTAAATCCCTAGAAAAAAATTATTTACTTTTCACCTAGATGTAGGTATAAACAACTATTCAAGACATCACATGAAAACTCATTCTGATATGTCAGTCTGATTCTTCAATCTAGAAAACTGTCAGAGTAGATCATCCAAAAATAATCCTAAATTACTTCATTAATTTCTTAAATCCGAATAACCGATTACTCAGCCTGGTCTCGGAACGCCTAACAATAAAATCATTCACACACTTACTCTGTCTAGAAAAAATTTCATCAAGAAATTTCATATGGAAACATTCCTCATCCAACTCTAAACATTTACCTCTATTTATAGGTGAACCTAGAATATAATGGGTGGGAAACTAATTTTATTTTTTCACTCATCCAAATTCTCGAAAAAAAGATTCATTTTATATTTCATACTCATCTTCTAGAATTTATTTGATTCTCAAAACATATAGGTTTTTCTACAAACATCATGAATCTTATAACAACTTAAAAAATCATTGAACATCCAAACTATTTTTCAATCATATACAATTTGTTATTTTAATATTTTTTTCATTCGAATTAAACCCATTTCAACTGATGACCTTAAATTCCAATGATCCAACTAAAACTCAAATTTCGTTAATTTTTTTAAACATCAAAATAAAGCAAACCCTTCATGAAAATATTATCCCCACCCTAAAAAATGATTCATCTTTTACACCATTACATGAATATATCCTCATGCTGATGAAACATCATCTGATGAACACCATAACATGGTAAATTATTGTTCTTATTATGTGTTTAATAGACTAGTCTTTGGGTCCCTCTATCTTATCCACATCACATCTATATATAAAGACTCTTTAGAAACTATAAAAACATTAAATTTTATCTAAAATGTTTGACTATGTTGAACATGTTCATCTAATTAGTCGGTCTTTGGCCTCATTTGATGGAAAAGTCTTCATAGATCATCTCTTTTATCAATCCCAGCAATACCTAATTTTCGATCATAATAGAATCTTCTCTTCATACCTTCAAAAAAATTCAGATCTACCACCAATAGAAATATTCATTTTATGATCTATTGATACCAACAATATTTCTAATGTATTAGTGTTAGAACTCCTCTGATTAATCAGTGGATTACCATGTCTTATTGTCTAGTTTCAACAGTAAATTCCTCCACCATAAAACTCAACAGTTGATGATTTATCATATTATTTTCCTTGTTTAGAGTATCAAATTTTCCAATGAAATATCCAGTCCAATGGATCAGTCAATTAATACTCCTATTATAGTCATGAATTCAGCAAAATCAAACATCCTAGTGTTCATAAAAAATTATGTTTGTTGATTCTCACACTTATGAACTACGACCAAATGACTTTGAATTCTTACTCTTTTTTATAAAATTTCATTCTTATATCATGAATTCCTGTTAATTTTGAGAACCTATATATCTAGAAACATCATTTGACATTTAAAACCCATTCTCCTCCCTTATTCACAATTACTCAGTCAAAAGTTTGTATTTACTTATGATGTTGGAAACATTGAAAACCCCAATACATCATAAAATTTATCATTGAATATCTAAACATACATTCATACTATGATAAAACTTATAACTTTAATCAAAAAATCTTTCTAGATAGAATTTGACTCCAAAAAACAAAATCACTCAGAAAACATCTTTAGGAAAGTAAATCAAAACTAATATAATTTCCTAAAAATGTATTTTCTATATAATTGAATCTATGTATTCAATTTTTTCACTATCACATACAAAGTGATATTAGTTAACATAAGGGAACAACAAATATATAAAAGAAACTTCTTCTAGCATATAAAATAACACTACAATCCAACATGATCCCGATATTCATCCCATTTAGATTTTTTGGTCGACCGTGGTTCATAAAATAATAAAAAATTTACACAAAAGATATGGATAACTAATCAATAATTTTAAGGATATGTGAGAAAACAAATTTTCCAAAGAACGAATAATTGTAAAAAAACATGTTTTTTCTATGTAGTGACTTATGAAATGTCATCATATACTTCAAACATTACAAATTAATCCAAAAACATCTTCTCTATTCCTATAACAAGTTTCTTATAACTACCTTATTATAATATTAAAATAGATCACAGAAATTCATGTGAAGGTCACATCTTACCCACAACTCCCATTAAATACATGCTACCGTAAACAATTTATAACATACCAATTAATTGATTTGTAAAACATTTTTTATTCCCTTGAAAACAATATAAATAGAGTATATAATTTATTTGATAGAAACATGTACCTCATCTATGGGGAGAAAGAGGTTTGATTCCCATGTTTATCTTCATTCTCAAAAAATGCTTCCTTCAGTAATGATTATGTGAAAATACTAGAAAATTGTTCCACTATATAAAGATACTCTATATTGAGTTTAATCTTACACACAATATTTTTAATGATGTGACATTTGATATCAATATGTTATAAATTAGACGGGTGAACTATATTTCATGTAAGATTAATATATATCTAATTTTTATAACCTAATAGAAAAAGTAACATCATGTTAACAAGTCTGTCTTCAATTTATGTCTTCACCCACATAATGTGTGTCACATTTTGATTAGGGGGAACAAATTCAGCTCCATCTGTACTAGGAGTTTCTGAGTTTCTTTTCTTAATATAAAAAATTACACAACATTGTCAAAATATAAAACTCCCGTAGATGTGTATATTCTTTTTACTATACTTCCTTACTAATCTGTATATTCATAGCCAAACAAATCAATTTTTCAAAAGCTATCATTGATGATTCAAAAATCTATTATTCCTTTGATATATATGAGAATTATTTTCTCTATCTCTTAGACATGATTCTTTTATAGTAATTTGTATTCATTAAAATAAGGTAACATCAAGAAAATATGGTCTTAATATAGAAGGATACAATAAACTCCAAATCAACTTATGGAACTCTTTAGAGTAAAAATAATTGCTGAATTAATATTCAGTAAACATGGATCCCACTGATTTTGTTTTGGAAAATGGTTTCAAATTTTACATTCCAAACTTTTTAATAAGTTCAAAATAATAAATTTATTAATAATGAAAATTTAATTTATCCTTTTGTGAGAATTGTAAGCCAAGATGGTATTTTATTTACAAAATTATGGACATTTCAAATAAACACTTAATTTCAACATCAAATCATTTACATTTTCTTTCATCATTAATTATATAAATATAATATCATTAACATATATAATAATAATTAGGTCAATATCATGAATTTGTTTTATGTAGATATTACTATCAACTCTTCCTTTGTTAATGATTTTCTTTCTTAATAAGCTTTCCAATTTATAATTCCATGACATAAAATGTTATTTTACACCATAGAAATGTTTGGTGAAATTTCATACATAAATATAATCCTTTAAAAATATAAAAACACATTTTAATTTGATATTAAATTCTTCATCATGTTCTCCCTTCAGATATGTTGTCTTATAAACAATATGGAAAATTTTGTAACTTTATTGTGCTACAATATCAAGAAAGATTATAATTATTTCTAATCAGTCCACTAGGGAAAAAGATTCATCAAAATAATTACATTTATATTTTTATTAACTCTATGAAACCAATATTTCATTGTTTCTTATCACATACAGATCTTCATTCAACTTTTTACAAAACACCTACTTTATACCGATAATATTTTTTTCATTTTATTTGTGTACACGTCCCCATTTATCAAACATCATAATTTGATATAACTATTCATTCATAGCATGAATCCATACTAGATTATCAAAATATTAGTTAACATGTTTTTCCTCTACTTTTAAATAAAAATAATTATTTGAATAAGATTTGATGTTCTTCTTGTTTTAAACTTTTGATGTTGATCATCAATAAATTTTTGAACATACATCTATTTACTAATCCATGGATGAAATTTATGATATTAATCCACATCATCAGAAATAACTGAGTCATATTTTTCCATCTATAATGCCTCATAATTTTTTTAATCCTTTTCATGTTACATAACAATAGTTATTTCCTCATCTTCAGCATCCTCTTTGTCATGTGTTTTTTAAAAAATTTCTTTATATTTTTCAAGAAATATTACATATATTAAATCAAATATTATTCTTATCACTTGGATAAAGAATTTATATCCTCTTAAATTTAGAAAATATCAATGAAATATTCAATCTTTACCACATTTATCAAACATTCCATGTATTCTAGCTTTGTTTATTCTTGTGTAGGGACTCCCACAAATAGTTTATTCTTTCAAATAATGTAGCATTATTATAGAACATTTCATAAGGTTTCATATCCAAATTTTTTCTATTGAAATATCAATTTTGAAGATAAGAAGTTGTTTCATTATCTCATTTACATAATTAGTGAGAAATACCAAGCTGAATCAACATTATACCCCACATCTAATGTAAACTTATATAATTAATTTATACAAAATCATTATGTTATGGAATGTATGGTGTACTAAAATCATTCCAAAATTGATTTTTTTGAATATAAAATTTAATATCATAATTATTTCATTCACTGCCATTATTGTTTGGAAAATTCATCAATGAATACCCACAATGAGTTTCACATCTTCTCATAAAACAGTTGATCATTTTCAGACCTTTTTATTTAGGAGCCACATACATAAATCATGTAATTATAGTTATTCAATCAACAAAATAACCATATTACTTATCATTGAATGTATTTTAATTCTTTGGACTAAAAATATCATAATTAATTCATTCCAAGGGACAAGCTGAATGAATAAAAACTTTTGTATGAATAATTTTTGTAATATTCCCTTTTTGACATATTGAGAAACAAAAATCTATTCTCCTAAATATATTAGAAATATCCCAAATATTTCCTCTATTAGATAACTTGGTAATGTTTATATATAATGCTTGTCTCAACCATTTTCTTCATAATTATATTTCTCCCATCATGCTTAGATAACATGAAATATTTACTTCAATGGATTCAAATAAGTTTTCCTATATCATATTTATTTTATAGAAAAGTTTTCATGTTCTACTATTTTCATAATATATTCATATTTTCTAAAAAATATATTACATTCATCACAGAGTTGTAAAATATTAAACATGTTGTGCTTCAACCCATCAACAGATACAGATTTCATGGATTTCAAAATTTCTTCCCATATAATAGCAGATCCAAATACTTTTATTCAATGATATCCACTATTTCCCAATGTCACTTTCCCTTCTTGAAATATATTAAAATTATTCAATTTCCTCAAATATCATAGCATATTTGATGACCACATAATTCCCAAAATTCAGGGTTATACTCCGTTTTTGTATTTGAATGTATTTTCCATAACATGATCTGTTTCATTTCCTTTATCTTCAATTGATGATTTTTCTTGTGTTTATTTTATTTTTTCACGTTTTTTCATCAAACACTAAATTTATTCAAGTAATATACAAATTTATCCAAGAAAATAATCCTAGTTTTTCATAAAAAATTCAATCATAAATTTCTTTATTTCTCTATCAATAATTATAATATTACTCAAAAATTCTATCAACCAACATTATAGATGAAATTATAATATAGTATATTCTTCTTCATAACTAATAGTTCTAAACTCATAACCATTTAATATTTCTATTAATTTTTTTCTCTATCATATTTATAAAACTCTTCAACTTTAAATGTATTATATTTAATTTCATCTTCATTAGAAAAAAATATCTATTCAAATTTCGAGGAAAATTTTATCCTTTCCTATGGAATTTGGTTTTTATTTATCACCATGTTTCTCTCAAGATCTTATATTCCATTTATCATCTTCATGTATATCATCATTATTCCATTTTAAAGGGTAATTCTCAAAAAATTTCCCATTAACTACACATTCAAATTTTTTAGGGGCATATTACCTTTATAATTTCTTTCAACTCTTTACATATTTTTTAGAATGAATGGATAAATACTCATCATTATTATTACTAAAAACATTCTAATTTTAAAAAACACTTACTTCTTTATTTTCAATAATCTTCTTAAATTTTCATTTTTTAGCCTTGAAAAACATTTCTTGTAAAAAAGTTTATTTTCTTTTCAATCATTTACCCTTTATTATTTTATTAGTTATGTGATTTCTGTAAAGGTAATCCAAATATATTGTTTTAGGATCAGTATCATTTAAATATTAGACTTTGGTATCAAACCTTTCAAGAATAATTCTCATAATATTTTCCTAAATAGTTGAGTAATTATAGTTTCTCACTATTACAATATATGGTGGTAAAAATATCTTTAAAAATTTTGAAGAAGTCACCAATATATTCATTCTCTCCCATTTTGTTATATTCATACTTCAACCTCCATATTTTTAACATAGATTTCATCCCATTTATATTTCTTTTCTAACTTTTCTTCAACTTCTCCCGGATACATTTGGTAGATTCAACTCCCTTCATTTTGAGGAACACTCATTCATATAGTGAAAAGGTTAAAAAATTCCTTCCTCTTATACAATTCTAACTATTAGTCTTGTCCACAGATGTAAGAGGAATATTTTCAACAAGATTATAAAATACATCTGTAATAGCTTCAAAAACAATAGAATAATGATAAATAAGATATAGAATCATTCTATATTTCTAGATAATATTTTTTATCCCATAATAAAATAAAATTTTTTAAAGTTCAAACAATTAATTTTAACCATAAAATGTTTCTTCCAAAACATCATGAAAGAATAAGAAATGAAACCATCACTGTGATACAATAAGAAATGTCTAAAACACTATCATTACAAAACTATGCGGGGAGGACGAATTAGTGTCATTATTTTTTTGTGTTGTATTTATTTTAAAATAACCTTCACCCAATGTTATTCAATTATAACTTTTCCTAAAATAAAACATTCACACATCTATAGGATCACAAGTATTTATAAATATTACTACTCAATAAGAGTAACTACTCCTTAGTATGGTTTTTAAAAACAATAATACCAAAAATCCAATAGAAAAAAAACTTTTTGTGGATAAAACAAGTTAGAATTACCTTACACTAGTATTAAAATATAATCAATACAACAAAAAATGATATTTCTCAAATGAATGATGTATAAAACGATTTCTAAATAAGTTTACAAACCTTTTCTTGTTGTTTTTTAACATTTCAATGTGCTTAAACAAAAAATCCAACATTTTTAATTCATAATAAACCAATTATTTAATTTTCCACCCATTAGTAGGTAGAAACAACTCTTATAAACCTCATACTAAAACTATGTTTGATTCCTCAGTCAAATTCTTTTCCCTGATTATTCAGTATGGACAAAAATATAAATATATTTAAAGGAAAGGATCACATGACTCGTCCATAGGACCCATGCCGTGACAACCCCAAACCCGCCTTCCAAAGGCCAGGGGATGGAAACTAGCCCCAAAGGCCTAAATCCCTAAAACAGGGAAGGAATTGCCTTTATAAAATATAATAACACACAATAGATAATAATCTAGAAGAAAAACACTAAGATAAACTATAAAAAAAAGTGTGATAAAATGTAATGGGGCTGGAAATAGAAGCCCAAATATTGAGTACATGTACAACTGTAAGGAACAAAAAAAAGTTGAAAGGTGCAAAGAAGCTCCTGGATCGTCCGCCACAGATCCTACATGAAGGGTAGGTATAGATAGCCTCCACAACACTCTACATCCGTCCATCTCCTCTGTGGACCATCACGCCATATGGTCCACTTCTGGGTAATATCCAGTCCTGTCCACTTAGCCTCAGTCATCGTTGTCCATCGTCTGCAACCAACACAATGAGGTGCGGGAAAATCCCATGCATGGGTGAGTATAACGATACTCAGTTAGGACCCTGAGACCACCATGGTCTCTCAAAATCCAACATACATAAACCACAGAGTATTAAACAGATGGATGTCCATTTCTTAGGTGTATGCCTGTACATATACCTATGTTACCATGTAATCCATCTCAATCATGAGGTAAACACAATAGTTAATGACTCTGCTCAAACCAAAATTTAATTCTCGGGTATTATCAAGTAATATCCCTAGTCACACTTTTGAAACCTTGGATATTGAATTACTCTTCCTCTATCAAATATTGTGGTCATGTCGCATTACACAGAGGAGCTTCCCATTATCCTTGGACTGTTGAGGTACTCCTCTTATAGATTACTATGGGTCTACCAACTCACACAAAGGTGCTCCCCACCGTTGGTCTGTCGCGTCACACAGAGGCACTGCCCCTCATAGCCTGCTGAGTTAATCCATATGTCGATTACCGTGGGTCTGCCGCATCATACAGAGGAGATCCCCACCATGGGTTTGCCGCGTCACCAATGTACCCCAAACTTGGAAAGTAGATTCACTCCATGTCGAATCAATCAGTAATCATCAGGTCTTAGCTAGCTACTAGGTCTCTGCACTATGCCCAAACATATTTGGGAGGATTCACTCCATGATCTACAGTTCGATACTCAAACTGTCACGAAGTTCCATGTAGAAGTATCTCAATGGTATACCTCATCATAGGGGTCTGAATGCAATAGACCACGTCTCAATCGGACACCCAGTCTGTGTGTTATTATATTTTTAGTATCGGGGGCCTGGTTGGATTCATGTACAATCCAACTTGACCGTATTACAATTATACCACGAACTCCAGTGGGATATTCTCAAAGGTACCATCGCATTCCAAGAATATTAGCACCATTGACGGTGTGTCAAATAGACGTCTGGTGACAAAGATATGTCCAAAGAATCTAAAGGGTTGGTAGTGCGATCAGGTCTGGTCCGACCTAGTCTATTTCGACCGATTCTGACCCATTGGGACTGACCCGGCCCGTTGGCCGGGTCAGTACGCTTGGTTTGGCCCAGTCCGCTGGGCCTGGCCCAGTCCGCTAGGCCTGGCCCAGTGGACTGCACGGGCAGTTCTACGTGTAGGTCACTGTGTTGGAAGCTCGGCATAGAGGTTGAAGCTGGTTCAGATCGCGCGACAAGGGGTGCGGATCGGGCGACTAGGCCAAGAAGGCCTAGCCGCCTCGGCTAGCGATGCCATGAGGGACTCGGAGATCCTATTAGGGAGGTCGACACGGCTTGGCCAGTTCTACCTGGAGTAGGGGTGTAGCCCGGGTAAGCTAGAGGGGTATCCAGGTAGGCCGAGTGGTAGCCTGGGTTGGACAACAGGCTGCTGGGAGGGCACCAGGAAGGATGCATTAGGCCAGTAGGCGATCAGGAGGGCTCCGGGTAGGCCGCCTGTAGGCCGACAGGGAGCGAGCATGCCGGTGAGGTGCGGGTAGGGCGGCGGGGCACGCGGGCAAGGTGGTAGGAAGCGATGGAGGACGCAGGCGGGGGGTGCGGGCATGCCGGCAGGACGCGTGGGCAGGTTGGTGGGCCACGCAGGTAGGCTGTCGGGGCCAGCGGGCGTGCTGGCGGCTGGTGTAGGATCGAAATAATGATGTAGATGCTCGATTTACAAGAGGGGGTGGGGAATTGTACACTTTATAAATTTCCTTAAACAAGGAAAGATCTATGTTTAAAAAAGTTAAAATAGGTAAATTCACAACACCTCTAATCACCAATGGAAGATTGAGACAATGTATGAAGTTTCAAACTCTTAGTTCTATGCACATGATTTAATCTAGAAAGTCAATTCGGAAAATAGGTTCCAGAAATATGGATCCCAAAATTGAAACATAATCAAAGTTTACATTAAGAGATTCAATCTTAATGCATATAGAATCCTAACAAATCAGAGTACAAGTGTAAGAAAATATAAGAAGATTATACTTTCTCTACAATAAAATATACAATAGAAAAACAAGTATTATAACTATAAGCAACAAACAATAACTCTTTTAACCCAAAGAGAAGGGTATCCAACAAACCTTGGATAATGGTCCCTTGATTTATACATTCAAGCAAGTCTGTCTTACCCAAACTAGGGTAAGCCCTCAATACGAACATCAGTATCTTTGTCTTGATATACCTGAAAGCCCTCAACTTTAAGGTAGTTGGAACCTCTGTCTTCCTCAGAAATGAAGCCCTCGTACTTTAAGGTAGTAGGAACCTCTGTCTTTCTATCCCTGGAAGCCCTCGAATGAAATCACCAACATTCAGAGTCACACTTAGCAATCTGAACGAGCAGTTCAGTATGCACAAAGAATGAAAAGATTCTCTCTCTCTAGAAATCACCTTAATAGCGTGTGGTCTCTAGAGTGATCAACTTCATTTATATTGAGCTCTTTCAAATGATCTCTTATTTATAGGCTCGTTTGGAACGGTCGGCTCCCTCCTCCAATGGTCATATTTTCCTTAAAATTTGGAGGGACTTGTACACGTGTCACTCGACCAACCATTAGTTAGAAACAGAATGTACGAAATTGTTTTATTAGAAAACTTGTATAAGTGAATGCAATACATTATTTTGTAATGAAATAAGTGTAAGAAAAAGCAAAACTATAGTTTGGAATGTAATCAAATAATTGTTTAGAATCTAACAAAAATGGAATTCAAAGTCTGTAATAAAAATGATTTTTGGATTCTGTTTTATATGAATTCCGAACCTGAATTCTGTAGAAGTCCAGAGTCTGAATTTCTAAAGAAATTCGGAGTCTGGTTTTACCAGAGTTCAGAACCTGAACTTACTTAGTTCTATGTCAAACTAGTAAAAGTTCGGAGTCGTACATCATAAGAGTTTGTAGTTGAACTTCATAAGAGTTCAGAGTCGAACTTCATAAGAGTTCGGAGTCGAACTAGAAAAAGTTCAGAGTCAAACTTCATAAGAGTTTAGAGTCCAGAATTCGGAGTGGAATTATATGAGAGTTTGTATCCAGAATTCAGAGTGGAACTTCATTACAGTTCTCATCCAGAATTCAGAGTGGAACTTCATTATAGTTCATATCCAGAATTCCGATAAAAACAAAATGCTTCATATCTTGGCATCATATGATTCTGAGGTTTTTTGTATGAATCTGGTTATTATACTTAAGAAATATATTTCTATGTATAAGAAAAACTAGGTTAGGTTATATTTCATTAAAGAAAAAAAAATTCCTTATGGAAGTAAAATATTGATTTTCTTAAGTATAAGGTGTTTGTGATTTTCAAAACAAGAAGAAATGGAAAAGACATAAGGAAAACCTTATTGACTCAACAATCTCCCCTATTTTGGAATGCACAAACATCCTTACGAAAAAGAATATAAGGAGATTTAAAATTTTCATTAGACTTTGAAGATTAAACTTATCTCCCTTTGTTCATGGATGATAATGAATACAAATAACTCCCTGTTAGGCATTGAAACTCTAAGGATTGTATTCTGAATTTTCAGAGTGGAGTTCTCATCATCATGGAAATAAAAAACATCGTAGTGAGAAACTCCCCCTTACATTCATGATATTAGACTTAGAAATTTTTCTACTTCATTTTAAATTTTTTCCTTCTCCACTTTTTAGTGGTTCTTTTTCCTTCTCCCCCATAAGAGTAGTTCTTTTTCCATCTCACACTTTTTGATTTTCAAATAGAAATTAAGGGAATGGAAAATAAAATATGGTACCTGAAACATTAGTGTATAACAAAACAAGATACAACCAACAAAGTATTTCGTTAGAGTTGAGAAAATTTTACATGGAAAGAAAAATACTACAAAAGATCGTAGTGGGTTTATTTGTCCTCCTTTTCCTTTGGGATCAACATATTTAACAAGGTTTTGAGTTTCTTCAAATATTTTTGATCCTCCCCAACTTGTCTCTCCAAAGATTTTATCCTTTCATCTTTAACTTTCAAGGATTCAGCCTGAGCCTTCATGGCCTCTTTATGCATTTTTATTAACTTCTCTTGCTTTTGCATCTTCTCTTCAATCCCAATCCGGAAATCTCTTTCCCCTTACCAGTTCGGAGCTACTGAGTTAAGCTTCCCATTCAGATCTCTGACTTCTTGATTCTTAGTACTTTTCTCAATGATCTTCTCTTCCTGAAGATTCTTGATCTTGTTATCCTCAGTTTCAAAAGCATCTTTCACCTCATTCTAAAAATTATCATAATCAGCCATGTCTTCTTCAAATTTCATGGACCACAGAGTTATTTTGCTGTAAGACATTCGATGCACATCATAATTGATAAGAATACTTTTATGGTCGGCCTCAATCTTTATACACTTATCCATCACCATGGATAAGGCTTCTGATTTTTGATTCAAACTATGCTACAATATCTGGCTTCTAGAATCTATGGTGGGGAAAATTGGAATAGTGTCCACCAACTTTTTCAGAGATTCAACCACAAAATTGTGACCATGTGCTGATGAATCCGAATATGATAATTTACTTGGAGATTGTTCTTCTTCAATTTGAACGAGTTTCCTTTTAGAAGAACCACCAACCTCCTTCTTCTTAAAAATCTCTTTTGTTGGAGTATCCATCAAAACATGCTTCCCCTTGTCAGATTTTGGAATGGTTTGTTCATCTGGAGATTGTTCCTCACTTTCTGATAATTGTACAATCTGTTCTTCATCTAGTTTCTCTTTTTCAGCCCCTTCATCATGGAAATTCTTTTCATAAGATTCTTCCTCATCATACAGAACATTTTCCTTCTCTTTAACTTGGTCATCATTATCCTTCCCACTATATTTGCCAAGTTCCTTTTCCGGATTGGTTAATTTTTCAAATTCAGGCCTTTCATTATATTCTTCTACTTTTTTGATCAAATCATAAAGATCATCACTTCCTTGTTCTTTTTCTTTTTCTTCTTCAACAAACAATTCTTCTTCTTCTCCAACTTGTTTTTCTAATTCTTCAACTACCTATTTACCCTTGGATTCTTCCAGAGTGACATAGTTCTTACCTGGAGTCTCTAGTAATGAAGGTGGGACATCAATGGTTTCTGGAAAGGGAATTTTCTCAGAATCTATTTCAATATCTCTTAACAGAGATTGAACCACTTTATCTTCAGACAACTTCTTTTTCAATATCTTTTCTTTTTACTACTTTTCCAATTCATATGCAGCTCTCTCTTTTAAGGATTTACCCTCTATAGGGTCCAATCCGAACTGTGGATCCCCTTTTTTCCCCTTCTCCTTGTCTTCCCTCTACTTGGCTGCCACTTCATCTGTATATGATTTCTGCTTCTTCGGCTTGGGGGGAGCAGACTGCGTTTCCTTAGCTTTGAGAGTTTTGTCTTCAGCATCCACTTCCTTTATTCCTTGCCACTTTAGTTGGTTCCAGAGTTTGTGAATCTTTCATAAACTACCTCAGCCTCTTCCAGAGATAAAGGATAGAATTCTCCGGATTCACTAGAAAAACCCATCTTCGTCCTCTTCAATGTATCATCAATGAACAACATAAGCTTACAATTCTGAACTTTTGACTTGCATGCAACTTTGAATGACTCTAAGAACTGAACTATCAGCTTTGATAGTAAAGAAGGGTACATAATGATTTGGGCTCTCAAGTTCCCTTTTTTATATTCATAATCATAATCAAGACATGCCTCATCAAAATTATTTTCCTTAGATTTACCAGGAAATCTAGGACATAGATGTCACTCTTCTTCAGATTATCCTTCTCACCTCTTCATGATACGAGAAACAATTGTACCCAAAACTGTAGAATCCAATTATTCAGAGTGAGATGAGCAATCTTAGCTGTCTTGGTATCTCTAAGTCCAAGACATTTCAATGCCTTCACCATTTTTAAGCTTCCTTGCTCATCTGGAAGTATATTTGAGCAAAATTCAGAATCCCCTTCATAAGGTAAACCCACAAAGATTTAAGCCCTGGTGTAGGATAACTTGTATGTCTTACACTAAGACTTAAAAAAAAAATATCTCTTCCATCTTCTTATTGGAATTATACAGACTCGTAGAACTCGGTAAGTAAGTCTGTATAAACTGTATCATGTTTCTCTGACTTATACAAGCAAAAATATTTCCATCATTCAATATGATATTCTTGGTTATAAGATAATCAAACATGTAAAAATCTGGATGCACTAACCTTTCTTTGAAGACTAACCACTTTGAGATTGGCTTTTTAGTTGACATATCTTGAGATGTAGCTTCAACATACCTTCAGAGTTGAGATTTTTGGAAGATTCAGAATAGGCTTCAGAAAGTCCGGAACTGTCCATAAGAAGGGATACAGGGTTTCGAGACGTGAGATCTTGAAAAACTGACGTGGGAAGACTCTGAGGGTCCCCTTTATATAGGCGATTGAGGTGACTGATGGTCTTCCAAAAACTATCTAATGGTTGAAAAACTTTTTGATCTGATCTGACGGTTGAGAACATTCCCGCAAGGAAAACATGACTCTGATCTTTTGAGGTTTTAAGAAAAACATTCTTATTTAAGGAAAACTAGAATCCGAATAATTTTAAAACTCATAGGAAAATACCAGCAAGGAAAATATGACTACGAAAATATAAGTAAGGAAATCATACCTTTTGGATTGGCTAGAACGATTGTTCATAATTGGTAATATTCCTCTTGAGAAAAAACACATTATAAAAAAAACGCATTAAGAAAGTTCATTACAAAAATTCTTATTACAGAAAAATCATTACTAATGTTGTCATTATAGAAAATTCATTACGAAAATTCCAATACGAAAATCTCATTACCAATGATCCAGTACGAAAATCTCATTACGAAAGATTCCATTCCGAGAATTTCCATTGTGAAATTTTCATTCCTAGAATTTATCTCCCGAGAATTTCTAATCCGAAATATTTCACAAACTTGTTACGTAAAATTATAGTCACAAATGTTTGAAAAAAACTATCAATGAAAAATTTGGTTAAACTAGCACACAAATGTACTCAACCTTTGAGAATGAGTTTATTACTATAAGGAGAATTTTTCCACAAGAAGCTAATGAAGAAGCATTACCTCACGATTATCATTCCTAACTTCTGTTTAATGTATTCAAATCTATCAGAGGGTAATTATTTTGTGATAATATCATCACGTTGATCTTCTGTTCTGTTAAATTGATGAATGATATCTCCTTTAAGTGTGTGATCCCTAAGAAAGTGATTCCAAAAATCTATGTACTTTGCACGAGAGTGATGTGTAGGGTTTTTAATAAGGGAAATGGAACTTGTGTTATCACACAAAATTTGAGTCCTAGTAAAACTCAAGCCATAATCTGTGAGTGTGTGTTGCATCCATAACACTTGAGCTCAACAACTTCCTGCTGCTACATATTCAGCTTCTACAGTGGAGAGTGCTACTGAGTGTTTCTTCTTGCATGACCAAAATACTAATGAATCTCTTAAGAAATGAAAAGTTTCAAATGTACTCTTTTTATCCATTCTACATCCACCAAAGTCAGCATCCAAAAATCTTTTTAAAACAAAATAAATTCAAGAAGTATAAAATAATCCTATATCCATGGTTCCCTTTAAGTAGTGAAAAATTATTTTCACTACCTTTAAGTCAGATTCCTTATGACTGGATTTATATCTTGCATATAAACTTACTGAAAACATTATTTCTGGACAACTATCTGTCAAGTAAACTAGACTTCCTATCATACCTCTAAAAGATGGTTTATCTACTGGTTTCCCAGCCTCATCAAAATCAAGTGTTTTTGAGGTACCAATAAGAGTACTTATACTCTTAGTGTTGTCAAACCAATACTTTTTAAGAAGATGTTTAATATACTAATGTTGATATATATAGGTTCCTTCTGGTTTTTGAGAGATTTTAAAACCGAGGAAAAAAGGTTTACTCACCCATCATACTCATTTCAAAATCAGACTTCAATAGACTTGCAAAAGAACCAGTTAAAGATTGCTGAGTTGAACCAAATATGATGTCACCAGCATAAATTTGAACGATCAAAACATTTTTCTTATCATTATTTATAAAAAGTGATGGATCTACATTTCCATTAACATAGTTATTTTGAAGTAAAAATCTTGTTAGTCTATCATACAATGCTCGTGGGGCTTGTTTAAGGCCATACAAAGCTTTAGTATGTCTGAAAACATGACTAAGATGTCTTGTATCTTCAAAGCTAGGAGGTTGTTCAACAAAAACTTCCTCTTAAACATAACCATTAAGAAAAGCACATTTTACATCCATTTGAAAAATTTTAAAATTGAAGAATGCTGCAATGGCAAGGAAGATAAGAATAGATTCAAGTTTGGATACTGGAGAATAGAGTTCTTTCATAGTATATTCCCTCTTGCTCATTATAGCATTTATCAACTAGTATAGCTTTATTTCTTACAATGACTCAATTTTCATAACTCTTATTTCAAAAAACCCACTTTACTCCAATAACAGAAGTTTCTTTAGGTCATTCAAACATGGTCTAGACTTTATTCCTTTCGAATTCATTTAGTTAATCTTGCATTGCTTTGATCCAATCATCATCACCTAAAGAATCATTAGTGATTTTTGGTTCTAATTTGGAAAGGAATGCTATATTTTCTACTTTATTCCTTAAGGAACTTCTAGTCCATACAGGTTTATTAACATCACCAATGATACTATCACTGGGATGATTCTAATGAAACACCTGACATGGGTTTTGTAAAACATGTTCATCAACATAGGGAAAAAGTCTTCTGGGGTAATTGTTTCAGAAGTATCTTCTTGAACATTCTCCACATCAGTAGGATCTTCTAGCAAAGGTTGATAACATGTTTTTGAAAACACATCTGATGATGAAGGTTTGGATGGTTTAAAAACAAAGTTATTAGATTCATCAAATTTTACAAGCACGGTTTCTTCAATATTACAAGTGTTTTTTTTAAACACTATATTCCGTAGAAGTTGTGGAGTAGCCTAAGAAAATTCCTTCATCAGATTTTGGTGAAAATTTGTTTTGTTTATGTTTAGTATTCAGAATGAATACCTTTCAACCAAAAACCTTGAAGTGGGAAAGTATAGGTTTTCTACCATTTCATAACTCATAAGGAGTTTTATTAAGAAAATTTCTAATCAAAACTCTATTTATAGCATATCAATAAGTACTTACAGCTTCAGCCCAAAAATGTCTAGCTATAGAATATTCACTCAACATGGTTCTAGTTATCTCTTGAAGAATTCTATTTCTTCTTTCAACTACACCATTTTGTTGAGGAGTTCTAGGTGCTGAAAAGTTGTGAGTAATAACTTTTCTAATAAAAAATGATTCAAAATAAGAATTTTGAAATTATCCTCCATGATCACTATGAATAGTTTTCAGTGGAAGGTTTTTCTCATTTTTTACGTGGGCTCTAAAACTTTTAAAATAAGAAAAAGCTTCAGAATTTTTTTTAGAAAATAGACCCATGTAAATCTTGTGTAATAATCAACTAGAACAAACACATATTATTTGCCTCCAATGCTTCCAGTTAGTGTTGGACCAAAAAGATCCATGTGCACTAACTATAATGCACCAGCTGTTGAGACTTCACCGATTGATTTAAAACTAGAATTATGTTTCTTTCCATATTGACAAGTATCAAAAACTTTAAAAGAATCAAATCTAAGCTCTGATATATCCTTAACTAGTTTATTCTTAGAGAGTTTACATATGTTCCGATGATTACAGTGACCTAGTCTTCTATTCCATAACCAAGAATGATCTTTCATTTCACATAGACAAGGTAAATCATGGATCCTAAGGTCTTCTATGTTCACTGTGTAAACATTATCTTGCCTATTGGATGAGAGAATAAATTCTTCCTTGGAATTTTTAACTAAGCACTTATCATTCCTAAAATTTAGAAGGTATACTTCATCACATAACTGACTAATGCTAATGAGGTTTTTCTTAATACCCTTAACAAAGAAAACATTTGAAATTAATGTTTTTCCAAGAAGAACAATATTACATATACCAACAATTTCCCCCTAAGCATTATCTCCAAAATTTACCTTTCCTCTTTTCGTCTTGATAATATTTTCAAAATATCTTTTGTTACCAGTCATGTGCTGGGAACATCCACTATCCATGTACCATATATTGTTGTTGGTACATCCTTTATTTTAATGAAAATAAGAAATGAATTATACTTTCGGAATCCTAACATTTTTGGATCCTAGTTTTTCAAATAACAAAATTTTAGGCACCAAAATATTCTTAGAGAAATAATCCTTATGAATTCCTAGAGATTGGGTTCTGTTTAAAGAGAAATTCTTTGCCCAGTTACCACTACATTGACACTTGGTACAAAATGTGGCACATTGAGGGACAAAATAATTGTTACTAAAAATTGGTTTTCTATGGGTATAACCAAATCTGGATTTGTTTCTTAAAGGTCGTACTTGTGAATACATCTAATCAATGTTTTCATTACTATTTGTAATGTTTTATAAACACTTCTTTAAGGAAAAAATATCAGACTTGAGTTTAATAACCATGTTTTTATCTTTAGAATCATTAGGTTTGAAAATAGAGTTAGGCTCAAAAACACTTATCATATAAATTTTTTTTCTAGATCTTTAGAAATTTTATTCTTCTCAGAATATACTTCCTCTTTAATTTTTGAAATACTTATAAAATCATCATTTTTCCTATTAAGATCTTTAGAAATATCTGATATTTTTTTTGTGAGAATAGTATTCCTAGAGTTTTCCTTGTCATGCTTTTTATTGATTTTTGAATTCTCAATCTCTAGAAGCTCAACAAACCTAGAAACATCTTCATAGGTAGGTAAAGTATTTTCTTCATTAGAAGATGATTCTTCATCAAATGAAATATAATATTTACTATCATTACAATTTAAGGAACCATTGTTTAATGATTCAGCATTTCGTACCTTATCCATGAAGAAATGATTGTAAATAGGTAGTCTGGCTATAAAACGATGATTATTTTGTCCTAAAGATTCATAATCAGAAGATTCATCTAAAGAGTCACCACCAATTGCACTCCAGGTGTCATTAGATTTCAGAAGATTCTTAGATTTGGCTTTATAATACTTCTTTCAGTTCCTTTTAAAATGCATTTTTTCCTTTCTTTCTTTTTGAGCAAAGGGAAATCCGGTCTAATATGTCCAACTCTCTTTCATTCATAATCAGTAACTTCTAAATATTTTATATCTTTCCTTTCATTTTTCTTATACTTAGATTGGAAATTTCTCCGACCAGTTATCTTGTTCATCCTACATGCAAGATTGGATAACTCATTCTCTAAGGCTTCACTATCACTAGATTCTGATTGGATAACAACCTTTTTATACTTGGATTTAGTTACTCTCTCATGAGTCTTAGCTTTAAAATGATTTCATATTTTTGTAAAAGAAACCTTACCAATTCCATTCTTTAGTTTGATGTTGTCATCATCTCTCTTATTTCGTGTTTCATGTTGAATAAGATTTAAAAATAGCTCATCTAAGGAAATTTGAGTGACCTTCCTATTCTCATCAATAGATGTCCTCTTTAATTCCCACTCATTGGGCATAATATCAATTATCTTATCCATAAGAGCATCATCATCCAGACCTTTCAATCCCATAGATTATAGACTATTTATGGCTGTCATAAACCTCTGTTTTACTTTTCTTATAGGTTCTCCATATGGAAAATTGAAACAAAGATATTCTGATCTCAACATAGCTCTTCTTGTCTCTATCACTTTGGAAGTACCAAAATGTGTGACTTAAATTTTCTTCCATATATAGTTATCTGTTTCACATGATGAAATTTGGCTATATATATTCCTAATTATTAAACAATGTATATTATTGCGTACCTTATAGTTTAATTGATAATCATTCTTCTCTTAGTTGGTGAAAACACTTACTTCCTTATCAGGAATTTTATAGCCTCCAGTAAGCAAAACAAAATTTTCTACTCCAATATTGATAATGAAAGACTTCATTCGATCTCTCCAATAATCATAATCATAACCATAAAAAATTGGTGGTATTGTAGGATTTAATTTTTTGATCGATCCAATATTCATACCTTCCATCTCTAAGAAAAACGTTGGCAACCAAACTTCTCAGTAGGAAAAGTTCGTAATCACAAAGTTCAGAGTGAACAAGTTCTGAATGAAAAAGTTCGGAAAAAACTATATTTCTAAGAAAGGAATAAGAACAATGAAAAAGTGAGCAAGGAAAAGTTATATGTGAGTATAATTATTTCAGAAACCTGCTCTGATACCAATTGTAGGATCGAAATAATGATGTAGATGCTCAATTTACAAGAGGTGGGGGTGAATTGTACACATTAAAATTTTACTTAAACAAGAAAGATATATGTTTCAAAAAGATAAACTAGTTAAATCCACAACCCCTCTAATCACCAATGGACTATTGGGAAAATATATGATGTTACAAACTCCTAGTTCTATGCACTTTCTTTAATCTAGAAAGTGATTCTGGAAAACAGGTTCAGGAAATACAGATCCAGAAATTGAAACATGATAAAAGTTTACAATATGAGATTCTATCGTAGAGCATATAGAATCTAAACATATCATTTTACATGTGTAAGGGAATATAAGAAGATTATACCTTCCTTACAATACAATATGCAGCAAAAAAACAAGTTGTACAACTACAATAAACAAACAATAACTCTATTATCCCAAAGAGAAGGGTATCTAACAACCATGGATAAAGTTCCCTTGATTTATACATTCAAGAAAGCCTGTCTTACCCACACCAGGGTAATCTGTCGATATGATAATCGATATCTCGTTCTTGTTATCCCTGCAAGCCCTCATCTTCAAGGTAGATGGAACCTTTGTCTTCCTCATCAAGGAAGCCCTCAAACATTAAGGTAGTCGGCACCTCTGTCTTCCTATCTCCATAAGCAGTTGGATGCAATCACCAATATTCGGAGTCGCACAAAGAAATCTGAACGAGTGGTTTAGTACTAACAAAGCATGAAAAGCTTCTCTCTCTAGAAATCTCTTTAACAGCTTGTGGTCTCTAGAGTGATCAACTTCAATTATATCGAGCTCTTTCAAATGAGATCCTATTTATAGGCTCAGTTGGAACGATTGGATCCCTCCTCGAACATTCATATTTTCCATAAAATTCTGAGGAACCTATACACTTGTCACTCAACCAACGGTTAGTTAGAAATAGAATAGAAGACATCGTTTTATAACAAAACATGTATAACTGAATGCACGATATTGTTTTGTAATGAAACAAGTGTATGAAAAATCAAAATTGTAGCTCGGAATGTAAGAAAATAAATGTTCAGAATCTAACAAAAATGGAATTTGGAGTCTTCAATAAAAAGGATATTCAGATTCTGTTTTATAGGAATTCGGAACGTGAATTCTGTAGATGTTCGGAGTCTAAATTTCTAAAGAAATTTAGAGTCTGGTTTCACTTGAGTTCAGAACCTGAACTTACAGAGTTTGATGTTGAACAAGTAAATGTTCGAAGTCAAACTTTGTAAGAGTTCAGAGTCAAACTTCATAAGAGTATGGAGTCTAACTTCATTAGTGTTCGGAGTCGAACTAGAAAATGTTTGGATTTGAACTTCATAAGACTTCGGAGTTGTACTCATGAAAGTTTGGAGTCGAACTTCATAAGAGTTCGGAGTCCATAATTCGGAGGGGAACTATATGAGAGTTCGTATCCAGAATTCGAAGTGGAACATAATTAAAGTTATCGTCCAGAATTTGGAGTGGAACTTCATTATAGTTCACATCCAGAATTCGGATCATAAGAATAATGCTTCATATCTTGGAATCATATGTTTTCGAGGTTTTGAGTATGAATCCGGTTTTTATACAAATGAAAAATATTGCTATGTATAAGAAAATCTAGGTTAATGTAAAATTACATAAAGAAGAAAATTTTTCCTTATGAAAATAAAATATCGATTTTCTTAAGTATAAGGTGATTGTGATTTTAGAACAAGAAGGAATGAAAAATTCATAAGGAAAACCTTATTGACTCAATAGCCGGGAGGTGGCTGGGCCAGCCTGTTCGGCGTGGCCCGAAACGGGCTGGCTGGGTTCGGCTGGGAGCACCGGTGCGACATGGGGGTGGCGCGGTTCATGAAGGTCATGGGAAGTGTGACCTTTGTTGTCACTGCCTTTGTCATTCTGTCACCATATCGCCATGCTAAGGATCATCTCAATCAATAATGGCAGAGGGGTCGGGCCATGTTGGTTTGACCAGCACCCTCCACAGTTAGGGTGATATCAAGAGGCTCTCAATTATGAAGCACAAAAACCATTGTTCATCGTTTTGAGAGGAAGTATGAACATGGGAAAAGATCATACTTATATAAAATTAAACCTCTACCTTTGATTGTTAGTCGTTGAAGTATGAAGGAGTCGCGGAAGGGAGATAGAGTTGTCGTTCGTTGCGTCTGCCAAACTCTTCCACTACCAAATTTGCACGATGGTTGTGGAAAAGATTCCACATCGATAGGTGTCCATGAAGCAGTTAAAAAAGGATTGTCACCGTTGTTCATCTTTCATTGTTGGGAAGAGAATTCTTCAGTGAAGAACTCCTTTTCTCCCAATCTCTCCTCTCCCTAAACTCCACCAAATGAGAAATTACAACCAAAAGTAATAATAGATTGAGTTTGTCTATTATTTAGTTTTTTGGCATAAAAATTCAAAAAAAGTTAATTAATTATATTATCTCCAATTAATTAATTCAGGGGTTGGTGCAATCTTTAATGTGGGGGATGGTGGCATCATTAACTGTTAGGGAGATGAAGAGGCTCCCCACACTTAACGGAATGTGGAGATTTTCTCGCCATTAAAGGGGAGTTTCAAGGGAGTTTAAACTCGGGTTGTCGCCACCATATTTAACATGAAGAGGGTTTATACTTCAGGTGGGCCCCACCACCATAACCTCTCATGGGAGGTTAAGGTGTGGTGGTCCCCACCTCAGATTGTAGTCTCCCAATTTTAGGTTTTATCCATCAAATGAAAATAAATCCACAAACATCATTTTTATTTAAAACATTCTATAAAAAACCCAAAACAAACATTTTTTCTTGACCAACTATCATCAATGTGAAAGTATCCTTAAGTGAATATCGGCGTTGTGATTTCAATTATGTCCTCGTATTTTTTCTCCAAGCACCGGTTGAAAAGTTATAAAAACCTGCTCATTCGTTTACTAAATGTACCTGAACAAGACATAAGAAATAGATTCCAGGAACACCAGGCCACCGATTCAGGTGCCGCAAATTTTCACGTACTCATAAAATTCCCATTGATTTATGAATATAAATTCTACAGAGTTTTCGGTTCTTTACATTCACCCCACCTCAGGGCCTTATGTCCATGTATTCTACAACTCGATCTAAGGGTACAAGTGGAGGTACTGAGCACACATATGAGCCTCCCGCTCCCATGTGCCTTCTTGGAGGTTCCCATGCTGATATTGAACGTACACCAGAGGCATCAACCATCCATGTAGGACCCACTAATTTCGATCCTCAATCTCCACTAGAACCACCATGAATGTTTCCCAATCATCGAAGTCCATCTCTCCATGGTCGATTACATGAGTAGTTTCGTGAACGTATCTCCTCAACTGAGATACGTGGAAGACGTCGAGCACCCGGTGCAACTAAGTTGGAAGAGCAAAGAGGTAATCCACCTCGCCTACCCTGATGAGGACCTGAAAAGGCCCGATGAATCTCAGAGATAATTTTTTCCCCTGGTTAAATCTCCATAGACCTCATCGAAGTGACACCAAAAAGAAAACGTGGTTTCCATCCTTGAACTCTAGAGGCCTCTGTCTCCTATCAACATATGACCTCTTCTTACTTTGTGCAGTATACATCCTCTCACTGATGATTTGAACCTTCTCTATGGTAGCCTCTACAATCTCTGGTCCCAACAAAGAGGACTCCCCTGGGTCTGTTCAGCAAAAGGGTGATCTGCAAGGTCTCCCATACAACGCCTCAAACGGGGCCATTCCTATGGTGGAACAATATTTGTTGTTGTAGGAAAACTCTACCAAAGGTAAGTGATCCTCAAACTAGGAGTGAAATCGAGGACACAAGCACACAGCATGTCCTTGAGGGTGTGAATGGTCTGCTCAGTCTGACCATCTGTCTGACAATGGAAGATGGTGCTCAGATAATCATTGTTCCAAAATACTCTTGCAAACCCTTCCATAGCCGGGACGTAAAACGTGAATCACCATAAAGAAAATATAATAAGATACTCCATGTAGTTTCACAATATCATGCACATAGGGGCTCCACAAGATCTCTACTGAACCCTGCTCTATCATCGGTATGAACTGGGCCGACATGGTTAGTCGGTCATCAATCAAACAAATCGAGTCATGACCCCTGGATGTACGTGAAATACATTTCACAAAGTCCATGGATACCCCATCCCACATCCAATCTGGGACCTCTATGTGCTGAACCAATTTTACTGGTACCTGGTGCTCCGACTTCACTTTCTGAAAAATGAGGCATTGTGAGACAAACACTGCTACTGCCTTCTTCATACCTGGCCAGCAGTGATGTCACCGAAGGTCCTGGTACAAATTCACCACTCCTAGATGTACCGCTAGAGGGGAGGTGTGTAACTCTCTCAATATATCCTCTTGAAATTACTACTGGTACCAAGGTATGTCTTTGGAAGAAGATGATGTGATCCCCACCTTCAGAAAATCCATCCGGTTCCTAGCCTATGGATATCTGAGCACGTCGTGTCTCGCAGTCAGCATCCCCATGTTGTACCTTCCTAACTCACTGAAGAAGTGGGGGAGTGATAGTAAGAGACTGAAGAAAGGCTAATCCATCTCAATTCACAAAGGATATCTGTAAAGAAGCTAGCTAATCTGTTTCCCCGCCTAGTAGTTGTATACCAGTTCTTCTGCTGAGTGAATCTCCAACAACGTTCCCATTCTAAGGAGTATAGTGTATCTCAAATTCATAGACATAGAGGAACTCAAACCAACATCATTGTCTCAGGTTTAGGTCCTTCTGAGAGAAGATATACCTGAGAATCTTATGATTGTAGTACATGGTAAAACATTCACCCATCAGATAGTGTATCCACATCTTCAAGGTGAATACCACTGCTGCTAACTCTTGGTCATGAGTAGCTTTGTTCTGCTCATGTTGTCTCAGATGCCAAGAACCATACGCGATCACTGCTCACTCCAGCATCAGGACACACCCGAGTTTGGTCCCTGATTCGTCGTAGTAAACTACCTACCCTATGGCTTCCTCTGAAGCCTCAAGATGAGGGAAATAGTCAGCCTCTGCCTTATCTCCGGAAAGCTTTTCTGGCATCTCTCCGACAACATGAAGGGTTTCCCCTTCTTTGCCAATGCTGATAGTAGTGGTGAAACTCTGGAGAAGTTTGGTACTAACCTCTGGTAGTACCCATCCAATCCCAGGAAACTATGTACCTCTGTCACACTCTTGGGTGGCTCCCAAGAAAGTAACACATCAATATTTGCTTGATATAATGTAACTCCAACCTCTGAGATGACATGTCCCAATAAGTAAACCTCTCGGATCAAGAACTGGCACTTCAAGAGCTTACTATAAAGCTGGTGCTCTTGGAGTGTGTCTAGCACTACCTGCAAACGGTAGGCATTCTCCTCCTCAGTAGTCGAGTAAATCATAATGTCGTTGATGAAGACTACAAAAAAGCGATCTAGGTATGGATGGAAGATCTTGTTCATGAGTCCCATGAACACTACTGGAGCGTTGGTTACGCTAAAGGGCATAACCAAGTACTCAGAGTGGCCATACCGAAACCTGAAGGCCGCCTTCTCCACATCCTCATCTCGAACTCTGAGCTGGTGATAGCCTATTCTATGGTATATCTTCAAGAACAAATGTTCTCCCTACAACAAGTCAAAGAGGTTGTCAATCAACATAATTGGGTACATGTTCTTCACGGTCACCTGATTCAGGTGGCGGTAGTTAACACAAAGCATCAAGATCTCATCTGCCTTATTGGCGAACATAATCAGGGCTGCCAAGGGAGAAACAATGAGCTGAATGAATGCATTCCCCTCCAAGTCCTCTAGATGTACCCGTAGGTCACAAAGCTCATTGGGAGAAATCTGATATGCTGGAGTAGATATTAGTGTCATCCCGGGGAATAGTTCCATGTATAAGTCCACCTCTCTGCATGGTGGTAGTGCTAGAACATCGTCAGGGAAAACATCCACGTACTGGTCCACCACTACAGGATTTCTCGGACTCTGCAAATCAACTACTCTGAGGGTAAAGCAGGCCAACTGATTAGTGATCAGCTTCACCCTCCTCTAAGTATGTTTTTCCTTCGCTACAAATGCTCCCTTCTCACCAATGAAGGTGAAACCGTTCCCATAAATACAGAAACACCACACTTTATGCCTAATACAATCGATCCGAGCTTGGAGTTTAGATAACTATTCGATACCCAAGATGAATTCGTATGGCCTCGAAGCTACTACGAGATGATCCCAGCCAAATATATCACCTCCTATAGTAATCTCACACTTCCGGCACCAATGCGTGATCATCATGTATGGTCCCGTAGGAGTCTCTAGCCATAAGGATCGAGCCAATAGCTCCCTCGTAATCTCTAATCTCCGAAAGAGGACAGTGTTAATGAAATAGTGACTGAAATTTGTGTCTATAAGAACTACAGTTATGGTGGAGTGGACACAAATCATACCTCGAATCATATCTGGAGAGTCCTGATCAGAAGCCTTATCTTCCTGGAGCTGATCTCTCACCTGTCCACCTACCCCCTGTGGTCGGGGTGGACCTCCTGGGGGTGCTGACGGTAACACCTTGAAATGTCGTCCACTGCAAGCTACATGGCTAGCTCCTTTGCCTCCTCTGCATCCTCCCTACGGGACACCTTGAAAGAACCACTACCTCTTCCAAAGAGGTCCTACAACTGTCTGTTGATCATCCGAACGGCTGGTCAGACAGTCACGAGCCATGTGACCCTACCTGCCGCATGTGTAACATTGTCTGCTCCTGGCATGTATGTCTCTGCCCCAGGAGTCCCGCACAACTGTTCCTGAGTCATGCGGTCATCCACCCCTAGGTATGGTCCTCTTGGAAATTTTCTTCATATGTCTACTACCAGCTGTAGAAGACTCCACTGCATACCGACTAGTGGTGGGTCTCGCTGCCGGGGACTTCTCAACAACTTAACGCTACACTAGGTGGTCTCTCTCAAGCACCCCTGCCTGCGTCGGGATGCTCAGTGAGATCATCGAATCCATGATCACTCACCTGACCCCCTAATCGAATGTTCGGGCCCAGAAGAATGGGTTCTACACCATATCTGTGGAGTAGCACGAGAGTTTTATGAAACTCTCTGAGTACTGAGCTATAGTGATGCTACCTTGCTGTAGATGTCGTAGCTACCGTATCTGCATCGTACGAAGGGTGGCTGGGAAAAATATTTCGGAAATATGCTCTCGAAGTCTATCCATAGTATTTTCACCTCTTCATGAACCTGGAGCATCAGGGTCCACCATCAACCAGCTGCTACATGAAGGAGACTCGCGACAAGGATCATTGTAAGATCTGCTGGTGTCTCTACCAATATGATTACTCTCACCACAACCACCATCCAATCCTCATCCACTTCTGGGTCCATCTATCCCTTGACCTAGGTGTAATCTGGCACTAGAACGCGTGCAATGCGCTCAAGTAATGTACGTCGTCTGCTTCTGGGGCTGGTGGCATCGGTGGCACAACAGTTAGTGGTATCGATTGTGCCTCCCCTGGAAGAGGGCCTTACACCGAGGCCTCATGGATCGGTGGACAATCTGTGTGTACGACTCTCAGGGCTCTAACTGGTCATCCACGAGGGGGAATTGTAAAAGAAAAAGATGTTAAACGATCAAAAAATTATACCTGGTGAGATGACCTAGTTGAGCTGACATAATGAAAACTTGTGAAAACACACACAGAATCGGTGTTTTTGTGCACTAAGTCAGAATTCAGAAGTCCTGGTCCTGGAGTATGAATACATTGTCCGCCGTGCCAACACTGGACTCCATAAACTGAGGACCACACATAGTACCCTTAACACTATTTCTTCACAGAAAAGATCAGAGTTCTATGTTCTGTAGTGGAACCGACTCCTTTGATACCAATTTTTCATGACCCATCCTTGAGACCCATGCCGCGACTACCCCATGTCTGCCTTCTATTATCCAGGGGCTGTAAACTAGCACCAAAGACATAAATCCATCAGACAGGGAAGGAATTGTCATTATAAAATATAATCACACACAATATGGTATATGCTGGAAGGAAAACACTAAGTGAAACTGTATATAAATGGAGTGCTAAAAAGTAAAGGGGTCGGAAATACAAGCTCAAATGTAAAGTACAAGTACATATATAAGGTACAAAAACAACTGAAAGGTGTAAAGCAGCTCCTGGAACAACCACCATGGATCCTACCTTAAGGGTAGGTACAGATAGCCTCCACAGCACTACATGTCCATTCGCCTCCCCCGTGGACCGTCACACTATGGGGTCCACCTCTGAGTACCATCCAATGCTACCCACTCCGCCTCCGTTAGTGTTGTATGACGTCTGCAACCAACCCAACGACGTGTGGGAAAAGCCCGTGCAGGGGTGAGTATAACGATACTCAGTAGGAACCCTGAGACCACCATGGTCTCTCAAAATCCACCAAGGATATAACACAGAGTATTAAATCAACAGATAGCCATATCTTAAATATATTCCCATACATATACCTAAGTTACCAAGTAATCCATCTCAATCATGAGGTAAACACAATAGTTACTGACTCAACTCAATCCAGGATTTTATTCTAGGGTAGTGTCAATTAACATCACTAGTCACACTGTTAAAACCTCAGATGTTTTACTACTCATCCTCTATCGAGTACCGTCGGCCTGCCACATCACATAGTGTCTCTTCCAACTATCCATGGAATGTTGAGTTACTCCTCCTGTTGTGTACCATGGGTCTGCCGTGTCACACAGAGGCACTCCCCACCGTGGGTATTCCGCATCATACAGAGGCACTCCCCCTCGTAGCCTGATGAGGTACTCCACGTGTTAAGTATTGTGTGTCTGTCGCATCATACAGAGGCTCTCCCCACCATGGGTCTTCTGCATCATCAAGGGGATCCCCACTAGACTAGTCTAGTCACTCTGAGTCTAATCGGTCAGTAGTCGTCAGGTCTCAGCTAGGTACTAGTTCACCACACTATGCCCACTCATCTCGGAGAGGATCCGCTCGATGATCTGAAGATAGATAATCCAACTGTCATGAAGTTCAATGTAGAAGTATCTCAATGTTTTGACTCATCATAGCAGTCTCAACGGAACAGGCGGTTAGTCAATCGAACACCCGGTTTCTGAGTTATTAGCATTTTATTCATAGGGGCCTGGATGGATTTGTGTATCATCCAACCTGACAGTATCTCAAATATACCTCGAACTCTAGTGGGGTATTTTCAAAGGGACCGTCGCATTCCATGAATACCAGTGCTATTGAAGGTTCATTCAAAGTACGTCTGGTGTAATGATATTGCCAAATAAAGAAAAGAGTTGGTAGTGGGCCTGGGTCTGATCTGACCCGGTCAGACCAACTCGACCCCTCCCAGTCAGGGACAACCTAGTCTGGGTCGACCCAGTAAAACCTGTTGGCTCTGACCCATCCCGTTGGGTCGGTCAGCCCGCTAGGTTTGGCCCGGTCTGCTGGGCCAGACCAAGTAGACTACGGGGGCGGCTCGGCCCGGAGGTCGGGGCTGGTCTAGACAGCGCCTCGAGGGGTATAGCTCGGGTGACTCGGCCTAGAAGGTCGGTCCAGTTCGGCCAGTGATACCATGAGGGACGCCGCTGGTCGGTTTGGGAGGACGGCGCGGCTCAGCCGGTTCGTCCGAGAGCTAGGGTGTGGTCCGAGTAAACTTGTATGGCGGCCAGCCGGGCCAGGGGTGGCTAGGGAAGGCCAGTGGGTAGCCGGGAGGGCACTGGGCAGGTCGCGGGCAGTCCTACGGGCGGCCGAGAGGGCCCTGGGAAAACCACGTGCAGACTAGCAGAGCGCGGGTATGTCAGCGGGGTGCACTAGAGGCCCCCGGCAGGCCAGCGGGGCGAGCAGGCAGGTCATGGGAAAGCCGGTGAGGCATGTGGGTAGGCAGCCGAGAGGCAATCAGGTGGGCCGGTTTGGTGCGGATCGGGCAGGCGCGGGCCGGCGGTGTTCGACCAGGAGCACCAGTGCACCACAGGGGTGGCGTGGTTCATGGTGGCCATGGGTAGTGCGACCTTTATCGTCACTACCTTTGTCATTCTGTCGCCATATCACCATGTCGAGGATCATCTCAATAAAGAAAGGTGGAGGGGTCAGGCCATGTTGTTTTGGCCCGTACCCTTTATGGTTAGGGTGATTTCAAGAGGCTCCCAATTCTGAAGCAAAAAAACCATATTTCTTCATTTTGAGAGGAAGGATGAACATGTGAGAAGATCATACATAGATAAAATTAAACCCCTACATTTTATTTTAAGTCATCTATGTATGAAGGAGTCACTGAAGGGAGACGGAGTTGCCATTCATTGCATCTGCTGCACTCTTCCACACCCAAATTTGCACAACGGTTTTGGAAAAGATTCCATGTCAGTAGGAGTCGAGGAAGAAGTTAAAGAATGATCGTCACCATCATTCTTCATTCTTCATTGGGATGAGTGTTCTTCATTAGAGAACTCCTTTTCTCCCATTCTCTCCTTCCCCTAACTCCACTAGATGAGAAATTCCAACCAAATGTATTAATATATTGAGTTTATCTATTATTTAGTTTTTTGGGAAAAAAAATCAAAAAAATTGTATTGATTAAATTGGCACCAATTTATTAAATTAAGGGCTGTTACAAAATTTAATGTGGAAAATGAGGGAATCATTATGTTTTGGGGAGTTGATGAGTCTCCCCACACATAATAGAAGTTAGAGAGTTTCTCCCCGTTAAATGGGAGTTTCAAGGGAGTTTAATGCAGGGTGGTCCCCTCCATATTTTACCTGATGAGGGTTTAGACTTTGGGTGGGCCCCACGACCATAACCTCTCATGGGAGGTTAAGGTGTGGTGGTCCCCACAATAAAATCCCAACTCCCATGTAGTGGTTTTAACCATCAAATAAAAATAATGTCACAAACATTATTATTTTTAAAACATTCTATAAAAACCCCAAAGCTATCGTTTATTCTAGACTAACTACTATCGAGCTGAATGTCTCCTTAAATGAATACCGGTGCTGGAAGTTCAACGGTGTCCTCGTAATTCATTTCTGTGCACCCGTTCAAATGTTATAAAAACCCACTCTGTGTTTACTTAATGTACCCGAAAAAAACATCAGAAATTGATTCTTGGAACAACGAGCATCAGAATCAAGCACCATAAATTATCACAGACTCGTAAAATTCCCATGGATTTAAGAAAAGTAATTTCAATGGATTTTCTGGGTCTTTTCAAATAATTCTGATTTCATTCAATATTTTTCTAAAAAAGTGAGACCAATTTTACAATATGATCTAGAAAACCATAACTACAAACTCTTTCTTTCAATTATTCAGTATTGAGTTCATTCGTTAATTACTTTAGTTTGTGAACATTCCCCAACAAAATCTACCTAAAAACCATTTTACCTATCACTATCTACTACATGAGGACTTTTTAGAATACATTGTACTTTTTGGTATATTTATAGGTGTTCTAGATATGGAATTGGTGGGAAACCAATTTGTTCCATATACAAAAAATTCAATATACACATATTTCACTTAAATTTATTTCATATCATTGAACATTTAAGATCTTATCAACACTTCTAGTTTATTATCCAAAATTCATGAATCTTCTCACAACATTATAATTGTTTTAATTTCAACACTATTATTGATCCTGATACCATTTTTTATTCTCATATAGTTCTTCATTCTAATTAAACATATGTAATAATTGAATACATTCTATTATGATTATCCAACTGAAACTATTATTCCTTGAACACCATTTAAATATATAAAATCATAGAAACCATTCAAAATAAAATCATTTATAACTTCAAAAAATTTATCCTTTGTCATCATTTGTTCAAAAAATTATAAAACCGATGAAACTGCAACCAAGGACATATAGAACCTAATGAAATATCGATGTTAGCATGTGCCTGGTGGATATGTATTTGATTACATCCATTGTAATATAATAACATTTTTTTATGACACATAGACAACATTAAAATAAAATGAATTTTTAAAATGGTTAAAAACATTTTTGAGGTTTTTCTAATTGATCATTCTTTGACCTTATTCTATGGATATGCCTTTGAAGATTATCTATCTTATTATTCTTAATAAATAAAACATTTTTAAATGTGTTAAAAAATTCAATTCTTAACCTCACAAAACAATTTTGATCTACCTATGATATAACTCTTCAATCAAATCTATATTTATTCCATCAATGGATTTTTTTATCGATGTTAGAACTCCTATGTTGGATTGGGTTCCCACCATCTGTAATAGACTATTGTCAGCAGTGACTTCTTTATATCTGAAACTCAGAAATTGATGATTGATCCTAAGGGTTGTTTCATTTTATGCATCACTAATTTTGATGAATTTTAAATTTCAATAGATCAGTTGATCATTAAATCAATAAGATCTCTGACTTCAGAAACATCAAAATCCCGATGGGTTGACAAAAACTGAGTCTTTTTATTCTCACACAAATGACCTGTGCCCAAAATTATTTAAATTTTATTGTCTTTTCATCTATAAACTCTATCATGTACCATGAATTCATCATGATTTTAAAAATATTTTCATAATTATTGAATCGACATACTTTCAAAACCTTTACCCCTTATTTCATTCAAAATATTTGGATTATAGGTTTTGATTGACTTATAATGATGAAATCATAAAAATGAATATATCTTCATCAAATTTATAATTGAGTGTCTAAAAATACATTAAAACTCTAATAAAAATTCTCAAATTGATCAAAAAATAATTATTTAACCCACAATATGACACTAAAAAAACATCACTCATAAAGCAGATTCCTAACATAAAAGTGAAACTGGGGGAATTTCATAAGAACATTTTGTTTGATCAATTGGCTCTATTGCTCCATTCGTCATATCAGTAAAATATAGAAAGTGAAACAATTTATCCTAATGAAAAAATATAAAATATTAAAAAGCAACTTCTTTGAAAATCTAAAAGAACACTTCCTACAAACATGGTCCCAACAAGTATCAATAACTGTGTAAATGATATTTTGGAAATTTCAAGCCCACATGACTGAAACCATTTAATTCAACATATTATGTGAGATTTTATTAATTAAATATAAGATAAAATGAACACAATTTAATACTAAAATAGTGATATTTCATGATATTGTTATATGATCCAAGGAAATAAATTATTCATGTAATACTAAATGATAAATTCTAAAGGATAAGTGATAGTTGATTTAATGATATTTATGTGATATACACAAAATTTAGGAAACATTTTCATTTACATGACAATAGAGAAAAATAAAATGAATAGAGATGTTATAAATCTATCCAGTGACAATGTAGCTGAAACACATTAAATGAACTATCCATGAATGTGATTAAGGAATATGTGTGATAATAATATAAGCTAAAAATATGTCATATAATAGTAAAAATATAGAATTAAAATGATTTATATAATATATTTTTTTAATAAACAATAGAGGAAGAGATACTCATGGATCTCAGCCAAGAAAATTGGAAGTTGAAATCATGGGCACTAAATCCCTTCTTATTATTAAATAATATATAGATAATGTTGTCTGCAATTTTTTATCTTGTCTGGGAGAATAATTTTAGTAATGACATGAAATATGGAAAAAACATTAAATGTGGATGATATATCATGATGTTTTATATAGAGTTTAATGCATTACTATAATGGTTGAGGATACTATGATAATGTATTTGATTTTTGTTATAGGTTTTCATTTTTATAGAAAGAAAAATTTCATTTTTTTATTTTCATTTACATTTACTTTTTTTTCTTTTGTCTATATTTTCTCTCCCTTATATTCTCTCACTGATTTTATGGAAAGATAATTTTTTGTTTTGATCTAATAGATTTAATAAATAGTGATTTTTTTATTATTATATGAATATGTTTTACTATTTTTTATTTTATTTTCATTTTTAGATTTATCATTTGGTAGGTAATCTAGTTTGTGGGAATATCATCAGTCTTCCTCTAAATTTTATATTTATTTTCATTCTATCATGATTGATAACATATTTACTTTTATATATCACTCATCATATGATGGATTTGAGTAAGTCAATATGGTCTAATTTTGCAATCGATGTCTATTTATAGTGAGGTATTCATCTCCAAATTTTTTTTGAGTGAAGGTTATAATAATAACTCACATAATTTAGTGATACATTTTACATGTGGACGTTATAAAAAAAGATAATAAATTTTATCCTTGGGTAAGAGTGTTTTGATAATCCTAAAAGAAATGTGTAATGGGTTGTTAAGTAATTAATACTATGTCTTATCATTATGTGAAAATAATATGGTATAAAACACCTTAATTAAAATTTGATAGAATATTCATTGTTAATTTTTTTTGAGTAGATTACATTAGTCTAACTATTTATTACAAATTTTATTTAATAATATACTTTTGTACTATTATACTAACCCACTATAATTGTTCATTAGTTTCATTTTTTATAAATAAAATATAAAATAAGGGAAAAAATTAATCATCTGGTAAAGACACTCCATGTAATAGATGATGTGAATGGTATTATTATGTTTTATTCTATATAATAAATGTTTTTTTATCAAGCCAATGAAAATATCCTATAAAAAATTTCTAATTTTCTTCTACGAGGGATTGATTGATAAAAATATTTTATTCTTAATGCATCCAATTTTTAATTCATTTAAATCAAGTAGTCAATGATAAACTATTTAACATTGAATCAAAAAATTTCATTTAATAATTATGGTATATATGTGACTAAAATGAAAAAAAACATACATTGAAGAGATTAATCAAAAAATTTAACAATAATGTACTACTGAATATGAGTAGAGATCACAAAAATTGGATCATTCACCTGAAATAGTCGATGAATAGAAGATTCTTCACTCTCATTTAATGAATAAATATTATATGAAAAGGATGTGTTAAAATAATATCTACATTCCAACATTATTATAACTTTTCCTGTGGATGTGTGAGAAAATTACATTCAATATAATGTGATAGTTGGATATTAATGAGAATTAGATGAGTACAAGTCAAAATATCTAAAAGACTTATTACAACATGATCCACTCATCCTTGGTAATTAGAAATCAAGAAGACTACTATTTTTAAGTTAATAATTAATAAATTGACAAGACCACTATGGATTTGGTGATTGTTTTGAATAAATTGATGCACCTACAAAAGAAACATGTTGAAAATATTTTCAAGGAATTCCATGAAAATCGTGTTAAGATAGAATTGTAAGTTATGTTCTAGGAATAATAATTTCAATTCTGACACCCTAAAACATTATTCCCTTATTTTGGAATATAAGGAGGTATGGACTTCTTTTAATAATTTACGTGGAGACCTTGATAATAATTTTTTTGAAGTTATGCAGAATGGTTAGTGTTCTTGGATTCACATTTGAGCCAATATGATATGGTGGTTTCTATCAAGAACCCCCCCCCTCATATTTCATATACTCTAAATAGTTTCTTTCTATATATAATAAAAAAAAACCCTACTTTTGGGGAATCACAAGGGTAATATTTCATCCCTTTTCAATTTCATTATCAATTTAATTTTTAATGTAATAATAATTTCTTTTTATTATTTTTTTTTCAAAATTAATATATCATTATTATAACAATAAGAATAATGTGAATAAAAAATGTAGTGGATCATACCATTCTTAGTTTTTCATCTATAAGAAGTTATATTTTCTCTTTCTAATATATTTTTTTGTTTGTTTCAATCTATTCTTCTTATTAAAACTATTCAAAAAAATCAAATATATTAATATTTGTTTTTCTTGAACATAAATGAATATGTAAAATCATCTTCAATTACTAATTATATTTTAGGATATTTATTTGTTTTTAAAATAAATTTCTCAAATGGTTTTTTATATTTATAATTCTTGTTAACTTACATTTAAATTATTTGGATAAATTTTTTGATATTGTTTTACATCCATTACCATGGGTGACTAAGCATTATTATTATATATTATGCTGAGTGTTTTTTTAGATATGTTTTTCATAGTCTCAAAAACAACCTCATTTTCTTGGGAGAATCTTGAAATATGAATTGTAATATAAAATTACATTTGATCATTTTACGAAAAATAAATTCATGATTTAGTGTTAATATTATTAAAGCACAAATTTCAGGACATTTACATCAATTAATACAATCCTTGAAATTTTAACCCATTTTATGTCTTAAAATACATGGATCGACATATAGGCTTTGGTAAATTATACATTTATTTTATTTTTTCTACCCATCTGTCAGTTTTTATATGATTATAATTTCTAACTAAGTAAGGGCAATAGATGTTCATGGACTTTTTGGGAAGTGTGACTCTTATTTCTAGAGGAGTGTGATGGGTGTGTCATGGTATGTTGTGAGTATTCATTTTAGTCAATATTTTACTTATTTTTTTCTCCTCCCAAAAAATATTTAAAATTAAGAATTTAACATATTAAGTTTATATATATAATATAAAAAAATCATATTGGGGAAAAGGATCAAAGTTAGAAAAAGAAAAATTAAAGTTTCTCGTATTGTGTCACTAATTTTATTATTGATGAAAGATTAAAGGGGATTATTTTTTTAAAAATTATTTTCAAATGAATGATTGAGATATTATTATTTATTTTGAATGTTTAGTCATATGATATTATTATAGGAAAAACACCTCATTGAGCCATTATTTTTCATGTTTACCCACTAACAACTTGCCTAAAAAATATCCATTTTAAATCTATCATGACTATAAAATTTGTTTATCTTTAAGAAGATAAATAATAGTTTCAAAAATCCTATGGAAATCATGAAAGATTTACTAATGAGGAAAAAATTCAAAATAATTATCATTAAAGAGAAGACAAAACAATTTAATTTTATGAATGTTAGTTCAATAAAAAATATCATGATAGAAAAATTAATTAGAATGTTACATTTAAATAAATAATACTTTTTCTATGGATATTTTAAATATAAGAATGAGTATGAAATAGTTATATTATGGAAATTGTCATGGTATAAACTCTGAAAGTATGATATTAATGATTATTCATTCAAAATCAATTTTTTTAATTAATATGATTTTTTGTATTTATACTTATTTATATTTTTTAAAAAATGATTATCCTAGGCTTTTCTGATGTATGAAATGTTTTTGAAAAGGAGGTTTATGTACCCAATATTTATATTATTGTTTTTGTGTGATTTTGGTTAAACAATTGGTTCAAACACTATCTATTGTGTTTTAACTATATTTAAAATATTGATCTAGGTGAATTAGGAAGACATTGATGTTATTTTGGATGATATCATGATTTGGAGGTCTTTATGTGATATGAAATACCAAATTTATATTTTTTGTGGATACAAAACTATTACACAGGTTTCAAAAATATTTTAAGGATGAATTATTCAACATTGAAGAATCATGGATTGTTGAAATGGTAAAAAATAATTCTTATAAGACATTAAATCCAAAAAAATAATGAATGAAAAAAATCAAAAAATTGATGTGTTAAGCTTATAAATAATACAATCCCACACTAATAAAATATCAATTTACATTTAAATTTCAATAGATTCATATTTAGCTTACTAACACACACTAACAAGGTATATTTTTTTGTTATTTTTCTATTTTAAACTCTATTTCTGTGTCTTAAAAATTAATTTTCAATGATATATTACCAATTAATTCCCTATATAATTTGGTATTGACCAGTACTTCGACTAGATATATAAAATTTTTTATAGTAATATATAAATTAAAAACAACAAATTTCTCAAAAATAACAGAAAAATTAGATAACCTAACATTTAAATGACAAGATATGGATATGTTCAAAAAAACAACCTTCTATTATTGGAATCCATTTATGCATCACCCAATACAGACTTACTCTACAATAGTGATACCCAAGTAGCGTAGATAGCATCTAAATAGCTTCCCCAATAAATATTTTTACCTAGTAATCGAAAACACATAATGACTATTTTAACTTATCGACGAGGTCATTAATTCCAATAGGGGTACCAGATTTATATGTTTGTGATGAAAATAATGGATAAATTATGAAATCTATAATTATGTGTTATATGATATTGCATGTTTAAGGTCAACCCCATGAAATATTGTTTAGGGAATTGAAAATAATTTTGTAAAATATACATATATTTATATAGGAATTGTGGAAAATAAATACTAACATATAATAAAAATTTGATTTAATAAAATTAGAGGAGAAAAAAATAAGGTTGTTGAATAATTACAAATATAGGTTCCTGAGATAAGAAAATATAAAATAGTAAAAATAATTTCTATGGTCGTGGGAGTAGACTCTATTTGAATCCCCTGGACTTAGTAGACTGTCCTCATCATAATAATCTCTTCTTTATATGGTCATATACTTTGAATAATTGAATGAATGGTAATTCAAAAAATTTTAATTAACTGAATAGTTGTAGTGGTAATGAATCCCTAGATATCACATTTAAAAATCACTCACTCACTCACAAATAAAATAATGGTCTTCTATTAAAGAGTGGGATCATAATAGATGTTTGTAATTAAACATAGGAAAAATCGAAAAAATGAATTGCTTATCATAATAAAATATTTATTATGCTAATAGACCTTTATTAATACAACCAAGGCACATAGAAATCACCCCTTCATTCAATCCATGAGAGGGTTATAAAAATAATGATATTAAAACACTAAATAAAATTGTGCAGTTTGATCGATGGAGGACATTATAGGGTAACACCTTCCCCAAGGATCTGATATACAATGTAAATATTTTTCTATAGAAATATACCCTTATTTATAAGAATATTTTCCCCTATGTGGAATAAATTCTATAAAATCATGCATCGAATATATCCATGTAAACTATGGATCTTATAGGATCTTTAAGTGCAGGTCCCAGTAACTCTGAAACATTTTTAAATCATTTTCAATCTCATAAAAAGATTTCATAATGTAACGATTGTTTTCCCAACATAAATTTTTATGTTCATCAACACGTGTTCTATATTTCCTAGATTGGTTCTTAGAAAATAATTGACATTAAATTCATGATATTCATGTTCTGAAATAGGTTTGCTTCCATGAAATATCTCATTTTCTTCTAAGCGTCATTTTTCATTTATTTCTTCTTGTGTCATAGAAAATGGTGTTTTTCATGTTGTAAGTAGATAATTCATTAAATGAGTGGATATTTTATAGAAAATGTGGCTCTATTTAGGAATAAATTTAAAATTACAAACCTTAGAATCTATCCATGTATTATCCTTCATCATGAATTATTATTTTCATCATCAATTCCATCTCTATTATCTTGTTTTCATCAAAGTAGTAATTATAATTTTATTTCCACAATGTAAATAAAAAAACTAAATTATAGTAATAGTAATGAATTATATTCTAAATTTTTGTATTTTATATTATAAATATGTGTGCATGATATATAAAAAAATCCCCCACACATAAACTCATTCTTTTCCTCAATAAAGAAAATCACAATAAATTACAAATACACACAATATACTGATGTTTAAAAACTAATTTTAACAAAATCAATTTATCAAATGTGGAATTAAATATTCAATAATCACAAAAGTAAAATTTAACTGACTTACATTTTTTTTAACAATCATTACAATCGTATATTACATTTTTTCCATTTGAGTTGGCTATGATCATTCATTCTTATTTTTATATTAATTATCAATATTAATTCATCATTTAATTTACCTCCCTATAATTATTTCACTCAAAATCAATGTTAAAATTTTAAAAGAAATTTTTCACATACCACAAATCATGTTAATCACCATAGGATTGAAATTAACCTACTTTCTCCATACCATAGAGGCAAATTGAAAAATAATCATTACTGATTAGTTATAAGGTTCAATTGACTCTTTGGCATATGGGTAGGTTCATAAATTATTTAAACTATGTATAGATAAAAAATGATATATCTAGTATAAGTTTCATGATAATAAAAAAACATAGTGAAAGTTTATCACATTCTCAATGAAGTCATCGTTTCAACAAATAAAACACAAAAATTGTTCATGGGGAAATGAAGATAGTAAATTTTTGACCCTTTTAAATTTTTTCCAATGATGACTTTAATAAATTCTAACACGCACCACCCAATAAAAAATGATAAAAAATATATACTCATGTAAATGGAGATTTTTTATACTCTAAAAATCAATACATTTTACATTTATTTTATTTTTTTATATTTTTTTTCTTCAAATGGTTGTGGAATAAAGTACAAATAATGTTTAATAATGTATACTCGTAATATCCCATGTAATCACCACAATAACCACTCATTAAATTATTACACATCCTATCCACCATGATGGTCTCTATTCTGTAGTCATTTTTTTGATTACCATACAAATACATATAGCTTAGTAAGACTGGATAAAGTATGATTTTATGTGTCTCATCTTTAACCTAGTCGTTAATAGATTCTAATATGTGATGGGGGATTAATGTAAATATGGGTCTTAGGATATGTTCTTAAAAATATATTCCTCAAACATCTTAAATGTGAATTTTGAAATTCATAGGTATGATGATATGAAAATAAATAACTTAAAGTAACAACTCTAAATTTTCAACCACTAAAAATGCTCAAGAATAAATGGGAAAAATTAGTTTTAAGAAATATCTTGGGAATGGTACATGTAATTGTAAAAATAACCCATGAACATGTACACAAATAATAATATAAATTAATAAAAATATCATTTTATCCTGGCCTGGAAATGATCAAAAAAATTTCATTTAAAAAAAATAAACCAATAAACCATATAATTATTAATCAGATTCATATACCTATTTTTATCCTCAATTATTCATTCTTCAGTTTTTCTAATTCAAAAATATTGAAAAATATATATTAAATTTTTATTATGAATATCATAAGAATAGTATATCTTATCTAACGATGGTTACATAAAAAATTCAAGCAGCGAAAATTAATATTCAAGTAATATTTTTATTATCTGTAGATATTGAGTGATGTAAATGAAAAAATTAGAATAATAACCTATACATTTTTGTTGTATGATGTTCACTAACTAGTAGTGAAATTATATTTTTTTTATTTAATTTTTTTTTAATTTTCACATTTTCCCTTCACTTTGGACCTACAAAATAAAACAACTCATTAATATAAAAGGTCCATACAATAAATATAAATCATATAAGGGCTGTTGAATTAAAATATACAAATAAAATAATAATTCCTATGAATAAAATCAAACTAAACTCCTAGAAACCAATAAAAACATAGGTCTCCCATGTAATTTTATATATTTTTTGGTTGTTTAGCTTTACCATTTTTAGGTTAACTGATGGGAATCTGATAAATGGATAAACGTTTCAATTTAACATAATATTGGAATTGAATCGCATTATGTTCATATCTTCTCCACATGATTGATAAGTTTGTAAAAATCAAATATGGTAACAAAATTATAGGATGGTTTTTTGAATGAATGATGAATTAAAAAAATTTATTAAATTAGAAAAATTTCACTTTTTCTATTTTTATTTTATTTTTTTAAATTTTTGGAATAACATATTTTTATTTCATATATAATTCTTCAACATTTTATTCTTCATATAGTGTCTTCTTTTTCTATATAGTTAATATAGAGTATAGTTTCTTTTATTAGTCTTCCTCTAGTTGTGCGTCCGTATTTTCAATAAATTTCATTATAATTGCTCTGGTTGAGGTTCCATTATATTCTATTTCTTTTGATTTTTTCTTCTATGAACATGTAGTAGTGGGGGGGTTAATTTATATGTATAAATTAATATTCATTAAATACCATAACATTATTTTCCATGCATTCAGGATCTAGACATGAAAATCTGAAACCTGGTTTAATGTCATAGGGTGATTATTCATCCTTAATCTAGTACGATTGTGAGAACTTTTCTGAATGACCATTCATTATTCAATGATCATCAAAATAATATTTAAGATCCCTAAAAAGGATGATAAGTTTCTATTTTATAGTCAAAACACATTATATACCAGAAATCACCATTGAAAATTCCATATACAGAAACTAAATAAAATATAAAAGAAAAACATAATAAAAAATAATATAATAAAAAAGAATGAGAAAATATTTTTTCAAAATAAGAAAATTGAAAACTAAACAATTTATTTTTACCCAAAAATGGGGAAAATGATTGGCACTACCAGAAGGGGTTATAAATTCTAATTATGATACCAAATTTATACATTAATAATGGATAAGAATAGTAACTTCCTAAATATAATATTATATAGTATATGATATTGTATGTTTGAGGTTGTTCCCATGAATACATGATTGGAAAATTATAATTAATATAAATAAATTAAAATAAATTTATATATGTTTTTCAAAAAATAAATCTAAATTAATGATAATTGGAAACCATTAGAAAACAATAGGATAAAATAAAAAAATCGGGTCATGTAATTTAAAATATATGTTCTTGAGGTAATAAAATATTATGTAATGAATACAGTATTATCTAGTTGATTGGTTAATTTCTATTTGAATACATTAGTGAAGTTAAACAATCTCCATATCAAGAATCTCAATTTCAAATAGTCATATAGTTTGAATAATAAAAAATAAGGTAGCTTGAAACCATTGTTAAATGTATAATTTAATTAATGCAATGTTTATTGTGGAAATAACACTTTACTTGCCTCATTTAAAAATTACCCCCTCACTCACTTATTAAATAATGGTATTTATTTAAATAATGGGATAAGAAGATATATAAGAAATTAATGTTAAGAAAACCCCCTAAATGAAGTAGTTATTAGAATACATTATTTATTACATCAATCCCCTATTATTGAAATTACCATGGCTTAAAAAAAGTACACACTCATGATTGAAATGAAAATTTTAGAATAATAAATAAATAAAAACTCAAAATTTAATGATGGAGTAGGATTAATGGAGGACTCTATTGAAAGAAACATCTGGCCCAAAGGCGCTAATCTCTAATGTATTTATTTTGCAGCAACATCATCCCATTATTTATAGTCATAGTCTCCCCTAGGTGGATTAAATTACATACTATCTAGAATAAAATAAATTTGGGACAAAAATCTTATTTCTAATATATTTAGTCATTAAACATGATAAATATTGACACATTATTTGATATTTATTATCATCGTCAATAGATTTCATGACATGATGAATTTATTCACAAAGTGCTAAATGTTCTTAGTATTTGTTTGAGTGTTTTTAGGGCCTAAATTTTTTTTCAAACCAAGAATATTTAGTGTCAACCTCTTAAGTGTTTTATATTAGGTATATCTTCGTAAAAATCATTTGGAAAAAAATCCTAACCTTAATGTCATGAAATTGGTGTCACATAAAAAAATATTATATTTTTCTCATAATTTCTATTTTTCATATATTTTTTCTCTCATTGTGGATTCTTATGATATTCACATTTTTAAAATGTGATTCTTGATGTTAGTAAATATTTTCCAATGATTTTTCCTCTATTTCTACATGAATATTCATTTCTAAAACATCAAACTCAATCCCTTCCCAATCCTACCACGAGTCAAATTTTTTTCATTATTAATTCCATTGACTTGAATTTTTTCACAACACATAGACCTTTTAATATTACATCCAAAAAATAAATAAAATAATACAAATGATGGAAATAATAATATGTTATATTCAAAAATAAATTTATTTTATATTAAATATATGTTTCCATGAAATATATGCTTTATAAGTGAACTATAGATCAAATGTGTGGTGTATGTATAAAGGTCGAATAAAAACTATCATGTTAATTCAAATTGCACAAATTATTAATTTTGTGAATACATGTACATGAATATATATGTAATATAATATAACTATATAGATGTCAAATAATGAAAAAAACAAAATAAAACCACTACATATCGATAATACTAACTGACATAATAAAAATCGGTAATTCTTATAGAACCAGGAGGATCAAAATTTGAATCCAAAATTAAATGGTTATATATTCTCTATAATAACCAAGAAGAAATAATTAAATACATCCAATCATAGTAATCTATATATCTACCCACACAGATAGAGATATGAATATATATATAAATATATATTTTTAGTCATCCTCCTCCTTGGATCATGGAACATACATAATCCATTTATAAAAATCCTAATAAATATAATAACCTCATGAAGGGATTCCACTCCATCAATGTATATAATTATAATAATTCACAATTTATACCAACATTCAATATTTTTATAAAAACAATTAATAATGTTTTAAAATGTAATAGGCATTTATAGCCCATAAATATAAATGATATTGTGTTTGGTATATTTAATTATAAGGAAGATAAATTAGCAACATTTTACAGCCTTTCATTAATCACTTTTCATGGTAGATAATAAAATGAAAAATAATGATGGAATATAAATTGTCAAACAACTAATCCAAACTAAATCAATAATTTAAATCCTTATAAATATCATTTTATATCTCCTCGAAAATCTTATGGGACATTTTATGTACAATACAAATTAGTCATCAATAATTAAAAATTTTCAAACAAAACTCTTGAAAGCTACACCTTGGATAATTTAACTCATGTTTATTTATTTCATGAATGACATATTTTATCTAGGTAATAGAATAAATCCGTTACTGAAATGAAACATAATAGATGAGAATGAAGTCTATCAAGAAATATAAATTTCATGCCACTTATTTTAGAACCATGTTTTATTAGATTAAGAAAACACTCATTACGTATTTCAAATTCCTTTTCCAAAATCCATTTGGGCATCTCCATTATTCATAATATTTTTCTCATAAAAGATTTATTATCCTAATATATTATTCACAATTTTTTTTGATAAACCTATTATTTACACATTTGGTCATATTCTCCATTGATGTAACCCAAGATTAAGAATGCTTTAACATTAAAAAATTTAACACTAATAATTTTGTTAGGTAACCTATGAAATAATTAACCCCTCCATGTTATGATTTAGGTGTGACCTATTTTTGTTACTCCCTATCAATATCATTCCATTACTAGAACCAATTGGTTTTATAATCTATTTAGTAGCTTCAAGATTTTATTGTTTAGTTTCCTCCGTGTTTAATTTTATTTTTTTCTTGAATTTTATTGTTGTGTAATATTACGTGCTGACTATTATCAAGATTTTTTTAACATTATAGTTTCATATAGATAGTTTTCGAACAAAATTTAACTAGGAAAATTTGTTTCTAATCTTTGTTTCAGAGCATATATATAATAACCTAGTGTTTTATCATTGGAATTAAATTCGTATAATTGTTTTTTATTTTAATGTCAAATAGGATTGCATATATAAGACAATACAAACCATATAAATAAATAATGAGTGATATAAAAGGTATCTCTTTGAGTTATGGAACATATACAGATTAAATAGTAACATTACCATTGGAAATGGAGGGTTACCTATATGAATAGTAAACCAGACAATGTAATATTAACCTAACCATTGAAATTATGTGTAAAATTTTTCATTCTTATTAGTGAAAATACTGTATATTATATATTAGTATAAGTAGATAAATATTTTAAGAATTATTGATTACGTGTTATTATAATTGTGGGTCCATTATATTCAATTAATTTTTTTGATTGATATAAAAATTTAAAAGAAAATATATTTTCCTAAAATGATTTCTAACATTTTTATTTTGATTTCTTATTATTATAAGATAATTTTATAATACCTTAATTATTTTCTCATTGTGTTTGAAAAGCTGATTAAATTTTAAAATTTGTATTTTCAAGTAAATTGTTATTTTAATTTAAAATTATAATTCTCATATTTTGAAAATTATATTTAAAAAATGGATTTAATTTTTAGTTTATGAATGTCAAGAAATAGTAAGGGTAAATGTTTTGGGTATTTTTTAAATACATTAGTTTTTTGTGAATTGGGAAATACAATAATTTACCTTATATAAATATGATGAGTTAAATACATTATTGTAGATATATTTGATGAAATACACACTATTAGATTGAACTCTTATTCTATATTTATATTTTTTTTTTTAGAAAAATCAAGACTGTTCATAGTCTTGAGAAAAAATACCGAAATAATTATTTAAATAATGAGAAATGCCACATATCCTTCAATATAAATACCACCACTCTTTATCTATTCTATTAACTCCTCTATAACCTTGTTATTAGTCCAAACTCACCCCAAATATCACACTAAAACCCTCCCCTAGATCCATCATCATATATTCCCTTTGAAATACCAAATCCTCTCTAATAAATCGGCTCTTAAAGAAGATAGATTCAAGTGGTAAATTCATCTATTCATTTCTTTTATTTTATTTCAAATTTATTTGTTTCTTTTTCATTCCTCAAATCCATTAATACAAATGTTATGATAACTCAAATAACTCACATATACTATAATATTTTTCTAATAATGGAAAAATTCATCATCATCTCTACTATCCCATCCTTCTATACTATAAGTGTAAACACCATCCAAGAAGTGTTAATTCATCACATTCAAGGATGCCAGGTTTCAAATTTCGATTAACTTCTTCAATTTTGGTCATGAAAACATTTTTTTGGTCGAAATATACAATAATAGATGAATTATTTCTCATTTAATCTTCAAGAATCTTTTTTTACACATTATACTAATTTAAAATGAAAAATTTGTTCATTCTGATCAGAACATCCCCAAATAACCAAAATAGATATCATTATTGTTTTATATAAAGATTAATTATCACTAAAAATAAACAACTGAATCATATAACATTGTATTTTATAATATTTTCACTAATAACATATGAATACAACACTGGAAAACCATTATCATCTTAAATTTTTAACCTTACATGTATATAAGTATACTGGTCTTGAAAACCTAGGAAACAAACGACTCCAAACAATGAAATTGAACCTCTTAACTCATCAAAAATGTCAAGAATAAACATAATGACGTTATAATAACTAAATTTGATGTAGAATATTTTTTGAAAACATTAATTAATGAATGTAATTTGGTTATTCATGATGTTAAGATCATGCGTAGAACACATCTATACTTAAGTTAAGGTATTATACCCTAGCCTTTATTATTCCTTTGCATTGATCAATTTTTATTTTTACCCAAATAAATTTAACTATTTCTTTTATGAAGATCTTCTATATTATTTTTATGTGGCCCAAAATCATGTATCAAGGTCCATCCATTATTATATTTTGTGGATATACATGTTTTTATGTGGTTCTCTTCGCAATACTTCCTGATAAGAAAACCCATTTAAGGGAACTTCCCAAATTCATAACCATTTTTATGTACACGATATAATCTTTTACTAAGACAAAATTATTTTTTGAAACCACAATTTTTTTAGGAAGAAAACTATTAGTTCACTTCTAGTATTATATAAAACATTATTCCCCTGTATGTTTTAAATGACCTTTGATATTTTCCTTTAACTTCACTAAAATGTTTTAATACTAAAGTATGTTAAGTACTAGTTTTACATGTTAATAATTCAAAATGAAATCCGTTTTCATGATATATTCCAATACATCTCTATTATTTTTCATTAATGATCTAATTCAATTCCTTCATGGAAAATTTCATGATCTTCCCTTTTTTATGATTTTTGGCATGATTATGATACATGATTAATACTGTGGGTAACCCTTATGTTTACGTATAATATATTATGTATGATTCTATATGTGGATAGAATATTCATGAACATGTTACAATGGGAGCACCCAGATTTCACTCCAATGCACTAGGTAATGTTTAGTCTTATGAGATGTTATATGCAATAGTCATGGATGAAAGCATTGAATCATGATACAAAGTGAAACAATCTTGGTGGTTAACTATGAATTGTTCTCATCTACGTGAAATGATGCCCGAATTATGAATATGTCATGTTTTATGTTAAATACACATTTCTATGACTCTATGTTTATAAGATCCTATGTTTATATCATATGATTCTTTATGTTCCAAGCCTTTTTATTTCATTATGTCGTTCCTTATAACCATTATGCTAAATCATTGTTCTTATGTTTATTTCTTTTTTGGGGATTTTTAGCTAATCTAATTGTTCATGTTATACCCATTTTTTTCGAAAAAAATATGTATGGGAACAATGTATTTTAGGATATCATTATGAATATTAAATAAAGATATTTTTTATTTAGCCCCATGTTTTTAGTTTTATGTACTTAATCATTCATGACAGTAGACTTTATGATCCATGGCAATAATGTGATGTCGTATTATTCTTCAAGTCATGTAATTACATGTGTAAAATTCTAGTTCTCTATAGTAAATATTAGAGGGAGGTATAATTATATTTGTAGATTAGGAATAGAGAACTTTAGTATTAACCTTATGGATGAGACTACGTATGTGAACACATCTATAAATATTTGTAAGTATAGAGAAAATGTTTTATAAAGAAAATACATACATGTCCTGATAAGAACATGTGGATGTGGATCTAGAATAGAGGTTTCTAGGGGTAAAACCCAAAAACCCCACGTCGATCTTGACAGGAATGGGAACTAGTGCATGACAACATTCCTTTCTACACTCCGAGATTGACACTCCCAGTGGATATTATTTAGTAAATTCATATTGTGATTATGAACCACTATTAAGGGAATAAAAGATAGAATACCATAACAATATATGTTAAGACACATATCATGGATAACCATGATTGAAACCTAGGGAATCAAATGTTAGAATATACATTTGAGTGATGAGTTTAGCATTTTATATTTATAGTTTCCTTTTAACGCTTAATAGCTAAGTATTTAAGAACCCTAATTGTTTGTTATTTTACATAGTTAATGGCGGGAATTTAAAGAACACGTGAAAAAAAAATATAATAGAATACGTAAAGATTGTCCTTATGATATTCTGTATTTGATAAAAATGGGTAATCAAAACATTATAACAATGATTCTTCTGGTGGATCAAGTTATGAATAATAAATTTAATCATGTGGAACTCCCTCCACCTCCCAGGAATGATCATATTTATATAGAATCATTCATGTTGGAAATCCATCCCATGTTTAGTGGAACCTGTAATACCCTTATCTCATAATAGTCGTTTAACCTTATTGAAAATATATCCTCTATCCTCTAGGGATCATAAGAATAGAAATTTTTTTCTATCATTATATTGTTTTCATGAGAAAGGTAATCAGTGGTGGAAACTGACCAAGAATAAGATGTCCTAGGAGGAAATTAATTCGATGGATTGGGAAGAATTCAAGAAATGATTGTTGATAAATATTTTTCATGAACACAATGTCTCTTGATGGAAATATTGTTCCTCTGACATAAGCATATGGAAGATGATTCCATCAGAGTGTATGAAGAAAACATCACAAGGCTTGCAAAAAATTCCTATAGGTTATTCATAAACATTGAACGTATGGTGGGTTTCTTTTATTGGGGACTGAAGACAAATCTATGAAAAGTGTTGGTGATTTTTAACATCGATAGTTATTAATAGATGTTCTATTGTGCCCTAAAGGGAGAAATGGATATTGAAGAATCTCTATGGTCACATGGGCCTTCTGAAAAAAGGGAAAAAATACTGTCTAATATGGGTTTTTAGGAGAATAAATCCCAAGATGTAAAGAAGATCAATCATCCCAACTGTTAGAATTGTGGGAAGAAGCATCCTAGGTAATAACTAAATGGAACCAATAATTATATCAAATGTTGAAAGATATGACTTCTTGAAAATAACTTTTTAATGGATATGAAAAATACAAATATTGTGGATATAGAAAAGAAGGTTCACATCAACTCTCACATGATAGGGCAATGTCTATACTAAAAGAAACATGGAAATTATGTAAACAATTTACCTATGTAAAGGGTTGTTAGACGAAATAAACAACAACCTCAATGTAAACAGGGAAGGTATTGTGTTATCAATACTACTGAGGTGGATTCGAACAACTGTGTGGTGACAGGAATGCTTTTTATTCATTCAAGAATAGATAAAGTACTATTTTATTCTAGTTCCTTTCATTATTTAAAATATTTCATGTTTAGTATAACATTTCAAACACCGCCTTAAAATTTCAATATTGAGTTAACTATGAGAATAATAAATGGGGAAATAATTTCATCCAAAGTATATAAATCTTCTTTTGTTGATGTTTTTGGACTAAACCTCCCAGAAAATATCTTCATACTTTCTTTAGTGGAGTTCTATAATATCGTGGTCATGGATTGTATATTGTTATACAATGAAAACATCAATTACTGGGAATAGGGATATAACTCTTAATATCTTGATGCATCCTCCAATTCATTACCAGTGTGTGGTAGAATTGGAATCTCCCTTATAATAATTGTCTCATGTGTTGATATTACTACATTATGAGAAAGCATTTACTGAACAAATGATTGATTCAAATGATAGAATCATTCTCAAATTCATTTACACTCTAAGGGACTACACTAATAGACATCACGATGAATTTCATGGTCTTCCTCCTAATCATGAGGTTGAGTCCACAAACTAATTTTTTTCCTAGAAATCAAAATATATCATTGGAAACATATATAATAGATACCGTATATTTGGAAGACCAAATGAAGTAGCTATAGGTGAATAATGAGAAGGGTTTTATACGCTCGAGTTCTTCACCCTGGGGATCACATGTTCTCTTTTTCAAAAAGAATGATAGTTCAATGCACATTTTTATTGATTACTATGAGCTCAATAAAATTATGATAAATAAATGTATCTCCTACCACAGATAAGAGACTTGATCGATCAACTATGTGGGGCTAGTTATTTCACAATGATGGACCTTCGGTTGGGATATAACCAATTATTGGTAAGGAAGGAAGATATTTTCAAGGATTCCTTTCGAATAAGGTATTGAAAATATGTGAATATAGTGATTTAATTTGGGCTTGCTAATTCTCTATCAATTATCATTGATATAATGATTAGAGTCTAGAGAGATTACATCAAAAAAAATTGGTAGTATTTATCAAGGATATTCTAATTTACTGAATGGAAAGGATGAACGTGATGATCAATTGAATACTATGATAATTAATTTGATAAGGGAGAAACTATATGAAAAGTACAGTAAATGTGAGTTTTAGATTGAGGGATTATCATTCATTAGGAATGATATCACAAAAAAATGTATATCTATAGAACCATACAAGATAAAGCCAAATGAAGAGTGGCCCAGGCCAATATCTATAATGGAAATCCATAGCTTCTGTGGTCTAGTAGGGTATTAATAATGATTTTTGGAGAACATTTCAAGATTTCAAAACTCAATTTCCAAGATTACATGGAAGATCGTGATGTTTTTTTGGATTCAAGAATACGAGGAAAGCCTTAAGATATAAAAAAGTGGCTTGTCACTATGCTAGTAATCACACTCTCAACATGTATAGAACTGTTTGTGGTGCACAACAATTATTCAAATTAAGGCTGAGGATATTTAATAATGAAAAATGATAAAGTTATCTCTTATGCCTCAAGACATTAGAAAATATATGATAATAACTATCTCAAGCATGATCTGGAGTTGGGAGCAGTAATATTTACTTAATCATTCTGGTGTAATTTTCTCTATAGGGAGAAGTATGTGATATATATTGATCACAAGAGTCTAAAATATATATTCAGACAGAAAGAGATTAATATGTTCCAACAAAATTTATTATCGATCATCAAGGATTATGACTCATTGATAAAATACCATCCTAGTAATTAATGTAAGGTTGTGGATTCTCAATGTAGAATGTATCCTTCATATTTATCAATGATAAGAGTTGAGATGGATCCAATCATCTTAGATTTTCAGAGGATGGACATCGAAATCCTTATGGGAGGAACATAATTTTTCATTTCTTAAATGGTTTCTCATCCATCCATCATGGATAAAATAAATAATTCTTGAAGATATAATGTCGAAATTTTTAAAATGGTTGAATATATAAGAAATCGGAAATCATATGAAATCAAGATTTATAAGGAAGGAGTTGTAAGATTTCGATCACGATTATGTATACCGTGTGATCTAGGGATAATGAAATAGCATATGAATAATGCAAATAGATCAACCTTTTATATTTACACATGGATTATAAATATGTATCGATATCTCCAGGAGATCTTTTGGTGGGACAATATGAATAAAGAGATTGTGGAATATACATCTATGTTCTTGGAATTCCAATAAGTAATGTTCGAAAGGCTGAAGTCTAATGTGATGATACAACCACTACCCATACCAAGAAAAAAGTGGGAGAACATTACCATGGAATTTTTCATGATATATTCAAGGAAATATATATTAGACAATTATATATGGGTTATTATGGATCATCTTATAAAGACAGCTAACTATATAACAATTATTAGGACATCTCATTGGCTCATCATTCATTGATATATAACAGAAAGGTGGTAAGGCTGCATGGAGTACCACTATCTATTATATCTAATTGAATTTCAAATATTCACCTTGATGTTCTAGACAAGTCTTTAATATGATATATGAACTATTATGATCTTCATCATAATCTATTATCCCCAAACTGATGGCCAATATGAGAAAACTATACAGAAACTAGAAGATATTTTGAGAGTGTGTTCTATGGACTCCAATGGAGGATGGTACCAACATCTCCAAATAGTCAAATTCTATTAATATAATAGTTTTTACTCCTGCATCCAAATGGACCCATATAAAGCCCTTTATGGGAAAAGGTGCAGAACACCAGCGTGTTGTGATGAAGTCATTGAGCTTAAGTTGCTAGTACCACTAATGGTTGATGAAATGATGAAGAAGGTGAAACCCATTCAATAGAACATCATGGAATCCAAATAATCAGAGAAGAATTATGCAGGAAATCATCGTTGAGACATTTTGTTCAAAGATGGAGACATGGTATTCCTCAGTATAGCTCCATGGAAGAAGGCCATGAGGTTTGGGAAAAAATGAAAGCTAAGTCCTAGGTAAATCGGTCCATTTGATATTATTGATCGTGTTGGAGATATAACCTATCTAATAGCACTTCTACATAACCTACATAATTTACATAATGTCTTCCACATATTCTACTTAAGGAAGTACATAACCTACCTAATGTAATTTGTAAAATGAAATTTTGAGAGGGAAATATAATGAAGGGGGAAGAATGTAATGACCCAATGTTGTATCAATGTAATTTCCTTCTTATAATTTGTTATTATAGTAAAATGACATAATATAACTTATGAAAATTACAAAAATTATAAATATTGAATGAGTTAAATATATTGTATCTCTTCATGTCAAGGGACATATACCGATGAAATAGTAACTTGACAACTGAAAGTGTAATGTGACCCTGATGATTAGTAAACTATCCAATTTAATAGTAACCTCACCAATGAAAGTATAGGTAAAATATATCCTTCTTAAATGGAACTATATGGTATAATTATATCTTAGTATTTGTGACTAAATATTAAAAAAATTGATTATTTGTCGATATTTTTGTTATTCGTTTATAATTAATAACAATTTTCAAATTAATTTGATAAGTTGTAAGAAAATTTATTTTCAGTAAATTAATTCATAAATTATTATTTTGATATCTTATATTTAGAATATAATATTATGAGATCTTAATTAATTTCACAATGTGTTAGAAAAGGAGATTTAATTTTAAAAATTTTATTTTTCATGTAACTTATGATTTAAATTATAAATTAGTTTTCTCAAATTCATAGAATTATATTTGAAAAATAGAATTCAATTTTTGATTCTACACATCATAAATCTGTTTGGGAATAATTTTGTGATTTTTATGAAATAGTTGAGTTTTTATATGAATAGTGAAAAATATTAATTTACGTTATATGCATTATGAGTTAAATTTAATATTTACAACATAATGGATGATATAAGCACCCTTTGTTCCAAAAAACGTCAACACATTAAATTTTATGGTCACAATAATCAAAACTATTCAAAGTCTTGAGAAAAAAAATTAATGTAATCATTAAAATAATGAGACCCCCTCCCCAATATATATAAACCGCCACTCTTTACCTCTTCACTTCCCTCCTCTCAAACCTTGTCACATGTCAAACTTCTACCCAAATATATTAATAATTTTATCTCCAATGACAATTATCCCTTTTTCTCTTCAAAATAATAAATCCCCTACCATGAATATGCTCTTAAAGAAGATAGATTCAATATGTAAATTCCTCTTTACATTTCTTTTATTTTCATTCAATTTCTTTTCATTGTTTTTCGTTCCTCAACTACTTTAATCCAATTGTTATGATAACTCCAATACCTAACATGTTCTATAAATTTTTTTTGATAATACATTAATCTATAATAATTTTCATTTTCCACTCCTTCTATAATTGAAATGAAAACACCATCTGAGATGTGTTAATTTATCACATTCAAGGATAATAGTTTTTTAATCTCTATTACCATATTTAATTCTGGTCATGAAATCATTTTTATGGTTGAAAAAAGAAATAATATTTTTATTTTATCTTATTTAAGGTCATGTAATAAATTTTTTACACATGATATAAATTTATAATGAAAAATGTGTTAGTTGTGAACAAAAAACCTGCAATTAACAAAGATAGTTATCATTACTGTTTTATGTACTGATTTATGTTAGATCAAAATAAAAAAAAATTATTTTTATAACAATGTAATATTCTAGATGTTCTCTTTTAACATATAACTCTAATTCAGGACAACCATTCTCATCTTACATGTTTATCCTTAAATTCATATAAGTTAATTGATCTTGAAAACCAAAGAAACAAAAGCCTCCAAACAATTAAATAGAACCTCTTAACACATCAAAATGGTCATGAATTATTTTTTAAAAGGTTTGGGCTGAAGCATAATTTTATAATTTAACGTAAAGACCTATTTAGACAGGGTAGAGGGAGACCCCATACATAACCCGAAGTCCCAAGGCCATGTGGCCTGAATACAGGGCTTGAATGCCCATTTTTTGGCCAAAAGGACCCCTCATTGAAAATTATTGCTACAGTACCATGCTGCTATAGTACCAGCGACAATATCACAACTGCTAAAGTGCCTGCTATATTCTCTCCCCTACTATAGTGTCACCACTACTACAGTAACCCAAAAATTCACCCCTGCCTGGATTTGATAACGGGTCATTTGGATCCCAAGAAAGAGCTTGTACCACTATGGTACATGCTCGTTGGCACAAAATGGTCATGAATTAATTTAATAAGTTTTAATAAATTAATTACATGTTTAATTAGTTCTGTACATTTTATTAATAAATGTAATTTGGTTATCCCTGACATTATGTTCAATGGTAGAACACCTCCAGAGATAAGGTAATTGTTTCTCCCAATACATTATCATTCCTCTGGGTTGCACTATTTTTATATTTATCCAAACGAAGCTATCTTTTCTTCTTTACATACATCATATTAATAAGTTTTATATGTTCAAAACACATATATCAATATATATAAATTATTATTTTTTGGGGTATTTACATTTTTTTAATTGGTTCTATCCTCAATACTTCCGAATAAGAAAACCCGTTTAATGGAACATATCGAATTAATACCCACTTTCATATATAGATTATGATATGTTTTTAAGACCCCATTATTTTTATAAAAATAATTTTTAATATTAAAACCTTCTTGGTTCACTTATGGTTTTATATAAAAAATTATTCCATTTTGTTTTCCAATTGACCTTTGGTATTTTCCTTTAACCACAATGAAATTTTTTAATTCTAATGTTTCTTAAGTACACTTTTTACATGTTAATATATCATGATGATATCAATTTTCATGATATATTCTTATACTAACCTATGATTTTCCATGCATTTTCTATCACCTTTCCTTCATTGAAATTTTTATGATACTCTCATTTTTTATGCTTTATGACATGATTATGATACTCAATCCTTACTATGGGTAACCCTTATGTTTATGTATGATCAGTTATGTATGGATTTATACGTGAAAATCAGATTCATGAACATGTTATGATGTCTGCACCCATATGGAGCTCCAATGCATTGGGTAATGTTCGGTCTCATGAGGCGTTATGTGCAACCATTTTGTAGATTAGGATTGACTGGTGGTACCATCTGCAACAGTCTTGGTGGCCAACCATGAATTTTTCCTCTCTATCTAAAAAAATCCTTGAATAAATTTATGTAATTATTTATGTTTGTTCCACATGTATTTGACTCCTTGATTATATGATCTCTTGATTATATGAATGATTAATTATAATCCATGCCTTTTTTATTCCATTTTTTCATCCCTTCTAACACATTTGAAAAAGATTTATTATTATGTTTATTCCATTACTGGGATTTTTATCTCATCCCACAGATCATGTTATCCCTAGGATATCTTATGAAAATTTATGAGCATAATGGTTGTTAGGAGCTATTTATGATGATTAAATAAAATAAATGTTTCATTTAGTCCCACGTTTTCAGTTTTATGTACCTAATCCTCCAAGACACTATACTTCAAGATCCATGGATTATAATGTGATGCCTTATATGATAATAATCATGTAATAACATGTGTTAGAGGCTAGGGTCACTATAGTGTATATTTCTATTATGTGGTTCTTTGTTTGTATCTATTTATATAACATGCGTTTTATTTAATCAAAATGTTTTGTAAGAAGTAGGTTTTTCATTGAGGAATAGATCCATTAATTTTCGGTCTAAATCATTACTTTGGACCTAATATAGATTCCAAAAGAGTTACAAAATGTAATGTGGGTTTATGGGGATTTTTTTGGAGCTTGGAATACCTATTTTTAGAAAAATAGGCCATGTCACATGGTTTGCGCATGGCTTGTGCATGGCCAATCAGCCTAACATTGTGAACACCGTTTTTCCCAAGTCATGTCACATGGTTTGCGCTTGGTATGCATATAGATTTACTAACCTTTAGGTTTGTATTTCTTTGTACATTGGCATCTCACAAGGTTTGTGCATGGCCATGTGGACTAACCATATGAACCACCTTTTTGTCAGCCCAAGTCACATTGTGTGTGCATGGTTTGTGCACAATTTTCCTAACCATGTAGTATGTATTATTTTAGACAGTGGATTATAACATGGTTGGTTCATGATTTGCACACTACAATGTGACTTAACCATTCCAACCAACCTTCATCCCAGATTCAGGCAGAACCATCTCACATAGTTTTTTGCATGGTTTGAAAAACCATGCAAACAAATCGTGTATAGGCTAAATACCTGTGTAAAATGTCTAAAATGACCATAATGATCTATTAATCCTACCCTTTCCTCCCTAGTCTGATTTTCTACGAGATAGACCAAGTTCTCCCTCTTATTGGATCATTTGGGTTATCCAATCATGGACATAGGAGATCTTCTTTGTCAGGCTTCTGATCAATCTTTTGTTTGTCATGTGGGATGTGAAATGGTAAGTACTTGAGAACTCTATAGCCATACTTCCTCTCTATCACTCTCAACCAAGATACCTCCAGGTGAGTGTTTTTCACCTTTTCTTAGATCTACTCTGATCTGAGGGAAATCAAGGGATTATACTAAAGGATAAGGCTCATACAACCCTAATGTGGGTGGTCTATAACTCATCCCTAATGTTCTTTGTTTTTGGAATGTTCGTGTAGGGACCACTAGTTTTATTTGGAAACATTTTTTAAATTAGAATGTCATAATTATATTCATTATAATAAAATGATTATTCCCTTTCTAAATATGTTATTATTTGTTCGTGGTTACACAAACAACTCAATCTGCCTCATGTATATATTTATGACATAATTGGGTTTTAGTGTTTCGACACATTTGAGCCACCGTTCGAGGGTTCCTTTACTTGAAATTTCTAAATGTGTGTCTCGTTATATAAAAATTGATTGTTGTTAATGATAGTTGCCTATTGGAAATTACTATGTTTGCTCACCACTTGACCCATTTAAGGTAAGTGCTTACAAGTGTTTATTAAATGAGAAATGTGAAACGTGAAATAAATAGTATTCAAAGTATATAACATGGACTTGTAAAAAGGGATTGAATAAATGTTAAATGTAGTTAGAACCCCTTTCCATGTTGATGGATGGTAGTGGAGTCATCATCACTGATTTATTATGCCTTAATGGTTAAAAAATACTTGATTAAATTGTTCCAATGCTACTTGGCCTATCCACACTAATGGAAGACTAGACATTGAACAATGGCGTCAACTCTACATGAACTATACGCACTAATAGAATGAAATACTTGAACCAAATGAATTATTACATGATTAAAATATCAAATAGGAATGGACTGGCTCGTTCTCTCCTTGGATTCTGAGAGGATAATACCTTGGGTCTTTGGAACCCCATTTTGATTCAAGGATGTGGATTACTTAGGTTGATACCCACCTAGACTCTGGTTCTTATCTAATCTATGTATGCCTGATATACTACCATTGGATGCCTAATTCTTATAAGATAACTCAGATACACCCCTTCGATCCAGTATTGGCTCGTAGGTTCCATTGTTACATCCCATAGGTCCCTTTATTTTCATTGCACCATTTTAGCTTGGCCAATCATCTTGGACATGGTAGGAATGTTATTGAAAAAATTCCACATATTATACTCCTTGGATTACACTCTTACACCTTAGAGAGACTATGATACTACTGGGTTATCTTTCTGTGAGTTTACATTACGTTGGATTCACCCCCTGAACTCCCTAACTTGATATCATTATTTGGTTTCCTTGTTACGTCATGGACCTCAACTACATAAACTATCATGAGGTGATATTAGTGTTGGTAATGGGTCACATGAACGATTGAATTTAAATGTAAATTGATTAATTAATGAACTAATTACATGTTTTAAAACCAGCCAAGGATTGAAGCAGGTTCATCATTAATTAGTTATATTGGACTACTTTCTTTACTGTATATATGCATGCATACACACTGTTATATTCCATTACATGGGTCAGATGTTATAGACATCATTGGTGGTGGCCCACTGAGATATATCTCACACACTCTATGAGTGTTGTTTGGTACCCAGAGTAGATTACATTGATGCATGTATTGTAAAAGGGAGGCCTAAAGTTTCCAATATATGATTGTGTGTTGATAAGATGGATCTATATAGTATACGACTGAGTAGGATCTCAGGATTCTTGGAGTAGACATCATTTTCTTTTACCTTTTGGAACATGTTATTATTTTTATATTGTATTCATGTTTTTTAGTTTTCTAGTGACATGACATTAGATCATCATATCTTTAGTTGATATAGTTATGTTTTTTCTTTCTTATTTGTTGAAATAGTTTTCTTCCTCTATTTATTTATATTACGTCCACTGTTTACTATTCATTTATATCCCTTCCTCTTAGAAACACTATACTAATTAAGGAATAGTCTTCCAATGGACACACTATAGGAGGTTGCTGCTAGTTAGTATCCTCTGGCATTCGTGAAGATGCGCTTGAGGCCATGTGTCACACTGGGATCGGGGCACTAGTAAAGTGGCATTCGGGTCTAGTTTGTTACAATGATTTATTAGAGGTGGTTTCTTTTCATTCTTAACTATTTAGTGAAAATAGATTGTAGAATAGGAATGCTTGGGACATGATCATATGCCATGCCTGGGTGTTGTGAACCCATGTTCAGTGTAAAAGCCAAAATACCCACAATGCATTTGTTCTTCTATTTTTCCTATTACAATTGATATTATTTCACTTTTGGATGAATCATATATTGTGTGGTGTTGTTGATTATTATTCTTTGGGAATTTATTTCAACCATAACCTGAGGTTATGAGGGAATGTAGTACTAATACATGCATCATTTTAGTAACTTATAATTAACATGTCATGCATATTTCAATGCCATATATGATCATTTCAAAACTTATCATTACTTGATATTCATGTGATTGTTAAGTGATGTTGTGATAGTTTCTTGTACTTTTATTACTTTGGATTCTATTGAGTGACTTCCTATCTAAATTCATTTGGTGTATGGGCCCTCAAGGGTTGGAATGAGTAATTTGTCGTTTCAGACCATTATGCTATACAAAAATGGGTGTCATTATTTGTGATTGGTGTATAAGAACTTATTAATCGAAAATTACTATCCATTATAATGTTAATCTGCAAATATAAAATGAATTGTTTTAAAATCCTTATCCCACACTATCATGTTTTTTAAAGGTAAACGAGTGAACCTAAGAATTAACTGCAAAATTACATGAAACTTATAGTTGAGCACTTATCGATACCTTAGTGTCTTTGTGTGATGATTGGGTAATATTCCTTAGGTAGTGAGTTTTCGTACATTTAGATTCCATTAGTGATGGTATCTCCAAGATTGTATAATTTTATAATGCGCATGCTTGGAATTTGTTGACCAATGCCTCCACGACATTCTAATGTCATTTTCTATGATAGTGGTGACGACTATGCTCTAGACATAGTGGGCCCTGATCCACCAGTTTTACCTCGAACAGTTCCACATGAGGCACAACATGTTGTACCTAATCTTGGCACTAATTCCCATGTCTGTGATTGTTTCCTACGTCTAATGTGGTCTATGAATGGTGCTCCACAGGTTGCACCTAATATGGTTAATATGACCCATGAGTTCCAGTAACAACATCCTCTTACTATTCTAGGGTATGGTGGTTCTCTACTTCAAAATCTTGTCTACAAACAATTCTTTCTATCTTTGAGCATTTGTAAATGCCTCCAGAGATAAGAGTTAATATTGCTACATTCATTCTTTGAGATTCAGTCATGTGTTGGTGGGATGTCGTCACCCAGGTCGGACGTCATCAGGGCATATTATGTGATGACTTCTAGACTGCCTTCTTTGATTAGTTCTTTCCTCATTCCCTAGGAAATTAAAGATCCAAAGAGTTCATGCACTTTGAGGACGTTACTATTACAATCATGGAGTATTCATCACGTGTCACTCACTAGAAGTGCTTTCCACCACTTCTAGTGAGTGATGAGCTTTCACGTGATCAACCTATTGTGGATAGGGTCTTGTACACCATTTGAACTTAGGTGAATGTATTTTTCCTACCTACCTTATCAAAAATAGTTGATCAGGACATTATCACTAAGTGTAACTTGAAGGATGGAGCAAGTACCATGTTTGAAGTATCAATGAAGCATTAGGCCATAAGTTCTTCAAGAAAAAGGAAAAAATCCCTTGAAATTTATTATCAAGGTAGTGGTAGCTAGAGTATCCAATTTGATATCTTTGTAGTGTGTCATCTATGTGGAAAGATATGGCATATGAATCCCCAGTGTGATAGAGACACAATAGAGTGTCGAGCATGCGGCCATATGGGTCGCCTTCAGTGCTTTTCTAGGACCTTTCCACCAGATTCATGTGGAGAAGGATAAAATTTAGCTCTAAATTCAAGAGAAAGCTATTTTGCGCCGCGTCAGGTGAGGTGTTGGTGTAGCACTAACAGGTCTAGTTGAGGAGGTGGTGATGACCTTGGGTGTCTGATCTCTGATCACCATCAGCACCAGAAGAGCATTCATGATCATGGTAGTCCATCTGTTGAATAGGGTTGTAGATCAGGTTAGTTGTGTGCCTTACAACTGATACCTGAGGATCAGACTGTGGGACCAGCTATAGTACGAGGTACTATTCAAGTAGTTGTTACTATTTTCTATTCTTTGTTTGATATAGGTTCTTCAAACAATTTTATTTATATTTCTATCTTGGAATTTTTCAAACTAGATATACAATATCACTATGGTGTAATAATCCTCGATACACCAATGGGAATATGGATGGGGGGTACACACCAGTGTAGGGATTTTCCCCTAGAGGTTGGAAGTTACCCTTCCTCGTGAAATCTCTTGGTTCTTGAGATGATAGGCTTCAATGTCATTCTCAGGATGGACCGGTTGGTCCTCTATCACACCTTTATAGACTGTTATCGATGAAGGGTTTTTTTACTTCACCAGAAGAATGAAGTTATCTTTTCAAAGGCTAGTGGGATGTCAAGGAAATGCAAGCAAGGACCAAAGCATCTTGGGAATGGTGGAGTGGCCGTCCATATTGTAATTATTTACATGGGGGATCGTGGTTTTCTTCAATCTCATTTCCTTCTAGAAGTTGATCATTTCAGGGAAGTCTTTACTGATGAATTTTTTTGGATTAAATCCTAAGAAAGAGTTAGAGGTTAAAATTTAGATTGTTCCAAGAGTAGCTCCAGTGTCAATTACTCAGTATAAGAAGAATCCTACTGAGCATCTGGAGCTCAAGAGGAAAATAAAAGACTTAGAGGTGAAAGGATTTATACGGCCTAGTACATCGTATTGGGGTTCACCCATGAATTTCACTAATAATGAGGGCTGAACTCTAAATTTATGTGTGGATTACTTAAGTTTGACCTAGATAAATGTCAAGAACCGGTATCCACTTCTTTGAATAGATGATCTATCTGACCAGATCCGAGGACCAACAGTTTCCTCTAAGATAATCCTATGATTGGGTTATCATCAGGTGCAAGTCAGAACCTTAGGCATACCACGTATAGATTTTCTTAGCAGATATATTATGTATGTGTATCTTCTTATGTTGTTCGGTCTTACGAATGATCCTATCGTTTTCCAGGATTTGATGAATTGTGTTTCTCTTCCCAACATTGACTTTGTTGTCTTGGTCCTTGTGGATGACATCATGGTGTATTTGTGCACTCATAACGAACATGGAAAATAACTTGATCTCACTCTGAGTATAAAGAAAAAGAATCAGTTTTTTTCCAAGATTGGTAAATGCGACTTATGGACAGACAAAGTCCACTTTTTGGGTTATATTATTTCAAAATCAGGTGTATCTATTGACACTAAAAGGATATTATTGAAGTTTCTTAGGAGAAACCCAATAACATATTTGATATCATGACTTTCATTTGACGGGATGTATATTACATACATTTCATAAAAGAATTTCCACATCTTTCTTCACCTCTTACTGGACTTACAAATAATGGTGTTGTGTTCCTATGGTTATAAGCATGTGAGAAATTTTTTAATGATATGAAAGGGAGGCTTGTCTCATGCACTGTACTGATTATTTTAGAACCATGTAAAAGTTTTATCATCTTCTGTGATGCATCAAGCACTGGCCTAAGAGTAGTGCTGATGTGGGAAGAAAAAATTGTTGTTTATAGATCTCGGCAGTTAATGCCTCACGAGAGAAATTACCCGATATATGACCTTGATCTTGTATTTGATCTTCATGCCTTATATTGTTGGAGACATTATCTCTTGGGTGAGAAATTTGTGGTGTATATAGATCACAAGATCCTCAAGTATATATTTTCTCAGGGTGACTTGAAAATCATACTATGATGATGGGTCAAATATTTAAAATTCTTTGATTTTGGCTTTTCTTATACACATGGAAAAGGCAATGTGGTTATAGATGAACTGAGTAGGAAAACTAAAATGAAGCCCATATAGGAATACATTGATGAATGGTATTTAATGGACCTTCTTTCTGAGCATCATATATAGTTTCAAGATAATCACGAGCATTCTTACCTATCATCCTTAACTGTTACCTCTTCCCTCCTTGAGAAGGTAATGATTAGGCAGTTTTCAGATCCTAATAATTTGTTTCTCTGAGAGAGTATATAAGGAGATAACACACCGCAAAATTGTTTTGTGGATAGAGATGATGTCCTACTTCTATGTGGACATATTTGTGTTCTTACATATGTGAGAGAGGAGTTGATGAAAGAGTCCCACGCTTCCCAATGGGCAGTTCATCTTGGAATGTCGAAGAGGAATCGATATACGTGATTCCAGTATAGTTGGCCAGGGATGAAATGTTAGATTTTAGGCTTCATAAATAAGATTCTCACCATTTAGCAGGTGATGGAGGATCCGCAGAGACCTATAGTCTTCTTACAACAACTTCTTAGTCCATGAATTGAAATGTGAAGATGTTGTTATGGACTTTGGAGTTGGATTACCTAGGTTGCTAAGGGGTAGCGATGCTATCAGGGTAGTCATTGACCAACTAAAAAATTCATCCCAATTTATTCTTATTAGGGATAATTTCTCAATTTATAAGCTTCAAAGATTGTATGTCGGTGAGATCATATGACTATACGAGGTTGCACGTACTATCATTTCAGATAGGGATGTTAATTTGAAATCACAGTCCTGACAGTGTTTTCAAAAATTAATAGGGTCTTATATGGTTCCAAGAACAACTTTTAAAATTCAAACCGATGTACAATCGGAATAGAAAATACAGGATTTAGAGGATATGCTCTGAGAATGTTTCCATGACTTCGGTGGGTCTTGGGAGAATTATATCCCTCTCGTAGAGTTTCCCTATAATAACAGTTTTCTAACGATGATTCAGATGGTTCCTTTTGAGGCCTAATATGTTATTCCATGTCGTTTACCCATGTGATGGCTAGAGGCTGGTGAGGAAGACCTACTAGGTCCTCATCTCATTTAGGAGACTTCAGAATAGGTCTATCTGATCAGAAATTATATGACTACTTCTTAGTCTAGATAGAAATCTTATGTTGATTTTCATCGATGAGATATTTTGTTCATGGTTGGGGATCATTTTTTTCTCCAGGTATCACCTAGGATTGGGCATATATGGTTAAGGAAGCATGAAATTCTATTTCCATGTTACTTCAGTCCATTCTAGATTCTAGAGAGAGTCGGGCCGATACATTATCATTTTCTATTACCTCATACGTATCGTGCCATGCACAACGTCTTTCATATCTCACAGATTCACCGATATCTTGTTGAAACATATCATACCTTTGACCCAATGAAAGTTGAGTTTGATTCTGATGTTACCTTTGAGGATTATCTGGTACACATAATTGATTGAATCATGAAGTCTGTCTATGTCAAGTATGTCCCTCTCATATGGGTGATTTGGTAGCACGACCAAGTGTAGGATAAGACTTGGGAGAGGGAAGCTGTTGTACATGCTCAGTGGCCTGATTTGTTATTTGAAAATGTTTCCTTACATGTGGAAGGAGAACATGGGGGTGGGAGAGTTCAATTAAGGGGGGATGACTGTACGAACCTAGGTTTTTACTCATGTTTTGATCCTTTAATTTTTGGTATCGATCGTTACTTTGGACCTACTATAGATGAATATTGAGTTAAAAAAAGGTTCTGAGGGTGTATGGGGCTTGTTTTGAGCTAAGAACACCTCTTTTTAAGAAAACAAGACATGTTGTATGGTTTTCCCATGGTTTGTGCATGGCCATGCAACCTAACCATGCAATCCCCCTTTTTCTCGGTCCATGTTGCATGGTTTTTTAAAAGTTCGGAAATGGTTTTCCTAACCATGTGGTTTGTGTTTCTTTGGATCCTGGCATCACTCATGGATTTTGCATGGCCTTGCGACCTAACCATGAAAACCCCCTTCTTCCCAGGCTAAGACGCATGGTTTGTGCTTGGTTTTCCTAACCATGTCATTTGCATTATTTGGGAGTATGGCATCTCGCATGGTTTTTGCATTGTTTTCACACGTCCATGCGGCCTAACCATACATACCACCCTTCTTCACAGATTTGGGTAGAAACATCATGCATGGTTTGCACATGGTTTGACAAACCGTGCAGACAAACCATTCGTAGGCCAAAAACATGTGTTAAATGACTAAAATTACCTTAATTATCTAATAATCCCCCATTCCTCCATAATACATGTTTATGTGGGATAGACCTAGTTCTCTATCATTTTGGAAAATTTTGAAGATCCAAACATGGAATCCATAGATAATCTTCATCCGGCTTCTGATCGGTCATTTTTTCATCACATTCGATGCGCAATGGTATGTACTTGAGTCCTCTTTAATGATAATTCTTCTCTTTCACTCTTGACCTAGATATCTCCATGTGAGAATTTTCCCCATTTCTTAGATCTATTCTGATCCAAGGAAAATCAAGGACCAACACTAGAGGAGAAGCCATGTAAAACCCTATAGTGGGTGGTCTGTAACTCACACCTAAAGTCCTTTGTTTTTGGAATGTTCATGTGGGGCCCACCAGTTTTGTTGGTAACAGCTTTTTAAATTATCATGTCATTATTATACTCTTTAGAATCCTATGACTATGATATTTATAAATATTTTATTAGTTGTTAGTGGTTACACCCACAACTCAATCTGTCTCATGCCGAAGGTCATGACATATTTGTGTTTTAGTGTTTTGGAACATTTGAGCCACCGTTCTTTTGTGCCTTTACTTGAATAATATAAAGGTGATTATCCTTATTAAAAAGTGGCATATTGTTAATGATAATGGATGAATGGAAAGTTCAATTTATTCTCACAACTTGACCCATTTAATGTATATTCCTTCAAATGATTATTAAATGTCAAATATGAAATGTGAAATTAAAATTATTCTATGTTTATAATTTCTCCTTCTTAAAAGAGATTAGAATTAATGTTACATGACTGTAGAACCCCATTACATGCATATGGAAGGGAGCTAAGTGGACCTTAATGATTGATTATTACTTAATGGATAACTAATACTTTATTTAATGGTTACAACGCAACTTGGGCTATCCACACTAATAGAAGGAATGTCTTGGACCAATAGTTTCAATTATACATGATCTATTCAATGTAATGTAAATAAAGACATGAACCCATGGAATTATTGCATGACTACAATATCAAATAAGAAGGAATGACTCGTGATCAGCTTGGATTCTATGAAAAGAATACCTTGGGTGTTGGGAACCGCATTCTGATTCAAGGATATAGTTTTCATAGGTTGATACCCAGTTAGATTATAGATCTTTTATATTAATTAGATGCCAGGTATAATACCGTTGGGTCCCTTCTTCTTACAGGATACCTCAGATACACTCCTTGGATATAGCATTGACTAGTAGGTTCCATGGTTGAATCACATAGGGCCCTGTGTTTGCTTAACCCCATTCTTCCTTAGTCAATCACCTTGGACTCGGTAGGTGCCTTTTTTGGGAAATGGATTTGATTACGCTCCTTAGATTACACTCTTATCCCTAACCTAGAATCAAATTCTATTGGGATAGCTTTTTTTGAGTTTATGTGACCATGGTTTTTACCGTAGAACACCCTCACTCGATATCATTGTTTGGTTGCCTTGTTACTTCCTAGTATCATCACTTCATATACTATCACGAGGTGATGTCAGTGTTGGATATGCCTCATGTGACCTATTAACAATAAATAGTAATTGAGTAATTAATGAACCGGTTACATTTTCTAACATAAGAAAAGGGTTGAAGTAAGTTCATGGTTATTTTGTTATATTGTACTTCTCACTTTACACTATATATTCATGAATAGAGACTGTTATATTCCATTACAAGGGCATGATGTTATAGAAACCATTGGTGGTGTCTTACTAAGACTTATCTCACACACACTCTGGGAACTATTCCGTACCAAAAGTAGATTACATGGTTACGTGTATTTGAAAAGGGAATCATGAAACATACAATTCATGACTGTGTACTGATAGCATAGAGCTTGATAGTAGAAGACCAAGTAGGATCTCAGGATTATTGGAGAATACCTTGTTTTCTTTTACCTTGAGGAAAATTTTATTCTTATTTTCTTGTATCCATGCTTTCTGGTTATCCAGTGACATTAAATTACATCTTCACTAATTCAGTTTATATAGTTATTGTTATTATTTCTTATATATTGGGTTAGTTTTCGTCCGCTAATTATTTATATTGCTTCGGCTATTTACTATTCATTTATATCCCCTCTGATGTGCTACACTCTACTTATGAAGGAATAGTCTTCCCATGGACACACTTTACACCCTCGTTGCGAGTTGGCAACCTCAAGCATTCGGGGAGATGCACTTGAGGCGATGTGGCCCACCAAGCTCGGGGCACCCGTTATGTGGCATCTGGGTCCAGGTCATCACATGTTTGATTATTATTTTTCATAAGGAATGATTATCGTCTTTATATATAATATGTATTTTCATTTTGACATGTTGTGTGTATTATTTTATTATAGGTTTAATGACTATTTCATTTACATTCAAATTAATTGTTATAAATTGTTTGGGAAGTTTCACCATCCAATAACATGTAGGTTGATGTTTTTTGAATTTTTCAAAATGTCTAGAATAAATACTGTGATGGGTGAAAATGTTTTGCATACTAATTATACCATTATATTTCTTTTGAGATGGGTGTTGGACATTAACTTATTTTTTACCCATCTTGTCATATGTTTGGGTGAATATGTATCCATGTTTGAGTTATTCATAGGTATCAGTGTTATTTCTAATAGGGTATATCCCTAAATTATTATCTCAAACATGAAAATTAGTCTTAAAATAAGTATTATAGGTATGCACCCTTAAATTATATGGAATTTTTTGTTTTAGATGTTATATATATATATAATTATATTCAATGCTGATATTAAACAATAATTTGATCAATTTAAAATATAGTTTGTTGTTTCTTTCTCACACTTATCATAGACATCCTAATGGATATATAGCACTACGCCATGTTTTTCAAGTATCAACATCTATTCTTGTAGCTGAAAACATTAATGAATAACTAGTCATTCATTAGTCAGTCTAGGATAGATCACAAGACCATTTTGGTTTCTATATCATGGCAACTATTTTTTTTGAAAATACTATATGTTTTTTTACTTTTCCTTTTCATTATCTTTATATGGTAATGTAATTTATTTTAGACTAATAATATTTAATTTAATTCATGATATAGTTTATTATGAATTAATGTAGATATGATATTGTTTGACAGCGTATTTACCTTTTCTCTAGTGACATTTTTTGATTCTTCGTTTTTCCATGGGATGATAAAACTATAAATGTGAAATTGTCATTTTATTGTAAATATCTTTATAAAATTGTCTAATATTTTTAGAATTATAACAATTCTAGTAATTATATCATAATTTCAGTTCTTTTCACCAGTACTTGGGGCCAGAGGAACTCTATAGATATTATGTATTTACATACAAATATATTACATTATTTTTTATTAATATTAATCCCATTAAAAAAGTACATTATCAAGGATTGTAATAGTTTAGTATCATTGATGAAATATAAAATATTCATATAAATTGGTAAATAATCTACATTGTTTACAAGAAAAATCATACCATTTAGTACCCCTACATAAATCCATTATTTATAACTTGGGTAATGGAAAAATAATAATGGGTGTGTATATATTTTTATTAAGGGTAAATAATGGAGATACATAATCATAAAATGAGTTTAAGGGTATGAGATCTTGAGCATAACATTTGTAGATTATACCTTGTGTATCAGAGATCATAATATGAAAACATTAAATAAGGATTGATGTTTTATAAGACATGAATAATACAGATATCAAATAAAATAATCCTTGATATCACAACATTTTCAGTAGACTTTGAATGTGTGTCATGAACATAAGAATATGAAATATTATATCCAACCAACCTACCAGGACAATAACAACATGTTCGGATTGGTAATATATCCCATGTACATGGTTCAGACATGTTATAACAACCCATCTACCCACTTTTTTGGGTTTGGTCTATAACCTATATACCCTCTTGTTTTAGGATCTGGATACAACCTGTATACCCTATTGTTTTTAGGCTTCTGCTATAACTAATGTGCCCTCCAATTTTTTTATCTTTTATTGAAACCCGTGAACCCTCATGTTTTCAGGTTTGGGATACATCCCATGTACAATTTTCTTTTCAAGATTAGGATACAACCCAAGTACCCGCTTATTTTTGTGTTTGGGTTACAACCTACACACCATCTAATTTTCAGTTTTGGGATACAACCCATGTACAATCTTGTTTTTGGACAAGGGAAACAACCAGTGTACCCTCTTATTTGAGTGATTTGGCTACAAACCATATACCCACTTACTTTCATGCTTGTGATACAACCCAGGTACCCTTTTATCTCAAATACCACTTATCCTTACCCAATGCATTAGAGAGAGATATAGGTCCCACTCGTCACAAAATGAAATCAAGCATATGTATTCCATAAGATAATAAAACATTCATCATATCATCACTCATAAAAAGTTTTGGGATTCATAAACATCATATTATAACCCATGAATCTAAATGTGTATCTGAAATATTTCCTCAAATCATAACCTGTGGAGAAGATACTTGTTTTGCTAACATTTCTTCATAGAATAAATCATTAGAGGAAATGGGTTTCAAATGATTATATCATGGTATAACCCATGAAATAAAAATGTGTTTTATAAAAAAAAATAGTCAATATAAACATAATACATTCAAAGAAATGATAATAATTATTTCCTTAGATCATATCCCTAGAAAATCACAAAAAACATAAAATGATGTCTTCTTAGATAGAAAATTATTTTGAAAGATCACATAGAGAATTTCTTAAGGAAGATTCCTTTTATTTGAAAATAACATTTTAATATATAAAACATTTTCAAAATCATTTTGTAAATCTCCTTGAAATCATATAATGTAAGAATTCAAAACAATTTAAAATATTTCTTGGGTAAAATATCCATTTTGATTTGAAAAATGATTTTTGAATCATAAAAAAATTTGGAAACCTTTTTCTATAAAAATCAACATAAAACATAAGATGAAATCTTTTCAGACTATTTTTAAAACATTGTAATAATGAAAACATTATTAAAATACTTTTACCTTAAAATGAGCATAAAATATAATTTAAAACATTTTAAAAAAAAATTTGAAAGGCATATTTTGAAATAACACAACATTCCAACTAAAGATTTAAATAAACTCAGATTAACATAAACATGTTTTCTTAATTTTCATAGGTACCAAAGGGTAGAAAAATTATACCAATACATTATCATATAATGAATAATGTAAGAAAAAAATATTTTAAGGTATTCCTATTTTTAATGTTAACTTATTTGATGGATTATGATCTTAACAAAGTATTAAATATTACTATTTAATTATTATCATAATCTAATATATGTTTGGAATAGTGGAAATGAATGACATTGAGTAAATTATAAAAATATATATTAAAAAGAATTTAAAATTAGTTCTTTTTCCAAAAAATTATTAGAAATGAATCCTAATTGAATTTAAATGATGTATTTTTATAAAAACTATTTTATGACCATAATGATATTTTATATTAATAAATTAATTTAATAAAAATTATTGAAATTTATTATTGAAATTTATATATAATATATTCAATCAATTTTTTTTCATTCATACAAAATATTTTGAGAGCCATAAGATAAGAGTAAATCAAAACTTTTACATAAAATAGAAATAATTTTCTAAATGTAGTTTTACAACATTTTAATTGAGAACATTTATACTATCAAAATTTTAACATATTTATAATTTATATTTCATAAAACAAAGTAAAAGTTTTACATACTGATATCAATATTTACTTTGGTTTAATTATCAATATTTTTATAATATGTTTCACTTATGATGAATAGAAATGGGGTCATTGAAATAATATGGAGACTCTTAAGAATAGTTATGTGGCCAGTAGAATAATAATCATTACTATTAAAGAATAATTAAAATTTAGAAATCTCATTAACTAAATTATAGTATATTTATGTCATGGAATAATTAAATAAATGTTTTGATAAATATAAATTTTGTGTCCGTATTTTTGGGGAACATAAATATTTATTTACCATTATATAATTAAAATAATGATTTAAAATAATATTTATATTCATAAAAATGATTAATAAATTAACATAATATTTTATTATGATTATAATATAATTTTAGGAGACCATAATTATTTCTCAAAAGTGTCATAAAATCATGTATAATAATAAAAAAATTATTTTCATACAAAATGATGATTATATTTAAAAATTTAATCTCTCATATTTAAAAAAAATCCTAAAAAAAGGATTTTCTTTTTTAATTATACACATAAAAATGTTTGTGGTGAATTTTTTGTATTTTTCGTAAAAGACATGAATTTTTGTGAATAGTGAAATGTGATACTTTACGGAATTTAAAAAAATATATGAAAAGTAATACAAGATGTATAGCTAATTTATGGACTAAATCTCATATTATTATTTAATATTTATATATATTTTGTAATATTTCTAAAAATATTCATATTATAGAGCTAAAATAATAAAATAATGAGAAAACACCAATCTCCTCCACTATAAATACCTCTAGTCACCCCCTCATCTTCTCACTCCTCTTAAGAATTGATGCATTTAAAATCCGTTCCCAATACACTTCCTAATACACTTTTAAATAAAAAATATGTTCTTGTATCAACAAAATACCAAAAACAATGTCCCTAAAGGGGGTTCTTGAAATGGGGAATTTAATAAGGTAATAACACCTTCTCTTTTATTTTAATTTTATTTCATAATAATTTCATTTCTTAAGTTCTACTAAAATAACTATCTAAAAGTGAAATGATGAATATATAATCTTTCATATACTATAACTTTATTTTTTATATGGAATAATTTTTCATCAATTCTCTTATCCTCATCCTTTTATTTTGGAGATGAAAACGTCATCTATGAGGTGTCGCATTATCACCTTCATGGATGACGTGTTTCTGTTTTTCAATTCCACCATCAAGGATTTTCATAATACCATTTATGTTACTAAAATAAATTATAATATATGTATTATAGCCTATTTAATGTTCTATAAAAAATATATATACATAGTAATAATTAATAAAATAATACTAGATTGTGATAATTGAAAAACCACCAAAACAATCTAAACGACTACCACTAATGTCTTATCTAATGATCAATCAACACACCAAATAACCAAATGAATTATGTAACCATTTAATAATATATAATTACTTTAATAAAATTTAATTTAAATTATATATAAATATTTGTATTCTACTTGATCATTCTTATATATAATCAACTGAACCAATCATGAAAACCATGGAAAAAACCACTCCCAAGTGATGGAATTATATCATATAACACATAAAAAGTCCATAAATAAACATTATAATATCATAAAATATCAAATTAATGTTTAAGATTTTATTAATAAAATTACTAAGGAATATAATATAATTATTAATGATGATATTTACAAGTGTTAATGCTTTTAATCATTTGGTAAGATCTTTCTCATATCACTCTTCTTTCTATGATATTTTTCATATTCACCACAATTTCTTGAATGTGGTACATTTATACTAAAATTTAATGTATCATATAATTAATATCATTATCATCATGGTATTCAATTTTTCATTTTATGGTTAATAATTTTATGGGGCATATGAGTTGATTGATTATAATGTGGTAAGGGATTCACCCTAAACATTTATTGTTCATTCTATTTACACATTGTCTCTACCCTAATAAAAATTTTATTTTTTTATATAATTATCCAAAATTATATGTATATTTTTTAAAATCATGTGTTCTGGTCAGCTCATATTTAATTGATGGGGAAATATATGATTTTTAAGGTTCCCAATTCAATTCATCTTGATAAAAAAACCCTGATTAAAGAGTACATCCAAATTTACTACACATTTTCAACTACACAACATAATTTCTTACAGGGAACCTACATTTTTATAAAATCACTCTTTTTATTTTAAAAAAATATTTTAGATATTTTCTTATTTTATTTAAATAATTAATCCTCATACTCTTTAATGACTCTTTTATATTATCTTCTAAGCAGTACAAAGTGGATCATTTCATAAATTCTATTTTAACATATTTTCACATCTGTTTGATGCCCTTTATTCCTAAAATATAATTTCATAGTACCAATAATTTCTTTTTGAGGATATAAATGTTTATAATATATTTTTTATTATGAATAAATATGAATTTCCAAAATAATTCTTTCCAAAAGAAAAAAAGGGTATTTCTCTCAAGAATATCTCAATGATTTTATTTGATTAGATTAATCATTTTTTTTGATTTAAATATTTTAAAGTGGTTTGGGACACATTTATTTATATATATATACTTTTATTTCAGATATGATGAATTAATAAAACATTTAATGTAAAGGGGGTCCCAATATAGCCCCATGATGCATCAGTAGGTATGATGAGATAAATTAAACTTGGATTTTTCTATCTTAAGTATGGTTTCTGGGCCAAATCCTTGATAGTATGTTTATGTTGTTTGAAATTATGAATTACCTCATAATGATATTAGAAATTGAGAGCCCCTGTGATTATTTATCTATTACAATAATTTGGGTTATGTTTTATTCTCATGTAATTATTTTGATGGAAATTTTTTATTATTTTATTCCTCTCATATAATGCTAAACATTATATTTTAATGTAACGTTATTTTAGTTATTAAACAGTAATTTTTGTTTATTATTATATAATTTGTTTTACTTTTTACCCTTACTGAGCATCTGAGCTTTCCCTTTTATTATGTTTTGTTTTTTTAATGGATGTGAATATCTGTATTATGAATGACTTATAGGGATAATATAATAGTTTATGGGTAATTCCAATGGAGTTTCTAATATTTTTTTATTTTTACGTTATAAGGTAAAACATATGTATGTATATGGTTTTTCAGAATTACTAAACTTATAAATCCTTTGGTATTCAATTATTGTATTCATGCTAAAAAATTAATAGAAGGCGTCGAATTTGTGGTATTGGGATCAGGATATCTACAGTGGGTATCAGAGCAAGTTTGGTTGAAAATTTGGTAAATATATTAGAAAATGTTGATTATGAAACATAAGACTAAGAAATAACTTGTGGATAATTGTAGAATAAATTACTATAATATTGGTAAGATAGATATTATGTGGGTCATCCAAGAAATACATCTGTATATAGATACTATAAGTGTATGTAGTTTTGGTGAAAATCTATTTAAGGGTAACAACTTTGGAAAGAAGCATTCGGTCTGACTCAGCATTACATGGTACATGACAACTGGAATTACAAGAAACATTGTTTAACACTACGGGGGGAAATTCGTAGGATAACTAAAATTTTATTTACAAACTATTTTCAAGGATTTATAAGAAATATTTCCCTACTAAAATCATGTTTAAGATTATGAGATTAGCTGCACGCTAATTTTTTATATTATGTAAATTATTTCCCTAGTTTAGTTATTATACATCATGTTTCATAATTTTGTGATCCCATATACTATATTATTTTTTCTAAATGGAAACTATTTGAGGTAATGGAACTACATCAATGCAAATGATACATAGAGTAAGGATGATGAAGTTATTTATGGTCGTATTCCTATAGTTAAATGGAATGAAGTCCCCCAAACATTCTCTAAATGTGATGATATATTATCATGTGAAAAAGATAAAAATAAATAAATATATAAGAGTAATTATTTTAGGGGGAATCATGATATCAGGAGGACTACTAAGATGAATTTTTATGAAGGAATGAAGAAAAAAAAGTATTTTCCCACATGTGATAATTGTGAAAAGAAATGCCCAAGAAATTGGTTAAAAGGAATAGTTATTGGATAAAAGTGTGAATATAAAGGGAACTGTGTATGTGATTGATAGGGTAACAAAAAGGGTTTTTATGTTCAACAATTCAACTACAAGGAGATGGGCCATTATGAAAAGAAATATCTCAATTTTTAAAGGAATATTAATCAAAAGATGATGTTGAATTAGGTTCGAGCTTATGATAACTCCTAAGAAGAATGTGAATGACTAATATTCTTGTGTTTAGATTTATGGATTATGATATTTTAGAATTTTATAAATAATTACCTTGTCATATGAATCTTGAGATATATAAGTATTATTTATGGATTTGAGAGCTCATGTTGAATTATTCCATTGACTGGGGAAATTGTTTCATAGGAAACATGAACACTTCAAAAATACAAAACCTGTGAAAGATAACCTTAAACATGTTCTTTATATTCAGTTAACAAAATTGATGTTTAGGGGTTATGTATTGGTTACCAATAAGGGGGTTCATGTATTTATGGTTTTGATTATGTTTATTTATAATATTAAAATTTTTGGTTCATGGAATATATTTAAAAGCCTAAGATTATTCTTTTGGAAGAATTCATGTATTCATAATGTTTAATGGTGATCAATTTATTCTTATATTATGTATATAAGAGTTAAATTATGTTGTTCGGGGAATCCAATGCTGTGTTTTTTTCTAATATTTTGTGAAATTTATTTTAAATATTGGGTCATTAATTAAGTATAGACAGAGTTTGGATGAGTCTTAAGGGTCAATACATATGGAATGGATTATTGATATTACTGACTAAGGTTAAATAAGTTTTTATCATAATAGAAAACATTTCTTATCCATTTTTATCTAATTAAACATTAAAAGTCTAAATTAATAAATTTTGGATCCTATGTTTCATAAAACTACTTCCGACATAAATTTGTTCTTAGAATATCCATCTCCATGTTCAAAAAATGTAGGGGAAATAGATTAAATCAGAACCAAATAAGATATTATGACATTGAAATAAATCATTTAATATTTTTTTCTTGAAGTGGATATTTGGATAGTAAATGAAACCATCAACTCTAAGAAATGTATTTTTGAACCAAAACATTATATGTTTACTTTTCATTCTTGTAAATAAATGGTCTTTCAACTTATGATAGATTTTTTTTTGATGGTATATTATCTATCAACCATGTTTTTATCACTCTAAATTAAACATGATAGTAATATTTTTCATCCATATCTTGTTTTTCACTTCATAAAAATGATAAAATATTCATGAAATTAATTTTTTTGTGACATTCTCATACTCTTTCCCTCTTATTAATATGCTGCTTTATTACCCTTCTAATTAATGTGGGATTACAATAAATTAATTTTCATGTAATAACCCCAATTTTTTAGAAGATAAACTTCAAATTATGAGTACACAATTTATTAGAGGTTTGAATAATATAAAACTCTTAGATTTTACATTCTTCCTCTTTTAATATTTAAATTATTTGAAAACATACGAGATTAAAATGATCAAATATTATTATTTAATTATTATATAAATATCATATATACTGGGAATAGAGGTAATAAAACATATTAGTTAAATTAATAAAATATATTTTATACATGTTTTTATAATTAATTCACTAGTTTCCGATTAATTAAAAATTAAAACCAATTGAATATAAAGGACATGTTTTCATAAATACATTTTTTATGACCAAATTGATATTTTATATTAAAAAATTAAATTATTCACTTTTATTGAAAGATATTAATGAATTTTATAGAAAATATATTCAATGATTTTTTTTTGAATTCAACCAAAATGAATTTAGAGGCATAAGATAAGAATACATCTGAATTCACACATAAAAAGGAGATATTTTTCTAAATATAGGATTACTACATTTTAAAGGAGAACATGTTTTAAATATAAATATTGAAAATTTTAAAAATTTTATTTGATAAAATAATCATTATTTTAAAATGTTTACTATTAAAATTTACTTTGGTTAGGGTTATTGATAATTTTCTGATATGTTTCATTTTTGATGAAAAGAAATTTACCCATTAGAATATCAATGTGATTATTAAGAATATTAATGTGACCATTAGAAAAATAAAATCACCTATTAATGTATAAATAATATTTATGAATCACTAAAACAAAAATATTGGAAATTTATATCACTAAATAAGAAATTAATGTTTTAGAAAAGATAAATTGGGTGTTTTAATTTTATGAAACATAAATATTAATTTACTATTTTATAAATTAGAAAATAATTTTAAAAATATAAATTTCTAATAAAATATATTTCTAAATTAATTTTTTTTTATTATAAAATAATTTTTATATAACTTGAATAATTTTTCAAAGGGTCATAAAATCGGTTATATTATTTAAATCGTAATTTTCTATGTAATTAATTATTACATTTAATAATAAAATATTTCAAATTAAGAAGTTTATTTTTAAAAAATGTACTTCATTTTTGGATTCTACAAATTGAAAATTTTAATTATTTTTTATTTTTCTCAAATACTTGAATTTTTTGAATAGATAAATATAGTAAATTATGGTATTTAAACAAATACCTGATTTATTGAGTCATAAATGATGTGTGCAGATTTAAGACCTTAATATCAAACTATATTTAAATATTTTAATATTATATTGTAATTTATAATAAATATTCATAGTATTGAGCCATAATAATATAATAATGAATAAAATATTAAAAAACTCATCCCTTCTCTTCTAAAATACTACCCCTCATTCCCTATTCTCCTCACACCTCTTAAGACCCGATGCTTTTTTAATTCCAACCCAATCCTCTTCCAAATGTAATGTATTTTCTAGTATCAGAAAAATACAAAAACCAAAGACCCTTAAGAAGGTTCTCAAGTCCATGATGTTCAAGAGTCAAAAAACTCATCTCTTTTATTTTAATATTTTTTAGTTCATTTCTTTTCTTGTTTTCCCTCACCCCAACAATCCTAAAGTAAAAAAGAAATCATCATTATATTTTATAAACTATAATTTTATTGTTTTCTTGAAATAATCCATTATAATATCTCTTATCCTCTTACTTTTATTTTAAATTTGATAACATCATTTGTGAGGTGCTGATTTACCGAATTCATGGAAGACATGATTTCATTTTTCAAATCCTCTATCAAAAAAGTGAAAAAGACCATTTTTTAAAAATAGATTATAATATTTTTATTAAATAATATTTAATTTTTGTTAACTAGTATATATAAGTAATATTAATTAATGAAACTCAACTTGTTCATGATGATCGAAAAACTACCAAAATAATTTAAATAATTATCACTAACATATTATCTAATTTTTCATTGTCACCCAATGCAAAATACTTATAGAAACATTTATTAAAATTTATGTTGATTAAAACCCTATAAAATTCAATTATACATAACTATTACCATTTCATTTTATCATTCATTCATGTAGTCACGTGAACCACTCATGAAAACCAAGGAAAAGAACACTCTAGAATGATAAAATTAGATATTTTAACTCACCAAAAGGCCATAAATTAATATAATAATTTCATAATAAATAAATAATATGGAGATTTATTCCATATAAAAATTATTAAAAAAATATAACTTTAGTGTCAAGCATGTTATGTACATGTTTAAAACTCTTTTGAACCTAAGGTAAGGATTTACTAATCTCACTGTTATTTATCTGAGATTTTCTTTATTTTCCTCTATTTCATACATGTGCACTATATATAATACAATTTTATGTATCATATATTGAATCTATTTATCAAAATTTTATTTAATGTTTCATTTTATGATTATTAATCTTATGGGTCATACGATTAAATTGATTATAATGTGCTAAGGGATTCTCTATGAACATCCATTTCTCATTCAGGTTACGCTTTCTCTATCTTTTCCCCAATGTAATTATTATTTAGTTTTATATGAATCAAATAAAAAAATTTATATGTTCCAAATTATTGTATCAACATCTGTTAATCTTTTTACGGGTAAATAGAAGGTTAATAATGAACTATTTTCAATTCCATTCGATAAGCAATCCCAATTAAAGAGTTATTCCCAACTTCTTATCCATGTTTATGTAGACTTAATAATATGTTATAAGGCACCAATATTTTTATGAAATAAATATTTTAATCATGAAAAATATTTTTTTTCTTCTTTTATGGAAAAAACAAGTTTGTGTCTCTGTTAAAGAATCTTATATTTTCTCTTAAAACACACAATATTGGCACATTTCATAAATGAACTTTTTACATGTTTTCACATCAGTTAGAAGTCATTTATGCCTAAAATATAATTTCATTACCACTCCATTTTCATTTCAATGATATACATGATTATAATATGTGTTTATAAAAGATAAGAATGTTTTTTCAAAATAAATCTTCCTTCCAAAAGGTAAAAAAAATATTTCTCTCAAGAATTTATCAATTATTTTAGTAGATTGCATTAAAATATGATTATGATTTATATATTTAAATGTGTTGTGGGACACATTCATTTTAATATATTTTTTAATTTAAAATATGTGGAATTCATTGGTCATATTATATGACAGGTAGGGCCCTTTAGAGACCCTCAATTCATCATTAGGTATCATGAGACAAACTAGAATGGTGTTTTTCCCATTATGAATGTTATCAAGGTTGAAGACTTGATGGTATGTTTACGATTCATGAATTATTATTTCCCTCATTTTTATTTTACTAATTGAAATCCCATGTTATAATTTGACTATAAGAATATATATGTTTATCATTAATTATCATGTGATTGTTTTATTGAATTATATAATCATCTTTTATTCCTGACATATTATGCTCAAGATTATAATATAATGAGATGTTTTTTAGTTATTCACCATGCCTTATTTTTTATGTTTATAGCTTATGAAATATTTTGAACCCTTACTGAGCATTTAATATCAACCCTTTATTATGTTTTATTTTCCCCATTGTTGAAAATATGTGTATTATGAATATATTGTAGGGATATACTAGGAGTTTATGCATAATTCCAACGGAGTCCCTATAATGTTTTTTTCTTTCATGTTTTATTGTAAAACATATGTTTGTATCTTGTTTTCAAAAATATTAACTAATTGGTCCTATGGGATTAAAGTCACTAATCTGCGAAAATATATAAATATAAGGCACCGTATAGGAATTAATTATAGTTATATCATGAAATTTCAATAATGCTTACTTTTTCATAATCTTTCAATATAATTGGTGAGATTGTAACATAAAACTCTTACCACATTGGAAACTACGAATCCAAATACCCATGAGAAAATAAAATTTCAGTAAGATTAAAATATCAATAAAATTATAATATTCATTAAATAATATGTAAAAGTGGTAGTATATACACCTCTTGATATAGTTTAATTGTATAACATGTGTCTCATGGAATGAAAATTGATAAAAACATTCCTTTACCAATTCATGAATATTTTGAACTATAAAACCCCGGAATGAGATATCCAATAAAATTATATTTAAATCCACATAATTATAAGTATAATAAACATAAAATAAATTCATGTTAATTATACACACCACAAATATTTAATTGGTTGTGATAACAGATTGTGTCTCATAGAAAATAAAATTGAGAAAGAAATACCTTAATAGTTGAGTATCTTTTAAATTATGAGATCTAGGAATGAATAAAATCAATTGAAACATTAAATATAAAAATTAAATTAAATTCAGGATATAACATGTGATAGGGTAGTATATACAACATAAAAAATAAATGACTAGTGAATATGGAATATGTTTTGTAGAAATAAAAGTTATAATAGAAAACCCCTTACAACGTGAGAAAATTTGAAATCAAGACCATGATGAGTACATAAAATATTTTCTAACGATTAGTATTAAAAAATAAAGAAAATAAATTATATAATATTTCATCGGGAAGTATACACACTACCAAATATAAATTTTTTATGAATATGGTATATATCTCATGGATATAAAAAGGTGAGACAAATTCTCATACCTTAAGTATTTCCTTTCTTAATAAAAGTAATAACATCCAATATAATAAATAAAAGTTAGTTATAAATATTCTTTGTAACCATATTTATATATATCATAAAATATATTTTTTATTTTTTATATTATAATACCATTTTATTGACAATTTAATGTTAAAGTTACATTTCAGTTAATAAAAGCTATGTTTTCATATGTGTTTTGACTAGATATTCTTGATCCTTTTACATATATCATAATTTATTTTTTAATGATTTCAAAACGTCATAAAAATATCATATTTTTAATTATATAATTATTTAAAATAATATTTAAAATATTGAATAATGAAATTAGATACACTTTTCATTGAGATGGTGGGTTGAAAGTACACATGAATATTGTTTCCATTTTCTTGTAACATTTTACAAAAATGAAAATTAAATGATATATATCATTAAATTAACTTCACATTAGATTTATTATTTCACATATATCACATATTTTTATTGAAAAAATATTTAAAACATTCTATGTAAAACGATAATGAATTATATATTTTTGAGGAGGTGGTAGTTTACAAGTCAACAAACAATGTTATTATATTCCCAAAAATTTAAATCAAGAAGGCGTGTGTTATATAATAATTATAGACGAATAAATAAATCATAAATATCATATATATCATAGAAAAATATTAATTCCATTATTATTACTTACCTTGAGAGGTGGTAATGGAAGAACGAACAACATCCATTTGTGAATGGGTAGTCACTAGTACAAAAGAATGACGATAGTGTATCCCATTTCATAAAAGTGTGTTTTAGGGATGTATTATACTTAAAATAAAATATATAGGTATATTTAATATAATTAGGTAAATATATAATAATGTAATATTTATTATTGAAGGTGGGGAGAAATAAATAAAACAAATATAATTATTCAATAACGCCACATCTTCTTTTGGTATCTCTTTTTCGTTTTCAATAAAGGGATTATTTGGTAATTAGTAATACCAAATAAAGTATTCTAGGTATAAGGTAGGATATTTGGGAGTTATTTTGGATGATTTTTTAATATTCTGAGGTCATTTTTTGTCTGACTAATTATGGATGTCAGCTTAGTTTTAAAGTGGTGGAGGAGTTCCACTCTTGTAAATACAAAAAGGTAAACACTCTAGATAGGTCTAACATAAATAATTCTCCTCTAATAATGGTATATATTTTACAAATGATTAAAAATGGTTAAAATATGGTAATTAAATTGAATTATGACATATATATAAGTTATTTCGCCACTTAAAATTAAATGTTTATTACTAAATAATGTTGTTTTTTCTAAATAATTGTAATTAATTATAATATATTTCACTAATATATGTTTTAAGAAATAAATTTTTCCATACTAGAAAATATAAATTATAATTATTACAATTATGGATTAAATTTTTTTCTCTTTCTAATCACATAAGTGTTATAATTTCTTTTAAAATTAATCATGAAGATGGGATGCAACTGGGGGTTTTTAAATTAAAAATGTTCAAAACATTTAAATTTTTTTATATTTTATTTCAATCGTGAAATGTTTCCAAATAAAAAATTTGCAATTATTTTTCAATTGTTTTAATAATTATACATTAAAACTAATTCATAATATAATTTAATTATGTAAATAAGGTAATTAAATATGTAATATTCAAATAAAATCCAGTGTTTTCACTATTCATAAAAAATGAAGCATCTCTTGAAAGTACAAAAAATATACCCTAAGAAAATTTTGATTTGACTCTTTCAAAAATAATGTTTATATTTTCAAATATATGTTATAAAAGTAAAATAAATTATTTTCAAAACAATACTTCTATTAAATGGCGACAACACTTCCTCTTTGTAAAATAGATCTTTTATGCATAAAATTGGATTTATTCATATCTATTGTCTAAAAAACACAAAAGATAAATACTAAATATATTATTTATATATACTATATTCCATAAATGTAATTTTTCATTACTATGATTTTTAATTTATTGGGATAAAACGTGTTTGGGAAAAGAAATATAATTTTTCTGAAAAGAAATTTTATTATTTTCAAATAGTTCTTACATTAATTTCTAACTAATTTTTTACCAAAAATTACATTTTTTAAAAACATTTAAATCACATTCTAAAAATTTTATTTTATATTATTCATATAATACACTATAATTTCTAGTTTAATACTAATAATATTAATATTATATTGATGTTTGGTAAAAATGGTCTTGCATGTGATGAAAGATATCAAAGGAACAATGTATTATGTGTAATACAAGAACAATTTTGAATTGAATGTACGACTAGATAATATAAGTGTTTTATATAGTGGGATATTTACATGGTGTATCATGAAATTAAATCCATAAAATAATTTTATTTTATTTTAAATGATTTATTTCTTAAGGTTGTTACATTTTACCCCTATTAAATAGAATTTATCACTCAAAATTATTATGGGTTATTGACATTTTAATACATGAAATTCCCATTCATAGAAACCCAAATCACAAAAATGAATAATAACATGTCCTTTAAAAATAAAATTTGGTTACATAATTGTTACTTAAATTAACACATAAAACATTTATGGAAATTGAAAACACTAAAATAGAATAGAAATATTAAGATAAAGTTATAATGAAGATTTACAGTAATCATGGTTAGGAGAATATTAATAATCACAAAAAATTAAACCATGGAGTCTTGAAAAAATTCATTGATATCACAAAAAATGATGATAGTTGAAAACATTATATTTCAAGATGAATTTTCATAATGATGTAGTGTTTTCAAATGTATATATACTTTCTTTTTTTCATTACATTTAATATAAACAATATAACCCCTTGTTTAGGTCTTGATAAATGTCCAATTCATCTCTTACTCCAAATATAAAGGTTAATTTTTCATAATCAATGGACTAACTGGTTATACAATCCACTAATAGAATGATAAATCATTTATTATGTATTTTTATAATATCCCAAAAAAATTATAGCATGCTATCCAATATTAATAAATATTCATATTATGAGATAATACCATAATCATTAAAACCTCATCCAATGATTAACTAGAACCATTCAATAAATGGTTCTACTTTTAACCATTACAAAATAAAAAAATCTATAACATTAGTAAGAAGGTCAGTAAATTTATCAACATGATCTTAACAAAGGTCACCATATATCATAAAGTAGATCTTGGATGTCACCTACATAACATGTGAATACCTTTATGATTGATTCCCTCAGAACATGGTAAAAACTTTAATTACCATAAATCCTTATAGAAAACATACATACATTCTTATTCTAAAACATATTTGATGTGTTACTTAAATAAAAAAAGGTAAATCATTATCCAATATAACATAGAACAATTTTTCAAAAAATAAATAAGTAGTTCAATGGTAATTATTACTATAATATTTCCTTAATCAAAATAAATCAACTCTTTGTCAATGATAAATAAAATCTTTTCAACATCAGGAACACATTAAGGGTTACAATCCCTTAATAAAAATATAACATTTTCATTAAATCAATTTTCTTTTTCTTCATCACCATTCAATAATTTTTTAAAATTCATAATGTAAACAAAAAATTATGATTTAGATAATATAATTATTGAATTCCTATAAAGATACACTTCAATCTCCCGACATTGTTATTAAACAATAATGTAGGGAACATTATCTTGTTCCATAATCACCATTTCCAAGAATATGAAATATGAATCATGTATTAAGGTTCCTTAACCTAAATTAAATCCATCTTATTACTTTTAATATAAAAAATACAGTTTGAACATCAGATTCCTTTCGCATGTCATATGTGGTCTCTTTATCTTCAGCGGTATTACCAATACTCAAGCCACATTCTAGATTATCTTCATAAGATTACCACTTAGGATGTCAATTTTCATAATGACAATACAATACACATTTGAAACATTCATTTTTAATCTAGTTCCATCTATTTTACACTATTGAGTAAGACTAGAATGTTTAGTCTGACAAACACTTATCATAGAATACAAGAATATAATCATGAAAAATTACTTATATGATGTCAAAATCATTAATCATTATTCTAATTCTACAAAACCTTAGGATTATAAGTATAGATATCCCTAGATATATCATTATAAATATCCATATAGATATCACTAACATTTTATCAAGTGAGTGTTTAATGGTTGGATAAACTATTCCTTTGATTCCAACTGTACTGACCCATATTTAACATACATGTATATTACATAATATTATCTGAATATTATGAAAATTAAAAAGTGCATCTTCGATTTACATAATAGATTAATTTATTTTCAAACAATAAAAAAAATATTCAAACATGTTGAAAGGTCTTCAATATTTTGAAAAATATTTTCCAATTTAGCACTCTTGCATAAAACCATTATTCATAAGTTGGGGAAATAAAAGATAAGAATGGTTGAGCATAGAAGCTCTATAAGGGTATATACATAAGATATATAATCATAAGAGGATAATAATGGTATTAAGACATGATAATAACATTTTATGATCATACTCATCCTATCAAAATAATAATATTAGGACATTGAATAAATAAATTCAGTTCATAAGATATGAAAATTAGGGAAATGAAATTTAAAAAACCATGAGGGAATAACATATTAATATGGAATTGAGGTTATAGAATAGACATATTCATAGGAGAAAATATTTTAAGTATACCATCCAAGACCTTCACAAAATTTCTCTATATTTATAATCACCCATTTACATGCTTCATTCTTATGATAAAAACCCATGTTACCATTTGTTTTCAGGTGGGGGATATAACTAATATACTCTGTTGTTTTGGGATTGGATAATAACTCATATACCCTCTTATTTTTGGGATTGGGATACAACCAATATTCCCTCTTATTTTAGGGCTTATGATTCAAACCATGAACCCTATTTCTTTTGGTTTTGGGAAACAACATGTGTACCCAATGGTTTTCAGTCTTAGGCTATAACCTGTGTACCCTCTTGTTTTCATTCTCAGGAAACAACTAATGTACCGTATTTTTTTCTATCTTGGGATATAACCCATGAACCCTATTAGTTTTTTTTCTAGGGATATGACTCGTATACCATATTTTTCCGAGCATAATCTATAAACGGTGTAATCATTTTTATAATATTTCATTTCTCCATTCCTAATTCATTATAGGTATATATAGGTTTCACCCATCACATAATGGAATCATACATGCATGTCCAAATAGTTAATAAAACATTGATCATATCATGAGGAATAAAATAGTTCAGTTTCATAAATATCATATAATAACTCCGAAAATTATATGGGTATCATAAACATTTCATCATATCATAAACTATGGAAAAGTGATTGGTTTCATATTCATTTCATCATAGAGTAACCTGTGAGAGGAAGTGGTTTTCAAAATCATTTTATCATGGAATAACCTATGGGAGGGAAATGAGTTTTATAAATATGTTCCCATCATAATAATAATCCATTAAAATAAATGTTAAATATGGTATCATTGGATAATATCCCCAGTAAATCAAAAACTATATAAAAGGATGTCATCTTAGAGAAAGAATGATTTTGAAATATCACTTTGGGGATTTCATAATAAATATAACCATTCCTTGAAAATCAATTTTTAAGACAATATACATGTTTAAAACACATTACCTTAAAAAAACATTGAAAACATCTGATGTATTAATTAAAAAACATTTTAATCATTTCTTCAGGTAAATATCATTTATTCTTTGAAAAATACATTTTAAATCATAAAATGTTATAAAATATTTTTCGTTAAAAATAACTGTGAAAAATTATAAAGAAAGATCTGATAAACATTTTAATTAACTTTTAAGACACATAACATTTTTAAAAGAAATTAATTATAAATTGAAAATATAAGGTAATTTAAATAATTTTTATAATATTTTCTAAAATTTTTTATTTAAAGATCAAAAATTTCTGACCGAGGAAAGAAAAAAAGTCAGATTGTCATAAATTTTTTTTTTTTAATTTTCATAACTACAAATTTCATAAAAAATGGTACCATGACATTAAGATATCATTTATAACCGTATTATAATATGATTCATGAGAAATAATAAGAGTTAGATAATGATATTTCAAGAAAAGAGACCTGATCAAAATCATTCCACAAAAACTGGGAGTTTGAAACATAAAACATTTACTACATTGGTAAACATTAATCATAATACCCATTAGAGAAGAACATTACATTAAGCTTAATATATCATAAAAATTATGATATTATTGATAATAAATGGAAATTTGGATGTTTATATACATCATAAAAGGAATATAGGTGCATAGTATAACAATTGTCTCGAAGAATGACAATTATGAAAAAATTCCCTTACTAATTTGAAATTATTTCATCTATAACCCTAATAAAAGAGAGAACATATAATTTATATGTAAATATAAATAATTATAATTAAGTTAATAAAAAAATACATCCATGGTTATTATACACACGATATATAGGAAATTATTGGTGGTCATGGCTTATGTCTCATGGAAAATGAATATGAGACACAAATCCTTAACTGCTTGACTGTAATTTAGATCATGATATCTAAAAAAATAACAAAAAATTAAACAATTAATATCCTTAATTAAACTAAATTCATGATATAACATGTAATAGGTTGGTATATACATCACATAAATTAAGTAGGTGGTGAATATGGAATCAGTCCAGCAGAAATAAAAGTGAGAATATAAATCCCCTTACTTTTTTAATAACATTTGAATCGATTTCCCAATGAAATTATAACATCAATTTAAACTTTAAATATTATTAAATATATTAAATTCATGATATAAAATTTCATTGGGATTTATATATCCCACACAAAATAAATTAGTGATGAATATGCCATGTATCTCATGGATATAAAATGGTGTGAAAAAAATCCCTTACCTTAAGTTTTGAAAACCATTATAAATGCTAAAACCTAATGAATAATAAATATAAGTTTGTAATAAATATACCGTAGAACTATATTATTATTTATCATAGAATATATGATTTAATTATGACTTTATATTACCTTTTTATTTATAATTTCTTGTTAATGAAACATTTCAGTTAATATTTGATTTGTTTTTTGTATATGTTTTGACTATTTTTCTTGATACTCTTACATAAATCATGATTTAATTATTTTATACAATGAAATTAATGATATAGGTATAATATATATTAATTATATAATTATTTATAATAATCTATAAAATATATAAATATTAAATTATAAATAATTTTCGTGGAGAGAGTGGTTTATACGTACGCATGAACGCTTTTTCCATTTTATTGTCATATTTTTAAATAAAGAAACATAATATATATATATATATATAATGTTTAAATATTAATTATTTTGTCATATATATTAAATACTTTTATTAAACCCATACATAATATATTCTATTTAAAGTGTGATTGAATCACATCGTTAGAGGAGGAAGTAGTCCAGACGTCCAAAAACAAAGTTACTCTATTAACAAAGAATAGAAATAATTAAGGTATCTATTATATAATAATTAAAGAAGAATAAATTCAACATAAATATAATATATATCATGTATAAATAGTAATATAATTATTATCATCAACCATGAGTGGTGGTAACAAAAAAAACATAACATTTGTTCATGTGGCGGTAGTCCATGGTACACACAAACGACGATTGTGTATTTCACTAAAAGGAAGTGTCTCTGAGTTTAGGTCATAAACATAACATAACAACATATATGTTAATATAGGATAGAAATTTTATTATAAAAAATTTAATAAGGAGAAATCTGTGGGTGTGGAATTAAATAAACCAACATTATTGTTAAAGGATGTTTCCTGTTCTTTGGGTAACTTATTTTGTTTGGAACAGAAGGGATTCTTTGGTTGGAATTAAAAAAAATTATAAAATTATTGGATTGGGTGATGTAATTTGGGAGAACATTTTTTTAATTTTTGTGTATTATAAGGGCTTGAGAGTTGTGAATAACTGTGGGGGGTGAGTGCAATTTTATATTGGAGGAGGAGTGGGCATTCTTGTAAATAAAAAAAGATACATTATTGAGAGATTTACCTTACATAGTGTTCCACAAATAATGGTACATATTAGATTAAATTTATAAAAGTGCATAATTATTGGGATTAAATTAATTTTTTTCATGATTCAATTTCATATTCCCCTTAAATTTTATCTCTAACAACTAAGTAAACTCATGTTCTCTCAATCACTGTAATTAATTATATTTACATACCGTATTATTTTGGTCAAAAACTAATTTTACCAGAATATAAAATATAAGTTATTCATATAAAAAATATTAAATACACTTTTCCAATTTTGATTCATATAATTTGAATAATTCAATTTCAATTCTATACCACATATGAAATGTAACAATGGGGTTTAAATGTTAAAAGTATAAAAGAACTATGAAATTTATATTCATTTTCATTGTGAAATTGATTCTAATGACCATAATTAGATTTAATTTTATATAATTTTACTAATTATACTTTAAGAAAACTAAAATGTAATTTAACTATATAAATAATGTATAAAAATTGTAGTTTTCCATTAAAATTGTGTATTTTCACTATTCATCAAAAATGAATCATTTCAAAAATGTAGCCAGAATTTACCCAAAGTAATTTTTGGTGAGAATCATCAAAAATGATTATTATTTTGTAAAATATAATTTACTAAATTTTCAGAAATTATTTTTTTAATAATAATTTCATTAAAAGGAGATAAAAAATTTTCTTAGAAAAATATATCTTTTTTATAAGTAAAATTGGATTTATTAGTATATCTATTCAAGAAAAGATTAAGAATAATGTTAAATATTTGAATTAATAAAAAATATATATTTTCCATTAAAATAATTTGTGAATGGGATTTTTAAAATTTAGTGAGATAAAGCACATTTTTTTCATTGAAGTTTTTTATTTTCAAAAAGAAATTTATTTATTTTCAAATTGTTCTTAGATTCTTTTATAAATAATTTACAACCAAAGTCTTAATTTTATAAAAACTTTGTAAACAATAGTTTCATAATTTAGTTAATATTATTCATATCATCCATTCTAATGGATATTTTATTACATTTAATATTAATAGTATATTTTAGTTTGGTAAATCTCAGTCTTGTATTTAACAAAAGTTGTCAAATGAACATGGTATTGTGTGTAAAATATATCAAATATTGTATTACATGTACCACAAGGTAATATATATTTTCTATATAAATAAATATTAACATGTTTTATCTTGTAATTAAATATATTAAATAATGTGAATTTATGTAAATAATAATAATTCTTAAAACATGGGGTGTTACAAACTCCCTTGGGGTTAGTGATTGTCTTGACTCGAGTATTGCTTGGGTATCTTGGTTGGGATAGTAACAAGTAGTATAATAGAGTTTTTTATTTTATTCGGGATTTTATGTTTTGATATTTAGATAGGATATGAGATTTCATGACTTAGGGAATACATTACATGCATTTCTGACTATCATGGCTAAAGTGGAAACAAACGTTTATATAGATGTCAATTGGTTTTGTCAAGGAATTATGTATATGATGAAGTTATTGATTGGGGTACACTGTGGTTTCACTAATGAATATCATGGGATATATATATATGTATCAATTAAAATATACAATTTTTAGGACCTCGTTTCTCTAAAGGTACCTCTTTTGGTTTGATAATAAAGGAATATATATATTGACCCTTTGAGTCTCACATTCAATAGGCGACAGGTTCATTTCCAGCTCCTAAGGTATAAAATTCTAAAAAATGGTTAGGATTAATCTTTTTAATAATATTATTGGATGATAAGATAATTTAGTATAAATAGACTCCATTACATAATAAAAAATGTGAAATAACTCTTCCACATAATTCATGGATAAATGAAACAGAAACAAATAAAGGTGTATAAATAAACACCCAAAAAAATTTATGTTGGTGACAAAACAATAGATCCAAATAACAACCTAGGAATTTCTAGCATGATCAATGATGTGATCATGAAAACATAAAATATATTTGTATATATGGAGGGTGAGAAAAATATTATAATCAATAAGATTATACCAAAAGTCTCTCGTAAACATGAGAAAAAGAGCATACCAGTACACTTATGGGAAAATAGAAGAACCAAAACTTCCTAAGCATATCGAATAGACAATACCAACCTCTCCATGGGACACTCAATAAATAACACATCCAAGGATTATAGTATAATAAAATAATTTCAATAAAGGGTACCATGAACTACTTTCCCATTGATTTTCCACACTGAAATAACATTATCGTATGTCTTAGAAATCTCATCTCTTATGTATCACATCATGCCACACATATCACAGGAAATTTCCCATCACAACACATTAGACCCAAAGACACCAAGACCATCAAAAAACATCTCACTTAAAGACATATGTTACATCACTTCAATCCCAAATACACATGGGACATTAAATTACATCTCATCCACAAATATAACCAAAGTAGTACGGTATCATGAACATGAAGAACATAAATCTCATTCACTCCTCCTACCATATATACCCCCTATATAATTCATCTCATCGCACCATATCTCACCAAGAGAAACATGGTCCTTTATATCACTTCACATATCTATGGTTCACTTTTTACATGTATACATAACTGCCTATACATTTCAATGTCTCTTTGAAGATAGAATGTGAATGAACATGTATCCATATAACCATACCCATCACCAATTTATTTGAAAAAATCGTCATATATATATATATGGGTGTCATCACATGGTGTTCAATGGGCATGGGGTTCACATATAAAATCACAGGGAATATTATAACACTCTGAGCTTTTGTAATTGAATTCTTTGTTTGATAGTGTATGTGACACATAACATCATCTATAAACAAAACCCAATATAATATGAATATTATTAATTAAACATTAATGTTATAACCTAGAAATTAAAATTAAAATTATTAATAAGAATACCACATTTTGAAAATTAATTATAATGTATAAATAAAATATTTCTATAAATGAATACTTAATTTTTTGTAAAGTCTTTATAGACATTGAAAATACATTTTCCTAGACAAATAGTTTTTATTTCTATTTACGAAAAAATTATAAAATTATATAGTTACTATTTTATAATATTTATTTGAAAATATGAATTAATTTTGTGATTAATCATATAAAAATTATTATATGAATAATTCTTTGGTTTTTTATAAATTTTTTTTTAATTTTTAATGAATAGTAAAAAAATTCTGGTTTTACTGGAAACTAGACTTTTTCATAAATAATTTACAAAGTAATTTTTTTTAAATTAGTTTAAAAAAATTTGGTCAATTATTTTATTATTAATACAGTTAAACTTATTAGAATGAATTTTATGTTGATGTTTTATATAAAAAAGATTTATAATTATGAAAACACATTCTTTTGAAACCAATTTTTTACATTGTGTTTGTAGATTTAATTTTCAATTAAATTATTCCAACTCTTTGAATTTAATTTTTAAATTTTAATTTAATATTTATAATTAAATTAATTAATTTTATATAATTATTTCAACTTAATTTTTCTCTAATTAATTATGAAAACGATAAAAATTAATTATTGTGGTTAAGGTTCAAACTGGTTTTCTAGGGTTAAACTAAAAATATTAGAGTCCAAATGATCTACAGATGTCAAAATTATATTTAATGTCCTTATTTTTAATTTTCATCTTCCAGTGTTTGATAATGATAGATTTTTTATCCTTTTTTCTGTAAAACATGGGAAAAAATTTTCTTTTCAAAATCTCATCTAGGTCCTCCCCCACACATATAAATGAGAGCTCCTCTCATCTCATATTTACTCATATAAAGCCATTTTAATCCAATACCTGAAATATAGATTAAATTATTATCAACCCATGGTATATATTTTTTTTTACTATATATCCATCCTATATAGAATTTAGGTATAATCCAGAAAGGGATGGCCTAATGAAGATGTATCAATCTAAACTAAGAAGCATTATTTTATTTCATCTTCAAACTCAATAAACTATTAATAAATACATATGATATAATTACATTAGTATATAGAAAATAAAGAAGTTTTATTATTTTAATTTTATAACATAAATCCATCTCCACTTCAACTAAAAGGGAAAAGAATTTATCATTTGAGTGTAGAGGGAACTAACCCCTCAGAGGCTGATGTGATTTTTTTCCATCGTTGGATCTTAGGACTAGTTATGATTATTGATTTAATATCTATATATGATATTGATAAAATATTATAATTTATATAAAATTAATAAATCATATACCCAATTACATTACCTTATAATGATGGATAAAAACTGTGTTCAGGTGTAAAGTGAACTACGACATTACGAAACGATGTGATTCATTTTTGTAAACCGCATCCCATGGATGGTATATGTGAGTTTCTTTAAAAAATAATATTATATTTATTATTTAATTATAATTCTATAAGATAAAAAATAGCACCTACCTTTTTTCTAATTTTATCATTGAAAATTGGAAACATTACACATGAGTATGTGTGGTAAATCATTTCTATGATTCTAACATAATTCATTTTTTATAAAAAAATCTCATAGATATTATTTTAATTATAATTAATGTATAAAATTATAATTATTTGATGATTAATATTATATATAAGATTATATATTAATCTATTTGACAATAGCCAACTTTCTATAGTGATTTTGGATATATGACCCCAACATCGTCAAAATGTCCAACTTGAACCAAAATGATATCCTAATTGAGTATAACATGATAATGAATATAATAACATGAAAAAAATAATTAAAATTGATTATAATAATGTATGTATTTAATAATTTTTATTATTCATCAAAATAATGACCACATGTGACGAAATGGAATTGAGGTAAGGGGTCCCTTTATTCCATCCTTTTCATCTAGTTATGTGCAATATCTCTCAAACACACAATTTGTATCTATTTACTGTTATGAAATTAATATAAATTATGTATATATGTTTCACAAATATTTACCTAGATCATTATCCCTTCATTTTATGTGGTAATTAATTCCTTATGTTCCTTTTTCAAACGCATTCGTTATGAAATATCCTTCATTTATGATATGAGGCATGATTATGAACGAATTATCATTCTATGTTTGATGATTATGTAGTTAATAATGATTGATTTATTATTTGTGTAACAAATAAATAATGAAAAATTTATAATGGTTTTACCTATATAGGCTCCAATAAATTTCAAAACTCTTTAGTCTCATCTGAAAACATTGATGGGATTAAGATGTAAATAAAATCCATTATAGAACTTAGTCCAACATGTGATATTATCTTAGAGGTTAGCCTTGAATAATTATATATGTTACTACCCCTTTTCCTATGACACCATGATCTTATGATTCCATATTATTTATGTCATGGTCCCATGTGATTCACTTGTGGTATTTCTCTTTTATGATATAATGTTATGCATATGATTAGGAAGGTATGCCTCCTTGTTATGTTTATTCCATTACTATGATTATTATCTCACCCATTTCCTTAGTGTATCTTCTTTGGTTATCCTATTTGGATTTTTTATATAAAATGGATTTAGGATCTCAATATGTATAACCAAAAAATATCATGTTTTTGTATTCTTTTGATGTTTTATAATAGAAGTCTTCCAATGATACTCAGCCCTATAATCATTGGGTTGTAATTGTTGGATGTTTATGTTAAAAATTAAGGAATAATATATGTTAAAATGATTATATCATGGTATTTGATATCCAAATATAGTATACTTTTTTGGGATTAATAATAAAATAATTTAGTGGGGGTCCTAAGGATGTATTTATGGATAAGAGTATGTAAATAAAATGTTCCTTGAATTTCAATGAAGTATATAAATAGTGTGTTCCTAGAAATTACATATTTTTCCAGATACTATTAGTAGATGTGGATATATAATAGTTTTAACTATGGATAATAATACTAGAAAGAGAGAATTGATTTAGACTCTATCATCACCTAGTATATGAGAACATGCTTTGTTTAACACATGTTTTGACACCCCTAAGTTATATGTTTAGGAAATTCAAAAACACATTACAAACAATTATGATGGAATTAAAAAACCAATACTAGAAAACCTAATAGTTATTTCAATGTGGATAACATAGATTAAAACCAAAATATTCTGAACTTATGATATATTTATCATTTATCAGTCATTTCACTCAAGATTTTATGTTTTTCTTTTAAATGATTATTATTTAATGTGTTCATATCATGTTTTTTTTCATTTTAGTTAATAGTAGAAAATATAAGAAATATTCCCAAAAACCAACAAGATAATAAAGTTGATTATTTACCCAATTATACTTCAAATATTATAGGATATGTAGTTATGAACTTCATGGAAGTACTGGATCAACTTGATCAAGTAATGATTATTAAAATAATTCTTACGAAATGCTCTATTAATCTCATCATCATGGGAAATGGATTAAATCTATGGAGAATATTTTGTTTCTCCTCCATTTCTGAGAGAAATAGAAAATTATGATAGTATTTTTTCACATTGAGGTGGTAGGTGATCAGTGGGGGAAACTGATCAAGAACATAGTGAATTGTAACACCCCAATATTTCATGGTACATTATCTCTTCAAAGTAATTCAATAACATGCACTATACACAACATCGTGTTCAAGCACGCCATCACTTACCAAACAAGACATTGAAAAGAGGTTATGAATAGTAATTACTGAATTTTTAACTTTATATAATTCTTATAATTTTAGAATTCATATTATGAGTTTCTTAGAAATAATTAATTTTTTTCTGATAAAAGAACTATTTTTTAAATGCAATTTTAACGACTTTTAATGGCGTACCATTTTTAAATCCAATATTTGACACTTTTATATATTAAATTTGACAAAAAAACATCTTCTTTAGAATCAGGACATATAAATTTAATTTTGATAAATTTTTGGTACTTTTCTGATAACTTTCATAATTTGGTGAATAATGGAAAATAATAAATTTTAATTAAAAACATTTTTCATTCGAAATAATTTACAGTATTAAATTATGAATTTTAGTGGTTTTAAAGTATAATTAGATTATATTTTTATCATTTAATACAATTTATGTCATTATAATAAATTTTACCTTGAAATTGGTCATAAACAACTGTCAATCTTTTGTTAGATATTGTTTCTGAAAAACACGCTATTTGTTTAAACAATATGAATTAACATTAAAATAATTAATGGAAATTCTATGTTTTTAATTTTCTAAAATTTACTTCATTTTTCAATTCAGAATATCAAAATTAGCTTAGGGTAAAATTTTGGTATTCTTCGGAAAACTTTCAATTTTTTATGAATAGTGAAAAACACTATGTTATTATTTAAAACTAAATTTTTATTTAAATAATAATTTATATTATTTAAATTCACATTAAGTAAAAATATTTATATAATACCTATATTAGTTCAATTTAATTCATTTGATTCATTTTATAATAAAATTAGATGTATAAAATTTTATCGAACGTTTTACCGTCTTTTACCCACCTCCTAGAGCATTCAAAAATTTGAATAAAACATAATTTTACCACTTTTGTAAATTATATTTCAAAAATCTAAGGAAAAGGTTTGATATCAGAAATTAATTTTTTTTTCAATATGATGAAAATAATTTTTGGTGAATTGTAACTTTTTACTTTATGTTAACACGGTTAAATGTAAATTTTGCAATTAAGGTTAAAATGATATTATTATTACCCTAAAACATGTTATAATTATATTGGATAACTGTAATTCAACAAAAAAATTTTTTTAATAATATATAAACCTATTTTATCCACTTGGATTAGATATGGATATTTATTATTATTTAATTCAAAGAAGAGTTAGAAGTGTTAAATTCAACGTTTAATAACTAATCAATTTTTAATATAGGGTTACACATAAGATAAATTCGACTATAAATATTCATTAGAAAGATAAAAATATTTAAAACATAATGGTATTTTATTTATAATTTTTATACATTATATAATTAAATTTTTTTATGACACAATGATGATGTAATAATTGTTGTATTAATGAATGATTAAAATAATTGATATTATAAGTACCAAATAAATGAAATTTGAAACTTTTTATGAATTAAACTAAATTTTTAGGTTAATATGAAATATTAGAGTTTATTAAATTACTTTATGTTGAAGAAATAATGCTGATATGAATTTAGAAAAAACCGAATAAAAAATACTGTCAAAATTGACATAAAAGAGTTTTTAAAACAGACATTATATTATTAATGGGAATTCTATTACTAAAAATATATGGTTTGGAACAAATGTATATATAATAATATATATGAAATTAATGAACCAATTGGGTTTCGATTGACATTTTATAGTATGTTTATTAACCATATAATATAAAAATACAAAGAGGCATAATAAATGTCAAACTATTTAACTAGGAATTAAGTATAATAATTACGGTTAATATGGTATCTTAAACCTATCTAAAACCTATTGGTTGAGTGTTTCATGACCCATCCCCACCTTATCCTTTAAATAAATTATATTGGAGCCATTAGAAATTCAATATGAATTTATTATAAAATACTATTTTTATGTTTTTCCAAAGGTGCCCCTCACCGCTCTTATAAAAGGGAAATTACCCTTCTCTCAAATTCACACCTCCAAATCCATTTTTCTCGGTCAAAACCTACCCGAACATCCTCCCAACTATCCTACCATCATCATAGAGTCCTTCATTTAGTCAGAAAGCCCACTTATAGAGCTATTTTGATCAAATCAAAAGGAAGAACCCGAAGAAGAGGTAAATATTTCACCACCACTTTCAAGTTCGTTTCTTCTTTCACTTCCTATTTCTTTGTTGTTTCCATTCTAAAATAATAAATCCTGTATCTTCTATATACTGTTATGTTATTATAAATATCGTACAACCATATTCATTATTATATCCATCCTTTGAATGACATGTCACCATACGTGCGTACTTACGACTTATCATCTCCACATCATGGAGTAATTGTAATTTAATACATTATTAATTGGAAGGGTATAATAATGATGTGTAATTGACATAAATAATAAATATGACATGATAAATATTCTGTATATATGATATAAAATCCAATTATATATTATTTTAATATCAAAATAATGATATTATCGCTTCTGCGTACGTACGGATTACCGTCTCCACGACGCGATGAGATTCATTTACACATTCACCATTCATCGACGATTATATAAATATATATTACTAATAAGTATTTAATATATGAAATAATAATTATAAAGGATATTTATTTATTTATTTATTTATGTACTTAAATTCATCTTTTTCTCTTAGATCCGTTCAATACGATATAAAAACGGAAATAGCATTTATGCGTACATACTGACTACCTTCTCCATAAACAGTGTTTTCCATTTCATATATATTTCTATTATACATATTTATATTCTAAATATATATGATATCTAAATAATTTTTTATATTTTAGATTTATTTAAATCATGATCTATGTGATATAATCAAGAGTAACAAGTTAAAACATGTACGATAAGGAAACCGATTATTACTCGAAATGTTAATTTAACATGGAAATTATTATTAAATGGTAGTATAATGTCAAAAATGAATCATGTATTATATCATCAATATTAATATTGTTCTTTTATAATTTAATAATATACTACGGTCTATTTACAAAAGGTTAAACATACCCTTGACTAAAAGATATTGCAAGGTAAGGGTGTTTCATCTCACTCATTTTTCCAGGGAGATTCATGCTATATAGACACTATTTCCTTTCCTTTGGTGCATATACTTCCCATAATTTTATTCTTTGTGTAGTAAAATTTAATTTATGTGTATTAACATCTTCATTGTATGGTAATTCTTTCATTGGGTGTATGTTTCATAAGTTACAAAATTAGTAAGGGTTAATTTCACAATCTCTTTATTATCCGATGTTGTTTTTACGTAAGTATCTACTGGGAAATATTTATTATCCATGTCCATGATTCATAAAATAGTTTTCAATGGGATTATTTTTAATGGATGTTTTACTAAAACATTATTTTAAATGTTCTAAGTATTTATTCTTCTAAACAATTCTAATTATTGTCCATGTTTTCAAAATGGATTTAAGGATTTATTTAAACGGACATGAATGATTTAAAATGTTAATTACATTAAAAACAATAAAATTGGTATGTTCCAGTTTGATTCAAAAATTTCTTTAAATATCTTCCTTTCTAAATTTTTTGACTTTTAAATGTTTTCATTAAAAAGGGATATTTCCCTCAAAGAGTTTTACAAATCATTTTTATCTATGTCAAAATCCATTAATGGATTTTAATATTATTTAAAGTTGATTTATTATGATACAAATCATTCATATTGTATTAAAGGTTTTGTGATATTTTTGACTATGGATGTGTTATTTTAATAGCATTCCATTTTATGGGTAATGTATTGACATTTCGTATGTTAGTTTTAATAGGAATTATTATGTTATGTTGAAAACATTTCATATTTGGAATGCGTTGGACTTTGTAAGTGATGGTTGGAGCCTTCTATAGCTCCTCGATGCATCGGTAGGACTCATTAGACAAACTAGTGTCTTGGAACAAGGCCTTGAAAAAATCTTATTTGTAGTCTTGGCACAGGGCCTTGAATATGTGGTTATGAAAGTATGGCATTATACATTCCATTATTATGAAAGTGGCTATTGATATTGAATGGGAATATTCTACTAGAATAATATCCTTGTGGGTAAGTAAATGGAATTATTTTTATTTTTATTTTTCATATTATGATGAATATTTTTGTTGAAAATTCTTTTGTTTTAGTTATATACCTTCCCTTAAATGTTTATACTTATTTATGAAAGTTTATTCTATATTGTTATCATTACTGAGCATTTAAGCTCACCCCATTTTATGATTTATTTTTCCTAGGATGTGAAGAGGTATATTTTGACTGACCTATAGGGATAGTCAATGGGATCTGAGTTTTATCAGTGGAAACAATGTTGTTGTAGTTTTCCATTTTATGATGTAATGTAAGGCTTATGTTTGTAATCAATTTCCCAAGACTATTAAATGGATCAGTCATTCGGTGTATGATTTCATGTAATCATGCCAATGTATTAACATAATGTACCGACTCTGGGTAACTAGTGTCAGGGCATTATCATTGGTATCACAGATTTTTTTGTACAGATCTTGGAAACTTGATTTAGATAAACTCTGATTAGAGCACGTTACCCTATGATAGACTTTGAGGATTAAAATAGAAGAACTTCCTAGAATTTTGATATTGAAGAGATTTGTGAGTTTTCAAATAAATACATCCATGTCTGGATACAAGTTGGTAGATGTGGATCAGGAACAGAGGTACCTAGAGGTAAAACATGAAAACACTACTTTGAGCTAGACTCGAATGGGAACTGGTGCATGACAACGGGCATTGCTGCACTCTTGGTTACGACACTCCCAGGAGATATGCTTAGGATAATTCTCAGTTTCTTTACAAACCATTATAAAGGGATTATGTGTATATACATCTTAAAAGAAAACAATTTTATGATTATGGATTATATCCATAAACTGTTCAATTAATGTTAGGTATTTTAAATGTTTGGAATTATTCATTGTGATTCATAAATTGACCGAGTATATGTCATTGTTTTGAAATGTCACCCATTAGAAGAAATGAGAAATACAACAATATATATGATCCCAGGAGTATGATGGATCATTTCTTTCATGGTATTAATCCAAAATTTAGATGGGAAATTGACTCCCATGTATTCTCAACATATGAAGAAATCATATCCTCTGTTAATAAGATAATTAAAGAATTTTTTGAGTCCAATGGATTTGAAGGGAAGCAAGAGATAAAAAGGATGGTAGAGAGAAATATGGATAAAGAGAAGAGTGGAAAGAAGGATTCTTCCATATGTGATAACTGTGGAAAGAATCACCTTGGTAAATTCTTGAAGGCAATATGATTTTGTTATAAATGTGGAGAAAAAGGACAGCAAGTACGTGATTTCATAGGTAAGAAAAGGGATTTAAATGTACAATGCTTCATCCTCAAGGAGTTGGGACACTATGTCAATCAATGTACAAATCATCAGATTATACCCCAAATGATGCAATTGGATAATAATCAAGTTATGATACCACCAAAGATAAAGAGGAATGATTAAGAGTTCTTATTTTGGTATTAAAGTATTGTGTCATTGGATTATTTTATTAATTATGTACATGTTATAAGAATTATACAGTATATAAGGATTGTACTTTAGTACAATTTCATTAAGGACTTGAGATTGTGTGGAACCAAGAAAAGTGACTCAATGGAATGTTAAATTTTTTGGATAATATATAGTTTAATGAAAGACAAAACATTAATATGGTCTGGATACCGAGGTATTAATTTTGGAGTAAGAGATTAATGATTTGAATAATTTATATTGGATATTATTGACTATCTTGAAACTGATTAATGATTTTTATATTCAATCATTGTTGTAGTTTACAACATTTTAGGATATAAGCAGTATATCTAGTATTATATAAGGAATAAGGGAGAATGAATGTAATCAATATGGTTTTATGGTAATTCAGGGTGTTACTATGTTTTAAAATAATACATGATGATGGCATTCACATGTTATTACATGGAAAAAAGGGTCATCATTATGTTAACCTTGTTTATGAATTTAGGACTGTGATATTGGACAGAAGTATTTTGGATAAGTCTAAATGTTGGAATTGATTATGTCTTACATTGGATTATTTTTATAAGGTTAAATAATTTCTCAATATTATTTTTGGATTGTCATAAAAGGACAACCTGAAGGTCGGGCAACAACCCATCGCGTCCAGTAAGGCCACGATACATGAACCTGCAACCGAAGAGTGACAAGGGTGCATCAACTACCACTGTTTTATTTTATGTTCTTGATTATATAATGCAGTTTCTTTTTTAAAAGATCTGATAGGTGAATTATAAATTTATTATTTTTTGAACCCTATACGAATTGGATAAATAGAAAAAAAAATATGGTCTATTATCTTTAAGATTGAAAGATAATTTTGTTGTATAAATTAGTTAAAAGGTGGAAATCTACTTGTTAGGTATATTTTTTTATTCTATGAAAAAATTAATTCTTAAACTTTAGTTAAGGGAATATAAAACCAAAAATATGTTATCCTAATACCTCTTTTTTTGAATAGACGGTATTTTAAATCATCATAGATTGATGGCTTTGAGGACCTCAATATTTCAATTTTTTGTGACTGATGACCTCAATCACTCCCTATAAATATTTACGTTTTATCTCTAATTAGGTGTTTTTAATTTCCAGCAATGTTCTTCTAATTGAGAACATAATTTGGTGGTAACTTTTTATTTCCTTTTCTCTCATATTAAGACTAAATTTTATTGACCCAAATTCGATGTGGGTTTTACCACAAAGGTATTTTCTATTTTCAACATTTTATTTTCGATGAACAATTGAGAGGACGCAATTTATTGAATTAGGGAAGAATCTAACACCCCATGATTTCGTAGTACGTTATTTTATTCAAAGTAATTCAATAACGTGCACTACACCCAACACTGAGTTCAAGCACACCATGACTTACCAAACTAGGCGTTCAAAAGTGTTTATGAATTTTATTAACTGAATTTTGAAATTTATATAATCCTTATAATTTTAAAATCCATTTTATGAGTTTCTTAGATATAATTCAATTTTTCTAATAAAAGAAATTTTTTAATGCAATTTTACTACCTTTTAATGGATATCCTTTTTTAAAATCAAATATTTGACACTTTTATATATTTAATTTGAAAAAATATACTTCTTCTTTAAAATCGGGACATAAAAATTTAGTTTTGATAAATTTTTGGTATTTTTCTCATAAATTTCATATTTTTGTGAATAATGAAAAATACTAAATTTTAATTATAACCAAATTTTTTTACCAAAATAATTTATAGTGTTAAATTATCCATTTGAATGGTTTTAAAGTATAATTAGATTATATATTTATCATTTAATACAATTTAGGTCATTATAATTAATTTCACTTTGAAATTTGACATTAACAAGTGTTAATCTTTTGATAGATTTGGTTTCGTAAAAACGCGCTCTTTGTTTTGAGAATGGGAATTATATTTAAAATAATTAATTAGAATACTATGTTTTGATTTTGGTAAAATGGACTTCATTTTTGAATTCAGAATATCAAAATTATTTTAGGGTAAAATTTTGGTATTTTTCTGAAAACATTCAATTTTTGATAAATAGTGAAAAACACTATGTTATAATTAAAAACCGACTTTTTATTTAAATAATTATTTATATTATTTAAATTTATATTATGTAAATATATATATATATAATACCTATATATGTTCAATTTAATTAATTGGAGTCATTTTATAATAAAATTATATGTATACAATTTTATCGAAAGTTATACCCTCTTTTACCCACCACCTAGGAGCATTAGAAAATTTGCATAAACCATAATTTTACCACTTTTGTGACTTGAATTTCAAATATCTAAGAGACACTGCTGATATCAGTATGTAAAATATGGTTCAATAATATGAAAGTAATTTTTGTGAATAGTAAATTTTTACATTTATTTAACACAGTTAAAAGTAAATACGATAATTAAGGGTAACAATTATATTATTATTGCCCTAACAAATGTCCTAATTCTATTGGCTATGTTTTATTAGAAAAAAAATAAAACTGAATAATATATTATCCTTTTTGGTCAACATGGAATAGATTAGGATATTTATTATTATTTAATTCAAAGAAGAGTTAAAAGTGATAAATTCAAAGTTTAATAACTAATTTTTTTTAATATAGGGTTATAAATAAGATAAAATAGACTCTAAATATTCATTAGAAATTTAATAAGATTTCCTACATAATGGTATTTTATTTACAATTTTTAAACGTTATATAGTAAAATTCATTTATGACACAATGATAATGCAGTAATTATCATATTAATGAATGATTAAAACAATTCATATTATAAATATACAAATAAATGTAATTTGAGTCTTTTTATGTCGTAAACTAATTTTCAAGGTTAATATGACATATTAGGTTTGATTTAATGAATTTTAATCGAAGTAATAATGCTGTTATGAATTTAAGAAAAACAAAATACCAAATTGTGTCAAAATTGACATAAAAGAGTTTTTTAAACAAAATTATATTGTTAATTGTTTTCGTATTCCTAAATATCAATTTTTAGGCCAAAATAATTATATAATAATATATATTACATTAATTAACCTATTTAGGTTCTATTGGCATTTTATAGTATGTTTATTAACCATATAATAAAAAAAATACAAAGAGACATGGTAAATGTGAAACTATTTAACTAGGAGTAAAATATAAATGTTAAGGTTTATATGGTGACATAAACCTATCTAAAACCTATTTGTTGAGTGTTTATTGCCCCATACCTACATTATACTTTAAATAAATCATTTTGAATCCATTAGAAACCGAAATTGAAATTATTATAAAATAATTTTTTATGTTTTTCCTAAGGTTCCCCTCACCCCTCTTATAAAAGGGCACCTCCCCTTCTCTCAAATTCACAACTCTAGAGAAATTTTACATGGCCATACTCTACCTAAATATCCTCACAACTATCTTACCTTAATCATATAGGTCTTCAAATAGTCATAAAGACAACCTAAGGAGCCCTTCTGATCAAATCAAAAGGAATAACCCGAAGAAGAGGTAAATATTTCATCACCTCTTTCAAGTTCTTTTCTTCTTCCACTTCCTCTATCTTTTTTTTTCAATCAAAAATAAAAACTTATTTATATATTATTTAATGTGATATTATTTTAAATATGGTCCAACAATATTCATTTTTCTATCCATCCTTCGAATGACATGTATCCAAACATGCGTACGTACGACTTACTGTCTCCATGTCGTGGTGTAGTTGTTATTGAATACATTATTTTTTTGATGGGCATAATAATGATGTGTAATTGACATGAATAATAAATATGGCATGATAATGATTCTATATATATTATATACAGTCCAATTATGAATTATTATAATATCAAAATATTGATATTGTCGCTCGTGCATACGTACGGATTACCATCTCCATAATGCGATGAGATTCATTTCCATGTTCACCATTAATCGACAATTATAAAAATATATATTACTAATAATTATGTAATATATGACATAATAGTGCTATTGGATATATATATATATATGTATGTATGTATGTATGTACTTACTTACATATTTTCACCAAGATCCTTTAAATATGATATGAAAATGGAAACAGCGTTTATGCATACGTATGGACTACCGTCTCTATAAACGGTGTTTTCCATTACATATATATGTCTATTATACATATTTATATTCTATATAAATATTATATATAAATAATTATTTATATTTTTGATTTGTTTAAATCATGATCTAGGTGATCAATCAAGAGTAACAAGTTAAAACACATACAATAAAGAATGTGATTATTACCCAAAATGGTAATTTAACATGGAAATTATTATTTAATGGGTATTATAAAGTCGTAAATGAATCATGTATTATATCATAAATATTAATATGGTTCTGTTATAATTTAATTACATACTTTGGTGTTTATACGTGAGGTTAAACATACCCTTGAATAAAATATTGTTCAAGGTAAGGGGTTTTCATCTCACTCCTTATTCCAGTTAGATTCATGATATATTGCCACTATTTAATTTATTGTGGTGTATATACTGCCAATATTTTTATTCTTTGTTTAATACACTTTAATTTATGTGTATTTACAACTTCATTATATAGTACTTCATTCATGGGTTGTGTGTTTCATAAGTTACCAAATCAAAAAGGGTTAATTTCACAATCTATTTGTTATCTAAGGTTGTTTTTATGTAAGTATCTACTGGGAAATATTTATTATCCTTGTCCATGTTTTGAAAAATAGTTTTCAAATGGATTATTTTTAAGGTTCTTTTTACTAAAAAATCATTTTAAAATTTTTAAAGATTTATTCGTTTAAACCATTCTCATTAATTTCCATATTTTCAAAATGGTTTTAAGGATTTATTTAAATGGACATGAATGGTTTAAAATGATAATTACATTCACTAGATTCAAAGTAGTATGGGACACATTGATTCATAAATTTCATTAAATTTCTTCGTTTCTAAAATGTTGAAATTTTAAATGTTTTCACAAAAAAGGAATATTTCTGACAAGAAATTTTACAAATCATTTTTATCTATTTAAAAATACTTTAATGGAATTTAAACTTATTTGATATTGATTTATAATGATACAAATCTTCCATATTTTGTTGAAGGTTTTGTGATTTGTTTGACTGTGTATGTGTCATTTTTTTTACCATTCATGGTTTATGGGTAATGTATTGACATTTTGTATGCCGGTTTTAATATGAATGTTTTTGTTCTGTTTAAACCATTTCATATGAGGAATGAATTGAACTTAGTAAGTGACAGGTGGAGCTGGCTATAGCTCCTCGATTAATCGGTAGGTCTCTTTAAAAAAAACTTGTGTCATGACACAAGGCCTTGGAAAAATATTATTTGTATTCTTGGCACAAGGCCTTCACTAGGGGGTTATGAAAGTCTGGAATTATGCATTCCATCATTATGAAAGTGGAAATTGATATTTCATGTGATTATTAGACTAGTATAAAATCCATGTGAGTAAGTAAATGGAATTATATTGATTTATATTTCCCATATTAAGATTATTTTTATGTTTAAAAGGATTTGGTTTTAGTTCTATATATTTACTTAAATGTTTATGCTTATTTATGGAAGATTCTTCTATATTGTGATCCTTACTGAGCATCTGAGCTCACGCCTTTTTATGTCTTATATTTCCTGGTATGTGAAGAAGTATATTATGATTAACCTACAGGGATAGTCTATGGGATATCAGTGTTGTCTATGGAAACATTATTTTTGAATTTTTTCATTTTATGATGTAATGTAAACCATCTGTATCTAATCTATTTTACAAGACTATTAAACTGGTCATTCTGTTAGGAAATTTTTCCTTGTAATAATACCAATGTATTAAAATAATGCACCGACTATGGGTAACTGGGCTTGGGGGTTTTCAAGTATAAAGATAATACAGAACCCATAGATATTTTATCATTATAGGAAGAAACATGTATAATTTTTCCATCTTAATAATCTCATGAAGACCTATCGATGCATTGAGGATCTATATAAAGACCGAGATACACCCATCATTACTTTTCCAAAATATTCCTCATATCAATTAATAAAAATAAATAACATTACTTATCAAATATCCACATTGAATAAATAATACAGATTTATAAACAATTCTCTAATAGAGGATAAATAAAAATAAGGGTTGTTTTCATTGATGAAATAAAAGATGAACATTCAAAAATATTCTAGATGAAAATATACCCTTATTTTGGAAAACATTTGAAAAATATTTTCTGATGAAAATTATTTTTAAAAAAACATTAAAAAACCATTAAGATTGAAAATCATGCTTCAAAGAAATGAAAATAGATAAATCCATTAAATTTTTATTAGGTAAATATAATATTCGTATTTTACAGTAAAATGGTTTTCAAAATAACTTTTTAGAAAAAAGAAAAAAGATTCCATTTAAAACATAGGTAATAAAAAAATGGGTAAAAAATTATTTATAGAATTATTTAGTAATGGTAAAAAAAAATTTAATTTTTTTTAATAAAACATGGTTTTTAGAATAATACATGATATCAGACAAAAGAAAATTAATGTAATGATTTCATTATAATATTTTTAAAACCTTTTGAGCACCAAAGAGAGGAAAATGGTATAAATTAATGAAAATGGTCAAGAATAACTATAGGATGATAAAATAATTTAATGAAAAATAAATATATAATTTCCTCAAATGGAAATACCATTATAAGATTATTTCTATTATTTTATAGGAAAATAATCTTTAAAATTTCTATTGTGTCCAATATAGCTTTTTAATTATTTTAAATCCCAACCTAATGATGTAATAATATTAAATTAAATGTTTAAAATCATGATAATAATGATATTAATGTAAAATCATGTAAACATTATGTATATATATCACATCAAATGATCTAGGTTCCTAAAAATGAATAAGTGAAAATGGAATGTAAATTTAGACATAAATCGCATTCTTTAACCTTCCATTTGTTTGGTGGTATTTATCCAATTGTATAGACATTTAAAATATTTTACTAACTTATATAATAACCATGGTAATGTTTATAATAACATATATTAACATCTTATAATGTCTCATTACCTGTTTGTTAATAAAATTCATTAATTTTACTATATCAAGTGTAAAATGATTATTTCATCGAGTATATTTTAACTTGATATATGTTGTTATTATTAATATTTTAATGGTTTAATTATCTATATAATGTAAAACAAGACTTTATTATCATATATATTCATTATATATTTTTATATTAGTCCATAATATTTTTATATTATAAATGAAGTGCACCATTCATTGATATGGTAGGTCATACGTACGCATTAGCGCTACATTCATTTCTTTGTTATATTAAATGAATTAAATGTAAATGATAAATATTTATATTCTAATCACATTTTCATATTTTTGTAATATATTTCATATATTTTTATTAATATTATCCTTAATATGTTCCATGTATAATGTGAAAGAATCACATCGCATTGAGGGGGTGGTGGTCCACACTTCCATACATGATGTTATCATTTTTATTAAAAATGGATTGTATTGAGGTATTGATTGTAGTGGAATTTGAGAAACTTAAATATATTATAAATATAATATATATAATATTTAGTATTATTTTCCATCATAACTTCCACCATGAGAGGGATTAAAATAAAATTGAACAATCAACGTTTAGCGAGACGGTAGTCCACCATACATATAAACATTATGTTCATTACCAATTAGATGGATGTGTGTGTAATTGGAGGTATTTTACTCATCATAAAAACATCCTAGTATATTTATGATAGTTTTTTTGTTATATTATAAAGTAATAAAAATATTTTTTGAAGTGGATAAATAAAATATATGAGAGGAGTTTGAAGGATGGTGTTACCTCTTAATTGCGTAACTTTTTTCAGTTTATACAAAATTGATTCCTTGGAAGTATTTATGAACTAGGGGAGGTAGAAATGGAGGATTTCGGAATGTATAGTAGTGAATTTATTAGACCTTGGATGATCCTATGTGGCTTTATAGGTGTGACGATGTGGATGTGACAGATTCCTTTTAAAATGGAGGGTGATTGGAATCTCTTATAATATTCGTAAAGGAAGGAACCCCGCAAATATTTTTTTGTTGAATATTGATAAATAATGATAACAATTATATAAAAGGTGGTATAGGGTCTAAATATGGATAAAAAATGTCTTCTATACAAGTTTTTCATTCATTTTTCCCTTGAGATTATTGAGTAGCCTCTTATTTTTCATAATATATCCATTATCGTTGTAATAAATTTTAATTACGTTCAACAATATTTTTGGTAAAATACTAATTTAACATTTCAATAAATTATAAATTACTATGAATACAAATATAAATACCAATTTTATAAATTTAAATCTCACATGTGTTTGAAATTGAATTTAAATTATTCCCCTACAAGAGATGACAATTGAGCTTTTTAAAGTTAGAACATCCTTAAGCTTTTGTGGTTTTATAGTCTATTTCAAAGTGAAATTAATTCCAATGGCCTAAATTTAATCAATTCATAAAAATATTATTTTATTTAACTTTAAAACCTTATAATATTATAATTTACTATATAAATAGATTAGATGAATAATCATTTTTGGAAAACATTTCAAAAAAATTCAATATTCATTAAAAAATGTTACAGAAAAATACTAAAACATCAACAAAAGATAATTTTTATGATTCTCTTACAAATAATAAGTTTATATTGGAAATTTAAATTTAAAAAACTATCAAAAACTTTATTTAGAATGGGTTATCCATTAAAATGTGGTAAAATGCCTGAATAAAAATATATGTTTTTATGAGTAATATAGAGTTTATTATTGTATTATGTCTATATAATCTATTGGATGATTATAAAAACTAGTTGATTGAATATATAAAATATATTTTATGTTAATATAATTTAATAATTACAAATAATTTAATATATTATGAGAAAACACTTTTCTGAGGATAATAATAATACAAATAATTCCTTAATATTATATTGGATCATATTTTCATTTCTAATTAACTAGTAACTTATTACATTATTATTTATTTTTGTAAACCATATATTTTTATATTTTCATTAATAATTTTTATAACCACTAGATTAATGTCTAGTTTATATTTTATTATATTTAATAATAATATCTTACGAATGTAATATTGTTCGATAAAAGAAGGTCATGCATATAACACAAGCCATCAAAGATGACCGCTCCCATGTTTAAAGCATAATAACTTGATGTTGGGTGAATTTAAAAATATTATATATATAAAATATATTTAAAATGGTAAATATATTTTAATGTAATAGGGTATTATATCTAATTATGTTATATTTTTCTTGCGTTATGCACGCTATCAAATATAAGGTTCCTATTTTAGATGTTTGGGGTGTTCTGGGTCTTACAATACCTTGAAATTTTAAAATAAGAACCTTTTAATGATATCATGTATGAAATGTGACACTAAATACATATGTATGTATAATATATTAAGTATTTGTAACATAAAAAATATTTGAAATAAATTTAATATAATTTATAACTAGAAACACATGTCACACTGAGTTACCATGTGAAACATGGGACAACAAGTTTCTTCAGTGGATTTCATTACATTAAAGATTGAGTTTTATTAAACAATAATATATTATTGAAATATTATTATAGAATATAATAATACACATCTTATCCATTAAGTTTTTGGATTTTAAAATTAATAAATAGAATATGAAAATATATGTTTTATTCAAATTTAAAATTAATTAATATGTTGCAAATTAATTTGAAATGAAAATATAAATCAATTCGATATAAAAAGAAATATTATTTTTATGACACCAAATGGTTTTCTCTTAACTAAACATAAATAATTAAAATTATTTAATGATTTTAATGAAATATATGGCTTATATATTGAATAAAATATTTTTTAAATTCATATATTTGGATAGATATACATAATATAAAACAAACCATATTTTACATATAATAACCTAGATTTTTTGAAATGAAATTATACATCATTTTAAGGGAGTACCCATTGGAAATAAATTTTTTAACCATTTAATGGATTTAATATATCATAATAAATGTCATATTTTATATGAAAACATAAAAAGTAGGTTAGGGTTAAATTTTTATACTTTTCTAAAACTTATCATTTGTAATGAGTAGTTAAAAATATAGTTTTTTAGTCCATAACTAATTCTTCATAAAAAATTTTAATTGGTATAAATTACAAATTTATCTTTTTTAAATTAATAATTATATAATATTTTTATAAATTAATACAATATATTTTATTGTAATCAATTTCAATTTTAAATTGACAATAACAACTTAGAAATCATTAGGATGTTTTCCCTAAAAAACTCGCATTGTCGTCTCATATACATGATTAGTATTAATTTAATTTCATCCACTTCTGTGATTTCAATTTTGAGAAATGGATTTAATATTTGGAATAAGAATAATTTATAATATCTGATAATTTCAAAATTTTATTAAATTTAATTACAATGATTAATGTTAAATTAAGATTAATATGGAAATAGAACATACAATTAAGGACTAAAAATGACCTATAAAATTTATTAAAATCAATTTGATTGACATATTTTTACATTATAATATATTTTTTATATTATTTAAAACTATTTATTGGCTTTAAAAAATCAAAAAAGTGGGTGAGCTTCCTTTTCTTTATGTATTTCAGGGGTGTTATCTATCTTCCAATATAAAAAACCTCATTTCCTTCCTCTTCTGCACACCTCTCAAGACACATTGGATTGACCAAAACACTACCCAAATAGCTCCCCAAAATACACCTCCCACTTCCTCTGGAATCCTCCCTTGGGAAAAAAATATTTCAAAGGAATCTCTTTTGTGAAAGCCGAAAGTATTTTACCAATTAATAGGTAACACCCTTCCTCATACTCCACACTTGTATTTCCATTATCCACTCCCTCATCAATTATTATTCCATATTTATATAAAAATATAAATTATCCTCAAAATAATTTCATTTTTTAATGTTAATATTTTAGTATTAACATTCACACACATTCAACTAATGGCTAACGACCACACTCATTTCATGTAGGTGGACTATCCCTCAATAAGCGATGGTTGTTCAATTTTCCATTACCCATATCATGGTGGCCATTTTCATAGAAAATATTTATATATATTTATATATATTATTTATTATATATTTAATATTATTTAATTTTTTTACAACACATATATTTAATACATTCTACTTAGCATTAATACGAAAAATTCATTTCATGATGTTTGGACTTCACCCCCCTGAATATGATGTGACCTGTTCATACATACATGGAAGGCATAATGAGTGGTTTTAATTTAATAATATGTTACATTTATATTAATTACATAATAATATTTATGGAATTATAATATATATTTTTTTATTTATTACCCTTTCACAGTCATAAAAAGTAATTATTTCATTCACCGACTAGTGGACTACAACCTCCTCAACATGATGTTATTAATTTTTTATCACAGTAATTATATATATATATGATCAAATAATATGGTATTTATGATATAATTATCAACCTTTAAACATATAATTATTCTTCATTTCTTTCTATAACGATCATTGTAAAATGATAATGTAATTAATTCATACGTATGACATACGGTCTCCATAATCGTAATGTGGTTTCATTTTTCAAAACTATATTTAATTTTTTCTAATAAAATTTTAATTTATGTAAAAATATTAAAATTATTTCATGGTGATTATTCTAGATAAGTTATATAAGGAACTCTTTGACCATTGTTGAACTACAAATGTTATTTTTGACTCACAATTCGAATTTTGTCTAAAAACTAAATGTAATCTTAATTGATTAAGTAGTTGTAAAGAACATCATAATAAGTAAAGTAAAAATATTAATTAATAGTAAAAATAATCTTAATAAAGTATAAAATGAAAACAAATTATTATTATATAGTATGTTATAGGATGTTCACCTGAAAGGAAACACAATTCATTGGATTCGGGTCTCATTATCATTATTTGAGGCATAATTAGTTATTGTGCACCTAATTTCTTATATATAGTGTACACACATCCACATTTTTATGTAATATAATTAATTATTTTATCATTTTGGAAATTAATGTTTTAAATAAGTATTATTACCTTTTGGTTTTCCAATTCATTTATTTCTTCATTAGTAAGATATTTTGACTCAATTTACATTCCATTAAGACTTAATCATTCTCTATCCAGCTAGTTTCTTTAATATGCGGTATATACTACCCTTTTGGATGATTTATCAATAATATCCTTACTCTCACGATACTATAACTATCATTTATTTTTATTCCTTCATGGGGATTAGATTGAAAATATTTCAAAGTGGTATAGGACACATTTTAATGATTAAAAATTATATTCTTTAATAATAATAAAAATAATCTTACAATGGTATTTCCATTTGTGGAAATTAAACATCATTGTTATAATATTTAATTTTATTCACCTCTAGTTATTCATGACATTTTTCATGTATTTGTGCCATTTTTCCACTCTTTGGTACTGGAAATTCATTAAAATTATATTTAAGAAAACATATCATTATTTATCTTTAGTGGGAGAACATTTTTTCTTCTATAACCCATGTTTTAAAAAAATGTTCTGAAAAATGGATTCTTCTTTCAAACTGATATAGTAAATTCATTTTTCCCTTCTTTCTTTTACCCATGTTTTTATGGAATCGTTTTTTAATTTCTCTCCAAAACAATTTTTAAACATTCTTAACATACAAAAGGAATATCTTTTTCACCTTGAACGACATATACAGATTTATCCATAGTCATTTCATTAAATCCTTCATTTCAAGTCTAAAAGGTTTATTTGTATGGTATTTATATTTAAAAGGTAAATTCAATCAAAAAAATTAAAAATATTTTCCATATGTAAATGATATTTTCCCCCAAGAATATTATTAAAATTTATTCTTTTATTTCTTCCATAACAAGTTTCCGCACTTTTAACTCCACATTTGATGTTTGGTAATGATACCATTTTTATTCTTCCACATTATGGATTAATATTGCTTTTCTATGAATAGTATTCACATTCCCTTCCTTTATTCATTCTTGATGTCCCCTTAAAATATTCTACCTTATATGATCACTACGCATTGAATTTCTCTAAATAATAAATTTCATTTATCAGGGATATTACTATTACATAAATCATATATCATTTTACATATGGTTTTTACATTGAAAGATTATTTATTTAATGGGGAATTATTTAGAAATATTTATTTCTCATTAAATGTGATTATTTGGTAAGGCATATTAATTATTTCAATTATTCAATATGTGGATTGATTTGTACATGAAATGACAAGTAATTCCTAAACATCATATAGCTCCTCGATGCATCAACAGGTTCCCATAAGACAAATAGTTTTTCAAATGTGCTTCTACCCTTATTTTTAAACTTTCTTTTGAATGGTATTGGTGGTTATAGATTTTCATGTTCCTATGATATGATATCCACTGAGAAAAAATAGCCACCATTTAGTTTTTGTTATTATTTATCCATGAGATTTAGCATCAACAAATATATGGATATAGTTCATTTTAGTTCATTGATTTAAAGGAAATGTTTTAGTTTCTTAACCTTCTATATTTATTTTAACTTATCAAGTTATTTTAATGGCATGTATTTTCAGTTATTAATGTTCTATATTTCTTATGTACTTCTATTCAGTTTACTAATTAATGGTATGCGTGTTCAGTTTTATATCATTTCATAATTAATGCACATATTGTTTAATTATTGATTCCTCTATATTTTTCTCTTATTGAGAATTTTATCTCACCATTATTGTGTTTTTACCCATGAATCCATGAAGCATAATATAAATGATAAAAAGTGATTTACTAGATGGTTTAGAGTTATCCTCAGAGCTCTTTATTTAGAAAAAAGTTAAAATGAATTTATTTTTCAATTAATGTATTCTTTTTTAATAAAGTAATTATTTTTTATCTAGTTCACCAAGACTACTGAACTCTCAGTCATTCAGGGTTTGATTTTATGTAGTCATGTCAATGTATTAGATAGCAGAAATAAACTCTTTGATATTTGGGGTCATGTCATTGTTGTTGGTATCAAATAATTTTATGTAGAAGCTATGGGAACTTGATTCTAGAAAACATATATTAGATAATGTTGGTTTGAGTGGATACTCAAGAGGGGGTTTATTTGAGTTCCTATTAAAAATTTTGTTAAAAATATTTCTCTTAAAATCCCCTATTAAAAAATGTAAAACTATAGTGAATTTATATGAAGTGTAAATGTTTAATTAGATTCTCAAAGATTTATTTGGTCTCAGTTAATTTAATCTGAAAATTAAATTGACTTTTGAAACTTACTTACTGGTTTATAATAATTAAAAACAATTTCTAATTTAACTATCAATGTAACTTTAAAATAAATTATATGTCAATGTAGTTAGCATCGGAATATGAAATATATAGTATACTTATAACTTAAATTAAAAAGCACAGAATATGTAACCAAGAAGTTCAGTCTCAAGCTGAGACTTAATCCTCTCAACATTTTATATAAATTGATCCACACCCTAGAATGGGGTAAACTATAGTACAATATTGCCCAAGTCAAAAGACCTCTACCACAGTTTTACGTGGGAAGAAAACTATAACTCAAAGCTGTCCAAGTATTACTCGACCTCTACCACTGGCTACAGTGGGATACAAAGGAGTTATAGAATATGAATGAGGATTTTATAATCCTCCAGCATAGCTCAGGAGATAGTGTGTGTGTAAAATAAATAGGATACACACAATGCTAGAAATGTAAATAAAATAATCACTAAAGTAAGTGTAAATGAGTTTAGAGAAGCATTAGTGATTGGCAATGCAACTCTGGACTCATTTGATTAGTCAAAAAAAACATTTGAGTCCTTCTCAGGTTTTTTTTCCTAAAAACAGAGTGTCGTTTTCTTCCTTGGTTCCAGGTTCAACGTATCATTGTGAGTGTATGAAGTGTTTGGTTTATTTCTTCACTCAAGACGCAGCTTGTGTTCTCATCTAGAAAATAATTGCTTCATGTATATCCAGTGCTCTTGGAGTATGTATGTATCCTTGTGTAAATGCACCATGTTTGAATGTTGTTGAGCCTTTTTATTTTTCACCCTTCACGTGCCTTCTTGATTCACACTGAAAGCACACCCCGTGTTCACCTTTATGTATTTAGCTAGGTCATTATCTTCCCTTTTCTAGCTTTCAGCACTAACAAATGGGAATGATTAACTTTTTCATGGGTTCTAGGTACGGTTCCCTAACATGCAATAGAAATCATTAAATAACATTAACTGTATGAAAAACATCAAATGTAACCCTTAGCTTTATAAATAAATAGTATTGAGAGTATATAGTTTGATTGGTTGGTCAATCATTAGTAGAATTATATTGGTAGATGTGTACGGTGGACATTGTGTAGTAGTGACCTTCCTTCGATAGCTCATTGAACTTGTATCGGTAGATCTTTGCATCGGTAGCACTTGATATCGATAGATCCTTACTTGGGAACTTTTGGTATCGGTATATCTATATACCGGTGACTTCGTTATATCGTTAGCTCTTGATCTATCGGTTGATCTTGATCTATCGATAGCTTCATTCTTTATCAGTGACTCTGTATATCGATATATTGTGGTCTATCGATAGCTCTATGTATTGCTGCCTATCTGTATCAGTATCTTTCTTAGTTCCAGTGTTTACATGTATCGGTAGACTTATGCACATCGGTATCTCCATTACATACCATAGGAAAAAGTGTGGTGACCTTGTTATATGCATACCATTTTATTTGTACATATCGGTAGCTCTGTACATATCAGTAGCTCTACATATCGGTGACTCTGTCTATCAGTAGCTATAAGCAGATTAGTGACTAACACTTATCTATTTTATGTAAACCATATCTGATTGGGTTAGAATTACTTCAGAACTCATAAAAACATGGATAAACATTGATTAACATATCTCAAGTATTATTTTAATATTATTATCAGATAGAATGTCATAGATTGAGAGAATTAGAATATAGATAAACATTAATTTGGATTATCAAATTATGTGAACGAATAGTTGGGATTATCAAAATAGGTGATGTCAACAATCTCCCCCTTTTTGATAATCACAGCTTACGATATTATAGTTTTAAAATAATGAGTATTTGTATCAGAGCATATATCAATAAATGCAATACTCTCAAAGAAAATAGTATACTGTACTAGAGGTAGAATTAATTGCAATGATATCTGAGGAGCAAAGAATATTAGTTCTTAGATAATATTTCTCCCTTTTTAAAATATTTCTCCCCCTTTGATACTTAGATAGATAATATTTCTCCCCCTTTGTGATATTCAAAAAGTGGGAAACAATAAAGGGAAAATGGAACACAATGATAAATGAAATCCAAATGTATGATAAGTTGCAAAAAGGTACATTGACAGAAAACAAAACACAAAGGATTCCTATCAAACATCATAGACACCTATTCAATCCACATCCTCAATTTGAGATTTTCCCTTTGGATCAGAAGAGGATTCAGACTATGTGGATACTGGTGAAGGCTTAGGAATTCCAGAAATTATCACAGGAGGCTGAGCCACTGGCACTATGTCTGGTCTATACTGAGGAGTCCTCTGAGTAATCATAATAGTAAGGCATCGAATGGCTTGGGATGGAGTCATTTGAAAAAGGAGAAGCAGTAGAGGCATAGGGAGGTAAAGCATGAGGTACAATAACTGGCCTTGCATCGACATGCAGGAAAGGTAGCAAAAGATTTCTGAAATCCATAATTATTCCTTCTCCTCTCTCCATAGCAGATATGAAATCATCCTTGTTCTCCATGAATTTGTCCAAGGCTGGAGTCAATTCCCTTATTTTTTCTGACATTCTCTCCGAAGGCTTGATTGACAGGAGGTAACATCTGGTTTTCCAACAGAAGTTTGACGTGATTGTTGTGTTGATTCTTGGTGTAAACCTTTACAAAATATGAGTCCACCTTGTCTTTCACTTCTTTCTGAGAGCCAGAAGCTTCTCTCAAATTGTATTGGACTATCTTCATTATTTCTCTAGTTGAATCTCTAGTAGAGATCACAACTTTTCTCAGGTCAGATGAGCCCACAGAGCCACTGGCTGATGCTGAACCAAGCTCCTCCTTTATTACAGCTCGAATCTGATCCAAATCTATTGAGGGCTTAGAAGCAACAGAACCAACAGAGAAAGATATGGTTTCCTTGAACTTTTTGGTCAACCCACTAATATTATTTTTGGACTTGAGAATCATGGGTTTTAACATGATCTTTCATGGTGGTTTTAAAACCTTCAAACACTGAAAACGTATCGCTTACAATAGTTTTGACATAGGCTAAGTCCTTGTCTGCTTAAGATTTTGAACTCATGTAAGAGTCTAGGGAGATAAACGATTTCTTTAGAGCTTCAAAAACAATTTACAGAATAGAAACTTGAGTCTAGCTGTTTGTAACTTCTTCCACTATTTCTGCCATAATGGTTGACAAATTACAACCGAAGGAAAGTTCAAAAGATTTTTCCAGATTATTCATCTCTTCAACTAAGCAGTGCCTCAGCTCAGCAAAAGAAGCACTAAAGGACTCCTTCAACTCATCCTTTAAGGATTCAAGATCATCCATGGTTATTATATCGTCTAGAGCAATAAATATAGGTGCTCTTTCAGTTTCTATGCAGGACACTAAGTCAGTCATAATCGATTGAATTGATGACACCAGTTAATCTTCCATCTTCCCTGTCCCTTCCACAAAACTGTCCTTGAGCATTTTCTTCAAAATATCCAGGTCATGCATTCTAACCACATCTTTAGGTAGAAACTCAGACTCAACATCATAACTGATTTTTAGTCTATTTAGGGATGTCTCATTATCAGAATCAGGATAGTCAAATCCACACACCAAAAAACATGGGTCTTCTGCCCAATCCTCAATATCAATATCCACTGAAACACTTCCAAAAATGGTTTGATGCTCCCCCTAAATGGGTGCATTCTCATTTACAGCAAGTTCATTCTAAGAGAGTCTTTCTTCCTGAGGAGAATCTTCTACTATCAATTCCATCTCTGCAACAGCCGGAGGGTCCTCTGGATTAGGTACAACTTCTTCCATTTCTCCCACTACATCCTCAGTATGCATGACTGAGCTTCCAATCAATGGACTTAGACTCAAACAGATATAATCAGAGGCTTTATATTCATTTTCTTTTTCATCTTTATGCTCAGGGGCTAGCTGGACTTCCCAATTAGTAGGTGTCTCTTTATCTACTAGAGTTTCTTTTCTAGAAGATACAATTTCAGTAGTAGGACTAGTAGGCATGTCTGGATCTCTTCCATCATCCATTGAAGATTCGTCTTGTTCAGTCTCATCGCTGTATTTTGGTTCTTCTTCATCAGGTCCTAGACCTGGATCCCTTACATCCTTAGGTCTTGAAGGATGATCCACAGGATTGAATTTATCATATACCTTCTGGTCATCATTAACCCACTCTCCTCTCCATGGGTTCAAATTTATCTTTATATATTTTCAAACAGTACTTGTGATACAGAAGTTGTTCCTTACAACCACTGTCTCATATTGAGACTCAGCTATCCCTTTCTCTTTGAGCATCACTGAGATCAACTTGGAAAAGAATAGTGCATTAGTCTTTGATGTTGGCCTTGTCATATCTTCCATTTGAATCATCAAAAATATGCAAAGATTTACTTTTACAAAGTGTCTCTAGAGATGCAGAAGATAGATATCCTGATATCATAAATTTGCAAAGTCTCCCCTCCTTGGTATTAAGACATTGTGGACAAATTTGAACAACAGTCTATTCTCTCCATCCATTTCACCAACCACTACTTGTCTTTGAGTCCAATCACTGGTGACCTCCTCCAAGGCAGTCTCATAATCGAATATCTCACTTGTAGTTTGTATTCCTTTCGAGACATATCCAGATACACCTTCATGAGGAACCTTTAAGCATTCATCCAACTCAATGGATCAGAATGACATCTCCTTTTCATTCAAAAAAAAAAGTCACGTGGTTTTCATTTTCATATTTCTCAAAGCTTATAAAATCATAAATTTTTTTTACTAGCTTTAGATAGTAGTAGCCATTGTTGTTCTAGAAACAATCTACCCACTTTTTATCTTCCAACACTTCGGGCACTAACGACTTTTTGGGAATCTACCATTCCACGCACAACTCTTTTTCAATCACAATAACTCTATTCTGAAAATAAGGATTCACTGGTCACCTACCCGACCTAGTTCTACCAACACTATCACTTGCTTCTGGCTCGTACTTCTGCTTATTTTCTTTTAGATCATCACTGTCATCTCTGATGGTAAGAAGTTTGGTTTTTTCCATCACTGGTTCGAGGTATTTTGGGTTTTCGAGAGATTCGGGAGCTAAGGTTTAAGGGTAATGGTTTTGAGGATTGGTGGATTGAAAAGTGGCTATGACTTTGTTTTTTTGAGTTAGTAATCATAAAATAAATAAATAAAATAAAATAAAGTAAAAACGCTTCAAATTCTGGTGGCAGATAGATGTATAAAACAACCCAATGATTGGTAGAGTTAATCAGTGAGAATTCATATCAGTGAGAATTCCTATCTGTGAGGTATTACATCGGTGAGGTTACATATGTGAGGTTACATCGGTGAGGTTACATCGGTGAGGTTACATCGGCGAGGTTACATCGGTGGGGTTACATCAGTGATGTTACATCAGTGAGGTATCTACCAATCAAGTTTAATCATTCCTAACTCATGTCTAATGTAACATAACATATCCAAACATAAAGGTTTGGTGAAAATGTCAGCTAATTGATGTTCAGTACCAATAAATTCAAGAGTAATATCACCCTTTTGGAAATGATCTCTCAAGAAATGCTGCCTTACATAAATGTGTTTGGTCTTAGTGAGAGATTCAGGATTCTTTGAAATATTTATTGCACTAGTGTTTTCACAGTTGATTGAAACAAGATTAAAGTCATATCCATAGTGCAAAAGAGTGTGTTTCATCCACAGAATTTGTGCACAGCAACTACTAGCAGCTATATACTCTACTTCGGAAGTGGACAAAGCTATAGAATTCATCTTTTTACTACATCAAGATACTAATGATTTTCCCAATTAATGACATGTTCCAGATGTGCTTTTTCTATCCAACTTGCAACTTGAAATGTCAGCATCTGAAGAACTCATTATCTCAAAGGATAGTCCATTTTGGTAAAAAAAACCTAAGTTTACAGTATGTTTAAGATATTTGAAAATTCTTTTAACAGAAATAAAATGAGATTCTTTTGGATTATCTTGAAATCTTGCACACATACATACACTAAACATAATATCATGTCGACTAGCAGAAAGGTAAAGTAAGCTTGCAATCATACCTCTATAATTGGTTTGATCCAATGGCTTCCCAGCTTCATCTGCCTCCAATTTACAGACTGTACTCATAGGATAATCACTTTCCTTAGTACTATACAAACTAAAACGTTTTAAAAGATCCTTTTTATATTTACTTTGATTCAAAATAATACAATTTTCATTTTGAAAAATTTGAAATCCATGAAAATATTTATGTTCTCCCATTAAACTCATTTCAAATTAATTTTTCATACTCTTTGAAAAATCAATACATAAAGAGTGTTTAGAAGATCCAAAAATAATATCATCAATATATATTTGTACTATTAAAACATATTTAGGAATTATTTTAATAAAAAGTGTTTGATCGGCAATCCCTTTAGTAAAACTTTTTGAAATAAGAAAATTACTAAGTCTATTATACCAATCTCTTGGAGATTGTTTTAAACCATATAAAGCTTTAGAATGTTTAAAAAAATGATTTGGAAAATGAGTATTAGTAAATCTAGTTGGTTGTTCAACAAAAACATCTTCAATTATAAAAACTATTTAGAAAATCAGTTTTGACATCCATTTGATATAATTTGAAATTCAGATGAGCAGCATAGGCAAGTAGGATTCTAATGGATTCTAATCTTACTACAGAAGAAAAGGTTTCCTCATAGTGTATACCTTCCTCTTGACTATATCCTTGTACAACTAGCCTAGATTTATTTCTAACTATATTTCAAGACTCATCATCTTTGTTTCTAAAAACCCATTTATTCCCAATTGTCAAAGTGTCCTTGGGTCATTCAAATAATTCCCCGACTTTGTTTCTTTCAAATTGATTAAAATATTCTTGCATATCCATTAGCCAAAATTCATTACGGATTGCATCATTGATATTTTTAGGTTCTAACTGTGAAAGAAAATATTGATGCTCAACCTGTTTTCTTAGAGAAGCTCTAGTTTGTGTCCCTCTATCAAGATTACCAACAACAACATCTAAAGGATGATTCTTTATAATCCTAGTTGATCTTGTAAAGTTAGGACTAGAAATTTCTGGTTCATCTATAGGTTTGGGTTCAACAGATGCATATTCTAGCATCGTTCCAGAACTGGATGTTTTTACAGCAAGTTCTTTAGTTTTATCATTAAGGTACAGAACAGTCAAATCTTCTTCAATATTTTCAAGAGAGGTTTTAGGCTCATGGGTATCAGTTTCATAAAACATGATGTGAAAAGATTCTTCCACACATTTGGATCTTTTGTTGTAGTCTCTATAGGATTTTCTAGTTAAAGAATAACCACGAAAAATTCCTTCATCACTATTAGAAGAAAACTAGTCCATACTATCCTTTGTATTGAGAATAAAAGCTTTGCAGCCAAAGACTCTTAAGTAACTAACATTGGGTTTTCTATTATTCTATAGTTCATATGGGGTATTCTTAAGAACATGTCTAATAAAGTATCTATTAATAATATAACAAGCTGTATTGACTGCTTCAGCCCAAAAATTAATTGGTAGTTCATACTCTTTAAGCATATTTCTTGCTATTTCTTGAATGGTTCTATTACTTATTTCTAATACACCATTTTGCTGAGGTGTCCTAGGAGCAGAAAATTTGTGACTATAGACATTGTGTGAGAAATAATATTCAAACTCATGATTTTTAAACTCACATCTATGATCACTTCTCAGTGTTTTAATCATAAGTCCACTAAGGTTTTCTACAGACATGGAGTATTTAACAAAGTAAGAACAATCTTCACTTTTGTGAGCTCAGAAGTATAGCCAAGATTATCTAGAAAAGTCATCTACTAAGACATAGACATAGTGCTTCCTATTTAAACTAGAAACTCTAGATGGTCCAAACAAGTCCATGTGAACCAACTCGATAGGTTGAGAAGTTGAAACTTCATTCTCTGATTTAAAAGAAACTTTATGTTGGTTTCCCTTTTGACATAGATTACAAACTTTTTCTGATGGGAATTCAAATTTGGGTAGGCCTCTAACCAAGTTCTTCCTAGTCCATTTTATATGTGAATGAATGATTTAGTTTCATAATCTATTGTTCCATAGCCAAGTCACTATATGAAAAGCATTTAAACAAGTAACATTTTTCTTAGCTAAAGAATTCAAATCAATAGCATAAACATATTCATTTATCAAAGAAGAAAATATTAAAACATTTTTAGAGTTAAAAACATTACAGGAATCATTTTCCAACTTTACATTAAAACCATCATCACATAATTGAGAAATACTTAATAGGTTATACTTAAGTCCATCTACAAATAAAACATTAGAAATTAAAATTGAATTAGTGTTACCAATATGGCCTAGGCTGATGATTTTTCTTTCAGAATCATCACCAAAGGTGACATGGACTCCATAAACATTTATTAAGCTTTTAAAGAATGATTAATCTCCAAAAATGTTCCTTGAACATCCAATATCCATGTTCCATACCTTCTTGTGAGAACTCTTCAAGCAGGTTTCCTACAAAACAGGTTTAGATGGAAAGTGACTTTGGAACCCAAATCTTCTTAGGTCCAGATAGGTTATCAATCAAAGATTTAGGTACATAAATTTGTCTTTTGGGTCTCATATAATTTATAGAATCAATATATTTTGAAAGATAAACTTTATTTGATCTATAACCATATGAATAACTAGATGAATCATACGAATTTACAGAACTGGAACAACCAGAATTTTGTCCAGATTTTAGAATAAATCGAGTTTTAGTGAACTGTCTTTTTCCAGGTTGGTATCCCAAACCAGTAGTGTATTTTTGTTCAACGTTCTTACATAACATTTGAGGTATTGTGTCCTTTTAATTTGTGAATTTTTCTAATTCCATTCTATGTTGCTTATGAGACATTTTCAATTCTGTATTTTCCTTCAATAGTTGAGCATTATTTTCCTTTTCTATATGGAGGGAATATTTAACATTATAAGTGAGAGCATGATATTTCTTTAATGACTTATATTTGTCCATAAGATCATTACATGATTCATCCATCATATTAATATATTCAGATAATTCAGATTTAGACATGTCTCCAGAATCAGAATCAGATTCTACATCATCTCTATAATAATATGAATTTAAAACATGAGTATCTAAGGTTACCTTAGATGTGTTTGTCATGAAACACATGTTGGCACGATTCTTTTCAGAGTCAGAAACTGCAGATTCACTTGTGATTTCTTCTGAAGCACTCCATGTAGATTTCCTAGCTTTCTTTTACTTTTTGTCTTTATAATCATGTTTCTTTTTAAATTTTAATTTTGGACAGTCAGCCTTGTTGTGTCCTTTCCATTTGCACTCATAGAAGACTATATCATCTTCCTTATCAGATTTCTTCCAGTCCTTCTTCCAATGACCTTTATTTTCAAACTTACGTTTGTAATTTTATTTTCTAAAGAGTCTCTTTTTCCTATAAAACTTCTTGAATCTCCTGGATATTTGAGCCATCTTATGATCACAATCAGATTCTGAATCTTCACTTGTCAAACTTTCAGTTTCTATTTGAACATTGTCTTTGTCCTTTCTCTTAGAAGCCGTAGATTTGAAACCCATAGACATTCTTTTAGGTTCATTATCATCCTCTTTATTCACCTTGAGTTCTTCCTTATATATATTATTAATTTACTGATAAGCTCTTTAACAGGGAGAGCACCAATGTCACATGATTCTCTAATTGAAACAGAAGTGCCCCTCCATCCTTCTGGTAGACATCTCAAGATTCTCATGATTTGTTCCTTTGCTGGAAAAACCTTTCCATGTGAGCTCATAGTATTGATAATCTCAATGAACCTGAGATACATGACAGATATAGGTTCATTCGTCTTCATTTTAAAATTATCATATTTAATAGTACAAGTATTCAGCCTCATTTCTATAACATTGGTTGTTCCCTCACGAGAAACACACAAAGTATCCCATTTCTCATAGGCAGTTTTGAAAGTAGATATTTAGTTAATCTCTTCATCTCCTAAAGAACAATATAGAGCATTCATAGCTTTATAATTATTATTTTAAGAAGTCTTTATAGGTTCATCCAATGTTGTTCTTTCGGTTTCTTGAATTATATATAGTGACTCTAAAGGATTCTAGATATCAAAACCCGTACTTTAGAAATGAATTTTTTTCTTATGTTTCCACTGGGCATAATTAGTACCATTGAAGAAAGTTGGCATGTTGGTAGCAGCACCCTCTAGTTTATTATCTATAGTTAGATTTTAGAAAATTAATTTAAAGAGATAAAATTAATAACTAATAGAAATTAAAGATATTTAATGATGTAAATAAAATCAAAGTTGAATAATAGAATGTTTTTGAAAACTTTTATTTATAAAAACAACCTCTGATACCAAATTTTGGTCATAGTGGATACTCAAGAGGGGGGTGAATTGAGTTCCAATTAAAATTTTTCATATAAATATTTCTCTTAAAATCACCCTATTAAAAACAAATTTAAACTATAGTGAATTTATACAGAGTGTAAATGTTCAATTAGTTTCTCAAAGAATGATTATGTCTTAGTAAATTTAATCTGAATATTAAATTGACTTTTAAAATTAACTTTCTGGTTTAAAATAAGTATAAAAACTTACTAAATTAACTATCAAAGTAACATTAAAACAAATTATATTTCAAATTAGCTAGTAGTGGAATATGAAATATATAGTAAACTTATAACATAAAATAATGAGTACAGAAGATGTAACGAAGAGGTTCAGTCTCAAGCTTAGACTTAGTCCTCATAAATTTATATAAATTGATCCACACCTTGGATCAGGGTAAACAACAGTACAACACTATCCAGGTCAAAAGACCTCTACAACAGTTTTATGTGGGAAAAATAAACAACTTCTCACAGCTGTCCAGGTCTTACTCGACCTCTACCACTAGCCACAGTGGGATACAACAAAGTTATAGAGTATGAATGAGGATTTTTGAATCCTCCATCTTAGCTCAGGAGAGAGTGTGTGTGTAAAATAAACAGGATATACACACTGCTCAAAATGTAAATAAAAGAATCAATGATGTAAGGGTAAATGATTTTAGAGATTATTTAGTGATTGTAAGTGCAGCTCTAGACTCATTTGATTGGTCAGAAAATCTTTTGAGTCCTTCTTTGGTTTTTGTTCCTAAAAACATAGTGTCATTTTCTTCCTTGGTTCCAGGTTCAGCTTATCAGCCTAAATGCATGAAGTGTTTTTTGTAGTTCTTCACTCAAGGTGCATCTTGTGTTCTTCTGTAGAATATAATTGCTTCATGTATGTCTAGTGCTCTTGGAGTATGGATGTATCCTTGTGTGAATGCACCACATATGAATGATGTTGAGACTTTTTTTTCGACCTTCATGTGCCTTCTTGATTCACGTTGTATGCACACCCCATGTTCACCTCTATGTATTTAGCTAGGTCTTTAGCTTCCCTTTTGTAGCTTTCAGAACCAGCAAATGGGAATGATTACCTTTTACATGGGTACTAGTTACGGTTCCCTGATATGCAACAGAAATCATTAAATAACATTAACTGTATTAAAAACATCAAATGTAACAGTTAGCTTAATAAATAATTAGTATAAAGAGTATAGAGTTTGACTGGTTGGTCAATAATTAGTAGCCTTCTGTTGGTAGATGTGTACAGTGGACATTGTGGAGCAATGACCTTACATCAGTAGATCTTTGAACTTGTATCAGTATCTCTTTGCATCGGTAGCTCTTTATATCAGAAGATCCTTATTGGGATCTTTTTTTATCGGTAGATATATATATCGGTGACTTCGTTCTATTGGTAGCTCATGATCTATCGGTTTCTCTTGATCTATTAGTTGCTTCATTCTATATCGGTTACTCTGTATATTGATATATCTTGGTTTATCGGTATCTCTATATATTGTTAACTTTCTATATTGGTATCTTGCTTAGTTTTAGTTTTTACGTGTATCGGTAGACTTATGCACATCAGTAGCTCCATTTTGTACCATCAGAAAACGTGTGGTGACCTTAATCTATGATTATCGGTAGATTTGTAAATATCAGTAGCTCTGTACATATCAGTAGCTCTGTGTATCAGTGACACTCTCTATCGGTAGACTAACTACCGGTAGCTCTTTATCAGTAGCTATAAGAAAATCAGTGACTAAACATTATCTGTTATATGAAAACCATATCTGATTGGGTTTGAATTACTTTAGAACTCATACAAACATGGAAAAACATTGATTAACATATCTCAAGGATTATTTTAATATTATTATCATATTGAATGTCATATATTGAGCGAATTAGAATATAGATAAACATTAATTGGTATTATAAAAGTATGTGAAAGCATAGTTAGGATTATGAAAACAGATGAGGTCAACAGATAACATTACCATATATTAGTATTTTGGGATAAGTATATATGAATACCCTATAATGTTTTTTTGAAAATATTGATAAAATGAATTTTCCTAGAAATAAAACCTTGTCATGATTATCCACATGGATTTGGATCCAGAAAAAATGTACATAAGAGTAACAGTGCTGAAAGTATGTTTTGGGCCTATCATTGGGTAACCTAGTACATGAAAATGGGTCTTTCTACACAATCGATTTGAAACTCTTATTGGATATCCTTAGGATAATCCATGTTTTATTTATAAACCATTGTGAATAATTTGAATGGATAACGATAAAAAATGGAAATGGTTCAATCTATAGTGTTTTAGATTAATGATAATGTTTCATAGTGTGGAAATCCAACAACTGATATTATGGTTAAAACTTAGACATTGGAAGGACCTATTCTGATTATTTATTTATAGAATTTAATAATTAAACTGCACATCTATTTTACCAATGGTAGCTTGTTTATAATAATAATTAAACCTCTAAGGACTATAATTTATTTTAGATGAATAGGTTTTTGAGAAAATATGTTATTTGAAATATAATGCCCTTACATATTATATATGTAATATTGAAGGTAATGAAAACCTTTATGGTTCATTTGTTCAGTAATGACATCAAAATAATAGTCAAATATGATTATGAGGGTTTAAAAAATAGTTGTACTAAAAACCATAGTTAAGAGTCTATTAAATGATTAAATTTTAATGATGTCCATTAAATTTATTTTTGATGTTATAATAATTTTATTTTATAAAAGGAAAAAAAATTGTGGGGTAATAACCTAAGAATCCCCACAAGGCTACAACACATGAACCCATGACCAAATTATGATAAGATTCTTGCACCTACCACAGGCCTACGTGATATCCTGGTTAATGTGTTATTATTTTAAAAAATTGATGAAAAAATATTAATTATTAATCAATAGTGATACTTTTTTAGAATTACATATTAATATATTTTCCATATTGACTTTTGAAAATAGTTAGAAAAAATAGTTATAATTTTCACACTTTTATGGGCCTTACAATCAGGTAACAATTTTAGTGCGCTTTAGAGATCTAATTTAGTTTATGGATACCCATTTATTATGGTAAGGATTAATTATTATTTGATAAAATCACAACCAAATGATGGATTTTTCTAATTAAATTCAAATTTATAATGAAATTATATTTCCTTCTATTCTTAGATAGTAAAATAATTACTCAACATTAAGAAAATTATTAAAAAAATGTTTTATCCTAATGTATTATTTTTTATACAACCAGTGGTATACTAAATCATTAAACATTTATGGCTTTGAGGAACTCAAAAATATATTGATAATTCACTTTATTGTGATTTATTTCCTCTTTCCCTATAAATATTTTTACTTTTCATAGATGTAATTATCTCTACATTCCACTATTGTTCTTTTACTTGTATTCATAGATATATATTATCACATGTGACCTCTGTATTTCACATTCATTCTTTTATTGTAGATGTCTTATGAATTTTTCTAATGATGTGAGATTTCAATGTTGGATGTACCAAAAAATAACATACCAATATTGAGTTTAAATTGTGAGGATTTAGTTTATTTAATGTGGAAATAATGTAGCACCATGGTATACTAAAGTAAAAACCTTGTACTCGATTGCATGTGTGAAAAGCAACACCAAGTGCATAAATAAATATAATAGAATGAGTATTTATAATATTTATAATATTTTAAATAAATTCCTCATAACTTATATTAAGAAATGCATGAAACATCGAGATAGAATTAGAAACAAGAAACAATGAATTTATTCAATGGCTTGCGTTACACACATGGCTGAGTTCTATTGGACAATATTATATTATTAATGTATTACAATCTCATATAATATATATTTACATATTCATTAAATTATTAGTTATGAATATTACAAACTAGATTATAAAAATATATTTTTTATACAAATATAAAATGAATAATTAGGTTACCAATCAATTAGAAGATAAAATATAAACCACTTGGATAAAAAAATTATTTATTTTATGATTCCAAGAGGTTTTATTGTAAATAAACATAATTAATTAAAATTCACTTAAAGATTATAATTAAACATATATGTTTTATATTTAGTCAAATATTTGTGATAGTCATCTATTATGTTTGATATCCATAAGATAAAACAAACCTGATTTTAAACATCAAAACATATATTTTTGAAAACTAGTTATATGGCCATTTAATGTCGAACCAATTTTAAATCAAATTTTTACCCATTTAATTAATTTAATATTTCAAAATAAACATCATATTTTAAATATAATCATAATAATTATACTAGTATAATTTATTATAATTTTAATTAACATATTGTTTTTTAATGAAAAGTTGAAAGTACTGATTTTTAGTTCAAAACTAATTTTTCATATAATTAATTAATAAAGAAAAATTATAAATTTAATTGGATTAAAAGTGTTATTATCTAATATTTATGAAAATTATTATAATTTATATCAATGGAACTAATTTCACTTTGAAATTTTCCATTAAAATATAACAATCTTTATAATGTTTTTACATTAAGACCCCTCATTATCATCTGGTCTGCAGAATAAATTTCAATTTCATTTCCACTTCTATGATTGGAATTTATAAAAATGGATTCCATATTTTGATTCAAATTAATTTATAATTTCTAATAATGTCAACATAGTTTTCTACCAAAAAGATTGGTGAATTTAATTAATATTATTTACATCGATTAAAGTAAAATTAAGATTCATAAGGGACTAAACCATAATCTTATGGCCTAAAACGACCTATAAACATGTATAAAAGAAATTTTATGAAACATTTATGAACTTATAATCCATTTTATCTAATTTTTACCATTATTTATCCACATTAAATAAATAAAATCATGGTTGAGATTCATTTTCTAAAAATATTTAAAGGGTGTCATCCATCTTCCATTATAACAGGACTCTTTTCCTCCCACTTCCTCACACCAATAAAAAAATATTGGATGGAACAAAAAAATAACAAAATATCTCTCCAAAATCCATCTTATCCTCCTTGAATCATATCTATGTAATAAAATCCATGCAAGGAATCATTATGTTCAAAACTAAAATGAGTTACATGATTGAGAGGTAACACCATTCCTCAAACTCCTCTCTTTTATTCCCACTCTCCACTCTCTAAACTCTTATTATTCCATATTTATGTTAAAACTATAGTATAGATAATTTAATATGATTTTTATGTTAATATTTCATCTTACACTTGCACGCACATCCATCTAATGGGTAATGAACAAACTATTTACATGTTTGTAGATTGTCGCCTTGCAAAATGTTGATGGTTCAATTTCCCTTAACTGCCTATCATGGTGTCCATTATAATGGAAACTAGGATTTTATATATATATATATACATATACATATATATATATATATATATATTATTTATAATTTCTATTATCGTTTATAATTATTTTACAACTCATTTAGTTAATAATTTCAATTTTTCATAAATATAATAACATCATTTGAGGAGGTGTGGACAACTGCACCCCTAAAGCGAAGTGACTTTTTCATGCCATACATGGATTATATAAAGAATTTTTTTAATAAAATTATGTTACATAAAAAAATTATTATCTTCATGAAAAAATTAACTTTATAGAAATATAATATATTTCATTTTCATTATTACACATTCACACAATTTAAAATTGATTACGTCATTCATAGTCATGTGGTCTATCACCTCCTTGACATATTGTGATTCAATTTTCATATGAATAATTTCATATAAAATCATATATGATATAATAATATGGTATTTATGATATAATTATCTTTATTGAAATATATAATTATACAAAAATTAATTCCATAATGATCATTATAAAATGATAATCTTACTCATGTGAACGCACAACCTACAATCTCCATGATCGTAATGATGTTCCGTTTTTTATAACAATCTTTAATTATTGATTTTAGAGATATAATTTTTGTATAAATATAATAATTATTTCATTTTTATTGTTATTTATTCATTATATAATGATCCCTTTGACCATATTTTACCTACAAATATTGTTTTTTTACATATATTTGATTTGGTAAAAACACGAGATATAATGTTAAATGATTAAGTAGCAGTACACAAAATCATTATAGGCAATGTAAAAGTGATAAAAAACATGAAAGGGGTTATTTAATAAAGTAGATAATTGACATAATTTTATTATACCAAAAATTAAAGGATGTTCATTTAAAAGGAAACACAATGTACAAGATTCTTGTCTCATTTTTATTCTGTAAGGCATAATTAATTGTTCGACACATAATTTCTTATATATGGTCTAAACAATGCAACATTAACACATAATATAATTAATTATATTATATTAATGGTTATTAAATGTTTTATTTAAATAATTTTTTCTTTTTGTTTTTCCAATTCATTTGTTACCACATTTGTAAATGATTTTCCATCAATTTAAAATCCATTGAGGATTAATTGTTGTTAAAAACCTAGTATATCTTATATGGTGTATATAATTCCCTTATACCTGATATATCACTAATTGTATTACTATCATGATATTGTAAGTTCTATTTAACCTTTTTATTTTATGAGGTCGTCATTTACAATATTTAAAAGCATTATGGGACACTTTTAATGTTTAAATACTATTTTCCTCAAAAACTATTCTAATAATATTACAATGGAATTTACATTTTAATAAATTAAATAAACATTTTTAAATAAAAAGTTATTTAGATTATGGTTATTCCTACCCATTTTCATGTTTATGTAATATTTTTCCTCCCATTGGTAAATAAAATGTTTTTAATTTTTTGTAAGATAACCCGCCATTATTTCTTTTTAGTAAGAGAATCTATTTTCTCCTAGAAGCCATGTTTTATTAAAAAATTTAAAAAAATGTTCATAAGATTTAAAAATGATTTGGAAAATAAATTTTTACAATTTTTTTATTTTTCCTGTGTGTTCAATGTATTCTTCTTTTCACTTTCTGAAAAATTCATTTTTCAATTATTTTTTTTGTACCAAATAGAATATTCATTTTAACTCATACAACATTTAATGATTTATCCGCCATCATTTCATTAAATCCTATTTTTCATGTTTAGAAGGATTATTTTTAATAAAAATGTTTTTTAATTTATTTATAATGAAATATATGTTCAAAAGGATTCTCAAAAAATGATATTTTCCTTAATAATAGTTTTAAAAGTTATTATTTTATTTCATCAATAAAAAAACCTATAGTTTTACTCTACATGAGATATTTATTATTAATACAATCTTCATTCTTCCAATATTTGGTTTATTATTGATATGTCCATGGATAATATTCACATTCACTTCCTTGATTCATTATTTAATTTCCCTTTATATATTCACCTTTATATGATCATTGATCATTGAATTTTTCCTAATACCCATTTAAATTATCCTGGAAATAAATATTTCCTAAACTGTATAACAATTTACAAGCATTGATAAAATTTATAGTAATTTTGTAAAATGGTGAATTATTGAAAAGTATTTATTTCCCATTCAATACAGTAATTTGATAAGGCATTTTAATTATTTTGATTATTAAATATAAGGAATTATTTGGACAAGAAATGATAGGCATATCCCAGACTTTATATAGATCTTTGATGAACCAATATATTCTCATGAGACAAATAGTTACTCAATATTGATTTCTACCCTTAGTTTCAAAATATCTTTTGAATGGTAATAATGGTATTTGGTTTTTATGTTCCTAATACATGACTTACATAAAGATATCAATTCCCTCTTTTAGTTTCAATCATTATACATCCATGAGATTTTGCGTCAATATATCTATGGTTATAGTTCATTTTAAATAAATGATTTATGGCATGTGTTTTATTTTCATACCTTTCCATACTTTATTTCCTTTTCCTATTAATTTAATGTAATATTTTTATAATTATGACCTTTCCATTTTTTATGTTCTTATATTAAGATTATTGATTACATGGTATCTTTGTTTAGTTATTTATCATTCCATAATTATTAATCCAATTGATTCATTATTTATTCTACTATATTTTTTCCTTACTATGAATATGATATCTGTCTTATTATGTTTTCCACCAGAAAACACGAAAAATATTATAAATGTATGAAGATATATTCAACATAGATTATAGTTATTCCCTATGTTGTTTATTTATAAAGAAGAAGAAAATTATTTTGAATTAAGCAATTCCTTTTTAATAAAATGCTCATTTATTTATGGATTTTACCAAGACTATTAAACACTTAGTCCATCAGGAAATTATTCCTTGTAATAACGCCAATGTAATTGATTGTAGACACTAGCTCCAGGCTATCTGGGTTTAGGTCACTACACATCTTCCCAAGAAATCTAGCTGAAACAATGTTGTTTGGGTTGTAGTGAATTTTATTACAAAAAATACTCACATAATTACAATTATAGAGGAATTATCACGCATTAATATTACATGGATATAAATAAAAGAGGTGTAGATTTTTTATGTAAAACCAATATCAATTCTATATGAATGAGATCTAAGATTTATCTATACGTTTTAAAATAGTCTCTAGTATTTTTGAAATCGTGAGTTTAACATTATCATATATTATCACCCCAGATAATGGAAAATATAATAGGAATATTTAGAAATTGGAATACATTTGAGACAATTTTAAAAGTACATTAATAGAGGAATAGATCAAAAATTTCCTCCAGTTTGGTTATTGTACAATAATAGATTCCAGTTAAGTATACAAATGGATCCATGTGAATTTATATTTATGAAGTGATTTAGAACACATTTATTTTTTGATTATTTTAGTGAATGAATGCTCTTGGAAACATAAATATATAAGGAAATGGTCGTAAAGTTCATGACCATTTAGCTACAAATCAGGACTACTCGAATTCAACAAAAGATCCATGAATACAATTGACAATCAAACCTATATTTTAAAGTTAGGGATAAACTATTTCTTTATTTATCTACATGAAATAGATTCTTTAGATATTCTAAAAAGGTTAATCTAAAGACAAGGGACATCATCCCTATTTATATTCACAATCAAAAAATAGTTTTTTATTACCAAGTAACAATCCCATTAAACCTTTATCCAGTAAATGTTGTATTGCAAGAATCCTGCATAAGGAAGTACATATCAAATTATTGACATGTTTTGAATTCGTAGTTGGTATATCTTTAAAATGATCATCCTAATGAGGAGAATGAAATGAACATCCTGAATCATTGAGATAATATTCTATATAAAAATATGACTCACCTAGTTAAAGTTATATTAAGGAACAATAATTACAAAGTGGAAATATGGTAATCAGATGAAGCTACAAATGAAAATAACACTCAACTATTTTTAACATTGATTGAGAGTATAAAAATTATAATAAAATTTTCTATGGTGTAGAAATGTAATGACATCGGTTTTTTATAAAATAAAATTGTGGCTAATAGAGTATGTGACTAACAAAACTATGTTTTAATGAACCTCAATATAGTATTTATATTTTTATTTGAACATTACTGTAAAAAACTAGACATTAAAATCTTCGGTATGAATTAGAATAACCATAATAATTAATTTAATTTTTAATATAAAAATAGTTAATATATTATTAAATTAGTACTAAATATATTGTAAAGAAATTACAGTCTTCGAAAATAAATTTTCCCAAAAAAAATATTTTAATTACATTTTTTGAAAAAAAATCAACTATTAAGATATTTATTTGAAGAAATAAATATAATTTTTTACTTTGAACCTATTATAAAAATCATAGTATTAATTTGTTATGTTATTCTTGAAAAGATAATTTTATTAATGAATAAAAAATTTCCTGGTTATTATTAAATATTTCCTATTCATTTGAATCATTTAAAAATATTATTTTTTACAAAATTATTTGAAATTAATATTAAGTAATTTTTTGTGGTTAATCCAATTTAGGGAAAATGAATCTATTTCTTATTTAAATTTAATATAAAGAACTATATTACTTTAAAAAATATCTTGGGAAAAATATTTTTTCATCATGACTTTGGGTTTAATTTTATATTAAATTATGCCACTTAAGTGAATAAAATTTCAAAAATTGTATTACCAATTTTGAACCAAAATAATTGATATTATATAAAATTATCAAAATATTTTTGTAATCATAATTAATAGTAAAAAAAGATAAATTTAATTAACATGCTAACGTTTAAATTGGATTACCAGTTGATAAACTATAAAGATAATGGAGAGATTTTATAAAAGGTTGGTAAAATACAAAATTATATCTATATATTGATCATATATCATATAAGGCTTTATAATGATCCATTTTAGATCCTTTTTCTTTTGTATTATGTGGGTATAAATTCTTCTTTTGAAAAAATAAAAATGTGTCCTCTCCCGAAAAATAAAATTGAAACCCCTATCCTCTACACATTAAACATCTAAAACAATTTTTTAAACTATTACCCACCCAAATACCTTCATTAGTGCTCTATAAACTTATTATAGTTATTATTTTTCATCATAAATTCAATCTATAGTGGATTTATGGAAAATTCTTAAGAGGTGGTTCAAAGAATAGTTATCATTCTTAACTGAGCATATTTATCTTATTTCTTCTTCCACAACCTAAAAAATATTAATCAATAACAATAATATAATATCATAATTATATTAAAAATAGTAATATTTTATTATGTGAATATAATAAATTACATCTAACTCCACCTCAATAAAATGGGGAATTAAATATTCATTTTTGTGTATGACAGTCTTCTGCCTCACGAACTGATGAATTTTTTTTCCCATCACCACCTCTCCTAGTAATTTTGAGGATTTTTTATGATTATATGTGATATTAACAAAATATTAATACTTATTTAAATGTAATATATCATTTAATTTCTTACCTTACCATCCATTTTATAATAATAATGTTGTTCGTGTATACGGAGAACTACCACCTCATTAAGTGATGTGATTCATTTTTACTATCATGTCACATGGATATTATATCTAAGTGTATTTTTATGGAAATAATATATTTGTGATATAATTATAATTTATTAAATATAAACTTACACTTACCCTATTTACATTATTATCTTTGAAAAGTGGAAATGTTACCCATGTATATGTACAACCTACCATCTCCATGATTGTAATATAGTTCATTTTTCATAACCTTAACTCAGGATTATTTATAAAGTGTAATTTATATATAAAATGGTAATTATTTCATTATTATTATTTTTTATTTGATTTAATAATTTATTTAACCTTAGTCAATGTCCCAATTCGATTTTGGACATATGTGAAAAACATCATCAAAATGTCCAAAGTGGGAAAAAATGAATAAGTAATCATGTATAACATGATAATGATAAAAATAAAATGAATAAAATTATTAATAATTGTTCTCAAGAATGTAAAAAATTAAAATAAATTTTTATTCATGAAGATAAATAAAAATTGTGGTGAATGAGGCTCGAGTTAAGGGATCTCCCTAAACAATACTTTTCTTACAGTTATCAAACATTTGCCTCTAAATTACATTATCTATCTATTTATAGGTATGAAATGATTCTAAATTATGTGTATGTGTCTAAAAAATATATACATATCTTATTATACATTCATTTTATGGGTTAGTACGTACCTTATGTTCATTCCTCAAATTCCATCAATATGAAATTTACATTGGTTACGATACATGGAAAGATTATGCAACCCATTTTATTTCTATAGGTAATTATGATGTTATAACATATTATTTATTTAATTTATACATAAGACATAAATAATAGACATATTATGATGTGTCTTCCTAGATATCACTCTAATTATCTTGTTAAATCATATGTTTCATGAGATGTCATTTATGATATTAATGACTCAACATAATCCATTACGGTACTTTGTCTTCCATATGATATCGCATTGGTAGTTTTCTGTGAATCATTATTATGTAATGCTATATATTGATTCCATATTTCATATGATAACGATATATTATGGTTCCATGTTATTTATATTATTCTCTAATGTGATTAACTCATAATCTTTCTCTTTTATGATATCATGTTATGCCTTTAACTCACATGTTATGCATCCTAATCATGTTTATTACCTTAGTGAAATTATTATCTCACCATTTTATTTAATATATATACACTTTTTAACCTATTTATTATTAGTAGGTCAAATTGATTTAGGATTCCACTAGTTTGAAAAAAATATAGGTGTCATGTTTTAGTTTTCTTACGATGTTTTATGTATATAGAATTCCAAAAACACTTGGCCTCACAATCATTGGGTTTGAATTATTCTATTTTTATTTTATTAATACATTAATTGTTTTTGAAAATGTTTTGTGGGTTATAATCTAATAACTTATATATATATATACTCACACAAGAATAACATTTCGGTTCATAACAAATCACTTACCAAATGATATCATTAACACCAAACCTCACAACTCTTCCACTTTCACATCCAACACTATGTTCACAACACCATAGAATAGATCAAAATATATATTTCACATTTCATTTCATTCCTTACTAAATCCATGTGACTAATTTCACATTAACAACATGTAATGTCCCAACAAGGGGTCCACAGAATCAGTACCTTGAGCTATTTCACTACATGACCTCAAGGGCTTATCCTTATACAACAAAGGCTATCAACTTGAAACATGGGTCTATAATAAAATGAAATGATATAACGGATCATATGACTATGTCTTATATACAACAAACCGCTAATTGGTACAAGGACATATCATTCCAAAATAAAATTAATTCGCCATGCACTAATGTGTCACCATTACTCACACATATGGTCACCTAACACCACTTGAGAAGTCCATCATAGAAAAGAAACACACATTCAATTCTTAGCATGATCATATGTTATGAAAAAAGGATGTGAGGGATTCTTGATTACCCATTTAAAATTTCAATTAAAGTATTTTATGTGTATAACTCCGTAGGCCACCACCAAGGGTGTCTAAAGAAAATAACATTCAGAAAAGTATTTCATGTAGATAAGATGTAAAGTAAATAAATAGTAAAAAAGAGATAAATAAAAAAGAACACAATAGGTTATTTACCACTCAATGGCCTAAGGGTTCCCATGTGATACCATGGAAAACTAATCCTATAAAAACCAAATTGAATTTTATAAATCAGAACACTAGTATACATCCTCTTCAAACCAAAATCATATTTTTTCCTTATTAATTCAACTTAGTGAGTCAAAAAAAACATACATCAACAGTTCCTTTCTCATTAACCATTTCCATTAGTGCCGAAAAATTGGCCTGGCATCTAATTAAATAGTCAACATCAACAAAAATTATGGATGGAACCTCCATCTAGCACATATCCATATACAAAAATTTTAATACCTATATTGAGATTCATATCTATTAAACCCATTATACTGTAAAAAAGTTGTTCATGGTTCCTGATTCTATCACCCATCAATACATAACATTATCTGTTCTCAAATAATCTGTCTGGCTCAACCCAAGGATACGGAACATCAGTCAAATATCTATTTACACATGGTATTCCATCATCTCTCAGAGCCTTACTCTATAACATAAAATAAAAGTATACTATCAGTGACCAGAGCCTCAGTCAGAAACCATATCCATAGTATTTAACTTGTTCCTTTAGAATAAGTCTATCACCCAAACCACTCTATCATTTCGTAAATACCCATTCCAAGAGAATCAATTTAGAACCTAAAACATTTTTCATATTTCCACAGACATGGATCACCATTCCATGAATCCTACAAAGATTCATAACATAATTTTGGATAATTCTTTGCCATTTAATAACCAATCATTTTTAATTAAAAAAACTTTAACTTTTTCCATTATATCCATCCCAAAAAAACAAATTCATAGTCAAACCTATTCATCCTTTACTCAAGAACACATTTTTAAAATTTTCTTACAATCCTTTTTCAATGAAAAATTAAATATTTTAACCACTCCCATTTCTATTCTATGTTTCAAATTTCATTCATGTCCCTAAGGACCAGTATGTCAGTACGTGTCTCAAAGAATCATATCCCTCTATAAATGTAACAAAACACCAAATCAATATGTTTCATTTATATTTTTAAACGAACTTTTAAAACCATGGGTATTTCCCATTCAAAAACAAATAATGTCAAAGATCATTATATTCTATGAAAACCCTTTTAAGAGTAACCATGAACTAGTTTCAAATAAATATTTAAAATCTAATAAAAACAGATTTAGAATAACCATGAGATCAACACCTCACTTCTGAATAAGCGTAATTTCAATACATATATGTTATCATTTTCCAACTAAAACAATTTAAATTCCAATGCACATGCATTATGTAATACACCATATTTCCCAAGTAAAACAAATATTAATATAAAAACCACATGGGAGACTATAAGTCTGATCTCACATCACCAAGGATCCAATGGGATCCACTAAAGGTCCAATGTATCAATTTAAATATAAATTAAATTTTTTTAACCAATTTAGAAATCATATCACATATAAGATATAAGTAATGCACCATATTTCCCAAGTAAAACAAATATTAATATTATGGTTAAATCCATTAGACCACCAACCTTATTAGTGATGAATTAAAAAATATTTCCAACTATTTGGAGGCCTTTTTAATTCCCATCCATGTCTTTTCGTAAACCCTATACACCTTACTATGATCATCTCTATCACCCAGGCATTAATCTGATTCATTAAAACCAATTAAATAATTCATTTATTATTAATAATTAAATAACCAAAAAATTTCATAATTTATGAAAACCCATCATAGAAACTCCTCTTATAAAAATCCCAAGAAGCAATAATGGAATGTTCAAAATGTACCACCAACACCACATCTAACCAAATCCCAAAGAGGATATACCAAATCCATAAAAAATGAATTAATTCATTGGGAAACTCCTATGAAAATTCAATGTGGTCATATATATTAATGAAACACCATGAAAAAATGTTCCAATTCCAACTTGGGATATCCTATACCCATGAAGACCAAAATATCTATGAGAAATAGATTATTCCACTATGATACAATGGAATCATCATCAAACCTATAATCGAAAATACACCAAAATTATGTGTAATGAAGGGGATGAAAAAGGAGATCCACTATAGTTTAGTTCTTACCTCAAAATTATTAAGAAACTCTAACAAAACACATCCATAGAGAAGCTTCAATAATGTGGGATGGAATAATAATCCAACTCTAGTTCATGTGAAAAAAGAGGGAGAGAAAGATGAGGGGTGACTAAAAATCAAATAAGGAAAATATTGTAAAAATAATATATTAATGAAATTTTGGTCAGTAGCATTATTTAGCAACATAGTTTTTCATACAGTTAGAAAATAATGAACACTAAAATATCAAACACTAAATCCATGTACGGTTATGATACAAGGTTTTAAAAACCATGTTACAACCATTAAATTAACGTATCCTCTCTCCTACAGTGAGGCTCACAATTTTTCTGACACGATGTCCATACAATGTTCCTTGTCACATGCACTCTCTATCTTTGCACTGTTTCTCCATCTTCCTTGAATGGTTTAACCCAATATATGCTCGATCCAATAAACTGAACCATACTCATTTAAAAATAATCTATAAACCTCCTAATCATTAGAGTTTCCCGCGGTTTGTCTTAAACTATTCACAACAAACCGTACACAATTTATAAAAAAGTCTAAAACTCTTAAAAAATAACTCAAAGCCTCTAAATCTTATCCAGGAACCTGCACTACCAACTGATCATAATCACTCATCAATAAACACCACTACAAGGTATTAAAACTCTATGAACAATGTTCGATGTTTTAATTAATATTTGTTCCATCTGGTAATGAAAAATCAAATTCCTTCAGATGTTTTTTATCTGTCCAGACATAGGATCTTACATCCTCCCCACTATAATGATTCTCATAAAAGAGAAGAATCAATGGTATTATATATTCACCACTCAACCAAGTTCAATCACTAGATTTTTTCTAATATTCTCATTCATATCTGGATAGCCTAAAGCACTGCCAAAGAAAAACCTCCATCCAATGATCCTCAAATGTCCTAAGGCCTGAGATAAATCTATATTTCAAATCCAAACACAAAATTGGATCTTAATTAATCCCATCTAATAAAATAATTTATTAAAAACTCACCTGATCAAAAATCAATCTATGGTGCGCCCTAAAATAATCATTAGCTTATAACTAGCCCCTTATGATTCATAACACCTTTTTCATAAGGAAAACCCAACAAAACCTAAACTCCCACTATAAAAAAACAGGAATGGATCCCAACCTACAACTCACCGATAACCAAAATAACCCCAATCATCATTTCCACATGACCACATCACAAAAATTCGACTAAAGTGGGCACATACACACTATCCGTGTATAAACTGAGAACTTGTCAACTTTTCCTCAAAAAAACAACTCAAACCCAATGTGCATTGATTACTCCTACCTCAACATCTTTAATGTAGCTTAAAACATTTAACAACCATATTATGTGTTTTCCCCTATTAAACTATCCTTATCTAACTCATTTACAATGTTACCATCTCCATATTTCATCCCAACACCATCTCATTTTATTATAAGGCTTTCACTCCCAAAGGAATTCCACAACCACCCAATATTCCCTCTAAATTCCACACCCAACACCTAGTGAGACCCTATAGTCATATCCCCTACTGATCCAAAATAATTTCCATGTACTGTACTAACTCAAATATCACCCATTATCCACATTCTATTATGGAATACATGGAATTCATAGAAACTTGTTCAATCCTAAGGGCATCGCCTGCAACTAGAATATAGTGAACTTCCCTTCAAAAAACTTCACATTCAATGCTCCATGGTTGTAACCACTATGATATGCCTTATACAACCATTACACATTACAGTTGCTTATAATACATGTATTAAACTATAATAGTTCTTAATATGATTTCATGATATTAAACATTATTGAACCCTATATATTCCATGATGTCATAGATGAACCCCACCACCACAAATCCATTTCAAAAGTCACAACTATCAGTATGGACATTTCAATCCACCAAATTTATTGGACCACCATGCATGTAAAAATCTCATCACATTCACCTAAGTCATCTTCCTACTCATGGCTATATTCCATACTCAATCACCTCATGTGTACTCTCTTGTTACATATGATTCACAAACCAAAAAACATTGGTAATCACCATACTCATGTGCTTTTACGATATCATTAACACTTTAACATTACACACACTACTATAAACTATCAAAAAAATATTATTCGAAATCCAATGCGTAAAAACTTACGAGACTTAAAATCAAAAGTCCTATTCACTATACATGACAACATCTCATGCCTACCTCACCCATCATAGATCACCCTTGGTAATTTCCAAAACCAAAAGCTGCTTACGAGGCAAAACCACTCACACAACCACTCTAACATGATAATCATACAATGTTCCACTAAAGTCTTATATACTCTCACCATATTCATAGAGACACATCCAATGTTAGCTAGGTCAGGCACCTATCTTGTCCAACCCAATGACCACATATTCTTCCAACACACTAACACTCCAAGTGCTTCCCTTTTGAGGAAAACCCAACACCACCATGTTGTACTGACCCAGCCCAAGTAATATTGTTTTTTATGTTTATTACCATTACATTTTTATTATAACAATGAAATTCAACCCAATATGCTGATCAATTTAGTATTTTTGGTAAACATGATACATACATCAATCTTGTTTTACAAATGAATACACTAATTATAATATTATTATTATCTTTTGAGGATATCATTATTCCACCTAGTGTATCCATTAATATCATTCTTCTTGTAGTTATTTGATTCCAAGGGTAATGAAAATAATAACTATGAGATAAAATTCATATAAAGGGATGAATGTAGAATAAGGAATAATGAATCAAGGAGAATAATCAATATGGATAGGTAATAACATAACACTCATGCCATATAATCAATAAACTAAATAGATAAACAATATGTCGAGGTAATAATTGAAATCCCATTCAATTAAAAATACATGATGAGGAAAAAATAATATTTCAAGTTAAGAAACTAAAACACACGGAATTCAATCAAGGAGATGATAATCAAATGCTTGAAAGGTAATTTCAAGGAATAAATTTTATGGATAATATTAATTAAGAACTAAATGAAGGAAATGATTAATTATTCAAAATTCTGTCTATTAGGAAGATAATAACATTTCCATTAATAAATTTCAAAACATGGTTTAATTTAATTCTATCAAGACCATTCACAAGAGAGTTGTAATATGTGGGTATAATCCTATCTATTTCTCTCAAAATATAGATGTTTATTGATAATATTATGTTTCTAATTATATTATTCTTGTAAAATATATAGGATGAATATAAAAAAATATGGTTGAATACATGAAATATATATTTAATTAATATCTCACACCTATTTTAATTAATTTAATTTATTAATACAAAACTCTTATGGAGAATAAAACAAAAAATATTTCCCTTATATTAAATTGGTTTATATTTTCTTTTCTAATTAATTGGTATCCAATGAATTAATCACATATTTTTATAAATCATATATTTTTTAATTATGTTAATAATATTATTAAACACTAATTTAATGTATATTTTATATCTTAAAATATAAAATAATAATATTTTAGTAATATATTTTTGTTTGGTAAAACTCAGTCTTGTGTGCAATGAAAGCTATCAAAGAATGTAGTTCTTATGTGTAATGAAATATAACTCAGTGATGTGTACCTTTAAATATATAGAATATATTATAACTATTAAAAATAAAATAATTTCATAGGATATTATATTACCTTACGTTCTTGGTATTGTGTGTCACAATCGTTATCGAACAAAAAAGTTACTCTTTTAGAATTTCTGAGGAGTTAAATTCTCTCATCCTTAATTAAAATGTGTCCAAAAAATTTTAACTCAATCTCAAAAGTCATGAGTTTGATATTTCAAAATAATTTTTTTAGATATCACATAATGAAAAGAGGTAATAGAATATCCTATTAATAAAAGATAATAAGATGCTAAAAGGTCACATTGACTAACATAAAACAAGGTCTATGTGTATAAGAAGATTAGTGGCATGAGAAAATATAGATTTTAGTAAAAGTTTTAATATTTATAGGAAGTAATTGTGGTCATATATAAATAACAGTTGACTGATCAATGATATTGTTAGGGACTTAGATCCATAAATCAATGTTGATTTAAAATATAATCAGTTCAAAAAAAATTAAGGAGTTAGGGAAGTATTTTTTGAATATTTTCCTAGATTTGAGTAATTATTTTACTTCATAATAATAAAGGTAAATATTATTACTTGATATATTTCAAAAAGAAAATTTTTTTTTTGTTCTTTGATCATTTTCTAATTCTTCCATTACTTCAACAAATCTATATCCAAAAATTATCATTGATTTTTCAAGCTCTAAAATACACATGGTACAAGTTTTAAGTCCCATAAAAGAGTTAAAAGTATTTCCATTTCTCTATATATATTATTTAAGGCTAAAAATATTAATTGAATAACCAATTAATCATAAAAAGTAAAATTTTTGTTTCGTTATTAAAATCTATTCTTCAAACTATTTACCAAGAAACAATGAGATATTAACCAGGACATCACATTGGCCAGTGGAAAGTACAAAATCCTTATCATACATAGGCCATGGATTTAAGATCTACCACTTTATAGGTTTTCCTACTTCTAAAACCACATAATATCCAACATAATTAAAATGGACATCCTTAAATTTTAATCATTAAATATTTGTTTCTCTAATGTTTTCAATATTATATATTTTTCTCAATGTTTATTAAATCATATTTGACAATAATGATCATGTTAACCTTAATATTCATAAATACATTTAAAACTATTTCTTTCACAATTAAATCCATTATTCCTCAAACAATATGTCCACTAAAATATATGATTCTAGAATAAAGAACAACCCTTATATGTTTCATGATTCTTATGAGTAAAATACTCCGAGTAAAATACTTCTACAATTTAGTTATTGAAACCAAAAAAATACTCAATCATTATATTTCAAAATATATAATTATTAATATAGGTTTTATCCTAGGTCATTCATTTTCATTATATATTCAAATTCTTCATAACAGTTTGTAATGAATATGTGAATTATCCTATGTGTATCCCCTAGAAGTTTCAAACTAGGTGCATAGTAAGGCTCGTTGTCATGTATGAGGATATGGTCAAATCCTTCCAAACAAAACTTTTAGATGTTTTTACCCCTAGGTACATCTTTTCCAGAACCACATCCACATAAAGTGTCTATATATAGATGTATTTTTAGGAAAATCCCATAATTTCTATCTAACAAAAATTTTAGAATGTTCTTCTATAATTAACCTCAAATTCGACCTCATTTTTATGTTCTCTATTCTATCTTTTCTTAAATCTCTTCCCAATGTTTCTATATTACATTATTTTATACAATTATAGAGACACGACCCTAATAAACCTAAATTGGTTGTCTACTTCCTTTACATTGGCACAATTATAAGGAAATGCAGTCGAAAATACTTATCAGTAGAGTAGTCTTAATACAAAAGATACATATATTAGTTTTGTATTATAATTTATTACACAGATTAAATTTTTTTTAGGATAACATTACTCCATGTATCATATTATTGTATATTATTCTTAGTATAATTTTTGGATTCCAAGTTAAAAAACTAATAAGGTTTAGCTCAAATGCTCAGCAAGTGTTAATAATAGCGGATGAATTAATGAATCAATGAGGTTAATCTATATGGAAAGGTAAAAATAGAACATAAAATATATATAATAAATAAACTAAATGGTTAAAAAATTTGGCATTGCAATAATTGAAAATACATTCCATTCAAATAATAGGATAATGGAAAAATAATATGAAAATGTAAGAAACTATAACACCAGCCATTTTATCAATGAAATGAGAAGGAAATGAATCAAAATATATTTTTATATATAAATCTCAGCTATAATAATTAGTGAAATTTATTAAACAGAATGATTAATTATCATATTTCATGTTTCCTAGGTATATGATACCTTTACCATCAAGACCTTTCATAAGAAGTTTTAGCATACAACAGTCAAAATATTTCACAAGATAGATAAAATATATCGGTAGAAACCCATCTATTCTACTTCGGAAAAAACTAATAGGGTTTTTCTCTCACTGGTTCCATCTCATGAGACTATTGATGCATCAAGGGGATTACTTAAAATAGTCATCAACCCATGTATTTTATGTATGGAGAATTAATAATATATCAAAAAAATGATTTAATTCTAAAAAAATGTGCCTATAAAATATCCATGTTGAGTAAAGGATACAGATTTATCAATATTTCCACAATATATCAAATATTATTCAATGTCAAAAACACATTTAACAATGGTATATGTTTGAGGGAATTAACATATCCATGATAAATGATATGGATAATTTGGAGAAATTAAATGTTCAATGGTGATAAGAAATTTAATATTTCAAGGGGAATAGAATAATGATTCAGGGAAGTGAATGTCAACACAATCCTTCAGAAAGTAAAACAAAAACTATCTTGGATAATAATAAGCATCGTATCAATATAATATATCCTAAATAGGTTTAAAATAAATTTTTGTTTTCATTGACGAATAAAAATATTATAAAAATTTATTTTATAAAAATTGATGAAAATATCCATTTCGTTTTGAAAAAATTAATTAATTTTTCATGGAAAACCTATTAAAATAATTTTATTAAAAAAAATTTAGAAAAAAATAGTTTTTATAAAATAACAGGTTCTCTGACTAAAGTGATAAATGATGTAATATTTTCTAAAAAACATTTTATATATCATTTTAATTATCAAAGACTGAAAAATGGTACTATTAATTAAAAAATATAATAAATAACTAGAATATTAAAAAATTATTGGTTTTATTAAATACGTATACAATACATTTTTATAATTAAAATCCATGTTTAAAAATTCCCAAAAAAATTCAGATTGTGGTGTAAACCCTTAAAAGACCATAACGTTGATGTCATAACCCATAAATGAATATATTATTTGTGTAAAATGTAAATACACATAAAACAAGTGTAAAATAGACAATATATATTAACAATTTATTAAACATGAAATCATAGAATACTAATAATATTAAGGAAGTAATATAACTCAATGAAATAGAATCAAGTTATAAAATTCATTACTACTTGTTAAATTTTAATTCATATCCCATTAGTATAAATAATTAAATTTTAAACATTAAATTACATGATAATAAAATAAATAATGATATAATATATATAATATGTGACTAGAAAAATCACACAAAATAAGTAAGTGGGGAGCATTACAAATATCTCACATATGTGAAAACTAAGATGAAATGAACTTACCTTGTATTTCCTTTTAGGTAAACATGTTTTTATATCCTATATAATGGTTATAAGCATGCTAATAATATATAAATAAATAATAATCAAATTTATAATATCATATATTATCTTCTTATAATATCTTATTACCTGTTTGTTAACATTTATTCATTATTTTCATCATCTTGTGTGTTAATGGACATGTTTTCCGAGTATTCTTTGACTTTTTTTTATTATTACATACATCATGATTTGATAATATTTCAGATGTAAACTGTTATTTAAAGATTATATATATTCATTATATATTTATATATAATAATCCATAAATTATGGAGATATGAAATGAAATGAAAAGTTCATTGTGGGGGTAGGTCATCCATACACATGAATGATACATCCATTTCCTTTTCGTATTATAATAATGAAATGTAAATAATATATATGTATATTATAGTGACATTTAAATATTTATGACATATATGTAACATATTTTTAATAAAAAATCCATTATACATTCCATGTACAGTGTGAAAAAATCACATCACTTTGAAGAGGTGGTAGTTCACAATATATCAAACGATGTCATCATATTCCCTTAAACATGAAAGCATAAAAATATGTGTTATATAAAAAATAAATAAGACTAAATAAATTTAAATATAATATATATCCTATAAAAATACTATATCCATCATAATTCCCACCATGATATGTCGTAAATAAAAAAATGAAAATCATTATTTCATGATGCGGTAGTCTACCGAACACAGGAATGATAAGTTTGTTACCTATTAGATAAATTTATGTGTAACAGTAGGTATAAAAATTAGTATTAAAAATATATCAGTTTATTTAGGATGATTATTTCAATATATAACCATGGAATAATAAGATTTTATGGGAGTAGAATGAAAAAAAATACAAAATAGGCTTTGGAAGGATATTACCTCTTTTTTGAGTAACTCATATCGATTTATACCAAAAGACCTCCTTGGTGGATTTAATCCCTATTTCAAACTTCTATGTTGAGTAGAGGTATATTTGGATTTTATTTGGGAATATTATTGTTGATGTAATGTGCTTGAGAGGTGTGAATAATTTGGATGGGTTAGTGCCATTTATAGTGGAGGAGGAGTGGAATTGTTGTAAATTTTAGAAATTGGGATCCTACGCACATTTTTTCAATGTCCTTTTGCACCAATATTAGATGAAATTTAGTAAAATAGAAAATATGGTATATATAAGAATATCCAATGACTTTTTGGAATCCTTCTCAGTTATTTTGGCCTATGATTTTAAGGTACGGTCCCTTATTAAGCTAATCTTCCTCTTAATCACTACAACTGATTTCACTTTCATTCACTAATGGTCTTGGTAAAAATATGTAAAAATATTATAAATTATAACTAATTATAATTATAAATATTTAATCCATTTTTTCAAATAATAATAATTGGACTGGTAGAATACAATTTGAATATAATCTGGAAGTTTGGACGACATTGTTGGTTTTTGAGGTAAAATTATTCAAAATATTGATATGTTTTTATATCCAATTTAAATGTAAAATTTATTAATATTTTCTAAATTTTATTAATTGATTTAATATTTTTATAATTATACATGAAAATATATCAAAAATTTAACTTATTATTTAAAATAAATTAGACAAAAGGTAGTTTTGAATTAAAATTATTTATTTTTAACTATTCATAAAAAATTATCCTTCATAGTGAAATACATAGAAATTCACCTTAAGATAATTTTGATACTCATTAAAAAAAGATGTTTATTTTTAAATGTAAAATTTATAAAAGTTTTAAAAATAATTTAAAATATATTCTCCATTATAAGTTGTTAAATCATCCTTTACAAACATACAAATTCTTATGCATAATATTGGGTTTGTTTTTATCTTATTCTTATAAAATGTATTGGATGAATATATTGAATATTTAATTAATATCATTCTCTAATTTTAATTAATTCAATTAATTAATAAAAAATTCATTTGGTAGCAAAAAAAGTAAAATATTCCATTTATATTAAATTAGTTTATATTTATGTTACTAATTATTTGGTAGCCAAATAATTCATCATATATTTTTATAAGATATATATTTTAATAATTTAGTTAATATTATTTACAACCTCTTATTTAATGTATGGGTTATATCTTATTATATAAGAATAATATATTTTAATAATATATTTTTTTGTTCGGTTAAACTACGGTATGTGTATAAACCAATCTATTGAACAAGGTCATTCTTTCTTGTAAGGAAAGATAAGTCAATGTTGTGTTCATTAATAAATAATGAATAAATTTTTAATTGTAAATATTGTTCATAATATTGGTATATTATATTCCCATACATTCATGGTGTTGCACGTCATATATTCTATTAAATAAAAATATACACTTTTAGAATTTGTAGGGTGTTACATATGTTCCAAATACCAAAAATAAACTCACATGCATGGATTCCACTCAATGAGAATTTGTGAACATAAAATAAAATTTCCTCAAGAACCCCTTGTGCTCTGGATCCATCAAATAACCTCTAGGAACACTCTTCTACCCATTGATTACCTATCTAAGTACCCAAATAGCTCATCCCTTGAGAAACAAACCTCAAGGATAAACCACTGGCACTGAAAATCTATTTCTCATAAACAAAGGTATACCATATATGAAAACCCCATAAAAGGTTGTGTCCTTCATAAAACATCATTAAGGGTCTAAAATATCATCTTTTCCCCTCACATCATAGGCCTAAATAACACTATCAACAACATTAACGTTTGACCCCTGAAATCCAGATGACATCAACTCCCAACAAGAGTGTGGTAAAATGGTCACTAGGTCTACCACTGAGCCCTATCAAACAAGTCACTCATCTAGTCAAACATTCCAACAACCTAGGCCCCAAAAAACCTCAAAAAATGCCACAACACATGGGGAATTAAACATACACCCTCTTTATTATCCCATAAGATAATAAATACTAAGCAACATCCTTTGGGTCTCTCACAATAAGAATTAATATACCAACCAACTACCCACAATAGAGAACTGGTCCTCTACGAGCATCTTTACATCAGACTTCTACTAGGAGGACACACAATTACTACCAACCTCGCACCAAAACAATCGACAATTTTCAACATTAATATACTTATACCGCACTGTCCCACCAGGGTCACAATGCCAACAATGTATAAGGACCACACTATGTCCTCACTATAACAACACAAAATTTTATTATTGAAAATTCCTCTTGATCTAATTAAATGTATTATTAGGTAAAATGGTTATATAAAAAATATTCAATTATTTTGTTTTATGTTTTTCAAATTCAAAATACGGTTATGAATTGTTACCATTACTTATATAGTCGTTGAATAGTGATAACATGATTAGTATAAATATGGGGCTTTACTAAATAAAATTTACTCAAAAAATGGAATTGATGGCCTCATCTAATAAAATTGATCCATACAAAGACCATTTTTATGTACTAAGGAAGGTAGTAGCATCACTGGGCTTTACTCTAGTCCAATCCCAATCTTATCCTCAACATGTTAGGCTGGAATAGAATTGCCTATGGGAGAAGTGGATGTTAAAAGATATTACCTCCCGAGCAATGTTATCTGAGCCACCCTAATAGTCAATCACCATCGCACACCTTACCATTACGTCTTATGTGGGTTTTATAAGGGTTATGTATCTATACCCTAGAACTATGATTATGTGACTTATTTTTTGTATAAATAATATACATTCATTTTATTATTTTTACTTTTCTAATGGATTTGAAATCACTTATAGTTTTTCTTAATATTCAATTATTTAATCTACTTTTGATAATAAATGGATTTTTTAATTAAATATTTCTTTAATTAAATATTATTACAATAATAATTTTTATTAAATATAAAAGATCATATAATTTTTTATTAAAACAATATTAATTTTTATAATGGTTAGAAAACAGTTTTTGTGAAAACCTATGAATTTTCAATAAAAGTCAGTTTTTATTTTAAAAGTGTAAATGTACATATTTATAAAATTAATTAGATAAAATGAATATTATTTTTGGAAATAGTTTGTCAAAATTATCCAACTGTAAATTTTTAAAATATTTCTAAGGTCGTCGAAAATTTGTTTTAAAATTAAACTTCATTTAAATATATATTGAGTTTTATGACATCATAATGACCCAGTAGTGATGAAATAAAATACTATAAAATGGTTTTCCAGACACTATATTTATTACCTATAATATAATTTGATTTTATATTTTTTTGATTAATTTTATGGTTCCTTAGTGGACAATCCAACACTTATAAAATATTTTAACATTTTAAAATGATTTCCTTGAGAGTTTGACTCACCTCTAAATAAGAATTCCTAATATTTTTATAAGTTTGGATATTGGCGTTATAAACTAATTTTTTCCACTCCATAGAAGAATAGACCATTGGAAAAAACTATGATACGGTTTCTGTTTTTGATTAGTTTAATGTGTAGTGTCCAAAACCTAAATAATAAAGAAATTCCCTCTCCTTTCCTATACAATCAAAGTAATTCTCTCATTCCTCTTCCCTCAAACCATTTGGAGCTCGACCAACCTCATCCCTCCTCTCTCTAGAATCCTTCCAAGGTTCCCTAATCATTCACGAAGCCTCTCTAAAGACTCTCTCAAGCCTTTGGGATCACACTTCCATGTAAGGGATCCTCACTTTCCTTCCTTCCTTATTTATGTCCATGTTTCATTATATTGTTATGCACTATTATTTTCAATTTAATATATTGGCATATTATTTTTCACATTCCCTATACTTAACTACTTATTTCTTTATGATTATAGGAACTTTTCCCTCTCATTAATTCCTCAAATTTACACCTGCTACCATGCTGAAATTCTGTAAGGGAATTATTCCTTTCTCATTTTTTCTACATTTTGTTATGTTTTTATACACTTTTATTTTCAATTAAAAATGTCAAGGTATGATTTATAACCTCTCCCAAACTTCCCTCATTTTTTGAAGGATTAGAGACCACTTTTAGTCTCATTAATGCCTCCCATGTACACCTGTTACAATGTCAAAATTCCTTATAGAATTTCTCTCTTCTCATTTAAATTCAATAAATTATTTTATATTATACATCTAAATTACATTACATAAGTTTTGATACTATGTTACATTACCACCATAATATCCATTGAAACTATAAATTATGAGATACCCCTTACTCTCTCATAAACCCATATTATTATTTCAATTTGATGTCGTTATGCTGTTGAAGTTACACCAAAATCATTCCTATCAAAATCATCAATATGTGAATACCATACACATTTCTATATCAAGGATATTAACCTTTATACACGTGTACATATTTATATACGACATACAATTATGTATTTCATATCTATTTTACTTTTAATAAATTATGTTTTTAATGATTCCATGTTGTATGATCCATTTGGAACACATATGCAAGAAATGAAATGCTTATAAAAGGAGTGCCCTAATAGCACTTTAATGCATTGGGTAAAGAATAATAGCATGATATTCCATTTTAAATGAGGGTTTAATCCTGATAATTCAAGTTAAATGAGGTTTTACTCATTTTAATTCAATTTCAATGAAGTTTTACTCCTTCTCTCTATTTAATGTGCATTTTCTCCTGATATTATCATGTTAAATGTTGATCCAACATTTCCATGTAATGATAATAACGATATATCATGCCTGTAGAGACCCGAAGCGTAACGTACATGAACATTACATTACTTTCGCGGAATACATAGTACATAACAAAAACACACACACACAAGGATCGTAATAGTTTAGTGTCCTTGGAAACTCGGAACGTAATCTTCTAATCGTGGTGAAAGATCTTCAATATCTCCCATAAAGATATTCCATTTTTTTACCTAAAACCTTTCTTTATATCCTGGGGAATAGAAAACATTAAAGGGTGAGCTCAAATTATCAGTAAGGGTATACAAAAGAAAAATCAATCACATCATATTCATAAGAACATATCTTTTGGAAATCTTAACCTGCAAAAGAGAGCATAATTTCATAACATGGGATAAATCATGGAAGTGAAATGTAATCACAATAATCATAACTTAAAACATGAAACTTTGTGGCATTCAAACATAATCATAGAGAATCATTTCTTGTTAGTCAAGACTCATTTCCAAGACTATCTTAGTGGACAAAGTCCCATTCTGAATCGAGTAACTCTCGTTTCAGTCCTGTTTCACTGAACCGGTATAACCTACCGTTCCAGCCCTGTCTATCTCATGAGATATAAAATCTTTACCCAATGCATTGGAGGGAGATATAGGTCCCACCCATCTTATAATTAATCCTTTCTTATGTGTGCCACATAATCATAAAACATACATCATCGCATAACACATGTAACAAAAATGGGATTCTTGAAACATCATGACATCATAAATCAATTCATATAAGATAAAAGAATTCATAAAAATAATTCCATCACAACATGATCAAATCAATGTAATAATAGGGATAAAAACAGAACCCTTTATTATCTTAGATGGAAAATAATTTTGATAAAACACTTGAACTCCATTCTTGAGGAAAATATCCTTTCTTCTTCAAAAACATTTTTTCCTTTCATAACATGTCATACAACTTTGAAATAAAAGAAGTTGATTAAAAATAAACATGAAAACTTGTAAAGGAAGATTCTTGGAAATAATGTTTTAAAAATCCATTCATGCCGTATAAGTTAAAAAAACATTCTTTCGTACTTTTGTCGGAAAAGTCAAAAAAGTGCCTCGTACAAAAAAATGACAAAAGATTCCTTTCATATTCTTTACTAAAAACTCACCGAAGGGTCAAATTGGATTTAAACTATTTTAAGTGGATGGAAACAATATTACATATTGAGGGAACATGGATTTGGATGATAAAATAAACCCCATTAAATACCAAAGTATAAACAATCTCAGATAAAAATGAGATTGTGATATTTCCCTTACCTTAGGTCCGACTTGCTTTGTAAGTGTCCGAACCTCCTCTTCTTTGAAGCGCCTCTTTGAGACCTCCTCTTAGGGAACTAAAATTGGTCATTGAGGAAGACCAGAACCTCTAGGATTATTCTAGGGAAGTGGAGAAGGGATTTTGGAAGAGGTTGGTCGAGCTTGAGTGCTCAAATTGGTGTGAGGAGAAGGGGGAGGTGGTACCCTTTTATAAGGGAGGAGAGGGGCACCTTATGAATTCTTAAAAATATTAATTTATAATAAATCTAACCCCACTTAAAAACCTCCAAAAATGACTCATATTAGAATATTAGATGAGATAGGGTTGTAATCTAATCAACCAATCAAATTTAGACATGTTTGGATCTTATTTTAAACCTTATCATTTTGATTTATCCTTATTTAATCTATTTAAGTTTATTTGTGGTAATAAAATTCTAAATTTTAAATTATAACAAATAATTACTTATTTGTTGTGAATTTTCCATAATTGTTTAATTTATAACATTATAGACCATATAAATATAAATTTATAATTTTTAAATATTTTTGTGATTTTTAAACAATTTTATAATATGTTATTTTTGTAAAATAACAATAGTGTCAATTTTGACACTATTCATTTATTTGAATTTAAATAAAATATATACAGAAGATATGTTCGAACTAAAAGCTTTAATATATTAATAAAAGGTCATATGTATCTATAAAATTAGTGTATCACATTAAATAGTTCATATAATATTTATTTTATTATTTTTAAAACCATTTATTTGGTTTATCTCTTAATAAAATAATTACTACATCATTTTTGTATAATTATTTAATATACTTATTTGTTGTATAAAAATTTAAAATAAAATTTTATGATGAAGATAAATATATTAAATTTCACAATAATACTTTTACTCGAATTTATCATCTTAAAATCACAAAATTTAAATTGTTATATTTATTAAATTATGAAGGTGACAACTTTGGCATCATTTAAAATAAAATAATATAAGTGTCATAATTGCTTTTATAAGGCTCCAAATGGTCACAAATTCGACCATTGGATGATTATGGTTTACTTTTACATGGCCAATAAGTTTTGGTTAGGTATTTGTGCATTTTAGGGTCACTATTAGTTTAAAAAAACAATATTCTTTATTTTTCACTAGATAAACAATTTCTGCATCACTATTGTGTCATAATTAATGATAGTTATTTAATCCCTAAAAATTATAAATAAATTTATATGATGTTGATAATTTCATTATCATTCTGGAGACTATTCATGTTTGAAGTTTCATGAAGTTTATCACTAAATTAAAATTAATATACTTATAAAATTTAAGAGAGTGACATGTTGTCACTTTCTTTGGTTTTAATAATAATTAAGTTATTTTCATGGAAAAATGTCCATTAAATGATTCTAATCCGACCCTTAGGTGATATGGGTCGACTTTTAGTCATCCAATAGGTTTTTGACATTTGTTAGGGTAATTTTAAAATATTATATTTACCCTTAATTACCCGATTTACCTTTAACTATGGTAAATAAAATTTACCGTAGTTACTATTCATAATTCCCAAAAATAAAAAGAATCTTATTAACATAATTTGGACCCACTGATTCCAAATATGGAATCCAATTTTCAAAATTCAATAAAAAAAAGATGCAGAAATTAAATTAAAATTAATCCCGTTGTCGAAAGAAAACGGGTTATTTTTCTTTAAAACATTGCAAAAGATTGAATTGATTTAACCTACGAATTCAAGGTAAAATCAATGCTAATGACATAAATTATATTAAATGGTAAAAATATATTCTATTTATACTTAAAAACCATTCAATATTATAATTTAACCACATAAGATATTACGATGAAAAAAGTTGTTTTTAATTAAAATATAGCGTGTTTTTACTATTCATTAAAATATGAAAGTTATCGGAAAAATATCAAAACTTTATCTAATGTAAATTTTTATATCCTGATTCAAAAGAAGAATATTATTTTGTCAAATTGAACATATAAACATGTCAAAAACTATATTTAATGTGGGTGCGCCATCAAAAGGCGGTAAAACTGCATTTTTTTAAAAATACTTATTTTACCCGAAAAATTTATTTTGTTCTTATACCATGTTCTAGAAATGTGTAAGATGAATAATAATGTTATAAAATTCAAAATTTAGTTAATACTATTCATAACGGCTAGTTCATGACAATATTATAATAATATAACATTGTTTATTAGAACCTGGTATTGCGTACAACACACGCTATCGAGGAAGGTCGTGATTGCGTGTAATGCAAGCCAAGTCAGGGTTGCGTGTTGTGAAAGAATCCTTCGTTGTTTCGTATAACATAATCTAACCATATTTCATTTATACATTTAATATATATATATATACTCAATGTTGCGTAGAATAACTATTATCAAAATTGTGTGTAACACGGTCCAAGAATAGTGTTGCGTACACTGCAAGCTAATACGGTGTTGTGTATAGCGCAGGGTAATCTTGGTGCAGAATACAACATAAGACATTAATGAAATTAAAATAATATTTTTCATAAAATCTCGGGGTGTTACATTCTACCCCCCTTAAAATGAATTTCTCCCTTGAAATTCGTCGGGGTTATAAATGGTTTACTATTTGAAAGTTTCTTTGATAGAAACCCACATCGTAAAAAGAAATACCAAAACTTCTCTTTAAAAACAAAAGTATGAAACGTAACAGTTACCCAAATAAACTAATCACTGGGTTTCCACATAGGTGAAAATATGGATATGGAAGAGAAATCTAACCATCATGTTCTGATGGAGAGTGGTAGAGAACATGGCTATGTAAAAGCTAGCATTCACAAAGCCATAAATTTGTGATGATCTAGGGTACCATCTGATTCATCGGGTATAAGGGCACTAGGACAACATTTTTGGTTTTCAAGATCATTTCACTAAAGTTGAAAATTTGAATTATAATAAATACTTACTTTATTTTGGTACAATCTCACTGTTGTTCGTGCCTTGAACAATTTCCACTTCATCTCTTAAATAAATGAAGATGAATTTGTTATTCGTGAAGTGTTAGCAGATCATGTGATAGAATGACGGGTCATTCCATCTGTCTCAAACAAAAGGTTAGCAAAAATTATATACATAAGTCGATCTATAGTGAGATTAATCATATATTGTTCCTAAAATGGACTTATACTTCATATATCATACTGCTTAATATAATAAAACTAGTTTCTATTAAAAAGGGACTTCCTGTAGGCCAGTGGTAGGAAATAAAGGCCGGTCGCACTTCGGTTGTGGGTTCGATTCCCACAGCCTTGTCCGACGCGATGGGCTGTCGCCCGTCCTACAGGTTGTCCTTTTTCTAAAACTATATTACTATAACATCCCATCAATAATATCGAAAAAAGAACTTCTATCCTTAAACAATACTAACTTATGTCCAATATAATCCATTGTAATCTTTAGGCTTATCCATAATACTGCAGTCCACTCTCTTAATATAGTGAAAACGATTACCAGAGATTTAATACCATTGTTGATCCCCATATATCATAAGATATGTTTTGTTGGTCACATTCCAAACATTCAAAGTCCTTAATCATGTATACTCTTGAATACCTTAGTGAAAACATGAATGCAGTTAAAATTTAACACTTTCCACATACCAAAATCCTCAAAATTCTATATACTCAAACCATGATATCACTTAGTCCTTATATCAATCATGAGCTCGTGAATACTGTTAAACATTTAATTTTCTCCTTATCCCTTCATTATGCGCATATCATCTACATTCCAAAAATATCTGAATAACCTTTCATGGATACTGGTAACATTAATAAAACACTTTTAAAACTCAAGGAAAGACAACAATGTAACAATCCTTAGATGTCTCTTTATTCCATAGTACCATGAGATTTCTTATACAACATTACACATGATAAACATGTAATTATTTCACTACATTCTTAAACCATTAACCGAGCTTCAACAATTCTTTCATCTCACATATCATTTGTAGTCTCTTCATCATCATCCACATAAATACTACCCATACGACCATTCTGATTCTCTTCATGAGTCTTTCCCTTTGGGCATTGGTTTGCATAATGCCCATACATTTCACATTTAAAACACTTAACCATTTTTGATGTCGTAGCAATACCATTATCCTCATCCATGGTGTTAACTGAACCTTTTCTTTTGCACTTACTTGCTTTGTGTCCTTCTTTTCCACACCCAAAGCATCTTCCAATTCCCTTGAAACATTCCCCTTGATGCCTCTTCCCACATGATTTACATAGGGGAAATTGAACTTTATTTCCTCTATGATCATCATGAAACTCCATCTTTCTCTTATTAGCCGAGTCAGGAAACTTACCAAATTTTACTTTATTGATCATATTATGGGATTTCTGATTCGGCATAATAATTATGATTGGACATCCAAATCCCATTTCATTATGAAGAATATCATTCCATTGTCCATCACATCCTCCATTATCATGAATCATCTTGTTTCCAGCCATTTTCTAAAACCCAAAAAAGAATAGTGTGAGAGGCAAAAATCATGCTAGGGAAAACAAAAAAATAAAGGGGGAGTACCTTCAATATCTAACATCTTAGGTTTAATTCTATGATCGTTAGCGTAGTTCTAGTACTATAACCTATACGTATACTTAACCTTAGGGACATCCCTAGACATACCGTAGAAATATCTCTAGGGATCTCACTAACGTTTTCGCATCCTAGTTTCCAAAGGTTGACTAAACCATTGCTCTGATACCAACTGTAGAGACCCGAAGCTTAACGTACATGAACATTACATTACTTTCGCGGAATACTTAGTACATAACAAAAACACACACACACAAGGATCGTAATAGTTTAGTGTCTTTGGAAACTCGGAACGTAATCTTCTAATCGTGGTGAAAGATCTTCAATATCTCCCATAAAGATCTTCCCTTTTTTTTTACCTAAAACCTTTCTTTATATCCTGGGGAAAAGAAAACATAAAAGGGTGATCTCGAATGCTCAGTAAGGGTATACAAATGAAAAATCAATCACATCATATTCATAAGAACATATCTTTTGGAAATCTTAACCTGCAAAAGAGAGCATAATTTCATAACATGGGATAAATCATGGAAGTGAAATGTAATCACAATAATCAGAACTTAAAACATGAAACTTTGTGGAATTCACACATAATCATAGAGAATCATTTCTTGTTAGTCAAGACTCATTGCCAAGACTATCTTAGTGGACAAAGTCCCTTTCTGAATCGAGTAACCCTCGTTTCAGTCCTGTTTCACTGAACCGGTATAACCTACCGTTCCAGCCCTGTCTATCTCAAGAGATATAAAATCTTTACCCAATGCATTGGAGGGAGATATAGGTCCCACCCATCTTATAATGAATCCTTTCTTATGTGTTCCACATAATCATAAAACATACATCATCGCATAACACATGTAACAAAAATGGGATTCTTGGAACATCATGACATCATAAATCAATTCATATAAGATAAAGGAATTCATAAAAATAATTCCATCACAACATGATCAAATCAATGTAATAATAGGGATAAAAACAGAACCATTTATTATCTTAGATGGAAAATAATTTTGATAAAACACTTGAACTCCATTCTTGAGGAAAATATCCTTTCTTCTTCAAAAACATTTTTTCCTTTCATAACATGTCATACAACTTTGAAATAAAAGAAGTTGATTAAAAATAAACATGAAAACTTGTAAAGGAAGCTTCTTGGAAATAATGTTTTAAAAATCCATTCATGCCGTATATGTTAAAAAAACATTCTTTCGTACTTTTGTCGAAAAAGTCAAAAAAGTACCTCGTACAAAAAAATGACAAAAGATTCCTTTCATATTATTTACTAAAAACTCACCGAAGGGTCAAATTGGATTTAAACTATTTTAGGTGGATGGAAACAATATTACATATTGAGGGAACATGGATGTGGATGATAAAATAAACCCCATTAAATGCCAAAGTATAAACAATCTCAGATAAAAATGAGATTTTGATATTTCCCTTACCTTTGGTCCGACTTGCTTTGTAAGTGTCTGAACCTCCTCTTCTTTGAAGCGCCTCTTTGAGACCTCCTCTTAGGGAACTAAAATTGGTCTTTGAGGAAGACCAGAACCTCTAGGATTATTCTAGGGAAGTGGAGAAGGGATTTGGGTAGAGGTTGGCCGAGCTTGAGTGCTCAAATTGGTGTGAGGAGAAGGGGGAGGAGGTACCCTTTTATAAGGGAGGAGAGGGGCTCCTTAGGAATTCTTAAAAATATTAATTTATAATAAATCTAACACCACTTAAAAACCACCAAAAATGACTCATATTAGAAGATTAGATTAGATAGGGTTGTAATCTAATCAACCAATCAAATTTAGACATGTTTGGATCTTATTTTAAACCTTATCATTTTGATTTATCCTTATTTAATCTATTTAAGTTTATTTGTGGTAATAAGATTCTAAATTTTAAATTATAACAAATAATTACTTATTTGTTGTGAATTTTCCATAATTGTTTACTTTATAACATTATAGACCATATAAATATAAATTTATAATTTTTAAATATTTGTGTGATTTTTAAACAATTTTATAATATGTTATTTTTGTAAAATAACAATAGTGTCAATTTTGACACTATTCATTTATTTGAATTTAAATAAAATATATACAGAAGATATGTTCGAAATAAAAGCTTTAATATATTAATAAAAGGTCATATGTATCTATAAAATTAGTGTATCACATTAAATAGTTCATATAATATTTATTTTTTATTTTTAAAACCATTTATTTGGTTTATCTCTTAATAAAATAATTACTACATCATTTTTGTATATTTATTTAATATACTTATTTTTTGTATAAAAATTTAAAATAAAATTCTATGATGAAGATAAATATATTACCTTTCACAATAATACTTTTACTTGAATTTATCATCTTAAAATCACAATATTTAAATTGTTATATTTATTAAATTATGAAGGTGACAACTTTGGCATCATTTAAAATAAAATAATATAAGTGTCATAATCGCTTTTATAAGGCTCCAAATGGTCACATATTCGACCATTGGATGCTTATGGTTTACATTTACATGGCCACTAAGTTTTGGTTAGGTATTTGTGCATTTCATGGTCACTATTAGTTTAAAAAAACAATATTCTTTATTTTTCACTAGATAAACAATTTCTGCATCACTATTGTGTCATAATTAATGATAATTATTTAATCCCTAAAAATTATAAATAAATTTATATGATGTTGATAATTTCATTAGCTTTCTGGAGACTATTCATGTTTGAATTTTCATGAAGTTTATCGCTAAATTAAAATTAATATACTTATAAAATTTAAAAGAGTGACATGTTGTCACTTTCTTTGGTTTTAATAATAATTAAGTTATTTTCATGGAAAAATGTCCATTAAATGATTCTAATCCGACCCTTAGGTGATATGGGTCGACTTTTAGTCTTCCAATAGGATTTTGATATTTGTTAGGGTAATTTTAAAATATTATATTTACCCTTAATTACCCGATTTACCTTTAACTATGGTAAATAAAATTTACCGTAGTTACTATTCATAATTCCCAAAAATAAAAAGAAGCTTATTAACATAATTTGGACCCACTGATTCCAAATATGGAATCCATTTTTGCAAATTCAATACAAAAAAGATGCATAAATTAAATTAAAATTTATCCCGTTGTCGAAAGAAAACGGGTTTTTTTCTTTAAAACATTGCAAAAGATTGAATTGATTTAACCTACGAATTCAAGGTAAAATCAATGCTAATGACATACATTATATTAAATGGTAAAAATATATTCTATTTATACTTTAAAACCATTCAATATTATAATTTAACCACATAATATATTACGATGAAAAAAGTTGTTTTTAATTAAAATATAGCGTGTTTTTACTATTCATTAAAATATGAAAGTTATCGGAAAAATATCAAAACTTTATCTAATGTAAATTTTTATATCCTGATTCAAAAGAAGAATATTATTTTGTCAAATTGAACATATAAACATGTCAAAAACTATATTTAAAGTGGGTGCGCCATCAAAAGGCGGTAAAACTACATTTTTTGAAAAATACTTATTTTACCCGAAAAATTTATTTTGTTCTTATACCATGTTCTAGAAATGTGTAAGATGAATAATAATGTTATAAAATTCAAAATTTAGTTAATACTATTCATAAAGGCTAGTTCATGACAATATTATAATAATATAACATTATTTATTAGAACCCGGTATTGCGTACAACACACGCTATCGAGGAAGGTCGCGATTGCGTGTAATGCAAGCCAAGTCAGGGTTGCGTGTTGTGAAAGAATCCTTCATTGTTTCGTATAACAGAATCCAACCATATTTCATTTATACATTTAATATATATATATATATATACTCAATGTTGCGTAGAATAACTATTATCAAAATTGTGTGTAACACGGTCCAAGAGTAGTGTTGCGTACACTGCAAGCTAATACGGTGTTGCGTATAGCGCAGGGTAATCTTGGTGCAGAATACAACATAAGCCATTAATGAAATTAAAATAATATTTTTCCTAAAATCTCGGGGTGTTACAATGCCTTTATGTTATTTTTTCTCTTGTGCTCCATTGATATGCCTATTTCCTAACATATATAATATTTTTCATGTTATGAATTTTTTACACAATTACTAGGCTTTATAGCTCACCCTTATCTTAGGCATGTCCTCAGGTTATCCTATGAAATGCTAAGAATGAATGAATTTTTTGGTCATATAAAAGAAGTTTTCAATAAATTTGTGAAATTTTATTTCATTAGATGTCATGAAATTTTCGTAATTTCACAAGACACTAGATTTCTCAATCCTTAGAGTTGTCTTAAGTTCATGTTTATGTAATAAATCATGTATAAGTGTGTAATAAAGCATAAGGTTTTAATATTTTATTTTAGAGGATAGGTTTATTTATTTTTGGGTTTAGGATTAGAAAACCCTAGAGAAATACTTAGGGATAAAACTAAGAATAATACAATCATAAATAAATTTTGGTTAGTATATATTATGTGGTTTATCAATAAAATACACCCTTGAATGGATAAGAATAATTAAAGGTGGCCCTGAACATATATATCTAGGGGTAAATCTCAAAAATAACACTTTAAGCTAGACTAAAACTAGAACTACTGCACGACAACCTTGCTTTTCTTCACTCTTTGTTATGGTAATCCCAGGGGATATGCTTTTGTACATTCATATTCATAGTATAAACCATTATTAAGAGGAAAATACTGTTAAGAATATATATTGGGAAGTAAATCACTGATAATATATATTAAAGACAATAAATTCATAAGTTAATGAAATAAATGTAATTTATAATTTTTCTATTTTTTCATTGGATTATCCTTTATGTGTTACCCTAAATTTCTTTTTATTACAGCCAATGGCTGGTAATATGATGACTCGAGATAAAAATTTATATAAAGATTAAGGTGATGACTACTCTAAGGTGATTTCCCCTCCAATGGGAGAAGAATCACCAACATTTTCATGATAATATCTTAGTTAAGTGGAGTTTTTAATAGAAATTTGTTTCAACATAACATTCACCCCCCCCAAGAAAGAACAAGTTAAAATCCAGAGCCTCGTGAAACAAAGGCATCCCTAAATAAATGGATCATTCTGTAATGTCCCGGACCCGGTTTCCACGCAACAGGTGCCCCGAAATCGGTTCACCACGTGAGCTCAAGTACATTTTCCCAAATGCCAGAGGATCTCGACTAGTAGCGAGGGCCCAAGTCTGATAGTGCGGAAACAATGCCCTCATTTGTCAAAGTGTGGTGCAGTGGAATACAAGATAAAACATACAACAAATAGCTGATGTAGAAAACCATACACAACTAAAATAATCAACAGTAGTGGATATAACCAAAAATGTATAAATAATGATGCTACATGCCTCATGTTCTAAGAAAAAACCTAGAACATGTTATACATCGATACAGTACAAACAAAATACAGAGTACAACTAAACAAAGAAAAATAACTGGCAGTGGCATCATGAGCCCAGGATTGGTCACATTCTCTCCTACTCCTCTGCAACAGTCATGTACCTGTATAGGGACTCTTGCCTCTATCTACACCTACAAAAATGTAATCTGCATGGGCGGAAAAGCGTGACCCAAACAGGGTGTCAGAAATATATCTCAGTAGGCACCCACCAAAGGCCCATGCCCAACTGCGTGCTAACATGCAACAATAGTGTGTAGTGGTAAAATGTAATAAAGTAATCAGTTCTCAAAAGTAACAACTACTAGTTATATTTCCATTTTTTTAATATTCATTTATTCCATTTAATATAAGAAATCACCACAGTGCATTTCTAAGTAAACAACTAGTGTCGTCAGACACATAATCTTCTACGCCAAGGTAACGAGTATCCAACACAATAATATTCCCTTAGGCATAACAGAGTTTGACCTCAGGCATAGGTAGTGTCACCCATAGGCACAGAGTTAGCTTCCCACAAGCACGGAAGATGTTTCCCTCAGGCCGAAAATAACTACAGCACACAGGCTAAATAGTGCAGTGCCCATAGGCTAATCACAACAATTCCCTCAGGATAAATAGGTAACTGGTCCATTCCCAACATGTCAAAATGTAGTAAACAAGAAATTCCTCTCAAGGAAATTCTACAATTACTACATTTAAAGGCATACCCTCGGTTATCCTAGCCATATGGCTAAACAGTGGAACACACCCCCAGGGTGGTTTCGGATCCAAGCAAAGATCCAAACCAGCATTTTATTATCACAATTCAATCACCTATGCAATTCTAGGCATTAAATATATCAATGAACTCAGCCTCATGACACCCCAACGAGTGTTCATGGCACAAAAATGCTCAAAAACGCATGACAGTTCGAAAAACTAACCCAAATCCACCTACATTATACGCCAACAAACGTTATACCCGAACGCTTACTCCAGAAATGCCCATGAACGGCGTATATCTGGCGAAGAACAAAACCCATTAAAAAGTAAATATCTTCCCCTTGGGAACTAATTGGTAAGAACGGTACCAGGAGAGGAGAGGGCTTACCCGTGAGGTTCCAACGAGATTGTCCAAAGCAATATCGGATCCTAGACGAACACCCGACGAATATTAAAAGGTCCGACCACCTACTTTAGCTCCAAATCATCTCAACTATCTCCTCTGCCAAATGAGGAGGCTACTGCCTATTTTAAGTTGAAAAAACAAAGTACATGGCGTGTACTTCTGAGTACACGGCGTGTACTTCTTTCATTTAACTGTTCATTTGGAGGCATCGCTACACTGTTCATCCATCGACATGAGTACACGGCATGTACTCCCAAGTACATAGTGTGAACTATCACCCAGCTGGCGATGACTCCACCAACTTACTGTTTAAGCATGTCGATTGACTACATGGTGTGTAAGGTACCACTACACGGCGTGTAGATGGTTCCTACACCTCTCGTCACCGACATGACTATAAGCCCCGTGTACTCATCCCAACGTGGCCAAATGTACACGGTGTGTGGAAAAGTACATGGTGTGTAGTTCCAATATTTAGGATTTTCCCCCATTTTCCATATTTTTCTCAATAACACTTATGGAAAAGGAAAAAAGAAGAAGCTCGTACCTCAAATTTAAGAACCGGGTTGTTACAAACTACCCCATTATAGCAATTCGTCCTCGAATTTCCCTTCCAAGGGTGGAAATGATATAGACCTAAACAACTCCAGCCACTGAGCACGTACGCCAGTCTCCCGCTCCCAAGATTTGTCCTACACATGGCCATGCTGCCATATCACCCGTACGAGAGGAACTGACCAGCCTTGGAGAACCTTCGTCTTCCTATCAACGATACGAATTGGATTCTCCTCACAGGACGCATCTACCTCTAGCTCAACCTCCTCTGGCTGAAAGGTGTGATACAGGTCTGAATGCTACAGGCACAACTGAGATACCTGGAATACATCGTGCATGGCTTGGTACCGCTGCAGTAACCGCAACCGATAGGCAACCAGCTCGACTCTCTCAAGAACCACACATGGTCCCACATACAGTGGTGAATGTTTACCCTGTATCCTAATCCGCTTGTGTCCCATCCTCGGTGAAACACACAAGAAAACCTGATCCCTGACCATGAACTCCAAAGGTCATCTGCGGCAATCAGCATAAGACTTCTGATGAGAATGTGCGGTAGCCATCCGCTTCTGAATCAACTGGATCTGCTCAGATGTCTCCTGTACGAGATGTGGTCCTAGTATAGCTATCTTACCTGCCTCTATCCAGCACAATGGTGATCAGAACGGGCTACCGTATAAATCCTCGTACGGTTCCATCTCAATATTCACCTGGAATCTATTGTTATATGTGAACTCGACTAAGGGTATATGCTTCTCCCATGAGCACCCAAACTCTAGGATGTATGCACACAACATGTCTTCTAGCGCCCGTATCGTATGATCTGACTGGATATCTGTTTGAGGGTGGTATGATGTGCTCAAAATCACCTGTGTACACAGCACCCTCTGAAAACCCTTCCAGAAACGATACATAAAGCGGGCGTCCCTATCTGAAATGATAGAATGAGGGACCCCATGAAGACGTACGATCTCTCGGATATATAGCCTTCTGATATCGTCAACACTGAAGGTCTCCTTGATTGGTAAAAAGTGAGGTACCTTCGTGAGTCTGTCCACAACAACCCACACGGCACATTTCCATGTGGTGACCTTGGCAACCCATTCACGAAATCCATCGCGACATCATCCCATTTCCACTCCAGAATGGGTAACTGTTGTAACAGTCCAACTGGTCTATGATTCTCCGCCTTCACCTGCTGACAGGTGGAACACCTCGTAACAAAACCATCTGTCTCTCTCTTCATAGTTGGCCACAAGTACTGTCGTATCATGTCACAATATATCTTGGTAACCCCGGGATGAACTACCCAAGCTGAATCATGAAATTCCTGCATCAGATCCTCACGTATACCACCTAGAACCCAGATCTGTCCATGAAAATCCAAAACCTCATCATCACCTATCGTCCAATCCGGAGGAGGGTCCTCACATGCTACCGACTCCCATATAACTAGGCCTTTGGAATCTGATAGTTATCTCATCCTCACTCTATCCAGGAGGGTAGAAGTCACCGCTAAAGATGAAAGATAAGTCTGCCTCTAACAGTCACGCACCTCCAGATGTATCTTAGAGAACAAAGTCGTGACCTCCCACTCACCACTAGCCTCTTGTACTTCCCACATCGAAGTCTTCCTACTCAGTGCATCAGCTACTACATTAACTTTACCTGGTGTATAGGTAAGCTCAAAATTGAAGGACTGTAGGTACTCGATCCACATTTTCTGCCTCAGATTCATGTCATGCTGAGTAAAGATAAACTTGAGTCTTTTTTCGTCGGTGAAAACCACAAAATGCTCTCCCAACAGATAATGTCTCCAAAAGCGCAACGCATGAACAACTGCAGCCAACTCGAGATCATGCATTGGGTAATTCCTCTCATGTGGCTTCAACTGCAGAGACCCGTACGCAAAAACTCAGTCGCCATGCATCAAAACTGCTCCCAGCCCAATCTCTGATGCATCATAGTAACCTGTATAGCTCCTTCCTTACTCTGGCAGTATCAGGATCGGTGCTGATGTCAACCTTCCCTTTAGGCCCTGAAAATCAATCTTGTAAGCTTCTGACCAAATGAACATCACACCCTTCTTAGTCAGACCTATCAACGGTGCTGCTAAGTGGGAGAAGTCATGTATGAAGCATCTGTAGTAACCATCCAGCCCTAAGAAACTCCATATCTCAAACACATTCTTAGGCTGCTCCCAAGAAACTACTGCTCTCACCTTCTCTGGGTCTACTGTAACTCCGGCCTCTCAGATGATATGATCCATGAAGTGAATCTGGTCCATCCAAAAGTGGAACTTCGAGAGCTTAGCATATAGTCTATGCTCTCTTAGGGTACTCAATACGATCTCAAGATGGGTTACATGGTCATGTCGAGTGTGAGAGTACACCAAGATTTCATCCATGAATACCACCACAAAAGAATCAAGATACAGATGGAACACACGATTCATCAGAGCCATAAAAACTGATGGCGCGTTCGTGAGTCCAAACGACAAAACCAAGTACCCGTAAAGACCATATCTGCTTCGAAAAGCTGTAAGCAGTATATCAGATGGTCTCACGCACAGCTGATGATATCTCGATCTCAAGTCAATCTTCAAGAACACTCGTGCTCCACGAAGCTGATCAAACAGATCATCAATCCTTGGCAAGGGATATCGGTTCTTAACCGTTAACTGGATCAGCTTCCGATAATCTACGCAAAGTCTAAGAGTACCATCCGCCTTCTTCGCAAAAGGACTGGGGAACCCCAAGGAGAAGTACTGGGTTAGATAAATCCCTTTTCCTGCAACTCCTCTAACTACCTCTTGAGCTCTCGTAACTCAGGCGTGCCCATCCTATAAGGATTAATGGACACTGGTGCTGCTCCTGGAACAAGCTCGATAGAGAAATCCACCTCTTGCTCTGGAGGTAGACCTGAAAAGTCATCTGGGAAGACATCCCTGAATGATCAACAACAGGATGGAAATCTGCCTGACAAGTCCCCTAGTCGTTCATATATAAACTCGCAATCTGGGCTATGACTCCACCTCGCCCATGATGCTCTGGTCCAGCTCGACTTTCCTGAACATCTCATTCGCCCTAGTATAAAAACTCTCCACCCTCTAGTGACGTGAAACTCACCCTGTGATTATAGCAGTCTATAAAGGATCGAAAGGGAACCAACTAGTCCATCCAATGAATGACATCATAAGTTGTCATCTCTAAGACATAGAGGTCCCAAAGGAAGTGGCACACTCCAACCTCAAGGGGGCACTCCTTACACTGACGCACACCTGCCGTCCTAGTCCCCAACGGAGTGTCTCACGTCATGATATCTGAAGAAGTAGAAACACAGATCCCAAGTCTCTCTACAATGGGTACAGATATGAGACTATGTGTAGCACCTGTATCAAAAAGTACTGAATACAAGAAAAAAGCTACTGGAATAGTACCTCTGACTGTAGAGGGTCCGGGATCCTACTCCTGCTGGGTCTGTTGCAGTGCATATGTCTGCCCAGTATCACGGCCCTACGACACAGCCTGGTTACCCTGAGCTGTCCCGCCCAATTGAATCTGAGATCCTGGCATCTGGCTACCACGACCACGACTACCATCTCTTCCTACACGCCCTGACGTGTTTCAGTTCCCTGACTGGTAAGAAGCCACTGGTCTCTCTCCCACATGTGGAGTCTGCACAAATCCCCTCTGACTAGCCACTGGTGGAAATTCCCTATAAAAGCGATGCAGATGACCCAACGTACCACATGCTCGGCACTCCATTGGGTCTCATGGACACTGCGACCTATTTCACCCCTTTCTTCCTCACTAGTAGCACATAACCTGGCCACCTAAAGCATTCTTCTGACTGGTACTACTACCCTCAGAGAAGTCTATCTGTCTCGTCCTATTGCTGGAATAAATAGTATCAGTAACTGGTGCTGAACTGCCCTGGCCCACACCACTATATTCCCGCAGGTTCCTCTTCGTAAGCAACTCCTGGTTCACGATGGCGTGTACAATAGGAAACCTGAAGACATTTACCAGCACATGAATGTTATACCGAAGACCATCAACAAAACTTATGGCTCTCAGCGTCTCATCACCCACTAGCACAGGTTTAATGCACTGAAGCTCCATAAAACAAGAAGAATAGTCCATCTCTACCATAGCTCCCTACTATAGATTCATGAAATATCTAGCTCTATCTGTCCTCAATGTCTCAGGAAAGAAATAGTCATAAAAGACTGCCTGAATGTATTCCCAGGCCATGTCCCTGTGATGCTCTAACTGGGTGGTAACATCCCACCACCTCGTGGTGGAATCACACATCATGTAAGTCGCGAGCTTGACCCTCTGCCCTAGAGGTGTCTCAAGATGCTCGACAATAGTCTTCATCAATCCTGGCCAAGACTCCGCAGCCTGTGGTCCACCATCCCCTTATAATTTGGACGGATGCTGCTACTGAATGATACGCGTCAGCTCGTCCATAGATGTAGCAGCCTGTGGTGCTCCCTTAAAGGTCTACATAAATCACATAAAACCTTCACGGAACTGCGCCTCCACACCTGTGTCTGGTATAGCAGTTGGCGCCGCATCTTGCTCTGCTGGAAGATCAACTGGTAGCCCATGGCCCACCATATCTGGAGTATAATCATCGCCACTCTCTAGGTGAACAAATCATGGTCGTCTAGGCAGCATAACACTACATGGTCAAAAGAACGCCTCAAATTCAAAGTTATTAAGGCTGAAATGAAGAAACAACAAAGGGAACAAGGGGAAGAAGGCATCTCAATGTTTTCAAAACAAAACTACATGGCGTGTACACTGAATACACAGTGTGTACTTGACTTCCCTTCCCTTGATCGGGTCCTTCTGCATGGCTAAGCCACACGGATCCCATTAAACAAAAGTACACGGCGTGTACATAATTTACACGGCGTGTATGGTGTTATTTTCAAACGTCCCATGTCACTTGTGATAGGGCTGACTACTTGGCTTACAACTACACGGTGTGTTACACCCATACACGGTGTGTACCACACCTTTTTTCCCAGCCACATTGCTAACAGCACATGGCTTGTCCTCAGACAAGACTACACAGTGTATCCCAATGGTACACTGCGTGTTCAGGGAGAGGTGACAGCAGCCCATGTTGTTAGTTACATGACCGAGTCCACAGGTCACACTACACGGCGTGTTAATCATTGACACGGCGTGTTCTGTATAGGAGTTCACCAACCTGTGTTGTTAGTTACATGACCAGACTCCGGGTCACACTACATGGCGTGTACATCATTGACACGACGTGTTTTGTATAGGAGTTCACTGACCCGTGTTGTTAGTTACACGACCGGACTCTGGGTCACACTACACGGTGTGTATATCTGGTACACGATGTGTTTTTACCCAAGCTCTTCCCTACCCCATGTCTCCGCCCACACGGTTTGTGACACAGGAAGAGACTACGCGGCGTGTACATAGGGTACACAACATGTACTCAAAAAGTTCATTTTTCTTCCCGAACAGAAGGCCATACATGGCGTCTTTAAAATACTACACGGCATGTATACTGGGTTTCCGAACAGTATGCCTTAGAAACATACCCAGAACCCATAAAATTCCAAAAACCAACACCTAAGTGTCAAATTCCAACCCGTGAGTGCCCATACTCCCCACGAATCAAAGTTTGAAATCTTATATGTGTTGTAACTAATAAACAGTCAGTAATCCACCAAATTCCGGTCAATGGGGGACCATACTCCCAAAAAACCAATGTTTTGCCTTCATTATTTAAAAAAGATCATAAAAGGAATACACTATCACAGAGCAGGTATGTATCAAGCAGCTATCACAACAGCATGCTTTATTAGCACAACCACTATCAAAACAACATGAAAATTCTAATGCAGCTACATGGCATGGAATCTATGCATGGAATGTGATATCGAGCATGTGCCAATATGATGTATTAGACAAAATACCCTTATCTCATTGGGTTGCAACTAAATAGATCCCATGGATAAAATATAAACGGTACAATCACAAGTGTATCACCCAATGGTGAAATCAAATCAACTGTAAAATTTACAAAATCAAAAGAATTGAAAAAGACGGGGTAGACTGGGTTTTCCCTGTACACGGGTTAGCTACGCCCGGGCATATCTTATTACCAACTACTATTTCCATCCTATCCCGGACTAAGGCTCCAAATAGTATGTCAAAGAAAAGAACCCTCTGATACCACATTGTAACGTCCCAGACCCGGGTTCCACGCAACGGGTGACCCGAACATGGTTCCCCACGTGACCTCAAGCGCATTTCCCCAAACGCCAGAGGCTGACGACTAGCAGTGAGGGCCCAGGTCTGATAGTGGGGAAACTATGCCCTCATTTGTTAAAGTGTAGTGCAACGGAATAAAATATAAAACATACAACAAACAGCGGAAACAGTAAACCATACACAACTGAAATAATCAACAGCAGTGGATATAACCAACAATGTATAAATAATGATGCTACATGTCTCAAGTTCAACGAAAATATCCATAACTTGTTATACATCAATACAGTACAAACAAAATACAGAGTACAACAAAAAAAAGCAAAACAGCTAGCAGCAGCATCACGAGCCTAGGCTCGGTCCCATGCCCTCCTACTCTTCTGCAACAGTCAAGTACCTGTATAGAGAATCTTGCCCCTATCTACACCAGCAGCAACATAATCTTCTTGGGCTGAAGAGTGTGACCCATACAGGGTGTGAGAAATATATTTCAGTAGGTACCCACCAAAGGCTCATTCCCAACTCTATGCTAACATGCAATAAAGTAAGTAATACTCAAAAGTAACAACTACCAGTTATATTTCCATTTTTTCATTATTCATTTAATCTATTTAATATAAGAAATCACCACAGTGAATTTCTAAGTAAAAAACAAGTGTCCTCAAACATGTAATCTCCTACCCTTGGGTAACGAGTATCCAGCACAAGAATCTGCCCTCAAGCATAATAGAGTTTACCCTCAGGCATAGGTAGTGTCACTGACAGGCACAAAGTCAGCTGTCCACAGGCACGGAAGAAGTTTACCTCAGGCCGAAAATAACTATAGCCTATAGGATAAATAGTGCAATGCCCACAGGATAATCACAACAATGACCTTAGGATAAACATGTAACCAAGCCATGCCCAACATTTCAAAATTCAGTAAACAATAAATTCCACTCAAAGCAATTCTACAATTACTACATTTAAAGGCATACCCTCGGGTATCCTGGCTAAACGGCTAAATAGTGGAACACACCCCCAGGGTGGTTCTGGATCCAAGAAATGATCCCAACACAAATTTAATTATCACAATTCAATCACCTATGAAATTCTAGGCATTAAATATAGCAACGGCCTCAGCCTCACCGCACCCCAATGAGGATTTGTGGCACAAATATGCACAAAAACGCACGACAGTTGGAAAAACTAACACAAATCCACCTACCTTATATGCCAACAAACGTTATTCCCGAACACTGAATCCAAAAACACCGAAAAATGGCGTAGATCAGACAAAGAACAAAACCCATTAAAATTTAAATAACATCCCCTCGTGAAAGAATTGGTAAGAAAGGTACCAGGAGAGGAGAGGGATTACCCGTGCAGTTCCAAAGAGATCGTCTGAAGCCGAATCAGATTCCCTCCAAACACCCGGTCAATCTTCAAAGGTCTGACCTCCTCATTTGGCTCCAAATCGGCTCAAGTGTCTCCTCTACCAAATGAGGAGGCTACTGTATGTTTTAAGCTGAAAAAACCAAGTACACAGCGTATACTTCTTTTATTTAACTGTTCATTTGGCAGCACCGCCACACTGTTCATCCGTCGACATGAGTACACGGCATGTACTCCCAAGTACACGGCGTGTACTATCGTCCAGCTGGCGGTGACTCCACCTCCTTACTGTTAAAGCATGCCGACTGACTACACGGCATGTAAGGTACCACTACACGGTGTGTAGTCAGTTCCTACACCCCTCATCGCCGACATGGCTACACGCCCCGTGTACTCATCCCAACACGTCCTAAAGTACATGGCATGTGGAAAAGTACACGGTGTGTAGTTCCAAAATTTATGATTTTCCCCATTTTCCATATTTTTCTCAAAAACACTTAAGGAAAAGGAAAAAAGAAGAAGTTTGTACCTCAAAACTATGAACCAGGTTCTTACACATTCGTTACCTCGATCGTTGTACAATAAATCATCCCTATTGAGAAGATCTTCTCCATCCTTAAATGTTCTCAATAATGGAAGCTTCATCTGGATTCTTATCACATGGAGAGTAATGCAGATCAATGTTGGGAATTGTTCAAAAATATTACTCATGAGGAATATATTGAGGAGTAGGAATGAAATTTTTTTTAGAAATTTTTTTTCAATAAATATTATATGTCTACCCTCTGACATAAGATGGAAATGGAATTCGTTTCCCTCAAAAAAGCATCGAATTATATCATAGTGTACAAGGAATAATACAAAATCCATTCTTGATATGCCTCTATCATTGTCATTACCCCTAAATGAAAAGTAGGCCACTTCTTTGGTGGGAAAAAACTAGCCTCAAGAAAGCCCTGGCGATCCACGACATCGATAACTATGAGGAAATTTTACCATAGTCCCTCAAAGTTGAAATAGTGATCATAAAATCCTAGGGGTATCATTAAAATATGGAGAAGAAAGAAAACACTAGTTATGGAAGTTGGACGGCTAAAAAACGGTGTTATGAAATATATCTCCCCACATTCCAATGGTGTGGAATCAATAACCCATGAAATTTCTTGAAAGCAGCAATAAAATTATTTACGTGTGTATGTGAAGGGAAACTATCCATTAACTACCAACAAGAAAAAACCATTGTTGTGGCATTGGAGGGGAACGGTTCGTTTGACCCCCAAAGCCATTTTCATTTCTTCAACACTAGTGAACCGTGGCACATTGCAAACAAGTTTCCAACTCTTTGGGTTTTCGATGGAACCAAAAACCAACAAAGTAGCATGGGAGGTATTTTTCCATCAATACCGTTTAAGTGAACCCCAAAAACGATGTGGTGATATTTATGCTATTTATTAATTGAAGAATAGAAAACATTATTTTTTTATTCTGGGTATATGCATTCTTCTATACCGGAATGTTTAGGAGAACACTCAAAACACCACGAAAAATCATGGATGTAATGATGTTGGTGAGAACATAAAATGGGGAAATCAATGCATACCATGAATATACCTCTTCCCATATTATAATTTGTGGATTGAACTTCCAAAAAAACTTTTCATACTCTCTATGTTGGAATTTGATGCAGTTTTATGCATGGATTGGATTTCCCTATATAGAGGCTATATAAATTACTGTGAGAGGGAAATCACACTCCATATGGTGAATCAACCCCTATTATGTACAAGTGAAATGAGGAGGATGAATATTATTTATGATCATCCTCTCAAGAATGTATATTACTACTATATGAGAACTTGTATCATTCTCAAATGATTGATTATAAGGAAGAGACCATCTTTTAAGACATGCCTATTTTTAGGAAATTCTCTGAATTATTCACGAGTAATTTCCCGGTATTCCTCCAAGAAGACATGTTGAATTATCAATTGATCTTATAGCTAAGGCATTGAAAAATTCCAATACTCTATATATAATGGTTGTCTTAGATATTGAAGAGCTAAATAAGAAACTAATGGAGAATCTGGTTAAACAGTTGATAAACCCATGTGCTTCACCATGGGGTATACCAGTCCTCTTCATCAAGAATAAAGAGGGATAAATATACCTTTTCATTGATTATCATGAGCTAAAAATAATGTTATATATAATTTATCCCCAGCCATTAATTGATGAACTGTTTGATCATCTATGTGTAGCACAAAAATTCTCTATGGTGGATCTGCAGTCCGGATATTACCAAGTAAGGGAGAAGGAGGAGGATATCTCCAAGACTACATTTTGTAGAAGATATAGGAACTATGAATTCATAGTAATGATTTTTGGACTCACTAATGCTCCGTAAATATTCATCAACATGATGAAAAGTGTATTTAGAGATTACCTGGTCAAATTTTTTGTAGTCTTTATAGAAAATATTCTAATATATTCCAAAACCAAAGAGATGTATGAGGAGCATCTCTTCACTGCACATGAGACATTACGAAAGGAGAAAATCTATTAAAAGTACATCAAGTGTGTGTTCTGGGGGAAGGAGGTATCATTCATGGGTCATATCCTCTCAAGCATTGGAAAATCAATAAATCACCCAAATATAGATATAATTGATGGATGGCTGAGGCCAATATCTATGACTGATATATGTAGCATCCATGGGTTTACTAGATATTTTCCCTGTTTTTTGATTTATTTCTCACAATTGTCAAACCCTCTTACAAAGCTATCTTAGAAGGGAATCAAGTTTTCTATGAGTAATGAATGTGAGGATATCTTCAAGGAGTTAAAAAAGGAGGTTTATCATTGTGTCTGTGCTAACACGACCCACAAGTTGGGAATATTTAATTGTATTTATTGATGCTTCAAAAAAGTCATTGGATATGTGTTTATGCAAAAATAAAAATTCATTGCTTATGCATCAAGGAAATTGAAATTTCATGAGAAAAAAAAATCCAACACATGATCTGGATTTCGCTATAGTGATCATCGCTTTAAAATTTTGGTGACATTACCTCATTGAGGAAAAGTGTGACATATATACGGTCCAAAAATCCTCCAGTATATATTCACCCAAAATGAGTTGAATATGAGTCAACAATTATTGTTAGAAATGATCAAATACAATGACTGCTCTATCTATTACCACCCTGTTAAAGAGAACGAGATGGAAGATTCACTAAGTAGAAAGGAACTAGCGATTCTAACATCGATTAGCATCTAAAATGACCCAATATTCTATGATTTGATTAAAAAGGACATGGGAATCATAAAGAATGTAACATCATCAATATATTCACAAATGATTGACCATATGTCTCTTTTGAAAAGGTTAAATGATTCTCAAAAGGATGAAGTGGAAATTCAAAATAATGTGGAAGGTACCAAAAATGGTAAATTCTAAGAGTTTAATGTTATTGAAAAAATAATTATGAGATTTGGGTCAAGACAATTCGATCTATCAAATCTAAAGCTAAAAAAAGAACTACTAGATGATAAACATAGTTTAAATTTCTTCATTCAACCAAGAAACCAATGTTTGTATGGAGATCTTTGAGAGAATTATTGGTGGGATGATAAGAAGAAGGAGATTTCTGAGTATGTATCAGTGTGACTTGTGTGTCAGCATGTTATTCCTAAGAGGCATAAGTAAACAGTGATGATGCAACCATTACCCATGCCAACATGGAAGTGGAAAAATAGCACCACATACATTATCACAAGACTTCCAAATAAATCCAAAGGAAAAAATGAAATATGAGATGTTTTGGATCATCATTCAAAGACTACACACTTAATTTAAATTTGAGATAATTTCATATTACATAAATTGGAATGAATATACATCAGAAAAGTGGTAACGATTAAAGGAGTACCACAATCTATTGTATCCGATCAAGATCCAAGATTCCCATATATGTTCTGTATGAGTCTGCAACATGTTATGAATACTGAGCAGAACCATAGTACAACTTATCGTCCTCAAACTGATGTCTAATATGATCAGAATATTCAGACACTTGTGGACATGTCAAGAGAATTCTCAATAGAAATCAAAGGTTAATGGGATCAACATCTTCCTCTGCTAGAGTTCCCTTACAACAATAGCTTCCACTCAAGCATCCAAATGGATCCTTATGAAGCCCTTTAGTGGAAGTGGTGTAGAAAGTTATCATGTTGAGATGATGTTGGGGAGTCAAAATTCTTTGGTCTAGAAATGGTCCAAGAAGTGGTGGAGAATTTTAAGACTATCTACTAGCACATTAATGCAACATAGAGTTTTAAAAAGGTCTACGCTGATAATCATCCAAAAGACCAAGAGGTTGATGTTGGAGACATGGTATTCCTCCACATATCACTATGGAATAGATTAGTGATATTTTTTTGAAGGGGAATGATTATTCCAATGTACATCGTCCATTGTGAGATCCTTGATCTCATTAGAGGAGTCGCCTATCGACAAGCACTCCCACCAAACCTATATCAAGTACATGTTGTATTCCATGTCTCACTTTTAAAAAAGTACATATATAACTAATCACAAGATCTCTGTCCATATGTGGCTTCACTGTATAATGACCTCTCCGATGAATCAAAGTTGGTGATGATCTTAAATCATAGGGATAAACTTGTATAATGTAAAAAAATTCCCCTCATCAATGTGTTGTGGCAAAAGATGTTTTTTGAAAAAGAAATGTGGGAATTGGAGGAAGTGATGAAAAAAGATTCCCTCATCTATTTTAGAGTGGGAAAAGGATATTTCACTAGAAACTTTTCTTAGGGGGGAATATTGTAATGACTAAAACTATTATTAATAGGAATTCCACTCAATGTAATTAACAATCTTATTTTGTATAATTTTTAAATAAAACATATGAACGTACATGGTTATATATTTTTGGAATTTAAAATACCATTTATAATTTTTATCCTTACTAATATAGTAATTTAAAACTGATCAAATGATTATAATATATATAGGGCATTAACAAATCCAATTTACATAGATAAAGGAAGTGATAACCTCATCTAGTAAAATTGCTCCATACAAATCCCATTCATCGATGCAAGGAAAGGAGGTACCATCATTGGGGTTCTCTCTTGACTAAGCCCAAGTTGAGCTTCAAGATTTAAAACTTGAACATAATTGACTATGAAATAAGTGGAATATAATAGAGATAACCACCCTAGAAAAGTTATCTGAGCCACCCCAAGAGTATGTCACCATCGCTCACCTTACCCTTAGGACATATGAGAGTTTTCTAAGGGGTTATGTAATTAGACACCAACACTATGATTATCTGATTTATTTTTTTTAAAATAATATAAATAAAATTTATTATTGTTACATTGTAAATGGGATTTTAAGTATAAATAGTAATTTTAGTACATATTCAATTAAAAAATCTCTTTTGCTGAATTAATGGAATTTTTATAATTATATAATATTCCGAAATAATATTATTAATAAATTATTTTTTATTAAAAATAAATGATCATATAATATTTTGTCAATATAGTTGTAATTTATATTATGGTTTCAAATTAATTTCTGTTAAAACCCAAGAATATTCAATAAATGTCAGCTTTTATTTTAAAAGTCAAAATTCATATATTTAAAAAATTATTTAGATAAAATGAATATTATTTTTTGAATCAGGATGTCAAAATGATCAAATGTTTTTTATGAAAGTTGAATTTTTGAGTAAAAATTAATTATTATTTAAATATGTAATGTGTTTTATGACATCATAATTACCCATTAGTTATGTAATAAAATAAGATAAAATGGATATTCAGCCAATATATGATTCACCTTTAAAATAATGTTATTTTAGATTTGTTTAGTTAATTTTATGGTACCATAGTGGACCCTCCAAGACTTATAAAATATTTTTACTACTTAAAAGGATTTCCTTGAGAGTATGGCTAACCTTCGCATATTCAAGAAAATTATTCTAATAAGATAGGAAAATGGCCTTATCAAAAAAAATTTGTCACTCCACATTGACTTAAAACAAGGGAAAAACTCATGTGATGGATTGTGGTTTTGATTAGATTAATGGGTAGTGTCCAAAACATAAATAATAAATAATTCCCTCTCATTTACTATAAAATCTCACTCAATCTCCCATTCATATTCACTAAAACCATTTGGAGTTCGACCAACCTCTACCTTCATCTCTATAGAATTCTCCCAAGGTGCTCCAATCTCTGAAGAAGAATCTCTCAAGCCTCTCCCCAGCCTTTGGTATCACACTTCCAAGTAATGGATCCTCACTTTCCTTTATTGATTTATATCCAAGTTTCCTTATATTTTATGCCCTTTTATTTGAAATTTCAAATGTAGGGGTCTGACTTCACACCTTCCCTATACTTCCCTCCTTATGTTTTAATGATCATAGACCCATTTCATTGTCATTAATGCATGTAATGTACACCTATTACCATGCCAAACTTCCATAAGGGATTTATTCCTGTCATTTTGTCCAAGATTTATTATGTTGTTATACCCTTGTATTTTCAAATATAAATTTTGGGGTATGATTTCACACCTACCCCATACATTCGTCCAAATGTATTAATGATGATAGACCTCTTTTTATCTCATTAATTCCTCCCATGTACACCTGCTACCATGCCGAAATTCGATAAGAAATTTCCCACTCCTCATTTACATTCAAGTAATTATTTAATATTATGAATATAAATTCCAATATATATGTTGGGATATTATGTTCCATTACCCCGTTACTGTCTATATAATTCATAAATGATGAGGTACCACTTTATCTCTCATCAACCGATTTTATGATTTCTTTTTGACATCGTTATGCTGCCGAAGTTACTCCAAAATATCATATACCAAAATCATCATGTAAGTGAATACCATACCCATTTCTATGTCAAGGGTATTAGCCTTTATACACATGTACATGTTGGGTGAGGAATTAAATTTATGTAGTCCACATCTATTATTCCTGAAATAAATTATGATGTTTTATTAATCCATGTGTTTTGATCCAAGTGGCACTCTTATGCAAGAAATGAAATGTTTATAAAGGGTGCACCATAAAAGTGCTCTAATTCATTGGGTAAAGAATAGAATCATGATACACAATGTTCAATTAGTGTTACTCATGTTAATTCCAATTCAATGAGGGTTTAAAAATGCTAATTACAATTCAATGTGGTTTTACTCATGCTCCATTTTCAATGATCATTGGCCCAAGATAATATCATATGAAATGTTGTTTCTGTATTTCTAGGTTATGACAATCATGATATTTAATTCATTTATGTTTTGGTTTCTCTTGTGGTCCATTGATATTCCTATTGCCAAACATGTACTGTATAATTTATTTTATGCCTTTTTTACTCCTTTATTGGGAATTATATCACGCCCTTTTCTTATGCATGTCCTCATGTTATCCCAAGAAATGCTATGTATGAAGGAATGTTGTGGTCATGTAAAACATTGTCAATATAGCTGTTGTATTTTATGTCTTAAATTTCCATTTAATGTTCATACTTTTCCAAGACACTAGACCTCTCAATACTTAGAGTTTTCTTTAGTGAATATTTAGGTAATAAATCATGTTTATGTCTCTAATAAAGTGCATGGTTTTTATAGTTGGTATCATTGGATAGGTTTAGTTATTTTTAAGAATATGATTAGAAAACCCTAGTGAAAGTTTTAGGTATATAACTGTGTATATTAAAAACATCAATAACTTTTGGAAATTATTGAAAAAGTGGTTTATCAAGAAAATACATCCATGTCTAGATATGAATGAGTATAGGTGGCTCTGCCACATATGTATCTAGGGGTAAAACCCGAAAACACTTTTTTGAGCTAGACTCGAGCGAGAACTGGTACATGACAATGGGATTATCATCACTATGGGTTATAACACTCTCAAGGGATATTCTTTGGAATATTCATAAGCTTAGTATGAAGCATTATTATGGGAAAATTCCCCTATGAATATACGTTTATTAATAGATCATGCATATCATAGATTGATGCCTATAAATAGATAAGTTAAGGAAATAAATATAATTTATAAGTCATCCATTTTTTCATTGGATTACAATTTATGTGTTAACCCTAACATTCCATTAATTCTATCCTATGGCTGGTAATAGGAAGAATGAGTATTACAACTGATGAGAAGAACAATGTGATTATTGATCTAATGAGATTCACAATCCGATGGGAGTGGGAATCACAAACTTTGTTATGATACTCTCTCAATTAACTCATGTATTGAATAGTAATGTGGGTTATGTGGTACATTCAACCACCCAAATAATGAACAAACCACAATTGAGATCATCATGAGACAAAGGCCTCCTAAAATTAATGGATTATTTGATACTTTAACCGTCAAAAAATGTATCAACTCCATTGAGAGATATTATTTATCCTTTAATGTACTGAATAAGAGAATATTCTTCTATATTCTTATTTTATGGAGGGTGAATCTGATCAATGGTGTGCATTGATAAAAAAATGAAGCTTGAGGAAGAGATCGAGGTGTTGGAATTGAAGGATTTCTGGAAAATGTTTTTTATAAATATATTTTGTACACCCTCCAAATTAAGATGGAAAGATACTTCATTTACCTCAAGAAAAATGATGATTAATCCATATAAGTGTACATGGAAAACTTCCAAAGGCTTTAAAAATACTCTTATGGGTTTGTCATAACCCCAAAAGTTATTTGGACCCCTTCTTTGAACGGATCAAACATAACCTATGGAAATCTCTTATGATCTATGATTTCGATAGCTATGAGGAAATTTACTTATGTGACCTCAAAGTCAAAATAGATATCGGTGAATATCAGGGGTGTCATAGGGATATAAATCTGAAAGTGGACTTTAATTCTAGAAGTCCGAGGGATAGATCCAATTGTGCTATGAAATTCTAGTACCCCACTTGCCAAAGGCTTGTAAAAAAGCACCCCATAAATTATAAATTTCTAGAGGGAAGAGGATATTATTTATTTTTAGAAGAGAATGGAACATGACCATTAAATACTACCAAGAAAAACGCATTACTGTGACAGAGGATATGAATATTCTGTCCGACCCTCAACACAATTTTCATGCATTAAATGCAAAAATGTAGGGCACATTTCAAACCAGTGCCATGTGCTAAGGAATTCCAGAGGCAACCAACAACCTCCAAGGCATCAACGGTAAGATTTTGACATCAGTAACACCAAAGAGACCCCCAACAATAATGTGGTGATAGGTAAAATAGTTATTCAATCATGAATTGTGAACATAACTATTTATTCTTGTTATAAACATTCATTTATATCAAGAATGTTTAGTATAACAATCCCAAAATGACCACAAATCGTTGAAGTAATGATGTTAGTGATAATAGAAAATGTGGAAATCATTGCATCCCATGAATATAACTCCTCCACTTCCACAATTTGTGGATTTACCTTCCCATCCAACCACATTATACTCCCACTAGTAGAATTTGTTAAAATTATTATCATGGATTTGATTTACCTGTATAGAAACAAAATAAATTTCTGTGAGAGGGATGTCACACTCCATATGTAAAATCAACCCCCAAATTTGTAGAATTGCAAGAAGGAGGATGAATCTTCTTTAGCACCATCATCTCACTTATAGATATTAATTCCCTATGAGAACATGCATGTATATTACAAAGATGATTGAGTCGATGTATGAAACTATCCTTGAAGACATTCCTGTTATGAGGGAATTCACTGAAGTTCTTCACAAGTAATTGCATGGTCTTCCTCTAAGAGTTGATGTTAAATCATTGATTGATCTTATACTAGGGGAGATGCCAATGTCCAAGAATCCTTATAGATTGGCTGTTGTAGAGCCTAATGAGATAAAGGATCAAATATAATAGAATCTGGATAAATAGATTATACGCTGAAGTGTGTCACCATGGGGTGTATTGGTGCTCTTCATCAAGAATATAGATGGGTCAATGCACCTTTTCATTTATTATCATGAACTTAATAAAATGATGATAAAGAACCACAATTCCCTACTATGAATTATTGACTACTTTGATTTTCTATGTGGAGAACAATACTTCTCAAATGCAGATCTGTAGTCAGGATATTACCAAGAAAGGGTGAAGAAGGAGGATATTTCCAAAATTTCTTTTTGTACATGATACGAGCACTATAAATTCATATTAATTACTTTAGAACTCACTAATGATCCAGAAATCTTCATGGACATGACAAATAACATCTTAGAAGATTACCTTGACAAATTTGTGTTAGTAATTATAGAAGATATTCCGATATAATAAAAACCCAAGGAGGAGCATGATTAACACCTAAGTATTTTACTAGAGACCATGAGAGATGATAATCTCAATGAAAAGTATTGAAACTATGAGTTCTGGTTGAAGATGGTATCATTCGTGGGTCATATCATCACAAGTAATAGGATATTTGTGGATCCCTCCAAGAAAGTTATAATTTAGGGATGGTCGAGGCAAGCATCAATGAAAAATATTCGTGGAATCCTTGGGTTACCTTGATATTACCACTGATTTGTGAGAAATTTCTCATGACATTAAAACCCTCTTTCCATGCTAACTCAGACGGGAATCATGTTTTCTTGGAGTGATGATTGTGAAGATATCTTCATGGAGTTAAAAATGAGTCTTATCGTTGTGACCCTGCTCAAACTACCCACAAGTGGAGAACGTTTTGTTGTATTCAGTGATGCTTTGATGAAGGGAATATAGTATGTGTTGATGCAAAGTGAAAATGTCATCACCTATGATTCCACACAATTAAAACATCATGCTAAAAAATATCTAACACATGATTTGGAGTTTTCTATATTAATCATTACTTTAAAAATTGGGTGACATTATCTCTTTGGGGAGAAGTGTAAAATAAATATATACCAAAAAATCCTCGTGTATATATTCTCATAGAAAGATTTTAATATAATACAATGAATATGTTTAGAGATTTTCAATGACTATGACTGCTCAATCCATTACCACCCTCGAAAAGTGAACAAGGAGGAATATGATCTATGTAGAAAGGTCCCAGTGATTATATCATTGATGAGAATTTAAAATCATCCAATCTTCATTGATTTTATTACGATGAACATGGGAATCATAAATAAGGGATCCTTGTCAATCCTTTAAAAAATTATTTCTCAATCGTCTCTTTTGGAATGGTTTAAGGATGCTGAAAATGATGATGTGGTAATATAGAAGGTAGTGAAATCTATTAAAAAAGAGAAATCCTCATAGATCAATGTTAATGAAGAAGGAATTGTGTGATTTGAGTCAAAACTATGTGTTCAATCAAATATTGTGTTAAAGAAAAAACTTTTGGATGATGCACAATGTTCGAATTTCTCAATTCACCCAAGAAACGCAAAGATGTATCTTGTTCTCCGAGAGCATTTTTGGTGGATAAAATTTACAAGGAGATTACTATGTATAAATCAATCTATCTGATGTGTTAGAAGGTGAATTCTGAGAGGATGAAGTATATGGGTATTATACAACCATTACCCATGCTAACATGGAAATGGGAAGACACCACCATAGACTTTGTTATCAGACATTCAAAGAAATTCAATGTAAACAATTCTATATAAGCTTTTGTGGATCATCTTACAATGACTGTACACTTCAATGTAATTTAAGATAATTTATCATTGTTACAAATAGTATGAATATAAATCAGGGAAGTGGTAAGGCTGTATGGAGTACCAATATCAATTATATCTAATTAATATCCAAGATTCACCTCTAAGTTCGAGATGATTCGAAAACACACTCTGAATACAGAGATATACTTCATTACATCTTATTATCCTCCAACTGATAGAAAATCTGAGTGGATTATCCAAACACATGAGGACATATTGAGAGAATGATAAATAAACTTCAATGGAAGATGGGATAAATGCCTTCCTCTACTTGAGTTCCCATAACACAATTTCTTCTACTCAAGAATAAATATGGATCTTTATGAGTCACTTTATGGGAAAATGTGTAGAACACCAACAAGTTGGGATGATGTTGGGGGGGGAAAACTCCTAGGTCTTAAAATGGTTAAAGAAATTGTGGAGAAGGTTAAGACTTTCTTTCAACACATTAATGGTGCTTAGAGTTGACAAAAGAGCTATAGTGATAATATTTGACGAGACATATGGTTTGATGTTGGAGAAGTGGTATTCCTCTACATATCACGGTGGAAGAGATTTATGTGATTTCAGAATAAGAGAAAGGATATTACAAGGTACATCTATGAATCTAATATCCTTGATTGCATTGGAGTTATGTCATATCGACTAAAACTCCCACCAAACCTGTCTCAAGAACATGATGTATTCCATCTATCTATCTTAAGGAAGTAATTACCTAACACAACACATGTACTCAATCCAGTGGTGGTACCATTGTATAATGTCCTCTCCTTTAAAGAAAATCTGCTGAAGATCTTAGATCATAGGGAAAAAGTTTTACATAGTAAGACAATGCCTGTCTATAAGGTGTTGTGAAAAATGAAAAGTTTGAATAAGAAATTTGGGAATCAGAGGAAGTGATGAAGCAATGTTACCCTAATCTACTTTAGAGTGTGAAAATGAAAATTTTATTGAGAAATTTATTAATGGGGGAATATTGTAATGACCCAAACATTTATTACATAAAATTCCTCTTGATATAATTAAATGTATTATTATGTAAAATAATTACATAAAACATATGAACATCCTTGGTTTTATCTTTTTGGATTTTAAAATACCATTATGAATTGTTACTGTTTCTAATTGAGTCGTTGAATTGTGATCACATGATTAGTATAAATATAGGGCTTTAACAAAACCAATTTACTCTAACAAAGGGTTTGATTCCCTCATCCAATAGAATTTATCTATATGAAGACCATTTTTAGAGATTGTAATGGAAGTAGCATCATCTGGAATCGCTCTTGACCAATCCTGTGCTGAGCTTCAACACGTTAAGCTTGAATGGTATTGCCTGAGGGGGAAGTTGAAGATAATAGAGATTACCACCTGAGTGATGTTATCAGAGCCACCCCATGAGTCACTCACCATGGCACACCATACCCTACAGTTTTATTTTGGTGTTATAAGGGGTTATTTAACAATACCCTAGCACTATGATTATGTCCTTTATTTTTTGAATAAATAATAGACATTCATTTTATTGTTGTTACATTATCGCTCGTTTTTAAAGCACAAATAGTATTTTAGTTAATATTCAACTAAGAAATCTATTTTGAGGAATTAATGGATTTTTAAATTTAAAAATATTTAAATAGAATAATTTTACTAAATTACGTTTTGTTAAATATAAATGACTCTATTTTTCTTATCAATACAATTGGAATTTTTATTATGGTTTAAAATCTGTATTTTTCTAGACCCATGAATTTTCAATAAATGTAGGTTTTTATTTTAAAAGTAAAAATGCACATATATAGAAAATTATTTAGATAAAATGAATATTATTTTATGAATAAGTAATATAAAATTATCCAATGGTGAATTTTTCAAAAAAAAAAATAGACATTAAACTTTTTTGGAAAAAATTAAATACCATTTAATTATATAATCTATTTTATGACATCATAATCACCCAATTGTGGTGTAATAAAATACTATAAAAGATATATTAGGCCAATACATGCTTATATTTAGAATAACATGATTTTATAATTTTTTAATTAATTTTATGGTGCCTTACTTAACCCTCCAAGGCTTAAAATATTTTAACTTTTTAAAATGATTTCCTTGAGAGTGTGAATCACCTATACACGATCATGAAGAATATTCTAATAAGTTTGTTTATTGGATATATAATATAATGGTTTCCAATCCAATTTGGAAAAAATTTTGGTCAAAACCCATGCTAGGGTTTGGGTTTATGGTTAGATTAATGTGTAGTTCCCAATACCAAAATAATAAAGAATTCCATCACCATTCCTATATAATCCCTCTCAATCTCCCATTCCTCTTCACTCAAACCATTTGGATCTCGACCATAATCTCCTGTCCTCTCTACTCTATCCCCCCAAAGTTCCCCAAGCTCCCACAAAGCCTTTATCAAACCTCTCCTAAGCCTTTGGTATCACACTTCCATGTAAGGTATTCTCACTTTCCTTCCTTCCCTATTTATGTCCAAGATTCCTTGCATTTTTATGCCCTCTTTATTTTCAATTTAAAATATTGGGATATGATTTAAAAATGTCCATATACTTAGCTTATTATGTTTGAATGATGATATATACCAATTTCACTCTCATTAATTCCTCCCATGTATGCATGTTACCATGCTGAAATTCCATAAGGGATTTCTTCCTTTCTCATTTTTGTACATGTATCTTTATATTCTTATACCCTTGTATTTTTAATTAAAAATATTGGGGGTATGATTTTGCACCTCCCCCATACATTCCCCCTTACGTTTTAATGATGATATACCACTTTTTATATCATTAGTGCCTCCCATTTACACTTGTTACCATGCCAAAATTCCACAAGGAATTTCTCACTTCTCATTTACATTAAAGCTATTATTTTATTTTATTCATCTAAATACCATTAAATATGTTGGGATGTTATGTTACATGATCCCCTTACTTTCAATTTATTGTATAAATGACGAGATACCCCTTTCTCTCCCATCAACCCCTCTTATGATTTCTATTTGACATAATTATGCTACAAGAGTTAAACGATGTTTTCCTATGCCACAATCATCATGTAGGTGAATAACACACCCATTTAACTATCAAGGGTATTCACCATTATGAAAATGTACTGGTTAATTGACGTATTAAATTTATTTATTCCACATTTATTATTTGTGGAATAAATTAAGATATTTAATGTATCCAAGTTGTATGATCCATGTGGCACACTTATGCATGAAATGAAATGTTTATATAGGATGCACCCTGATAACACTATAATTCATTGGGTAAATAATAGCATCATGATACACCATCTTCCATGAGAGTTTACACTTGATAATTGAAGTGTGATGAGGTTTTAGTAATGATAATTTTTGTAAAATGAGTCTTTTCTCATACTCCATGCGCAATGAGCCTTGGATCATACTAATATCATGATAAATGATTTTGCTACATTTATATGTTATGATAATCATGCTATATAACGCCATTATGTTCATCTTTTTGTTTTTCTCAATTTAAATAACTATTTAATAACATGTACTATATTTTTCATGTTATTCCATGTTCACTCCTTTACTAGGCTTTATATATCACCTTTTTTAGGCATGTCCTCTAGTTAGCCCATGCAATCCTATGTATGAAGGACTGTAGTGGTCATGTAAAATAATTCTTCAAAAAATAAGTTGTATTTTATGTAATAATTTGTCCTGTATTGTTATTTATTTCAAAATACACTAGACCTCTAGATCCTCAGTGTTTTCATAATAGCATTTATATGTAATAAATAATTTTTAAGTGTGTAATAATGAGCAGGGTTGTTATACGCACCGCTAAGAACCTCACCATTGATCAACATAACCTTCCATATAGAGAAAATATGTAATGTCAAACACTTTCTTGCATATAACATATCAATCTTATATTCATTTCATGATGGATGAGATGCCTCCTGTTTCTATATGTCAAGAGTCAGAACAAAGTCATAGACCTCCTGCCAATGGTCCATGACCCAGAATCCATAATAAATCATCAATCCAAAAAAATTGTGTGTTGCCTACTGTGAGAATCATACAACGAGAACTTCACAAACCATAATAGATATCCCAACACTTGGTAATATGGAATTTATAAAGAAATTGGTTTTTTTGATGCACTAGTGCATTATACATCTCAAGATCTAACACATTTCTATATCACCTCTCTACTAAACCGCAAATAGTAACAGAATAAGAAGGAAAATTCCATGATACCACATTGTAATGTCTCGTCCTAGAAACCACATAATTGGTTCCATGTTTTGGTTAACCACATGACCTCAATCATGAATCCTCATATGCTAGAGGCTGCCAACTATTAGTAAGGGTCTGTAGTGGAGAATTGAGGAGACTATACCCCCATTTCAGAGTGCACAACAAAAAATAAATATAAAAATATCATACATGTTAATGTAAGATGAAATAATAAATAAAATAGAACATGATATATTAAAATTCAAGGAAAGAAATGCTCAAACGACCGTGGCATACATTCAACTAACCACCCACTATTCCAATGATATAATAGACAAAAATAAAATAAATACATTAGGCTCTTCTAAGTCACAAAGGCACACCCATCCTGTCACCTAAAACCACTTGAGCAGCCCTTCTCAACCTAATAGTACTCATATGTTCCTTAGTTAGAACCTATGCCTACAATAATCATGTGTGGTGTGCCCAGGTACCCAGGTAAAATGGTGGCCCAAACAAGGTGTGAGTACAAATTAGTTTGACACCATCAATTTTTTCTAAAGTAAATACCAGTAAAAGCAGAATAGAATTGATATATGAACTAAAATAAATATAAGGTAGAAAAATGGATACATGATTAATAACACAATAACTTGTATAATACTAATTGGATCAAGGGTTCTAATGTGAATCCTCAACCAACCAAACCTACAATTTCCTAAACCAGTGCTCTAAAGTGTAGCATAAAGATGAATCACAAAATAACCAAAAAGGGATTTATTTTTCAATTAATTCAACACAGGGATGTAGAAAACATATAAGTGGGGTATTTTTATCATGTACATCAATTATTAGATACCAAAAAATTAGTATAGAATCTGAGTTAAACATCATCATCAATAACAATCATGGTATGAACGTCCCTCCAAAACCTTACCATATACCAAACTATCAATACCTGCATTATGATTCATATCAATAAAACCCATAATACAATAGAAAATATGATCACATAGCCTCAGTCTAGTACCAATACATACCTAACATCTATGGTGCATAGAGCATTTGTGTAGACCATCATAGGGATGAGGGGCATCCGTCCAACATCTGATTCCATGCGGTATACCATAATTAACAAGACCCTCAGTATGATTCTTAAATCTCAAGTATACTATTAGTGTGCACAGCCACAACATAACACCATATATGAAGTATAATACATGTGTCTAGATCACTAGTCCAATACCAAAACCATTCCATTGTTTCTTAAATATCTTTGTGTGGGGCATCAGTCCATCACCAAAAAAATTCTTCATAGGTCGACATAGATGGAGCATCTTCCCATGAATCCAACTATGATTCAACACGTCATATCGAACCATTCCCAAAAATTCCATTATCAGTCAATACCAATTCATACAACATTCCCATGGTCCATTACATTCATTACATAAAATCAAATTTAAAATCAAACCTATTCACCCTCTAATCAAGTGAAAATTTAGTACATGTCATTCAAACCCTTTATCATTCAAACACACCATTTACAATTATTTCCATTTCTTTTCAAAGTCAGAACTTCTATAAAGGTCATAAGTGACCTTTAAATTAATAAATTGATTAATTTAATCAAAAATCTATTTCAACAGTTATAAAAAACAAAATCAAACAACTTCATTAATATTTTGTAACTAAATATTAAAAAAATGGTCCATTACATTTGAAAACTAATGAAGGCCCAACAACTTTATATTCCTTGATAATCATTTTAAGATTAACCGCACTCCCATTTCAAAATAACATTTCAAATCTACTAAAAAATCATTTAGAATCACTATTAGATCAACACCACACTTCTGAACAAGAGTCATTACCAATAAAAGATTTTCTTCTTTTCCTAAAAAATCATTTAAACCCAAATTAAAACAATTTAAACATATTAAATATTTTATAGGTATTTCTATAAAGACATAACACATAAATCATTACACTTCTAATTGTTTCACACCCAATGGGTGGCCATAGGTCTGATCTCACATCCCAACAGATCCAATGGGATCCATGGAATTTCCAATGTATCAATATAAATCCAATATCAATTTTTTAAATAAGGGATAATGAGTATCTCACATGGTCTCTAATACATACACAAAATTTCTCATGTAAAAAAATATTAAGACTATGTGTAACTCTCTTAGAAAACATATATATTACAATATATTTACAAAATTTCCAATTCTTGTAGGCATTATTAGTGTCCATCCATGCCTTGTCCCAAACCCTTGGAACCCAATTGGGCTCACATCAATCACCCAAGCCTTAATCTCATACCAAACAGCAAAAAATAATTAATTATCAAAATTAAAATTAATTGGTAAACCAAAACCCAACATTTCATATTTCTGAAAAAATCATCGCACACTCACCTCTTATACAAACATCATGAAACCACCATGGGAGGTTCATAAAGGTCCTCTAACGCCAATTATATCCAAATTACTAAATTTAATTACCAAATTTATGATAAGATGAATTAATTCATTTGGGAGATCCTAATAAAAATAACCGTGGTCACATACCTTAATGAAAATCCATACAATGATGTGTGGGATCCAACTTAGGATCTGCATTTTCCACGATGATCAAAAGTCCCCCCCTGAGAAACAGAATATTCCACCATGATACATTGAAATCATCAATATAACCCTAACTAAAGAACCCCAAAAGTATATTTAATGAAGGTGAAGAATATGGGGAGCCACATGAGATTAGATATTACCTCAAACCACTGAAGAAACTCAACCAAAACACAACCTTGGAAAGAATTGAATAAGGTATGGAGGGCTTAAAACCATCTATTGGTTCATAAAGATGATATGAATTGAAAGGGGAGAGGTAATTAAAAATATCAGAGTGGAAAAATGGATGAAAAACTATTTTAATAAAACTATGGTTAGCTACACAGTTTGGTAACATGATTTTTCAAAAAAATATAGTATCTTAACACACCCCACTATCCAATAATCATGCCTCCTGTGGTTAGCTTGAACAGTTTGAAAAAATTTGTGCCAACCATGATGTCAGAACTACCTCCCTCCAATAGAAAGGAACATGGTTTTTCTAAAACCATGCATAGCCTGTGTGACTTGTCTCAGACCCTTATTAGCCTCACCCGATTTCTCTTTATACTTCACAAGGTTTAACCAACCCCATTATTAAAACATAAAACCTATCCATTATTCTGAAAAAATTAACTAAAAACCTCTTAATAATTAGGGTGTTTCACTGAACCAAACAGACCACGATGTCACCCACTTACATAAGACTCCAAAAATCATGAAACTTAACACAATGCCTATGAATCTCATCCAACGACCTAGTCTACCTCTGAAGCATCATTCCTCATTTTAAATGACTAGTCTTAGTAATTCCAACTCTTATAATAACATTCTATGTCGTTATTCAAGATCAATCCCATGTTGTAATTAAACGTAAAATTCCTTCAAAACATTTCAATCGATCGGGATGTGGGGTCTTACATACTAATTACATTTTCCTGCCCATTCATTTTATTATTCATCCAATTTAAATTTAATTTTAACATTTACAATATTTATCCACAATTCCCATTGTTAATTTATTAATTATCCATCTCCATTCCATTAACAAATCCAAACAATAATATTTCAATTTCAATATTATCTTTTTTAATTTCAACACTAACTTGGAAACTAGCACAATGCATCACAAACAAAATCAAACACCCTTCCATCCATATCAACCAAACCATCCCCAAATCACAACCATTTCCTATGTATATCAAAATTTTCTCACTACAACCACATGATAACCATTTTTCACCACAACTACCAACAATATATCCACAAAACTCATCACATAACCACCCCACAACACAACATCACATCACCATCTCATATTATGGCTACAGCATAACATGTCATCCCCACACAATACAACCACATATCCCATCATCATTCACATCATAAAACATAACATTTTTTGATTATTAAGGGTATTTTCATCAATTAAAATTTGTTATGTAAGGGTTATCTCACATAACTATGAATCTCTCAGGGACGCCATTTCATTAACCAGATATAATTGGTTATCCAATTATATTTAATGTGATGTATATTAGAAAACCAAAAAAGGTTTAACAAAACATATCAAATCAACAAAAAATCCCATAATGGACATAATTTTCAATGGGGTATCATTTCCATATACTAATACTATCATGATAAAATCTAATATCTATAAATACATGTAAATCATTCTGATTAAAATTTTATTTTCAATTGAAACAAATTAAGTATATTCATTAATTAGGATGAAAACCAACCTTACAATGGTAAAAAAATAACCATGCAACATGACAAAATATAAGAGAAGTGAAGGATACCCTAAACAAAATGAGGATTTCTAATCGACCACTCATGGTATGATTATGAGGGAGAAAACTATGAATCACCAATTGAAGGGGGTAACCTTTTCCATAACAGAACATGACAACCAAGATATTCTATTACACAGATCACTACTAAACCATTATTTTTAGATAAAAGACCCATTATATAAAGATACTGGGAGAAAAAAAGGACGGGACATACCAAAACCCACCACGGATTGATCCTACAAAGAAAACATTGAAAAATACTGATTTATGGGTAAAAGTAATCCAAAGGATTCACTTCAGTCACCTATTAAACAATATAAGTTACCGAAAAAATGTTGTGTTCATGTGGATATTAAATTTTATAAATGTTAAGAAATTTATAATGTCGCAGAGAACCACTAAACACAACAAAATAAAATAAATTAAAATACCCCATAATATGTCATAGTGCAAGGTATCTATGACAAAGTGTTGGGGTCAAGGAAGCCTTGAAGAACTCTGGCTATATCTATGATGCATATACGATAAAAAGGGTAGGGATCACTGTGTAGTTAGAAACACTACACTATATACCTCTGATAATTGAAGATGAGAACACAACAAAAAATAATCTATTATTATGTATGACACATGATCCATGAGGCGGCTATATCACAGCCCCATATCCATGGGATTTGAATTACAAAATATATAGTAGTTCCAAAAAATATACCTATGATTTCATGCCATAGACTCTATATCTATGTCACATCCCTCATCTACAGTAAATAGACTACGCCATATCAAAGGATCCCTTTATAACAACCCCCATAAATGCTAGTAGCTTCTGAATTCCTTATTATGTTGCAAGTAATTCGTCCACACTACAGTCACCAGACCTTATGACACATCCCCAAGGATCCAAACTACATGACTCCATTATCAGTATAGTTTTCCAGCCAACTTCTCTTCTTCCCCTCTAAACTCCTCCCCCCCACCCACACAGATAACACTTATACCATAATTCCATCAATGTTATGAGAAATAAGGTGTAGATTACTAAAAGTATTTCCTTGGTTTCAATAATAATACTAAACCTTGTAATTTAGGTATTCATAGGATTTGATGTCATATTTCATGTATTCCTATGTTTGATTATATTATACATGGAATCAATTGATGGTTTCTATTAACTAAAACATCAATAATAAATAAATAGTTCTATCCATTTTTTTTAAATAAGATGACTATATTAATAATAATAATACTTATTTTGGATGTAATGATATGATATTTATGATTTTATTGGTGAGGGTTTCATTATTCATCGTTTGTTAATTTATTGATTATTTCTAGTTCTTATTTGATTATAATTTTATTAGTAATTACAATTAATGTTAATACATATTGTTTACATTCTATAGTTAGGTATATATTTATTATTTATTATTAAATCTATTGAATAAATTGTTGATATATTATTCTGATCCTTTTGTTCAATTTTCCCAAACCAGTAGAGTACTGTTTAAACCAACAATGATCCACCCCCATTAGACACCCCTCCTAGGCCATGAGTGAATTATATTGTGACCCTTGAATCCCACCTTCAATATGACCTAATTGGGACTACCACTTAGGGTATAATGTTGCATAAATGGGAGTCATTTCACTCATAATCCTTAAAATATAAATATACTACCAATAAATTCAACAAATATAATGTGATAATAAATCAATAATTCATCTAAATTTCATATATAAAGTATGTCTCCAAAATTAAATACCAAAAAGAAACTGCAATAGTAGGAACACAAAAAAAACTCCATGCCTCATCCTAGTAATATCTAGGTTGGTCAGCAATTTTATCCTAGAAATAGAAGGAACACACACACAAACACACACACACACAAACATATATATATATATATGGGAAAGAATATGAGTATAATAAGTAATATCCTTTACAATACCACTCATGAATAATTTGGAAACAAAACTATTTACTTGTTGAAAAAATAGTAGAACCATGTTTCACTCGTATGAGGTCAAATATATCCAATAATCACCAAGGGTTTCTCCTATAATATCACATATAAGTATATTCACATAATGTTGAGTAAAAATTCCTCATAAAGGATCCTAAATTTTTTTCCGCACATAGTTATTATCATTCACTAATGAAATACATATTTTACTTCAATACCTTCTATTTATACAAATCCTCAATACCATGTATTATATCATATGAACAACCATATATCCACAACCACAGACCATATCACAATATAATGTACCATTCTAGTCAAAGTAGGATATGTTGAACACTAAGGACATAAACATAATTCCCTCCTAATACCATGCACAATCCAACCATATATTACAATCTATATCTAATCATCATCACCACAACACAATATAGGAACTATAACTACATGAAATTATATCCCATTAATCATAACATGAGTTCATTGTATCAAATACTATATTATAAGGGCTAGTGGGTAAGAGAGATAACTCCACCATTTATTCTATTTATAACCTAGATATTGGGAAAAACAAAGGGAAACCATGTCCTCATATGGTCATTGGTCTAGTAACCTATGATTGTTGTTGGTGATTTTGAAATACAAAAGAAAAAATGATCATTATAGTCACAAAAAATCCTAACCTTAGGGTTTACACTAAACCAACACCATCATTTCCAACAATATCCATCACAATTGTACCACCACTCACTAAGAACCTATGAAATCTCAATACCTTGAACCATCCCTATCTATTCATATAACAAATCCTCAAAAATCAATACAATAATCGCACACCATCATTTCCCACATATTCTTTAACCATTGATACGTCATTATACTCTTCCCATTCAATTTATGTGTTTACCTTATATTACTCATTTATCCACTACATTATTTATTAATTCAATCCTTCATAATTTATCATTTACTACTTATAACCCAATTTTTATGGCCAATTCCACTATTTACATCTACATTCCAGGTTATCGATAAACTATAACACAACCCCATATTAAAAAAACACATCATTTCAATAATATCTATGAACCTCCTGATTATAACAATCACATCACCCCCAATACATAATTTTCACCACAAAACTATCCATACAACCATTACAATAATCACACATCATCTAATTTTTCTCTCTTATATCAATGACCAATTCTCATTCTCCTTGCCATCCACAACAACTTTAACCATAGTGATGAAACCCACAAATTTATTAGTAAATAAATGTAAAAGTGAATTAAATAACATTTAGGAAATTCCCATTTAATCATTCATTCATATTATGTAGAATTTTAGTTTTATACATCAATACCTTAGTTCTAGAGTCTCACATTACCAATTTGTTACCATCGTTAATTGATTAACCCATAATGATTAGTGATTATAATAAATTAAAAACTGAAATAAACTTATATCATACTAATAATAATTATTTTCTTATTAACAACATCGTATAACCATCCAACAGTAAATTAATACAATATAATATCATGATACATATATTAATAAACCTTATACCATCAATTCCTCTTTAGTATTGTTTATTATATTTTTTGGTAAATCTATACCATCCACGCAAATAAAACAAAATCATGATAATTCCACATATTATAAATAAAAAATGGAAACAGAGATATCTAATCCATAACCTCAAATAAATCATGGTCATCCACTACACGGGAAGATGGTTGTACATTATATCAAACACCACATAAGAGACATGAATCAACCATGAAACTAATGCTCAATCATTCCCCATAAAAACCAAAACAAAGTAACACCAAAACTAAATAAGCACCACTATAATTCCCTCATCTATAAAAAATACGAGAATAGTTCCATGGATAAATGAATATAATTTTACTTTGGATATTAAGATTTAATCATTCAAATAGGTGTGCCAACACCAATCAGATGATGGTTAATGATCTCCTAAAATGAACCTAAATTCAACTAGTATTTGAAGGATGTAATGAAATTAATATAGATAAGTATAAAATGAATTATTAAATAATCTTATTAGAAGAAAATCACAGCATGACATAGATTCATTAAACCGTAATGAGTCTAAATCAGGCCCATATCTAAAAAAATTAACAAAAAATGTATTTAATACAATTATTTCATGATTTAATAGAAAATATTACACAAAAAATCCCAGTAGATCATTATTCATAGTGTGTTTGTGAATTAATATCATTGAACATCAAAACAAAACATGGATAAATTATAATTATTTAAACAAACATAATGTGATTATAAAATTACAAGGCTTTTAAAACTATAAAGTATATCCTAGGGACATACATAAGAAATGGGTGAGATATAAATCTAGATAATGGTATATAAAACAATTAAATAATAAATTTAATAAATTTTAGTCAACATGAATTTTTATGCATCATAAAATGAGTGATAATAAAAAAACATGAACATTGAGTAATCATATAAAATGATAACATATAGGAAATATGACAATATTGTAACATCATTAAACATGACATCATAAACATAGGTCCAGGATAACCTCCAATACAAAATAAAATGGAAGAAAAAGTGCCATAATGGATTAAGTATACTCACTAATAAAATAAATTATGTATTATTATACTAAAAACATATCCAATGCATTGGTGTTCTATATAATTCTAGTTGCATGTGTTTCTTTGATGTCATGTACATGCAAAAGTGTGTCAGACAGATCATTCAACATTGGATCAAATTCGATAAATTTTAATTCCATGGCTTATGATGGTGGAATAAATACATGGAATTTAAAAATAATATAAGTATAAACATGTATACGTGAATACTCATGAGTGGAAATGGTGATGGAGTTCACATTACATAGGTTTTTCATAGAAAATCACAGAGTAATTTTGACAGCATAATGGGAGCATATAATGAATCACAGAAATGATTAATGGTTGTGAAAGGGGTATCTCATAACATTGAAAGTATAAGTTATATAATAGGGATATTTAATAACAAAATCCAACATGAAAATTTTAAAATTAAAATTTATTAGAAAAAGGGTTCTTGAATACAATTTTGGCATGGTAAATTCACATGATAGTTTCGACAGCATATTGGATCTATATAATGAATCATGTGAGGAATTAATGAGTGTTAAATGGGAATATTAACACTATTAAAAATTTATGTTAGTAATATATATCTTTAAATAATATCCCATTAATATTAATTGGAAGAAAAATAATATAACTTAAATAAGGTGCTTGAAAAAAGAGAAGAAGAAGAGGATCACTTACTTTGAGAGGGTGTTACCAAAATATTCTAAGGATATTCATGTGATATTTTTGTAAATTTGGATAGAAATATATTATAAAATGATGACTAATTCCATTTAAAATATTTTTAGGGATGATAATTTGGATCATTGGTGGGATTATATAGATAAATGGAGGGAAGTTCTTTATTATTTTCCAAACATAGGGTTTGGACTCTATACGCTAAAGTAATCAAAACAAAAAATAATACCATTATTTAATCCAATAATTTCATCCAATGTTAAGTGGTTTATTGATTTCAAAATCCATGAACCTATAACATTTAAATAATACCATGGGAAATGTGGAATTGATTCATGTTTACAATGAATTAATTTTAAAAAACATACAATATTTTATATGTTTTGGTGGATTCACAGAGGATTTATAAAATTAATTAAGTAACCTAAATACACATAATTATAAATTATTTACATACATATATATGGTTTTGGATTACTTTTATGATATACATTACATCACTTTTGGGTCAATATGATGTTATAATATATAGCGTATATTTATTTTGTATTATATTTTTTACAAAAAATATGAATCCCTCAGAAAATTATGAAAGATTGAAAATTTGGAAATTTCAAAGTGTCGATGAGAAAAATAAAATTAATTTTATCCAAAAAATTATTAAATATGATACTTTACACATTAAAATTGTAATCCCAATTTATTGAAGGATTTAGGTTTTTTTACAATAATTTTTTTGAACAATAAAATAATAACATTTTCACTTCATAAAATTATATTCCCTTTTATATTATATTTAATAATTATATTTTATTAAAATATCATTTAGTTAAAAAAATCAGGAATTCATCAGATGGAATTTCTAAATTAAAATTGCGTACTACCAAAACCTGACATTCCAGTTTTTTCATATTATAATCTTATTTTTGTCAATCTCATTAATTAATCATTTATAAATTAAAAACAATAAAGAGTAATTATATAAAATATTTCATTGAAATTAATATATATATATATATTCATTCTATTAGTTTTTAAAATCATATCCCTTTATCACACTGGTGTACACTCAAAGGGTAACGTGTGCGAGATTGATATTTTCATTGGGTGGATTAGTGAACAAGGTTTCAGCTATGATCTCAATGAGGTTAAACTTCTCCTATAAGCATTTTCCCTCATTAATTAATTTCTAAATATTATATTTTCCAGTGTTAATTCCAAATCGCATAGATAATATCTCCCTTGGAAGCTCGAGTAAGTGGACTTCATAGGGTTGGATCCTACAATTCAAGGCCTTCACTTCTTTTATCATTATAAATAAGACTTTGTCATAACCCATAATGTATACTGATCATATGAAATTTTCCTAATAAATATATCATATATTCTCATTATGAATAATGGTATTTAAAAGAAGATAGGATATAACCAATAGATTGCATGTTTTTTCTATATCCACATTACATTATAGTGAATTGAATTTAGTCAAAAATAGAATTTCTTTTATAAAATTTTGGTTTATTACATTATTCACCCATTTAAAAATATCTCCCAACATATTTTAATTACATACACTATAAAATATAAGGTTAATTGTGATTTATCTTCTCTGCCAGTTCCAATTTTGTATCCTGAAACTTCTAATTCTTCTATAAGACTTTTACCATGTGAGTTGACTTTTTTTCTCAAAAAATTTCTTTATGATCTATGACCTTGATAAAATGGTCCTCAGATGAAATATGGTTTTACAGTGATATCACCTATGGATTTAGTATATGTCACGGGTCTGGTATTTAATTTTTTAATACGGATATATGGAACAAATCCTGTACTTATGTTAGGTTATGTAAGAGTGATTGTCGATAGGACAACACTATTATTCTTTCAAGGATCATAAATGGGATAATTTATATAGTAATATGCCACCCATATTTCCAAACATTATTAAATTACTCCAATTTTATATACAAAAGATCATTTTATCACTTCTCTCAGACTCCAGGTCACATCAATGATTTTCATCATAGATTTTTTTACATTGTGTAGATTTTATGTGATTCTAAATAGTTTGGACCTATTATTTCATCTCATGGATAATATCATGTCCCATTTGATTTCTGTAACATCCCAGGTAAATAAAGAATAATACATTTTCATATTTATTTATATTTTCTAATTATATATTAATTTTACTTTAAAGGGGTTTCTATGTTCGATAGCGTACTCAATACGGAATAATGAGTTTCTTTGAAAACATACGTTGCACACTAGTAATATAATAATATTATTTTAAATGGTAGTTAACACGTAGCTGTTGTATTGGCGGGAATGAATTGAAATAACTAGAATATGATTATATATGTTTTTTAAATGTTTTTACATTTGTCCAATAAAATATAACAACTTAAAATAAGAAAATAATTAAATTTTAGGCATAGATACTCTAATAAACACTAAAGGTCGACTTATCACCTTTTCATGGTGAACCTTCTTTAAATATAGTTTTTGTCACTCTTATAATTTCTATTGGACCAAATAAAACTATTCTTTATAATTGGGATATCAAAATTTACTTTGTGTAAATTTTTGGTATTTTTCTGATAAAGATCATTTTTTATGAATAGTAAAAAATGTTGTATTTTAATTCAAAACCTCTTATTAATCTAATTTATTTATATGATTAGATTAGATTTTGAATTTTTATTAGAGTAGAACTAGAATATATTTTTACCATTTAATCCAATATTGGTCGTTGGAATTAATTTCACTTTAAAATTGGACTTAAACTAGTGTCAATCTTTTGATATATATTGTTTCATAAAAACACGCTATTTTCCATGACAGCGGGAATAAATTTTTAAATTAATTAATGTAACATATATGATTTTAATATTGTAAAATAGACATCATTTTTGAATTCGGAATATCAAATATAGCATAGGGTGAAGTTTTGGTATTTTTTTAGAAAACTTCAATTTTTATGAATAGTGAAACCACTAAGTAGTACTTAAAAACTAATTTTTCATTTAAATGAAATTTTACCACCTTTGTGTTTTGAATTTCACAAATCCGACATACATAGTTTTCATTAGGAAGTAAAATGTGGTTCAATGGGATTAAAATAAATTTTTTGGTGAATAGTAACTTTTATGTTTATTAATCGCGATTAGAGGTAATTAGTGTAGTTTAAGGTAAATATAATATTTTAATAATATGAAATGACCTAGACACATGTCCTACCCTTATTGGATGTGTCATGGCCGACCAAGACAATCCATGGGTCTACATGGGGACCCCATGGAGCCACTTTGGTAGGAAAATGACATTAATAACTTTTTATTTAATGTTAAAATAAATATGTCACAAACATGATATGTATTACTAAGTCAATTTTTAAATGCTGATATATAACTCATAATTTTGACTATAAATATTCATTTGAAATATTAAAATATTTCCTACGTCGTGATATTTTTTTATAATTTTCAGACATTATATAAAGTAAATTATTTATGAAACTATGATGATGCAGCGATTACCTCATTATTTAACGATTTAAATAAAATGAAAAGATAATGTAAAATCTAAGACCTTCACATGTTAAAAATATATTTGATGGGTGGATTTCAAAAAATTATCACCTTATCATTTAAATATATAATTTTTTGACCCTTTTTATCCGAAAATAATTTTATAATAAAGTATCTTTTCTTAACATTCCAAGAGTGCCCCTCCTCTTTTCTTATAAAAGGCCCCCACCTCTACCTCCTTACACACACCTCTCAAGCCCTTGGTTCGGCCGAGATCTGATAATTTTGTCTCTACACATACCTATATTACTTCTAGAATCCTCACTTTGGGAAGAAGTCTTCCCAAGGAAGCCTTTGATCTCAAATCAAAGAGAGTTACCCGATTTTAGGGTAATGTAACTTGTGTTATTTTGTTTTATTTTGCTTCTCCAACCCCCTAAACTCTTTTAATTCATTTCTTTTCTAAAAACTCTAGTATCTTAAATATACTAGTATGTTTTTATAAGAATAATTTTATCTACACTTACACACACCTACATCTAATGGTTAAAGAACATTCTGTTTCTGTGGATGGTGAATTTCTACCTCATGAAACGATGATTGTTCAATATTCTTCTAACACCTTCAAAGGTGGCCATTAATATGTCACTATATTTATATATGATATATAATATGTTTATTGTTTCCTTAAGCTTCTGTTTTTTTCATTTATGGCATACCATTATGGCTTCCATTATGGGTATACGCGATATCTTCATTTTAGGAAGTGCGGACTACCGCCCCCTTAAAGTGATTTGATTCGTTAATGCCATATGTGGGACATATAAAGGATGGATTTAAAGTTATTATATATGATTTTATACTGGAATTATAATATACCTTTATATCATTATTATTTATTTCCATTAAAGTATGATATAGATAAGAAAGTACCGTTCATGCGTACGTACGTCATACCGTCTCCATGAACGGTGCATTACATTTCTTATCCCCAAATGTAAAGTAATATTATAAGTACATATATATAATGGATATATATGATTTATGTCACATCTAAATGATTAATATAATTCTGTAATGAAAATATACATATCTCTCAATTAGTTTTAATTCCATTAATGTGACATAGAAATGAAAGTAGCGTTTATGCGTACGTACGGCTTACCGTCTCCATGAACGGTGCATTTCATTTCTTACCACTAAATTATTATTTAATATTATAAATACATGTATATTATGGATATATATGATATATATGATATCCAAATCATGAATATCATTCTGGATATAATGAACCTTTGACAACACGAACAACATTTAATTGTAAGAATTCCACTTTCGACTTAAGAACCAAATATTGGAAAAACAAACATTATTAACTTAAATGATTACATAATTTTTATAACATGGAAATAAGTGATATATAAGGAATAATGATCTTGAAACAGGTTATTAAGCAAGCGAAATTAACTCAAGATTATTATTCAGGACGTTAAAGAATGATCGAGTCAAGTCGGACCCGAGGTAAGGGACTTCATCTCAATCTCCTTTCATTGAGGCATATTTCGTTTTATACAAAACAATATTTTATATAGTGTATAAAATCCTTTGACTTTTACTTTTATACAAAAGGAATCTCTTTCTATGAATCATTTTACTAAACGACAAAAAGGAATGTTTCTTTTAACGTACGCGGTGACAATGACCTTTTTCGCCGTCGCGAGTACTATTTTGTCTTTGTCTTCCTCAATAAGCCGTAATGTTTTTAAAATTAAATAAATACCATATACTCTTTTATGTATTTTGGTATTGAAAATGGTTTTTATAATGTATTTGTTATGTCAATATATTTAAGTGATATACTGTGATCAATGTGTGGAAATTTTTTATTTCCATTATATTTGTATTATGTTTTATGATTTCATAATGGTACCTGGACATTTGACGGGTGGTTACATGATAAACCATATGATGGGTGGTGCCTTGAATACCCGGACGGTTGGTCACGTTATAACCTCCAATGCATTGGGTATGAAAGTCGGTCATGTCACTATTCCATTAAGTGATATATGTGGAAGTCGACCGTATGGTTATTCCATTTAAGTATGTTTATGTCCCAAGTTACCTTTATATGTTATGTGATATTTATATGGGTTTTATGGTAATATTTGTTTTAAAAATGGGTAATTAATGATCTTTTATTCAGTGAATAGTATTTACTACTTCATAAAGGTGAAAAGTTTTACTTTAATAAAGTATACATGGTTTATTTGTTGTTTTAAAAAACTAACAGTTTTCATTCATTGTGTAACCCTTACTGAGCTTTTTATGCTCACCCCATGTTTATTTGAAATTTTTTTTCATAGGACTTAATGTCGAATAGGGTCATGTATGGGATCAAGGGAAAGTCATGCTATCTAAAACATTTCACTAGACATGTTTCTTTTTAAGAGTTTTTATTTTATGGAAACATAGTAGAAGTTTCTACTTTTTAATCTTTTGAGATGTAATAGTTATGTCCTAGTTCTCTAAAAATCTAAACCATGAAAAGATCCTCAGTTTGAATTATTCATTTAATTCAATATTATGTAAGGTTTAAGGCCGGGGCCTTATAGTTGGTATCAAAGGGAGGTTTAGACAACTTTAGGAGTTTGAAAATTGTTAAATTATGAATTAATTTATGGTATAATTGAAATGATATAGCATATACAGATTACCATGTTGCTTCACCTAAGATATTTCTGTGTTCAGAATGGTTTTTTGCAGAGGAAACAAAGTAGCTATGTTGGGATGACATCACGAGGAAGACAACCTTCCAAATCAGTAACCCGAGATGGTCAGAATAAGAACTGAAAAGTTTGTTGCAGTGATGGCATAGTTGACTTAGGCTATAAATGGTGGTGGTATCCATGCACGAGATCAGCCAGATCAACCACATAGGAACATGTAAGTGGTGGAACATTTCATGAGGTAACATCCCCCATCATTCAGAGGATCATCTGACCCTGTGCTAGCTGAATGGGGGATTAAAGCACTGGAGAAGATTTTTGATGTCATGGGGTGTTCAGAACATCAAAAGGATAGTCTTGATGTTTACCGTTTTGAAGTTTAAGCTGATTAGTGGTGGTCGATGGTGAAAAATATTTGGGATAGTGATGAGATTTATGATCTTCACTAGGATGAATTCAACGGTATTTTTTTTGAGAAATATTTTCCTAAGGTGTTTTGTCTTAGGATGGAAAAACAATTTCTATAATTGAGGCAGGAGGATGAGTCAGTGGCTGCTTATGAAGCAATGTTCACTCGACAGGCAAGGTATTCTCTAAACTTTCATATGAGATCTTGAGAGTAAAATCAACAGTTTTTACTCAGGGTTAAAGCCAAGGTATTGAATTGATTTATCTTCTCATGAGTTAAAAATTTATGAAAAACTTGTTCGATGTGTGGAGAAGGTGGAAATGGAGTTTTCTGATGATCAGGTGTTCTTTGAAAAATGACAGAATAAGAGGTCCATTTGGTAGGCACAGGGGAAGAATTCCTCTAAGAAGAAAGGAGGTAAGAAAACCAAAAATCCATCCTATGATAAGTGTGGTAAAATGCATCCTGGAGAATGTTTATCCATGTCTGGAAAGTTATTTCGGTGTGTTAATTCTGGTCATATTTCTCATAACGGTAAAAAAGATGATCAAGCAGGCAATTAAATGTCAGTAGTAAGATGTTTTAAGTGTAATGAAATGGGTCATTATGCAAATGAGTGTCTAACAAAGATCTCAACTGGGGGAAAGCATATAGAATACAATCATAAAGGGGTGGTGAAATCCTTTGCAACTACTTCATCAGATGTTGGGCCATCGAATGAAGTAGTATTAGGTACACTGTTTGTTTGTTCAGATTATGCCAATGTGTTGTTTGATTCAGGGTCTACACATTATTTCATTTCTGAGAAGTTTTCTTGTAAATTGGAAATTCCTTCTCAAGATATGAATCCTGAACTTATGGTAAAAACACCCGGATAAAATGATGAGGCAAAAAGAAATTATAATAACCTTCTTATCCTTGTGTGCAGATAGAATCTACCTCCAAACAATATATTTTTTGCCTCTAGTAGAGTTTGATGATATTTTGGGCATTGATTGCCTTTCTGTTTATCATGCTAAGATTGACTGTAGACCTAAACTGGTTTCTTTTCAGAAAGATTTTCAGTTTGTGTACAAGAATGAACCCTTGATTTTGATAACATATCAGGAAGTTGAGAAACTAGTAAAAGATGGAAATGAATGTTACCTTGCACGTATTGTTGAAAATAAAGGAACTTCTCAGATTAATGATGTGCCAGCGGTAAATGAGTATTTTGATGTTTTTCCTGATGAGTTGCCTGTTATTATTCATTATCAAGAAGTTGAATTTACTGTTGACTTAGTTCGTGATTCTAAGCCTATTTCAAAACCCCCTTATCAAATGACTCAATATGAACTTTTAGAGTTAAAGAATCAATTGCAGGAGTTATAAGATAAAGGTTTCATTCGACCTAGCACATCACCATGGGGTGCTCCTATCTTGTTTGTAAAAAAGAAAGATGGTTCAATGAGACTTTACATTGATTATATAGCCTTGAATAAAATTAATGTTAATAAAAAGTATCCTTTGCCTCGTATCGATGATTTATTTGATCAGCTCCAGGGAGCTCAGTATTTTTCGAAGATTGATTTGATTTTGGGGTACCATCAGTTGAATGTAAAAGAAGAAGATGTTACGAAGACTACGTTCTGTACTAGATATGGCCATTATGAATTTGTAGTTATGCCTTCTGGGTTAACAAATTCACCTGATGTCTTCATGGACCCTATGAATAAAATTTTCCATGAGTTCTTGGATATTTTTGTTGTTGTTTTCATTGATGATATTTTGGTGTTTTCTAAAAGTTAAGACGAGCATGAAAGTCATTTAAGGGTTATCTTGAAAACCATAAAAGAAAAGAAAATATATGGAAAATTCAACAAGTGTGAGTTTTGGTTATAACAAATTTCTTTCCTTGGTCACATTGTTTCAAAAAATGGCATGACTGTTGATCATGCTAAAAAAATTTGTTGAAGAATGGCCAAGACCCACAAATGTAACTAAGATCCGTAGGTTCCTTGGTTTGGCAGGTTACTACCGAAGGTTTGTTGAAATTTTTTTCATGTTTATCTAGTCCAATGAATAAGCTAACTCGGAAGGGTGTAAAATTTATTTGGACAACAGAATGTGATGATTGTCTTCAGGAGTTGAAAAGAAGATCGGTGAATGCTCCAGTTTTGGCACTTCCTTCCAGGAATGGTGATTTTGTTATCTACAGTGATGCTTCATTGAAAGGAATTGGTTGTGTACTTATGCAGAATGATCAGGTAATTGTTTATGCTTCACGTTAGTTGAAAAATCATGAGGTAAATTACCCTACCCATGATTTGGAATTAGCTGTTGTTGAACATGAGATAGAGAAGATGGTTGGAATTAATCATGTATTATGATTGTACAATTCATTACCATCCGGGAAAACCAAATAAAGTGGATGATGCTTTGAGTAGAAAAAGTAATGATTCATTAACCATGATACGTTTGGAACGTGATCCTTTGGTTTTTTATTTGATGAACATTTGCATGGATGTTTTTTGTGCAGGAAGTCCTTCTGTTCTGTTTCAGGTATCAGTGAAATCTTCTCAATCAGACAGAATCAAGAAAGCATAGAAGTAAGACAGTGAGTTGTAGAAAAAGGTAGAGCTGGTTTAGAAGGGTAAGTTTCCTGAATTCAACTTTGATAATGAATGTGTTTTGAGGTTTGGGAAGAGATTATGTGTGCCTTGTGATTCACAGTTGAAGAATGAGTTGTTATGTGAGGCTCATAGTTCCCCATTTTCAGTTCATCCTGGAAGTACCATGATGTACAGAGATCCGCAAGAGTATTACTAATGGGATGGAATGAAAAGAGATATTTCTGACTTTACTGTAATGTGTTTGACTTGTTAGTAGGTTAAAGCAGAGTGGCAGTTACCGAAAGGGGTGATTCAGCCTTTATTGGTGCCAGAGTGGAAATGGGAAAATGTATCTATGGACTTTGTTGTGGGATTAACGAGGACATCTCGAGGTAATAATGCAATGTGGGTTATTGTTGATCGCTTGACTAAATCTGTTCATTTCCTACCTATTAGAGATACTTTCTCTCAAGATCAACTTTCTCGATTGTATCTTAAGGGATTTTAAGGTTTCAAGGAGTTCCCCTATCCATTTTATCTGATCACGATCCCAGGTTGTCTTCTAACTTTTGGAAAGGCCTTCAGAAGTCGTTGGGTACGGAATTAAATTTTAGTACAGCTTTTCATCCGCAATCAGATTGGCAGTCCGAATGAACAATTCAGACTTTGGAGGATATGCTACGTGCTTGTTCGATGGATTTTCAGAGAAGTTGGGACCAACATCATTCATTGGTTGAATTTTTATATAATAACAGTTTTCATTTCATCATATAGATGGCACCGTTTGAGGCATTATATGGGAAGTAGTGTCGAACACCAGCTTTATGGGATGAAGTGGGTGAAAGGAAGTTGATGGGACTAGAATTGGTAGAGGATATGGCAGAAAAGGTTCAGTTGATTAAGAAACACATGAGAACAGCTCAGAGCAGATGGAAAAGTTATGTAGATAATAGGAGGAAGGATCTAACTTTTGAGGTAGGTGATCATGTTTTTCTCAAAGTTTCACCGTGGAAAAGTGTGATGTGATTTGGTAATAAAGGAAAGTTGAGTCCAAGGTTCATTGGACCATATGAAATTTTGGAGAGAGTTGGATTAGTTGTATACCGAGTGGCTTTACCTTCGAGTTTATCTCAGGTACACAATGTTTTTTAAGTTTCGATGTTGAGAATGTATATGTCAGATCCATCTCATGTTTTGAGAACATAGGTAGTTCAGTTGAAAGAGAATCTCTCTTATGAAGAACAACCAGTCCAGATTCTTGACCGAGGAGAGCAAGTGTTGTGAAATAAGGTAATTCACCAGGTAAAGGTTTTGTGGAAAAATCATATGGTTGAAGAGGCAACGTGGGAATCTGAAAATTATATGAGGGATAAATACCCCCACTTTTTTGATATGTAAATAAAATTGTGAGGACGTAATTCCCAAAAGGGGGGAAGGATGTAACATCCTAGGTAAATAAATAATAATACATTTTCATATTTATTAATATTTGAGAATTAAATATTAATTTAAATTTAATGGGGTTTCTATGTTCGATAGCGTACTCGATACGCAACAATGAGTTTTTTTGAAAACTTACGTTGCACACTAGTAATATAATAATATTATTTTAAATGGTAGTTAACATGTAGCTGTTGTATTGGTGGGAATGAATAGAAAAAACTATAATATGATTATATATTTTTTTTAAATGTTTTTACATTTGTACAATAAAGAATAAAGGCTTAAAATAAGAAAAGAATTCAATTTTAGGGATAGATACTCTAATAATCACTAAAGGTCGACATATCACCTTTTCATGGTGAACCTTCTTTAAATATAGTTTTGGTCACTTTTATACTTTCTATTGGACCAAATAAAACTATTCTTTAGAATCGGGACATCAAAATTGACTTTGTGTAAATTTTTGGTGTTTTTCTGACAAAGTTCATTTTTTTTAATGAATAATGAAAAATGTTGTATTTTAATTCAAAACCCCTTTTTAATCTCATTTATTTATATGATTATATTATTTTTTGAAATAGTTTTAGAGTGTAATTAGAATATATTTTTACCATTTAATCCAATAGTGGTCATTGGAATTAATTTCACATTGAAATTGGACTTTAACTAGTGTCAATCTTTTAATATATATTGTTTCATAAAAACACGCTATTTGTCATGACATCGGGAATTAATTATTAAATTAATTAATTTAACTTATATGATTTGAATTTTTTAAAACAGAAATCATTTTTGAATTTGGAATATCAAATATATCTTAGGGTGAAGTTTTGGTATTTTTCTAGAAAACTTCAATTTTGGATTAATAGTGAAACAACTAAGTGGTACTTAAAAAACTGATTTTTCATTTAAATGAAATTATACCACCATTGTGTTTTGAATTTCAAAAATATGACATACATGTTTGTCATGAGGAAGTAAATTGTGGTTCAATGATATTAAAATAATTTTTTGTTGAATAGTAACTTTTATGTTTATTAATCGCGATTAGAGGTAATTAGTGAAGTTTAAGGTGAAAATAATGTTTTAATAATATGAAATGACCTAGAAACATGTCCTACCATTATTGGATGTGTCATGACCGACCAAGAAAATCCATGGGTCAACTTGGGGACCCCATGGAGCCACTTTGGTAGGAAAATTACATTAATAACTTCTTATTTAATGTTGAAATAAAAATGTCACAAACATGAGATGTTTTACTAATACAATTTTTAAATGGGGTTATACAAGTCATAACATTGACTATAAATATTCATTAGAAAGATAAAAAAGATATCCTACATCCTGATATTTGTTTTATAATTTTTAGACATTAAATAAATGAAATTATTTATGACAACATGATGATGCAGCGATTACCTCATTATAAAACGATTTAAAGAAAATGAAAAGATATTGTAAAATCTAAGAACTGCACATGTCAAAAACCTATTGGATGGGCGGATTTCGAACCCTTATCACCTTATCCTATAAATATATAATCGTGGGACCCTTTTTATCCGAAAAGCATTTTATAATAATGTATCTTTTCTTAACATTCCAAGAGTGCCCCTCCTCTCCTCTTATAAAAGCCCCCCACCTCTACCTCCTTACACACACCTCTCAAGCCTTTGGTTCAGCCAATCTCTGCTCATTTTGTCTCTCCACATCCCTCTATTACTCCTAGAAACCTCAATTTGGGGCGAAGTCTTCCCAACGAAGCCTTTGAGCTCAAATCAAAGAGAGTTAACCTATTTTAAGGTAATGTCTTCACTTGTGTTCTTTTGTTTTATTTTGCTTCTCCAACCCCTTAAACTCTTTTTATTAATTTCTTTTGTAACAACTCCAGTATCGTAAATATACATGGATGTTGTTATAAGAAAAATTAGTGATACACTTACACACACATACATCTAATGGTTAATGAACATACTATTTCTGTGGATGGTGAATTTCTGCCTCACGAAACGATGATTGTTCAATATTATTATAACACCTTCAATGGTGGCCATTAAGATGTAACTATATTTTTATATGATATATAATATGTTTATTATTTCCTTAAGCTTATGTATTTTTCATTAATTTCATATCTTTATGGCTTCCATTATGGGTATACACGATATCTTCATTTTAGGAAGTGCGAACTACTGCCCCCTCAAAGTGATTTGATTCGTTAATTCCATATGTGGGACGTATAAAGGATGGATTTAAAGTTATCATATATGATGTTATACTGGAATTATAATATAACTTTATATAATTATTATTTCTTCCCATCAAAGTATGAGATAGAAGTGAAAGTAGCGTTCATGCGTACGTACGACTTACCGTCTCCATGAACGGTGCATTTCATTTCCTTTCCCCAAATGTAATGTACTATTATAAGTACATATATATAATGGATATATATGATGTATGTTACATATAAATGTATAATATAATTCTGGAATTAAAATATACATCTCTCTCATTTAGTTTTAATTCAATTAATATGACATAGAAATGAATGTACCGTTCAAGTGTACGTACGACTTACCGTCTCCATGAACGGTGCATTTCATTTCTTACCTCTAAATGATAATTTAATATTATAAATACATGTATATGATGGATATATATGATATATATGATATCCAAATCATGAATATCATTCTGGATATAATGAACCTTTGACCACACGAACAACATGTAATTGTAAGAAGTCCACTTTCGACATAAGAACCAAATATCGAAAAAACAAACATTATTAACTTAAATGATTACATAATGTTTATAACATGGAAATAAGTGATATAAAAGGAATAATGAACTTGAAAAAGGTTCTTAATCAAGTATAAATTAACTCAGGTTTATTATTCAGGACGTTAAAGAATGATCGATTCAAGTCGGACCTGAGGTAATGGACTTCGTCTCAATCTCCTTTCATTGAGGCATATTTTGTTTTATACACAACGTTCTTTTATACGGTGTATAAAACCCTTTTAATTTTAATTTTATACAAATGGAATATTTTTCAACAAAGAGTTTTACTAAATGAAAAAAAGGAATGTTTCTTTTAACGTACGCGGTGACAACGACCTTTTCCGCTGCCGCGAGTATTATTTGGTCTTTGGCTTCCTCAATAAGCCGTAATGTTTTTAAAATAAAATAAATACCTTATGCTATTTAATTTATTTTGGTATTGAAAATGGTTTTTATAATGGATTTTTTACTTTAATATATTTAAGTGATATATTGTGATCAAAGTGTGGAAATGTTTTCTTTCCATTATATTTTTTTTATGTCTTATGATTTTACAATGGTACTTGGACATTTGAAGGGTGGTTACGTGATAAACCATATGACGGGTGGTGCCGTGAATACCAGGATGGGTAGTTATGTTATAACCTCCAATGCGTTGGGTATAGAAGTCGTCCGTATGGCTATTCCATTAAGTGATATGTGTTGACGTCGACCGTATGGTTATTCCATTTAAGTATGTTAATGTCCCATGTTACCTTTATATGTTATGTGACCTTTATATGGGTTTTATGGTAATATTTTCGTTACGAAAGGGTAAGTAATGATCTTTTATTCAGTGAAGAGTTTGTACTACTTCATAAAGGTGAAAAGTATTACTTTGATAAAGTATACATGGTTTACTTGTTGTTTTGAAAAAACTAATAGTTTTCATTCATTTTGTAACCCTTATTGAGCTTTTTATGCTCAACCCATGTTTTTTTGAAATGTTTTTCGTGGGACTTAATGTGGAATAGGGTCAATGATGGGATCAAGGGAAGGTCATGCTATCTAAAACATGGAACTAGACATGTTTCTTTTTAAGAGTTTTTATTTTATAGAAACTTAGTAGAAGTTTCTACTTTGTAATCTTTTGAGATGTAATAGTTATGTCCTAATTAGCTAAAACTCTAAACCATGAAAAGATATTCAATGTGAATTATTCATTTAATTAGATATTAAGTAAGTTTTAAGGCTGGGGCCTTATAATTTCCCTATCCAAAATCATCCCCACATTTTTTATTTCAACAAATATTTTCATATATATCTTCATAAGGATTCATTTAAATTATTTAATGGAAACTATTGTAATATGAGAACGCTACTAGGGGGAGGTGTTAATCCCAACATTAGTATAAATCCATTTAACATGATGTCATCATGTATTACAAAGTATGAATGTTTCTTTACGACTGACTATCTATTGGAGGGTATTATGAAACATTGATGTTTAGTTACTTATCCAATGCTTCTTGATGGATTCCAAAAAACATCGAAGAAAAAACCAGGTATAGATCACATATAACATATTCTAGATCTCCATTTAGTCTTACCACTTATCTCGTATATATCTTGTTGAGTTTTACAACAGATAAATATTAATTAATAGAAATGAAATTTATTGGAGTTGTAAGAATATTAATTACCGCCCATATGGTGTAATATTCATTAGGTGTCCTAGAGAGTCCAACAATGTAATCCCTGGTTCTCTTTTCTTATTTTCATACATGTATGGGAAATGGATTCATCATACCCATAGACTTTTGTTGTTCTACATTTATTTTCTAGAATACCAAGCATCGAGATAAAAATATTACAATATATCTCTTGATGTTGTCCTACATAGAAACCTCCTCAAATCACTATACATCTTATTGATTCCTCGATAAATATAGAAAGGTGAGAAATGTTCGTAATATAGAAGTTCCCTCATTAGTTATGGTTTTTATGGAAAACATATCTATGTCGAAAAACTTAAAACATTATCTTTAGAAAAGTTGAACAGGGGAACAGTTTCAACCTTCTTTAATACAAAATTATAAACTTTATATGACTCCTTGTTTCTCTGATGAATAAATAGATCATTAGTTATTTGAGGAATGTAGGATGAAGGTCCTATTATTATTCTAAATTACATACTTTCACATTCATAATGATTGTATCCATTAAAATCTTCATCATGGATATAGTTGGTGAATCCTTTCTACTCAGAGCATCTCCCATTTCAATATTTCATAAAAAGGTACTATATTTAATAATCATAATCCTTGATCAAATCTGACCACCTTCATTGTTTCATATAAATATTATTTTGTGTGAATATATAATTGATGATTATATGTTGTGTATATATATCTCAAATCTCCCAATAGGGATAATTTATAAATAATATGTAATTCCCAGATCACTATATCTAATTATAGATAATGAGTTTGGTAGTTTTTCTCATGAATATTATGTTTGATAGAGGTAAAGCCTATAATTTTTTCTTTTTTCAAATGTAAAGAACCCATAACCATTATTTATGCAGTGCTGATGATCAAAAATATTTCCATACTGGTGGGTAATATGATTATAGGTGCACTGATTACCATCTTCTAGAACTCTTTAAAAATATTCAGCATTTTAATAATTCTAGAAAAACATGATTCTTTTTTGAGATATCATAGTATGGGGATTGAAAAATATGATATTTATTTCACAGGTTTATGATAATACTTATCTAATAAAAGGAGACTATTGATTTAGCTCATTGATTTTGCTATATGACTCGCTTTAATAATCATAATTTTTAAATTATCCATATATATCCCTTTTCAAATAAGGAAATTCCATATGAATGTAATTTTATTTAACTACGCATATAATTTTACATAATTTACATACATCTTTTATTCTATAGGATAATTAGTTTTGTATTCTAATCGTCCACATATTTCTTCTTTTATTTTGTTTTAGATATTTATTTTATCAATGGGGTCTACAAAAAAATTGTTATGTTAATCTTTAAATACTCTATTCATCAAATACATGATGATTTTTATAGGATTAGTGTGTCTCAATGGAATCTCAATAAACTTGTAGCACTTGTTCCTTATTAAAAATTTAATCATGGAGGTATCTTTCTTCTCTACAATTAGTAGATAATATCTTGAATGAAGATCTATATTAGAGAAATATTGGTCTCTACATAGCTGATCAAACAAGTTATCTATCAATGGAATAGGATACTTATTCTTTGTCAGGATCTTATTGAGATAAGAATAATCAATTCATAAGAGCATTAACCCATCCTTTTTCTCGACGTAGAGGACCAGTGCACCACAAAATGAACACTTGGTCTTATAAAATCGTTATCCATATTGTCTGGTTGTTTTTTCATTATGTCCTAGAGTTTAGAAAAATTCACTATATATAGTGTCATGGATTTTGAAAAATAACTGAGTATAATCTTGATAGAAACTCCGGCCTATCAACTTGGAGGAATGCCAGACAATTTTTTGAGAAACCCATCAACATATTCCCCCATAATGGGAATCTCTCCAAGAATTATCTTTTCCTTATTATAAATAATTTGATCTTTATATGACTTAACCAAATGAAATAATATACATTTTTGAGTTTTTGGTATTAAATAAGATTCATCATTGACCTTTTTCTATATAGAACTAGAGGGAGATTCATGATAAAGATAATGATTTCAATTTTCCTAATTTATGTTGAATCTATAAAAAGAACGAAATTATATTCCCTGAATAGCATCAAATACCAATTAATAGATAATCACAAGGTTTTATGGGATGTTCATCCCACAATTTTTGATCTGGGAGGAGATATATACATTGGAAGTTATAATTTCCCCATTTACCATTTATTACTGATAGTTATACATCTATGATTTGTAGTGGTATTTGAATAGTTCTTATAAGCATTCCATATATAAAATAATGTGTAGAATAATGGAAAATAACATTAACATTCACTTATTGATTCTAGTTCCAACTATTTACATCATTCAAAATAGACTCACTGATGAAAATTGTCAAAAAAATTTAACACATAAATGAGAAAATAGGATATTTAAATGTATAACTCATAAATAAGGTATATTCCATAAATTATGAATTTATAGACATCAATTTCAGTTATAAATGATCTATTTACTAACATTGAATATTATATGAATTATTTTACGTTAATAATTGTTATTAATAATATTTTGAAGTTACCAAGTCATATTTCATTGGATTTTTAAACTCGGTGAGTAGCATGTTCAATTATTGTTCACGAGTTCCCAATTATGCCTCACTCAATTCAGTGATTTTGGGATTGTTACCCTAACAACATCTATTTCCAAGCCACATCCACTTTTAGTATCTATATAGGGATTTTATTTTTTGGAAACCAATTAATAGATAATTCACCAAAATTTATGGACGGTTTATTATATTTTTTATTATCCACAAGTCTTTACCAAAAGTTTCTAAATCCAAATTCCAGGAATAACCATAGTTTCCAATAATACCTACTATGACATCCCCTGTATTTAATAAACATTATTTCATTACTTATTTTATGATGGTAAACATACAAAAAACCAAAAATATTTTGAGTCATATTATATTAATTTTTTAGATGAATATCACATCAAAACAACACATGGATATTGCAATATTATTGAAAATATCCTTAACATGCTTCAATAATTATATAGATTATAAAATTTCATTAGTTAACCTCAGGACATACATAAAAAATGGTTCGATATAAATAATAGTAAAAGAATTAAAAAATCATAACATGATAAAATTATTACAAGATAATAAATAGTAATTTTATTGGGACATAAAAGGGGTTAATATCATAAACATGAACAAAGAGTCCTTATATACGATGATAACATAAAGGAAAAATGGCAGTGTGGAAACAAAATTAAACATTACATCATATAGATCAAGGATATCCCCAAAGACATCATAACAAGGTGGAAAAAGTCCCATGATAGATTATTTATAATAATTAATCCTATACATGGCATGTCATGAGACTAAAACATTACCCAATTTATTGGAATACAATTTAATACTAGCCACAACTGTCACTTTCATATGATGTACATGCATAAGTGTGAAACATAGTACATTAAACATAAGATCAAATTGAATAACATTTAATTCAATGATTAAGGGGTTTAGAATACATATATGGAATTTCTTGTTCAAATAAGGATAGTTATGTAGAGGTGAATAACCTTGAGTGTAAATGGATATGATATTCACAATATAGAGGTTTATCATGGAAATCCACAGGATAATTTTGATTGAATAACGAGGGTATGTAAAAAACAATTAATGGGATTAATTTGATTGTAAGAGATATATCATAACCTAGAAATAAAAATGTATGTAAGAGAGATCTTTTAGAACATAATACAACATGGAAAATTTGGAATTGCATTTTATATGAAAAACATTATTCTTTAATAAAATATTGGCATGGAAAAATCACCGGATATTTTAGGTGGCATAATGGGCCTACATAATGAATAATGGGAGGTAATAATGAGAGTGTAAGGTGTATATAATCTATTTTACATCATATATATTAATAGTGATGTGTGAAATCATATCCCATCAATATTAATTGAATGAATAATTAATTAAATAAATTAAGCACTTGAATAAAGAAGAGAATGAGAGGATCCCTTAACTTGATAGGGTTTCTCCAAAATCTTGGGAGGAGCTTCTGGAGAGTATGGGGGAACATTTTTTGTGGATATAGAGATAAAAGGTCATATTATTGTCATGATTCATGGTTTTCATTGTAGAAAAATGGGATTATGGAAGGTTTTTTTATAGAAAAAGATAGTGGAGTTCTTCAATATTTTCCATACATTTTTTTGGACTCTATATAAAAATGAAATAAAACCCAAAAACATTCCCATTGTTATTCTTGTGGATTCTACCAAATATTGTTTCGTTAAAGTATTTTATTATTCAATGAACCATGAAAATTAAAATAATAACCTTTGTGATTTTGAGGTGATTCATTTTTATAAACAATTGATTTTAAAACCTTAAAATATAATATAGGTGTTGGAGGATTCATAAAGGGTTTTCAAAATTTATCAAATAACATTTAAAAATATATTTAAAGGGAAATATTTAATTTTTAAGGATAACTTTTATGATACATTTTACATCAGTTTTTGGTCATTATGATTTAAAATTGCTTACAATAAATTCATTCAGTATTTAATTTTTACACAAAAAATCAACTGTCATAGAAAATTCATAAAAATTCAACATTGGATAAAATTGGCATTATTATTCCTAAAATAATACACATTTTTTAATGATAATTATTTAATTATAAGAATTTTTTATTTTAAATTAATATTTATGTTTACTGATAGATACATTTTTTTACAATAGAACTTTTCAGACTCCTATAAAAATTATATTTTCATTTCAATAAATTATATTATCATTTATATACTATTTTAAAATAATATTTTATTAAAATATAATTTATTTAAAATATTCATGAATTCATCACAAGGAATTTCTTAATTGAAATTTTATATTACAGAATAATAAAATTCAATTGTTTTAATATTAAACTATAATTTTTACCAAACACATCACTTAGTCATTTATAAAGTAAACACAATGATGAATAAATATAATAATTATTTTATTTAATATAAAATATTAATATTCATACTATTATAGTCAAGATATTTTTCATTTTATTACACAATATAACACACTAAGGGTAATGTCACGACCCATCCTAGTGGGGCCTACGCTGCTACTTCCCGAGCCCGCCTCCAATAGGCTAGGGGCTGGTGAATAGAACCGAGTATGAATATTACTAACATGAGAGGAATTTCTAATGTGCATGCACACACACACATCTCTAAGCCCATAAATTTTGAAATGTATAAACAACTATGGAACAAAATGCATGCATACAACTAAACCCAACCAAAAGTGTACGAATTGAAGTAAAATATTGAACGTAAACTGGGCAAGAATACAAGCACACCAAAAACAAGAGCTAGAAAGCTACAAATTCCAACCTGTAAACAGAAAGAGGTACTAGGAAAACTGCTCATAGCCATTGGAACACCTCGTCCTATAAGGAACTCAGAAAGCATGGTCATGTCCTGGTCCACCTTGGAATCTTTCAAAAGGTTTCTCGTATTCACAAGACATAGCACGTGTGGAAAAAAACTCATGCATGGGTGAGTATAACAATTCTCAGTAGAGGACCCCAAAAACATCAATGAAATTCACAAAAGAAAAGGTAGAGTAATATCTTTACATTTTATATCTGTAGAACATATAATATGTGAACACAATTTGAATATACTCAAAACCCATACACATAGTCTAGAGATAAGTCACACAACAACATTCCCCCACTAGGGATTCAGTTTGAAGATTCCCTGAAGCACTCATCCGAGGGAACTCACTCCATGAGTCCGATAACTCTGAAGATGTTTGTCTGAGAAGTACTGTCTGTCGGGAAAAGTCATGGAAGATTGATACACTGATTCTGAAAGAACTCACTCCTGAGTAGAGAAAGATCATGATACACAGATGATGATGACTTCCAAGGCCTTGGCGGATACTATGACTCATCCGAATTCACCTACTAGGTAGAGGATCGATGCCCTGTGGATGTAGTCACATCAATACTTAACTCTACCTAGGGTCAATAATGGATTTAGGATCTCTATCTTGGCCTCTTGTAGAGATACCTGACTCAATCTTAGAATGTCCTGCTAAAGGGGTCATACTCTTGTAAAAGGAAATAATACATGAACTTCAGGGGAACAAGAAAAAGCAGTACTCACCCAAATGAAACATTTCCAAGATACGGTGGATAGATGATCAAGCCATTTACTTAAAAGTACAAGCCATGTAAAAGTGTCACTCGCCATGTCTTCTGACCCTAGGTACATCCCGGGTATAACGGCCCATGTCGCAAGGCTTGTCGTGTAGAATGGTCAGTACACGGCGTGTAGTAAAGATAACATGATATGTCCGAGTAAATAGGGTCAGCTCTATGAACGTGACCATGTGTCTGTATATGGGTTTATCCCATGTGTTCCATCCCATGTAACTGGTACATGGGGTAACCCGTGCAGCCGGCCTGGTCCGGTCGTGTGATGGAGTACATGGTCGTGTACTCCATCTCGTGTCTGTTTATCTCCTGAGATACACGCCGAGTCCCATGTAAGGACCCACACACCATGTTCTTCATAGAACACACTGTGTCATTGCTTTGTGCATCACAGAACCATAGCAGCCATTGAGCCAGTTGCACATGGTGTGTTCTTCAGAATTCATGCCGTGTTTTTTGGAAATTTCCCGGAACGACGCCCATCACCTCCACGCCCCTGTTTCTCATCCAATATTTGATCTTACCACATGATCACCTCAAAAATAATGATCTGGGGTCATCCTGCCATCCCGAAGTTATTTCCATCAGATTCAGGCTTCCGATCGGCCCCGAAAACAAGTTCTGATCCACACATTCCAAGAACGCTTGAATAATGAGAACTCTCAAACCATGTCGATTAGTCTTCCACCAATTCCATCAAAACTTCTCTAGGCCATCAAGATATTTGTTCTTTAATTTGGGATCTTTGTGTTGTAGAACAGATGTGCAATGATCTGTTGTTCATTTCCCCATGAAGAACATGAAGAACACAAGTAAAAATGGGAAGAAATCCAAAAGTAAATTGATGAATGAACCTCTGCCATCGTTCATCATGGTGTTGATCCACTTCCATTACTGGGGTCAAACAGATTAGAATCAAAACAAACAAAAATAATCTAGCATGGATTAAATCCCTGAATCCAAAACATGAATAAAATAAAATACTAATCCTCCAATAAGAATGTACGATTAGAGGATCAACCTGTTGGTGTGTTGATCCATGTTCATCATTACATCCAACAATGTAGAAACAAAAGAATCAAAAATTAAAAAAACCCCTACCTTAGTCATTGACAAAGAGGTAGATCGGTCATCAGTTGGGATTTGATCTCACCTGTCAATGATCAATGTTTCATCGTTCGTTGGCGTTTGTCTAAAATCATCCAAGGTAGGCTCCTCTCCAATGTTCTAGAGGATTCTAGGAGAAAACTCCAAGTTTATGAGTCCAACACTAGGCTCCTTCTCATTTAATGAAACCAAGAATTATCGAATTACATAAACATTTTAAAATATTATAAATTATAATTTTATTTTATTTATCCTAAATTTTTTCTCTAAAATTCCCAAAAACTAAATTTTACAGTCAAACTATGTCAGTCTATGTTAGGCCCCACCTATGGTAAGGGTGCCTCTCTTAACATAACGGTGCACTTAGATTTCTAATCCACGATCGTATTTAAAAGTTATTCCATTATTTCTGGAAAACTGCTCACGTGCACTGTTTAATGTTTTAAATAATTTAATTACTTATTCTGGGAACTCATGGCCTTGAAATCGCACACCGTCAAAGGGTCTTTTCTCAAAATAATTCCATATAATATTTAAAAATAATAAAATTAAAAATCTGAGAAATTACATTCTCTCCACCTTAGGGATTTACATCCCGGAAAGTCAAAACAAAGGGCAACTCAAAATGTTGTTAGTTCTAGTCATAGATCTGAGCCTCCTGCTCTCATGCGATCTTCTAAATATTCTCACGCTACCACCGGACACGCACCAAAGGAAACAACCACCCACGATGGATCCTCTCCTACTGATCCTCACTCTCCACTGGGTACTCAGCAATGGTCTCTCCATCCTTGATATCCAGCTTCGCCCAGTCGATGACATCCGATGAGTCATGCACGTACCTCCTCAGATGTGACACGTGGAAGACATCATGTACCCGATGGTACTGTGGTGGTAGGGCAAGGTGGTAGGCCACCATTCCAACTATGCGTTGTATTAAGAAAGGTATGATGAATCTCAGAGATAGCTTGCTGCCCCAGCCAAATCGCTACAACCCACGTCGAGGAGACACCCTAAGGAAGTCATGGTCTCCCTCATCGAACTGCAGAGGTCTCTATCGTCTCTCATCATAAGTCTTCTTTCATCTTTTTGAATTCTTCTTCCACTCCAAGATGATCGGCACCTTCTTGGTGGTATCTGGCAACAACTCAGGGCCCATGAGTGTTGACTCTCCTAGGTCGGTCTAGTAAAGCGATGACTAGAAGGGTCTCCCATACATGGCCTCGAACGGGGCCACATCAATGGTAGAGTTGTACCTGTTATTATATGAAAACTCCACCAGTGGTAGTTGGCCCACCGAACTGTGACCAATTTATAAGATACAGGACCACAACCTATCCTCCAAAACCTGAATGGTCCTCTCCATATGAAAAACGGTCTGGGGATGGAACTCCATCCTAAAGCATAGCTGAGTCCCAAAAACCTCTTACAATCCCTTCCAAAATCGAGATGTGAAGCATGCAACATAATCTGAGACTATCATCAACAGGATTCCATGAATCCAAACTATCTCCTACATGTAGAGGCATCACATGCTCTATAAGGAACACAACTCTCATATAGCTAGGAAGTGGGACAACTTGGTGAGTCAGTCAATGATCACCCAGATGGAATAATGCACATTGGACATCCATGGTATTCCAGTCAGGAAATCCATTGATATTCCATCCCACATCCACTCTGTAATTTTGAGGGGTGATCTAATCCTGCTAGAACCTAGTGGTCATCCTTCACCTACTTGCACGTAAGGCATTGAGAAATGAACTCTGCTACTGCCTTCTTTATGCCTGAACTCTAGAAAAATAGCCAGAGATCCTAGTACATCATCACCACTCTAGGATGTAACACCATGGAGGATGTATGAAACTACCTCACAACCTCCTCCTATGATTCCACTATCACAACAATGTGACCTCTAAAAATAATTGTGTTCTCCCACTTTGTGAATATCCACTAGGAGCATTTCCTAGGGATAATTGAGCACGTAAATCCTCATTGTCGACACCCCCAGGCTGAGCCTCCCTAACTCGCTATAAGATTATAGGGGTTAAAACCATCAAATGTAGGTAAGTTGCACCCTCTTTGGCTATAAATGATAATGACAACATGGCTAACTGCTCTATCGCCTCACTCAACAGTTGCAAGCTCGACCTCGTACTAAGAGAATATTCCACCTTGTTCTCCGTCTCAGGTGTATTGATAATCTCAAAATCATAGTCCCGGAGTAACTCTATCCAACACCTCATTCTCAGATTCATATCCTTCTGTGTGAATATATACTTGAGCCTCTTGTGGTCAGATTAGACAATGAATCGCTCACCCATAATGTAGTGTCTCCACATCTTCATCTTGAAGACTACCACTGTCTACACGAGATCATGGTTCACATAGTTCTGCTCATGTGGCCTAAGATGGATCAAGCCATATGCAATCACATCCTATCTCTGCATCAAGACACAACCAAGCCCAGTCCCCAATGCATCACTAAAAACTACGTACTCGACACCATCCTCAGGTAATCTCCAGATTGGGGTGCTCGTCAAACACTGCCTCAACTACTTGATATCCTACTGGCTCTTCTCTGTCCACCTGAAGGGTTTTCCCCTTCTTGGTCAAGGCTTTCATTGATACTTATATTTGGGAGAAATCAAGAATGAATCTCCGGTAATATCATGCCAACCCAAAGAAGCTACGCACCTCTATCACGCTCGGAGGAGGATACCATGAAAATATTTCATCCCCCATGGCTAGGTCCACAACTACACCATCTACTGATAAGGCATGTCCCAGAATGTGGACCTCTAGAATCTTGAACTGGAAAATAGAGAGCTTCACGTAATTGTCGTTCTCTCGGAGTACATCCAGAACCTTCATCAGGTGTCTCGCGTGCTCCTCCTCTGATGCTGAGTACACAAGGATGTCGTCGATGAAGACCACTACGAACTAGTCAGAGTATGGCTAGATGATCTAGTTCATATGTTCAGTGAAAATTGTGGGGAATTTTGTTATGACGAAAGGAATCACTAAGTAATCATAGTGACCGAAGCGGCATCTGAAAGCGTTCTTTGGTATATCCTTTTCCAGTAATCATAACTGGTGTTAAAATAATCAAAGGTCAACCTTCGAGAACCACTATTCCCGTCTCAGCAGATCAAAGAGGTCATTGATCCAAGGAATTGGATCATCATTCATCATCATCGCCTGGTTTAGGTGCCAATAGTCCATGCAAAAACTCAAACTCTAATATGCCTTTTTGGTAAACAAAACAGGGGTCGCCCAGGTTAAAATGTCGGGTCTTATGGAACCCTTGCTCTAAAAATCTTCCAACTACACCCTCAGCTCTCAATGCTATACGGGAGCCATTCGATACACTGTTGAGTAAATTAGTGTTGCCTCGGGGTATAATTCAATGTAGAAGACGATTTCTAGATGGGGAAGTAGTCTTGGAACATCATTGGGAAAAACATCATCGTACTTCACTACGACTAGAGGGAACTAGAATATCACCACATCAACTGCTCTAAGGGTAAGGCTAGCCAACTCATGAGTGTTTGGCTACACCCTCCTATGCATGAGCCCATTCTAGGTTGCCTAGGTTTCCTTTTCTCTGAAAAAAGAAAACCTCACCCCATCACTACGGACACACCAAACTCTTTGCCTAAAATATTCAATTTAGGCATGGACAGAGGATAACCAATCCATACCAAGAATGACATTGTAAGACCTTTATTCTAACACAAAGAGGATCCATTCGAAACTTTCAACTTTAAGGGTAAGATCACACTATTTGCAAAGGTGCTTGATCATCGAGTATCATCCCACATGTGTCTCCAAGTTTAAGGATCAAGTCAATTACTCTACTGAAATCCAAGGTTTCGTACAAGGCATGTGGAGAGGAAGGAATGACTATCACCCATGACTATAATTATAGAATCTATGGTAGAGAAGAAACAGATCATACCTCAGATCATACCAGGAGTCCCTAGGTCTTACACCTCAACCGCATGCAGTTGTCCCAACTTATGTCCCCTAGCGCCATGAGCCTGGTTCGGACCTCCTAGGGGTGGTCGTAGAAGTAGATCAAAGCATATGCCACCACTTGTAGCTCACCATGATCCTCTTCCACACCCACTACCTCGCAGTTTGTCTAATCCACTCTCCACCTCTGCCTCGGTGGTCAATCCACAACCTTAATGTCAGCAGCTCGACGGGTCAGACAATGTCTATCAATATGTCCCCTACCATCACACGAGTAGCATCACCTCTCCCTTGGCTAATTGGATCCAGTCTCATAGCCATGAACTATTGATCCCCTATCCTATGTCCTCTTATGATGTCTCTTACATACTGATCCATGTTCCTGACCTCGACTCCCTACTATTGAGGTCTCCGCACTTATGTGCCTGTTGCTAACCATCTTCGGCTATCTCTACTCTGCTAAGAAGCTCTCGATCTCCAATGCTCGCTCGAGTAATCCTGTATAAGTCGAAATTCATTGAGGCAAGACACTAGCTTGGATGTCCCGACATAGACCTCGATAGAAGGTTCAAGCTTGGAAGTACTGATCTATGACAATATAAATCAAGTACATGCCAAGGTTGGTGGACCTTGATGATTATTTATCCACCATCAAACTTCCATGTGGGAGTTGAAGATGCTCTTGGATATGTACTTCTCTCTATGTAACTGATGAGAACTCATCCCAATAGAGTTGCTCAAAATCTATCCATGAAAGGGTCTTCTCGTCATTAGTCTCAGTTGTCAGATTCTACCATTGTCCCACCGAACCTTGAAGAAAGATCGCTCTTAGGATCAACATTTGGTCCACTGGTGTCCTCCTGAGATAGAAAACTCCGGTCACCTCCTCAAGCCAGTCCTCAGACAACTGTGGGTTTGGCTTGCCTCTGAACCTGAGGGGTCTTTGTCTCAGGAACTCAGGGTGTACGCTCATCCAGGAGCCCTTGTTTATCGGTACTATAGGTACCACGGGCCACTCTAATAGTGGTGGTATTACCGGTACCCCACTAGGTGGTAATGCATGGGGAACTGGTCCTTGTATCGAAGCCTCGTCACTAAGGGGGTCATCCTTGTGATCACGCCGTTAAATCCTACAAGGTATGTATCGCATAGGCATCCTATAAGGAACAAGATATTTCATGATCAAAGAGTATATCTTGATAGTTGACACAATGCACATTGAAAAACACAACCCACTCCTATATGATGCATATGCCATTATCTTATTTCCCCGCTACTAGTGTTTTCATGTACAGAGTCAAAAATAAGGTTATTAGAGTCTTGGAGTATGGATATGGCGACCTCCTGCACCAACACTGGAGTCTTTGGCCTGAATTCCAAGCTCAAAACACTTAACACAATTGCCTCAAACCAAACTCACAGACTTGTAGTTCTAAGGTAGAACGGACCACCTCTGATACCAACGTATCACGACCAGTCCTAGTGGGTGTAGGAACCTGGATCTTCTTTTCAAGTATTTTTTTTCATTTTCTGGTTGTCTTTGAGAAAAAGAGGAAAATATAGAAATTTTCTAAGTAGATGTTGTGTACTTTATGAGTACAGTTCGTTTACTTTATGAGTATACACCATGTACTTTCTGAGTACACGCCGTGTACTATGATGATGTTGGAGGTCGTGTGCTAGCCATGTCCTGGCCACAAGCATGGCCATGTAGGGGTGACATGGAGGCCCCCTAAAGCAGAGTATGAAAAAATAGAGTACTTGCCATGTACTTCAAAAATACACATCATGTACTTTCTTTTTTTCATTAAACGGACCGTGGTAACGTCTAATTTCCAGAAAACACTCCTTTTAGGTCTCGTTCGACTGAGATCACTATGAAACCTCAAATCTTCAATGATCCACCAAGACTGTGTCCTTCCTCCAAATAAAACATCACTGGTTGCGTTGGAATCGCATCGGCGAGTTCTTCTTTCTCCCAGAGCATTGTTTTCCAATTACTCCAATTTTCTATGTTATCATGGGTTGAATTTTTTATATTTTTTCATAGATCAATGATGTTCTAAGGCAATTCAAGCATTCTGGTTCAAGTATATCGATCACTTAATGCCAAGGTAGGTGGTTTGTGCCTTTTCGTTCAATGTCTGTGTATTATGTGAAAATTCCACCAATACCCTTGAACGGGGTATCGAGTGTTTACCATTTTTACCCCCATTGTTTTCCTACCATGTTTTTATTCTTGTATAGAGGTAAATTGGATATGAATAGGGTTTGATGATATACTTTGGATGTTTTTTTCCCATGCATGTTATGTTTATGACCTTTTGGTCCTGTTCAGATTTTGGCAGCATTACCTGCTTTCCATGCCTGTTGCTGTAGGAGGGAGAGTTGTTCTTTTTGACATGCTTGACATGTGGTAGACTATTTTCCAAGTAGTTCTTGTAGGTTTACATTGTCCATATTACACTACTTGCTTTTTGACCTATAGAGGGCCGTGAGAACATAGTGTAGTAGACTATAAATGGAATTGACTTGGTGATCGTTGTCAGAGAGTCTTTGAACACTTAGGCTATAAGGGGGATTGACCGATTGAACATCCTCGAAGATCCTAGAACCACTTGGGGATATAAGGGGAATTGACCGAGTAATCTTCCTCAGAGAGTCTTTGTTTTAATTATACAACATAGGCTGTAAGGGGAATTAATCGTGTGAGATTCCTCAGAGAGTCTCAGACCTTATGTCTATAAGGGGAATTGACCTGGTGAGAATCCTCAGAGAGTGCTTGACTACCCTAGACTAGATGGGGAATGGATTGTGTGAGCTTCCTTGGAGAGTCTTGATTTACCTTTGACTATAAAGGATAGTCTTTGAGCACCTCCTTATACAGACTTGTTCTATTCATATACTGAACCAGATAGGATATGTTGTGAGCACTTCCTAGAGGGTTATTATGCTTGATTGATTATTTTGACATGTGGATTGTTTACTGATCAGCATATTCCTATTTACAGCTTTCTATTCTTTTACCTTCCATACATTCACTAACTATTATGTACAAATTATCGGGTGGTTGCCTACTAGGATTTAGTCTCACACCCTATTTGGGTCATGCTTTTGGGCCAAAAAAATTATATTGAATAAAGTATAGATAATGGAAAGTTCCCGTCCACTTAAGGTACTTGACTTGTTGTGGAGCTGGAGAGCATGAGACCAAGCATAAGCTTCTGATGCTGAGGATCTGTTTATCTTTTATTATGTGCATTGGTTTAGTACCATTTTATTCCTGCATTGTGATTTATTTGGCTTCTTTCCTAGACATATGAATTATGCATCATTTATATATATATGTGTGTGTGTGTGTGTGTGTGATCAAGTTAGTTATTATTTTAGTCTTCCATTGTTTACTGTTGTTGGATATTTACTGATTCCGCTATTGGATGATTTTTTACATCCGTTGTGCACTATGCCAATGAGGGAGTATTTTCCCCACTATCACACCCAATGCCCTCGCTACTAGTCAGCAGCCTTTGGCATTTGGAAAAATGTGGTTGAGGCCATGTGACCAACTGGGTATGGGGCGCCTCTAGGTGGCCTCAGAACAGGGATGTTACAAAGTGGTATCAGAGGGATTCTTTGCTTCTGAATTACTATTTGGAGCCTTTAGCCAGGGATATGAAATAATATGTACTTGGTAATATGTTGTGCTCAAAAGTATATAACCCGTGTACAGGGAAAACCCAATCTATCTCATTTATTGCAATTTTTTGATTTTGAAATTTTACAGTTGATTTCATTTTCACCATTGGGTGACTCACATGCATTATGATATTATTGTCGATGATATTGCGGTTCTATTTCTGTCACAACCCGATGAGATGAGGGTATGCAATCTCATGCATCATATTGGCGGTTACTAGAAATCACATGTCATGCATTATTTCCATTCCATCTGGGGTGTATTATCAATTTTATGTTGTTTTGATAGATGGTGTGTAGAATATGCATGATGTTGTGATAGAAGCCTTGATAAAATAAATGTTGTTTGATATGGTATTGTTTGTGTATGGATTTTTCTGGATGAATGCCAAACATTGGTTCTTGAGTTGTTATGGGACCTCATGGACTAGAATTTGGTTGATCATCGCCTCATTTTATTGTTATAACATGTATAAGATGCCATGCTTTGATTCGCGGGGAGTATGGGCCCTCACAGATCAGAATTTGGTACTTTTAAGGCCTGTTTGAGTGTATTTTTCGGTTCCAGAGTACTTTTGAGGCTTAATATCCATAAAAACCCAGAATACATGTCGTGTAGTTTTGACTACACGCCTTTTTTCCCTCTTTTTGGGAAGAAATAGTATTTTTAAGTACATGTTGTGCACCATATGTACACGTCGTGTAATCTATAACCATGTCATAGGCCATGTGGAAGAGACATGGGATGGGGAATTCCTTGTAGGAACATTCCATGTACTAGTTTATCACACAGTTTATTCTGACCCAGGTACCCAGCTGTGTCATGAACAACACAATTCAATGTTATATTTTCACATACATGCCATTTTAGGGTTTTACATGACATGTAGTCTGACCTAGGTACCCGGCCGTGTCACAAACAACCCGGGTCGGTGTTATCCTTTCACATACACTCGGTTTCCATCTAGAACACAACGTGTAGTGTCATCCATGTGTCAAGCCATGTAATTAACAACACGGGCCAGGTAAGGCTTGTTTAGTACATGTGGTGTCTTCCTTGAACACACCATGTAGTCTTGTTTTAGGAGAGCCATGTGTATTAAATTTGTAGAAGGAATCAGGTAGGGAAAGGGGATTCAAGTACCCATCGTGTTCTTGGAAAACACACTGTGTGTTTTGGGGTGTTAGGCTACCATATTTGGTTGGAGTACATTAACATGTGAATGACTTAAGGGAACATGTCGTGTAGTAATTCTACACGTTTTGTAGTCATATATTGAAAAACTTGAATGCTTTATTTCTCATCTTACCTTCTTACACCCCTTGTTTTTCAAACCTTGATAACCGTAATATATGGTGTGTGTTGTCCTTGCAGTGTCATGCCAGAGAAACGTACTCCGGTTGTATGTCATCTGGCAAACGGTGATCAGACACCGGACATGGCTGATCAGGGACAACTAGTACATCCTCTAGTTGTGTCAGCCTTGGCACCAGCCGTTATACCTAAAATAGGTGTAGATTCATAGTTTAGGGAGTGTTTTCTGAGGATTATGTACACCTTCCAGGCAGTTCCACCTCCTGCCCCATCGATGGCATACTTGAAGCCGGTTTTCCCGCAGCAGCATCCTCCCACCTTTTCAGCAGAAGGAGGACCACAGGCTGCAGAGTCATGGCTTGAAGCCACGCTGATGATCGTCAAGCATCCCAAGGTACCTACAGAGAGGAGGGTGAATCTTGTGACCTATATGCTACGAGACACAGCCAAGAGAATGTGGGATGTAATCTCTCAGGCGGGATGCCACCAGAATATTTCTTGGGAGGAGTTCCAATGTATCTTTTATTATTACTTCTACCCATTGAACATGAGGGATGATCGAGCCTGGGAGTTCATGATCATGGAGTAGGGTACACTTTATGTGATGGAGTATTCCTATCTCTTCAAAGAGCTGTAGTGTTTCACGACTATTCTAGTAGGTGATGAGTTGTTCCTGGCTAGGAAGTTTGAGGAAAGTATTAGGAAAGAGATATGTTCCCAAGTGAATATATTTATGTTAACTTCTATATCCTCTATTATCAACCAGGCATAGTTTACTAGGCTTAATCAGAGGGATTCTGAAGCTGTGTTCTAGGGCGGTTCGACATCTAGAGATAGTATTCCTCCAGCAGATAGCATGAAGCTCCATAGGGTGACTGCATGGGGAGATCAGAGTAGGTGGGATGCACCTTTAGGTAGTAACCGGGTGTACTACCAATGCGGGAGGAGTGGAAATATGAGGCCACGTTGCTCGAGAGACCCAATGGAATTCCGATTTTGTGGTAAGATGGGCCATCTCTAGCATTTCTTTCATTTTTTTCTCTCCGACAGCTGGGGACAATGGTTCTTCTATGACCCCACTCTCGAGAGCATCACCACCAATTTCTCACCAGTCTGAGAGATGGAGTTCTTCCGGCCATTCAGACCAAAAAGGATGTCCTGGATAGGGAAGTCTGTCACCAGTTCTTTAGAGACAACAGTGTGGATTAGCTCAGACCGGTCATGCAGGGTCACAGGGCCACAGAGCAGGCCTGAAATTGTAGTGGAGCAGACCCAACAAGAGTAGGAACCCAGACCTTCTATAGTTGGAGGTGCAATCATAGTAGCCTCAGTTTTATCTTCTGCTCTTTTCCACATAGGTGCATCTTAGAGCTTTATCTCTGTTACAGTTGTGGAGATTCTTGATCTCTGTATCTTTTCATCTATTTGTATGTTAACTCTTGACACATCATTGGGGATGAGAACATCTAGCGTACGTCAGTGTAAAGTGTGTCCTCTAGAGGTTGGTGTTTTTCACTTATTATGGGACCTCTATGTCCTAGATATGACGAGCTAAGATTTCATTCTCAGAATGGACTAACTAGTTCCCTTCAAGGAAGTCATCAATTGCTATTGACATAGGGTGAGTCTCGTATCAGCAGAGGGTGGATCTTTTCTTCTTAAGGGCGAGTGTGATGTCTAGGTGAGTATAGCGGGATAATAGAATCATGTATTAATAGGGGTTACGGCCCAGATTTATAGTTTATATCTGGATGATCAGAGAACTTCACTGTTAGAATTTCCCCCAATGGTGGATCATTTTAGGGTCGTCTTTCCAGATGACTTTTCAGGTTTTCATCTAGATTGTGAGGTATACATTTCTATTTATCTTTTTCTAGGAGCGGTACCGATGTCCATTCTTCCTTATAGGATGGCCAAACCTGAGTTGCAGGAGTTCAAGAAGCAGTTGGAGGAGTTATAAGAAAAAGGCTTCATCTGTCCCAGTACTTCTCCTTGGGGTTCTCCTATCCTGTTTGTGGAGAAGGCAAAAGACACACTCAGGCTTTGTGTAGACTATTAGAAGTTGAACCTGTTGATGGTAAAGAACTGATATCCCGTTCTGAGGATTGATGATCTCTTTGATTAGCTTTGAGGAGCCCGAGTGTTCTCTAATATTTACTTGAGATCTTGTTATCATCAGTTGTGCGTTTCAGAATTTGATATACATCTTACAGCCTTCCGGAGCTCATATGGTCTATAAGAGTATATGGTTACGTCGTTCGGTCTCACGAACGTGCCTACAGTTTTCTTGGCACTGATGAACCGAGTGTCTTGTCCTTACTTGGATTCATTCGTGGTTGTTTTTGTGGACGATATCTTGGTGTACAGTCACACTCGACACAACCATGCTACCCATATTGAGATTGTTTTTAGTACATTGAGGGAGCATCATTTATATGCTAATCTCTCAAAGTGCCACTTTTGGATGGACCAGATTCACTTCTTAGGTCAGGTCAACTCAGAGACAGGTGTATCAGTAGAGCCAGACAATGTGAGAGCAGTAGTTTCCTGGGACCAACCGAAGAGCATCATTTAATTAAGGAGTTTTCTATGTCTATCTGGATACTACATACGCTTCATACATGACTTTTAAATCTTTGAATCACCGCTGATGGGTCTGACTATGAATGTTGTGAAGTTCTTATGTTCAGATTCTTGTGAGTTAGCCGTTCATAAGATGAAGGGGAGGTTGACGTCAGCACTGATACTAGTCTTTCTTGAGCTTGGAAAGAGCTAAATTTTTTTACTGAGATGCATCAGGTATCGGGATGGGGGATGTGCCTATGTAGGGAGATGGATTCATTGTGTAAAGGTCTTGGATATTGAGGCCACATGAGAGTAACTACCCAACACATGATCTGGAGTTCGCAGCAGTTGTTCATGCCTTACGTTGTTGGAGACATTACCTTCTGGGGGAGCATTTTGTGGTTTTCACTGACCACAAAAGTCTCAAGTACATTTTCACTCAGTGTGATATGAATTTGAGATAGAGAATGTGGTTCGAGTACTAAAAATCCATTCATTTCGAGCTTTCTTATACACCAGGAAAAGGAAATGTAGTGGCTGATGCGTTGAGCAGAAGGACTCAGATACAAGCAGTTTAGGAGGCCAGCAGTGAGTGGCAGCTTATGGCTCTATTCTCTGAGATGCATTTAGTTGTGAAAGAAAGTTAGGGGCAGACGTTTCTTTCATCTGCAGCTATTCTTGAAGTCCTAGTCCTAAGGGAGAGTGTGTTAGGATATGACCCTATTCCTGGATGGACCATAGGTGAGGATGATATCTTGGGTTCTCAGGGGCGCATATGGGTGGCAGCAGAAATATGCGTATAGATGATGCGATATTTTCATTCCTCAGTTTGGGAAAATCATCCTGGAATCACAAAGATGTATCGTGATCTACACCATCATTATTGGTGGATACATATGAAGAGGGACATTGTTGGGTTCATCATGAGGTGTTCCACTTTTCAGTAGGTGAAGGTGGAGCATCAGCGACCAACAGGTCTTTTATTGAAGTTACCCATTCCCAAGTTGAAGTGGAATGATGTTGTGATGGATTTCATTATCGGGTTGCCGAGGTCACCTCGAGGTAATGACGTAGTGTGGATTTTCATTGATAGGCTTATGAAGGTCTCTCACATCTTTCTTGATTAGGTATACCTTCAGTGATAATGAGTTGGGATGATTTTACATTCGAGATATTGTACATATACATGGAGTTCCACACTACATTGCTTCTGATAGGGATTCACATTTTACATCTCAAATCTGGCAGGGGCTTCAGAAGGCTTTGGGTGCACAGGTACATTTGAGTACAACCTACTACCCCCAGACAGATGGCCAGTCTGAGCGTTCAATTCAGGTGCTTGAAGACATGGTATGAACATGCATTCTAGATTTTGGAGGTTATTGGGAGAATCATATAACTCTTGTTGAGTTTTTCTACAACAATATTTTTCATACAACTATTTAGATGGAACCTTATGAAGCTTTGTACGGTAGGTCATGCCGATCACCCTTATACTAGATGGAGGTTGGAGAGGCAGCATTATTAGGACCTCGTCTTGTTCATGAGACCACATAGCAGATAGATTTGATTCGGAAGAGGATGGCTACTATGCTGTCTGTACAAAAGTCTTATTCCGATAAGAGAAGATGACCTCTAGATTTTGAGGTTGGGGATTAGGTTTTCTTGAGAGTCACGTCAATTTTGGGCACACGAGGATTAGGAAATAGGGTAAGCTTTCACTGAGGTATGTTGGGCCATTTGAGGTGTTTGAGGGAGTTGGGCCAGTTGCCTATCGATTGCAGTTACCTCATAGGTACCAGGATATGCACCACATTTTTCATGTTTCTCAGCCCCGGCATTACATTTCAGACCCGTCTCATGTATTTAAACTTGAGGAGGTTGAGATTGAAATGGATGTGACATTTGAGGAGCATCCTATCTAGATTGTCGATCGCAGTACAAAGTTCTCCATGGCCGGTGTGTTCTTATGGTATGAGTGATATAGAAGCATGGGAAGGTACAAGGCAGGACTTGGGATAGGCAGGCCGATGCACGAGCTTAGAGGGCGAAGTTGTTTAGGGATTCTTCTTCTACGCCATGCTAGAGAAATTCGGGGATGAATTTCATTATGGGGGGATGTTTTTTAGAACCCTGATCTTTTTTTTCAGGTATTTTTCTCCTTTTATGGTTGTTTTTTGGGAAAAAGAGGAATATCTGGAAATTTTAGAAGTACACACCATGTACTATATGAGTAAACTCCATGTAATGTGATGCTGCTAGAGTCCATGTGCTTGCCGTGTCATGGCCACACACACAGCCATGTAGGGGTGACATTGAGGCGGCCTAAAGCAGAGAACAGAAAAGGTGAGTACAAGCCGTGTACTTCAAAAGTACATGTCATGTACTTTTTTTCATTAAACACACTGGGGTCAAATCTAATCTCTAGAACGCACTCTTTTTAGGTCTTGATCCATATAGAGCATTGTATGACCGTGGATCTTTGACAATCCACTGATCATGTGTCTGTCCTCCAAATCAAACACCGTCAGATGCATTGGAATCACATCATTGAGGTATTCTTTCTCCCAAAGCATCGTTTCCAATTCCACCTCCTTTCCAGGTTATCATGGGATTAATTGTTTATACTTTTTTATAGATCTATGATGTTATAAGGCGAATAAAGCATTGATGTTCAAGTATATCGATCACCTAAATCCAAGGTAGGTGGTTTGTGTTTTTTTGATCAATGTATTTGAGTATTATGTGAAAATTCCACCAATACTCTGGAATGGGGTATTGTGTGTTTAGCATTTTCATCTCTGTTTTTTTCCTGCTATGCTTGTATTCTTGTGTAGATGTAAATTGAATATAAATAGGGTTTGTTGCAATGCTTTGGATGTGTTTTTACCATGCATGTTCTGTTTACGACCATTTGGTCTTGTTTAGACCTTGGCTGCTTTACCTGTTTTCCATGCCTATTCCTGTAGGATGGAGAGTTCTTTTTTTAACATGCTTAATATGTTGTAGACTATTAGACAAGTAGTTCTATTGGTTTACTATGGCTATATTACATTGATATGCTCGTTGACCTACACAGGTCCATGAGAACCTTGTATAGTTGACTATAAGGGGAATTGAATGGGTGAGCATCCTCAGATAGTCTTTGGTCACTTAGGATATAAGGGGGATTGATCGAGTGAGAATCCTCAAAGAGACTAGAACCACTTGGGGATATAAGGGGAATTGACCGAGTGAGCTTCCTCATAGAGTCAATGTTTTCTATAGACTATAAAATGATTGACCACATAAGCTTCCTTAGAGAGTCTTTCTTTGTATTTTACAACCTGGGCTATAAGGGGGAATTGACTGAGTGAGCTTCCTCAGAGAGTCCTATACCTTGGGGATAAAGGGGAATTGACCGGGTGAGCTTCCTCAGAGAGTCCTTGACGACCCTAGACTATACGGGGAATGGATTGTGTGAGCATACTTAGAGAGTCTTACTTTACCTTTCTCCATAAAGGGATAGACTATTAGAGCTTCCTCAGAGAGTGTTTTTATATTCATATACTAAACCAGAGAGGATAGACTATGTGCACTTCATAGAGGATTACTATGGTTGATGGTTTATTTTGACATCTGGATTTTTTTCTGATCATCATATTCTTATTACATCATTATGTACTTTTACCTCCCATATATTCTTGGTCTATTAGGCACAGATCTTCGGGTGGTTTCCTACTGGGATTTAGTCTCACACCCTGTTTGGGTCATGCTTTGGGGCCCGAACAGATTATATTGTTGCAGGTATAGATGAGGGAAATCTCCCTTCCACTTTAGGTACTTGACTTACTGTGGAGCTAGAGAGCATGGGACCAAGCATATGATTGTGATTCTGAGGATCTCTTTATCTTATATTTTGTACTTTGGTTTAATACCATTTTTATTCCAGCTGTTTGAATTGTTTGGATGATTTCCTAGACATATGAATCATGCATCATTTTTAAATATATATGTGCTACAGTTAGTTATTATTTCATTCTTCCATTGTTTACTATTGTTGGATATTTACCGCTTACTTTTTTTCATGTTTGTTTACATCTGTTGTGGACTCTTCAAATTAGCACATAGTTTCCACACTATCAAATCCTAGGCTCTCGCTGCTAGTCGGAAGCCTTTGGAATTTGGGGAAATGTGCTTGAGTCCATGTGACCAACTGGGTATGGGGCACCTCTGGGTGTCTTCTAGAACTAGGACGTTACAGTGGGGCCCACACTGTGACTCCCCAGGCCTGCCTTCAATTGGCCAGGGGCTGGGGAATAGCACTGAGAAGTCATATTTCTAGCATGAGAGGCATTGCCTAAGTACTTGTACACACACACACATCTCCAATCCCATAAATGCTGAAATTCATAAACCACTAAGGAAAAAAATGCATGCATACAAAAAAACCCAACCAAGAGAGTATGGAAGGAAGTAAATTACTGAATGTAAACTGGTCCAGAATACAAGCCCAGCAAAAACAAGAGCCTAAAAGATACAAAGAACAATCTGTAAACACAACGATGTACTGGGACTGCTGCTCGTAGCCGTAGGAACACCTCGACCTGTAAGAAACATAAAAAGCTTAGTTTTGTCATGTTCTACCCCGGAATCTATCAAAAGGTTGCTCTTCTACACAAGACACAACACGTATGGGAAAAACCCATGTAGGGGTTAGTATAACAATACATAGTAAAGGACCCCAAAAACCACAAAAGAAATACACAAAGGAATAGTACAATCAGCTCTACATAGTATATGTCAACTGAACATATAATAGGTGAACCCAAACCTGAAATTCTTGAAACACTGACCCGTAGTCTAGAGACAAGTCACACAAACACATTCCCCCATTAGGGATTCAGTTTGATGATTCCATGAAGAACTTGTCCGGGAGAACTCACTCCATGAGTCTGATACCTCTGATGACATCTGTCCGAGAAGTATTGTCTGTGAGGAAAATTCCTGAGAGATAGATACACTAATTCTGAGAGAAAACACTCTTGAGTGGGGAAATATCACGATACACATGTGAGGATCACTGACAGGGCCTTGGAGGATACCACGACTCATCTGGATTCAACTGCTTGGTAGAGGACCATTTCCATGTGAAAGTATTATCATCAATAAATGACTCTACCTAGGGTCATGAATGGATAGAGGACCTCACTCAAGGCCTCTTGGAGTGATATCTGACTATATCTCGGAATGTCCTACTGAAGGGATCATACACATGTAGAAGGAAATGATACATGACTTTCTGCAGAATGGTAAAAATGAGTACTAACCCAAATGAAACATGTCCAAGATACGGTGGATAAAAAGATAAATCCATGTACTAAAAAGGACACAGTGTGTAGAAGTGTCACACACCTTGTAGTCTGACCCCCGGTTCTACCTATATATAATGGCCCATGTTGCAAGGCTTTTCATGTAGAAAGGTTAGTACATGGAGTTTTGTACAGATCACATGCCAGGTTTGAGTAACTGGGGTTGGCTCTGTGAACGCGGTGATGTCCTGTACATGAATTTATCTCCTGTATTCCATCCCATGTAACCAATACATACGGTAACCCGTGCATCCAGCCTTGTCTGGTCATGTGGTGGAGTACACAGCTGGGTACTTTATCCGGTGTCCGTGTATCACCCGAGATACATGCTGAGTCCTGAGTAAGGGTGCACATGCTGTGTTCTTCGAAGAACACACCGTGTCATCGCTTCGTTCATTGAGGAACCCTATTTGCCACTAAGCTAGTCCCACACGATGTGTTCTTCAGAATGCATGTCGTGTTCTATTGAAATTTCCAAAAATGACACATGTCACCAACACACTTCAGTTTCTCCTTCGATCCTCAATCCAACCACCGGATCGCCAAACACAACTAATTCTAGGTCGCCTATCATGAAGAAGTCGTTTCCATTGGTTTCAGGCCTTTGATTAGCCCCAAAAACGCGTTCTAATCCACCTGCGTGATGAACGCTCGAAAAATGAGAACTCCCGAACTATGTGTATTTGTATACAGCCAACGCCTTCACAGCCGTGCTAGTTTTTTAAAATTTTGGATCTTCAATTTGGGATCATTGCGTTGGAAACCAAATGTGGAACGATCTGTTGTTCGTTTCCCCGCGAAGAACGCGATGAACACAAGTAAAAAAGAGGAAGAAATCCAAAAGAAAATTGAGTAATGAACCTCTGATGTTATTCATCACGCCATTGATCTACTATCATTTGTGGGATAAAATAGAGTAGATTCAAAACAACCAAAAATAATTTTGCAAGGATTAAATACCTGAATCAGAAACACAATGAAAAGAATATAATAACCCTCCTACAAAAATGAAAAATCTATTGATCACCCTATTGGTGAGTTAATCCGCATTTATTATTTAATCCAAGAAAAGGGAAACAAAAGAATCAAAAAAATAAAAACCCCTACCTCAGTTGTCGATGAAGAGGGAGATCTCTCGTTGGTTGGGATTCGATCTCACTGCACAACTATCCAAGCTTTATTGTTCATCAGTGTTCATCAAAAATCCACCAAGGTTGGATCCTCTCCAATGATTCAGAGGATTCTAGGGGTCAAATCCAGGGTTATGAGTCTAACCCTAGGCTCCTGTTCATTAAAAAAAATAATCCTTGTTACGTTATGAAAACATTTTAAAATAAATTAAATTATTATGTAATTATATTTCTTTTAAAATGTGTACTTTAAAACACCCAAAAACTAAATTTTTCAGCCAACCCATGTCGGTTGATGTTAGGCCCCACGTAAGGAAAATTTGCTGCTTTGGACACACCAGTTACCTCAAATTTATGAACTGCGAACCTGTTGAAAAGTTATTACACTTTTTTAGGAAAACTACTTTCTCCCACTATTTAAAGTTTTAATTAATTCAAACATTTATTCCTGGAAATCCGAGCCTCAAAATCACAGGACGTAAAAAGGTCTAGTCTTGAAATAAATTCATATAATATTTAAAAATAATAAATGGAAAAACCTAAGACATTACCTGAAATGTGTGTGACTATGATATTTTCATGGGGCGGTTCGATGAACATGAGTTTGGTGGTGAGTTCAATGAGCATGAACTTCCACAATAAATGGTTCTGCTGATGATTAATTGGTGAATAACATATTGGAAATTGTCAAGAGAAAATACAAGAGATAATATCTTACTTTTAAGATATGATATGTGATCTTAAAAGGGTACGATCCTGCTGGCTGAGTCAATCACCTATTTTATCAATTCCAATAGATAATTATGATACCCTTTAATATGAACTAATCATATGATCAATGTTAAATGGATATATTATAAGTGATCATGATTCAAAAAGGTATTTTAAAATTGATAAGATAAAAAAAATTAGTGCATGTTTTTTTTATATCCACATTACATAATAGGGCATTTAATGTAGTCATAAAGATAATTTCATTTCCAGTCATTACAAAACTGATGCGATGATCTGACATTATCTTTTCTTAATTCTTCCATTCAAAATTTTCTTAACTCCACTTCTTTAATTAATTCCCAGGTATATATAGGGTATCAGTGCTATAATTTATGGTCCTATGAAAAATAGAAAAAAACCCAAACCTCCTCACCTCAAACAATATAAAATCTAGAACACACCATGGGGAAATAGAAAGTTTTAGTACACAACAACCGCATATGATAAAAAATGACCCCGAGAACATCATGCTATGATGGGTACCAAGACACCAAAATTGTACACCTCACATCTCAAAAAACTCACATTGGATTAACTCAATAGGCATAATATCATATTTACTCAAGGACACTCCAAATATAATAATATCATGGAGACCACCATGCTACAATCACACCTCCTCACACCACAACTATACTTCCTCCTAAAAACAGCATGACAACAAACTATTATTGGTCACACCTCATGCTGAAATATAGAAACCACATCGATGAATAATAGTTTATAGAAAATAATAATATATTGTTGAAATTATATCACCTCTAGACAACTTCCATAAATGAAACACAAGGTTCTATGTCATATGGAATTCCTTAAAGATTAAACAAAATCACCAACTCCCCTCTACTGGTGCTAAGAATACCCAAAACACATAATTTAATTGTATGAGAATATTTAGGTTGTGGACTTACATCACAATAAAAAAATATCTTCCTTGATAATTAAAAAACACCAAAAAATGAAAACCCATGTAAAAAACCAAACATCATTGGGTGATACCACTAATGAAAGAACAACCCCATCGATATTCATAATGCCGCATATGATGAAAAATCTCTATAAATTATCCACAATATAAAATATCTCAACATAAAATCAATAAAATTGTCCAAAAACCTAAGATATTTAGTATGAATCTATGAATAACATTCCCATGAAAATTTAACAAAGACACCGTGTCACTATAAGAAACTAACTAAAGAATTGAATTTCGATGGAATACCTTCTCCTAAATATTTTAAATCTACACTTGTCACTCTATGAACATCACATAATCCTCCTCATCTAACTCACCCAAATCATTAGAATGAGATTTATCTTGGAGAGACCAACAAATATACAATCCATGGGAGACATTGTAGATCTAATCTAACTATAAATTAAGTTATAAATGATACACCACCTTGCTTATGCAATTCAACACCTTAAAGGTGTTGATGAACTAAGGGGAAAGCTTACTCCCATGACATAACCATTTCCACCGATATAAATGAGTAAAAATCAATAAAATATGATCTCCAACCTAAAAATCAATAGTTCTCATCCTTAAATATATAAATGAATTTTGATTTTCCTATTCCACCTTTATCTAATATTGAATAATCTACACCTCCTTCTTTCTTGGATTTGTAGTTGGTACAAGGAACAAAAACTCTCCAACCATAGACTGGCCTAAAAAATATCTGTAAGGTTTACTATACAAAAATTTAAATGAATCCATTCTAATGGATGTTCAGTAGTTTTTATTATATGTAAGCTCGTCCAAGGAATTATTCTTCTACCACAATCCATGAAAATACATAACCCATGACAGTAACATGTCCTATAAAATCTAAAACGTTTTAATTACCTATAATACATGTGAATATATAATGTATTATTAATGCATAATTGGTAGTTGAAAACATACTAAATACCTTTCAAGACACATAAGGTAAAGCGTGAATCTTATTTAGAATTGACTGTCCTTGGAAACCCATAAATCTTTGTTACATCATCTATATACCACCTTGGAAAGAAATTTATACCACTAACTTCATAATATCTAAGGAATGATTTGAATTCATTAACCAATCCATGATCACTCATATTTTTTCTCATCCTATGAGATATGGAGGTAAACTAGTGATGATATCCTCATATGTCTTTTCATTTCCAAATGGTGACGTCCAAAGGATGCACCAAAACCTAAGGAACATGATTCTCTAATTTCATCTAATGGGAGACTAGCAATAATGACACAAAATCTTCCAATAAACATTCCATCCATTACCTGCATAACTAAATCTTCATGGCTTGGTTTATATTTGATATACAAGGATCCACTAATTAACATCTACATTATAAAGTTTAATATTGTAAAAAACTGATCAGTATAGACACAGGCATGTTTCTTCCTTGTTATGTTTGTCAAATATTATATAGTATAATAAAAATTGGATATTTACACCTTGTAATATATTTATATACCAAAAAATTGTGATATTTCATGATATTTTTTGATACAATACCTGAAACGTCTGATTTATTATTTAAATGATCTAATATCACTCTTTATAAGACACAACATTCCAAAGAAAATGATCATCTCATATCCAAAACCAATTACAAACCAAATCCAATAAAACATATCAAATCGAAGGACTTGTAAAAGAGTGTAAAAGTTCTCAATATAATAATTTTCCAACTACTAGTGGATGATAATGAAATCAATTAAAACTCCCATGAAATGATATTGTAACTCACAAAACATATATTCCATGAGCCACACAAAAATATTTGATTAATTTGAATCATTTAATGGAATAAATTAAAATATAAGGTTACTATAGTATCCCTTAAAATTAATCTTCTTAACATCCTTCTCATTTACCTTCATCTGATGACATCATAAATATAGATCATTCTCTAAAAATCATCTAAATATATTTAAATTGTGAGAGAGTATATTAATCATTATCAGAGGATAACTATTCTTTACATAATCTTAATTTAATTATTCATTGTTTGTGTATAACTATAGATTTTCATCTGACTTCTTGGTGAAAAACATCAGATTACCCCATAGAGAAACACTATGTTGGATGAAAAACATTTTCCTCAAATTATTGACTTGAACCCACAACTGCTATAACTGAAAAGGTTCCATCATAAAAAGATCCATGAAAATCATAGATACACCAGTTGTAACATTATCCCAAACTCAATATCATATCAATATTTAGTGTCACAAAATCTTGAATAAAATCTTAAACTTCCTTAAAATAATAGGAAACAACTCAATTTGGACCTACTCTATGTAAAATATAATCATCACTATATTATAAGACATGGGATCTAAACACCTATAACCCATATGATGTTCTCACTCTCTAACAAACACCAAACATTTGCCTTCCAAATCTACGTACTTGACTCTTCTCCATAATAAATCAATAACAAAAAAAGTGCAAACAATCCATTCCAACAATAGTATCTTATGGTAATATGTACAATACTAATAAATTAACCTATGACTAATACTTCCCCATCATTATCATATAACCCCATCACACAACAATCAAATGAAATTGTCCTCTAAATGGCTAGTCAACACAATGGAATGTGAAAGCATCTCTACCTAGAGACCCAAGGAATAGACCACATAAATGCAATTAATACAATTTTAAACACTATAATTACAAAAATTAGAGATTATGATAGAATATATGCATATATAACCTCTAATTATATTAGTCCCACATCAAACTAGTATTTCAAGGGTTTGAAACATACTATGTAATAAAAGTCTACCACATTATCCCTACTAATATCCAATTTCATAACTATGATTATCCGTTTCTATTTGAGGATGGGGGTCTCATAAGAATATCATCTACCTACTACATCTACCCTCATCTAATTCAAATCCTACTGATAAATCATTGGCAACATATTCTCTGATAGATGAACTGAATGTCGACCTCCAACACCAATGTTCCCATCGAGAATGTTTTAGAACTAGAACTAATGATGGTCCAGATATCAATAAGAAAATTGAATTAAATAATGATATTTATAGATCGATCATAATAAATAAATCTAGGGAATAAAAAAAATACACTTAGATTGAATCTCTCCCCACCAAAACATCAATATCAATGACATTTGAGACCCTTTATCTAGAGCTCAGCTCCTTGGGATGTGTTGATGACTTCCCTCTCAAGATGAAAACTAATTAATATTAATACAATAAATAACCTATACCATATTAATAAACTCTAGATATATAAAAATCTAATTACTTTTTCGATAGTGGGAGGTAGTTCCCCCTTAAAACAGAATTATTTATCTTCCACATTTAAAAAACCATAGGTGGAAAACAAAGAAGCTCCATAAAGTAAATACTCATATCTAAAATTATTATACCGACATTCTAATGAAAATGATAATATTTACACATAATAATTTTTTTAATGGAATAATGAATCACTACACAAAAATAATGTTGAAAATAATCCAAAAAATTACTTACTCCTCATAATCCCAAAATAATAGAAACCGCCATTGCTGTGTAAATCCCCTCATCTGGCCAGTAAAAAATAATTAATGCTTTTTTCTAAAATATATTAGGTTAAAAGTAATATATAACTCCACAAGATGATCATTGAAATACTAGTTTCTGACACTACCCTCAAATTTCTCTATCCTTTGACGTGGAAATGAATATAGTGTCCCCCAATAGGAATCATGCTCCTTAGCTGGATCAACTCACATATGGTGAACTAGATCATCATGTTTCACCACAGTAATTTTGGTTTCATGTAAAAATTGGCAAAAAACAATATCTACAGTAATTAAATAAATCTCCTGATCTCAAAAACATAAAATTCATTTAATATATTTTAATTATATTTATTTTAGCTTCCCAAAATTATCCCAATTCCAACAAAATCATGATTCATTTACCACTCCAAAGTCATTTCCCTGAAATCTGCACTATCCTTAAATATATATCAATTATGTTCATGTTTCTTGTATCACATCATTGGGGGATAAATTTATTATGAACTAGCTGGTCTACCATACAATGTCACATTCTATGTTTAAGAGATATTTTTTTTATAAAAAATCCATTACAAACCTCAATAGTTTCTAACTCTAAATAGCATTATAAATCTGAACAAATGATTTTATATAAATCTATCTTGATCCACCCCAATTGGGAACCTCTCCAAGGGTATTGTTAATTATGAGTGTGACTCTTGAAATCCAACACGAATACACCATCGGTTGGGAAATAGCCTTGCGGTTATAGTCACACATAAATTCAAGACATTACCCCTAATATGAGGGTTCCAAGATTAATAGAAGTGCTTATCGAGGAAAATCCCCACTAAGTAAACTACCGATTCAACAGATAATTATTATAGTATTTATAATTTAAAATTTCATGTATAATATGAATTTGATGTGAATATTGTCAAAAAAGGTACATGGGAACCAAGAGAATATATTTATCACACTAAATTTATAATTAATTTAATTAATTAAGAAGAATGTTTTCCTTGTTCTTGAGATAACAATTTTTGGTAGCTATTTAAAATCTAATCACCTTTTTGGTAGTCCAACATTTCACTTATAGTATCTTGGTTGAGAATCTCTCTCGTGGAATTCCACGTATTCTCATGTGATCTCTATGTGATGTCAATGAATCATCGGGTCCTAGCACATTCAATTGATCATGATGTGTTTTTAATCTTCATCACATCATGTTTCTTCACTGTGGAAAATATTATATTGATTATCTCATTATGGAAATGATATAAGAAAGAATAGAATAATTATCTAGGAAAATATATAGTGCACAATTATTCTTGAATAAAATCTCTAAAAATATATTAGCGGTCTATTTATAGACCTAGGGTTGAGGTTTATAATTTAATTAATTATAAAAACCCTAATAAAAAGTTAATCCCATATCAAACTCCATGAAATGTATTAAATTGATTTTATTGTTTTTATCACATGTCATGTGCTAACTGGTTCCATAATAAATATTTTTTTACCATATTATAAATTAATATTTATCACTATACTTGATCATTCTAAATTCATCACAATTAAATGAATATATAAATAAATTATTATATATTTATTCAATGAATTAATTAACTAATATTATATATCTACGTAAATAAATAAATAAGTTGAAAATAAATATTTATTTAATCAATTTGATCATTAATACTAAATAAAATTATTCATCTATATTTAGAATAATATTTATTTTAATAATTAAATTCAAATATAATTTAACTGATATTAACAGAAACACATAGTGTGTGGCTCACTAGGCTTATTTATAATTGGAATTAGGTGGGATTTACTAAACACCAATATTAAAATCTATAAATGGAGCATGGAAACCAAGAGAAATTGGTTAGATTCACAAGGTCGACAACCCTGTACGAGTGCTCATTATATAATATTATCCCTTTGTCATAATATCGTATCATGAATTTTGAACTCCCATATCATCAACCTATATTATTGATATGCCTATCATTGAAAATCTAAAATAATCTCATCCATAAACCGTGGTGATGTATTTTATTCTGATGGTTCTATTTTAATCAATAGGTTAAGATTTAAACTTATATAAATTTCAATGGGAAAAAATTTTCCTCATAAACAGTCATTAATGACATTTAATTCATGATACAAGCAACGTACCCTACTTCCCATAAACATTTTGAATCTTAGGTTTGGTCCAAAAATCTACGTGCTAGAGTCATGTCATGAATTAATACTAATCTTCTTATCTTCGAATCATTACACACACTTATAAACTGGAATATCTAAGGACAAATGAACATGTGGAATTCGTACAGGTGGTTTTATTCTCTTTATCTCATATACTAGATATTACCAAGACTGAAAGTCGAGATATGAAGTCTCATATTATTTTGAGATAACCAATATTACTATGAACACACTATATTCCTTATTAAAGAATGTCACCTAACTATAGAACTATGTTTAAAAATATATTCATGAAATTTTGAGGTTCTCATTATAGTTGGGAATTTCTATACACTTGTCAATGTAAAACATACTCTATGAAACTATTAAATTAATTTCTTTTAAAATAATGCACAATATAAAATAATATATTTTGTTAATATTAGATTATTAAAAAATATATTTAATCCAATGTAAAAATAGTTGGTTCTATTACAAAAATTCAAACAGAATCATAGTTGGGCTAGATCAAACTGTCAAAAACATTGAATTATCTAAACCTAATATAAAATTCAGGTTTCAACTATGTTATGGAATTTTTCATGTGGTCCACCTTTTTGTATTTTTTTTGAGACACTTCTCACAACAACTTGTACTCATGGAGAAAAAACCATAACAATATACTACACAAAAAGTGGGTTCTTTATATACTTATGTGACCTTAGCTATTTTTCTTAATCCACCGCTAAAGTATTACCAAAATAGTGTGTGATATAGTATTTACTACTAGGTACTGCATTAACATCCTGGTCAAAGTTTCATATCCAAACTTCTTTTTTAGAAACCCCAAAATCTTTTATATACATGGACTCTACTATAGAATCTATATGAATATATTTCTTTGATCACTTTTATATCCCAAAACCTCTATTGAGAGTGAAATTTTTTCTCACCTATGACATTATCATATTGGTAAATTTATAAAATAGATTCTATAAAACCATTAAGGACTACCCCTTCATATCTTCTATATACAATGAAAATATCCTTAGTTTACCTGAGATACATAAGGATTGTCTTGAATTCCATCAAATGGTGATCACTTAGGTCGTCTTTATATGTCATACCGCACATAAGTTATATTCAAAATCTACCCTAATATATAAAAAAACATACATTAATGATTTCATCGTCCACACATATAGAGTCTTTTCAATATTTTTCTTTCCTTATTTGTCTTAGGAAACATTTTTTTAGATAGATGAAGGTTGTGTCACACTAGAAAAAATACCCTCTTTTTTTACCATATTTATTATATTAAATATATTATTAATATATTAACATTGAATTAGACCATGTAGTCTCTTGGGTCTATCATGATTTATCTTTCTCAAAAGATTAAATGTTTCTTTCCCTAAGTCCTTTATAGAGAATTACTCATTTAAACATGACATAACAAATGCTAAGACTAGAATGTCATTTCTAATAAGTACTGATTTATCAACATAAACTATTATGAAATTTACTACACTTCCACTAAACCACTTATATAAAAATACTCAAATTTATTCATTATTAAACCAAATTCCACTATGACATCATAATAATTAATATTCTAAGACCATTATCCAAACAATAATGCATAAATGGATATTTTTAAATTTCATACCTTTATATATTATTTTATTGTCAAAAACACTTTGGGTTGTTTTATATAGTCATATATATGAACATTCCAATTTGGTAAGGGAGTTTTCACATAAATTTTCCAAATCTCATTGTCATGTTAAGATATTATGTCATGTAGAATTATGATTTATTTCATCACTGAAACTGGTGAAAATATTTCATTATATTTTATTCCATAATGTATTTGAACCCTTTTGAAACTATAAATTAAATATAAGTATTTATTTTTTCATCCATGTCCATTTTTATCATGAATACTCGTTTCAAACCAATGGGATTTTTAAAAAATTGATGGTCTTTCATAATTTAGAATCTGTTGTGATGTATGGAATCTGACTAAAAATTCATATCTTCTTCAAACATTGAATCATTTGTTCCACTTACTTCTTATATATATGTTTTTGGAACATTATTATCAAATAATAATGATTCTTTTTCCTTTGTGACTAAAAACTCATATATTCCATGTTTTCTATCCTCTAATATACTCTACATGATACTTGTGTCTCTAGAACATTTTAATCTATGGGGATTTGTGTAATTTGTTTATTTGCTAAATATTGTGTTCCTTGAGCGTGGATTTCAACAAATTATATCTCTCTACCAATACCTCTTCTTGATATGTGCCCCCTCTCATGGAATAAGGGGTGACATTCAATAATTACCATTCTATATGATAGATCATGTAGATAATATTTCTTTGATTCTAAGGGGTATCTTATAAAGGTACACATCGTGACATAGTGTGATTTTTTTATTAATATTTCATAAAAAAATATTCACACCCTAAAACATGTATGTATAAAAAAATGGGTTTTCCCACTATATAATTGGTATGAAATACCATCTACCACCTTAATTTGAAGCAGGTTTATGATTTGAACTTAATTTTGTAACCCATATACCCTAAATGATAATAGGAGACATGCAAGAATAATTAAAACAAATCATTTCTTATTTCCATTTAATCATCAAACATTATTTTTATGATGATTTTTCTGGGTGTTCTTAATGTTTTCTAAAGTTAAATTTGGAATAAATTGAAGGCTTTATGGTGTACATTGATGGTGTATGGTCTTCTATTTCAATATGTGGAACCCTATAGTGTGAAGGTTTTCAGGATTGAAGAATGTTTTTGAAAAACATTTTACCACTTAAGAAAAATTTTGTTCCATTGAATGTGTTTCTAGATTGAGTGAATGTTCAGGGATCACAATTTTTCTTACCATCTTCCCTTATCTTGGAAACGACGCACATGTGTTTATTTTATTCTAAATTATTATTTCAAATTACCAAACACCCAGAATTAATCCTTAGTTAACCCACACTCAACCAAAAATAAATTACCTATCTATTAAGTCTCTCTAGAGATTAATTTTTATCCTCCAAAACATTCTTTTTAGAAATAATTGATTCAGAGGAATATTTCATCCCTCTCTAGTAAGTGGATCTCAGGTCGTTCAATATCTTTGGATCTCTCTTCATTCCTACTTAATTTTTGATAAATAATCATGTATTAGATGGATATAAACTCTATTTTATGGGATGTTTATTCAAGGTTGGATTTATATATCTCTTTCGAATTCAAAAAAAATTTGTGTTCCCATTTCAGTTTTCGGTCATTTATTTTCATTATTAATGATAGGTGGTTCAATTTTAGATTTTCCATGTAATTGAATCTTTGATTTTCATATTTTTTTTCAAATGGATTTTAATTTATTTATAAAAACTATATTTCATGTGATTTGATTATGGAATTTTAAATTTATTGGTTTTTTGGGGTGAATATTGAAAATGATCAAATTTATGAAATGACATGAGAATTCCTGAGAAAAATGTATTAAATCAAAATGATGAAAACCAAGGATTTTTTTTGTATTGTACAGGAAATAATTGATGAAACCACATGTTTTTTTTAATTGAATAGGAACATTCAAAATAAGAATTGTACAATTTTATTGTTAATGATGATTTTATTTTAAATGATATGACTTTCCCCTTTTCTATTTTTTGAATGAGAACATATGAGACTCAGTAGTTAGTGGGTAATTTGTTAAAATAACACTATGATATTCATTCTTAGTAATGTATTAATGATAAAATCATTAAAAATATTATTTTAGAATAGCTCATCCCCAATCATATGTTTATGAGTTCTATATAGCCTGGTCCTTAGGTATGTTTGTATGCTCATTTATATGTGATCAATGATATAATGAGTGTGTGGATCCTCTAAGGAAAACTAACATAATATAGGCCATATTACCATTGTTCTTAATGTTATTAATTTTCTAATATATTTCATTAATTATAGTACTTTTTTCTTCATTCCAGTTTATTTATATATACTATTTTATATTAAATGTTTATTTAATCCATTTTTGAAATGCTTACAATCCATTGAAAATAATATTTTTTTAAAATTTTTAAATTATATATTTTGTTCTTCCATATCTAATTTAAATTTAAATTATTAATCAGTTTATTATTATGAAAACTATTATAAAACAAATGATATGACCCTACAGGGATTTATGGATCACATTGTACCTTTTCGATTGGGTGTTTGTTGATTTTTATATACCAGGTATGAGAATAGGAAAAGATTATATTTGAAGTGGTGTGTTTTCTTCTTCAATTGTACCATGGGTTATTGTCTTCATCTAGAGATGTTTATATTTTTTCTTAGTACATTGATGGTGTATTGGTTTGTGTTTTTATATAACTATATCATTTTTTGTACTTTCAGCATTTGGAGTTTTGATCTTACTCACTTGTAAGCATTTATTTTATGTTGTTTTGTGGATTTTTTTTACCTATTTGATTTTTTGTGATGCTATATGCTAGTCTCCAACTCATGGATATTGTTAAAACCCTTATGGATATGCTAATTATGGATTAGGCATCATGTTACTATGGTATCCTAGATGGTTTAGGATATAGTGGTATCATAAATACATGTTTATCACATTTCATTGATCTCAGTAAGACATTTTTGATATCTTTTCCAGACATCGGATGTAGATACAAGTGAGTTCCTAGATATATCTCATCATAACAAGACTTATGTAACCATGGTTGGTTTGGTAATATAGTCTTGATGAGTAATTTAATCTAATTATATAAATGTACCCTACCTTATATGTTCATCGGTTAAAATACAAATCTTAATATCTTCTCTGACGGAATTAAATTAACCCATTGATCTCGTATGAGTTGTTGATTTGAGTAATCTTATGTTGTCTTCGATATTTTTTATATAGATTGGGTATAATAAAGCCTTCGAGAATATGTTTGATTATTCCCATGGATGAATATTCATGTAACCCACAATGTGAAGATAATTCAATGCACTAGAATCTTATTGAGATTTTTTTTCATGCTATCCATGATCTGGTACATGCACCTCCACCAATAATCATTTTGGATCCAGTTGTGGAACCTCATAGTGATGAATATCAAATTCATGCTAAACAGATTCATCTAAGGAATCCAAAAATGTTTTGTGGATCAAATTACCCTCATGAATTTTTAGATATATTGAGAAAGATAGGTATTCTATTTGATTTATTGGAAATGCATGATTCTATTAAGGTGAAATGTGCCACCTTTATGCTAGAAGGACCAAGTAGGATATGGTGGGACTTAATGGTGATGGACAAGAATCACAAGGGTTTAAAGTAAAATGAGATTATATTTATTTTAACTAATCATGTCTATATATGGTATATAGTGCTGGATAAGGCTTTGTTTTTTTAAAACTCAAACAGATAGAAAAGATAATGACGGAGTACTCAGACTACATTTTTGTGCTTGTATAGTTTTCGCCTCATATTGTACTAAATGAGTAGATAAATACTAGATGGCTATCGATGGTTCTCAGACCTGATATTTGTTCCTATGTTCACTTATAGAATATCACTTCTAATGTGGGTGTGTTGAAAAGGCATTTGATGGTTTAACATGACATTGATGGTTAGTCCAGGTTTTTAAGAGTTATTTTTTATCCCAATGGAAGTTATATGTGTTCCTTTATGGTTAATAAGAGGTGTTATGAGTCCCATGGTGGTTCTTGATAATGTTAATCCTTAGTACCTCATACAACGCCTAACAGAAGACCTTTTACTTGCTCCAATTTGGTAATAATAAGTATTCGAAATGGTTTTTCACTGAGTCACCAAAGATAACTAGTTACTTCAGACACATTCAAAAAATATTTGATATATATTTTCCCATATATTGGAATGGGATCATCATAATCAAAATGTAATATGATAGAATTAGATACTTAATGAACCATGGTTTTCCAGCCACATGCATCGAGAATGAAGCTTCTTTACGCTATGTAAGAGTCTTATTTGGAAGCTGATATCAGTCCAATGGTTGTGATAGTTAACATCACTATAGATAAATCTTTATTAGATTCATTATTTAATATTGGTTCATCTCAATCATTTATGTCAACTTATATTGTGAACCTAGAAAATCATCTTACCAAGGTTTTGTCTTATATGATGCATATTACTCTTTTCCTTGGAATAAACATATTGTAGGGTCTCTATTTTCATTCATGGGACTTCTCTTTATCAGATATTGATCTTACCATGGATTTTCTAGGTCATGACATGAAACCATGTGTTTTTATTTGAGATATTATTTTTTTAATTACTAATAAGTCCTGAATTGACCCTTATCATTGATGGTTCTCCTTTTCTGTGCTAGATGTGATGTTTTGAATATATCATAGAGAATGAGACACATGGTTGAGTAGATATATCCCATCATTTCTAGAGCATGGGAATGTAATATTAGTTTTTTCTTTTTGATCTGTGGTTGGAATATTTGATCAGTGATTTCCCTCTTGTTTTAGTCGAGTTTCCTAACGTATTTCACTTTGATTTCTCTTTTTTTCAAATAATATGATATGTAGATTTTTCAATTGATTTATGTCTGATACTTCTTGGATATCAATGCCTTTTTATCATATGGAACCATAAAAAATAAACAATTTGAAGTGTCACAATCGGTCCCAATAGGTCTTGAGCCAAAACTACCCCAATCCTGCCACCATAGCCCAAATACATGTAAAAAATGCCAAAAGAAATAACCAATTTGGGAGGCCTTTTCCTAATGTACATATACGTACACACCCAACCATCACTATGTAGATGTTTATAAGAATAAAGAAAATTTTGGAAACATATAAAATAAAAATCATGCATGTAACCACCTCTAGGGAATAAAATACTAGGACATCTTAAATTTAGAAGTGAATGGGAAAAATATATGCACCACTGGAAAAATACCTCAAATTAAAAAAAACTAGAAAAGGATGTTCTGAGAGTTCATGGAATTATATCTCAATGATCAAACCACTACACATAGTCAAATGCACCAGGGTATCTCTATGATTCTATATATTCACTATAACAATTCTACCATCTACATAAGTCATAACACGTGCACGAAAAGTCCATGTAGGGGTGAGTGTATGCATACATTGTAGGATGCAACAAAAGGTATATGGGTATTTTTAATAGACATTATATAAGTGGATAAATCAATGCATTACAATGTAGTACATAAATATCTCAATAAGAATATAGATATATAGTCATAAATAATACCCAGATGATAGAGAAATGGGATATCCATCTCAATGACCATCCTAGAAAATTATTCAGCTATCAATTCTAGTTTTATATCAATAATGTATAGCATCTCATGAATCACTCTAGGGAAACCCATGTCAAGAAACCCCTCATAATAGTATCTTACATTTTAGGGACAAGAATCCCTAGGTAGGTGATCTATGACCTAGTTTAATAGGAGGTTTTTCACTCAGTTGATAAATAGATGAAACATTACCTATCCCAACAGAATGGTTCCACTCTAATAGTAGAGGATCCATTCCCTCACTCTGGATGAGGGTTATAATCTAGTGTTACAGGACCCATTCCCAAATTCCATTGATGGATCCTCGATAATGGAAAATGAACCATGAATTAAATCCATAGTATAATTCAATATAATGGTAGAAGACTATTTCCCTCACTCGGCAAGCGGTTTTTAATCTAACGGTATGGAAACCATGCCCAGAACCCATAGAAGGATTATACTCTAATGGTACATGACCAACACCCTAAATCCATAGGAGGTTTCCACATTAATTGTACAAGAATCATGCCCTAAATGTTCATGAGGATTATACTCTAAATAAGTATAGATAGATGAACCATTACCTATCCGAAAATGTTGATCCCATATATGATAAGTAGATAGAGGATCCATTCCATGTCCTAGTATGAGGGGTACACTCTATAGGTAGAGGAACACTTCCATATCATAGAAGGATTCTTCCACTCAAATGATATCCTCTCAATACTACTATCATCAAGTTCCACATAAAGAATCATCACACTCTAAATCCTATATAAAAATACAATACAAAGTCTACCATACATTATTTTCATAAAAAATAAACAGATAGGATACTTATAAGATAAAATTTGAGTTAAAACAAAGGAAAATTGGAAGGTAGAGGATTCCTAAAAATGGGAGGTACACAGTGTGTAAGGGGACTCACACGGTTTGTTGTCCCACCCAGCTACCTATAAATCTCCTTTCCCGCACATGGATCATTATCCATGTAAATGTACATGGAATTTTTGATTATCACACATAATGTATAATAAATTGGTTCCATCTTATGTTCTCCTTGATTTTCATGTAATTATAAACCTGATTTGTACTTTTATTCTTGTCATGTCTTCCCACACTTGGTCATAGTAGTGTTCCTCAGTCACATCATATGTATACCCAATGAGGTTCACAGAGAATGTGGCCCATAGATATGGATGGTGATCCTTAGATTTTCTTGAAACCCTATTTCAATATCTACAGGGTTACTACCCGACCTATTTTTATCATTCTACATTCCATGAAGTCTAGTTTTTATAGAAAGTTAGATATGATGGGTGTGTTCTAGATCAATGATTGTCTCCATGTATCCCACTGTTTGACCTCCTAAAACCAGTGATAGTCACACATTTACATCAGTTCTGGCCATCCATTATCTGGAAAATGGAATCTAGGTCGCATGACTAATTATATCCTCACTCATTGCACCTCAAGTCACCTCACATGATCTCCTAATCAATGATGGAAGCACACTTTAAGGAACCCATGTGGGAGGGAAGGTTTTGTATCGAACAAGCATGGGTAACATTACACGTCACGTCTAATAGCACCAAGGAATCCCTTGTTGGTCAAGACATGTAAACTATCTGTATATCTACATGGATAGTGAGTCATATTTTGGGAAGGACACAACTATATATCTGGGTTGGAACAAATTCAATATGATTACCCTTACATGCCATGTACCTCCCCATTTAAGGAATCTTCTGTCTGTCGTATCTTATTCATTTTAACTGAAATATTTCCCTATGAGTATTATATTCTGAGGTTTTTCCTTTGATGAATATGATGGTGGCCTATATATTGAATTTTTAGATATTATGTGAGGTGTTCTGAGTGTGCCAGTTATGTAGGTGGCACACGATGATAGTAGAGATCAATCAGTATCATTACTGTGGATCTTCCCGCTAGAAAAGGGCATGGGTTCTCTACCAATATATTGGGACCCTATTACAGGGATATGGCATGGTTCATCTATCTATTTATCATGGAGTATAACCCTCCGATTGGGAAATGTCAAGGTTCCCCATTCAATGTGTATTTACATAGGAAATGTAATATGGAGTTAGGGTGTGGGTATTTCCAGAGTGGTACCCCTATGCTTTCCCACATATGTCAGAGTGTTGGAGTGTGTGATAGTGGGGGAGATATTCCAATCAAAGGACTCCATGCAGTCAGAGCTAGTAGTGAAAATCCTGAGTTTGTGTCCTAAAAAATAGCTTGCATGCTCCATTCGACATGATCTTGGTGCATGATAACATTTCATAACCAGATAAAGACACACATTCATGTGGAATAGAAACCATGAAGTGTACTAGGGCATCATGAAGTGTTTAATTTTTATTTATTTTATGGGTTATTTCACATAGATCGTGACTTACTAACATGAAATGTTCAGGATGGATGTTAGATAGCATATGGGTCGCTATAGAATATGTGGCATCATGATCATGGATCTCCATGGAGAGTTCACGGTGGAACCTAGGGATGATGATCTAGAAGTGGATATGTTGGGGATTTGAGGGGAGTATTTTTTATTGGTGGTTGACATTAGATGCTCCATTACTCACCACCCATTGGGATCCCATATCATGCTCTTGGAGCTCGCGATCATGGGCATTAGAATCTACTGGCTATGGAGGAATATGATCCAGTAGCACATGAGATGATTTAAGGGAATATATTTGATTATTATAATAATAAATAATTAATATTATACATATTTTTAATTCATTTATTAATTTATTTATATCTGGTGTGAGAGAAATAGGTCCATGTTGTGTCTTTAGACCAATATATTTGTATCGAGGTTCTTATGGGTAACAACTCATTAATATATTTTATCTACTAATAGTTTAAACTAGCACTTGGTGGAGAGAGGTTGTCATGGGACTTTTTGGTCATCACAATGAGACATTATGATGTCATCTTGGGCTACAGTTTGGCCTTCTATGGTCTTCCCTAGATTGAATATCCTTTTAGATGTGTTAAATGACTTTACACGAACTGGACAAGATTCTATATTGTGGGTGAGGGATATATCATGGTGGGACTATTGGATTTTTGAGGAGGGGATTCATTCCATCACCCATCATTTGGAAATTGTTACCCTTCACACACTATCATATTTATGTATTTTTATTCCTTAACTTGTATAGGACATTAGGAATGTCTTCCCTAAGGACATTATAGGACAACCTTGGAAGAATTATGAGGAGTTTTTCATAACGTTTCACTATGAGACTACTCTGATATTTTTTAGTCAAATAATATTAACCCTACCAAGAACTGTGAGCTGTGGTTTTTGTTTGAAATCCTTTTCAGATAAGGTTTTCAACAGACCCAGTGTGTCCCCTAGGGAATCTCAATTGTTGTTTTTGAAAAAAGGTGGATGGGATCTTGCATTCTTGTGTAGATTTTGGCCACATGAACTAGGAAACAATAAAATAAAAGTAATAATTATTTAGTATTGATGAATTTTTTGATCATTTTCATGGTTAGAGATGATTCCCAAAGATCAATATCATGTATGGATACCATGAGTTCACATTTATCTTGGATTATATTCTTAAAATATCATTCTTATATCATTATGGACAATATGAGTTCTTAGTGATTTATTTTGGTGTGATGAATCTCCATTCAATTTTTATAGCATTGATGAGTTGGGACTTCCATCCATACATTTACAAATTTTTTTATTCATTAAAAACATACTCATATACTCTAGGACTGTGGAGAGGCATGAAGAGGACTTAAAATGGTTGTAGATTTTCAATGGGAGCACCAACATTACAGTAATCACTTAATGATATAGTTCGGGATCTATGAGGTTCATTTTTTGAGGCATGTCATTTCTGATCATGGATTATCTATGGACACATAGAAGATCAATGTATTTATTTCTTAGGAGCCACCCAAGAATGTGGCAAGTGTGAGGAGTTGTTTGGGATTGATAAGGTACTATAAAGGGTTTAATGAATAATTCTTCAGGATTTTGGATCCTTTGACCACCCTATCTTGGATAGGGCATCTGTTTACCAGGACTCAGTAGTTCCAAATATACATCGCGGATTTTAGGTAGAGGCTGACGATTGATCCTCCTTTTGACTATTTAAGGAGTGTGTGGAGTACTTAGTACATTTTGATGCATCTAGATATAGGTATTTGGTGTGTGTCAATGTAGAGACAGCTATTTATCATATATGGTTTGAGGAAGTTCATACCCCATGAGTATAACTATGTGACATGAGACCTGGAGTCGGCACAATTAGTCTTCACACTTAGGATTTGTAGGAACAATATTTTGGGAGAACACATTGTTTTTTACTCAAACTATTAGAGACTTACGTATTTCCTCAAAGACAGAGACACGAACCTAATAAAGAGGAACTGGTTGGTGTTTTTATAAGTCTATGAATATATGATAGTATATAATACAAGGAAGGGAAATGTGGGAGGCATATTACATTAGTAGGAATTCCCTTGATCACATGATGGATAAGTCATCTGATTAGTTAGATTCATTGTAGTTGACCCCAGTTGATGACGAGGTTACCGTTTTTCTTCATTCAATGAAGTTTACTTCTCCACTACTCTAGTACATAAGAGAGACCCAATTGGGATACATCAACTACAATCTATTACATAAACATATATCATTAAGAGATTCCCAAGATATATTTTATTACGAAAAGAGTCACATCATACTTTTTCTAGGGATGGATAGTGGCTATATTCACAATATGGGTAGAGCTAATGATATAGTTTCATGAACCTCCTTTTATGGGGCATCTCGAGGAAAGTAAGATGTACAGAGACCATTATTGGTAATATTTTGGTAAACAGTGAGATAAGGCATGGCTCAGTTCATCTCACTGTGTTTCACATATTTGAAGGCGAAGGCTAGGCAAAAGGTTATATGATTTTTGTTTCATCCTCTTAGAAATCTTATAGTCAACATGGGATGGAATATCCATGGACTTTATAACTGGGATTCTATGGAATGTGAGAGGTCGTGATTCTATATGGGTGATAGTTGAATGACTTATGATGTGAGTTCTCTTTCTTGCTATTGGGGAGTATATTTTGATGGAGAGTTTGGGGAAGTTGAATTTATCGGAGATAATTATCCTACTTGTTGTTCCCATGACTATTGTCTCAAACCATGACGTGTGGTTCATGTCATGGTTATGGGGAGGCCAGTAAGAGGCATTCCAGAAAAAAATGAGGATGATTACATCCTTTACCACCATGAAATAAGGGAAGACCGAGAACACTATCATAGTGATGAAGGACATGTTCAGGTATTACGTGTCATACATCAACAGGATTATAGAGGGTAACTATTCCATTGTATATTTTTTCTAAAATAAACATCTACCACTCTACTATCATTACAATACGTTTCAAGGAACTATACTAGAGACACTACATGTCACAATTATGCAGGACTTAGATCGGTGTGACGTATCTTGTGGGGCCATAGATGGTTCAAGCTATGATGGAGAAGGTCCTAGTGGAAGATGATTGGATGAGGATAGTTCAAAGAAGGTATAAATATTGTTCAGATTAACATTATAGGACATTGGTGTTCGAGCGGGGAGACTATGTTTTACCATGAGTCTCCCCATGATGAGGACTATTGATATTTAACTGGGGGAAATTATTATCTAAGTTTCATGGGCCATTTGAGATCTTGTAGACACTTGGGAAGTATGCCTACCATCTCTCCTTACCCCAACATTTTGAGTGGGTGTATGGTGTATTTCAGCTTTTTCATCTAAGATGATTCTTGAATGATCCCTCAAAAATTATTAATTGGGGTGACTTCAACATTGAGGACGGATCCACATTCTAGGAGAACTCAGTGGAAATCGGGGATCAGTAGGACATGATCATGAATTGATAAACCATCCCATGGGTTCGTGTGTTGTGGTTGCATGGGATCATGGATGGGTGCTCTTTGAAGTAGGAAGTCTAGATGTAAAATCAGTATCTATGGATTTTTAATTAGTTATATCTTTTCCTGAATGAATAAAATGAAGGATAGTATAATTTAAATGCCCTTTTTTTCATGTAACACCAGTAAATATATGTAGACATATTTTTGGAGCCAAATGATAACAATACATGATTCGAAAGTCAAGTGTGACCAGAATTAATTTTATAAAAGTACTAAATATATTTTTAGTTAAGTACATATAGTTTATCATGAAAAATTCTATATATATTAAGAGGATTCTATGATATAAAAACTAAGACCATTGTTGAATCCAAAATGTGAGGTTTACCGTAGGTGTGACCCAATGTAGATCAGTGTGGGGTGTTCGTAAAAAGCGACTAGTGGTGGGTGCATTTAAATAAAATAAATAATTTATTTTATTCATATTATTAAATGAAATAAACATAATTTTATTTGCTTAATGTGATGTTAGATAATCTCTTTGGGGTTTTCTTCATGACCTTTTTTTTCTTGAGATGAGGATTCACAGTTCATCATTAATGTATTGATATTGAGCGATGATCAACAAACTGGTTCTAAAAAAATTAAGATATAGTGAATGAAAAGGGTCTTCCTCCTCTATTGTAGAGCATGTTCGTCCCAAATTAATGATCCAAATCGAGGTATGACACTTCATTTTTTGATTCTTCCCCTTATGAATAAAATTTTTAACATGATCAATTCCTCCTCTTTGATCTAATATAAATTGATCATTTGTATGCACTTCCATATCAGTTTTCAATTGTTTTTTAAATTAATCCCTATTGTTTCATTTTTATCACCGCAGTTATCCCCAATCTACATAATTGGCCTAAATGTAGGGAAAATATTTTCTCACCCTTTTTCTTATTCGTTTATTGTAATTTTTCTTCTTTTCTTTATCATTTTCATATGGGTCCACAGTTTCATATTTTTAGGCGATTACAAGCATGAACAAACTCCTAGATTTATGGAGGATTTATTTTATATTAATATATTGATAAATCAGGAATGGATTAAGATATATTAAGGTATGTGGGAGATTCCACCTTGTATTTATAGATATTTTGTGCTGACAGGAGGCACAATAAGGAATGAAATCATTGTGTAGGAATGATGGATACCATTTTCCATGAATTAATAGTAAAAGGTGATTAAAACTAATTCGGGGTGGTCAAATAGTGGGATTTGGGGTGGTAGGTAGAGATATTGATTGGGTTGAGAAAATATGAGTTTTTATGAAAAAACAAAACTACACGGCATCAGGGATGATGAAAAAATATCATGTAGTATCCATATGGATAATAATATAGTGTTTTTTAAAATGCTACAAATCACACACTATGAAGATAGGACACATGTCATGTAACCAATCCCATATAAATATGTCACGTGATAGAAGTGCATTGGAAGGACCTCGTTATAGGATGATATGTTGTACATGTATTCCACTGAGTCCCTAGGGTTTTCTTAAAGGATTTCCAAAAACGAGATGTAATCCCTAGATCATTATCTAATACTATCAAAATTAGTATTCCATGCCTCTTCACCACCTTTCAAATATATATTTTTGACATGTCTTCCACTATATGAGATTCAAAAAAAGGGATGAAATGGATTAATTCTTTTAATCATTCCACACATATGGAATATTTTTTTGAAACCGCCCTTGGTAAACCTATTACAAAATCCATAGTTATGTACTCCCATTTCCACATGGGCATCCGGTAAGACTAAATCATAAATTCTAGTCATTATTGATATGCGTTAACCAACTAATAGGTGAGGAATATTAAAAAACTCAACAACTATTATTTTCATGAAAACCATGAAAAGTTTTTTTTAGTTCCATAAACAATTTTTTACTTTATGAACATCCCATCTGGAATAGTGGTAATCATGAAAGAGTTGTTCATCAAAAGACATAGGTATAACAATCTGATATATAAATCAGAAAACAAATCCTTTGTCAAGTATCCATTCCTCAATGGTCTCCCCACCATTGAGTTTTGACCTCATATAACAACATTCATCATTAAATTATTTTCCTTTTTAACTTACCCAACCAAATCATGAACACAAGAAAATAAAAATAAAAAGAAAACACTACCTTGTTCTTCAAAATCCATGTACATATCATCTATCAATGAAAAATGTTTCCATTGATCTGAATCTTCTTTCCCCAACTGATTATATTAAATCCATCTTAATGCATTTACCAACACATTTCCATTACCTAGCATATACATTAAATTGAATTCAAACATTTGAATGCATTCCATCCATAAAATTTGTCTTACTTTCTAATCTCATGGTGAAAAAATGTGTTTCAAGCTCTAATAATCCATAAGCATAGTAAATTTCACATCAAATATTTAATGATTCCAACTCCTCAAAACCTATAGTATAGTGGCCAATTTCAATAAAATTATTTGGGTTGTTATTCTCATGAAAATTTAACTTTCATGAGCCATAAGCAATAACATAAACTCCCTATATGAAAACACACCCCGACCCAGATCCTGAAGCATCACAATACACCATATAGCTTTGTTTTGATTTCAGATATATCAATATTGGTGTACATGTAAGGAATACATTGAGATTATGAAAATATTTATGATATTCATCATTCCATTCCAATAGAAAAAATTTAATTATAAAATCCTTCACTGGTCAATCTACAAGTGAAACCTCATGAACAAAAATTCAGTAATAAACAACCAAACTAAAGAAATTGCATATCTCAAAGACATTATTTAGTGGTTTCAAAGAGATCATAACATCAATATTTTCTAGATCTAGAGAAGAACCATTTTTTAGAGATAGCATGGCTAAGTATACATATCTCTTTTATCCAAAAATAACAATTTTAATGTTTGGAAAGCAGGAGACGGTCCTGTATGATACCCAACACTATCACAATGTGTTCATCATGATCTACATTTGTCCAAGAATACTGCAGTACATCAACCACAAACATCACAATAATATAATAAAAATACATTTTGAATATATGATTCATCAATTCCATATGGACTACTGGTATACTCATAATACCAAAATGCATAACAACATACTCATAATGGATAAAATATACTTCTAAAATATATCTTCAGAATATCTTCATTTCTAACCTATAGATGGTGATATTCGGAGATAATGTCAATTATAGAGAACAACGAGGATCTCCTACATAGATCAAAATTAAAATCAATACAAGGTATAAAACATTGATTCTTAATCATAACATGGTTAATATTATGATAATCTACACAAATCCTTAGTGTTTAATCCAACATTTTCAACGACATGCTTGGTGCTACCCATGGAGACGTACTTATACGAATGAACCATTTTGTTAGCTCTTTAAAAGGGAAATTATATTACATCTATAATATTATTTTCATATGATAAGAAGGAAGTAAGATAGTTCTGGTCTCTATTTAGTGATCAAATGTAAACTACACTCCTATAGCTGATGAATACCCTTAAAAATTATCATGAAACACATTGGGAAACTTATCAACAATTATTGGAAAAACACTATCCTCAATACCATCTATAGATTCCATGGTTATTTATTCCAAATGACATGATACAGTTCCAACCACATCTACCAACAATCATGGGACACCTGCCTCTATATTTGGATCTCCTCTAAAAAAATCCCCAACACCATCATCCATTTGTTAAATTAACACTTTGGGTATAAAAATCAATGTGATAATTGAAATTATTCAAAAAAATTATTCTTTGTATTTATTCAAAGGCATACATCCCAGGAATAAATAAATCCCAAATATATTTATCCTCATCAGTAGTTATAGAACATTATTTTCATTTGATGTCTTAACATTTTATTGGTCCAAGAATAGTTTGATGCTTCAAAATAGAAGGCATCATCTTTACCTGAAAATTGATAATATCAAAAACATGATAATAAATTGTGTAATTTTAGGATCTTATGTTCAAGAACAAATTTTTGAATTTGGAATTCCAATATATCGTACATTTGACCATCATCGTTAATGATTGATAATCCATGATCAAATTCTCAGATCCATACAACTTACCACTCACTGTAATTTGGTCATTATTTCTATAAAGTGATTACATTGGTTGATGAGTCATGTTATTCATATAATCACATCAATTTATCAGTTTTTAGAACAACATTTGTTCTACATACCTTATCCTATTGAATCATATGATGTGTGTGAAACATGAGATGTGTCCCTAGAACCTGACATTGGAGCACTATGAAAATAGTGTTTAAGGTGTCTAATGTGGTTCAAATTTCCATGATATAGGAGGAGGTGATGAGAATGTTCCATGCATCTCATTTTCCAATACATCTTAGTGTGGGAAGAGGTTAAAAGTCCTTTAGTGGATGTTTGGTTGGATGTCATGAGACATAGCATGGATGAGATTTCCTTTCAGTGTCTCACCTATCAACATGTGAAGGCTGAGCACTAGGTTCTTGAATGTTTGTTACAGCCTATTGAGATCATGGAGTGGTAATGATATATAATATCCACAGTCATTGTGATACGCCTTCCATGAAAAATTAGATTCCATGACACCATCTAGGTGATAATAGACCAAATTATGAAGTTTTCACACTTCAATGCTATTAGGGAGTAGTGTTCGGTGGAGATTTTGGGGTTGTCGTACATTTGGGAGATCATTCTCATTAATGGGGTTATCTTTACTATTTTCATAGACCATGATGATTGGAAAATCTCTTATTTGAGTAGAGCCATATATGAGAAATTTGGGACCCATATGAGGATGAGTATAGACATTCACCTCGAGACAAATGGGAATACTGAGTGCACTATCCAGATGTTAGAGGCTATGTTGAAGGATTTCATGTTAGAATTCATCTATATCTATGAGGATAACTTTTATTTGTTATATTTTACATATAATAATATTTACCACTCTACAATCAGTATGGATACATTAAGGCACCTATATGGCAGACCCTATATGTCACCCTTTTTCAAGATTATGATCGGTAAGGCATCTCATTGTGGGAAGAAATATAGTGCATAAGACAATGAAGATTTTCTAGGAGATCCTCGAGCGTATGAGGACAACACAGATTTGGAAGAAATCATATAAATATCAACATTGTTGTCCCTTAGAGTTTGATCAAGGATAACATGTTTTCCTAAGGGTCTCCCCGTGATGAGTATGAAATATATTCATTTAGGGAGAAAAACTATCCTAAGTCATCCTTAATAAGTTTGAGATCATTTAGAGGGTTGGAAAGGATGTGTTACATCTCACCCAAAACACACAATTGGAGGGGGTGAATGGATACTTCCATGTGTCACAATTGAGGATATGTGGGCATGATCTCACACTCATCATTTAATAGTGAAAGGTAGACTTTGAGGGTAGAGCCACATTAATATAGAATGTATTCTCGATCGAGGATCGGTAGTTGATTATCCATCATTTAGGGAACACCCTAATTGTTCATGTGTTGTGGAATAATGTGAAAATGATAAAGAGTTCCTTTAGGTAGGAGATCCAGATGCAAAATTAGTGTCCCCAGTTTATTTCTTTTCATGTATAAAAATATTGTATGATGTAATAGTGCATATATCCTTTTTTCCTTCTAGTAATTATATTTATATATAAATATTTAGAGAGAATCACTAAGAATGCATGTGATTTCGAGGCCCATTTTTACTAGAATTAATTTTATAAAAATATTAAATATTTTTTATATTACATACACATATTTTTTCAACAAAAATGGAATCCCTATTAAATAGAGTCCCGAATAAAAAATTAAATACCATAGTTTAATCAATAACATGAGTTTTGCCATATGAGTTACCTAATGTGGGTTATCACGTGGAATTCAGATAAAAAGACAACTGGATGGTGGGTTTAAATAAAATAAATAGTTTACTTCATTTATTTTATTAATGGAATTGTACCATATTTCATCTAAACTTATTCTTCTAGGGAGGATCTCTAGGGTTATCCACATAACCTTGGGATTTCCAAGAGGAGGATCAATTATTGGTTGATATAATATTGATATTGGGCTACTATTAACAATTGGATCAAGGAAAATCATTCTGTATTGAACACAACGTATCTTCATCTTTCATTGGATAGTGTGTTCTTCACAAACAAACAGTCCAAATTGACGTAGGACTCATAATGTATGTATTATTCTTGTTATTATTAAAATATTAATCATGATCAATTACTTCTCATTGATCTATGTTAAATTTATACTTTTCATGAATTTTCATATCAGTATTCAATTGATTATTAAATTAATCAGTGTTGTGTCAGGTTTTCTTAACTCGGATATCACATGATTATCTCATTGGATAATATTTCACGTTAAATGTGTGTTTCACTATTTTAATTTTTCTTTACTCCCAAAAGTTCTTCATGTTCATCTCTATTTGTCTACAGGGCCATGGTTTGGCATTAATGGGATGGTAAAATAGTGATCAGAGCCCCTAATTCATGGTGTATTCATGTACGATGAATGGATTGATGAATAAGGTATGGATACAGATATATTGTTGTATTAGTTTGATTTGACCATGTATTTGGTGATCCATTTAGGTGATAAGAGGTTCCATGAGTGATAGAGGAATTTTGGGGGCGATCCATATTCTATTTTTCAGCCAATATATGACTATAAATAATGGTAAGATGTGATTACAACTAATTTAGATCAGTAAAATAGTGGGATTTATGGTGGAAACTATAGATTTGGAACATAAATAGAAGATGAAACTTTATTTGAAAAAACCAGACTACATGGAGTGTATGATGATAAACACATGTCATGTAGTACCCCTAGGGTTACGGTGCTAGGATTTTTTTGAAAAGATAATGATCATAATGGTGTGTGGCTGGGCCACAAACAATGTGACCATCTATAAGTAGAATCATCATTTGCAAGAAGAACAAGGGTAAGATTTCTTTGGGGAGTAAATTCCATGTATCGGAGTACAATGTGAGGTGTGTGATTTTATGAAACAAACATGAGTACACTGGTAGGCCCTGGGTGGATGAGACTCATCATGGGAGACATGTACATGTCATGTGTGTCTACATATCTAGAGAGACATGTGTAGTAAAATAAACAACAAGGCAGTAGTGTGGGACCACATACAATTTAAGTCCCCATATATGTTTTGTACCACCTCAATTTCTATTCATTTTCCTTGAACAATTGGACAATTATTTTTTAACCATTTTTATGTGATTTTCCCAAATTATTCTTTACATTCTTCATCATTTGACTTTGATCTCCTGATTTGATCACTTTTAGGGGACCAAGTGAGATTGAACCACTATATTCCTGGTATATTCATGTACAATGAAAAAATTGATTCTTTTGATATGGAATGGGATATATTGTAGGATTTAAACTATGATTATCCTTGATATATGATTGGGTACTGAATAAAAGTGACAGGAGGCATGCGAGGAATGTGATAGACCATTGATGATAAAAAAATACCGATTTTGAGCAAAAACAGATCGGAATTGAGGAATGGAATCTTATAAAGTTGATTTTGGGACAGTGTTAGTTTGAAATGGTATTAGAGAAGATGGATCTTGGATCAATATAGGATATTTGACTTTAATTGAAAATCTATACTACACAGTGTGTACTGTGATGAAAAAACATCATGTAGTTCCCCTATATTAATGGTTCTATGTTATCATAAATGTTAAATATGACACACCATGTGTCTAGACAACACGCCTTGACACCCTCCTCAAGTAGACAAGTAATGTAACATGAGCAGATGGGTAGGACCCTATGTGGGATGAAGCACTATGCATCAATGTACATAGGAATGAGAAATATTACATTGAATTCCCTAGAGCACATGGGTGGACCTTGGGTGGATGAGATACGATGCTTGAGACTCGTAAGTTCCATGTAAGTTTACATTCATAATGAACTATGTAATTTTAATGTAATTACTAGGCAGTTGGGTGGGACCACTTGTTGAGTGGGTCCCCCTACATGTCATGTACCTTTTCTTCTTATATGATATTCTACTTACTATAACTATTTTGTTTAGACTTGAATTTTGGTATATGAGTGGCATATCCTGAGTGTTATATCACAAGGAATATGATGGATGAATTCCTCATGGATTTCAATATATGATGTGAGGGGTTCCATGTGAAATGATTATTTAGGAAATTCCCAACTATGATAATGATCAGACATGATCATTTGAGTGGAACCCACTTGCTGGGGTAGGGAATGAGTTCTCTACCCTCATAGTGGAACCCTCCCATTGGGATAGAGGATGGGCACTCAACCTTTATATCGTAACACTCACACATGGTTATGCCTTGGATCCACTACACATAGATGGTAACCCTCTAACTAAAACACTGCATGGTAACTCTATCAATCAATATACCATTAGAGAGGTACCCTCCTACTGAGTCGGGGAATGAATCCTCTAACACAATATTGAAACCCTGCTATGGAGTTAGCGATGGTACCTCTACAATTATTGTGTAACCCGCCTATAGAGGCATGGCATGGTTCCTCTATCAATATACTGGAATCCACATTTGGAGTTGGGAAATAGGTTCTATTCTATTAGAGTGAACCCCTCTTACATACTATGGTTATGGGTCCTCTCCCTTTAATGTGGAACCATCAAGTGGATTTATGGCATGGTTCCTCCACCACTATAGTTTGACCCTCCTATGGAGACAAGTCATGGGTCCTCTACCATCATTGTTGAACTCTCTTTTTAGGACATGCATGTAACTTTTACCTATCTATTTAGTAGAACCATTCGATTGAACCATATAATATGTACTATAACTATATATTTAGGACTCTTGAATATGTGGAATAGTGGAAAGGTGTTCCTTGATGTGGATTTTCCCCAGAAAAATGTGCAATATTATGTGCATGTTTTATGGACTCTTAAGAACTGATGGAACACTCTTATCTTGGGTCAGATTTGGAGATTGAGGTCCAATTTAACTCACAGTTAGGTTTATTGAATGTTTTTATATCCATATATATTTGTTTTTCTTTCTGTATTTCTATTAGTCTAGCCGCAACAACCCCATTCCCACCTCTATAGGCTAGGGGCTTGCGATAACTATTTAGTGGAATAAACAAAATTAGAATTATTTTATTAATATACAGGTACATACGCATCCAACCATATCCAAGTATAAGTGTAGAGGAATCAAACAAAATATGGTTACAACTAGAGTAACAAATAGCTAAGTAACAAACTCTATTTAATAAAACTGTACAGTAGCATAATCCAAACATTAATGGGAAAAATACACACCCAACCAAAAAACTATCTGAACCTGAAACAAATAGAAATGTTAATATAGAGGGATCCTATATCTAGATCTCCAAGATCCAACCACAATATTACGTCAAATGTACCACGATATCTGTATAATCCTTATTAACCACCATCCACCTTTCATTCAACTGCATTAGGCCTAATACATTTGGTAAAGGACCATGTCGGGGTGAGAATATACATACCCAATAGGAGATGCAAAAAGATAATGGGGAGAAGTAAGAGGCATGATGGAATTAGAAGGTTCAATCCATATAAATGTAATAATGACATCCAAAAACAAGTATAACGATCATTTCTCATAAAAGAAACCCAAAAGATAGATAGGGGATCCACATATCATATAACAACCCAAGAAAAGAGACATCGCTTAGTTCTCGGGGACCATCAATGATGACTTTCATCTTATGAATCTATATAAAGAAAAAAACATTTTAATCCACACCTCACTGTTGTTCCAAATAGTTAAAAGGACACAATATCTTGGTAAGGGGCTCATGTCCTGGTAAAAAAAGGATGGTTCTACTCAGTTGATATAGAGAGGACTTGTTCCCTATCTAAATAATAAACATCCACTATGATGATAGAGGACCCATTCCCTAACTCCATAGGAGGGTTCCACTCTAGTGGTAGAGGACCCATGCCCTACTTCCAATGTTGGGTTTTACTATAATGGTATAGGACCCATTCCATGTCACTATAAGTGGGTTGGACTATAATTGTATAGGACTCATGCCAAGAATCTACATGAGGGTTCCTATCTAATGGTAGAAGACCAATGTCCTAATGTTGTAAGAGGGTTTCACTCTAATGGTAGAGGACCCATGCCCTAACACCATATGAGGTTTCCACACTAATAGCAGAGGACCCATGCCCTAACTCCAAAAGAGTGTTACACTCTAGATATTAATATATAGTGGACTCACTCCCTTTCCCTACTTGAGTGGTACACTATATGATAAATGGATATTGGACCCAATCCATTCCACAACATAATGACTCCACAATAATGTTGTCATATGATCACTATTGTCATCAAGTACCAATTATAAAATCATTACACTAAAAAAACCTCACATCACATCTCAAAATAAAATAAAAAGTCAATCGTCATGTTATGAACAAAAAAACACAATATAGGCTACTCGTGGGCCAAAATACGGGTACATATGTAGGATATACAAGATTTATAAGATTTATAAACTAGGGAGGTACATGGAATGTATAGGGACCCACATGGATTGTTGTCCCACCTGCTACCTAGACATGTCCTTTACAAAACAAGGCTCACATGACATGTAGACGTACATGTCATGTATGAGTCTAACACAGTGTATCCTAGACACCTATGGCCCGCAGGTTTTCTTTTAGACTTTTCGTGTAATCTTATGTTTCAGTGTACTTTGATACATATATTTCCTCCTACACAAGGTCCTACCAAATATGATATATGACTTGACTTGTCTATCTTGATAGGGTCACATGGTGTGTGTCCTATCCACATAGTGTCTGATACTCTAAATTTCCGAAACCCCTAAATTCCCAACCATAGGGATACTACAAATCATATGTTCATTATCCTACAAGTTGTATAGACTAGTTTTTTATAGAATGGTTGATCTTATATGTGTGTTCTAAATCAATGACTACCAACATAAATCCCAATATCCCGACCCCATCAATCAATGGTAATCTTCTCCAGCTATTACTATTGGTCATTTTATGGCCATAATTTGGAATCTGGATCGCTCACATGATGTCTTCATCACCCGCGTCAACTTCTATTGCCTCACCAATCACTAAATCTATGTTTGAATCACATGCATCATTAAATCAATCTAAATCCATTATTTATTCATCAATAATTTCATCACATGTGAATAATCCCCAAATCTGGGCATCTGATCTTGCTTGTACCTTCCTAGAAATGTCAAATGGTGGCCCTATAGGCCAATAGTGAAGAATGAAAATAATGATTTATAGAAAAAAACATGATCTATGTTAAAACAATAATTGAACAAGAGTTATTTTCCAATGACAATTTTAGGGATTTTTAGAATCATTAAACACGTCACCACAAGAATTAATTCAATAATCAAGTGAAAATTGATATGCAAGAAAATGAAAATGACCAATTTAACACTTCTCAATGATAATGAATTAATTATGCACAATATTTTAATCATAAGTGGTAGAATAAAAAATACGAGTGCTACCCTGATTTATATTGTTCATTGGTGAATATTTTACTCACCATCAAAGGAAGATGATCTGTTTCTTTCACTACATGTTGATTCTCCTGGACCATGTAATTGATCATCACCCAATCTCATTCATACAATGAAGAATAGTTTCTCCTCCACTCAAAAATCATAGGGTTATGCAGATAACCCTGGACATCCTCCATAAAAATGTATTTATAGAAATAATTTGTTTATTGAATTTATTAATATATATAAATTTAATTACTTATTTTATTTTAACACCCCTCCCAATGGTCTCTCTGTTCAACGGCCCCATGCTGACCTACATTTTGTCAATCCTTGAGTAAACTATGCACTTCAGATTCAACAGTGGTAAAAATATTCAATCCGATAATCTATTTTTTAGACATTCCATTTTTCGTGATAAACTATGTGCATGTAATATAAAATATAAATAATATTTTTTAAAAATTATTTTGAAGTACACTAATCCTCAAAATCAAGCGCCATCTTAGTGCCTGCATCTCAATATATTTCTAGATTTATATAGAAGTATTATAATGTAAAAATTTGGTTATCTACATGATGATTTATTTTTATGATCAATTATAGAGAGGATTTATATACCCGAGTGTGTCCCCTTGGGTTGCGCCTATTCTCTCTGTTAAAAATGCTAATTAGACACATCCCCCACTTATTGATTATTTGAAACTCAACTGAGATACGATGAAGAAAAAGAATATATTTTCATGGATTGATTATTTTTTGACTAGCTAAAAGGAAATATGTGATTCTTGAATATTGATATTTGATCATGTTGTGAAAAATTGTGAATAAAATAGATTGACATTCATAAAACTGCCTTTTAGAGTTTTTATATCCATTATGAGTGCCTTTTCATTTAATTTTTTCTAATGAATTCCCCTATATTATTTATGGATTAGATTAATTATATCTTACATGGGTATCTTGATATTTTCGTCATGGTCTTTATGGATGACATCCCGGTTGACTCTCAGTCTGAGGAGGATCATGTGTGTTATCTGAGATCACATTTGTAAATGTTGATAAATCGATTATTCTAGAAAGATCTAAAAAATGTTGTTTTTGTATTTGGTAGGTTGTGTTATTTTAGACATGTGTTATCTGAACATGGAATTATAGTTGATCCTTAAAAGATGGAATTTGTTATAACCTAGGATAAATCACGTAATATTATTGATATAAATCACTACATGGGTTTATTGGGGTATTATCACTAGTTCATCAAGGATTTCAAATAGTTTTGACCCTTCCATATTACAAAAAATTTCTCTTGGTTTGTGTTGTGTTCTTATTTTGGGTAATAATGCAGAATCCTATGGTTATATATACCATGGGAAACATAAGAATAAATATATGAAACATGAACTTGAAATCAAAGACACGATGCATACACTTTATATTTGGTAGAATTTCATTTTTTAAGAAAGGTTTACCATGTATTCTGATCACAAAATATTGAGTTATATATTCTCCTTAAATATTATGAATATTTATTAGAGTCTTTTGTTGGATTATTTGTAATATTTTGATTTTAAAATTTACTATACCCTGGGGAATAAAAATATCATCAGTAATACCTTGAGGGGGAAACTTTCGATCGAATCCATTAATGAATCACTAGAAGAGTATAACTTGATGAATCATTTTTCACAGTTTTATATTTAAGTGTGAGAAACTTGTGTCAAGGTTCTCTTGGAAAGTGATTCATTGACCATAATTATTATCAAGATGATTCTTTAGGAATAGTATCTTGATGCAAAATTATCTTTCATTAGGAATCCTCATTATGGTGGGGAGACCATTACTGAATGTTTGTCCTCCATAGTGGATATTATATGTTTGTAGAATTAGTTTGTTGTTACCTTATCCATGAGAATTTTTTTCGTTGGGATTTTCAAAATTCCTAGTGGGATATGCACCCATTAACCACAATGATCTTCCATGACATGTGGCATCGATTCTGGTGGCTAGGTATGAGGCAAGAAGTTGATGACTCTGTTTCTTGCTATTATACCTTCTAATAGGTCATGGTCAAGCAACAAAGACCTTGGGGCTTACTTCAGCCAATTCTAGTGCCGACATGGATGTTGGGTGATATCTCTATGGACATTTTTTTATTCCATATAAATATATAATGAATTATGTGATATTGGTTGTAATTGATCTGATGACCAAATCATCCCACCATATTCTCAATTTAAATTCATCCAAAGTTGAGGAGTTGGGAAATAGATTTGTAAAAGGTAATATAAATTTTATTCTAGTTTCATATCATATTGTCACTAATATAGATCCATGTTTTACTTATTGTATTTTGGATAGGCCTTTGGGAGATGATGACATCTCATGTTCATTTGGGGTTGGAAAATCATACATAGATGAATGGCCAGATATTGAGAGTTATATTAATACTTGAGGATATTATTCATGATTATGTTATTGATTTTGGTTGAGAATAGGATTTATATTTATGTATGATTGAGTTCAAATATAACAATATCTACCAATCCAAATTCATAATGGATCGTTTTTAGTCCTTGTAAATTAGGTTGTTTAAATTTCTGTTGTGTAGGCCAAAGATTGGAAAAAAATATTTTCATGGATTGAGCTTGGTCCAAGAGATGAAAGTAAATATTTAGTTGATTCATCAGATATTTTTTATGACACATAGCCGATATAAAAACAATGTTCGTATTCATAATGTTCAATTATAGTTTTTTTGTGGGTGACTATGTGTTATTGAGAGTTTCACCTTGGTTGGGTCGCTGATGGATTGTGAGATAATGAAATCTTGATCCTATCTTTGTGGGTCCTTTTTAGGTTATCGTGAAGGTGGGAAAACTAGATAAATATATTTCACATGAACTATAGTTGACATTGATACATAATGTGTTCCATGTATCTCAGCTAAAATTATATTTTTAAACCATATAGTGTCCGGAGCTGGATGAATATGATATTGACCATGATTTATCCGTGATTGAGAACTATTCATAATTTATGATTCTGAGACACAATAACTTCATGGAAGTATGATACCTTTGGTTAATGTGATATGGAATCATGGAATTTAATTCCATGAGACTTGGTAGGGGGAGGAACTGATGAGGTAATAATGGCCTCATCTCTATGATATGGAAACTTTATGATAGCCTTTATAAGTACATATTGTTTGAATGTTGTAAGAGGTTATAATATCTTATAAATTGTTTTTATGCACTCCTCAACCCTTATCTTGATAATTCATTGGTTTGGTATTTTCTTGGGTTGTTTTGGGTGAAAATTGGAATAATTGGAGGCTTTTGGGTTGTGCATAATTAGTGCACAGTTTTCCAAAATGTGCAGCCTAGTGGAAACCATAAAACCCTAGATAGTGAGGGTTGGAATAGTTGTAACATAGTTTGAAAAACATTAAGAATATAGATCTTCATTTTCAGTATGGATCTGTATTCGTGTTTTTTAAGGAATATGGATGAATTGAAAATTTTATAAGTACTTGTCGTGTACTTCTAAGTACATGTCGTGTACCAAGTTATTGTGTACAACTGTGTCCTGGGTGTGTTATGGCTGAGACATGGCTATGTGGGGTGATGTGGAAGACTGTGAATGTTAGGGGCTATCTAAGGCAAATAGACGATGTGTTCATTAATAGTATGGTTCATGTACTTTTCCATTTATTTGACACACCAGACTTGGGTCACGTCAAACCCTTGTATTCATCTTCTTATGGTCATTCCTTGTGAAGGAGCGTATAGAATCACCGATTATTCTATGAGCCACAGATCCTTCATTGGTTCTCCAAATAAAACACTGTCAATTGCATTGGAATTAACTTTGTTATTTCTTCCTTCTTCCTAAGTGATTTTCCCGATTCTTCTTCGTTCGAGAGTTATTCAAGGATGAATTATTTTTAAATTTTTTTAGATATACCTCATTCTAGGACAATTCAAGGTCTGAATGGAGAATATATCAATAGTACATCATCGAGGTAGGTGGTTTTCTTACTTTCATAGTTTTTCTTTGAGTTTAATATGCCAACATACTGATTACCCATGCTTTTGGTATTTCTGGTTTAGGAAATTAAACCTGGTTTCTTCTACCATTGAATCATTGTTGGATTAAGGGTTTTTTATGTGATATTAAGTGAAATTTCATCTGTATGAAACACCCAATGTGTGTATTTCCATGTTTGATTTTTTTGGGTTGTTTGGTCTTAGTTACCTATGAGGCAGACCTTGTTTCCTTTCCGTGCTTGATATAATGGACCTAATTGACTTTTTTTGCATGTTAAATTATTGTGGTATGAATTGTAATTGTTTATCTATGTATTTACTGAGATTAATTAAGTATATTTAATATCGTATATTAATTATTGAATTACATAGGTCTATGAGAACCTGGTGTAGTTAGACCACATGGGGAATTCAAGTTGAGTGCTTCCTTAGAGTGTCTACTAAATTTCGCGATATGAGCCCACATGGGGGATTGACGGTTATTGATACCTCATAGTGTTTATAGTTTACATTATAAGACCACATGGGGAATTGACATTGAGTGCTTCCTCATAGATTCTATAGTCATTGTGGAAATACTGTTAGGGGAATTGATGGTGAATTCTTCCTCATAATGTCTTTTCCTTTTTATTGGATTACATAGCAAGCGGGGTTAGACTGTATGAGCTACCAATAGGGTTAATGTAAATATTAATTTTTTGTGACATGCTTTCCAAACCAAAGCACAAGATTATATTTGTTCCATCTAAGTAGACTACTGGGATATCTTTTTGTGATAATTAATTGATTAAATTTTGAATAGGAGATGTTAATTAATGTAAATAGAATCTATATGATTCTTTACTTTTGTGTACTCCTAGTTTCTTTACATTATTTCCATCATTACCTACTATATATACTCCCAGATAGTTAGGCACATATATTTTGGTGTTTTCCTACTGGTATTTGTCTCACAGCCTATTTGGGGCATGTTTTTGGACCGAAATAGATTATTTGGTTGCAGGTATAGATAAGGGCAATCTCCCTTCTACTTCAGGTACATGATTTCTGTGGAGATAGAGAGAATGGGACCAAGCTAAGGCTTGCGATGTTGTTGGATTTTACATGTTTTTAATTTTAATTTGGTTTAGTATAATTTTTACAGAATTATGACTTGTTTGGATGTCTTCCTTGATATATGTGACATGCATCATTTATATATGTTCTATAGTTTTTTATTTACTATCATTATTATGATGTTTACAAATGGTATGGTATTATGGTTTCCTTTGATGGTTATTATTTTCTATTCTGTTGAGTTAATCTACATATGAGGGAATATTTTCCTTAAAATCACACCCATGACCCTCGCTACTAGTTGGAAGCCTCTGGTATTTGGGGAAATGTGATTGAGGCCTTGTGACCAACCGGGTACGTGTCACCACTATGTGGAACCCAGATCTAGGACATTGCAAAGTGGTATCAAAGGGTTTTATTTTCTTATTTATATTAATTATTTGAGCTTATAGATTAGGATAGCAAGGAATATGTAGTTTATATTATGTTTTTTCCTCGAGTAGAAAACTCATGTTCAAGGAAAATCCAATATATATCGAATATTGAAATTTCTCTAGTTTGTAATTATAACATTTTATATGATGTTACCATTGGGTGATTCACATGTTTTTGTTGTTATCATTGATATTATTGATGTTCTATTTATGTTTCATACCAATGTGATGAGGTTATTCCATCTCATGCATCATATATTCACTTTCTAGAGATCACATATCAGGTATTATTATCATGCCATTCAGGGTGCATTACATATTTCATGTTGTTGTTATAGTTTTTGTGCTAAATATGCATGATTTCGTGATAGATTCCATGATATAATACCTTAAATTTTAAAATGGTATTGGAATATGTAATGTTTAATTTATATGTATGTCAAACTATGGTTATTGAGGTGTTACGGGACCTCAAGGATCAGAATATGGGGGATCATGTATAAATTTTTTTTGAATTTTTTCATGTTATGATAAGAAAATAGATTCCAAACATTGATTCATATGAGTGTAGTCTCTCACATGTCATAATTTTTCATCATTGGACAAAATTTTATGTTTTTATGGGTTTCACAGACGTTTTAGAGGCCAACTATCAGAAAACCCAGACAACTCGGTGTGCGGTGTTATGAACACATGCCATGTGTTCTCCTATCCTGGAAGAAAAAAAATTCTTACGTACACTTCATATATTGTATAAACATGAGGTTTAGTTTTAAACATGTGACTGCTTATGTGGAAAGAGAAATGTGGTTGGGAAATGTTTGGTGGAACACAACATGTACTGGGAGTACACACCGCGTGGAAGAGACCATGTGTCCCACCTTGGGACTAATGACACGGGTGGATAAATCATAAGGGGTACACATCGTGTCTAGGGTGAACACATCATTTATTTTTACCGATGATTAAGCCATTTGTTTTTTCATGTAGAGAATCTCGGGTAGGGGGTAATGATTCAAGTACACGTTGTGTCATAAGAGGAACACACTGTGTTAATGGGTTATACATGGCTAGGGTTGGCAGAGGGACACACCTATGTTAAACCTAAGGGAACACACCGTGTGGAGGGTATACATACCATGTAACTCTATTTTGGAAAACATTAATTTTTTATTCTAATGTTCCTTTCATGAACTTATAATTTTTAGTCCTTGATAATCTTTAACTAAGGTGTGCACTTTACCTTGCAGAGTCATGACACCAAGATGTCCTCCGCTCAAACTCTAGATACATGGAAATGAATAGACACTAAAGATGGTAGATCAGGGACTAATAGAAGATCTTCTAGTCATGCACGTCATTCCACCAAAATTTATACTGGGCACATGTACAGATACACAGTTCATAAAAGGCCACATGAGGATTATGCAGACCATCCAGGGAACATTTCATACTACCCCGTCCATATAAGAGTTGACATAGGTTTTTCATCTGTAGCATCCTCCCACATTATCATGAGATGAAGGGCCTTAGGTGGTATAGTCATGGATTGAAGACATGATTTCTATGTTTGAGCATCTCGAGACACCTCTTGAGAGAAGTTTGATGCACGCAACCTACATGATTCGATATTTTCAAAGAGATGGTGGGATGAGATATCATTGGAGGGAATCCAACAATTTATGGCATTAGATGAGTTCTTGTGGACCTTCTCTGACTATTTCCACCCAGAGACCTTGAGGATGACTAATCATAAGTGTTAATGGGTCTTTAATAAGAAAATCCTTCATTCATGGAGTATTCTTATCGCTTCACAGAGCGGCAATGTTTCATACCCATTCAGGGGGTAATGAGTTTTATATTTTCAGGAAGTTTGAGGATTTTATCAGACTGGGAATCCAATCCCATATGAAAATAATTAGGTTAACGTCCATATAATCCATTGATAACCAGGTTCTGATCACCGTGCATAATCTGAGGGAGTCTGGAGTGATGATCCAGGGTGTTTTGGGTCAAGAGTTGGTACTCCTTCGACTCATAATAAGAAACATTGGTGGGATACTATGTGCGGAGATTTGAATAGACTGGATATTGCTTCTGAAAGTTATGTTCTATGCTACCAATGTTGTAAAATTGGGAATATGAGACCTTAGTTACCAAGAGACCCATTCAAGTTCCAATCTTGTGGAAATATGGGCCATCATCACCGTTTGGGCTAGTTCTTCTCCCTAGTAGCTGGTGATGTGCATTCTTATTTGACACCTTGTTTAGGAGAAAGACCATTAATTTCTCATCAGTCTAAGAACTAGAGGTCATCTGGCTATTCAAGACGTGGTGTAGGTCATGGTCGTGTTAGATAGGTGGTAGGATTTCAGTAATAATATGGTGGATCAGCTTAGGGTGGTCAGCTAGGGTAACATGGCTACAATATAGGTCAGACCTTTTCAGTGCAGAATACCCAGAAGGAGTAGGATCCTATACCCTCTATATTTAGAGGTAAGATTCTAGTTTCTTTAGTTTTCATTTATGCTTTTTTTGATACCGGTCCTTCCCATAGTTTTATATAATTTTATATTGTGGAGATCCTTGGGCTCTGTATCATTACATATTAGGATGTTTTGACATTAGACACTCCATTGGGGCATAGAACGGGAAGTGTACATTAGTGAAAGTAGTTCACTCTTGAGTTTGGTGGGTGTCACTTCTTATGAGACCTATATGTCATAGAGATAATAGGCATCAATTTCATTCTTGAGATGGATTGGTTACTCATCATCCATGCCATTATTGACAGCTATCATCATAAGGTGAGTTTCACATCATCAGATGGTGGCTCTTTTCTACACAAGGGAGAATGGGATGTCTGGGTGAGCATAGAGGTACATGAGAATCATGTTTTGATAGGAGTTATAGCCTAGATTACATGTTTATATCTATATGACTAGGGTACTTAAAAGATGGAATTTCATATTGTGGTTGATAATTTTAGGGATGTCTTTCTAGATGAATTTTCTGGTTTACCATCATAGCGATATGTATATTTCTCTGTTGAGCTTCTTCCAGGAGTAGCACTGGTGACTATTACTCTTTATAGGATGGATAAAACATAGTCACAGGAGCTCAATAAGCAATTAGAGGAGTTATAATAAAGGGGATTCATCCAAAATAATATATCCCTAAAAGGTTCACCTATCCCTTTTTGCGAAGAAGGCAGACAATACCCTCAAACATCGTGTGGATTATCAGAAGCTGACCCAGTTGATGGTCAAAAACTGATATCTCATGCCAAGGACTTATGATCTATTTGATCAGATTTGAGAATCCCAGATGTTCTCAAATATTTACATGAGATCTGGTTATCAACAGTTGCACGTTAGACCATTAGATATACCTCTTATAACCTTTTAGAGCTGGTATGTTCTATACTAGTTTGTGTTTATTTTTTTGGGTCTCACGAATGCACTGATAGTATTTATGGAACTAATGAACCAAGTGTTTCATCCATACATGGATTACTTCATGGTTGTTTTCATGTATGATATCATCGTGTACTCTCACACTCGACACAACTATTCCATCAATATCGAAATCATTTTTACTACACTAATAAACATTTGTTGTATGATATGCTCTCAAAATGCCACTTTTAGAGGGACCAAATTCACTTTTTAGGTCATGTTATCTCAAATATAAGAGTATCAGTAGACCTAGAAAACATACGATCTGTAATTTCACGGGATAATACAAAGAACGTCTTTGAGGTACAAATTTTTCTAGGGCTATTTGTTTATAGTAGACATTTTATACAGGACTTTTCATGCATAGCAGTACCACAGATGGGCCTGACTAAGAAGGGTGTGAAGTACTTATGGACATATTCTTGTGAGTCATCCTTTTGGAGCTGAAAGGGAGGTTGACTTCAGCACTGATACTTATTGATCCATAACAAAAAAAGATTTATTTTTTTACTGTAATGTGTCAGGTATAATATTGGATGTCTTACTTATGGTGGAGGAAAGAGTCATTTTGTATGACTCTCAGTAGTTCATCCCACATGAGATTATTAGCCGATGCATGAACTCGAGCTGGCTATAGTTGAACCATCTATACACTTTTGGAGACATTATCTTTTTTGAGGGAGTTTTGTGTTTTCCACTAGCCATAAATTCCTCATGTACATCTTTACTCAGCATTATCGGAATTTAAGAAAATGAATGTGGGATGAGTGCCTTCATTATTTTGACTTTTAACTTTCCTATATGCCTGGGAAAGGAAATTTAGTGACTGATGTGTTGAGAAGGAGGACTCAAATACAAGAAATTCAGGAGGCCAACATTGAGTGATAGCTTATGGCATAGATCTCTGAGATTCATTGGGAGGTGCATGACAAACAGGTGTAGACATTTATTTATTCTGTAGTAGTTACCTCTACTCTACATGATTGGGTAGAAATGAGGTAGCTATCTAATTCTGAAGGCCTATTTGTGAAAGAGAGTGTGTCTGGAGTGGACACTACTCCTGGGTGGACCATAGGTGAGGAAGATATATTGAACTTTCATGGACATGTATGGGTGTCAACAGACATACGTGAGGATATTTTGCAAGATTTTTATTCCTAATCTTGGGAAGTACTTCCGGGTGTCACCAAGACGTATCAAGATCAACACCATCTATATTGGTGGCCATGAATAAATAGAGATGTTTTTTTTGATGAAATGTTAAACCTTTCAATAGGTGAAGTTAGATCATCAGCGACCAACATGGATTTACAATAGTTACCCATTCTCGAGTTGAAGTGGAATGATGTCGTGATGGATTTTGTGATTGGTTAACAGAGGTCTCCTTGAGGGAATGATGTAGTTTTGTTTGTCACTAACATACTCATGAAGTTTTCACACTTCTTACCAACCATGGAGTCCTTCAGTTTTTATGAGCTTGGATGTTTTTACATCTGAGAGATGGTACAGTTTCATTTGGTTCTGCGCTCTATCATTTCAGGTAGAGACACCCATTATACATCTCGTGCCTGGTATGGAATACAGTGGGCTTTGGGAACACAGGTACTTCTATGCAGATCTTACCATCCCTAGATAAGTGGCCAATCTAAGTGCATGATTCGGGTTTTGGAGGACATGATTCAAGCATGCATCTAAGATTCCGCGGGGTATAGGAAGATAAACATACCCCTGGTGAAGTTTTCCTATAATAACAATTTTCAAGTGGTGTTCAGATAGAACCTTATGAGTCTTTGTATGATTGGACATATCGATTACCCCAATGTTGGATGGAGGCAATAAAGGCCGAAATATTCGGACCTCATCTTGTGCAGGAGACCACTGAGTAGGTTGGGTTGATTCAGAAGAGGATTTATACTGCACAATCACAAAATATGTCTTATGCTGATTGACATAGATGAACTATGGAGTTCGAGTAAAATGATCAGGTTTTATTCTATGTCACACAACGGTTGGGACACATGAGGATTAGGAGACAAAAAAAGCATTCACTAAGGTACATCAAGCCATTTTAGGTTTTAGAGAGAGTTGGAATTGTGGAATATCAGTTTCTGTTACCTTTGTGGTACCGGGATTTGCATGAAGTCTTCCATGTTTCTCATTAACGGTGTTACATTACAGATAAGTCTCACGTTTTTCAACCTAAGGAGATTGAGTTAGAGGTGGATACATCCTTGAAGGAGAACCCTATATAGATTGTGTATTACAGCATGAATGCTCTCTGTGGCCAGTCTATTCCTTCTGTATGTGTGATGTGACAAATTATGAGAGTAAAGGATAAGACATTGGAGAGGGATATAGTTATGCGATCATAGTGGCCGACTCTCCTCAATAATTCTACTTCACCACCTTATTAGGGAAATTTGGGGACAAATTTCTTTACGTGGGAAGTTTTAAAGAACCTAGATCTTCATTTTAGTTATTGATCTGTTATAGGGTTATTTTTTAGGAAAAAGGGTAGAATTTGAAATTTTCTAATTCCACGCCATATACTTATGAGTACATGTCGTGTACACTGTTATCGTGTACATACATGTCTTTGATGTGTAATGGCCATGACATAGTCGTGTGGGGTGATATGGCAGACTGCTAATGTTGGTTTCTGGTTGAGTTAAATTAAAGACGTGTTCATTAATTGTACACACCATGTACTTTTTGTTTTATTTTTCATATCAGACTGGGGTAGCATCTTACCCTCTTTTTTTCTGGTCATGCCTCATGAAGGAGCATACAAAATCATCAAATCTCATTTGATCCACTGATCTGTCATCCTTTATAAAAATCCAACACAATCAGGTGCATTGGAATCACCTTGCTGAGTTAATCTTTTTTTTATACCTTTTTTTGACCCTTCCTTGTTCATGACTTTTTCGAGGTTGAAAAGTTTTTGATATTTTTGTAGATCTATTTAATTCTAGTTCAATTCAAGGGATGATGCCAAATTTCATCGATCTAACATTTTTTAGGTAGTTGGTTTGTTTAATTTCATAGTTTGTCTTGGAATTTTATATTCTAACAAGTCGATTACCCATGCTTTGGGTATTTTAGGTTAAGGTAATTGAAACTTGTTTTATCTACCATATAATTATTGTTGGATAAAGGGGTTTTATGTGATATTATATGAAATTTCATGTTTATGGAACACCCCATGGGTGAGTTTTCTTATTTTTAATTTTTAAGACTGTTTTGTCAAGGTTTCTTATGAGGAAGACCTTGTTTTCTTTACTTGCATGATAGGATGGAACTAATTGTCTTTTAATGATGGTAAAATTATTTTGGTATGAATTTTAATTGAGTAGACATTAATTACTGTGATTACATTTGTATATTGGATATCTTATATTCATGGTTTAATTAAATAGAGAAATGAGAACCTCGTGTAGTTAGACTACAGGGGAATTGACCTTGAGTGTGACCTCAAAGAGTCTGTTATATTTCACGCTATGAGACCATATGGTGGATTAACTGTGAGTTCTCCCTCTGAGTGTCTATAATTTATGTTACATGGCCATAAGGGTAATTTAAGTAGAGTGATCCCATAGAGTATGTAGTTTTTGTGGAAATACCATAGGTGTAATTGATGTTGGGTGCTTCTTCAGAGTGTCTTTTTCTTTTTATTGCATTACATGGACATAGGGGTTAGACTATGTGAGCTACCTAGAGGTTCAACGTAAATATTGAGTGTTTGTGACATTTCATCCAAGACAAATCACTATCTTGGATTTGGTCATACTAGGTAGAATTCTGAGATACCTTCTTGTTATACTTACATGATTAAATTTTGAACAGTAGATGCTAATGAATCTAAATGAAAATTGTATGATTGTTCACATTTGTGTACTCCTAGTATCCTTACTTCATTTCCATTATTATTTACTATATATAGTCACTGACATTTAGGCATAGATCTTGTGGTTGTTTCGTAATTGGATTAGTCTCACACCCTATTTATGTGACATTTTTTGACCAAAATAGATTATATGGTATTAGGTATATATAAGGGAAATCACCCTTCTACATCAAGTATATTATTTCTATGGAGGTATAGAGAATGTGACCATGATGAGCCTTGCGATACTATTGGTTTCTACTTGTTTTCTTTTGTAATTTTTCTTAGTACTATATTTCTAGCATTGTGACTTGTTTGGCTATTTTCATAGATATATATGGAATGAATCATTCATATATGTCCTCTAGTTATTTATTCACTATTAGTCTTCCTTCGTTTACTTGTTTCATGGTATCTTGGATTCCATAGTTGGTTATTATTCACTATTCCTCTATGGTACATTTCCAATAAGGGCATAGTTTCACCACTGTCAAACCCATGGCCCTCATTTCTAGTCGGCATCCTATGGCATTCGAGGAAATCCGCTTGAGGCAATGTGATTAACTGGGTTTGGGGAACCTTTGGATGTCACTCATATTCGAGAAGTTACAAAAAACCATGTTACCTTTTAGGGGAAACCATGTTTTTTAAACAGTGAGTCTATATAGGGCACATAGTTAGGGAAAATAATTGATTTTAACATGAAACCCTCTACAGGAAATCATGTAAATGGGATTATTTTACTCTAAATTATTATTTGAAATTCTCAAACTGCCCCTATTTTATCCTCTATAGACCCCTACACGACCTAACTTAGATAATTTTTTTGAGAGATATATAGATGTGATTTTACCTCCTCAAAACCTCTTCTTTCGCTAATCAAATCACCGATGAAAGATCTGATCCCTATATGGTATGTGGATTTCCTATCAATTCATATAACCTAATCTCTCCTTCATTCCTCATTCTTTATTTATGGATAATAAAATTTTTATGGATATAACATATTATTGATTGTTCTGGGATTATAGGTTTGATATATAGATATAATTCTCCATTTATCAACATTAGTGTTCCTATTACCAGTGTTGATCAGTTGATTTTCATTATAAAAGTTGTGTGGTTCAATTTCTTATCTTACATGTCATTTAATCTTTTTTTATGTATTTTTTAAAAATTGATTTAAATTTATTTAACTAACTATGAATTTAAGTTATTTTATTATTTAATTTGAAAATGAATAGCTTTTTTTACAAAAACTTCAATACTAATGGAATCAGAATTGTGGTGTGAATTAAAAAAATGATGCAATTCATTAAATGATTTTTTTGTTTCATAGTAAATATTGATTAAATCAAAATTATGAAAGAATATGAATGGTTTTTAATTTAAAAAAATTGAAATTTTGAAAAAATATATTATGGTTATGATGTTGAATTGGCATGTTAGAGTATGAAATTTCGAAATTGAATTGTAAATGTTGATTTGATATGAAATGGGATGGTTTTTCCTTTTTCAGTTAATTTATTCAGAACATGTGATAATCAGTAGTTAGTGGGTTATTTTGTACAATAATTATATGATTTTTATTCCCTAAAAATTTATTGATAGTGAGTAATCGTACCAAAACCAAGTTATGCATACTTTATCCCCGATGGGATGTTTGTGATTCTTATTTGGACTCATCCTTAAGAATATGTGTACACATATTTATCTATGATCACTGATATGATATTTACGAGGATCATACTGTGAGACACTAACATACTATAGGGCTAATGACCATGGTTATTGTTGTTATTTATTTTGTAATATATTCCATTGATTATAGATTTTTTCCATTTAATTCTGGTGGATTTATATAAACTTTTTTTTTAAAATTCTTCATTAATCTATTTTTAAAGTTATTTAAATCCTTTTAAAACAAGATTTTTTTATTTTTAATATGATAATGATCAATTATCCCATTCCCTCCTTTATTTAAATTGAAATAATAATTAAATTTATTATTATGGAATCTATTATGTGACACATGGTGAGACCCTAATGGGCTATATATCTCACGCCATGCCTTTCCCTTCATGAACTTATGTTATTTTCTATTTCAAGTCAATGCAAATACAATGTGAATATTAGAGGTGCTGGATATTCATGATCCTTTGGATCTTGGTTTGTTATTCTCCTTTGGGATTTTGTTTATTTCTACATAGTATTTTGATAATATATTATATTTGGTTTTGTTATACATATTTTGTTTATGGTACTTTTTTCCTTCACAGTGTTGAGTATACTAAATTGTATTATTTTATATTTTACTTTTTTTGTTAATTCATTACCTTTTTTTCTTTTATGATCCAATGTTCTAGTCTTTAAACAACGGGGATTGGGAACACCCATCGGGCAATGTCTGCACTAGATTTCATGTTAGTGTATGAGGGTATCTTGACCGGTTTATAAAAATCATTAATGATCTCTCCAGGTCATACATGGTGAGGTAACCCCTTTCACAAACACAATTCCATTATCATGTATAAGGAGGAGAAAGTATTGGTAGAATCCCAAACTCACATAAATAATCAATGAATACATGATTTAAATATTTGTCACGACTATCTTTGTAGAGATTCTTAATCAGATTTTCATTATTGTTCTAAACTTCATTCTTGTATTCATTAAAATATGTCAAAAGAATCTAACTTATACTTAATAAAAAATTCATACACATATCTAGTAAAATAATCTGTAATATATTTGAAATATGCCTACTTAACCATTGTTTTAATAGGAACTTGTCCACGCACATCTATATGAACTAATTCAAGATCTCCTTATCCATTCCATCTTTTCACGTTAATGGAGCTCTAGTCATTTTTCAGGGTTACCATGAAAGAGATATGCCAGTGGTTTTTAGTCAAATGAATCTAAATATCTGTTTTGGCATAATTTAGGCCAAAACAATTTTGTTTACATGATGTTGAATGCAATTCTAATGTTGAGTGTGGTATAAGTCATGTAAAGTAGTTTTATTATCTATTTTAATTACTTGTTTCATGAAATATATCGTCTAAATACTGTTATTTAAATACGAGTTACAATAACATACACTTTATTTATAAAATTAGAAACACTTATTTCCAAACAAGAAAATACACACATCTTTATCATGTATAAACACAAATATAATGTTTTTTTGAAACATATGTCATGAAATAACAATATTTTAATTACAATATCATTATCTTTGGAAATTTGAGGTGGTAGTCCCCAATATCCATGAAATAATATTTGGGTGTATTGGATGCCCATAGATCTTCCTCGTATAAGGAAATCTTATGAGAACTAATTTCTTCCTATATTTGAATATATATGTGAGAATTAAATGTTTTATATAACACACACTTTTTAGAAATATAAATATTTTGATTGATAAAAACCCACTTGAAGTGTAACCTCACTTATTTACATTAGTTTATTTTTTTTCAAGAACCCTAATTTCTATATGTGTAACTAATAACATCATGTTCCCTTACTTGTATATTTATATTTTTCTACATGGAAGTTTGTTGAGAAGAATCTTTTGTTTTAGATCTCTTCACCTAGACGTTCATTTTATTCGCCATAATGAAAAAAAAAATTAAATTCTATATGCCCATAACATTTTAAAAAATAAAATTGAGATGGTCTCAGAAAGATTTATCTGTGTTTTTTATTATAAAATTGTTAAAAAAAATAAGAGAATATATAAGAGAGTGATGGAATAATTAGATCAATGTACAATTAATCTTGTATCTAAAACCATATAATATCTATGTGATCAATGTTGCCTATTGTTTTTATTATGTGAGGTCCAGTCTCCACACCTTCTCATATCTTACTCTAAATGGGATCCTTATAAAACTTAAATTTCTCATATCATTCTCTATCCAAATAAAGTCCATGATGATATTAGGGAATTATATAGGCATCCATGTATTCATGTGACATAATGAGTTCTTTAGATATAGACGAATGCTGTAAACCCTAGATGTAATTTATTCCCTCAAAATGTTTGTTAAAGACAGTGAAATCCTCACCGCTCACATTATATTTAGGTGGATCAAGCACAATAGATTATACCACATAATATATCAATTCATGGTTTAATACTACTCAGAAGGATGTGAACTATTCCTAGAAAATAATACCATTTAAGAGATGGTATTTCTCAAAAAAATGATCGTATTGAGAATTTGTTTAACTAAATTTTAATTATGTTTCAATATTAAAATATAACATAATTATTTATTCATTGAATTAGTGTTAATGTGTGGAAAAATAATAAATTTAGATTTAATAATACACTCACTATTTTATCAAGTCTCTATATCCCTGACTATTAAGATTTGAAATGTCTATTTTCTCAAACATTCTAGGGGAAAGGTTCTATATTGTTCCTTTAATAACCCATGTAAGGGATATGAAAATTACTTAATGGTGTGTTAGAAATGAATTTATTTTCCAACTACAACCTTTTTCCTTCCTGATTCATTGAGTAGACTCCCTTATCTACAAACCCTTACTCAGATTTCCTCATCACGTGACTCTAGTCACATCATGTCAAGAAAGGAATAGCTATCTTAATTTAAATTCATTAAGTCAACCAAAATCATTTCTAATAACTCTTTGATAAAATTAATATTCCAAATTAGGGATGGTGAAGCACTTACGTATATAGTTTCATTCATAATTATGTAATGTAATTGTCAGTCTGAATTAAAATACTGTAAATAGATTTTACTTATTATTCATAAGTTTTTTCTTTTTTAAAATTTGTCTGAATTGTTAATATAAAAAGTATTTTAATTTATTAATTGTGCATGTTATGATAAAATATTTATACATACCCAAATTCTTTTAATTCCATGATTTCATATTAGGGAATTTATTTATTTTATTGTGGTCTTTCATCAATAAATATAAATAATGATTAAGAAATAAATAAAATTTATATGTAAATGACATGAGAATGAAATTTTTCCAATGGTTGATTTATTATGAAGATAATAAATCAACCTTTTATAATAGGGGTAAAAAACTTATTCCATTCACAGAATGACTTACAACATTCCACCCTTCCTCTTATCAATCTCTCAGGTTGGTTTTTACTTATTTATATATTAAATAACCTTTAGATAGGCTCTCTCATGAATTGAAATCATGGACCATAAAAACTCTTTTTATTAAATAGGTTTTATAACTCACACACAAGTCTGGGAAACCAAAATATTTGTTAATGGTAATTACATAAAACAACCATGGGCATATATGTCTAGGATAATAAATGTGAGAGGGATGAATCACAACCCATTATATTTAATTTTGTAATAACTAATTGAAATTCATGGAATGAAATAAAAATAAATAAAACAAACACATATATTTTTCTTGTAAAATATCATGATCAGTCATACATATTCAACAATTATGATTTTAAAACAACTAGCTAGTATTCATTTCTTTTAATAAATTTATAAGATAAAGTGCACACAAATTAGGTAGATTATTTATCTAGTTAAATCAAAAATTATTTTTATCTTATTTAATCTAATGATCATTAAATTACAATCTAATGTGACTTTTAATAAAATAAATAAATAAACATTATTTAAAAATAAATTAAATAGTACATATATTTTTTCGTAGAATAAACTCAATGATTACCTGTCTGAACAATTCTATACATATTGTGAACATAGAATGTATAATAATTTCAAGGCAAGTACTACCTATTTAATATCACACAAAACACATGAAAATTTCATATCGTTTATAATTTACATTTTTGGGTCTTTTATATAAAATAATCATACATGTGTGATTCATAGTTTAAGATATTAAACCAAATTAATTATGTTTTTAATATAATATAAAACCTATTGACCAGTATGTTTTGTTAACATAATGACCCATGAAACATTGATCAAAGGAGTTTAATGGAATAATAATAAAAATTAATATTTCCATGTAAAATAATATTATACATGGCTTGTGTAATCCAGCCAATTTTTGTGTACTAATCCTTGAATTTTTTTTGAAAACTGTTCCTATTGAATCAGTGTATACTTCCCCTAGACAATTATAAAGTACATAGTATGATAAAAGAATAAATTACATGTACTTCAAGTTACACGTTCATTATTATATACATGTCATGTATTAAATACTCATGTTTTAATAATTAAACAATGTGGTTTTCCCCATGTATTCATCCTTAAATTTTTTTGAAATACATGATGTTTATTCAATATAGAAATTGTGTACTACATAAAATATGTGTGCTACCCAAACTAGTAAACAAGTTTTACATTTATTGAACCTAGTGTGTAGTAGTCACACAAAAACCTGGAATCCAATAGGGCATACTTGTGTAATGAAAAAGCTTAAATGGTGTGTAACAAAATAGTAGACATTAGAAATTCTATTATTATCTATCTTAAACTATTTTCACCTCAATATGGGTTCATTAAATGTGATCTTCACTAATTATCAATAAAACTTGGTAATATGAGTGATAAAAAAAGAATAATATGAACATATTTCATTGAATGATGATGAAAAAATTAAATCATGAAATAAATTTTTACCTATACCTAAAAAGTAATAAAAAATATAATAAATACCTGTAAATTAGAATGTGACCCCTTTGATACCACCTGATGGTTTCCAGAGTAGAAGAAGATCATACCGGGGTTAATCCCTTACCAGAACATGTTGGATTAAATGGATCATTTTATTTTTCTAAACGATGTAAAAATCCTGGATATAAAACATTCTAATCATATATTTATTAGAATGGTTGATGAAACCAATATATGATATTTATACAGAAAATCTAATGTAATAAAATCAAAATAAAAATAACATTGTTTTTTTATATATTTTTTCATTATAGATATTGCTCTTATAAAATAGTTTTTGTTATTTAATGATTTGACTTAAAGGATACAATTGGAGAATCCATCTATCAGTGATTCACATGCGATCTTATGATCACTAAATGAAATCCATTAATCACAGGGTGCTAGTGGAGTCAATTGATCATCTTTCCATTTTTATCTTGGTCTTTTATGTTTCTTTGTCCATAATGAAATCCACTGGATCATATCATTCATGAGAAAATGTGATAATGGGGAGGATTATAGATTAATCTATATATGAATGTATTGGTGGTGAATTATGATTGGGGGTTTGGGTTTCTAATTTAATTAATTTCAGAAATTTAGTTATTTAAATGTTATACCAATGTCAGATCCCATTCCATGTATTAATATTTTAATAATTTTATTCCTTGGTGTACTCAAACTAATACAATAAAAATATTATTTTACGAGCTTGTATATTATTATCTATCTCTAGAATCAATATTGGTGTAATTTTCATCCTCAATGATTATTGAATACACAAATAAAGTAAATATTTATTTATTCCACATATCACTTAATTTAAAAATTACCTTATAAATAAATATTTATTTAATTTATGTGATCCCAAATACTAAATAAAATTATTACATTGTCCTGAAAATTACATTTATTTAAATACTAAAATTCAATTAGAATTTAATTGAGATCAATAAAAATACATAGCGTGTGACTCTATTAGATTCTTTCCCATTGACATTGGTAGGGATTTCCTAAATTCCAAGATTACAAAATTAAAAGCGGTAATGGAATGCATGAAAAAAAATTTAGAGTCAAAATGTCAAGAACCACATACAAGTGCTCACTCTAAAATATAATCCATTTCCTATAATATCTCATCAAGTAGGTTCTACAAGTGTGTCATCAACCTTTGAGATTGTTATGTCTTTCATTGACTATTTTAAATAAACTAATCAATACACTATGGATATGGAATTTAATTTTAATGTTCTATTTCATTAAAATGGATGAGATATTATCTTTCATAAATATGGATGTTACAAATCCTTCCTCATCATATTCATTAATAACATGTCATTCGTGATACACTGAATATACCCTAATTCTCACATAAATATGGTGTCATGGTTATAGTTTGTAGATATATGTGTGTGAGTCATTACATGGATAAATAATAATATTAAATTTAAAGATAATTAAACACACTCAATGATAGGATTACCTGATGATTTGTAATTGTATAGAATTTTTGCTGGTGGATCTATTCCTATTGTCATCAATCATAGAGATTACCAACTGAAAACATTAGGAGATGAAGTCTCATCTACATACAAGAACTCTTACATAGAAATCAATATACTATATGCCCCAACATAAGATGTTATCTGACTATTGAACAATGTTTAAGAATTTCTCATTGTAATTTCAAGGTTCTCATCATAGTGGGGAACTAATATGCCTTTTTCAATACAAAACATAACATAGAATATTATTACATTAAATTCATATTTAATAATTAATATTATTAAATAATATTCCAAATTAATATTTAGTTCAATAAATATACATGTAATCCAAAGCATGATGATTTTTTTCAAGAACACCAACTCTAACACCATAATAATTGTAACATAAATATCCACCAACAATCTTCATAAAAATATTTTGTAATACCAAATCCATAATGATTATAAATTTTTAACATAACCAAAGTCTCCAATATTAAATACTATGGGGAAAACCTAGGGTAGAAACTTTGATAGAAAATACAACCATTGAGATATTAAATTTTTGCTCAGTCACCAACTTCCTCTTAGATAGTCCAATCAATTTATTTATAGAAATATTTGTGACCATAAAAGTATACAAATTTTAATCCTCCCCAAAACATATTATAAAAATATGGTAAAAATCATACTAATGAATCAATGAATAAAATGTTAAACCAACTCACACCCATACCAGGTCTACTATAACATAACCTTATCTGGGATAACTCACCCAATATCATATCCAAGTATTGTAACATTGTGTTTGAAGAACATATGTCAAGATGGTAAAACACAACCACATCCTTACTGAATTTATTTTTCTCACATTAAAATTGTAGATTTAATGTTCTCCAATCCATTATATATATACATATCCATATAACCAGATTTCATATCATATCCATTAATATATATCCATAACAACATACCACATCACATCCACATACCATGTTCTCGTCATAGTAGGGTATCATGAACATGAAGGGAATCAACTTCATGTTATCCTACTACAATGCATGATTCTCACTATGTATTGAATACACATTTAAATAATCATCACATCTTAAAATCGTAGCCACTATAAATTCTCACTACTAGTGAATTTTCATCAAAATCATGTTATCTTAAACTATGTATGAAAGGATAGCGGTGAAGAGGGATATGCCATACATCCATTCCATCAATAATTTGGATGCTCGTGAAAACACCCATACACATGTATTGATATGGGAATCAGTTTGGTTACCTAACATGAGTGGTGGTGCATATAAAATAACTATAAAATACAATGACTATACTGCTCATAATCTATTATAACTTAAGGCCTTAGGAAAAAAGAGCTACTTATTTTCTTATAATAGCCACCAAAATGTCACCTCTACTAACTAAAAACTTCTACCTGAACAATACCATGAGACATCATCATCAATTCACATAAACAGGACACAAAAAACACAATTCGCATCATATTTATTCATAAGATCATTATAATTTTATATAATTACCATTTACCAACTTATTTATATTCATTATTCTATTGTATTATCATTTTCAATATTGATTAATTCATTAAATATTTTCCAAATTTACATCATAAATCAATACATCAGTGAAATCTTCCTTTGTAACTTAATGGTCCATATTCCACTATTTATTTATCATCCACTTAAATTATTAATTTCAACTATCATCATTCACTAGTATCAAAATACATCTCACAACCTATTAAAATTTTTTTATGTTTCTCTCCATATTTTACAATACTAGGAAATTATAATAGAACTTCATATCAACCAATCACATCGCTGCAAAATTATATTCTCATATAATGAAAAAATCCACCCCAACATCCAAAAAACCACGTCTTACCACATAACCGTCCTTGACACTATTACCATAATCACACAATATTTCATCTGTCACACTCACATCAAAAACCACACCTCATACATTACATAAAACATATCAAATTCAAATTAAGCCAGGATAAATACGTCTATATCAAAAAAAATAGTAAAATTTTAATTTTAATTTAAGAAAATTCCCATTAATTATTCTCTCTCATTATAATGAATTTATGGTTTACACATAAAAACTTAATTCAAGATTCCCACAAAACCTATTTATTCTGACATTAGGTAATTAAACCATTATAAATGGTTATTAAAAAAATTAATCGTAGAAAAAAAATATATCACCATAATAAAAATCATTATTTTAACAAAAACTTCATCAAATCCTCCACCATATAAGCAATATCATACAACTCTATAAAAAACATAGAAATCACCCTCGCCCAAATAAATTCTCTTATTTAAATTCATTATCACTTTTAGATAATCTATAACACCCACCCAAAGAAAAAAAATTCATGAAAAGTATATAATTTACAAAAAAATGATATGTCATGAATCCCCTACATCAACTGAGGATTTTATAAATTCATTATGAATAATGAAAAAAACTATGAACTAAAAACCTCATATCACCCAAGGATATACCTCAAGAATTTTCTTATACATTCAAAATTTATATGACGACACTATAATGCCAAATATAAATCAACACCCCTAATAAAACCTCATCCAAATGAAAATTCAAAAGAATAACCCAGGAGATGAAAATTGAAATTAACTTTTGATAAAATGAGTAATTCACTTTAATATGAGGAAAAATATAAATTATTGTATGGATAGTAATATGAAATGAGACCAAACTAGTCTCTTTAGTTTCGATGAATTCCAAAAAAAATTAGAATCTTGTAAAAGGCATGAATTTATAGTCATTATGAAATGTTTTATAAATAATTGAATGATTGGACTATCCTTCCCCAAACCCATTGGCTTCGAAATAGGTGGAGGTGACTAACCATATATGTTACTACATGGATAATGAAGGTAGGAAATAAATCCCCAAGGTTATCTCAAATTTGTAAGGGGGAATGAATTACCCTATATATGCATATGCACATGTATACATGATAAGATAAACAGAAATAAATAAACCAAACACATCTCTGGAAATGATGCATCAACAAGTCCAATCATAAGAAATATGGAAAATTAAACAATAAATCATGAAACAAAGATCAAAATTAAATTTTTAGTAAAATGATGTAAAATATAAAAATAAAACCCCAAAGTAGTAATTAATCCTAGAACTGATATAGCCACATGGTATTTTCATACGTAAATTTTTTATCTTTTTAGATAAATATTCAACTCATTTTAAAAATACACCCCATTGGACTATAAAGGATTTGGTTATATAGAAATATATATAAAATATTCTTATTTCTAGAATGATTTTTAACATCTACCAAAAATATCTCACCAAATAATACTCTTCTTATACGAACCATACTTAAAACACTTCTTCAAAGCCAAGGAAAAGGAAACATAAGAAAGGGTGAGATTTGATTCTTAATAAGTATAAAAATGAGAGATATCAGTGTTCAAAAACTAGTAACATTAAAATGTGTTTATGAAAACATTATTTTAAAATTTGATAGGAATACCCTTTATAAAAAATATCATAACATTGATTCATGGAATAAGTCATGACAATTTATATGAAATGGATTAAAATGGAATTGATTAATATAAACCATGAGAACATAAAATAGACATAAGAATATGGTAAAAACGTAAGTTAATAAAATTGTGAAAATGTAAAAATTGATTGTAGTTCACTCATTAAAATAAGGGAATAAAAGGAGACACTACATAAAATTATTGATATGAAACAAATTCAACAAATAATAAAAAAAAACTCAGAACTACGTCTCCATATAACCTTTTAGACATGACATCCAGACCCATGATTAATGTTTTGGATATGAAAACTGTGTCTATGTATGAAATTGATATTATGAAATTAAGATCATGAATAATATATTTACTCATTAGTTATCCATATTTACCCTAAACAATGGATGGCGATATAGGTATGAACTATCACAAAATAAAATCACATATAAGTTTACCATGTGAATGTAAAACATTAATAATATCATAAATCATTATAAAAAGTGTTTTGATAAACATTTCATAAATATATAACTCATGGAAAGATAAAAGGTTTCATAAAAATATAATCAATTCATTATAGGATAACACATGGAAAAGGAATGGGTTTCATAATCATCCTTTTGAAGACATTATTCATTAATCTTGAGTACTCAAAGAGAAGAAAATGAATGCAAGAATTTATTCTCTTGAAATAACCTTAGGAATAGAAAATAAATGAGTTTATTTAGAGGTAGAGTATAATATTTCATCATCATAAACTTAAAAACAAACAATCTTCATAAGCAATGATATTGAAATATAAAACATTACCACCTTAGTAGCATTTTAATCGTAAGCCTCATGAAATAAATGACATTATATGGGTATGAAAATTCAAATAATTTTTAAAAAAAATAAAGAAATAAATTCAAGTTCTGTATATACACCACTAAATAGAAACTAGTGTTGAATAAGACATATGTCTCCAAAAATTAAACGAAATACTACAAATCCCTCACCTCAACAATTGTCTTTATTTAAAAATATATTTTATTCCTATATAATAGATATAGGTTTATTATAAATATATTAAAAACCCTTAATATTATATATTATACCATATATGATTTACTTATAGCCTTTTATTAAACTGTTGTTAACAATTCATTGATAAAATAACATTTCCGGAAATAACAACATCGTTTTTCATGTATTTTTTGGTTTGGTATTTTGGATTATATTACATTGATACTGTTTAAATAATCTATATATTGTTAAAAATGATATTAATATAATATATATTATTTATAATATAATTTCTAGTATTCTATTTAATTTAGATATAGAAAATGAATTACAATGTTCATTATGATGGTAGGTCCTTTGTACACATGAATGATGTTTCTATTTTATTGAAGAAAAGAAAGAAAGAGAGTTAAATATTAAATTACCTTTATATAATAACATTTATATAATATATATCATATCTATACATTAAATTTAACATCATTAATATCTATATCAAAATAAAAAAGGAAAATGTTCCACATCTCATTGCGGAGGCAGTAGTCCACACATACAGATGAGTGACGTTATCATTTTATAATAGATTTAATCTCAAGAAGATAAATGTGAAATTATAATTACAAAATTATAAATATGTCATAAATATAACATATATGGTTTTAATACCTCATCCTATCCCCCCACAGGTTGTGGTTATATAAAATGAAGTACATCGGTTCACGAGGCGGTAGACTACAATACACACGATCGACGGTTTCATTTCCCATTTTATAAAATAGAAGAGGGATATTGGTTATTAAATAAATATTATAGTATCTAATTATATATGTTATTATTATGTTTTTATATCATCACATTTGAAGAAAATTTTCATTATGTGGAATAAGATATAATATGACAATGCATGGTTAAGAGCTCTGCCTCTTCTTAGGATATCCTATTGCGGTTTATACAAAATGCCTTCATATGAGGGTTTAATATTAAAAATAAATAATATAGGGTATAGTTATTTTAGTGAGAAGTTTTGGTAATGTTATTTATCAAATCGAAAAGAACATGTAGTGTGCATAGTACAAGAGAGGAGATGTCCATCTAAAAGAGGGGAAAGTAATTCACTTGGAATCTATGTGGAATTTTCGCAAAAGAATCCAAAATGATAAAGTCATCACCAAGAAAAATTCTTAAAATTACAATTTATTGGAATTTTTGAAAGGATAATATTGTAATATTCCCCTAAAATATTATTTATAAATGTTTTATTTGGAAATATTCCTTTATCTATTAGATCCCCCTTGATTAAAATGGTTAAACCTTAATCATGTAAATAATTTCTATGGGTTTTTAGTGTTCATTTTGATAAAAATAAGCTTAAATTATTAAATTTTTTTAATTATTATAAAAATAACATTGAATAAATTTTACCAAAATCAAATCATACAAGTGTGATAATTTAATTTAAAATTATACAAGAAGACATGACAAAAAAATGTTTTCCCAAACTAAATGTATCTTTATGTATCAAAGTATTTATATTAAAAATGAACATAAAATTGATTTCATTGACCAAAATTTGATTATATAAAATATATATGATCAGATATTACATTTAAAATATATTTCAAATATAATTTATCTTTTTAAATGCATTAATTGAAAAGGTGTTTTTCTATAAAAATTAGTATTTTTATATATTCATAAAAAATTCAAACATTTTAGAAAATTGTCAAAAATTAATGATAATATACTTTTTACTCGATTCATTATAAAATTAAATTCATATTTTTAATAGAATTTTATAAAATTGGAAATATATATTTTTTAAATATGAGTGTAGAATGAGATGAAATCACTTTATTGAAAAATACTTTTTTAAAACATAAAACCAGACTTATTCGTATATCAGGATTAAAAAAATATTATATTAATGAGAAAACATTATATTAAATATATAATATAGTAATATAATTCAAATCCTTTATCAATAGTAACCCTATTAATTTATTAATATAAAATCAATACATTCATATTTGAACAATTGTTTTTAAAAAAATCCATTCAATTAATTTAAACATTAATTTATAATTTATTGATAACAAATGAATTTTTTTGTATTCTTTTTTTAAAAAATATAATTTTAATAATTTATTTATCTTTATTCATACTATCTAATATAATTAATATGTTATAAAATTAAATTTTAAATACTAGTATTAATAGTATATTGTGGTTTGCTAAAACTTATTATTTTATAAAACACATCATATAAGATGAATTAAATTTATTTTATAATAATTATAAAATACCATCATGTTACATTATACCCCTTAGTAAAATTGTGTCCCCACAATTTGTTCTTGTACCCATGAATCCATGTTTTAACTTTTTAAAATATCATTTTGAAAAACCCACATCATAAAAGGGTTAATAAAACATCATCCTAAATAGAGGAAAAGAAAAATAAAAAGGTTATTTTGAATAACACATACCTATATTTAGAAATATGATAATAGTAATGGGAGGAAAAAATATATACCTAGAAAAAAATTCATGTTCATAAATCCTTGATCACATTAATGTGAACGATCATGAGACGGTTAATGAACACAAAATTATAAACCAAAGAGGTTATAAAAATATCATTAATTCATCTAAAAAAGATAATATATATGTATTTTTATTTCAAGACAATTTTCCTTGATTTGAGTAAATTTATTGATAAAATATTCTTACTATATTTGAGTCCATTTTATAAGAAAAATCTCACCCTTTGGTTGTGCTTTAATCAATTTCCCCTTTATATCTAACACCATGAAATGATTATCCACAATGAAATTTTATTCCAGGATCACAATCATTTTCTTTTAATTGATCATAATATACATATGAGGATGGATGTTTATTGATATTATATCTAGACATTTACCAAAAAAATGGTTAGAATAAATTATCCAAGATGGATCAATAAAAATAATTAATTTATAAGACTTCAACTATAAAAACCAATGTTCAAATTAATATATTCCTTAAATAATTAAACATAAGGATCCTATGAACTATTTCTAACCGAAATTTAAACCAAAATATTGTAATGATTTAATCTCAAATACTTTAGTGATAAACATATAAATTATCTAGAAACTATTTTAATCACTTGGAAATTCTCATAAAAAATATATATGCCCTTATCCTATTTTAACGTAAAATCTAAGATTATTTAAACATATAATTATCCCACTATTACTTAAATAAGCATATATGATTGAAAAAAATAATATTAATTAGTGTCTAAATTTCATCCTTGCATTAAATTATGATCATAGTTTGATTCAAAATATCTAATGTGATTTCACTATTCCAAAATCTATTTAGTGATAGATAATCAATTCCCAAAATCACATCAAATTTTTCTAAAATGTAAACAACAAGATTTACATGAAAATCCTTCATATATACATCAATATAAAATTCCCAACATTTTTTTGGAGGATATGAATGCTCAAATTATCATTAATCAATTCAAATGTTCAGATTACATAATCTACCCCTTTTTTCTTTACAGTAAGAGGTAATTTGTCGGTTATTACCATTATAATCCCTTTGATTAAGGAATTGATTCAAAAAATGACCAATCTCACATTACATATAGAACCGATGTGTGGGTGGTATATTTTTTCAAACCCCCACTTAATTACTTTCGTTGACTAAATTCTTTATATTACTTTAATTTTAATTTTCCCATTGTTAAAGTATCCCATATTTGAATCCTTTTTGTTTTCCTTTGGGGAATTCACATATTTTCTCGTTCCCACACATTTTGAAGGTATAAGGATGCAACATTTTTTTACTTCATTTTATATACTAATAGAGTTTTTATGAAACTCCATCTTTGTTTACATTAAAATCGATCCTTGAGGGTTTCCATATTCTATTTTCACATTCTATACACATATAATGATTTTAAAGATTTTAATATCCCTATGAAATAATTCCATTCAAAGAAATTGTTTTATAACACTAAAGAATAAATAAAATATTCATTCTTGGAAGATTATTAAACCATAATACTAACATATATTTCCTATAAAATTGTACTCAAAATTACCATTGGATTTATCAAACAGCTTTTTAAGATCAATAAATTCCTTCTCTATTTTCATATGTAGAATATGATGGAAGTAAATATTGAAAAATATCCACATAAAGCCATACAATTTCAAGTAGTAAATTCCTTCCTACCACCTCATATTATTATTAATATTTCACCATTTATCTTCTTCTCCATCCAAATGATAAACGGTTATGACAACCTTTTTATGGTCTGGGCATTGAAGAACAAAAATCATTTCCATCAAATTTATTCATTTCTCACCAACCAACGGATCAAAATTTCCTTAGAATTTTGTTGGACATTGTCATATAAATGAATCAATGTGATGATTCTGCTTCCTAGTTAAATTAAAAGATCATCATGACCCATGTTAACACTTATAAATTTAGATATTTTCTTGTGTATAGTAACCAATCATTGCATCCCAACATCAAATAAATTTTGTTTCTTATGAGGATTGATGTTTCAATGACTATTAAATTCATAATTCACTTGATTAATTCAAACCATTGAATAAAACCAAAAAATATACTATTATGAAAAATTATTATTGTGGTAATCCACATTATCCGGAGATGTCACCTATAGGGTGTCTAAATATTGAAACCTTATTTTAAATATATGATGCCTTAGGTTTAACTGTGTTCATTCATGGTAATAATCTATTAAAATCCTTATTTATTTTTTATAATGAGATTTTGAATTTCAAAAACATATCCCCTGGGATTGTCAAATCAATTATGCAGAAAGGATCAATGTCATGCCCGAGGTGATGATCATGTCAAAGCCCAATAAATTGAATTTTATGTTATTAACCCTAGGTACAACTAGGTGGGTGCTATATCCACTTATAGTATCAAAAAAGGGACTTAATTTCTTGTAAACCACTCACTATACTTCATCAAAAGTCCATGGTTTTTTTTCTACGTAGACATATCCTTAGACTGATCCCAAAGGTACTCATTTAATTTTTCTAATCATATTGGAAACGGATAACTAAACCTCCCTTATGATAAAAATTTTAGTGGCATAATATTTTCATATATAACTATTCTATTTTTCAATATGAATAAACAATAAATTTCACAAATAAACATCATAAGAGTATAAATTTTTTATGTATATTTATAATATATACTCACTATTATTATTTCTTGAATGATATTTATCATCTCCCATTTGACCCTCCAATATATTACTCATCTTATACATACCATACTTAAAACATTTCTTCATAACATGGGGAAGGGAAAAATAATAAAGGGGGATCTCAAATGCTCAGTAAGGGTATGGAAGGGAGATAATTTTCTTCCCATAGTAATAACTGGAGAAAGATGGTATGAGATATGGTCTTATAACTTGAAAAACAATCCCTATATAACAAATATCATGATCTTGATTTAGGGAATAAATCATGTAAGTTTATATGAAAATAATAAAAATAGATTCAAATTAAATTTTCTAGGAGATCATAACAAAAACAGAAAAATGTGGAAAAACATAATATGATAACATTGTTAACATGTATAAATTGAAAACATTTTCACTCATTAAATTAACGAAATGGACTACGGCTCTTGAATAGAAATGTGGAAATAAAACCACATATATGTATAATATTATGAAAATTAAAAAAGGGACACAAATAATATTATATATGTAAAATCCGATCCCATTATTTTCTTTTTGGACACGAAAACACTGCCCATACATGAAATCGGGAACATGAAATCTAGTACAGTGAGAATATATTTACTCTTGAGATATCCATTATTACCAAATTCATTGTGGGTATATATATACCTCACCCATGACATAATTAAAATCATACATATGCGTTCCACACAATCATAATACATTAATAATATCATAACCCCTAAAAATAAATGAGTTTCATAAACATTTCATCACAACATAACATTTGGGAAAAAAATGAAAAAAAAATTCATTATTTCATCATAGCATAACTTGTGTAAAAGGAATGGGTTTCATAATCAACATCTCAACATAAACATATACCATCAAGATAACAAAATGATGGTAACACTAAATCATATCCCAAATAAATCGTAAGAAACATAAATGGATGTATTCTTAGATGAAAAAATATTTTGAAATGTCACATTGAACATTTATTGAGGAAAATATTCATTCAACAATTAAATCACATATTTAAAATATAAAAACGTCCCAAACATTAATGAAAAAAATGTTCATAGAAATAAACATGAAAACTCATAATGTAGGCTTTAAATAATTTAGCTGTTATGATGGTGGGTAATATCGTTCATGTTTAACATGTTAAAACATAGATTACATTCACATTTTTTTAAGTATTGACAAAAATTACATATTTTAGAAAAAAATAATTATTAATTTTATATAATTTTTTATGAAATATGATAATTAGTAAAAATGACATTAAACAATCATTGTAAAATATTCATAAAAACATTTTTATAAAAAAATTGATATATATGAAAATGATTTTTAATCGAAGAATTAAATAAAGTTGATTTTTTATAAATACTATTCTATTTTATTTAGTACTTAAAGAGAGTAAAATGAAAGGAAAGAATTTTTTATATAGAAATAACAATAGGAGAATAAAAGGATGATTTTCTTGAGAGTTATACTATAGTATCTCAACTTCAAAAACATAATCATAAACCATCTAAATAAACAATAATATTGTAGCATAAAACATTTACCACTTTAGTATCTTTTAAATTGCATGTTAAATGAAATAAATAACGTTATATAGATATATAAATACCAAATTATTTCATAATAATCATCGGAAAATGCTTTAATGGGTAGTATATAATCCACAAAAAGGAAACGGCTGGTGAATATGACATATATCTCCCACTGATAAAAGATAGACTTGAAATCCCTTTCCTCGCGTATTTAATTTCATCTTACATGATCAAATATCATGTATCATAAATATAGTATTATTATAAATTCATTAAAAACCCAAAATGACTAATATACTTACATATATTATTTAAATATGGACTTTTATTACCTCTTTATCAACAATTCCTTAGTAAAATCACATTTTGGGTAATAATTACATCCTTTTTCATGTTTGTTTGGGTAAGTATTTCTGGTCCTTTTAAAATGATCATAGCTCCAATACCTACAAAATTATAATAATTATATTAATAATATTTATATTAATTGTAAATTTATTTATGATAATTAATTATATTTAAATATAGAAAATGAATTACATAGTTTATGGAGACGGTAGGTCTTACAAACGCACAAAAGCTGTCTATATTATCTTGATGGATGAAATGAAAGAAAGGAAAGTATTAATTCGTTTATAAATAATTATTATGAAATATTTAACATATTTATTCATTAAATATACCCTAATTACCATCCATTTCATGATAAAATGAAAAACATATCACATCACTTTGTTAAAGTAGTAGTCCACAAGTATGCACGAGCGACGTTATCTTATTCCAATGGGTAAAAGGATAAGATGGTGTATGTGATATTGTAATTAGATAAGTATAATTACTTCATAAATATCATATATATACTTTTAATCCATAATTATATCAACCCATGGGAGGCACATATGCAAAATGTTGTACATCTGTTCATGAGGTGGTAGTCAGTTGTACACACGATCAATGGTTTTGCTTCCCATTTTTAAAAAGGCTATTTATATTTGTTATAAAATTAATATAATAAAATATTAGTATCTATTAGATACTGATTTTTCAATATCATCATAGTTGAAATATGTATTTATGGGTGTGGAATAAAAAATAAAACAATAACCCATGGTTAAGAGAAATTCCTCTTCTTCAGAGATCCTCATTAGGTTTATAACTTACACCCTCTTATCATTTTTAATTAATTAGAATGATAACTCTAGGATATACAGAGGTAAGTAATAAAATTATTTTGGATATTATTGGATGATGCAATTGGATTTTTGATTTTAATGTGGATAGGAAATTATATTTTATTTTATTTGAGGGGAAATGAACCAACATGGAAACTACATTGAAATTCCCCAAAAAAATCAAAAAAGATAAATTTATTCCCATGGAAACAGTTGCAATATGACAATAAATTCGATTTATTTATAGTATAAGATTTATATATTTTCATATAATAGGATTTAGATAATTTTTATTTGAAAATGTAACCTAATAATTTGTTTTAAACCCCTAGGTAAACACGTTTTAACCTGAACCGTGATAATTAATTTTTTATTATTTTCAACATTAATTATTACAAAAAAATTATGTTATCCCTATTAAATAATGTTAATTATTATTATTATTATATTTAATAACATTTACCAACATAAATTCACATAACTGGAAGAATTTAATTTAAAATTAACCCATAAAACGTGATGCAAAATTGGTTTTCCAACGAAAATATTTCTTTAAGTATAAATGTTTTTTATGAAAAAGAAACATAAATTTGATTCCAATGACCCAAATTGGATTATTAATAATATAATTTAACTAATTATACTTTTAAAAATATTTTTAAATGTAATTTAACATTTTAAATACATTCAATGAAAATTGATTTTTCTATAAAAATCATTTTGTTAACTATTAATTGAAAAATTTGTCTGTTTAGAAAATAATCAAAACCTCACTCTAAGATAATTTTTAAATAATTATTTAAAAAATAAAATTATTTATACAAATAAATTTCAAAAAAAATCAAAAAAATCAAATGATTTTTCTGGATGTGAAATATATTCTATTTAGGAAAATATATTTTGTTGACCTGAAACAAGATTTATTTTTATCTCATGCTTTTCCAAAATATTAGTTGAATGATAAAAATGTTATTAAATATATAATATGTAAATTTTATTAAATTCAATAAAAAATTGATCAATTTACTTTATTAATATAAGACACATCATGCACAAAAAAATTGTTTTTTAGGAAAACATTTATTTTATTTTCAAATGATTTTTATTTTCATTTCTAATGAATTGGTATCAAATAAATTTATTTTATTATTGTCTAAACCATATTTTTTCATATTTTATTTACTCTTATTCATACCCCCAAATTTATTGTCCATGATATAATGGTCAGGTTTAAGTATAAATATTAATAGTATATTGTGGTTCGCTTAAAATTGGTGTTGTATATAACCCAAGCTATTGTAAAAATTAAATTTACTTAAAAAAATAATTATAAGAAACATGGGATGTCATAAGGAATATGGAACAAATTTAGCCTAAAAAATAATAATCCATGGTCCACCTCCACCAAGCTGGATAAAAACCTCAAGGATCCCAAATAGTGCAGTAAGAAGCTGGTCTCATTCATATATCACATAAAATAATATCTTCATACACACCAAATTTCATATAAATAATATGAGTAATAAAACCTAGTTGGAAGTCCTTTAATAGAATATTCCAACATTTCTCTAATAATTTAAACTATTTATCTCATAAAATTGCAGAATATGTATGAATAATATCCAATGTAGATAAAATAATCTCATTAAAAAATATAATAGATTAATACTTTTTCTAAATATAGTTTAACTAGAGATTAGTTCCCAATTAAAGATTTATAATCTGTATATAAATTCCAATTTGGAATAGACTTTCATGTTATATATATAGATAATACACACAAAAAAACACATAAATTCTAGAAGACTTTCCTATAATCACAATCAGTGATACATCTTCCAAAACGTAGTCACACAGTGGAAATTCATCCTTGTTCTTTTCTAGTCAGTACTAATAACCAAGTATATTCCAAAAATCATCACACAATAAAAATTGTAAAAAAAACTAGGCATGATCTTTTATATTTATTAACAAAATCCCATTTATGTTAAGAACATGTGTCAATACTATATTTAATTTAAGAAAACCCATTTAACAAATTTTTTTAATGCATCATGGGTGACACCATAACACAGTTTCAACGAAAACCATCTACAGAATCAGAGGTCCAGTTTCATAAGGGTAAAAACACTGATAAAATAGGATCAATATTTAAAATAAATTACAAATACATTGTGTTTTCATAAAAGTGGAAATTGGTAAATTCAACCTTCTTAAAATGGTTGATCCACACATCCCTTTTTAATCTTTTCCACTCTATTTGATTTTGACAGATTAAATCATGAAGAAATCATGGCATTAACATCTAGATCAAATAGATATTCCAAAATAACCTATATAAGGTATAGAGTTCAAGTTAAAATTGATCTAATATTATTATAATCATATTGAATGATAATTAAATTGACATTTTGGAAAATATTTCATTCATGGAAAGAATTAAAAATTCATGTCTGGAAACTTTGAGATGTCACATGTTCTAAAATTCTCATCACTTCACCATAAAATTAGGAACACCATTTCAAATAATGAATTAATCACACTTTATGAACTGATTTTACCTAAAAACTTATTCATTCATTTAAATTAACTCAGAAAACCTTCCATGAAAATATTCTCACCATGAATAAAAATTCATGGAATGAGTTATTCTTGTAGCTGTATTATTGATTAACATATATTTATCCCTCATAACTCCTTCATTAATTTACCCCAATGAAAAAAAAATTAGAATAATAAAATGATGGAGTACATAAAACTGGGATTTTCTAAAGTGATAGGGGTTATCACAATACAAAAAGTCTAAAACAAGTTCGCATAAGAAAGTCACATCTAGATTTCCCATTATCTCACTATCATTCTCACAGTCAAATCAACATTCACTCTATGAATTATTATGAAGGTCAATGTTCAACCAAGGTGACCATTTTAAAATATTATATCCATAATGAAACAGTGTTCAAAAACCAACCTCCTCACCTTGACAATGTTGAACCCACCAATACACTATAATGTAATGGAAAGAACCATGATGGATATATCTCATATAATAATAACCAAGAATTTTACCACCTATAAATTCATGTTGCAGCTTGTACAACCAAGAAACAATCCCCCTTATAAGATATTAACTAGGATATTAGGTAATACTAATCCAGAGTACCACACACAACATCTTACCCACATAATTTGTACTAAAAATTCTTAATAAAAATTATGATATAATAATACACCTCACAGTGCAATCATGATCTTGTTGGATTATTTCATAGTTCTTTGAAACGTGTATTCTAGTTCTAAGAATCATTGCTTCTAAGCGGTTTCCATTTGATTTATTTTTGGAACCGGAAACATCAAAAATTTATTTATCAAAAGGGTATCTCTATTCCAAAGGCAGGTTTTCGTAAATATTGAACTTTAAGATACATAAGAACATGCATTGGTCGAGAGGATGGGAGGTTGGACTCATCACACCCTTTGGGGGGAATTATTGTCCAGTATGAGACTATCTTTGTAAATTTAAGATATTTTCATAAATAATTATTAATTAACCAATTATATCATATGTATCCATTGGAATTTGGAATCACTTATTAATATGTGTAAATTTAGTATCATCAGTATTTATTCAAGGCTCTTCATTGATGGTGATATCCTCTAATAAACTATTTCAATATTTTTTTAGTCATCATTATGATGATAATGGTTTTTAATCTACTTAGTGGGGAACTCTAGAATATATTATCATCCAGGGAAATGAAGGTTTGTTTTGATCTTGGTATTGTTCCCATAAGATGGTCTACCTATGTATCCTTTTTAAAAAAATTAGAACCCTTATAGTTTGGTGCCACAAAATGGGGCACTTCATACATTTTAAGGTCATTTGATAAAGACCAAGACATAAATTTTAATGTCACGTGGTATGGAAATCTAAACAAAAGGTTATTCATTAAAACATAGTGTGGGACTCTTGTTGATGAAGGCCAAGGAACATGGAAACGATATGTGCTTCCATGTATGATCAGACCCAGTTGGTAATATGGCCCAAGGAGAACAGGGTTGATTTAAGGTATTGGGTTTAAACCTCAATGAGGCTTCCTACATATCTCATATAGATGGGAATCAAAGCCCATGTAGTTTGATAAGTCTCATAATAGAATATAGTCCTTTGAGAGAAATCATTTGGGGATTACTTTTTCAAAAGTATGCCTTGGTGATTTGAGGGTTTAATTTGAGGCTTATTCGTAAATAGGATTCCCAAATAATGGGAATTAGGGTTGGATTTCTGAAGAGGATTTCTATTGATCTCGGGCCTTGAGAAGGCTTCCAATGAATTATGGTTTGAACAAGAATCATATTTCTCATAGTTAATTCACCATGGGTGTTTGTGCACATGTTTTAATCATCATGAATCTCTAATCCAATGTGATTTGTGCTTAGTTTGAGAAATATGAAGATTTAAAAGATTAAAAAATGAAACATGCACCTTTTTTTCTCTACTGAAGGAAGAGGGAACACCTATGGCGGTGAGGGTGAATGAGGCCGAGGCCACCCAATAAGATGGTGAGGTGACGAGCCTTCTCTTTGAACATTATACCTTAGACAAGGGTCCAATTAAAGGAGTAAGGGATGAAGGTTAGGGGCATACACCAGGATGGTAGCCCATCGTGACAAAGCTCAACGGGAGAGGGAAAGGGAATCAAGAGTCCATATTCCAATCTATCCTATGGACTTTGGCACCAAGGAAGAAATGGAGGAGAAATGATATTAACTCATGTAAGAAACACTACTGTCTTACACCAGGATGGTTTCCCTATAATTGATATTGGTTGAGGTGGGAGACTTCTTATATCCATGGATAGAAAAGTAAGTGTGTACAGTACCTTTCATACAAGAGACTTGAGGTTTTAGGTCATGTCTTTGAGAAGGGAGTAGAAAAGATCCAAAACCTCCTCCAAACTGGGAACTTCATAAAATTATTCCTAGGAGAATGGTCCATGTGAATCTATATATAAAAACCCACAAAATTTACATGTATCATAAATCCATTATAAAATAAATGTAAGAAACCTCTGACTATATAAATATAAACACAAATTGGATACATGCTTGTGTGACTTTCACGTCGGTTTGATAAGTCTTGAGGTTTTGGTGGAGGCCTCAACAGAATCCCTTTCAGGCAAGGGGCTCAAGGAAGAAGAAGTGTTTCCATGAATGGATATGATATAGGCTTGATGGCTGGTAAACTGAAGAGATTAAGTGAATCAAAAAGGGGTGCTCAAGTAGATAAGGGCATGAATGTATGGGTGCACAAGTATTCTTGGGAAACCTGATGTTCACTTAATCGATGAATAACATGTATGTTAATATTTGGGAGAGAGGCCTTGATCGAGCCCTTAGTAGTATTAACAAGCAGTCCCAGAAGAGTGCACTCAGGTTCTTATAAAAGGAATAGGAGGCGTGTAAGTATTTCTTTCTTGGGAAGGTTGGGCGCTTTAGGCGCCCATGTTTTATGGTATTCAAACACTTCAAGGACTTAAGTCCAATGATCCTCATTTAAATCCACCACTCATGGGGTTGAAGAAATACCTTGAAAGGTGAGGAAGACTTGGGAGAAGCACTAGGATGACCAGAGCAGCAATTGTGCTTCAATAAAATTCATCTATACCAATGAAGACCCAAAGGGTCTATTTATAGGAAAAAAATAGGAGCATGGGCGAAAGGATTTTGGACATTCTAGTTGGTTGAGAACCAAATTTTTGGTGCACAAGGGGTTGCACTCCAAATTGGTGGTGCTCAAGTAGGCATGCACACTGCCGGTGATTTGGCCTAATAGGAGCACTGTATTGAGGACTTATCCAAAATAATAGTATTGTTCTCCTCTAGCATGGCAGTGTGTAGGTGTTTTCGGGTAAGTACCTAGGTCACCTCTTTAGAGACATATCCAAATAATTTCTCCATACCACAGGGGATGTTCCCCCACACCCCTGCTTGGTATCACTACTGTCATACAGTACCTGCTCTATGGTTTGGTTCCCTTGCTAGAGTCACTGTCCCCCATGAAAAATGCAGAGTTGCACTATAAACTTTTTGAGCCTAGTTTAGAATTTTTTTTTGAAAAAGTGGATGTATCATATTTCTTGATGTCAATATGGATTTACTCAATCGACAATATATTAGATTAACCCAGAGTCTCTTCCCATATAAGAATCCCCTAGATACATCCACATTATAATTTAACCTCTTCATTCTATTACTAGACATCCTCTTATAAATAGTACGACACTGAACACTCATAGATAAATTCATGTGCCACAACACAAGAAACACATAATAATAAAATATATTAATGTGTGTTATGCCTATCGAAAAAAATATAAAACTTCCTACTAAATACCATACATCAAAACATTGGTTTATTCCATAACACATTAATTCTAGATGAAATGTCAACTCAAACTCTGTCTCTTTCGTCGACCTTATCATAACCACTCTAGAACCTAAAAGACACAAATTGTCCGTCTAATAATTATATGGTCATTACAAGTCTATTTTTAATATATCATTGAAGAATTATCATATCATTATTCATGGATTACTAATTATATCCCTATATTAAATTAAATGAAATGATAGTTGACCCATTATAATGTATTAATGTAATAGAATTTATCTTCCAATTTTTTTTAAAAACAGCAATGTTGTTTTAAAAATTGTTGAATATTATAAAATTATTACTTCCTCCATGTAAAATTAGAACAAATATTCTATAAAATCACATTATAAAATTTCGTCCTTTTATAGAAAATATGTGTTCAATGATCTCTTTGAAATGCTGTCTTGGAATTTCAAATTTCACTTTTTGAAAGGTATTTAAAAAAATATAACATTTGGAATCAAATAAAAAGTGTTCAAAAAATATGGGGTATAAAAATGGATTTATAAATTTAAACATTTTAAAAAAATTCATATTGACACATGATTGGATTGGGAATTTATTTCTAAGATATTTTGTTTAATAAAAATAATTGACTTTATATTTTAAAAGTAAAAAAGTTTATTTTGAAAAAACTGAAATGAAAATGTTTTTTATAGATTAAAATTCAATAAAAATTTTAATGGTTCATTCATGGATAAATTTTCTTGGGGAGTTCCATAAATGTGAATGTTTCTTATTTGAATACTTCTCGTAGATGATAGATGTCTTATTGTGGTTCTTGGTAGTAGTATACAGTGAGAGTATATTGTGAATAAATTTTTTTACTATTTTTTTAATAAATTTGATTAATTATTATAATACTTATTTAGGATTTATGTAAAAAAATTATATAATAATCTATAATTCAAGGGTGATTTTGGTTGTTTTAATTTTTAGGGTGATCTGTTGGAAGTTCTATAAGGGATTTAGTTGTCGGAGGTTGTGTTTTATTGTTCTGTGGTTACTATTTGTCCATGGTTTTTGAATCCTATATGGATTATGTGTTTGGTTTTTCATTTTTGGGAGTCATGTTTCTAAAGTGTGGTAGATACTTAGAGGCGTGTTTTACTATGATTTATGTGTATGTTTTTTTTTTCATATTATGATTTTGTGGTTTTTATAGAATTTTATTTGTGTGGGAGAAGTGGAATATATTCTTCAAAATATTTCATGGAGTTTATTTATTGTTTAATGATTATGATTTTTATTGTATTTCTCATTCAATGGTCATATTGTATTTTCATGGAAATAAGGATTTATGATGGGGAGTTTGTAATGGTTTTTCCCCTTTGATTATGTTTTACAGTAAATTTTGAATGAATTTTTAGACATAAGTTACAAAAGTGAAGACTTGTGTGAAATATATATATATTGGATAGGGGTTCAATTCTATTTTTATGAATTAGTAGGAAAATTCAAGGATTATTATTGTAATTTTACGTTTTTTATTAACATTCAGTTTTTATTAATTGTTATAAATATTTACATGACATTTATAGGTGGAACCACTTTTAGTTTATAATTGAAAGTGATACTAAGTACTCAGTGGAAGGTACAAGGTAGTTTATAAGCTTTGAAGTGATAGATTGTTCTTGATGGGCCATTGGATACCCAGTGGATCTATATTTGGTACCTAGTTATCCCAAATAAATTATTTAAAGTGGAATTCTAATCATTTCAATCCATTTTTTTATATCCCTTTTTCTTATCCTTTGAAACCTATTTTTTAAAGAAACCGAGATATATTATATTGGCTCACATTGAGATAAATTTTCACCACCTTCAATCATATTTAATCAAAGATGAGCCATTAGATTTTCTAGCCCCAAATCCATGGTATATCAGTTCCATTCACCTCTTTTCTCAAACAAACTGTTCTTCTTCCTTTCTCTTTTTTAGAGATTTTATGTTTTTTATCTACCAAGACATAGTGAAATATCATATTAGAATACAAATTCAATTTCTCTTAGAATATGTGTTCTTATATAGGGTCTCATCCTTCTATTAAATTTTATATCAACATAGATTTACTAGGTGATAATTTTTTCTTTATATTTCCATGAGTTGGAATGAAATTTAAATATTATTAGGATATTTAAATTAGTACGTTTCATTTATATGGACTCTGATGAATTTTAGTGCTAATACACCCCGGTTCTCATTTAAATTTAATAATTACTTGATTATGGTAATTATATAATTAGATAGTTATATTCATTTATTTTTTAATTGAAATCCGAGGATGTTTTTTAACTATTAGAGTATTCTTGGGTGGTCATTGATTGACAAGGATTACTGATGGTTATGTTATGTGGTATTGACCCTCCAAGTGATTATCAAACTATGTATCGAACATGATAATTACTTATTATCCTAAAATAATATTAAATTAAAAACAAAAATGTCAAATTTATGAATAAATGGTTTCTAAATGATATTTTCATAAAAAGTGTTTTATCATTTTTAATTTATTCTCAAATGATATAGGTATTGGTTTCTATTTTTATCATGAATCTTTTTAATATCAGTTATATTGATTCGTTATTGAATAAACATTAATAATATTATCAAATAACTGCTGACATCATTTACCAAACAAAACTATTCCAAAAATGTTATTCAAATGATTCTTTGAATTAGTTTCTATGAACCACGTTTTTAGGGAGTTTTTTATCACTCTAACAATTGTTTTACTCAAACATAAGGGGTATTTATGTTTCCATTATTAGGGTTAATGAACTCACATACATTTAAAATGTATATAAAATATTGGGATGTGATTCTCATCTTATAGAACATAAATATAACAATTAGTGAAGTTGTATCGGGTAATTTGACTAATGTTTAAAGTATTAATATTGGGGAACATTCCACTAATCTCCTATTACATAATTTATATATTCATTTAATGTTGTTATTTATAGAATTAATAATTAATTTTTAACATTGACCATGATGCACAAATTAAAAATATCGCATTCTACATTTACATGTATAATACATATGAAAATATCCAAAATTAACCATTGGTTAATAACTATCAAAAGTGTAAAGATAAAATATGCGATAAATAAGTGGGATGAAATGGTTTCAATTTTAAAATAATAAACACGGTATTTTTTCATTCAATTTTATTAATTTTACAATGTGGTTGAATTTTGAAATTCTTTAAGATAGAAAACCTCTTTTAAATATTTTAATTTACTTTTAAAATATCTCTTTGGGATTCTCCTTTTTTATTATATGATTTTTCATCAAATATTCATTATTACCAAAATATGTTTCATTAAAAGTATCATATAAATAAATTTATTTAAACAGTGAATTGAATTTTCCTTCAAACTTACCTAATATTTATACTCTCTTATGATAAATATTTTTTAAAATATAATATATCTAAGGTATTATTAATCAAGAATAAACCCCTATTAATTAGGATTTATCTGCAACCTGATGTTCGTACACTATATCACTAGTATGCAGTGACTAAAACCATTGAAATTTCAGCTATAAAAACATTACATTAATAAATGTTATATAATTTTATGTATATATTAAATACATCTCAAATTAATAAATTCACTAGAATAATAATGTTTTATTTTCACTAAAAACTACATACATAATAATTTTATTTCTTAAATTATATCCAACATTTCCCAAAATGTTCTTCTCTCATAGTACACTTCTTCGATATATCGTACATAAAACATTTCTTCACATCATTGGAATGAATGAATAAGAATGTTTAATATCAAATTCTTAGTAAGGGTAGACATTTGAGATATCGATCATTGAACATATGTAATCATATAATAAGAATAAGGATATGAAAACATTATCTTATTATTTGAAATTCAAACACAAAATTTCATCGATTATAATCAGGACATAATGATTTGGTAGATCATAAGATAATCAGCATAAAAGAATAAAAGATCATGATCAATGACATAATTGCATAATAGAAATACCATGTAATAAATATTGGCATACAAATTGTGGTAAAATCATAATAATAGAAATATTAATTCATGGATACTGCAAAAACATTCTTAACATGTTAGGATTTGGATAACCACTCATGTACCTACTTCAGGATTTAGACAACCACTAGTGTACCCAATTTTGGGTTTGGGATAACATCTAATATAAAATCTTTCGGTCTTGGTATAACCTCTGATTAACCTTTTGAACTTATAAATATTAATCATTTCTCAATTCATTAGTGGGATATAACAGACCCACCTGAAACATAATCATAGCCTATTTATATGTATTCCATTAGATCCAGAAAACATTTATCATTTCTTCATATCTTATCCCACGTAATGGAAAATGGGTTTATCGATATCTCATCATCATAATCATTAAAAATACAATAATTTTAAAAATATGGAATCATTTTGTTATATCTCAAGTGAAACATAAGTAATAATGGTGGATTTTTTAAAGATATAAATACATTTAAAAGATCACTGGAACGTTTCTTGAAGAAAAGAAACTTTTCATTTTGAAATCACTAAATTAAATTAATTAAATTAGAATATTAATAATATAATTATATTGAAAATGAACCATGGATAATCATATATTAATCTTTATATAATTTTTTTTATGATGGAAGTAAAATTCATTCACCTTATATGTTAAAACAAATATTATGTTAACACCTTTGGTAAACCACACCTCTTTCATAAAAAGATAATAAGATTCATTTTAAACCATTTCATTGAAGTTAAAACATGGTTAAAATGACTTTAATAGATATTTAAATAATAGTATAAAAATTCCAGAATATAATTTAATGAAAATATTGACATGGAATAATATATTATAAACCAAGAGTGAAATAAATTTGGTTTTCCTGAAAAACATTCTTTCATAATTTTGAGTATATAGAGAAATAAAAATGGAAGTAAAGAATGTTATATCTATAAATAACCATATAATAATAAATAAAATAATACATTTTAGATATATATCATATATTTTCCTCAATAGAAAATTTAAGCATAAACAATAATAGAAAAAGTAAGATTGTAACATAAAACCCATACTACTATAGTAAAAAAAATTCATCACTCACATGAATAATATAATATCATATGTAACTCTAAAACCAATAATATAAATAAATAAATTATATAAAATTGAAAAGTGGTAGTATATACACAACATGAAGTAGAAAATTGGTGAATATGGCACATGCCTCATGGAAAAAAAGTGATATAAGAAACCATTTACTCTTTTATAACTTTTGAATCAAAATCATAGGAGTGAAATACTTTGAATTGTAACTTTAAATAACCTAAATTTATAGTGTTATATTATATAACATTTAAATTGGGTATTATATACACATAAATAACATAATATGGTTCATAACATCAAGCATGCTTTAATGAAACAATATTCAGATGAAGAACCAGTACCTCAAGTAAACATTATTTGTAAGCCCTTTTAACCACCTATAAAATGAATTAAAATTAGTTTTATAATACATTCATATTTATAATTATAGTATGATACATGGTTCAATTATATCATCTAATCATCCATTTATTAAAAATATTTAATTATCATCATCATTTTCTTTGGTAACTACATAACTTTTCATGCATGTTTTGGTTCCGAAATTTTTTTCCTTAACTTTGATCATGGTTAAATAGTATTAAAATTTATCAGCATGATATAAATATAATATATATGTATTAAAGAAAAAATTATAACCATCCATATAATGTGTTGATGAAAAATTAATTACATCACTCTATGGAGATGGTAGTCCATGCATACACATGAGTGATGTTTCCATTTTTCAATGGATGGAACAAAAAAAAGTAAATACTAATTTAAATTTAATTAAATATAATAATATAATTAATATCATAAATATTCAATAAATAAAAAATTATAATAACTAAATTAATGAAATTGTGTGAAATTAATCACATCACTACATGGCGGTGGTCATCCACATCTACACACAAGCTATTCATTCATTTCTCGTACGATAAAAAAGAGGTGAAAATGGTTTTTTAATTAAAATAATATAATATTAAAATATTAATGATTTTTGAATAATTATGTTAGTAACGATATAGAATATTTATATGAATTATAAGAATTAATAAACTTTTTAGGAGTCTTATAGTATGATTAATGCTTTTTTAGAGACCTCATTTCGATGACACCATAATCCTTCTTTGGATTGTCTTAGGGGAATACCAATAGATCTAAGATTAAAGGAGGGTGTGTAGTAAAGTATTATGTAATTTATTATTCAATATGTAAGGAAAAACTTATGTGAATGTAGGATGATAGGACGAGACATTTTGTAAGTGAGTGAAAGGACACACCTAGAATAACATAAATGATTTAAATATAATATATATCGTAATCAATTCAAGTTATACAATGGAACCCTAGATTCAAATATAAAATGTTAATATTGATGAAATAAAATCAACCTATAAATTGTAAACAAATTTTGGTGACATTTTAATTCTTATATCATAGTCAAACCACATTAGATTAGTTTTAACCTTTACGAGGATAACATAACTTCTTACCAAGATAACATAATGAGATAACAAAAGATATAAAGTTCTTTGTAAAAAAATTTAAATGATAAATCAAAATGTTTATTTTTTAAATCAAAATAAATTAATATATATAGAATAAATTTTTATTAATATAGGAACACAATGTGTCGAAATTTTTTTTAAGAAAATACTTGATTAAAGAAAGAAATAATTTTACTTCGAAATCAAGTAAAAATTTAATTTAAATTATTTTTTGTCATTTCAAAATGAATATTTATTATAAATTTAGATAAATAAAAACAAATTTATCATTCCAACCATACCATTATATAAATAGACCCAAAAAATAGTTTTTAATTTAAATAAAATATTACTTATGTACACAAAAGTATGTTTAGATTTGAAAATTCATAATAATGTTTTAAAAGTGTTATTTTAATCCATAAAAATATATTTGTTTCATCCGAAGGATTTAAAAATTTGTATGAAATGAAAAAAATTTAATAATGATATAAATATTATTGTATTTGAAAAATTGTTATTTTTCACCATTCGCTCAATAATCATTCATTTCATAAAAATCATCAAATTTAATCCAAATTCTAATATGAATATGTGATTTTGTAAATTATATATATATTTTTGAATTAGATTTATAAATTTGGTAGAATTTATTGATAATATTAAAAAAAATTAATAAAACCCATTTTTAATAAAATTTATTTTGAAAGAATAAAATGATGTCATTCCTTCTATAATAAACATAATTAATTGAATTTTAATATATTTGTTTTAATATATTCTCGAAAAAATCATTAAAATCATTCATAAATAGTGATTAATTTTATATATTAATGCAAATACATATTATAAGCATAAAAATAGTTTTTAAAATAATATATCTTTTAGCCTTCAAATGCATTTATTTCAATTTTTAAACTATTGATAACTAATCAATTCATTTAAATAAGAGTAAAGAAATTAATTATTTAGTTATTATTAGTCATGCCTATAAATCCCATGGATTGGGGATATCCATCACATTAATAATAACAATTCAATAGTTTATTGTGGTTCATTTAAACTCATTCTTTCCTGTAAAGTAAGAAATCAAACACATTATATTTATTTAATAGAAATATATAATAAAATATTTGTGTGTTACATTATACCCCTTATATTATTTTCGCCCAAATAATTAATCACTATGATAAAAATAAATGAAGAATCGTCTGCTTCATATCATCCTCAAGTTCGCATGTTACTTCTCTGAATCCCTGCTTCCTTCAAAGATCTTTAACATAGTGAGTAATCTTGTCCCATAGAAAATTATCATTACGATCTAATATTTATGATGGATTTTCATCACAAGAAATAAAATTATCAAATAAAATTATCTCTATGTTCAATACATATGAATGATCATGTATATACTTCCTGTAGGGAGATACATGGAAGAACACATAAACATAAGATAGATTAAGTAGATAAAATGAACAATATGCAACCATCAAAACTCGTTCAATAATTTTAACTGGAATGATATATCTACAACTTAACATTCTCCTCCCTCTAAATCTCATAAGCTTCTCAAGAGATATTCCATTGAATACCTTTTCATCAACATTTAACTCTAGATATCACTTAAAGTTATCAATATGACATTTCTTTTAAATTTGATCTACCCTAAGGTGTTGTTAAATAGATCTTACATTATTTGACATATACTTATATAGATTATGTCCAAATATATTTTTTATCAATCATAATCTTGGAATGTTGAACTTCTACACATAATTTCATAGAGTTCATCATAGGTTTCATCAAAATTCTTGAGTTAAAATTCATTTTGTAAGAAAATTCCACCTTGGATTCTATTGATACCAACCAAATTGGAAATCTATAGAATAAGATATAATCATATATTTTATTGTTAAAATGTCACTATCATACTAACCATATATCTAATGATGATAGGTAGTATTAATGAAATTTTATTATCAAAATATTGTGTTAGACTTCTCCAGAACATTGAGGTAAAAATTGAATTTTTATCGAATACAATAGAATGTGGAACTCCATGTAACATTACTACGTTATTAATTTATAATCGGGAAAGTTTATTAAGAGATAAGTCCACTTTGATTGCAATGTAATGTTCTAAATTCTAAGTAGATTGACTATAACCTAAATTGAATTAGGTCCTTTAGAAGTATTTTAGAGTCCTATGAAGAAATTCTAGGTGATATTTTCTGATTTCCATACTCTTGTAGGTAATACTTATAATATACCCTCAAATTTTTGTTTCTTATCCTTAAATTTTTTTCCATAATGAACATTGATATACATAATACAAAATATCCCTTTTCCTATTATCCAACCATAAATTCTATTTCAAATATCTATACCTCTCTATGCTTATAGGATGAACAGATAATGATGAACTATGATCATCAACCAAGAGTTTGTTATTAAATTATAGTATTATTGGAGAAATACATGGTTATATATCCTTATCCTGACATTTTAATAAAATTTAATCTCTCAAGAAATTATCAACTTCCTTTTCATCACTACTTCTTCTTTATGCTCTTATTTAATCTTCACATGGATAAAGGGAAGAATAATCATTTTATAAAAATAATATTTCTCCAATTAATTCAATATTTCAAAGTATATTATTTGAAAATAAAATATTATTGGATCATTTTTCATCCTCATAATAGGAAATATAACATGTTCCTTTAAACTGAGAGCATCAACCCTAATGTAAACTTTTCAAGGGTGGTAATATATAATGTTGTCAAAATCATTAATTAAATCCAAATATCATCTATGGCACAAATTCCAATATTTTTTCTGAACATATATGATTTGTATATTTATTACCTATTTCTATGTAAATATATTACCTATGTATATTAAAAACATAAATTACTAATATGAACTCTAAGTAATATGTTTGGTAAATTTTCTCCTTTAAATTTCAATTAGTAAGTGGAATATGTTATAAAAATATTATTATTCATTATAACACATCCCTATCAATTAGTCAATGTATCAAAACAGATCCCAAACCCTTCCCCACAATAGGGTAGTGTGAGTATAGGTGTGATAAATAACCTTATATTTTCCCATTGAAAAGTTATTCACAATCATATGTCCCATGGAACATAAATCCATTACATGTTAACATAGTGAGTAGAATAGATATCGTTGAGATATGTCTCACAAAAAAATTGATAATATCAGACCAATCCCTAAAAAATATGGATCTCAGTCATTGTGGACAGTCTGGTCCATTTCTCACTAACATATATCATTTAAGGATCCACCAATATACCCTCACATAAGCCCATATTATGCAAGAATGAAGAATTCTATTACCAGAATTCATACTTGTTTAATTTAGAAAATATTTTATCCTTCCATGGAGTATCCAAAAAAATCCTCAAATTATCTCCAATAAATTCCTTTCTATTTCAAAATATAAATATATTTATCTATAAATACTACGAATATTTTATCCATCTATTCTCCAATATCACTTTTAATTAAATCCATAAATATGGTCGAGGAATTAGTAAACTTAAATGGTGTTACTATAAATAAACATTCTCTATACACCATTTGTAAGGTTATATAATGCATGAATTCACCTTCTAACCTCAATTGATAGAATACACACCAAATTCCAATCCTTAAAAAGTATATATATTCTCATTATTGATCAAAAAATCATCAATGTCAGGTAATGGGTGCTTATTCATGATCATGATATTATTAAGCTCCCAATAATCAATGAATAGTTGTATTATCTATATTTTTTCTTTAAATTAATTGTTACACCCGATGAATGAACACATTGATAAATTAATTTTTCTTCAAGATTATCCTAATGTTTTATAACGTCCTACATTTTTATTACTCAAAGGTACATGACATTTTACAAAAAAATGATCTTTTAATGTTTAGTGTCTTGGAAATAAGGTACATAATAAATAAAAGCATATAGTATTCATATATTATAAGGGAATGGATGTTCCAAGGATCATACAAATTAAATTTATTTCATCTCATTACTTGGGGACATACATCAATGTAAAGTGTGCGCAAAATTATTAGTAAGGGAAAACAAGTGATACCGTTTATATGTGAACATCAGGGATATCATTAAGAACTTGAGGAATATCGTGAAGGCGTGATAAGGAAGAAAATCATAATAATAATTACTTGAATAGTAACATAAATATTTGGCTAGAAAATTTATGTTATAAATTCATAATAATATCACCAAGGACTATCCCCAAGATGACATAAAAATTACTAAGGTTATTCACCTAAGTATCATAAAACATGTCATCTCTAGAGATTAATTTCTTTTCCTAATTCATTAGAGCACAATTATGGTTCACCAATAATATGTATTAATTTTCATGTGATCCAAATTGATCATATTTAACATTTCATAAATATCCCAGATAGTATAAAAGAAATGGGTTTCATATCAAAATAAAAACATTTTTAAAAGTGATTAAAAACATGATCATTATAAAATTTATATCCCAAAAAATGGAATACAGGTTATATATATATATGTAATTTAAGAATAAAATAAATATTTTTCATTTATTTGAGAACAAAACTTGAAATGAATGAACTTTGTCAATCACATTAATAAAATAAATGAATTCCATCATAAAAAGAGAGAGATTTTGAAACAGAAATTCGGTAGCATAAATGGAATGAAAAATTGTTTTATAATACATTTAAAAGAAGGGGTAAATGTGTCACCCAATATTAAAAGACTCATAATAGAGTTTAGGGACATAAATTTATAGCAATAAGAACATGGTATGATAATTTGAATGATAATCCACATAAAGGGGACATAAAAGGAAATGAATAGTTGAGAATTTTCTTTCCATGATAAGTAACATCCAAAACACTATGATCAGGACACTGAGGACTTGAGGACACCTTTGGAGGACTCCTTTGGAGTTAATACTATCAAAAAATCATGGAGAATTATTTTTGAATGACTGGAAATGATTTAATTGATGGGTATTTATTACCAATGAAATTATATTTTTATTAATTACCTTGGACACCTAGTTAGTAGAATTTAAAAACCTATGGGATTCCCCACAGTACTTTCCCATGGTATTGGCCACTTGGGTCACCTATTAAGTTACATTAACATATAAAAATTGACCACTATTTTAATTAATCATTAAATTATTATTACATAACTATGATGTCGTTAAATTTTCCGAAAAAAACTCAAGTAATATTTTTACTATTCGTGAATAACTATAGTATTATAAAAAATATCATAAATTCACTGTAACTTAATATCAAACTTTAAAATTAAGAAATGAATATTAACTTATCATAATAAATATATAAATATGAGAAATCTTTCTTTTAACTATAATAATACCCATTTATGAAAAATATTAGCGGACAAAAAATGCATAGTAAAAGGAATATTAAATTTTGCGACACATGAGAAATATATATTATTTTATCATTTGTAATAAAAAATGAGTTTTTTATAACAATATTTTATTATAATAAACATTATTAATAAATTTTTATTTTAATATAGTTATAAAAGTATAAATTTTAACCTAAAAATTATTATCAAATTCCATCACAATTTTTAAGAAAAACTATTCTTAAAATAGAAATTCTGAAATTAAAAATTGTAATTAAACAATGTGATTATATTTTAAGTAACTAGTGCCTTGAATAATAACCCCTTAAAACAACAACATATGACCTAAAGGAAAGGATTGCAATGGGGATGGGATATTAATGTGACTTGAATAATATCACCCGAGTGGTAATCTCCACTAACTTGAACTTATCTCATATGTGATTTCATTCAAGCTTATCATGTTCAAACCCGTCTTAGGCTTGGTCCAAAGAAAATCCTAGTGACTCTACCACCTTCCCAATCTCTAAAAAATGGTCTTCGTATGACCTGAGTCTATAGGATGAGGCCATAGACTATTCTTTATACATTACATATCCATTATCACTTCTATCTAAAAACTATAATTATAACGGTAAAAATTAATGTTTCCAATAGTCAAATTTACCAAAGGTCAGACTATGTCATTTACATTATACTCATATATATTTATTTGATATGACATAGTAAAACATACATTTTAATGAAAACAAAATATTATTCAAATGTTCTGGTCATTAAATTTTTCTTCTCCAATTCTTTTATCTTAATATAGTCTATTCTATATGGTCTCTTTTAAATAATTTAGAACTAGGTATGAGTTTTATTAAAAACTCATCTCTAGTATTTAGAGGAATACATTTAAACACTTCTAGAAATATATCATAAAACTCCCATATAATAGGAATATATTTATTTTTATGTTTCTCCCCAACTTTTAGAGAAAAATACCCATTATAAATAAGAATCAAGACCCATAAATGGAATTAATTAATATTTGAATATTTTATTCATCCTCGCATCAATAAACTATTATAGATTCATCTATAATAAGAAATGTGAATTCCCTTACATTTCAATTTATACAATATTTATACAAAGATCTCATATCTATACCCAAAATCAAATACAATTAAACTATGGAGAGAAGAAATTTTTTTTAGATAATAAAATTCTCAAAATATTTAGTTGGATAATAATCATATGATTAATATATAATAATTATACCATTAATAATTTTTACTAATAACCCTATATATAATATTGGAGGTGGTAATGGGACACCTTTATAAAATTCGTTATATATAAAATATTGGGTATAACAATAATAAAATAAGCCATTACATGTTAGAGATTTTATTGTAAGTGTACATTTCCCCACATAATTCTCATAATGGACATTTGAAATAGTGATTGGATAAGATTTATCTTTTCCATTTGTATTAAGAGGTTACTAATGTTGATCATTGTCATTCACCCTCATATTTGAGAATTGGTAAAATCATAATTCCTATTATCCTTTAAATCGAAAAATTAGAGTTTGGGTGGTACATTCTTTGTACATTTCTCTACATTTGCAACATTATCTAAACAATTATCTTCACATATATATTCGATTACATGATGACCATCCTTTCTACACTAAATTAATTTAGTAGTATCCTAATAAAAATTTACCCCTTGAATCTCTCCATACATATGACATTATGGAAGACCCACCTTCTTCCCTCTATGGTTTTTTTATTATGATTTCCTTTAAAATTTGTTTAATATTTTTTATCAAAACCAAGACATTAATGTGTGATTCAATCTCCATTTCTTCCATTATTGTAGATATAGAAATATATCCATAGATAGTGATGTTTCTTTTGGTTAAATCAGTTTATAGAAATTATTTTAATCCACTGAAAAGACTATCAATCAATCTTTAATGTTCAATGATAATAGAAAAATTTTGCCTCACAAGCCTTGTAATGTTTTCCTCACTACACTAATGGATTCATCATCCTTTTACATCAACTCATGGAATTGATTCTATAATTTCAAATAAATAATATGAGTAATATTTTCATTAAAAAATTACATCATATACTCAGCCACTCCATAATTAAATTTCATATTATTTCCATGTGATGTGGATAAAAGTACACCATTGATCTTCATCACTGTTGAAATGATAAATAGCAAAAAATAAATTTCATGCATTGAGCACTGAAGAATGGAAAAATATCATTTCAGTATTATTGATACATTATTTTTTTATTAGTGGATTAGTGGACCTACTAAAATAAGATGAATTTTTCCTCATAGAGGAATCAATGAATGTTTTCCCCTCTTTTTATCAGTTTGATGCTCTATAGGATTTTTAACATGAGAAATAAGTGTACTCATTTAAATAAGATTCTATATTCTAGATCACGTAACAATTTTTTTATCGTTAGTAAAATCATCTATTTATCCATCAAACTCATTATTGAAGATATTCCTTATAGTTCCAATCATTCACTAAAACCAAAAAATTATAGCGTGTGCAACAATAATTTTGTGAGAAATCATAAAATCATGAAAATCATTCATTGGATGACTAATTCATGACACCTTATTCTAAATCTATATAGCTATAGGTTTATCCTTGGTTATACGTGGCCATTATCTATAAATATCAATCACTATGCTTTAAAAAAAGTATATTGACACATGAACATCCCCTAGGAGGGTCTATCTAGGTTTGTATACATAGACACACTCATCATGCACAAGTGTTGTTCGAGTTAATACCCTATATGATTCATTATGAGTTGATACCCCTATTTGAATCTATTCCATATACACATCAACATTCTATTTTCTAGAGAGATATGTATTTTATGTGAAAACCATGAAATATATTATTTTTAAAAATATTAGGTTGTTTTCCAAAACATTGACTAAAGCCAAGAGTTTTCAAAAAAAATATAAACCTAATCTATAAAAATAACAAAACCCTAATCTGATACCAACTAACGCGATCCAATTATTATATACATAAATATTACTCCATTTTATATGAATATTAAATACTTATAATAAAAATAATTTCCCAAGAACTGTAAAAGTTTAGTCTCCTTGAACACTAGTTACGTAATCATTTTATTTCATGAATTTTATTCAATATATCCAACAAATATCTTTTCACATAGTAAACTTCTTAGATATACACTACTTAAAACCTGTCTTCATAACCAATGGATGGAAACAAACTAAATAGTGACATTTTATACTCAGTTAGGGTAAACATGAAAAATATAAATCATTTATCATATTTAATAATAATTTTAGAATAATGTTATGGGAACATTAGCTTAAAATTTGAAATTCATACCGAATAGTTTTTAGACCATAATACTGATATAAGGATTTTAAAAATCATAAAAAATGAATCATGAAATAATAAAATATCTTGAACCGTGAAATCATATCATAAGAATAATAATATTTCCTTGAAATTTTAATAAATTTTTTATTATAATAATAATATAAATCATATGACAAGGTTACCCCCCATAAAATTCATCAAATGTTTTTCATGGGATAACAACCCATGTGCAAGCTTTAGGCTTGGGACAACCTTTTTTATACCCACATTATATCTAGGAAAAACATACTATATACCTTCTTTCAGACATTGTATAACCTCTTATATACCATTTTAGCTTGAATACATTAATTATTACTTAATTTAATGAATGGCTATAATGAACCACCTATCAAAAAATCACAATCCATTCATATTTACACCATAATATCATGAAAACATTTGTCATTTCTTCATATCATAACCCATTGAAAATAAAATGGTATTTAATGATATCTCATCATTATCGTAATAAACCATCAATATATTGAAAAAAATTTGTATCATTAGATCATATCCCCTGGGAAGTATAATTACAATTAGTTGATATTAAAAATTATAAAATACCATTTAAAAAAGATTGCTAATTTTTTAATGAAAATTCTATAACAATTTTGAAATCACTTATTTAAAATAAAAAAATTTAAAAAAATAATATGAACCATATTTTACTTGAAAATGTTCGTGGAATAATTTTTTTGAATATTCAAATAAAATATTATTCCAGTTTTTGAAAAATACTATTTGTGTGGTATACATTAAATCTAATATTTTTTTCACGCCCTTGGTAAAAAGTACCTTGTTCAAAAAAATAAAATAAGAGTATTTAAAAAAAAAATATAGACAGTATGAAATAATTAAAAATTAATTCAGTCAACCATTGGATAATACAAAAAGAATTTGTGAAATTTTTTTTATGAAAATAAAGACATATAAGAAATTATTCATAACATATGAGATAAATAAAACTTTTTTCTTTTAAAACATTCTTCAAAATAGTAAGAACATATAGAGAAAAAAAGAAGAAAAATTTAAATCTTTATAAATAACCAGTGAAGAATGAAATAAAAATTAATTGTGATATATATATCATATAATTTCCTAATTGGAAAATTTATTTATAAACATTCCTCAAAAAAAGTGATATTATAATATAGAATTCTTAATTCTTTGGAAACTTTTGAATTATAAACCCTATTAATATATAAATACAAATGAAAAAATAAATACCAAGAATATATTGAGTTTATTTATATAAAATATCAACTGGGTATTATATAAAATGTATAAATTAAATAATTAGTGAATATGGAATATGTATCATGGAAAAAAATGTGAGATGACAAACCCTTAGTACTTTGATAACTTTCGAATCAAAATCCCAGGGATGAAGTAATTTAAATTTTATCTCTAAATAAAATTATATAATAATTATATAATATAATATATAAAATATGTAGTATATAAACCACATAAAAATAAATATTTTCATAACACTAAACGTGTCGCAATAAATAAATATTGAGATGAACACTTTCCTCGAGTTTAACGTGAATTGTTAGAGATTTTAAAATATTATATAATAAATTTTAGTTTATGATAATTATATAAAAAATAACATACTAATAATTATAAAACCATAAATGGGTTTTTATAAGATTTTCTAAACCATTAATTTAAAATAATTCATTATCATTATAATTTTGGGTGTTAACTGCTTCATTTTTTATGTATGTTTTGGTTTTGAAATTATGGTCCTTGTACATTGTTCATTACATAATCATTAAAAAAATATTTTTCATGATATAAATTTCACATATATATCCTTTATATACATATTTATAACCATTAATATAAATTATTGATGAAAAATTAATAACACCACTTAGTGGAGATAGTGGTCTGAACGTACGCATGAGTGGTGCCGACACTTTTTGATGGATGAAAAAAATCAATGAATTATTAAACCATACAATATAATAATATAATAATAATAATAAATATCCTATATAATTATTAAATAAATTTTTATATCGATCAATTTTATGTAGTGAGGGGAGTGAATCAAAAAGCTATATTGAGGTAGTACTCCACATATATGCACATGTGACACTTTTATTTCACATTTGATAGAGAGGTGGTGAAAATTTGGTACCATAATCATAATAATATATTAATATATTTATGATACTATATTAATTATTATGTTATAGTTAAAAAATATTTTTATGATGTAGAAGAAGAAAATAATTTTGAATGAGTTGGGTAAGATGATTAACTCTTATTTGAGATACCTCAATTAGAATACACATTATGAATTATTAAGATGACACAAGGAGAATACTAGAATCAATAAAAATATGGGATGTAATATAATAAGGTATTAGAGTTGTTCTTGTCTTAGATTTATGGATTATATCATATGAATAAGGGAGGAGCGGAGGTGGTATTTTATAAATGAACGAAAGTACACACTTGGAATTACTTAAAAGATTTAAATATAATACATATCTTAATCATATCATATGGATGCACCAAAAATTAAAATAAAATGATTTATAATATATAAATCAACATAACCAATCACTTTTAAACTAGTTTTGAAGACATTTAAGTTCTTATCGCTTAGTTAAATCACTTTAAACGCATTATAACCTTAATTGGGATGACTTAAATTTTTAAAATAATAAGATAAATGAATTTCCAAATATAAATGTGGAATTATAAAAATGTAAATTATGATTCCAATAATGTAATATATTTTACTATATGATTTTTATATAACAGTAAGAAATTTTTTTTATTTAAGAACCCAGAATGCATGAAAAATAGCTTTAAGGGAAATACCTGATTATAGTATAAAAATAATTTTATTTTAAAATAAAGTAAAAATGTTATTTTAATGGTTTTTTATTTAATAAATTTGATTTTTAAAAAAAATATGAGGAAAAAAACAAATGTAACCTTTCAACTAAAACATTAAATGGAAAGACGCAAAAATAGTCTTTAATTTGAGTAAAATATAACATATGTTCACAATAGTAATGAATAAGATCCAAAATTAAAAGGAAGTTATAAAAGAATTATTTAACAAAATATATTTATATTTTTCTATAGAATGGTTTTAAAATTTATTAATACCTTCTTAAATCATAAAAATGTCATAAATGTTATAGTATTTGAAAAATCAATCTTTTTCACTATTCACTAAGGAATTAATAGGATCTAAAAATTCCCAAAAATCATGACATTAATAGCATTAAATACTAATTTAATAAATTATATCCCTTTTTAATTATTATTTTTAAAATTTGAATAAATTAATTATAATATTTAGGTAGAAAATGAGAAAAACATTTTTATGAAATTGTATTTTTGAATCTTAAAATTACATTAATAATTCTTTGAATAATAAACATAATTAAATAAAATTTAATATATTTTATTGTATATATTATCTATACATTTCATTAAAATTAACATTAAAAAGATATTAATTCAATTTATTAAGATATATTCGCATTGTGTGAAAAAAACATTTTTCAGAAAAACCTCTCTTTTAACATTCTAATTATTTTATTTTGGTTTATAACTAATAATTAGAAGACTATTTGAATTTAAAAATGTTTAAAAAATAATTTTTCTAACTTTTTTTATTATTTTTTCCACAAAATTTCATCATTATAGGATAACTCCCACATTAAATTATAATAATTCCAAAAAATATTTCAGTTCATTAAAACTCAGTGTTTAATATAATGATAGATATCAATATCATATAATTTATTAAATTAAAATATATCTTAAAATATACGGTGGTTATAGGGTTTCATATGATACATAATGTCTTAAGAAAAAATTATTTATTTCATTCCTACTATACTTTATTTTTCTAATGAATTATCGTGTTTTGTTATATTATGTATTGAATAATGACATACTTTCATAACACTGTAGTATCATATAGAGAGTTTTAGAATATAATTTCAATGTAATATTGTATACCTTTTATTTTCTAGAGAATTTATATTTCTTTTATGTGGTATTTACAATTCATATTATTATAGAACATGTAAACAATTTCATCAAAGAGTTTTATTAATATTTGAATTAGAGAATTACTATCCTCTTGATATAGAAAATGTTGTCATTTTGATATGGAACATGTATTTTACCTTAATAAGTCTCATTTATATTACTTTGATATAGTATAATTTTATTATTGACTTCATTGGAATGTTTTTTGGATAATGATATATAGGTTTATGGTATGGGATATACATATGATGCCTTCACTCATTCTTAGGGTGAATGATAAGGTTTCTATAACTCATTCAATAATTCCTCTTTCTATAATGATCGGTCTAGGACCCTTACCTCTTTTTCATTATTCTAATATGCTCGTGATTATTTTATCATATGGGAGTTTTTCTTTGGTACAAGTGTTGATTTACATGGGGAATGAGCCATGATTATAATCTCATAATCTATGTGGAGAATCAATGTTTGTAGTATATGCATAGTCCCTCCCAATATAGGGGGATATCCATTATAGTTAATGTTTATTTATTTATTTATTCACCATTGAATTAATATTGTGCTGTAATTTTTAAAAACAAAATATTTTTTATTGTATATGTGTGTAAATATGTAGGCATGTTCATGCATATACATACGATATTACTACTGTGTTGAGAGATCCTTAGTGGTTTCCTACTGATTAATTATGTCTACACACGAGTGGTAATGTAACTATACATTATATATTTCGGGTACTATAAATACATATGCTATTTGTATAAATTTCTCTTTATATAATAATTTTGTTGATCTATAGATTTTCTCACCTGGAAGAACAATATAAAACTGTCTGTAATAAATTAATGAGTGTTAAATATGTCCATTATAAAATAATCATTTAGTTGTAAACAATAAATAGAAGTAATCAAATTTTAATACAAATAAATAAAGGATAGGTAGTTATAAAAACTAGTGGGCTTTTTATTTATAAGGGTAGTTTTTTTTAGTTGGAAATAGATATAGAGTCACTAAGGTTTTCTCAAGACCAATACCAATATAAAATTTAACAAATTCTGCCTGAGAAGAATCATTTACAAGATAAATTCAACACTCTAAAAATAAATACAAAATTATTTATTGATAAATAATAAAAAAATACCAAAATTTCTTATATTTCAGTTGGATTATATATGAAGGTCTTGAGAGGTTTTTCAAGTAGAATTTGAGATGATATAAACATGTAGTTGTTAATAAAATATATTTTATCAATATTTAATTATTATTATTTATATAATTTAATTTTAAAATATTTTGAAAATGTTTTAATTAGTGAATATGAATTTATATATTTCTATGATATGGGTAATTAATAAAAAATAAGTAAAAAATCAATTTATTTTTAAGGGGTATTTTTGGGAAAAATATTATTTTCCTATATATTATGTATTTTTATATTTGTAAAATAAATTCATATCTATTAAATATTTAAGGTATTGATGTTTATTTATAATATATAAAAAATTAAATTAATACACATTTAATGATTTTTACTAGGAAAATAATAAATCAATCAATTTATACTGAAAATATATTCTTTAAAAATAAAACTGTTTTCATATTCTATTTTACGATATTCTAATCGGTTATAATAAATTTCAGAATCTATGTAAATTAAAATATATTTAATATTTTAAATAATAATTTAAAGATAAAATTATAAGTTTTATTTCATTTTTTGTAATAACAATATGTTACCTAAGGTTTATGTTAGTTACGATGATGAAGGTTAAATAAGGTAAATTGTATAATTTAAGAGATATGTTCAAAAGGCATCACAAATCCTTTTATTTAAATGAATGATTGAGGGTTCTTTTAACCACCCATCATATAATCTCCTATAATTTACAATGTGGTATCAAGTTGAATTTAATTTTACATTTCTTTTATTTTAATAAATGAGTATTCACAAAAATACCACTCACCTGAATTACCAATAGACCCCTCCACCACCACACATTCCCTCACACCATAAGTCTTTTATCTTGACTATTCTCTAAAAAATATCTCCCAAAATCTCTTACCCATGTATTGTAGGTTTTTCCTCATTAAAATAACACATATGAAGGCTTAATCCACTTCATAATGGGTTTGTCCGATGAAGTAATTGGAGAACTTCCAATTTCACTTTTTCTTTTAAATTTTATTCTTCTACCTCATCAAAATATATTTTACCCCTACTATCAAATGATTTCACAATAATTAATAGTAGTAAATTTTATTATGATAATGTAATATACATTATCTATCATTATAGAATCTATAGGAAAAGATGAAAATATTACATGTGTTGTGGTTGGTTCATCAACTCCATGTATAATGTAATTAATTTTTCACAACAAGATAACATGGTTGGTTTCATAAAAATAATTCATAAATAAATAAAATATTTATGATATTATTAATATAATATAAATAAATATATTTAATTACATTGATTATATTAATAATAATTTTTTGTAGTAATTTTAACTACCCAAAAATAGGTATACTTAGATATCTATCATAACATGAATCTATTTTGATTAATAGATTTAATTTCCCAAATCATTTATAACTATAATGATAAATAAATAATACATTTAAAATAATGGGTAATATTTAACTATATTATGTCTCCTTTTCCTATAGTCAACTTACTAAATTGTTTTTGGAGGAATGGACAAAACAACCCCAACTGGTCGATGAGAAATAAAAATATACAATATATGAATGATATTGATGATATACAGACCGTAGAAATTAAATATATTGGAAAAAAATTCAGAATACATTATTTTAAAAACACAATTTAATTATACAAAATTTTTTAATCACGTACCAAGTATGTCAATAATTCATGTTAAGGTACATTTGAACAACCCATTTCCATTATATTGTTCATTATCTCTCTCTAAACCACACATTATCTCTCTATCCATATCATTTATCTATTTTATATTATATATATGCGTTCCTTAGATATATAACTAATTTAACTCAAATTTTTTAATCATTAATGTTTTTCAAGTTCCTCTACCAAACATTCTTTCAAAAAAACTTATTTAAAGGAAACTTTACTATTCTTTTTTTCATTCCATATGTCAATATTTTAAAATTTTCCACTTTCCCTGAATCCCAAAAAATATTTTTTTTGTAAAACAATTATTTTTCATATTGTTTTTAAAGAAAATTCCATTTTATTTCATTCATCAGAGCATCTATACTCATTCCATGAAACATCAGTTAAGAGGTAAAATTTTTTACCTATGTCACCACTGCTTTCTTATAGATTTTTCTTCATTTAAAATTATAATTTAAGAGATATCCATATTTATTCAAATATGAAAATATAAAAAAATTAATTTATCTTCTCGTTGGAATAACTATTATATATTGTATGGTTTGGTTTTAAAATAAGACTACATAAGTAATTTCTATTTCATGGGTTTTTCTTTTACTTATGCATTTGAATACTTTTTATTTTATAGAACACATATGCATGTAAAAATTATGATATGATATGCGGGTCTAAAATTTTACATCCCTATAATTAATTGGGTAATGATTATATTTAATTATAAATTAAGAATTTTGCGTTGGTAGTTAGCTAAGCACATAATGTCAATTTGTCATACAAGTGACACTTAACTTATATTTTGATTTCTTTCTTTATTTTTTTACAAAAATCTATGATGTCATGATATTATGACATCATTTCCGTTATTTCATGCTTATGATCCTTCTCTATAAGATACATGTTATGCCACTAGAGTCATATTTATTACTTTTATATCATGTTCTACACTGATTATTTCATTACTAGGATTTATATATAAATATTTTCATAATGTATGTCCTCAAGGTATGTTGTTATTCAATGAAATAACAATGGTATGTCGAAAAACCTTATTAAATTTAGAAAATGTTGTTGTGGTTAATTTCTATATTAATTTATTATGTATGTAATATCCCAAAGACACTAGACCATTATAATCCTTTACTGTGTTTTAGAGAGTTTTATACTAAAAATGATGTAATAATTACAATTTGGGACATAGTTTGGTTTAGATGGTATCAATAAAATTTGTAGTAATTTGTTTGTACTAGGGAAAAACTTTTTGAGAACCCTTGGGATAAGTTTATGTATGAAAAGAATTATAAATTTTTAGTAAGTTAATGTGTGTATCATTTCATAGAAATAACAAAGATATTAATATACAAAAAGTTGATGCAGGCTCTAAAATATATTCACCTTTGAGTAAAAACCTAAAACAATCATGGGGTATTACCTCAATATTCACTCAGTTCACAATATGTGGACCTAGTAGAACACCCAGTTTGACACTCCCAGAGATTATTCGTATGTTGATTCTCATTCAATTTTAAAAAATTCAAATAAGATAAATATATAATATTATGATATTATATAACATTATGTATTTATATATAATAAATAGTGTCATATATTCTAATAAGAAATATACTATGATAACCCTATATTAAACCTTAAAATATATTAAGCTTGGATATAAAAGATATATAACTACCCTGATCCTTATTTAACATTAATATAAGTTTTATTACATTAATGTAAACTTAATCAAAATCAAAATATCAATATGTATAATATATTTAGGAACTATGTTTATTACATAACAACATATAACAAGGGATACAAAATATTTTTGAACACATCTTCACATGATTTTAAAATTCTTTTGAACATAAAATTGTATCCGGTAACCTAGGGAAATACATATAAAACAGGTGGGATATAAGTCATGGTATGAAAATAAACTATGAATAACATTAAGAAGATGATACATGTTAGATAATTGGTATATAAATGGGTAATAAAAAGAGTATTAATCATAATCATGAACAATGAGACATGATATATCATGGTAATCACAAAGGCAACAAGAGAAATGTGGATATTACTTAAAACATTACATCATAAACTTATATTGAGGATAATTCCTTCAATACCGCATTGTGGAAAGGGTCCCATAAATGAATCAGGTTCACTCTATATCCCAACATTCCATTCCATGATACTAAAAATTACCCAATTCATCGGAGGGGTTGTCTGGGTTCACAAATCAAAACCATTGCATTATTGTTCTTAAGTATGCCAGATAAATCATACAACCTGGATTTATTCATCATCATAATATATTCTACGATCATATAGTGTTGAATAAAAACATATAAGTAACTAATAAAAAAGTATATGTGCATAAATTTGAACACCCTTGAATGTAAATTGGTTTGGTACAAACTACACAATTGTACTGGCATATAAAATAGCAGTGATGTTTTTGCAGCAAAACGACATCAAAAAATGATTTTTAAAAATTGGTTCATTAGTGAGAATGGGGTATCTCATTACATATATATAAAATGTTTATTAAAAGGAACATGGAAATTTATATTGAAACATTAGAAATTTTAAAAAATAAGGAATACGTTAATGATGAATCTTTTACAAATAAAAGAATCCTAACTATATTTCAGCACAAAAATAGGTGTACTTAAAGGATCATGGGAGGCTCAATGAGAGTGAATATTTGATATAATAGTTTATAAATTAAATGGAATGTAATGGTAATATTGAAAAATATATTCCAACATATGAAATTGAAACACAAGAGACATAACTGAAAATAAGTGCTTGAATAGAAATGGGTAGAGATAAATATCTTATAAATTTTCAGCATTGTAACAGCTTGTGTAATCATAAAAATTTACAAGATTATAAATAATTTCTCATGAAAATAATATCAATTTGATAGTAATTGAATAATTATAAATTAAAGAAAATAAAAAATAGAAATTAATAGAACTAATTTCCAAGAATGTGCTTGAATTTGGAAGGAGTATAGGAAGGTAAAGATCCCTTACCCGAGTGTGTGACTCCAAAACCTTGGTAAGGGTTTATTTAGAGCTTAGGGATCCTTGGGGGAAACTAGAGTGTAGAGGTAAGTGTCTTAATATGATCAATAGAGTTTATTAAGGAGAAATGGGAGATTGTGTGGGTTTATATAGGAAATGAGGTGGATTTATTTATTATATTGGTTTTAGACACTATATAATAATATGTCCAAGACCACAAACCATAACATTATTTTTCCCAATGTTTTCCAAATGGGAGTGGTTTAATTTATTTTATAATACCAAGGACTGAAATTTTTAAAATAGGACCATTGGTGATGTGGAGATAAGTCACACTGTTGAAGAAATAATTTTAAAACCTTAAAATATATCATAAGTTTGGGTGGACTTACATTTGCATTATAAGAAGGAAAATTATTACATTATTTTAAATTAAAAACATATATTTGATCATGTATACATTTTATATTACATATTAAATTACATTTGGTTCATTATTATGTCCTAACATACAAAGTACATTTATATGGTATTGGATTTTTACTTCAAAATTCGACTGTCTTAGAAAATAATGAACAATTTACCATTTTATAATTAGCACATTACTTTTTCAAAAAATAATATTCATTTTTATAAGTAATTTTATAAATATTTTATTTTTTATCTTTAAAATAATAATTAATATTTAGTGAGAATGATGAGGGGTTTTTTACCATAATAGTTTTCAAATACTTATAAAAATTACATTTAACTTTATAAAAATTATATGATCATTTATATTTGATAAAAAGTATTTAACAATAATATTTAATTAAAAATAAATTCATTAAAAATTCCATTTATTCACAAATTCATCTATAGAATTTGAATATTAACCAAAAATACCATCTTGGTTTTATTATATCAAAATAAAAATCATATACAATGTAAAAATAATAGGATGAAAGTATATTAATTTTTTACTAAAAAAGAATATTTATAATCATAATGTTAAGATATTCATACATATCTAGTTAATAAAACAATAAAAATCCATATGATTAAGGTGTTTGATGGTTGGACTTTTAAGGGGAAGTTCAGTTAACAGAGTTTGGGACGTGATCATGATGAGATTGAACTACTCCACAAAAATTTTCAATCATGCATAAGTCATCGAATCTAATCTTGGGAAGGGTTAAGAGAAAATCATAGAAATGAAATCTCCCTCAGAAGGTTTGATAAATGGGCTTTATAGGCTATGATTCTACTGGTTGAGACCAAAACCACCTCTGTATAAGTCAAATGGATTTGTTATAACTCAATATTTATACTAATCACATGATGACTATTAAATGACTATATAATCAATGTTACTGATACATTACAATAATTTAAATAAAATAGGATATAATAAAAGTAAATAAGTTGCAATTTTCTCCATTATTTGATCATATAATAAGTAAATTAATTAAATAAAACGGGAAATTTTATTCCTAATACTCCAGGTCATTATAATATTTCCCCAATTAGAAATTTCACCCTAAAAATTTTATATTCCCATACAAAAATAGTTGAGTGTAACTCTGCTCCACCACATCCTCTTGTTCTAATGTGACTTCTTCAAACATTTGATTTCTCCAAAAAACTTTAATAAGGTGAATTTTCTTATTTATGATACCTTTTTTCTCTACGATCTATGATCTGTACCTTAAACTACTCATGGTAAAGGTTATTCTCCAATGGTATCACCTGTAGATTGAGAGTATATGTGGGGTATGGTATGTACATTCTCAAGAGGGATGCATGGAATACATCAAGTACTTGTGATATATTTGGTAGGATTTCTAGTCGATATGCCACCACTTCAATGTGATCAATGATATCAAGGGGTTATTCTATCTTGGAATTGGATTTCCATTTTTCCAAAATCTCATTACATTCTTCAATAGAGATATTCATAAAAATACCATGTCTCTAACATCAAACCCTGATTCTTGTTGATGATTTTCAATATAACCTTTTTTCAACTCTGAGTAATCTTAATGTGATTCTGAATGGTATTAACTATTTCCAATATTTCCTCAACAAATTTATGAAACAATAGTTTTTGTTCCCTAAAATCACCTTAATATTATGTGTTTGGAAACTCTTGCTGTAAGAGAACTCGTCCAAAAAATATTTTGGCCCCTTCCCCTTTGAAGCCCATAGTACATGATTACAACATGTATTCTATTTTCTAAGTATCCTACTCATATTGGACATCAATGTAAGGATTATAGGTCACACTGATGTTTATCTCAGGGTTTAGATCATGTTGTAGACTTTTCCATAACATGGAGTTGAATCTCAGATATTTGTAGGATACAATCGATTGTGATAATACATGAATCCTTACAACTTATTTAATGTATATCAGTGTAAGTTTATCCTGTGATATGTCCTCTGGAATTGTGATAATATGAGTTCTCTTTGTAATATTATCCATAACAAACCATATAAAAATGTTTCTCTTGGATGTCTTCGGATGCCCAGGGACAATATCCATTGTGATGTTTTCCCATTTCCATGTTGGTATGGGAAATGGTTCTATCATCCCCTTATAATTCCTATTTTGGCCATAATATAATGAAATATTAGGAACTTTTATATATACTCCATGATTTTATTCTTCATACTATATAGACAACAGTGCTCTTAGGGATCTTGAAACATCTTTTTGCTTCCTCACTGATTTGAGAATGTCAAACTATGTGCATCATCCAATCGTTCCTTATTTAACTCAGTATTTTATTGGAGATATAGTCTTTACACAAATCTCACACCTCCTTATTCATTAACATTAAAATATGAGGATTTCCATTTTTATTGGTTCCACATTCTTATGAATTCCCACATCCTTTCTTTGAGAATCCTTTATCCTTTCCCAATGAGAAAATTGAGAAACTTTTTGTGAAAGGATTGATGACGTTCCTTCATTTATACTTCCCATGTCCATACAATAAATGTTTAAGAATATTAGATCCTTCAAAATTATCATCACTGATAAAGATTCAGAATCCTTACTACTTAAGGAATCATCCACATTATTCACTATACATGGATGATAGTGGAATGAGAAGTCATAGTCCTTGATCGTCTCTAACATTAATTATTAGAAAATACTCATCTCTTTCTGTGTGAATATATTCTGGAGGCTGTTGTGATCAGTATAAATCTCACGCATCTTATTATTGATATTTTTTTCATATTTTCAACACAAATATCAGAGTTTCCAACTTTTGATCATGTGTGTGATTTTTTCTCTCCTTATTCTCCACTACCTTGTAGCATAGGCAATGAAATTTTCCATTTATATTAACACACAACCAAAACCCTTCTTCAAGCCATCCAAAATTACTACGAAATGTTATCCACTTTTTGTTAGTATGAGAACTGGGGCAATGAGAGGCCTCCTTTTCAACTCCTTCAATCATTCTTCAAATTAATCATTCCCTGAAAACATGAATCCCTTCTGTATTAGATTGGTAATAGGTTAGGAAAATCATGAGAAATTTGTCACAAATCGGCAACAACACTCTTCTATCCCAAATGAAAAATGGATATCAGTCATAGATGTTGGCCTCAGACATCATTTAATTGTGTACGCCATGGAAGTTCACACAGATGTCCCATTTCTTATGATGATATTCCAAAAAAAAAGAGTCATACATCAACCTCAGATCACAATTACTATACTTTGAATAAGGATTATCCTTTCATAAGGTCTTCAGAACATTTTTCAAATTGTCCTCATGCTCATATGTTATGTTGTAGTATATTAGAATATAATCAATAAATATTATAAAAATATTTGTGGAGGTAATACCTAAAGACTCTATAATCATTTCCACTAATATTGTTCAGGAATTTGTGAGTCATAATGGAATCACTATGAACTCATAGTGCTTTGACCTTGTACGAAAAGCAGTCTTGGGGAAATCGCCTTTCTTCATACTTAATTGATAATATCATGAACGAAGATCCACCATAGTGAAGTATTTTTTTCTATTTATCTGATAAAAAATCTTCAATATGTGGTATAGGATACTTTTTGTTTATCATGATCTTTTTTATATCATGATAATTAACTAAAATGTGCATTGGTCAATCCTCTTTCTTGAAGAAGATGACCTGTGCACCCAATGGCCAAGCACATCTTCACATGAATCCTTTATCTAGGTTCTCCTAAAGTTTTTTCTTCATCTTATCATGTTCCCCAAAAACCATTCTATATAGAGTCTTGGATGATGGAAATTCCCCATGTACATGATGGATTGAAAATTAAACCTCTCAGTTGGGAGGATGACTAGGAAATTCCTTAGAAAAAACATTAGCATATTCCCTCACAATATGAGTGTCTTTGGGGATGATTCCTTACATAGACCAAATAATTTTGGCCAGATACATTTTCCCATATAGAAATATTATCCATAATTGAGATGTTGGTATAATAGTAGATTCCCCCTCTTCTTTTAACTAGTACATAATTGGTGGTGGATTCCTAATACAGGGAGAGATTTCCTTCTCACAAAAATCTATGTTGGATCTATATAGAGAGAGATAATACATGCCTAGAATTTCATCAAATTCCACCAAATGGATTATGATAAGTTTTATATTATATTGAGCCTACAAATTATTACATGGAGGAGTTATATACAAGGGATGCAATAATTTCCTCATTTGTCATTTTCACTGACATCTCTAATTCCATGATTTTTGGTGGTTTTTGGATAGTTCTACTAAACATTCCTGATATTTAAGAATGAATATTACTAAAATCAGAAAGTAAATTTTCTATTAATGAATGAAAAATTAGAATACCTACAACAACTATGTTATCAAGAAACTTATCGGTGGTAGTGATGAAAAATGACCACCCTTCTTGACGTGTAGGGTGTTGGTTTTCTACGAAAACCCTTGGCATAATGAATTTGTTTTTAAAGTGCATTGGTTCCTTGCAGTGGATACAATGGAAAATGCACTGAGGTTTTACCTAATAATTCCATTAATTTTTCTCATTCATTGGTTTCTCGTATTGGTTATTGCAATCGAGGTTTCATTCTTTCCCGAACCTAAAGAATTTCTTTTCCCCATTTGGCAATTTTCTGGGTACTTCTTCATTCACCATTGACAAGTGGGATGTTAAAATTTTATTGTACCATTATATCTATCTATCAAAACACTATAATTAAACTCTAATCTGTTATTCTTATCCCCATGATACCCTTTATATTCTCTGATCTTCATTTTGATTTTAAGGAAACCTCGAAAAATTTTATTATAAATATCAATGTTAGTGATCGCCAAGGATTTTCATATAGTAGGTTTTAGCCCATTATAGAAGAGGTAGACATTGGATTTGGGAGGAATAAAAAAGCTAAAGGCGTATCATGAAAATCATGTGATGTTTCAACATATTCCCCAATAGATTCATCTTCTTTTTTCTTATGGTCAAAGATATTTATTTCTATTATCAGTAAGATGGTGTGAGGAGAATATTAATAATAAAACATTTTTGAGAATTCCTTCAACTCCATCACATTGATCTCTTCCATAGGATTCATATTTTTTATCAACATCCACCACATATTATCTTCTCCCTCCATAAAATAATCGTATAGTAGAACATCCTCTGGTTCGGAATATTGAGGGATGGAGAAGACCTTATCAGTGGATTTGATCTATTATTAATCAATTACAAGATCTGATGATCTATTAAAAGTAGGTTTTCTTTATTGCATAATGCTCTTGATTTTGATTATTAAATATTAAGTGTGTTTCTGAATTTTTCTGGATCAAGTTTTCGATTTAAAACATGCATTTTCTAAGAGAGAATAATGAAAAAGTTTTTGATTACCGCTCTCATCAGGTCATGTACTTTATTGGAGTCATCGTCACATTTCCCATATCATTTAATGTTTATCCAATTACTCTTATTTAAGGTAATTATATAGAATAAAGGATAAATTAGCGATAATTACTTTAAAACTATTAAACACAAAAAATGGAATCCAATGATATTATATGGATGGCTTATATATTACATTTATTTCCTCAACCAATGATTAACTATACTTCAATCATTGTTATCTATGATATATTTCCTTATATATAGTCTTATGTAAATTTATTTTTTACCTTTATAAAGGTTCATAATGAGAATAGGAATTTAAAAATTAATATCTTCCATGAGTGTCAAACCACATGCACATTAAGGCATGTTTTCATATAAAAGGTTACCCATAGTTAGTCCCAGAGTATTATGTCGGAGTTGTTACTCATATGTACATTTATTCCAAAACTATTTCCACTTGTACTATCCTGATAGGGATGTATTGTATTCATAAACAAATTACACTATATTAACAAAAAATGAAGGATGATTTTTTATACATAGTCGTATCTCTACTCCTTTCCCTAGAATTTTCTAATCCTAATCCCAAAAGTAACATAACTTTTTCTATGATACAAACTAGTAGAACCATGCTATTTATTTCACATCAATACTTATTTTATTACATCAATGTAAACATAATAGAAATGAAAAAATCGAGATTTATAGTGTCTTTCTGAATTAGGTAAATTACATAACTAGTTATAACATGTGATATAAATAATTATTGAACACTTCTTGACATGATCATAATATTACAATGAACATAAAAATACATTAGATATCCTTGGATCAAATAAAAAATTGGTAAGCTATAAAGCCCCTTAAGGGAATCAATAAGGCCTAACATGAAGAAGATAATACATGTTATAAAATAGCCATATGAATGGGGAATAAAAATAGTAAGAATCGTAAACATGAACAATGAGACTTGATAAGCATGGTAATCATAATGGAAACATGAGTAATGTGGAAATAACCTAAATAATTGAATCATAATCTTAGGTAAATGCTATTTAAACTAAGTCCTCATGGTGGAAAATGTCCTATAAAGTAATCAGTTTCACTTCTTATTATAAAATGATTTATCATGATACTAAACATTACAAATTCATTTGTGCCCAATCAGTGCGCACCCATTGTAGTAATTTCATTCCCATGCTTAAGTGTTCTAATAGATCATACAAAATGTATAAATTCATTATCCTAATTTATTCAATAATGAATATGGGTGGAATAGATACATTTTATTTCTTAATAATAAATAATATGTGAATAAATATTAACACCCATGAGTGAAAATGTGTTTGGTATTCACTACATAATTGTTTTCCATTGAAGATAGCGGAGATGCTTCGGTAGGATGACGACATCGCATAATGATTTGTAAAATGGTTTGATGAGTGAGGAAAGAGTCTATCAACACATATAAATAAAATTTTAAGTAATTGGAACATGGAAAATAATATCACAAAATTTGAAATTTTTAAAAAGAAGGCATAAGGTAATGATGAAACACGAATGAAGAAAATATTCCTTACAATAGTTTATCATGATAACAGTTGTTCATGAAGAATCAAGGGAGGATTTAGGATACTTAAAGGGTTGTATCATCATTTATGCATTAAATTAAATGTATGGGGTATATGTAAGAACATATTCAAATATAAACAAATGAATCTTATGACACACAACATAAAACAACTGTTTGAATGGAAATGAGAAGAGATAAATCCCTTAAGGACTTTCAGCGTAGTTGAAACTATAGTAAGGGTGAAAAAACATAGATTATAAATGATATATCATTCAAATAATTTAAATTTAAATGTAATTTATTAATTATAAATTAATTAAAATATAAATAATTTGAATTAAAATAACTAATTTCAATTAATGTGCTTGATTTGGAAAGGATTAGAGGAAGTTGAGAATCCCTTACATGACTGTGTGACACTAAATTCTTGGGAGGGGATTCTTGTGAGATTTGGGGAACCTTGGGAGGACTATATAATGTTTATGGTAGATTATGTATGTTATTAAAGGTGTTTTGGTGAATCAAAATGGGAGCTTCTGTGGGATTTTATAAGAAAATGGGAATTTATTAATTATTTTGGTTTTTGACTCATTGTAATAAAATATCAAAAACAAAAAACCATACCATGGTTTTTTCCCATCGATTCATACAAATAAGAGTATTTAAAATTATTTTATATGTCCATGGGAATTACTTATTCAAATATTAAGGTTAGTCACATATATATAAAAATGATTTTAAAACCATGAAATATATCATAAGTTTTAAAGGATTCCCAAAAGCTTTAAAAAAATAAACTAAACTAAAAAATATGTTTTAAAGGAAAAAAATATGTTTTGTCTTGGATCCCATTTATATTACCTATTACATCACATTTGGTTCATCGTGATGTCATAAAACACAAAGTACATTTATATAGAAATTAATTTATACCAGAAAATTTAGATGTCTGCGAAAATTTTGAAAATATCACCATTGGATAATTTCAATGATCTGATACCACATTTATTAATCAATTTATCTAAATATGTTTCTATGTATTCTAATTCTAATTTTTTAAATAATTAATTAGAATTATTGTAAATGAATGTTTCTTCACAATAACAGTTTTTGAATGCATAAAAAAATTAAATTTCACTTCATCAAAATTATATTATTATATATATATGGTAAAAATAATTAAATATTAATATTTTATTTAAATATTACATACTTCCAAAATACATTAATTGAATTTTAATATTAACCAAATATACAATTTTTTCTTTATTGTATCGAATTAAAAATCATTTATAAAGATAAAATAATAAGATTAAAATATATTCATTATTATATAAAAAATATTGTACATTATATTAATATAAGGGTCTTTATATATATCCCATTAATACAAAATAAAATTCCCTAAGTGTAAGGTTACTGATGGGGTGACTTTAGTGGGGCATTTTTTAGAACATTTATTGTGTTGTCATTTCAATGATCATGAACATATCCTATAAAGGGGTTTTTCTATGCTTTTGTTGGGGGATCTCATCATGGTCTTAGTCGTTGGAAAATCATAAAAATGAAATCTCCCTCATATCCTTTGATAAATGGGCTTTATAGGGTATGATCCTACCAGTTAAGGTCATCACTACTATAACATCCCAAGTAAGTAATGAATAATAGTAATTTTTATCTTTTTCTATTAATTAATTAGATAGTGATTTAGAGGCTTAAAATAAAAATAAATCCAATCTTAAGCATGGAATACACTAATATTTTTAAAAGATTTTTTTACTACCTTTTGATGGCAAACCATTTTTGAATCTATCTTTTGAAAGTTTTATAAACTATTTTTGTAAAAATAAACTTATTATTTATGATGGGGACATCAAAATTTACTTTGTGTGAATTTTTGGTATTTTTTGGACAATGATCATTTTTTAATGAATAGTGTAAAATATTGCATTTTACATCAAAACTGATTTTTAATCTAATTTATTTATATGATTAGATTATCTTTTGAATTGGTTTTGAAGTGAAATTAGAATATATTTTTACCATTTAATCCAATGGTGGTCATTGGAATCAATTTCACTTTGAAATTGGACTTCAACTGGTGTCAATCTTTTGATACTAATTGTTTCATAAAAACATGCTATTTGTCATGACAGTGGGAATTAATTATTAAATTAATTAATGTAACATATATGATTTTAATTTTGTAAAATATAAATCATTTTTTAATTCAGAATATCAAATATTTCTTTCGGTAATGTTTTGGTATTTTTCAGAAAAACTTCAATTTTTGATGAATAGTGAAACCACTAAGTGGTACTTATAAAAACTGATTTTCCATTTAAATGAAATTTTGCCACCTTTGTGTTTTGAATTTCAAAAATCTGACATACATGGTTTTCATTAAGAATTAAAATGTGGTCCAATGGGATTAAAATAAATTTTTGGTGAATAGTAACTTATTAAGTTTTTAATCGAGATTAGTGGTAATTAGTGTAGTTTAAGGTAAAAATAATGCTTTAATAAAATGAGATGAGCTTGACACATGTCCTACCCTCATTGTTTGTGTCATGTCCGACCAAGACAATCCATGGGTCAACTTGGGGACCCCATGGAGCCACTTTGGTTGGGACATGACATAAATAACGTTTTTTTTAATGTAAAAGTAAAAATGACACAAACATGAGATGTTTTACTAAAACAATTTGTACATGGGGTTATAAAGATCTGATTTTTGATTATAAATATTCATTGGAAAGCTAAAAATATTTCCTACATCATAGTATTTTTTTTATAATTTTTAGACTTTAAATAATTTAAATTATTTATGACATCATGATGATGCAGCGATGGCCTCATTATTTAACGATTTAAATAAAATGGAATGATAATGTAAAATCTAAGACCTATACATTGTGAAAACATATTGGATGGGTTGATTTAAAACCCCTATCACCTTATCCTCGAAACACATCAATGTGGGACCTCTTAAATCCGAATACCATTTTAAAATAATGTGACTTTTCTTTACCTTCCAAGAGTGCCCCTCCTCTCCTCTTATAAAAGGCCCCACCTCTACCTCCTTACCCAAACTCCCAAAGCCTTTGGCTCGGCCAACCCCTGACCATTATGTCCCTCCACATCCCTCTCGTACTCCTTGAAGCCTCACTTTGGGCAGAAGTCTTCCCAAGGAAGCTTTTGAGCTCAAATCTTAGAGAGTTATCTGATTTTAAGATAATGTCTTCTTTTGAGTCCTTTTGTTTGATTTTGCTTCTCCAACCCCCATAACTCTTTTTATTCTTTCCTTTTCTAACAACTCCAGTATCCTAAATATACTAGTATGTTTTTATAAGAAGTATTCGAGCTACACTTACACACACATACATCTAATGTTTAAAGGACATACTGTTTCCGTGGATGGTGAATTTATGCCTCCCGAAACGATGATTGTTCAACATTCTTTTAACACCCTCAAATGTGGCCAATAAGATTCCACTATATTTATATATGATATATAATATGTTTATGTTTTCCTTAAGCTTCTGTATTTTTCATTTTGGGCATAACTTTATGGTTTCCATTATGGGTAAACGCGATATCTTCATTAAAGGAAGTGCGGACTACTTCCCCCTCAAAGTGATTTCATTCATTAAATACCATATGTGGGACGTATAAAAGATGGAAGTATGATATTATATATGATATTATACTGGAATTATAATATACCTTTATATCATTATGATTCCATTCTATAAAATACTAAATAGAAATGAAAGTAGCGTTCATTCGTACGTACGGCTTACCGTCTCCATTAACGGTGCATTTCATTTCTTACCTCTAAATGATTATGTAAAATTATAAATTCATGTATATACTGGATATATATGATATAAAAATAATGATTATAATCCTGGATATAATGGATACATGAACAACATGTAATTATAAAGGGTTTATTTTTGACTCAAGTACTAATGATCATTAAAACGACTGTTATTAACTTAAATAATTACATAGTGTTCATGACATGGTGATAAGTCATATAAAAGGAATAATGAACTTGAAAAAGGTTCTTAAACAAGTATTAATTAACTCAATTTTATTATTCAGGAGATTAATGAACGACCGAGTCAAGTCGAACCCAAGGTATGGGACTTCGTCTCAATCTCCTTTCATTGAGGCATATTTTGTTTTATACACAACCTTTTTTTATATGGTGTATAAACCCCATTGACTTTTACATTTATTCAAAAGGAATATTTTTTATACGAAGCATTTACTAAATGACAAAAGGGAATGTTTTTGTCGTACGTATGCGGCGACAACGACTTCTCCGTCGTCGTGACCGTTATTTGAGTTCCGACTTCCTCTACAAGACATACATTCTTTTTAAAAGAAAAATAAATACCATGTTTTAATTTTCTTTTATTTTGGTATTGAAAATGGTTTTCATAATGTTTTTATATCAATGTGTTGTATTGATATCTTGTGATTGAAAGGTGGAAAAATTATGTTTCCTTTATGCATGTTTTATGTGATACGATTTTGTTGAGGTTCTTGGGCATTATTATGAAGACGGGTGGTTCCGTGATAAACTAAGGGAGGGTGAACACGATATAGCTCTCCAATGCATTGGGTAATGCGAAGGACTGTAACGTTAAGGTTTCTCCGAAGAGATTTAGGGAATATACTGTGATAGGTATTCCAAACATAACCAACAGGGTTACTCCCTACGTAAGAATGTTATGAATGCCTCAAGTTACCGTTATGTCTTATGATTTCTATGATTTATTCACAATTTGATGAGGTATGTTGAAGTGATTATGTTTTATGGGTAAATTATGATTTCATTCTTGTGTATATATGTACCCATGTTTCCTTTCCATATATTTTTATATCCCCTACTGATCTTTTTATGCTCATCCCATGTTTTTTTGAAATGTTTTTCACAGGTCAAGGGAAAGGTACATGATATGACGATAGTGTCAAGGAAGTGTCAAGAAAGAATCCATGTTTTATTTTAAATATGTTTCCATTGATGGGAAAGAAGAATACTATATTTATGTAACCAATTTGTGTATATGTGGAATTTAATGCAAGTTTTATGATCTAATTATCTAAAACTCTAAACCTAAAAAGATCCTCAATGTGTATTCTTGTAATAACTCAAGATTAAGTAAGGTTTAAGGCTGGGGCCTTATAGTTGGTATCAAAGGTTGGTTTAGATAACTTTAGGAGTTAGAAATCTATTAAATTATTATCCAAAAATATTTTTTTTATGGTCAGATTGAAGTGATATAGTATTTGAAGATTACTATGTTGCTTCATCTAAGACATGTTTGTTCAGAGTGGTTTTCCGCAGAGGAAACAGGGAAGCAGTGCGAGGAAGGCATGCAGAAGGAAATAACCATCCAAATCAGAATCCGGAGATGGTCGGAATTGGAATTGAACAGTGTTTTGCAGTAATGGCGCAGTTGACTCAAGTGATAAATGGCGGTGGTATCCATACACGAGATCTGTCAGATCAACCGCAGATGAACATGTCTGTGGTGGGACATTTCATGAGGCAACATCCCCCATCATTCAGAGGATCATCTGACCATGTTCTAGTTGAAGGGTGGATTAAAGACCTGGAGAATATTTTTGATGTCATGGGGTGTTCAGACAATCAAAAGGTTAGTCTTGCTATTTATCGTTTGGAGGGTGAAGCAGATCAGTGGTGGTTGATGGTTAAAAATATCAGGGATGCTGATGAGATTGATGCTCTCAACTGGGATGAATTCAAAGGTATGTTTCTTGAGAAGTATTTTCCTAAGGCTTTTCGTCTTAGGATGGAAAAGCAATTCTTGGAATTGAGGCAAGAGGAAGACTCAGTGGATGCCTATGAAGAAAGGTTCACTCGATTGGCAAGGTATGCTCCAAATTTTATCTGAGACCTTGATAGTATAATCTATCATTTTTACTCAGGATTAAAGCCAAAATATCGAAGGGCATTAGCTTCTCGTGAGTTTAAAAGTTATTAAAAGCTTGTTCGATGTGCTGAGAAGGTGGAAATGGAGTTTTCCGATGATCAAGTGTTCTATAACAACCAACAGAAGAAGAGACCGAGGTGGCAGGAGAAAGGTAAGAATTCTTCAAAAAAGTCTGATGGTAAGAAATCTAAGTTTACAGTTTGTGATAAATGTGGAAAAAGGCATGCTGGGGAATGTCTTCTGAATTCTGGAAAGTGCTACCGATGTGGTAAGATGTGAAATAAGGCTCGCAATTGCACTGAAAAAGATCAGGGTGATGGTAAGACCAAATTTTATTTACAGTTAGTGAAATTTCTATAAGTGCAATGAGATGGGTCACTATGCAAACGAGTGTCCGACAAAGAGCTTGGGTGATGGGAAGCAGTTAGAATACAAGCAGAAAGGGGTGGTGAAATCCTTTGAAACTACTTCAGTAGATGTCGGGCCATCAAATGAAGTTGTATCAGGTACTTTGTTTGTTTTTTCAGATTACACCAGTGTGTTTTTTGATTCGGGGTCTACACATTCTTTCATCTCTAAAACCATTTCTAGTAAAATGGGAATACCATCTCAAGAAATGACTCCTGAAATTTTGGTAAAAACACCTGGGGGAAATGTTGAGGCAAAAAGAATTTATAAGAATCTTCTTATCCTTATCTGTGGAAAGAACCTACTTGCAAACCTTATTGTTCTACCTCTAGTAGAGTTTGATGTTATCCTGGGTATGGATTAGCTCTCTATTTACCATGCTATGATTGACTGTAGAGCTGAAGAAGTTTCTTTTCAGAAAGACTTTCAGTTTGTGTACAAGAATGAACCCTTAATGTTGATAACTTATCAAGAGGCCAAGAAACTTGTAAAAGATGGAAATGAATGTTACCTTTCACACATCTTTGAAAATAAAGGAACTGTTCAGATTAATGATGTGCCCGTGGTAAATGAGTATCCTGATGTTTTTCCTAATGAGTTGCCTGGAATAATACCAGATCAAGAAAGTTGAGTTTACTGTTGACTTAGTTCCTGATGCTAAGCCAATTTCAAAACCCCCTTATTGAATGGCACAAATTGAACTTTTTGAGTTGAAGGAGAAATTGCAAGATTTATTAGAGAAAGGTTTCATTTGACCTAGCACATCACCATGGGGTTCTCCTGTTTTATTTGTTAAAAAGAAAGATGTTTCAATGAGACATTGAATTGATTATAGAGCCATGAATAACATCACTGTTAAGAACAAATATCATTTTCCTCATATCGATGATTTTTTTGATCAGCTCCAGGGAGCTCAGTATTTTTCAAAGATTGACTTGAGATCGGGGTACCATCAGCTGAAGGTAAAGGAAACAGATGTTCTGAAGACCGCGTTCCATACAAGATATGGCCATTATGAATTTGTAGTAATGCCTTTTGGGCTAACCAATGCACCAGCTGTATTCATGGACATAATGAATAGAATTTTCCATGAGTTCTTGGATAAGTTTGTGGTGGTTTTCAATGATGATATTTTGTTTTTTTCTAGAAGTAAATAGGAGCATGAAAGACATTTAAAGGTTATCTTGAAAACCTTAAAATAAAGGAAACTGTATGGAAAATTCAGCAAGTGTAAGTTTTTGTTGCAACAAATTTCATTCCTTGGTCATATTGTTTCTAAAGATGGGATAACTGTTGATCCTAAAAAAACAAAGGTTGTTGAAGAATGGACATGTCCCATGAATGTAACTGAGATTCATAGCATCCATGGTTTGGCAGGCTATTACCGAAGGTTTTTTAGAAATTTTTCACGGTTATCTAGTCCAATGACTAAGCTAACTCGGAAGGGTGTTAAGTTTATCTGGAAAAAATAATGTGATGATTGTTTTCAGGAATTTAAAAGAAGATTGGTGAATGCTCCATTTTTGGCACTACCTTCCAAGAATGGTGAGTTTGTTATATATACAGTGATTCTTCATTGAAAGGACTTGGTTGCATCCTAATGCAGAATGATCAGGTAATTTCTTATGCTTCACGACAGTTGAAAACTCATGAGGTAAATTACCGTACACATGATTTGGAATTATCTGTTGTTGTTTTCGCTTTAAAAATTTGGAGGCATCATTTGTATGGAGTAAAGTGTGAAATATATACTGATCACAATATTTTAAAGTATATATTCACTCAGAAAGAGTTAAACATGAGACAGAGGAGATGGCTGTAATTAATCAAGGATTATGATTGTACAATTCATTACCATCCTAGAAAAGAAAATAATGTGGCTGATGCTTTGAGTCGAAAAATTAATGCTTCATTAGCAATATTGCATTTGGAACGTGATCCTTTGGTTACGGATTTGATGAAATTTGGAATACAAGTTTTTGGTGCATGATGTACTTCTGTTTTCTTTCAGGTATCAGTGAAATCTTCTCTATCAGACAGAATCAAGCAAGCACAGAAGCAAGACAGTGAGTTGCAGAAAAAGGTAGAGATGGTTCAGAAAGGTAAGTTGCCTAAATTCAACATTGATAATGATTGCGTTTTTTTCTTTGGGAAGAGATAGTGTGTGCCTTGTGATTCACAGTTGAAGAGAGAGTTGTTATGTGAAGCTCATAGTTCTCCATTTTCAGTTCATCCTAGTAGTACTAAGATGTACAGAGATCTGCAGGAGTATTACCGGTGGGATGGAATAAAAAGAGATATTGCTGATTTTTCTGTGAAGTGTTTGACATGTCAACAGGTTAAAGTAGAGTGGCAGTTACTGAAAGGGATGCTTCAGCCTCTACCAGTGCCAGAGTGGAAATGGGAGAATATATCCATGGACTTTGTTGTCGGATTACCGAAGACATCTCGAGGTAATAATGAAATCTAGGTTATTGTTGATCGCTTGACTAAATCTTCTCATTTCATTTCTATACGAGATACTTTTTCCTGAGATCAAATTTCCCGTTTGTATCTTAAAGAGATATTCCGGTTACAAGGAGTTCCCCTCTCCATTGTATCTGATCGTGATCCCAGGTTCACTTCTAACTTTTGGAAAGGCCTTCAGAAGTCGTTGGGTACTGAATTAAATTTTAGTAAAACTTTTCATCCTCAATCAGTTGGGAAATCAGAACGAACAATTCAGACCTTGGAGGATATGATATGTTCTTGCTCTATGGATTATCAGGGAAGTTGGGACTAATCTTTCTTTGGTTGAATTTTCATATAATAATAGTTTTCATTTTAGTATACAGATGGAACCATTTCAGGAATTATATGGAAAGCGGTGTCGAACTCCAGCTTTCTGGGATGAAGTGGGTGAAAGGAAGTTGATGGGACCAAAATTGGTAGAAGGGATGGAAGAAAAAGTTTACCTGATTCAGAAGCACATGAGAATAGCTCAGAGCAGGCAGAAGATTTATGCGTATAACTGGAGGAAGGATCTATCTTTCGAGGTAGGTGATCATGTTTTTCTGAAGGTTTCTCCTTTGAAAAGTGTGATTAAATTTGGTAATAAAGGAAAGCTGAGTCCAAGGTTCATTGGACAATATGAAATCCTGGAGAGAGTTGGATCAATTGCTTACCGAGTGGCTTTACATCCGAGTTTATCTCAGGTACGCAATGTTCTTCACGTTTCGATGTTGAGAAAGTATATGCCAGATCCATCTCATGTTTTGAGTCCAGAGGTAGTTCAGCTGGAAGAGAACCTATCTTATGAGGAACAACCGGTCCAGATTATTGACCACAGAGAGAAAGTGTTACTAAATAAGGTGATTAATTAGGTAAGGGTTTTGTTGAAAAACCACATGATGGAAGAGGCAACATGAGAATCTGAAAATGCAATGAGGGATAAGTACCCCCATTTATTCGATAAGTAAATAAATTGAGGTGACGCAATTTTCTAAAGGGGGGAATGATGTAACATCCCAAGTAAGTAATGAAAAATAGATATTTTTATCTATTTCTATTAATGAATTAGATAGTGTTTTAGAGGCTTAAAATAAAAATAAATCCAATCTTAAGCATGGAATACACTAATATTTTTAAAGGATTGTTTTACTGTCTTTTGAAGGAAAACCATTTTTGAATCTATCTTTTGACAATTTTATAAACTATGTTTGTCAAAATAAACTTATTCTTTATGATTGGGATATCAAAATTTACTTTGTGTAAATTTTTGGTATTTTTCGGACAATGTTCATTTTTTTAATGAATAGTGAAAAATACTGCATTTTACATCAAAACTGATTTTTAATCTAATTTATTTATATGATTAGATTATCTTTTTAATTGGTTTTGAAGTGAAATTAGAATATATTTTTACCATTTAATCCAATGGTGGTCATTGGAATCAATTTCACTTTGAAATTGGACTTAAACTGGTGTCAATCTTTTGATACTTATTGTTTCATAAAAACACGCTACTTGTCATGACAACGAGAATTAATTATTAAATTAATTAATGTAACTTATATGGTTTGAATTTTGTAAAACAGACATCATTTTTTAATTCAGAATATCAAATATATCTTTGGGTGAAGTTTTGGTATTTTTCTGAAAAACTTCAATTTTTGATGAATAGTGAAACTACTAAGTGGTACTTATAAAAACTGATTTTCCATTTAAATGAAATTTTGCCACCTTTGTGTTTTGAATTTCAAAAATCCGACATAAATGGTTGTCATTAAGAAGTAAAATGTGTTCCAATGAGATTAAAATAAATTTTTGGTGAATAGTAACTTATTAAGTTTTTAATCGCGCTTAGTGGTAATTAGTGTTGTTTAAGGTAAAAAAATGCTTTAATAAAATGAGATGAGCTTGAACCATGTCCAACCCTCATTGGATGTGTCATGGCCGACCAATAAAATCCATGGGTCATCTTGGGGACCCCATGGAGCCACTTTGGTTGGGAAATGACATAAATAACTTTTTATTTAATGTAAAAGTAAAAATGACACAAACATGAGATGTTTTACTAAAACAATTTGTATATGGGGTTATAAAGATCTGATTTTATATTATAAATAGTCATTGGAAAGATAAAAAGATTTCATACATCATAGTAATTTTTTTATAATTTTTAGACTTTAAATAAATTAAATTATTTATGACATCATGATGATGCAGCGATGACCTCATTATTTAACGATTTAAATAAAATGGAATGATAATGTAAAATCTAAGACCAACACATGGCCAAAACCTATTGTATGGTTGTATTTAGAACCCTTATCACCTTATCCTCGAAAAAAATCAATGTGTGACCTCTTAAATTGGAACACCATTTTAAAATAAAGTGACTTTTCTTTACCTTCCAAGAGTGCCCCTCCTCTCCTCTTATAAAAGGCCCCCACCTCTACCTCCTTACCCACACTCCCAAAGCCTTTTTTTCAGCCAACCCCTACCCATTTTGGCTCTCCACATCCCTCTCTTACTCCTTGGAGCCTCACTTTCGGCAGAATTCTTCCCAAGGAAGCCTTTGAGCTCAAATCTAAGAGAGTTACTCGATTTTAAGGTAATGTCTTATTTTGAGTCCTTTAGTTTGATTTTGACTTCTCCAACCCCCTTAACTCTTTTTATTATTTTCTTTTGTAACAACTCCAGTATCCGCAACATACTAGGATGTTGTTATAAGATGGATTCGAGCTACAATTACACACACCTACATCTAATGGTTAAAGGAAATATTATTTCCGCGGATAGTGAATTGATGCCTCCTGAAATGATGATTGTTCAACATTCTTTTAACACATTCAAAGGTGGCCAATAAGATGTCACTATATGTATATATGATATATAAAATGTTTATGTTTTCCTTAATCTTCTTTATTTTTCATTTTGGGCATACCTTTATGGTTTCCATTATGGGTAAATGTGATATCTTCATTTAAGGAAGTGCGGACTACCGCCCCCTCAAAGTGATTTGATTCGTTAAATACCATATGTGGGACGTATAAAGGATGGAACTATGATATTATATATTATATTATACTGGAAGTATAATATACCTTTATATCATTATGATTCCATTCTATAAAATACAAAATAGAAATTAAAGTAGCATTCATGCGTACGTACGGCTTACCGTCTCCATGAACGGTGCATTTCATTTCATACCTCTAAATGATTATATAATATTATAAATGCATGTATATAATAGATATATATGATATATACATAATGATTATAATCCTGTATATAATGGATTCATGAACAACATGTAATTATAAAGGGTTTATTTTTGACTGAAGTACCAATGATCGTTAAAACGACCGTTATTAAATTAAATAATTACATTGTGTTCATGACATAGAGATAAGTGATATAAAAGGAATAATGAACTTGAAAAAGGTTTTTAAACAAGTATAAATTAACTCAATTTTATTAATCAGGAGATTAAAGAATGACCGAGTCAAGTTGGACCTGAGGTATGGGACTTCATCTCAATCTCCTTTCATTGAGGCATATTTTGTTTTATACACATCCTTTTTTTATATGGTGTATAAACCCCTTTGACTTTTTCATTTATTCAAAAGGAATATTTTTTATACGAACTGTTTACTAAATGAAAAAAGCGAATATTTTTGTCGTACGTATGCGGCGACAATGACTTCTCCACCATCGTGACCGTTATTTGAGTTTCGGCTTCCTCTACAAGCCATACATTCTTTTTAAAAGAAAAATAAATACCATGTTTTAATTTTCTTTTATTTTGGTATTGAAAATGCTTTTCATAATGTTTTTATATCAATGTGTTGTATTGATATCTTGTGATTGAATGGTGGAAATTTTATGTTTCATTTATGCATGTTTTATGTGATACAATTATGTTGAGGTTCTTGGGCATTATTATGATGACGGGTGGTTCCGTGATAAACTAAGGGCAGGTGAGCCTGATATAGCTCTCCAATTCATTGGGTAACGCGAAGGCGTGTACCGTTAAGGTTTCTCCGAAGAGATTTAGGTAATATACAGTGATGGGTATTCCAAATGTAACCAAGAGGGTTACTCCCTACGTAAAAATGTTATGAATGCCTCAATTTACCTTTACGTCTTATGATTTCTATGATTTATTCATGATTTGATGAGGTATGTTGAAGTGCTTATGTTTTATGGGTAAAGTATGATTTCATTCTTATGTATATATGTACCAATGTTTCCTTTCCATATATTTTTATATCCCTTACTGAGCTTTTTATACTCATCCCATGTTTTATTGAAATGTTTTTCACAGGTCAAGGGAAAGGTACATGATATGATGATAGTGTCAAGGAAGTGTCAAGAATGAATCCATGTTTTATTTTAAATATGTTTCCATTGATGGGAAAGAAGAATACTATCTTTATGTAACCACTTTGTTTATATGTGGAATGTAATGCAATTTTTATGATCTAATTCTCTAAAACTTAATACCCGATAAGATCCTAAATGTGTATTCTTGTAATAAATCAAGATTAAGTAAGGTTTAAGGCTAGGGCCTTATAACTACCTTTGTCTCTGTCAATTGGATTTTTAAAACTCAAAATTCATTCTAATCATGCCATCATTGACTAATGGATATGTCATCAACAGTAATGATACTTAACAATCATATAAATAGAATTTGATATAATAATAAAAATAAGAACATGTTTCTTCTATAACTATATTATATAATAACATATTTTGATTAAATAAAAAGGGACATTTATTCATAATTGTTCGTATTGTTACATGACATTTAGGATTCATTCATTTTCAGGATTATAGCTTAACATTTTATATTATTGTTAATTTGATTATTCTAGACCCTAAATTATCTTATTTTAGTATATGGTTATAAATATGATGAATCATTCCAAAAAATAGATGTGGTAGACAATTAAAGTATATCATAATTGATAGTCCTTACATGGTGGGGTGGGAGTTGAGAACATCACCAACATACTCAAAAAAATTAATCAAGTTATGTACAAAAAATTTAATTATGTCTATCTCCATCCTTCTTTGATGAAAGAATAAGTTGTGATAGATTAGTTTATGTGGTAAAGGATACCCAATTTTAGTAGATATTTTGATCCACCGATTATGGAATAATGGATTAATTCCATTAAAAAGATTTTATCTATCATTAAATCCTCGAATAAATAGAAATTTATTTTTACCATTTATCATTTAGATGGAGAATTTGATCTGTGGTGGGAACGGATTGAGAACATGAAACCAAATACATTTAATAAATGTATAGGAAATGGTGTAAGAAACTATTTTTCAATAAAATATCCCTCAACCTATCCATATTATAATAATGGAAGATTTTCTTATACTCAAGAAAATATGGGATGACACAATTTATTCAATTTAAGATTAAATCACAAGGATTGCAAGGTATGCATTCATATTTCTTATTTTACTTGAAATAATGGTTGATAAATTATTTGGTAGATTAATTTAGATCCTTTTTAAACCTTAATCAATTTGGGGATTTTAATGGTGTGTGGAAAGGGTCTGAGGCACCCTTGAAGATGAGATATATATTTGTGATTCTAAAGGGTCTCATGGGATTGGAGATAAAAAAGTAATGATTGGAGTTTAATTATAGAGTATATGTGGATACATCTCATAGAGAAAATAAATTAAAACTAACAAAAAGTAATAAATATCTGAATAATTATCATAGAAATAAACATAACGGAATAAGAAGACGTTAGAAGTATTGAAAGGAGGATTATAAAACTAATGAATTTCAATGGTTGATAAAAGATCCCACTAATAAGATGAAAGAAAAAAAGGATCCAATCAATCCTCTATATATGTACTAATATTTTAAATTCAATAAACATGGGCACTATCTAAATAAATGTTCCAATCCAAGGGATATTAAGGATAAAGAATTATAATTACCTACATGGCCCAGAGAGAATAGAAACACATTTTTTATCACTAATTATTATATTATCATGGTAAATTAGTAGTAATAGTTACACATGTCGTTCATTTAATAATATTGAATGTCTTAATTGATTCTGGTTCCATTAGATCATTCAAAAAATGCAACTGTAGTAGAAATAACCAAATACCACCTCAAATAATAGAGGTATATGTATCAATTAAAATATTTATGGGAGAAATTGTTTCAATTCATGTATATAAACATTCCCAATATTACATTTTGGTGATGAATCTCCCAAAATAACCTTTTCACACATCCTATATTGGAATTCAGTATTATACTAGGCATGGATTGGTTGCTTAAATATATATCCAATATCAACTACTGAGAGATATAAATCACTTTCCATATGAGAAATCATCCTTTAATTTTATATAAACGCATGGATAATGATGGATATCCTTTAGAAATTAAATTAATAAATGATATTTTTTTCAATGATAAAGAATATATAGATAATATTATGCAGTTAATAGAGAGTATTTATCATGAATATATTTTTATTTTGAGGGAATATTATTATGTATTCCCGATAGTGTTTCTCAGTCTTCCTCTTAATTTAGAGGTTGGGTTATAAATTTATCTTATACCTTGATTTATTCCCATATCCAAGAGTTTCTAAAGAATATCCCTATTAATGATGAATAATTAATGAATAAAATATGTGAGAATATGGAAAAGGGTTTCATACAACCACATGCATCAATAAAAGTTTCTCCATTCATCTTTTTCAAGAATATGAATGGGACAATATGATTCTGTAGTGATTATTGTGAACCATAAGAAAATAATCATCAAGAACTATTATCATTTAACATATATTGACGGTTTTTTATTAACATATAGTGGTACAATACTTATTAGTGGTGGATCATTGACATGGATACCCTCAATTTTGTGTAATGTGAGAATATATACTAAAGACATCTTTTTGTACAAGATGTCTTTAGTATATATTAGTGATTCCTTTTAGGCATACCAAATTCTCTATAATAAATTTTTACTAAATTAATGCTATAATTTGAAATTATATTCATAAATATTTTTTTTATTTATTGATAACATTATCATATATTGTTAGAGTATGGAATAATATAAATAGAATTTTATAATGGTGTAAAATAACATAAGAATGGCCCACACTTTCCATTGTGAAAGATAACCAAGTTTTTCTTAGTTAAATCTAATAAAATTCCCAAATTTTTAAAAAATTATTATTAATTTAAATTCATATAACCATGTAAATGTAAAAGTTGTTTAAATACTTATTTATTTGAAAATGTGAAGAAATATTTAAAGATCAAATGAAGAGGTGTGTTGTTGAACCTATGATCACATTACCCAGTAGTGGAAATGGATTTTTCATATAAATTTATGAATTCAAAATATGATTAATACTTGTTATCAAATGTATAGGTAACATATTATTAAAATTTTCAATAAATGGTATATGGGAAAAATTATGCAGTGTATGATCTGGAGCTGGTGGTAGTAATATTTTTTTTAAATATTTGAAAAAAATTATCTCTATGGTAAAATGTGTGATACATAAGATGATCCTAAATTATTATTGTATATATTCACATAAAATTATTTCAACATGGACTAATTAAGATATATATATCTGATCAGGGGAAATGATTTTTCAATCCATTATCATTCATGGAAAGAGAATAAATTGGAAAATTCTATAAGAAGAAAGGATCCTACAACCGTATCATTGATATCAATTTTGAAGGATCCAATATTATTATACCAGTAAATAATATACATGGTAATAAAAAATCAAGGTCCAACATCCTATATTTTTCAAATGATCAGTTAGTAATACATTCTATAAAAAATTAATAATGATAAAAGGGATGGTGTGGAGACACAAAACTATGTTGATTCTATCAGAAATAGAATAAAATTAGAGTTCCAAATTTATAAATAAGATAATTTTTATTTGGTACATGATTATTCATACCGTCAAATACATTTATAAATAAAATTATTAGCTGATTCACATAGCTAAACATTCTCAATATACCTATGAACAACACATTCATATAGAGATCTATAAGAGTACTATTGATGGGACAATATAAAGTGGATATTTCTTAGTATACATTGACATTATTATTATATCCATAAGTAAAGGATGAACCATATCAATATAAGGATACTATATAATCATTATTTATACCAATATAATAAGACAACAAAAAACATATATATTATGACTATTATTCCTATGATTTTGAAAGCCATAATTTTATCTAGGTATTGGTGGATCGACATAGAATGTCATTACACATAATTTTTCTAGAGGGTTTACCACTCAATAATTATTATAAATTATATATAAAGTATTTGTTTAGGATACATGGGGTTTTTATATTCAATTGTATCATATCAATATCCTAGATTCACATCAAAATTCATGAAAACATTTTAGAAAACATCATATACAAAAAAATATCAACATGGTCTATCATCATTAAGTTGATGGTTAAATTTAACGGACCATTAAGATGTTAGAATATATTTTTAGTTCATGTTAAATGAATTTTAATGGAATCGGGCATAATAAATTCCTCTCATTGAATTATCATATAATAATAATTTCTACTCTAGCATCTAAATTGTAACATATGAGGAACTATAAGGAAATAGATATTGAATTCTGACATTCTAGAATGAATTCTGATAAATGAAGCTGTTAGGACATTTTGTTTTCCATGAAATGGTGGAGATGGTTAAAACCATTCCATATTATATAAAATCATCACAAATTTGACATAAGTTATATGTGGAAAATCATCAGTGATATTTATATTTTGAATTTTATGAAAATGTATTAGTTTAAATATATATCCTTGAAATAAGGTAATGAGTTTGGAGAAGAAAGTATATATAATCCATAGATATATCAATTTCTTCTAAATTATTTATTATAAAGGAATTTTAGTTGATCTCTTAGCACTTTTACGAAACCTCTATCAAGTACATGGCATCTCTCATGTATTACAATTGAGGAAGTACATACCAGGTCTATCATATATATTAAACTCGAAATATTTATAATTGGGACATGATATCTCTTATGAAGAATATGTAGTGGAGATCATTGATCAAATAGATGACGCATTATAGAATAATAAAACTAACCTTGTAAAATTTATATTTTAAGTAGCATGATTTTAAAGAAGATACATGTGAAGTGGAAGATATTATGTGGTAAAATTACCCTCACATAATTTTTTAAGTAATGGAATCCTATGATGAAATTATTTTTAAAATGGTTATAATGTAACAAACTATTATTTTAGAATATATTTCTCTTTATATAATTTTTTTGATTGATATCTTGTCTTTCATGAAAAACTAAACTAAAATTAAAAGTGGTATATTAATGAGTATTTAATGTGACCATTATAATATAGTCACTAAATTGGTGGGTATAAATACAAGTAATATTAATATAAAACATATCTATAATGTATAAAAAATGGTATCAAAAAGACGGGATATTACATATGAGACTAATTTTTCCGATCTATGAAAGGAAATAGGGACACTATGATTTTCCCTAGGGAATTCTTAAACTAAACATAATGAATTAAGGCTTGTGGGAAATCATCTATGAGAGAAGTTCAAGAACGTGGGACTCACTATGAGATACATATTAGCTGAAACGAAACCCATGAATTTCACCATTTATTATCTTACACTTAGATCATATATAGAAGTCTTTATGGGTTTTATAAGTATCTTTTATAGAGATATATAAAATAATTTATCAATATAATATAAGTTCTCATTATTTTATTTGAATTTTTTTAACAAATTAACATTAAAATAAACTTCAAATGTTGGAATTTAAAAAATGTGACTATTAATCCCTATAAAAAAAGTATTCAATTTTTAAAACTATGAATAAAATCATTTATTGTTTGAAATACCAATTATTAAAAGAATTATATTTTTCAAAATATTTTTATAATTATATTAATAAAATAAATTGATCATTTTTCAATGTGGAATTTAATTAAATTTATTCATATATAAAGAAAAAAAATCTCTCATTTAATGATTCTTACTTAGAAAAGAATACATAGTAAATTTATATTACACATTAAAATACAATTTCGAAAAAAATATTTTTCATGTTATATGTTATTATATTAATAATTAGTGTTTATAAGACTTTCACTCCTATCACTTATCATATTATACATCCACCTCATAACTAATTCACACACTATAAGACCTTTAGATCGACCAACGTATACCGAAAATCCTTCTAAACACTCTTAGGAATGACTTATAGGTTTTCATCTCATCAACACACTACCCTTTGAGAACAGTATCACTTAGTATTGGATTATTCTCAATTAGTAATAAGAGACAATAAAATTATTCATTTTCATTCATATAAGTTTATGATTTTTTCCTCATAACATTTCTTTAAAAAGAACTTATTCAATGTGAAATTTAATATTTCTTATTCCTTTTCATGTTTTGATATTTTAATGTTTATTCCCAGTCATGATTTCTAAAAATGATTACTATTTTTTAAAAGAAAGTTCTTTTTTCATATTTTTTTACATAAAATACAATTTTACTACGTTCATCATAAGTAATTTACTCTATCCTTAAAAAAATAATTATGTGGTTAAATTTTATACCTAGGTCTCCAGTCATTTCTTAGAAAAAATTCCCCATCTCAACTTACTAATCAATTCTTGAATATCTTTATTTAAATATGAACATCAAAAAATAATTAATTTTTTCTTTCAATATTAATCATTATGATAAGAAAATTGTTTATTTTTTGTGATAATGTTTTGTAACTCATTCATATTTCATTTTTTTCTTATACTTATGTATTCAAATGATTTTCATTTTATAGCATAGATATACATGTATATATTATCATTTTATGGATTGATAAGGAAATAAATATCCCAACAATACATTGGGTAATGTTTTTATCTCATGAGATTCCATTTATGGTGTTCAAGTAGTTATCATAACACAAAATGTTTTGTTGTATCGGTTCTGAGCTTTGACTTTTCTTATCATTATATGTTTTATGTTGTAACCACATTTATATGATTCTATGATATAATATTTTTATTTCTATTATTAAATGTGTTTATTCTTATTATCATTTTATTTATGATATCATGTTATGCCTCTTGACTAATATTTATTACTTCTCCTTCATATTTTACTCGGATTATCCCCCTACTAAGAATTCTAGTTTACCATTTTCTTTATAAATATCCATAGGGATTACATTTAAGTAATAAAAGAAGAAAGGGACTAGATAGATGAAGATAAAAATAATGTTGAAGTATTTTATTTCTATATTGATTTATTATATATCTAATATTCTAAATACATTATACCTCAATATTTTAAGGTTTTTTAAAGTATTTTATGTAAAAAATCTTGTAATAATATATTCTTTAAAAATGGGGTTATATAGATACCCACATACAGATTAGTTGATAAATATATCTAGGGATGGTTGTGTATTCTTTTGGGTGGGTTAGATCCTACAACAAATTTGGTGTTAATAGTAAGGTAGTTAGAGACTTTTTTTCGACTCATCACATATCCTTTGTATGGTCTACATTTTCATTGGCCTCACATTGACATAAAATTTATTTTAATAGAATTGTATTTATAATTCTATATTATGTTATTATATTAACAATTCATGTAGATATTTTGTGGGTTTTCTCCATCTTCACCACTTATTGGTTTCATGTTTTATCATTGGGATGTTGGGCCTATGAACAGTCATGTAGATTTTATAGTAAGTCGTGATATTTAATTATTTAATAATCTTAAAAATTTAACTCATTTCATTATGATAATATTTTACCATGGGTTTCAATCACTAACTGCAAAGATTAAAGCAATGAACTTAGGTTTAGTAGTAGTCAATAATCTAGTACTATTTAGGTATCCAAGTCAATTTCATTTCAAACACCCCCTTAGATTTGGGACTATATACATAATATCAAACTATTAACCATATAAACCCACCATATCCTTAGAGGTAGTCTAAGATTTATATTTTTCATATTTTTCATTGTTTATATTTTTAAGTTATTAAAATTTATATTTTTTGTTGCATGTTTTCCAGAAGAAAAGTACATGTTGTACCAAAATATGGACTATTAAGAATAAAAATTAGGGGATCATAACATTCTAAATATTTTATCTATATTAATTTAAATTATCATATTATTTAGTATTTCATTGTGAATTTCCTTATATACTACTTAATAAAATGGAAGGAAAAAATAATTTTTATTTATTTTTTGTCTTTCTTTTATCTTAAATACTTATATATAATAATTTGTTATTTTTATAAATTTTATGGTATATTTTTTGTTCTAAAACAAATTTTTAAAATATTTTTTTTCTTTTCATTGAAATTGATGTTAAATTATTCACATAAATTTTATTTACTATTTTATATATGTTTCCCTAACTCACTAACCAATATTATGTTTTTTATTTTTTGGAGAGTTAGTCTAAAACATTTTATCAAAATCATCCTTAAACCACTTTTTATTGATAGAATATAGAAAAATATATAATAGGATAAAATAATTTTTTTTTCAAAAATATTTAGTTCAAGATTTATTTTTATTATGAATGAATCTCTATTTTTATGAATCTCAAATCTATTAAAAAAATGATTTCATTTTAACCCAATATTAATCATGTGAATCAATATATGGACTTATAGGTTAAGTTACATTATAATTTTAATTGACACATCCTACGCATCACATAGTTTTTTACATGATTTTATTTTCATGGTATGCTAGGGGAAGGAATTTTCATGTACTCTTTGATGATTGTGAAATTTGTTTTAGGAGCGTGATGGTTTTGTCATTTTTATGGTGTAATTATAAATTTTAATCAATATTGTAATTCTGGATTTCTCCTCTCCAATAAAAACAAAATTCATAAAAATTTAAAAATGTATTCCTATATATGAAAAATCAAAAAATATGTAAATGGGAAAAAACATAAAAGTTTAAAATAGATAATAGTGGAAGAACATATTATGTAAGTAGATTAATTTATGATGAAAATTTAAAGGGTGTTGATATTGATGAAGTTATTAAGTTAACAAGTGAAGACTTTTATTAAGTATAAATTTATTATCGTGCTTTTTTAAAGAGAAAAATACTCATTAAGAATTTATATTTTTTTCCCACATACCCCTTAACCTAAGAATGACCCTTGAAAATAACTCATAATTAGTATAATTTTTTCACTTTTGGAAGAGAAATTATAATTTTAGATAGCCAATGCATAACCTGTATCTTTTAAAAATTAATTTTTTTTTGAATTATGATATTTATAAATAAAAGGAAAAAATATTTCTTTTTAATGTATATAAAAAAACGACCATTGATGTAGAATAAATTAAAATTTTATTTTAAAAAAAACCGTTATTTCATTATTAAACATTGAAAAAATTGGCTTGAGTATTATTCACTTACAAGATATAGGAATTGGTGGGTTATGAATGGTTTATGTATGATATCATGATTATTCATTCAAAATAATTTTTATTTAAATAATATGAATTTTTATGTTTATACTTCATTTGTGGTTCCTTCCAATGATTATATAGGTTTCATGTGGAAATAAGATTATGTATATGGGGTTAATGCACCCATTTTGTTTATTAATTTTTTTTGTGATATTTACTCAAAAACTGTTCAAATAAAATCAAATATATTTTTTTATTATCTTAAAATGATAAATTTATGTGTATTGGGAAAACATTGAATTTTTCTTATAATAATTCATGATTTGGAAGTCCTTATTGAACCAAAAATTACACTTTTAGGTGTTATGTGTCACGACCCGCCCTCGGGGTCCGTGCCGTGACTACCCCAAGCCCGCCTTCCATAGGCCAGGGGCTGGCGACTAGCACCAAGGCGTAAATCCCAGTAAAAAGGGAAGGCATTGAATTTGTAAAGTAAACAAACACCACAGAGTAAGCAAGCAGAAAGTAAACACTAAACAAAAGCAGAGTACAACTGAAAGTGCGGAAAAGTAAATGGGCCAGAATACAAACCCAAACTGAAAGTAAAGTACAACTCGAAAGGGAAAACAGCAACTGAAAAGTAAAGCCGCTACACCGAGCTGTCCACTGAAAATCCCACCTGAAGGGTGGGTACAGATAGCTCCTCTGCTCCACGGGTCCCGCCGTCCGCTCCGAGCACGTCCCGCCCAGTGGTCCACCTCAGGGTACCGTCCCGCTCTACAAGCTTCAGCTAAGGTCAACGCTGTCCGTCGTCTGCAACCAACACAACGTAGTGCGGGCAAAGCCCGTGCAGGGGTGAGTATAAGCTACTCAGTAGGGACCCCGAGACCCCTGAAGGTCTCTCAAATCCACAAAGGACAAACCACGAAGAAAGGTACAATCACGAAGTAACAACCGACACTGCTTAGGTATATGCCCATACATATACCTAAGTCATCAATTTCAAATACGCTCCAACCTCCGAGCTCAAGTACAACTCACTCCACACAGGAAAGTAAACGTATTCCACACAAGAAAGCAAAACGTAATCCACACAGGATAGCACAACACAATCCACACAGGAAAGCAACAGGATTCAGCTCACACAGGTATACTTCTTCGAAAGACGATAAAGATGATCTCTGATCCATCTAAGTCGTCGGACCCATGAAGGATCGATAGGTAACTAACCCCCGCAAAAGACCCACACAGGATCGGGCCCACGTAGGACCTGTAGATAATCACCGCAAATACCCACACAGGATCGGGCCCACACAGGACCTGTAGATAATCACCGCAAGACCCACACAGGATCGGGCCCACACAGGACCTGTAGGCACTGGTTCACACAGGACCGCTGAGCGCAAAGACCCACACAGGATCGGGCCCACACAGGACCTGTAGCACTGATCCACGTAGGATCTCTGAGTGTTGTAGTCGTCGTCGTCGAATCCACACAGGATCTATGTACTGTCGTCGTCGCAGTCACAGTAGCAGTAGTAGCAGTAGTTGTCACAGTAACAGTCGCAGCCAGCACTAGGGTTCCCGCACACAGCAAGCTCGTTCGGAGGGTCCGCTCCACGAGCCGAGAGGCTGATACATCAACTGTCACAAATTCTAGAGTTGATGTATCCAAAAGTTCTGTATCGTCAACAGGAACTCAACGCAACAGACGGCGCGTCGATCGGACTCCCGGTCTGAGAGTTATTGGCATTTTCGTCCCCGGGGCCCGGTTTGTTTTTAAGGCAAAACCAACCCGACCGTACTCCACCTGCATCCAAACCTCGGGCGGAGTATGCCAAAAGATCCGTCTCACTAAGAGGAACACAACATAGCTGACGGTACGTCAATCGGACGTCCGTAGCTCAAGATATGAGCGTTTCCGCTCCGAAGGCCCGGTTGGTTTCGTGAACGAACCAACCCGGCCGAACTCAAAGTAATCCGAAACCTTGAGTGCGATATACCGAAACGACCGTCTCGATCCAAGGATCGCGTTACCGCAGACGGTTCGTCGATCGGAGGTCCGTGGCTCAAGTTATGGCCAAAAGACCGAATCTGATCCGAAACGGGGGGTCCGGGTCCGGGCCAACCCGGCGCGGCGGGGCGGGGGCCGTGGCGGCCTGGTGCCGCATAGAGGGTGCACGCGGGGGGAAAAGCCCCCGCTTTCTTGGAGGCGGCGGCGCGGCTAATTGCCGTGCCCTTTGCAAAAGAAACGGCCCCCCACGTGGGGGCCGGCTTGAGGAAAAACCGGGGGGCTGCTGCCCCCCCCCCTTTCATGGAAACCGCCCCCTCTTTATGAGGGGGGTTTTTATGTGATGGCCGGGGGATTAATTTCCCCCGGTTTTGACCATCCGGTCGGCCAGCTGGCCGGCCGGTTTTCTCCAACGGGACCGGAAAAATCCGGTCCCCTTTTCGGCTTCCGACGCCGGCCGCCCGGCCGCCGGTCTCCTCGTCCCGCCGCGGCCCGGAACCGGCCGTGGCGTTCATCGTCCGGCGCGGTGCGATAGCACCGCGCCCCTCTGCCGCACCTTTATTTCTTTCAACGCGGTGCGACGACGTCGCATTCATAATGTTTCTTCCATGGTGTGCGCGCGACGGCGTCGCGTAAGATAAACATACAATTATCCGCGTGGTGCGACGGCACCACGCCACATTGCTTCCACCCGCAAGATAAACCAACATGAACGATGGAGGGGGTTCGGCTGTGTTCATGCGGTCCGGCCCCCTCACGTTAAACAATAACACTTTTATAAATCCTTACGTTAGTCATGCAAGAACCACGAACAAGGATAAATAAATAAACAAAACAACAACCCCTACCTCGGGTATAAGTTCGAAGATTTGACAACATCCCGCGGAAGACAACGTCGTGGAGGTCGGGTGTCGCGGTTGTCGTTCGTCAAATCCGTTGACGAAAAGATACGCCCGAAGAGATACGTCGTTGGCGAATCTTCGTAGGCCGACGAAGAAGGTCCGAGGAGGAAGCGGCGTTCCCTCTCGTTGACACGTTGACGTAGTCGTGGAATATCGGTGTTGATTCCTTTGACGTCGGAGGAAGAGTCGTTGTCGATGGCGTTCGTCGCGGAAAACCGTCGCGGAAGAGATGATGCGGAAGAAGAACGTCACGTCGCGGATATGGCGTCGCGGAAGAACCGTGTTCTTCGGCGAAGAAGTTCTTCTTTGAAGAACGGCGTTCTTCGTGTTCTTCGTCGAGGTTGAAGAAGAAGAAGAAATAAGAAGAACCTTCCCAACTCTCTCAAGGTGACAAAACTATTAACAAAAATAAAATAACACTCTATCTTATTTTATTAACACACCAACTCACTAGAATTTCAAGAGTTTGAAATTCAAAACACACACACACACAACTCACCTTATTTAAGTCTAAAGTTATAACTTAAGATATCATAACTTATGAGGGAGTTGAGGGGGTTTTAGAGGATATGAAGAGGTGGGGTTCGTGTGGGCCCCACCACCATCATAACCTCCCAAGGGAGGTTGGGTGGTTACCCAACTTCCAACAAGAGATAACACTTAGAGTAAAATAATAAAAATTGTAGTGTAATTACAAAGTAAACATCCACAATTTTTATTATCAACACTCGTAGGAACGCAACTCCAGAACAGGAGTTCCTAAGCGTTTACCGGTGCTACGGTTCCATCGGTGCCCTCGGAATTCGATTCCGGGCACAGGTTCAAGAGTTAGGAATTCCCGCTCGTTCGTTCACTGAACGTACCCGAGCCAAACTTCGGAAATTGATTCCGGGCACTCCGGGCCTCGGAATCAGGTGCCGTCAGAAACCGCGCTCTTGTAAAATTCTAAAGAAAATTAAGAAAAAAATTTCCCTTGAATTTTACGGGTCTTTACATTACTCCCACCTCAGGGATTTACGTCCCCGTAAAGATACATCAAAAACTAGGGAAACAAATGAGGGTACTGAGCACGCATCTGAGCCTCCCGCTCCCATGTGCTCTCCTGGAGATTCCCGTGCTGCCATCTGATGTGCACAAGAGGAATCGATCGCCCATGCAGGACCCGCTCCTGTAGATCCTCTATCTCCACCGGGACCTCCGTAAAAGTCGTCCCATCGTCAACGTCAAGCTCCCCATGGTCAATGATGTGCGTCGGGTCATGCACGCATTTCTTCAGTTGAGACACGTGGAAGACGTCGTGCACCCGGTGCAACTGAGGTGGTAGAGCCAGGCGATAAGCCACCTCACCAATCCTGCTGAGAATCTGGAAGGGTCCGATGAAGCGCGGAGATAACTTGCCGCCCCGGCCAAATCTCCGAATACCACGTCTAGGTGAGACCCGCAAGAAGACGTGGTCGCCATCCTCGAATTCTAGTAGCCTCCGCCTCCTGTCAGCACGTGACTTCTGCCGGCTCTGAGCTGTCCTCATCCGCTCCTGGATGACCTGGACCTTCCCTGTCGTGGCCTGGACCATCTCCGGTCCCATCAGAACTACAAGATTTCTTCTTTGCCGAAAAGAGAAATCCGGTCCCATCCCCTGGATGAACCACATTCTCTGCCTAAAACAGTCAATCCTAACATGGATGATACTAATCCATACCAAGGATGACGTCGTAAGGCCTCGATGCTACTACTAAGAGATTCAACCGTTACTCTCGCCTCCAAGGGTTGAGTCACACTGTCGGCATCAGTGTGTGGTAACTGGGTCTCTGCCAGTAGATGTCTCACAAGTGAGGGTCAAGTCAACAGCTAAAACTGGAACCTCTTAGTAACATTACGAAAGAGGACAGGAACGAAAATATCACAAAGGTATGCGTCTTTTATTATTGCAGCTCATAATACAAGACGCTACACAAATGCAACAAGGAACCAGAAGTACAAAGGATGTATCCACTAGTTCTGGTCCTGTCCATCGGCTCCCAGAGCTCCATGATCGAAGGCCTCGGCTGCCTGCAGTTGAGCTCTCGCATGTTCACCTACTCCCTGTGGTCGGGGTGGACCTCCTGGTGGTGGTGGTGGCAGAGCCTCAAAGCGTCGCCCACCACCGGCTGCTCGTCCAGCTCCTCTGCCTCGTCCGCCACCTCCCTGCGAACCTCCACGGTCGAACCTCTGCCTCTGCTTGGGAGGTTTTTCACTTAACTGATGATCATCAGCATGGCGGGTCGGACAGTCACGAGCCATGTGACCAATCCCGCCACAGGAGTAACACTGCCCACTCTCGGCACGCCTGGCTCTGACTTCACCTCGGCTTTCCCGCACAACTGAGCCAGAGTCGTGCAGTCGGCCACTGGTAGGTCTGGTCTGCCAGGAACCCTGAGTCATCCGTCGGCTACCTGATGCCGAAGACTCCGTTATCTGCCGCCCTGCGGTGGGTCGCTGCGCTGGTGTAGACTCAGCAAGGAAGCTCTCGATCAGAAGGGCCCGCTCCAGTACTCTTGTCTGAGTCGGTATGCTGAGGGGGATCAGCGATTCCCTGATATCGTGTCTCAAACCCTGCTCGAAGGTCTGGGCCCAGAAGAATGGGTCTCGTACCATGTCGGTCGAGTAGCGCGAGAGATCGGTAAATCTCGCCGAGTACTGAGCGACCGTCATGCTGCCCTGCCGCAGCTGTAGAAGCTCCTGGTTACGCACCGCACGAAGGGTGGCTGGGACGAACTCCGAGCGGAAGAGGCTCTCAAAGTCTGTCCAAAGTAGAGATGCCTCATCGTGCACCTGGAGCATCAAGCTCCACCATCGTCCTGCTGCTGCGTGTAGTAGGCTCGCAGTGAGGATCACCATGAAGTCTTCTAGTGTCCTCACTAGCCTAAACACTCGTACCACTGCCTCCAGCCAGTCCTCTACTGCCTGGGGATCCGTCTCCCCGCGAAACCTGGGTGGTCGCTGGCGCTGAAACTCATGCAGTGCGCTGAGGCGACGTGCATCGTCAGCGGCTGCTGCTGGAAGCATCGGGGGCTCGGCGGGTAGAGCTACCGCCGGTACCACTGCTGACAAAGGGCCCTGCACCGAGGCCTCGTCGCTCGGTGGGCTGTCGTCACACTCGACTCTCGGAACCCTAGCTGGCTGCCGTCGTGGGGCTATCCTGAATAGGAAACAGGTGCGCCACGGTCAACAGTATACCTGGTGATCTGACACAAAGAAATCACAAAGAAAACTTTGAAACACACACGCAATCAATGTTTTCGTGCATTAAGTCGGAAATCAGAAGTCAGGGTCCTGGTGTACGGATACGTCGGCCGCCGCACCAACACTGGACTCCCTGGACTGATAACCACACTCAATACGCTAAACATTATTGCTTCACATAGAAAAGATCAGAGTTCGCGGTAGAACCGAACTCCTCTGATACCAATTTGTCACGACCCGCCCTCGGGGTCCGTGCCGTGACTACCCCAAGCCCGCCTTCCATAGGCCAGGGGCTGGCGACTAGCACCAAGGCGTAAATCCCGGTAAAAAGGGAAGGCATTGCCTTTGTAAAGTAAACAAACACCACAGAGTAAGCAAGCGGAAAGTAAACACTAAACAAAAGCAGAGTACAACTGAAAGTGCGGAAAAGTAAATGGGCCAGAATACAAACCCAAACTGAAAGTAAAGTACAACTCGAAAGGGAAAACAGCAACTGAAAAGTAAAGCCGCTACACCGAGCTGTCCACTGGAAATCCCACCTGAAGGGTGGGTACAGATAGCTCCTCTGCTCCACGGGTCCCACCGTCCGCTCCGAGCACGTCCCGCCCAGTGGTCCACCTCTGGGTACCGTCCAGCTCTACAAGCTTTAGCTAAGGTCAACGCTGTCCGTCGTCTGCAACCAACACAACGTAGTGCAGGCAAAGCCCGTGCAGGGGTGAGTATAAGCTACTCAGTAGGGACCCCGAGACCCCTGAAGGTCTCTCAAATCCACAAAGGATAAACCACGAAGAAAGGTACAATCACGAAGTAACAACCGACACTGCTTAGGTATATGCCCATACATATACCTAAGTCATCAATTTCAAATACGCTCCAACCTCCGAGCCCAAGTACAACACAGTCCACACAGGAAAGTAAACGTATTCCACACAGGAAAGCAAAACGTAATCCACACATGATAGCACAACACAATCCACACAGGAAAGCAACAGGATTCAGCTCACACAGGTATACTTCTTCGAAAGACGATAAAGATGATCTCTGATCCATCTAAGTCGTCGGACCCACGAAGGATCGATAGGTAACTAACCCCCGCAAAAGACCCACACAAGATCGGGCCCACGTAGGACCTATAGATAATCACCGCAAAGACCCACACAGGATCGGGCCCACACAGGACCTGTAGATAATCACCGCAAGACCCACACAGGATCGGGCCCACACAGGACCTGTAGGCGCTGGTTCACACAGGACCGCTGAGCGCAAAGACCCACACAGGATCGGGCCCACACAGGACCTGTAGCACTGATCCACGTAGGATCGCTGAGTGCTGTAGTTGTCATCGTCGAATCCACACATGATCTCTGTACTGTCGTCGTTGTAGTCACAGTAGCAGTAGAAGCAGTAGTAGTCACAGTAATAGTCGCAACCAGCACTAGGGTTCCCGCACACAGCAAGCTCGTTCGGAGGGTCCGCTCCACGAGCCGAGAGGCTGATACATCAACTGTCACAAAGTCTAGAGTTGATGTATCCAAAAGTTCCGTATCGTCAACAGGAACTCCACGCAACAGACGGCGCGTCGATCGGACGCCCGGTCTGAGAGTTATTGGCATTTTCGTCCCCGGGGCCCGGTTGGTTTTTAAGGCAAAACCAACCCGTCCGTACTCCACCTGCGTCCAAACCTCGGGCGGAGTATGCCAAAAGATCTGTCTCACTAAGAGGAACACAACACAGCTGACGGTACGTCAATCGGACGTCCGTAGCTCAAGATATGAGCGTTTCCGCTCCGAAGGCCCGGTTGGTTTCGTGAACAAACCAACCCGCCCGAACTCAAAGTAAACCAAAACCTTGAGTGCGATATACCGAAACGACTGCCTCGATCCAAGGATCGCGTTGCCGCAGACGGTTCGTCGATCGGAGGTCCGCGGCTCATGTTATGGCCAAAAGACCAAATCTGATCCGAAACGGGGGGTCCGGGTCCGGGCCGACCCGGCCCGACCCCCCCTGGGTCGGCCCAAACCGGTTCGACCCGAACCGGGTCGACCCGACCCGGGTCCGACCCGGCCCGGCCGGCCGACGGCGTGGCGGCGCGGGGGCCGCGGCGGCCTGGTGCCGCACGGAGGGTGCACGCGGGGGGCAAAGCCCCCGCTTTCTTGGAGGCGGCGGCGCGGCTAATTGCCGCGCCCTTTGCAAAAGAAACGGCCCCCCACGTTGGGGCCGGCTTGAGGAAAAACCGGGGGGCTGCTGCCCCCTCCCCCCCTTTCATGGAAACTGCCCCCCTCTTTATGAGGGGGGGTTTTATGTGATGGCCCGGGGATTTATTTCCCCGGGTTTTGACCATCCGGTCGGCCAGTTGGCTGGCCGGTTTTCTCCAACGGGACCGGAAAAATCCGGTCCCCTTTTCGGCTTCCGACGCCGGCAGCCCGGCCGCCGGTCTCCTCGTCCCGCCACGGCCCGGAACCGGCCGCGGCGTTCATCGTCCGGTGCGGTGCGACGGCACCGCGCCCCTCTGCCGCACCTTGATTTCTTTCAATGCGGCGCGACGGCGTCGCGTTCATAATGTTTCTTCCATGGTGCGCGCGCGATGGCGTCGCGTAAGATAAACATACAATTATCCGCGTGGTGCGACGGCACCACGCCACCTTGCTTCCACCCGCAAGATAAACCAACATGAACGATGGAGGGGGTTCGGCCGTGTTCATGCGGTCCGGCCCCCTCACGTTAAACAATAACACTTTTATAAATCCATACGTTAGTCATGCAAGAACCACGAACTAGGATAAATAAATAAACAAAACAACAACCCCTACCTCGGGTATAAGTTCGAAGATTTGACAACGTCCCGCGGAAGATAACGTCGTGGAGGTCGGGTGTCGCGGTCGTCGTTCGTCAAATCCGTTGACGAAAAGATACGCCCGAAGAGATACGTCATTGGAGAATCTTCGTAGGCCGACGAAGAAGGTCCGAGGAGGAAGCGGCGTTCCCTCTCGTTGACACGTTGACATAGTCGTGGAATATCGGTGTCGATTCCTTTGACGTCGGAGGAAGAGTCGTTGTCGATGGCGTTCGTCGCGGAAAACCGTCGCGGAAGAGATGATGCGGAAGAAGAACGTCACGTCACGGATATGGCGTCGCGGAAGAACCGTGTTCTTCGGCGAAGAAGTTCTTCGTTGAAGAACGGCGTTCTTCGTGTTCTTCGTCGAGGTTGAAGAAGAAGAAGAAATAAGAAGAACCTTCCCAACTCTCTCAAGGTGACAAAACTATTAACCAAAATAAAATAAGACTCTATCTTATTTTATTAACATAACAACTCACTAGAATTTCAAGAGTTTGAAATTCAAAACACACACACACAACTCACCTTATTTAAGTCTAAAGTTATAACTTAAGATATCATAACTTATGAGGGAGTTGAGGGGGTTTTAGAGGATATGAAGAGGTGGGGTTCGTGTGGGCCCCACCACCCTCATAACCTCCCAAGGGAGGTTGGGTGGTTACCCAACTTCCAACAAGAGATAACACTTAGAGTAAAATAATAAAAATTGTAGTGTAATTACAAAGTAAACATCCACAATTTTTATTATCAACACTCGTAGGAACGCAACTCCAGAACAGGAGTTCCTAAGCGTTTACCGGTGCTACGGTTCCATCGGTGCCCTCGGAATTCGATTCCGGGCACCGGTTCAAAAGTTAGGAATTCCCGCTCGTTCGTTCACTGAACGTACCCGAGCCAAACTTCGGAAATTGATTCCGGGCACTCCGGGCCTCGGAATCAGGTGCCGTCAGAAACTGCGCTCTTGTAAAATTCTAAAGAAAATTAAGAAAAAAATTTCCCTTGAATTTTATGGGTCTTTACATTATGAAGGTAGAAAACCATGATACATGTTTAATAATTATAATAAGGCTAAATAATTCATCTGGTTTGAAGCACGGATTGTTTTAAGGGTTACAAAAATATACATATAAAACATCAAATAACAAAAATCATGTCATACCAAATTTAATCTAAAAAGTCAAAAATTATTCCAACAAAACATTTAGTCCCATTCACGAGATATTAAAATGAAATATTCATTATAATCGATTCTTATATCTTTACTTCCCATAGAATAAATTTGGGATATGTTTTTTTCTGATTTTTTTCTCTTTTACACCATATTTTGGTGTCTCCTCGATAATTTTTTTAATTTCATATTCCTAAGGACTACATTATTCTAGTACACACTTAAATTTGATTTCCTTATTATTTTTTAAATTTATTTAATTTTAATATTGTACTAAATTTAAGGTTTAACTTTTTTTTGAGACAATGAGTTCGAATTTTTATTACTTTTCTTATGTTTTGTTTTAAATGTTTGGTTACCACACACTTTAGAAAACTATGTGGTTGACCCTTTCAAAATCACCCTCTTGAGTATGGTTTGGTTTTCATGGTTTATTGTAGACTGTGTGGGTGCCATTATGGAAAGGATGTTTCTAGATAGTTTTGTATGTTAATAATTTATCCTAAAATGGGTGCACACTCTTTTTAGTGGACCATGTGAATTCGATAGAATCATCCCTATTACCATTTGTTGATATTTTTTGGGTTCATGTCCTATACATGGCTAAGATAAACTATATGATAACAATTTCTGGGGACTATAGTTTTAAAAAAACATGGAATTCATTGGGGAACATATTTTCTCTAAAAATGCAACCAAAACATGTATCTCTCTAGGGGAGTCCAGTGAGGGGCACATGGTTGATAGACGTTTTGGTAAACGATATAGCTAAATGATGAAACCTACTATGTTTTATTAAATACATAGAATACATATTTTCCCATTATGAATTAAAAACTTATTTTGTGTCTCTAATTCCTTAATTAACATGACCATCATCAAGGGAGGTCTTGGTGAAACCTATTTTTCTTCTTATTGGATTTTTTCCTCTTTCACCATGGTTTCAATTGATTTATTCATCGTTAGGGATCATTCATTCACTCATCTTCCATTATTTCTTTTTTTGTTTCTTCAATTTAATTTTTTAACGTTGGTTGAAACCTAGGGAGGTGTTTTTTAAATATCTTACAGTTATAGATGTTACGATCTATGGTTGGTTCATCGGGCCTTATTTATTCCAAAATTAAGGGTTCTATCACATCCCCCACATGGTTAAAGTAACTTTTTCCATACGTTTTTTGAAATGAATACATGATATTCTTATTTTTTCCTAAATTACTTTAAATTTAATGTCCTCTGTTATTTAATCCATAAATTTATTTAAAATTATAATGGGATAAATAATTGATTAAAAAGTAATTTATATGGATATTAATGACTCTATTTTATTGCTAAATCAATATATACTTTAGTGGTTTTAAAAAATACCTAAGTTTCAATTTTTAAATAAAAACTTTGTTTTAAAAGATATTTTATCTTTAATATTTTATATAAGTATTTTATTGAATCCGAATTTTGTATTTTTTTTATTTCTTTTTGAAGACATTAGTGGTGTTACTTTATAGTTCTTATGTTTAATAATCAACTTGTATTATATCTACTTATTTTTCCCTTGTAATTACCTATAAATTTTCATACATATCTATTTGTGGATATATACGTATATTATTTCTTTACATGATTACATATATATGTATGTGTATAAATATATGTAAATTTTTCCTCAGATATATTTATTAAATCTTGGGTTTGTAAATAATTTCTTGGATTCCAAAATGATTTCCAAAGGATTCTTTAAGTGCATGTGTCAAATAATTAAAAATTAGAGAGAAATTTAGAACTTTTCAAAATTAATTTAATGTTTAATTTGTAATTTCAAATGGTATTAATTGAAGAAATCATTTTCTTAAGAAATTGATCCTATTTCCAAATGAAAAGGCCTGATTGGTACCTTGGAATATTTTTTCATAAAAAGTTTCTACCCTCAATGAAAGCCCCTATAATTTATTTAACTGATATTTCATTGTTTTCTTTTGAAGGTTTATTTTGCATGGATTGGGTTCGGCATGTGTGATGAGCATATATGATTAGATTAGATTTATTTACAGTGGATATGTTGTGTGAACATTCATCCTCACCAAAAAAAATTATCATCATGGGGATCCAAGGTATCCATGTGAGTGACTAAGTGGAGGTTAAAATCTAGTTTTGATAAAATAAAATAGACTCCCCTGGGAATAGGATATTATCATAGGTGCATTGACACCAGGGATTCCTAGTGAGGGAATATAGTTGGTTAAAGACATAGGAATGCATTGATATGATAGTATATGGTTCCAAACTACGTACGTATAGGGTCACCTCAACAAATTTCTAGTAATTCCCTATTAATATAAACATTTTATTTCATTCTATATACTACACATAGTTTGTTTCTTCTAATTTATGATTTTTTATTCTTTTAAATTATTATTATGATATTTGATATTAACTTTATATTATTATTACTTTATTGGTTTGATTCATTATTATATTGATGTTAACCTTTTGTTTCATATTAATTTCATTTTCATATGGTTATAGAGGATATCTTAAAAGTGGATTTTCAATGGTGATATTTAAATAGAAAAATAATGTTTTCATTTTTCAAAATCGTGATTTGATTTTTAAAGACCAATTAATAAGAAATATTATTGTTTGTTTTCTTTCAAATACAAAAACTTCAGTTTTACATGAATTTTAATGATATTATGGGTTTTTTTAAAAATCAAATTAATAGACACTATGGTACTTACCTAATAAACCATTATAATATCATAAACTACTTATGAAACTCATCCCTAGTAGTCCTAGGTTGTTTTTCATGGAATATATTAGTATTTATCACTTTAGAAATGGGTTGGTTTTGTGAGTAGATGGTGACCAAGATGTTACATATAGATATTGTTAGTTGTATTGGTATTAATTTTATCAAGATTGTTTTGAGAATTTAGGATGTTAGAATTCTAGATATTGGTTCAATTGTTTTATTTTCGAATATTTCATTCATAGTTCTTTACTAATTTTTTTATTCCTTGAATAATTTTCTTTATTTTTTTTCTATTTATTTGGTGTTTTTTATGGATCTATGATGAATGATGTGGTGATGTTAGACTTTTGGTAGGAATAATTTTATCTCCCTTTATTTATCATTTTAATTCATTCTCATAATATCTTATTTGATTCCCTAACAGAAGTTTAAATCCCTTGGTGATTAAGAACATGCTTTTGTTATGTCATAGTCATCATTGAGTTCCCAAATTTGGGGAGAACTAGAGGTAGTTCATGAAAAAATTATATCAGAGCCTCAGATTTTTTAGAGACATAAGTTTATGGAGATACCTTTATTATTTATAATGTATAAATATTGGAGATAAGATTATTTGAACATGACATATAGAAGTTGGAAGTGTATATGTAGTACTTCCTTATACTGAGCCACATGTTTCCATTGGAAGTTTGGCTATACGTCATCAATTATAAGTTTTATGTAATTAGTTATGCTATATATTGGTTCATGTTGATATTATTTTGGTTTTTTCATAATATATATATATATATATGGGAATAAATGTTGTATTTTAACTACAATCATGCAGAAATCACACATATCCTTGAAATTTATATTGATCCTATGTTCCAGATTCAGTATGACTTCCAGTAGCAGTTATAGGATTTGAACATGGTCTACTAAACCATGTTCTTATGTCATCAAAAACTATTATTCCATCATAGATAAATATTGGTGTTATATAATGCGATTTAGTGGGTTTTATTTAGTTTTTAGTAATGATAATGTGGATATTATATGAAAAATGTTTTAGGATATGAAAATTAACAAAGGGATTTTATGGTCAAATAATGATTTCAAAGTCATACATGGGATTTTGGAATAGGTTTAGGTGTCATAAATTAATAATTAAAATTAAAATAACGTTTTAATGTTAATAAATTATTTTATAATGTAAATTATTGAATTTTAAAATCAGTTGTAACTGGGACTTTGATAATGTAAATTTTACATATTTTTTACGTTACTCTAGAAATATATCTTTTAGTTTTTTGGTTGTTTTGGTTAGGTTAATTGTAATTTTGATCTATATTTTGGATTAGTTTTTTTAATTGAGATTAATTTTAATGTTTTAATGGTTTTATAATTTGTTTTTATAGATTTATCTCTATGTTCCCATTTTTTAGAGTATTCTAACTAGAAAATGTACAAAATGATTGTGAGAGGGTTTTGACCCAATGTTTGGATTAATTTACATCAATAGAACATAATTCTAAGAATCTGAGTAAAGTGGTAGATTCATATCAATATATGTTATTATTTATATTTTTTATTGGGTTCTTATAATGTCTATAAATAGAATAAAATAAATCAATGGAATATTTATCTTTCTGGGAATTCCGGAATCCATGATAGTGAAAGATGCTTCAATATTGGTCATGTGATCAAATATATATTGGAAGAAGGATGCCTTTTCATCCTTGTTTTATGAAGGAATTTCATGGTAATTCTATTCTTCCACATTAATTCAATGGTTTATTAATGAGGAAGAAAATTATAACAAGATGGTGGAGCGTATGTATATTAAATAGGGCCAACAAAAAGTAAAGGGGAGTTTTGGTAATGTCAATGTATTGATATTTTTTTATTTAGAGATGTTTTCATGTTATTCATTAAAGAAACATATATTTTTTAAGGATATTTTCCAAGATATTAATTGAAATTTTATTTCATCCTTGAACACGCTTTTTAGAGATATGGATGATGAATAGTTAGTGGATGAGTTTGTTTCTATAAGGTGTCCCGTAATGGGGGAAACACCTTATTCTTGTTTTTGTAATGAAAAATACCAATCATGTGAGGAGTAAAACCCAAAGGATCCCAATTTTTATGATTTTCAATATTCTATTACTTCTCATTTTTAATGGAATCATTCATAGATATGATTCCATTGTGTCTTTTGTAAGGGATTCCATGTCCCATAACTCTAGTGCTCTAAAGACCAATTGTTATTAGGGTCAACTAGAACACATTCAAAAATATTATACGCTTAGATATCAATAGATGTATAATAATTAATTATTGACATAAGTATCATTACAGTTTTCATGATTAATATTTTTTTATCATTTAGTATCATTTATACCACTTTTTTATTTCTTGGTTTTTTATTTATCATTGATCTATAGGTTCTATTTTTTCGATCTCATATTTCATTCTTATTTAGAGAAATATGATCCATGTGGAATTAGAAATTTTATTTAATAGGGTGATTTGTTTATTCTCTATTTATTAGAGGATCGTGTTATGTTTAGTAATGTTCCTTTCAAGTGATTTTTCATATTGAACCACCACGCTAGTTGAATTTATAAATGGGGCATTATGGATCTTGGTATGCCATCTTCTTATTAGAATTATCTAATGTGACATGTAGATATATGAGTTATTATATTTGTGGTAATTTTATATCATGTTTTATATTAGAGATTAAATTATGGTAATTTATCTCTTGTTATTTTTAAAGTCATTTTAAATTTTATAAATTTTTAGTTTAGTGAATTTCTAGCGAAGAATGTGTTGTGGTGGGGATAATTGTCCCACCTCAACCTTTAACATATTCATTTTTTATTCATTTGTTTAATTTTAATCTTTTATTTGATTTTGGGGTTTAGATTTTATGTTTCATACCTAAGGGTTTTATTTTATTACTTTTCTTCTATTTTATGGTCATTTAACAGTTACCAAAAGGATTAAAAATCGTGCAGAATACCCATAACCAATCTCTCTATAGGGAATGGTTTGGTGCGCACAATTTACTATATAGTGTATGGTTTTCCTTATGCAAGGGAGGTTTCTAGTTATTTTTTATATACATGTTTTTACCCACATCGGTAGAACCCAGTTTGTGGTGAACAATGTGATCTCTATGTGAAACCATGCAACATACCTTTACATGATAGTTATCAAGAATACATCTTGCACATATCTACGAGAAACTATGTCATAACCGTGTGATAGGATTCTAGTTTTAATCTATTATTTTTTGCATATATGTCACAAGGTTTTCTTAATCATGTTGTTAAACAATGTATTTCTTCATGTGAATCTAGTGACGTGGGTATGGTTAATTAATGGTTTGGTAAAAAGTGCATCCAAATCATGTGACCTACTATGTTTTCTTACAAACATAAAATCATATTCATTACCTTATAAATTAAAACATTATTTAGGTTATTACCTTCTCCCAATCACATAAACATATTAGAGTTATCCCTTAGATCATCCTCATTAGCTTCCCCATATACCTTTTGCCTCTTAGACTTTTATTTTGGGAGATTTTTATAAGGTTTCGGATCATTATTTCCACCTCTATAATTATATGTTGTTTTAATTATCCTCTTAACTCAGTTTCATGTATTATAAACCATATGCTGGGGTTGTGAATTATATACACTTTTTATGATGTTAGTATGTGTGTTTAGTTCTTCAGTATTTATTCTTTTTATAATTAAGGGTTTTGTCACATATGTACAAGGGTAAGGTGGGTGTTTCCATCATTTTACTTCGTAAAGATCCATATGAGACGCTTTGAGTTTTTTAAATTCATTTTAATTGAATCAATTTTATTATTTAACACTGAATTGTTTTAGAAAAAAAACTGGTGGAAAAAAGATTTGATTACAAATGAAATTTTCATGCTTTTGTTTTTTTCATAAACCCATATGTATGTTATGTGATTTCTAAAATTAATTGGAGGATATTTTTATGAATCTTTATGTTTTAGATGGTTATTGTTCATCAATATTTGAGGTATGTATGTGCTAGTAGATGAAATGTGCTTTTTGGGTAATTTCTACTTTGAGGCCTTAGAGTTGTTACTTGAGATTTTTATGTATGATATGTTAGTTGAATTATATATCTTAGTTTTTTCCTATGGTATTCCATATAAATTTATATATATATATATATATTCATGTAGATATATATATATATATATATGGGTGTTTGGGATTGATTACATATAGATATGTTTGAATTATATATATATATATATAATTCTTATAGGATAACGCCTTTAAATCATTGTTACTCTAATTGATTCTTTATTACTAAGATACATTCCAAAAGAGAATTTAAAAGTTTGATTCCTATATTAATGATTTACAGGCATATTTCAAACATTGATAATGTATTTTGGTGTTTACTATTGTTTTTTAAATGGTTTTAAAAGAAGGAATTCTTCTCTTATAAAATTATAACTTGTTTCCAATGTCACTTCCCGATTTGAAACATTGAATCAGTTATTATAAAAAGTGTTTAGATTCATGATGGCCCCTCTCTTTCAGTTATGTTCATATCTAATTTTTTTTATTTTAAATGTATGTTTCAAATGGATAGGTATATTATGGTGGGTTAGGCATACATATTTAGCTTATGTTGAATCATGATTTATATATTGTGTTCAAATTCTACCACATATCCCACTACTATCGTAATGAGGATCCTAGGAATCCTATCAAAGGATTGGGAGGTGGTTAATATCGAGTTTTGATAAGATATAATATACCCCAAGGCATATGATATAAATAGTGGAGTTCCACTAGTGATTAAAGTGGATAGAACCAAGTTGATAATAAATTTAGGAATCCATCAATAATTTAATAAGTGGTTCAAAACCTAGTACATATTAAGTCATCTCATAATATTTTTAAAAATTTGAACTTGTTATCTATCTTCTACCAATAATTTTATAAAAAAATTATTTTTTTCTATTTTTTGTTAAGTTTTAACATTTCTTTATTATTATATAATTTAACGTATTTCATGTTTTATTAGATATACATTGGTTCTATTCATTATATAGTTGATTTTTTCACGTTGGTTATTTTATTGTTTGTTTGTATATTTTCAAAAATGGTAATTTAAAAGAGAACATTAAAAGGTGATATTTAAATAAAAATAAATGATTAAATCTTTTTTAAAAACATTTTTTATTTTTTAAAGACCGAATTCTAATAACACATATAGTTTATTTTAATTCAAATTTTAAAAAATATATTTTATGAGTATTTTCAAATTATCATATATTTTATGTTTTTTAAAGGAATAGAATAGATTATATAGTGATTAACCCTTGAGTAATTTTATTATCACACCATACTTATGTTACTCATTATCGATAGCATCTACCTGTTTTCACATTTAGTTGCAGTTTGATCGCTCTAGGTGTGGGTGGGTTTTATGGATGGATTGTGACAAAAAGTTCACATGGATATAGTTTTAGATATATTGGTTTTCATTTGTATCATGGGTGTAAGAACTATGCTACCCACATTCCTTACTGTTTTTATTTCTATAAGATTTTTTTTATATTTCAATTGGATTTTTTTTATTTATTATGGTCATTATTTTTTTCTATATTTTTTTCTAATTATTTGATGATGTGCATGGATCTTCAATGCATAGACTGGTCATGCCAGACGTTTTGGTCTTCCTTTTTTAATCACCAAGTAGATCTATTCCACTACACTAATATAAAAATTATTTATATTTTATCCAAATATCATCCCCTGTACCTATTTATACCTAAAAATTATTATGTGAGGGAATATTTTCAGATAGGTACACATGTGGTGTGTGTAAGTTTAAAGACATTATAAATCCCCAATGGACTACAACTCCCAAATATTAATAATTTTTTGACTGTATTTTCATGTTTCTACAACATTTAGAATATATATATAGGTTTAAATTAATGTAATAAAAGAAATAAAAAATATAATTTTCAGTAATAATATATCATACAATAGTAATTGATCATCTTTGCACCACCATGGGGATCTAAACTATAACCTAATATAAAATAGATACATCCTCACTGGATAAACATAGTGGGAAAAGAATTGTTTACATACTCTTATTGGAAAGAAATATTTTGGGATATATATATAAGCCACATGCTTCGATAGGAGGAAAAAATTCACAAATACACACACAAACACAAATATATATATATATATAGTTATGGTTATCCTCATCCATCGATCAGGGAACTTATATGATCCATTAACAAGAAGTCCAACAAATATAATGAACACCAAGAGGTCTAAAAATCCATCCATTGAAATAATTAAGTATGATTCATAATATAAACCATCACAAAATTATTATATAACAATAAGCATTGATGTTTAAACAATAATATACATGAATAACCCATAAATCTTAAATATAGAGAATTAATTATATCTCCTTAGAAGGAAGATAAATTATCCCTTATTTTACACCCTATCACTTATCAACACAATTTATACATATTAAAAAATGAATGTAAATGTGATAACTTATCCTCACACAACTAATCTATAATATATCATTATGTTCAGACTATATATATATATATATATCACATAGGTCTTCTTAATAATATTTCAGGTCATTTGAAAAATAATAAAAATAAATTATCACTCATAAACTATTTTCATCAATGTATACCTCTAGAATAAACCTATTTTATTGTTACAGTCTTTTAAATGTTAAATAAATACTATAATTTTACACATACATAGTATAAAATCTTTACTATAACATAAAAAAATACTTGTGAATGAATGACTCAAATTACATATACATTCAAAGAAACATATTTCATCACTATGTTATATCCCTTGATGTCACCCCCACCACTAAAAAATCATTCATACTCATAAAATTTACATAGGTCCCCTAGAAATCACCAATCTGTATTTACACTCACACCTTTCGATAAAAAACATCCATAATGAAATAAATCATATAATATAAAACACTAAGAAAAAAGTAATGATGGGAAACAATGATCCCATATGATACAATATATTAACTAAATAATAATAAACATTATTAATTATAATGTTTCTTGGATATGATAAGTAGTTAGGGATATAAAAATGAAAATATGTAAAGCAATAAACAAAATAAACAACCTTATCTCAAAAAAAAACTACTATCCAATTGGTTACCCTATTTCATCAAATAGGATAATTTTTTTAAAAAAAATCTCCACTATACATGTTTATCTTTATATTTTATATCTCTTAAATGATATGGGATTTACTTGTGACATAATGTTATTTAAAGAACTGACTCATTTAGGAAAAATATTATGAAAAATAACAAATTAAATCGTCTTATACAATCTCCTTAAACTGAGTTATTATATCTATTATTATACAACCACTTTATCATAACTTAAGTTTTGCTTATTAATGTATTATTCATTCGAGATACCTTTAGGGATAAAATTGTTCAATATTTTTATAAAAACTAGAGAACATAATGAATATAATTAATTAAAAATATATTATACATATAAAACATGGCCCAAAAATTAATCCATGATCATGTGAAGAATAATATAAATAATTATTGATTTGTGAGCTGATGTAACTGCAAACACATTCAACCATGTTTCTTCTTCAAATTATATTACCAATTCAGTAGTTCATATGGACATCCATAAATTAAAAATAAAAATAGCGGTTTTATAAAAAAATTATAAATTCATATCATATCCTCATAAGGGGATGAAAGAGTAATATATAAAAAGAAAAAGTTAAAATTATTTGGAACATATCTATAATTAAGAAATCAACATAAAAATTGAAATTCAATTATACAAACCACCCATTTATATTTTAAAAATCATCAATTGAATTTTATATAGTTTATAATAGTATAGTAATAGGAACTACATAGCAAAAACCTATTTTATCACAATGGTTTTGAGGCTACATGAATTAATAGCCTAGTGTCTAGGTTTTCCTATTCGAGTAATGAAAAATATGCTCCTAAAAATTTTAAAATCAATATTCATGATTAATTAAAGCATAATTAAAAACATTAAAAATAAATAATCTCTAAAAATAGTCAAAAAATCATAAAAAATATCAAACAATCAAATACTAGAAACCAAAATATCCCTATTTTCCATGAAAAATAAAATCATTATTTTTAATTAAAACTAACAAAATCCATAAATAATCCATTGAAAAAATGACATTCATAAAAATAGAAAGTAACAGAGGAAATCAACCCACATTTTATTTCACAACTCCTGGGATATAAAATCCATTTACAACTAGAATTGGGTGCACAATACACCAAAGAATTTATATACCAAATTCCTTAAATAAAAATATAAACAAGATATGAAATTGGAAAATGAGAAAATATGTGTAAGGGGCATAGAATACATATATTCATTATGCCAAAAAAAATTAAAACACCATGGATTGAAGATATAATAATGATATTTGAAAATATTGATAATTTGGGAGTTCCCCCATTTGATTGATTATCCAATAATATAAGTTGTTGAGATTTTATGAAAATTTTCTATATAATAAAATTTTATTTCTTTGATAACATGATCTACCAACAAAAAAATATATAATAAAACCATGATATGATATTCATATATTATTATTTAATGTGGTAGTTATCACATAGTAATGGAATTGATATGTATGATTATGAATAACAAAATTATAAAAATATTATGGTTTACACATGTTTAAAATTACTTCATTGGTAAAAAAATATTATAAATGAAAATAAAAAACTTTTTAATGTAAAAGTGTTGTTTTTCTCAAAAAAAAATTTTTTTGGGAATCTATTTTTATCCTAATAAATATAACTAATCAAGTAGTGTAGATTATTTTAATTAAATTTATATATTGTATATTCAATACATTTTTTAACTTTAATCTCATGTTTTCTCTATAAATTGGATAATAATGAATCCAATTGTATGCTTAAAGTATATTTTTATAAAAATTTTCTTCATCGTGTTTTTTAACCTTATTATAAAATTAATATATGCCACATATAGAACCGGATCATTAAAAATGAATCCATGATTTGGAATTAGTATTTTAAAATTGTATACATAGCTCCCATTTATTTTTTGGAACCATGAATGTAACCTTGGTAAATTTGTATCACCGTAGTAAGGGTAAAATGGGTAAAATTTGGTTAAAAGTTGTTTAAGGATTTAAAATTATTATAAAACTTGTATTTATTCTATATTAAGTGGTTTTTTGATCACTATAATCATATTATCATTACTATGGCCACATAGTGACATTTTTCATTGATTATTACCAGTATATTTTTTTTAAGAAAATAATAAATATAAAATGTCGATCTGTTGACATTAATAAATATATTTGTTTTATAAAAATGATAAATAGAGAATAATTTTTATTATCAATGTTTTTTTAAAATGAATTTAATTTTTTGACCGTGTTTATTTTTAGTGATTTATTTATTTATTTAAATTCTATGGAAACACAAAAAATTATTTATTGAATTCATTGAAAAATATAATAAATTTTTTTAAAAATATTAAATTTAGTAAATTTTTGGTAATTTATTGTATTCTAATAATTATTATGGAAAAAATAACATATTATGGTTTTTTGAATGTCTCAAAATCAAATTCCCCAGCTTTCATGATATCTTTAATGTCAAAATTAATTAGTAGTGTCAAAAAATGTTTTCGATGAAATTTTATATTAAAAACATTTTATTAAATTATGTAGAAAACATAAAAAATTTGAAATAGGATAATTATGATAGTAATGGGTGTAAAATTTCCAAAAAAATCCATTTATGAGTTATTTTTTACCATAAAAGAAAAATTATAACCCTTGAATAAAAAAGTCATTATTATGGTTAAGATTAAAATTAGTTAACCAATAGGTTAAACTAAATGATATGTTTTAAAATTACACCAAAACCAATCAAAAATTAATTACATGATTATAAATCAACCTTGGACTCTTTTTATTAGAATATATGGCCAATTGGAAGCATTTTTCTTGAGAATAATATAATTACTTTTTATATTCTTTTATTAATACCATGTGTGTCCATTCCTTACCTTGTAAAAGGACACCACTTATCTATTTTATTTACACAAATTTTATATATCTATATCAACTAAACCCTAAAAAGTTTCATACCAATAATACTTATACATTTTCAAGAGGTTATGATAATCCAAAAATACCAACCCTTTGGTCAATAAGAGGATATCTAAGGGAGTTCTTTCAAAGAAGATGTAATCTCCTAAACTGGTCACACATTTTTTACTTAGTTTTTTACCTCATTTAAATATCTTGTATTTATCATAAAATAATATGATATGTATCATAATAGTTTGAATTGTTTTTTTATTATTAAACTACCATTATCCCCCCTTTTTCTATCAAATGTGATGAAAAAGTATTGTATGTGTGTATGTCTGAACTACCACATCCACATAGTGATAGAATTAATTTTCCATCACCATCATTCATGGATGTTTATTATGATGGGTTAAATGTAAATATATTATATTTATGAAATAAATAATCTGATATGAAAATCATATCATATCTACCTTCATACATTCCAATTTGTAGGAAAATGATAACATAGCTCACGCGTACATGTAGACTACCTTCTCCAAGAAGCGATGTGTACAATTTTTCATTTCTGATTTACATTGATGATAATAAGGATAGATTAAATATATATATATATGATATATATGAAAAAATAATTATTCTATGAATTTTTATTAATATTACCTTTATTTTGATCGATCAATCAAAGAGTTGAGACAATATTCATGCATACATATGGTTTCTCATCAACATGGAAGGTGTAATGAATTTTTATATCTCTATATTTTATTTATATATATATAATATAATATATTTATATATTATAGATCTATGAACAAGTTACAAGGACCAAAACTATAAAACCAAAACATGCTTGAAAAACGATGCCATTATCACCTAGAAAATTGATTTTTAATGATTTTTAATATATAAAAAATGTAAGGTTATATGTATATCCTATATGGTATGATATATATGATTATGGATATATAATATATCAACAGTAAATCTATATTTATTCTATGTAATTTTTAAATACATGCAAAATAATTTTGACACAAGGTACGGGTTTATTTCATGATCTCGTCATTATTCAAGATTGTCTTTGTTTATGTATATTCTAAGGGATCTATTTTATATTTATATAATAAACCCAATATATATTATTATAATCTAATTATTTGAATAAATTAAATTTTTCTCTATCATTTTTCTCTTCTTAAGTGCTTACTATATCCCAAAAAAAATTCAATGAAAATCAGCTTTGTTTTTCGGCCCGACTGAGAATGTTCTTCTTCAATCTAAATATTTTCATTAAAATATTTTATGTAATGTTTCTCTATTATACATGGTTTTGTTAACTGAATTTTTACCCATGAATTAATTTTTAATAAATGGTTTAATATTATTCTTTTATCCATTTCTATGAACAACGTATTATCACTTTTAACCAAAAATGCGAATGAAGTGTTTGTTTAACGTACATGGAATGAACAGATTTTCCCACTAATATAAACATTAAAATATTTGAAGCTTAAATTACAATTTGAAAAGGATACTTTCAAATAAATTTTATTTCTTATTATTTGTGAAGTCAATTTATTTTAAATTGCTAGTTTCAAAGTAAAAATGGAATTTCCCTCAAAAACGTTTCTAACTATCTTTTTAAAGTATTATTATCTAGGTATGAATCCATTGATGAATATTCTAATTTAATAAAGTTATAATATAATGATATCGAACACCATTTGTATAAAGATGGTTTACGATCAGTTTAACTAGGGAATTTATAGACAAATGATAAGCTAGTTCTTTCAATACAATTTTTTTTGATTTTTAGGGCTTGTTGATTAAGTTGTATTGTATATTCATATGATGAATTCATTGAACATATTTGTGATGGGTAGGGATTATAATTACTTATCCCTTTCATTCATTGATATGTCTCATAATACAAAAAATGTTTCCTATTTCTCTGAGGACATACCTATTTATGTATACATCTTATCATATAGCCTCAATAGTAAGTTTAAGATATCTGGAATTATGAATTCCAAATTTATGAAGTTAGTTATTGTTTTCAATTTTATTATTTTAATAATTATGATTTCAATATATAAATTTCAAGCTCATTGATTATTTAAATAGAATTATTTGATAATTATTTATTCTTGAAATATTATTTATTCCTTGTGTATTCAATATTAGATTCCATTTTATGTGTACTATTACTAAGAATAAATGTTCAACAAAAACGTATGTTTTCATTAATCATGATCTTATGATGTGTATTATGATTGATATTATTGGATATGTTTAATGGGATAATAATGTTCTCAAATAAAATACTATGTTGTATTTTATGCTATCAACTATAATGTCATATTTATATATGTATCTAATTTTCTAAAAATACTAAAAAATTAATTCCAATAATATATGATCACTTTTATATATTTCCAATTTTATAAAGTAACAATAGACTCTAAACTTTTATGGTCAGGCTTAGTATTGTTGTTTTAAGAGAAAGGTTAGTATTGAATTTTGGAACATGATTTTTGAAAACATTAATTAGGGAACAAAACCCTATGAATGACTCGAAGAATAAGTCTAAGTAATGAATAAAATAGTAATTTTTTGATATAGTATAGATAATTTAGTTTTCCAAGTAATGAATCCATGTATATATACTACAATTCGATGTTGATTTGGTACATATGTATATAGGGATAATAACCCCCAAAAGAGTCGGTCGAGTATATCTTGTCCATCATTATGGTCCACGGTGAGTGTCCCCATACTACACATGTGGTTGGACACTATCAAGGGATATTACATGGTTAATTCTAATTATATTTACAAAACATTATTTGTTATATGAATTTATTTTTTTGATTAGAGAACATTCTCTAGGAAACCCTGTTTATGATTCTATATTTAGTTATGTTGAAATTTTCAATTTTTGTTATGTGTTTTAGTAGTTTAAAAATTATACATTATGATTCATAATATTAGGATCTAATGTAGTATATTATATCATTTTTAAATATATATATTAGTAGAAGGAATAGAAATTATATCAATTCATGTAATATATGTAAAGATTTCCCTCCTTGGAACGATAACAATGCTAGAGATGGATATGGAGCTATAAGTAGTCAAATTATAAGTTTATTTGGGTACATGACTCAGGTTTTGACCAATTACCATAATTTTATAGAGTATATTGTTGATATTAAAGTTGTTGTAATGATGGTGTCTTGTTTCATGTGACAAAAACCTCAACTATTCAATAGAACCAAAATGTTTTTTATAGATGAGTATTGGATAAGTTCCTTTAAACATATATTTCCCGCATTGGGAATTAATTAACAGATTTAGGATATCATAATATTTTATAACCACTTTTGGATTGGGATAAATGGTTTGCATTAATTCAAAACACTATAGATGGGGTAGAAATAATGATCATGGAGTATAATGATTTGAAATATCGTTCATTAGAAAAATATTTTCCTTATAAATAACACGTGGATATAGAGAAAAAATTGTTGAGTCTAAGATAAAAGGAATAGTATAATGTTTCTAGGTATAAAGATAACTTTACAACGATATATAGGAATTTTATAGACAACACATAAAAACCAAAAATAATATTGACCATTTTTATGATGGACTTAAGTCAATCCTTCAAAAAGAACAAGTCTCCAAAAAATTCTAATCATATAAGGATATAGTATCAAGTTCTATCAAGATAGATAAATTACTGTCAAATTATTAGTTCTTAAAAATAAATAAAGATAATAATAGGGAATTCGACAAAACAAATAGAAAATGGGAATAAGAAAAAGGAAGAATTTTCCAACAGGTGATAATTGTGGAAGGAAACTCTTTGGTACATTTTCACGAATAAAAGGGTAATGGAGAAACCATAAAATTATAGTTATTTAACTATAAGGATATGTTGAACTTTTCCAACAAATTATCCAAATATCTAGGGATCTTAATAAAATAGGATCTAAATAGATAATTCAATGATTATATAATTATTGTATCTGAAGTGGATTTTCCTAGAGACATGGGGAAAGGTTCACATAACGTCAACTCTAGGACAAAAAATGTTTAATTTGATTTTATTTCCACCTACACTTTTGTATCTAAATAATTTTTATGTGTATCAAATCCCCACCTCAATGATTAGATGGTTTTTTGTTGGTGAAAAACACTAATTATAATATAGTTATATCTCATGTCTATCACTCCTCTCTAATAGAAGATTCAAGTATTCCACATACATTGAATCTTTTTAATCTTCCACTAGTTGAATTTGATATAATTATTTGTGTGGATATTCTATCTCAATATGAGTATCATATCAATTCCCAAGGAAGGTTTGTTAAATTTAATATTCTAGATTATCCTTAAATAATCTATAATTGTGAGGATGAACCCGAGCACCCAATGGAAATTATATCCATCATATGAAATATTTTACCTGAGGAATATTTTTATCAAATGGTTTGGGAGAAAATCAATACTGAAATATTATCTATTTTTTGTGAATATGAATTTATTTCATAATGACTTTCATAGTCTTCCCAATAATTTTAATGTTGAGTTTTCAATAAAACTCATATATAATTATATTCATATCTCAAATACTCCATATTTAATGGCCTCAATTAAGATATAGTAATTAATGTATAAAATCCAAGAGAATATGGACAATGGATTCATTGGGATTATTTATTCTCTATGGTGCGCACATTTTCATTTTGTAAAGAAGAATGATGGGTAATTGAATCTATCATTTATTATTAAGAACCTAATAATATCACTATTTAGATAAATCATTATCTAACCTATATTGAAAATATGTTTGACCAGTTATGAGATCTAAATTTTTTCTAGATTTATATTCTATTATGATAAAATCATCTAAGGATCGAGATGGTGAATTTACACAAGATACCCTGCCATAAAAGGAAGGGTCATTATGGATATATAGTAATTTCATTTGTACATACCAATTATACTTCTATATTCATGGATTTAGTGAATAGATTATTTATAAATTATATTGATCATTATTTTTTAGTCTTTAGAGGTGATATTCATATATATTCAATGACTATAGAAGATAATGGATAATATCTAGGAATTTGGATTAATACCCTATAGAAGGAGAAAGTTTATTCAATATTTTCAAAGTGTGAATTTTGAATTCAAAAATTTCCATTCCTTGTCTTATAATATAATGTGATATTATATAAATGGATCCTTTAAGGATGAGAGTTATTGAGAAATTTCATAGACTAACCATGGTAACCATGATCTAAATTTTTCTTGTTTTAGTTGGATACTACATAAATTTTTTGAAATATTTTATCTGAACTATATAATCCATTAATGATGTTTATTAAGAATGGAGTTATGTTATTGTGGATATATGAATGTGAATATAATTTCAATGAACTAAAGAGAAAGTTAGTGAGTATGCCAATTCATACACTAACCTATAGGGGAGAAGTGTTTTTTCTACGGTGATGCATAAAAAAGGTCTGGGAAGTTTCCACAAGCAAATTGAAATTATCAAAGAATATTCCTCTCACCAATTAAAATTTTATGACCCAAATTACTTGACTCACAATTTGTAGTTTTCAGTGGTATTTTATACATTAATGATATAGAGGCAATATCTGTATAGTGAACGGTGTGATATATATACTAATCCTAAAAGTATGATGTATACATTTACATAGAAATAGTTGAATATAAACCAGCTAATATTATTGGAGCAGCCCAATGATTTTGACTTCTTAATACATTACCACCTTGTGAAAGAGAACAAGGTGGATAATTCTTTGAGTCAGATAGATCATGTTAATTGTTCAACGATGAGGATTGAAAGAGATTCAATATAAATATATTTACAGAATATAGATCTTGATAAATTGTATAATTGGGACATATCCTATCCATCTTATATTAATTTCAATCCATCCATCCATGATATTATTATAATAGAATATAATGAAGATTTGAATTATATAATATGGTGAGGAGTATTTCTAAATACAACCATAGTCATGTTATAAATGTAAGATTTTGGAAATGATTATATATCCCATCAATACCACACTTGAAGATGGATTTTTGGGTGAATTTTATTATTCATTATTTTCTATTCATCCTAGAAATATTAATTTGAATATATATTTTAAGAATTATTTATACTAAGAAGACATGAAGCGATATATTGTGGAGTATGTAACTTGGTGCCTCATATATAAGAATGTAAAATATGGTAGAATGAAGTATAAGGGGATGTTTCAACCATTAAATATCTTAAAATGGATATGTGAATAATCAACATGGATTTTTTTATTGGACCCCCCAAAATTAAAAAGGTAATAATACTATTTAGGTTGTAGTTGATGTCTTTATGAAGTCATATAACATCATTTATATCATAGATTATTTTTCTATTAATAATATTTCTATAATATAAATTATGGAAATTGTATTATTTCATAAAGAAACACAATATATTTGTATCTGATTAGGATCTATGGTATACCTCAACATTCTAGAAAAGTCTTCTCCATGATCTAAATAATGTGTTTATTTTCATCACTATTTATAACCCCTGGATAGATGGTCTGTATAAGGGGAAAATTAAATCCCTTGAAAACATGTTTATATATTTATTTATATATTTCAATGGTTGTTAGGATCAACACCTTCCTTTGGAGAAATTTTCTTACAACTGTGGATTTTACTCGCGTGTTCTTATGTCTCCTTATGAAGAACCCTATGTAATGAAATGTATAACTACATCATGATGTGATAATGTTAGAGAAATAAATATATTGTTACTAGATTTAGCTATGGAAATGATGGAAAAATTCAGATCCATTTAAAATTGTATCATGGTAACTCATGTCAACAAAAAAGGTATAATGATAATCATCAGAAAAATTTGAAATCCAAAGTTGGTAAGAAGATAAATCTGTGAATGTTTTCATAGAATAAGGTTATGAAATCCAAAAATAAAGTGAAAAAATACCTATTCATATTATTCCATTTTTTATTATGTTTCATTTTGGAGAGGTATATTATTGTTAGTCACTTCCTTCAAACCTCTATCAAAATCATGATGAGCTTTATGTGTTTTTCTTGAAGAAATACATACATGATCCATTACTTGTACTTAACTCAGAGGTCATACAACTATAGAATGATATTTACTATGAAAAAATACAAGTATAATTCTTGTATATTGGATATAAATTACGAAAAAACATGACTAATCACCAGGATAATGTTCACTAGAGGAATCACATATTTTAAATGGATACATAGAGACCCAAGTATGTGATAAAATATATATATATTCATTTATTCGTATCAGAGTGATATAATTTCATGAGAGAAATTACTTTTAAAGAAGGTATAATTTAACACCATAAAAGTTTATTAACTAGTTCTCTATAAATAAATTTTATTTCATTGATATATTGATTTACATGCAACACCGACTTCTAATGAACTTCAACATACTATGGAAGTATTATTATTTAATTTAACCAATATCTTTGAGCCATTGGATTATGAGGAATGATATGGACTAACTAAATTTTGGAAAATTTTTTGTTTAAAAATTCCTAAAATTAATTCATTATTTATCAAATTATTAAAATGAAAATAGAAAATTATAATATGAATTTTATATAGATGTTTTTCTAAAAAACTCATTTCATGGGTGAATTGTGTTTTTATCTTAATAAATTAAATTAATTACAATTTATAAATGGTTATAATCAAATGTATATGTTATTTATTAAATAAAAATTAACATTCACCAATGTTTTAATGCAGAGGATAAGAATAAGTCCAATTTTATACTTAAAAATGTATTTAAAAATTGACTTTAATTGGGTTGTGCACAATTTATTAAAAAAATTCTATAACTTATAGAAATAAAATATTGAGAAATTGATCCCATATATGGAATCATGATTTTTTTTAAATAGGTCTTTTTTAATTTTTGTTATTATAAATAGTAACCCTGTTAAATTTTTATCACATAAGTAAGGGTAAAACGAGTAATAAAGGGTTAAATATTTATGTTTAGGCGTTAAAATACTTATAAAAGTTACATTTATCCTAATAGTTGAGTGGAGATCAGATATTGTCATCCATATCATGAAATGTTTTCCACCTGGTTCAATATTCCCTTGATTAAAACCTCTATATTATTTTAAGAAAATAATAAATGATAAATTCTGGTATTTTGACATTAATATATCTAAATATTTATTATAAGTATAAAATTATGTTATGTATTATTATAAATTTTTATTTGAAATATGAATTAATTTATTTTGTAATGATTTTTTATTTGTAATTTTTTTTGGTTGAATAATTACCTTAATGATTATGAATCACTAAATCTGTATTTTTTCTATTAATAAAAAAAATAAAAAAATAATTTTAATAATTTTAAAATTAATTTATTTTTTGTATATTATTGTCTACCAAAAAATTAAAAAAATATCATATAATAATTTTTATAATGTTTTATATTTTAATCCATTTTCTTTCATGTTGTCATTGAAGTGAAATTCAATGAATTGTGTAAAAAAGAACATAAATGATATTTTATGTACAAAAATATTTTATTAATTAATTTAAAAATCATAATAATCTTTAATGTAGGAAAGTAGAATAATAAATAGTCAAAAATGACATTCCATTTCTATTTATTATCTAATTAATATCTCATAATGAAAAATTTAACTGTTTAATATTAAACGAATTCATAATCACGGTTAGGATTAAAATTGGTTAAACAAGGGGTTAAACCAAAATATAGGTTTTAAAATAACATCAAATCTATATAAATATCATTTGAAGATGATATTTTGACAAAATAACCTTTTTATATGAATATATTTCGGTTTGGAATAATTTTTCTTGAGAATGACTTAACTATAATTTAATTTATGTTTGTAATTATAAATTTGTCATTTTTCTCCCTTATAAAAGGACACCCCTTATCTCTTTTATTTATTCCACATAAATCCATTTATCTATTCCCAATGCTACCAAAATCTCCCCAAAACAAACTTATAAACATTATATAGGTTTTTTTCTTCCCAAAAGTCCGACCCTAGGGTTCTTAGTATGAGATCTAAAGGAGTTCTTTCAAAGAAGAGATAATCTCATTAATTGAATACATTCTTTTAAAATATTATTTTACCTCCCCTAAATTTGTGGTATTTTTTTATGAAATAATAAGTTATGTATAATAATTAAACATAAATTTTATTATTATTAGGAAACCACCATTATAAACCTTATTTTCCATTAAATTGGAAGTGAATGTGTACGTGTGACTTCGACCTCTATTTAGCAATACAAATAATTTTTCATAAACATATTTCATGGATGGTTATTATGATGGGTTTACTATTCATATATGATATTTATGACATAAACATTCCTTTTTAATTGTAATATCATATATAAAATCTTACATTCTAATCTTATGTAAAATGATTCCACCCCTCATGTGTATGTGTACAATGCCACCTCTATGAAGCGATGTGATTGGTTCTTTATTTCATATATACATGGATGGTAATAATGATATAAGTAATAAATTTAATAAATATATGTCATATAATAATTATTCTATAATGTTAAAATTTTTCAACATTTCTTTCATTCTATCCATTCAAAAATGAAAATATCCTTCATTCTTACGTATAGCCTACCATCTCTATGAATAGTGTAATTAAATTTTCTATCTCAATATTTTATAGAAGATTTTAAATATATATATATCTAAGGAATATATATTATATTTATATCATGATTATAATTTTTTAGTTTATGGAACCATGATCAATGCACAAAGACCAAATCTACCTAACTAAAACAAACATGAAAAATTAAACAGTAATCACTCTGAACAGCAACTATAATAGTGATTTATTAATAAAATGGTTATAGAAGGATGTTAAAAAAATATTTTATTATATATATGATTATGGTAATATAAAATATTTATAACTTAGCTATATTTATTTTATATGAGGATAAAATACATACAATGGAATTTAAACATAAGGTAAGGGTTTATTTCACAATCTCATTATTATTCAGATTTTTTTATGTATAAGTATCCATTCGGGAAATATTTGATATTTTCATCTTGAGAAAAATATAATTTCTTCATGATTGAAAAGTTTTATATATTAAAATTTTTCCTTTAATTTTCCTCTCCATAAGTACTCTAGATAGAGAAATAATAATTTTTTTGGAAAACTGACTTCATTTTTCTTCTCATCTAGGAATTAGTTTTTACCTATAGTTATTTTATATAAAATGTATTAAATAAGGTTTTTACTAATATAGAAAATTTTATGAAATACATTTTTATCCTTTTTTAATTTTGAAAAATGGTTTATCTGGATATTCTTTCATTTTCCAAATGACGTACATTTTAATTTTTATGGAAAATATGAAGGAATCATTATGTAATCATAAACGCCTTGAACCAAATTTTCCACCATTATGGACATTCAATTATTTAAGTATTCAATTAAAAGTTTCATATTTTTCTTTAAAACAAAACGTTTTCATTAATATTTTTTTAATTTTTATATATTATAAAATTAATATCAAATTGAAAAAGGGTATTTTTTCATGAAATATTAAAGTGATATTCAAAATGTTATTCCATATATATCAAAATATTTTGATTAATACTATATTTTTTTAATGATATAATAAAAATTTAGCATCCAATATATTTCTATGGATGGTCAATCATATGTGTTTCTAGGAAATGAATTGAAATCTTGTATATTAGGTCTTCTAATATGTATAGTTATTTATTTTTAATGAATATTGATTAAGTAGTATTGTTTATTAATATAATGAATGCACTAGAACTATTAAGTGATGGGTGGTACCAAAAATTAGTTATTCCCTTGATGAGTTGATAAGTCTAGGGAGACAAAATAGGTGGGGTATTGAGCCAAGGCCCTACCCATTTATGAATATTTCAAGGCATGAGGCCTTGACGATAAGTTTAATATATATTATATTATGAATTCCAAAAATTTGAAATTAGTTGTAGATTTATATGTTATTATTTTTATATTTATGATATAAATCGATAGGTTTCAATATTGTCTGGTTACTTACATGGAATTATTTTATCATAATTTACTCTATCCATGATATTATTGCTTTATTTATTCCATGTAAGATTCAGTTATGCACAAACCATTACTGATAATATAAGCTCACCCATTTCTTATGTTTCCATTCTCTCAGAAGCCCATAAGTTTTTCATGGCTAATATACAAGGATATAATATAAAGAATAATAATGTTCCCAGATAAAATACTATATGTTATTTTATTTTATCAAATGTAATTTATCATTTTAGTATTTATCTAGTTTTCTATTACTACATAACTACTTGATCATTTTGGATTTGATATCTTATATTTGGTACCAATGTAATAAAGTTACCACTACATCATGGCTACTGAGATCAGGGTATTTACATATAAATAAAATCCCAATAAAGGGATTAAAAGATAGGGGGGATAATAGACTAAACATCTCCTATATTATGTGTGGGTGTTAGGAAGCCTCACTGGGTCTCTAATGCCCTTTCTAAAACATTGATGATGTGTCCTAGTTCACCAAGAAGGATACTAAAAATCTACATTCACCCATTACCCCATTACCCTATAACACCGATGTAATGATGAATTACTCATCTATTAGCTTCTATTAATATTTAGCCGCCTCCAAATACTCACTTTAAAATCCTAAAACCATTAAAAATGATGAATCTCTTGATGTAATTCCAAAAACTATAAATAAATACATATTTCACCATTACATTTTCTATAATACATAAAATTTCATCATTAATTATGCAGATAATACAATGATACATTATATGTTTTATAATTTTTCTAAATTATATAAATATATATAAATTATATGATAGTTATTAAACACACACATCCCCTAATAATGACAGAAAATTTTCTTGTGTGTATACTACAACCCAAAACTATATATTATTTTTCATAGAACATAATGAGTTGGTACATGTTAAACTTCTATGATGATAGTCTTGATTAATTAATTGATTCAATTTTTAAAAATTAATTAAAATTAAAATGGTGGGTTTTAAATTTTACTTGTGTTTTGAAATTGAAATATTTTCTTTACATTTTTTTTCTAATTTTGTTATGAATATATGTGAGTAGAGATAAAAAGATCATAGATTTTTGAAAACTAATTGGTTATGAGTGGAGGAATTCATGTGGTATCATAAATTTTTAATATAATATCAATCAATTTTTGGACTAGTAATTAAAATAATTCTCTTATTTTTATGATCTCTTAATTAACTAAATTGGGATCTTAATCTTGAGAAAATAATTCCCATAGGGTTCTAGGTCATGCTAAAATGCAGTGATTAATTTTTTTTCCAATTATTAAAATTTCACCATAGAGAACCTGGTAATATTCATCGCTAATATTATGGTTTTCAATTGTTTAGTGCTCAAAATTAAATTCACTAATCAAATCCATACACACCCCTTGGGAGTGAAAATTGGGGATCATGAAATCAAATCATTGATAATTGTGAGAAGAATTATATAAAAACCAATAATTAATTAACTATGATATTTTTAATTATGATAAATCAATCAATTACTCATGGATTATATTAAATGATCATTTTCAAAAAAAATCATAATTCTTCTATGGTATGTTGAATAAACTCATGTTTACTCTTATTAAAACCAAGAGTGTTGTTTTTTAAAGATTTTTTACCTATAGATTAATTTGGATGGTGTTTTGGTTTTGTGTATTACATATCAAGGTTCTATGTATGTTTATTATTATGATATTTGTCTTTTTTTGAGTCTTGGAGATTATTGGAATAGTATTAACAGAGATATAAGAAGTTCTTTTGATGGAATACCTCACCATGGGGGTTTTAGTATCCTGTATTTCATGGTTGAGTTAGAAAATGAGAATTTCATGGGTTATTGGGGTGTTTTGGAAATCAGGTTGAGTAAGTTAATATCATTTATACAATAGTAGGACTAATATGTCAGGGATAATGATATTTCAAAAAAATATTTCCTTGTCTATAGAAAGTTGTTCATCATGGAATTTGTTTTACTGTAAAGATATAAATATTGGTTCAAGTATGAGTTCTAGAAATTATAATATGGTTCAAAAATGATTATGGAACATGGAATTTTTATTTGAAGTAATTTATATAATAAAAAAATGATCATAATGGGTGTTTTGAATAATTTGGAGTTTTATACAAAATAAATGAAATAAATCTAGGATTATAAAGAGACTATACCATAGATAATGTCATATTGAGAATCAATTTGTACGATATTAATTTGAAAAGGGAATCTAGTCGTTGTATATTATTACACCATGATAATAATCATGCTACACTATGCTTTGTCATGATTAGTTTTTATTTATGGTTTAAAAAATGAAAAAAATCAAGAGAATTGAGATGTCTATGTCCTAGAACATAGAATACATGTCTGATTTGGATAGCTAAATTGGTATTTTTCAAGTCACCACTTCATTACAGGGAATGTTTTCTAGAAAAAATGAAGATTAGATGAATATGGATAACTGTATTCAAATATAATTAAATGATTCTTTAATTTATTAAATTATATAAAAATTGTGTTTCATATCATCAAATGACAGATGGAATTTTTAATGAGGGGATTTATTTATGCCTAGAGACATATTATAAAAGGAGGAAAATGTGAAGAAATTTAAGTTACGGAAGAATTTAGAATGAATATAACATTTGGATATCATATAGAGGGAATTAATATTATTCTGAATTTATTAAACATCTGGATCATAATATAATTATAGACTGAAAAAATAACTCCATCAACATCTAGAATTAATTATCTCATGGAGAGTATTTTTTTAGTGTAATGTAATGTATTCATTTTTATATCTTCCATGAATAATTGAGTGAATATATAGAAATAGGGTGGGGTCCTTAGATCTATGGTGGTATATTCCTAAACCTGTGACCATCTATAATTAGAATTGATATCCTCATGTACATTTCCAAACCATCTGTGTATGTTTCCAGAGTATCCCTTAGTGGATAACCATGTACAATCTTTATGTTACTATATTTATTTTCTATAATTATATATTTTTTGTTCTTGAGATTGATAGGTTGAATTTTTTATTGAAAAAATGAATAAATAACACAACCATCTATGAGAAAAACTATACATCCTCATTCACCCACTCCCCATAATAGTCTATTCGGCATTGTGGTTATAATAAATGGCATTAGAGCCTCATGTTTTAAATTGATGAATCTATTAGGGGAATATCACAATAACTGAAAATAAAGTTAATGTGAAAGTATTTCCTCCATTGGATGGAAATAGTTATCATATATGTAAGAACTGAATGAAATCAAATATATTATATGTTTAACATGTGTTATTATCTATTTCAATTCATGGAATACACATCTTTAATGTTATGTAGTTGTCAATAATTCAATAGGATAGGAAACATATCTATTAAATGAAAATTCTCAAATTTATTTGTTAGGAGATTTATAAAATATGATATACATAGAATTTGTGAGTTTTACATTAGTGAGAGAAATTGGTGAAAATTATAATTTTTATGAGGGTTAATGAAAAGTAAAGGAAGAAAGGATAAAAGTTTTTCATAAGATTATTAATGACATAAAGATTATATTAAATGAAAATATTGATAGGTAGTTTAACCATATCATCAAGGTAATAGATTATATATATATAGTATTTTTGAATTGATAATGGATATCGATATCTTACATAAGAGGATGTAGATACTACCAACCTTTTAAAGTCCAAATGGTTTTGGAAATCAATGAGGTAAATTTTATTGATCTTTCACTTAATGATTTATATATAATTTTTTACATATACTACATAGGTGTAAATTCATAAGAAACAAAAATTCACTCATTAAATGAAATATAATTTATATAGTATGAGAATATCAAAATTCATGATGAAATAAATGAATAAGATGATAATGGTGAATAGTACTTATCAAAATTGGAAGGAATGTTCTCAATCTGGGTAAAAGAATTTCAAAAGGAAATATAGCATTGGGGTTATTTGAATATATAATGGTTATTCATATAGTTATGATATATCCAAGTAATAGTGATGGATATGTTGAAGTTGGATACATAAAAATACTAATAATAAAGTTTCCTCTGAAAAAACATTAAATTAGAAAATCGATAAATAAATAAGTTTTTATATAAGAGTTCAGGGAGAAAGGAAGAGTTTGATGGGGAGGTGATCCACCTTCAAGAATGTAATAGTAAATTATTATCAAATATTAATGATTCTATGATGGAAATGGTTAAAAAATACCAATATAAATCTGGGTAAAAGGGATCAATTGGGAAGACTATTTAACCTGAAAGCTAAACATAAAGGTTCACATGTGGAGATATATATAAAAATAAAATAAAAATGAGAACATTTACAGTTTCATAGAATAATATTAAGAGTATTATAACCAACTAGTATCCTACTCTCTCAATTAGAGAAGGTTTTGGAATAATTAAGATTTGTTGAAGAATAATCTAGTGATGTAGTGTATATATCATTGAAAATTAAAGAAAAATATACCATTACCAGTTACCATAATTGTTGGGTTAATGAGTGATAAAAATGAATGAATCCTTTATGGAATATTTGGTTACGTTGAGAATGAAACTCATGTCTAAGATGAAATCTAGTGGTCCAAATAAATCTATATTTTATAAGTTTCATATAAGGATAAAGTATGGGAATGGGATAAGCAAGACATAAGAGGTGTTGAGATGGTGTTGAATAATCATTGATCAAGTTACATGGGTAAAAGTGAAATTGTCTTCAATGATTATTAATCAAATTCAAGGATGGTGGCTGAAAAAATTAAATTATAGAGGATGTCTGGAGATAATCTTTAATCTAAGAGGGTTTATATGTAACCAATGATTTATTAAATAGTTGGAGACACATGGAGAGATAAAAATACCAAGATATATCTCTTGATAAAGTGTTAATTTTCAAGATATTTAGGCCTCAAGATATCTTATAAAGATGAGGTAAAGAGTCACATGAAATTAGATGCACGATGTAGTTAATAAAGGATGGTAAAAGAATATCTTATTCCCAAGAAAAGAAATTATTTCTATTTTATTTTATTTTACTATTAAATTATCAATTAATAATACATTTATTATTGGGAAATGAGAGGATTTAATTAATAAAATGGATGTAAAAGAAGGATAAATACAAGACAACAAAAAATGATTACATTAGAAAAATGTTTTTTAATTTGAGGAATAAATAGTATGACTGAACCATCAATTATTAAGAATGTAGGGATAAATCATCACTTATCTCAACTAAAATGGGGATTTTTTTGAAGTACAAGAATAAGAAAGAGAATTATATTTTCAGTATTATTAAATTAAAAGAAGCAAACAAGAGAATCATGTAAATTTTAGTCAATGGTTTTTTATCTCATTTTGTTAGAAATATACACTGGTTAAAAAATGTCAAGGGTCATTATTGTTACAACCAATTCAATAATGTGATGGAAATTCCAAAGGGGATTTTTAATTTTCCATTTGGAGAAAGATGTTATTTGGAACTGAGAAAATGAATGGATTTCTAAGAATTCTGATGTCACGAAAATGTGTTTTTAGATGTGTATTGGGGAATGGAGGATGTAATTGGGGTCCAAAATAATATTGGGGATGTTCCAAAATGTATATGATCTAGAAAATAGTATCTATAAGACGTTTATAGTGTGAATGGTCTATTGATTTCATGAATGCAATTTAAGGGTAAATAGTAGTCATGAATATGGTTATGGGGAATAAGGGATCTCTGGGCTAAATATTCACAGCATGACCACTTGGTTAACACCATGAAAAATGTCAACCTAGTTATTTTTAAAGTATTATGGGTTTCTTAAAAGGAAACCACCTTCAATTTTTTCTCTTATAAATCACACACATTAGGGCAGGATAACCCCCCTATTCCATTTAATCTAAGTTGTTTCATAGAAATATTTTTTACTAAATCATTATATGATATTCTCCTCTCTTTTAATTATTATTCCTTTATCCCTCTCATTAAATAAATTTGATTTCTCTGTGGTTTGTATCAATTGTTTCATTAGAAGATGATGAAATCATTTCACTTAAGGAAGATTTCATGTGTGTATCATAATGGATGTCTCAAGAGTGGATAAACAAGTCTCCACTAATTTTTTGTGTAGGGTACATTATTGGATAATATTATTGGTTTTTAAAAATAAAATTGGTGGAATTAGGTTTTCATTCAGGTGTTCATTTTTTGGATTTTTAATTTCCTAAGATTGAGGTTGTGCCAAGAGTAGAGCCCAACTAGTTTCCTATGTTTATTTACCATTGGACTACCAATAAGTTTACTTCCAGTAATTTTATTTTGGAAAATTTATTTTAATTAACTAATTAATTATTGATTTTAATTATGTTGGTTGTTAAAATAGTTTCTCTTGTACTCTATAGAGTTTGGTACCGGCCTAGAGAGATTATTAGGTTTCCAGTTTATGTAGGGGGCTTGAGCTTGCTGCATTTCATGATTAATTGTTTATTTTATTTTTATGGCACATAATTTGAATTATAGTCTACATAATTCATTAATTTTTGTGAGATTACATAGATTTGGGATGAGATCACATCAACCTAATAGTCAACATGGAGCATATATCTTTCTTAATGGTTCGATATTGGTTCCTTTATTGAATGAGTACCGGTGGCCCACCTTAAATACTTTCTTAAAGGAGTGTGTTGGATTCAAAATTAAAATTTAGTTTTATAAAGAATTTTTATGGGATTTGGGATTAGTCTAATTTTTGAGTAACGTAGTCTTTGACACCATTTTAAATGGTTTCAGAATGAGTATTTTACTAGGGTTTTGTGAAGGAAGGTAGAATGGTTTGGGTTGAATTGTTTTGGTCTCTTTGACCTTATTAGAGAGACACCCTATATTCTAAATCTTGTGTTGTTATTTTTCATCTCATTCAAAATTTCTTAAGTAAATTTTTGTTAATGAATTTGTTGTGTGGGTAGAATTGTGAGATTATTTCTTATTGTATCAAACATATAATTCGTCCAGATAGATGTGTGGACCCCTTAGAGGGGAAGCTAGGACTCAAATGTTTTCTATACAAAGGAATAGTTCTTGATAGACTAGTACCCTGGTGGTGTGATTTTGAACATTATGATATGTTTCATACCCTACTTCTGGTTTTTATCTCTTGTTCTTGATGTGGCCTCCCTAGAGTTTGGGGTGAGGGGATAGTGTTCTAAATGACCTCTCTAGAGGATGTTGGGATGGTTCAGTGTGATTATCATTCCCGGATGAGGGTATTAGGTCACATATATTTTTATATGTGACTAGTGTCAATGGAATGCTTGTGCCTTCTTCCAACGATAATATGTAACAGACCTTCCCTGATTATATGTGGATGGGTTGGTAGGCATAAATAGATGACCTTACATGGAAGCCTTTTTTTAGTGAAGAGAACTTCTCTATGGGTCTTGGTCATGGATTTACAAGATGTGTAGATGATGGAATAACCTTATCTGATGAGGTATGGGTTTAGGATAATGGAAATATAACTGTGTCCTAATCCTTTTGTTATTGGGTTGCGGTTTGGATGAAACCCCACCCAAAGTCTCGAGGAGAAAGCTTTTTATCCTTAGTTAACACCATAAATGGAATCTATTTGAATGGGTTGAGTTTGTGGACATTACATAGTATTTTGACATGTCACTAATATATGGTTCATATGGGATATTATATGGGGTTACATATTCCTCTCATCTTGGAGCTGAAGCAAGTAGGTTTTTTTCATGGTGTACAGATAAGCATACGATAAGCTAACTTATTTTTTTTTTGTATCTTTTGTCATATTTTCTAGGTACATGTGTTTAATTTAAATGGCCAATTTATATTTATATTGTTAACATACACATGATAATTATAGAACATAGTATTATTGAGGAACTAAGGATATCAATGGGGTCATTTGACTCACCCTCGCCAATGTACATTGCCTAGTTCTTGAAGTACATGTGTATATTTCCTATTTTATCTTCTGAAATAAGTATTTTGTGGACATAAAACCATCAAATAGGTATGTTAATTCATGAAGTATGATGGTTTTGAAGGACAATGTTTATGTGGTTTAGTACTGCCCAGTGTAATATTTTATTTATTTTCTGTATTTGGTGCTTATTTATGTTTACTATGTTATGTTTCAACACATCAAATATAATTTTTAATATTTTTATATAATGGAAATAAGAGACTATTTTTATCTCTATTTACATCCATATGGTTTAGTCTTATAGGTCTTTATCTTCACATGACTGGGTTAGTCCCCCACTTCTAGTTAGAGGCCTCTTTGCTATAAAGAGGAGCTCTTGATGTGTTATAGCAACCCATGATTGAGTGATTTTTAGGTGACCTAATTTGGGGAATTATAGAATGGTATATTAGAGTTCAGTATTTTTATGGGATATTTTATTTTTACATGGTTATAGTTTTCTTAGACTCCTGGGGACGATTGAGCATATATTAGGGCAACATTATAATGGTTGAATCTTAGGTTTCTAGGGGTGACCAGTATTGGTATTAGGTGCTCAAAAAAAGAGATCATTTTTTAGAAAGAATCTTGATGTGATATGGATGAGACTTGTTATGAGTTATATTTATCAACAATATGTGATTTGTACATTCATGTATCATGATATTGGTATACTAAGACATGATACAAGAGCCTCTGGGTGGTGTTTTTGAACATGAAACCTCATTGGAATCCAAATTAATTGAACTAAAAGATAATATATATTCTTTTCCCACATATATTATAATGGGTTATTATCTTAATATGTATATGAGATTATGAATCTATTTTTATTTTTTCATATTTTCCAACCATTGAGAAATGATTTTTTGGAGTTTGTGAATTCTTTTTAAAAATATATAGTTTTCAAAAGAAAACATAAATAATGGAATGAGGTGTTCATTTAATGGTTTTGAAAATATATTTTACTTGAAAGGTATTATACAGATAGTTATTTTGAACTTTTTTGGGTTTTTAGATTTTTTTAAATCCTAAAAAAAATTGAATTTTTTTTGAACGTTATATGAAATTGGGAGAAATAATTTGAAAAGGATTATCTAGGATGGAAAATTTAGTGATTTTAGATTTAGAATAAAACCAATGGTGTCTAAATGGTGTTTTAGAAAATTTTAGTGAGTTTTAGTTCATGTAATGTCATTTAAAATGAGGTTTCAAATATATAAAAATGGTGTCGTATGAAATCAGTTCTCTCAAATTTTTTGAGTGTTGGATTGAGTAGACCAGCTTCTTGAATTGTGCCATCAGATTGTATGTTGTGTTTTCATATAAACAACCAATGGTGGCCAATTGTTGTGATCAATTTCCTATATGTGATTTTCTAAAATAAGTTAGTTCTTGTGTGGACTAGTGTTTAGTATCTTTAGTGGTTGGCCAGGACAGACCCAGTGGTTTGATTGTATGTTTGAATAGTGTATTATGGTTGACATGAGAATCACATGTGGAATCATTGAGATGGATTCTTGTGAGTTCTTCTTGTAGTGGGTTCAGGGGAAGATGTTTGATGTTGGGATCGAGTAGTCTTATGTTCTTTTTATGGGTATATAGAGTCATCCCCTAGATGTGTATTTTGATGAAGTTTGTGGTTGGACCACTTATTTATTTCTAATAGGTGATTCCTTTATAAGGGAGCACCAATAGTTGGAGTTTTCCATCAGTAGAAATAATTATAGGGGAGAAAAACTGATGTTTGGGTGAATTGATTTTTGAATCATTAATATTTAGAATCGATGGGGGTAGATGAATTTCATCTTGGGGGGATTAGGAGTGAGTCGGTGTCTATGAAAAATACAGTGTTTCTTTCCATCAAGAATGATTTATTTATGATTAATAATTATTGGTGAAATTTTTAAAGGGTTGAATACTGGTTTGTTCCATGGTTATTACGGGGAACCATATTATATGCTTAGTATAGGGGGGAAAGCCCTATTTCTTCACGTGATTCAGGGTTTGAATCCATTTCATCGCTTGATTCATGGGGTAAATCTTGTGATGAATTGTGTTGAAGTGTTCTCATGGATGATAATGATTTTGGGTCATGGAATGATGGTATTGTGGCTCATAGTTAAATTTGGGGATAACTTATATAATCATTATCATGTTTTATAGGTTAGAGGAAGCTATGTTTCTTTCGAAGAGAATCTAGAAAATTGATAGATTAGAATGAGGACATATATATGAGGAAAGGTAACACCTTTCACTTGAGCGATGTGGTTGGATATATGTCTCCCCGAAGAGATTCTGGAGTTAAATTTAGAAATTATAATTTGTTTTTGGATTGGATTGAACTATTTATTTGGATAATACTACATTAGAGAATCATATAAGATGGTTATTGGAGTTTATGTGTGGTGTTGGACCTGGGATTAATGGTTGGAGTTGGTGTGATATCATCATGCTCATGTTGGAGTTGACATGATCCAAGGATGATTTAGATCATGAATACATCAATGATTAAGGTGGAGTACGAAAGTGGATGTTTACATTTAAGGAAATGATCGAGTTGTTATTTTATGTTTTGAGGTTGAACCATGGTGTTGATTTTTGGGTGATGTGATGATTCCCCTTATATTTTAGGAATCATGTTTGAGTAATTCGGGGATGCATCATCAGTTAAAGCTGAGCTCCATTGGGAAATTAATTCTGGGAAATTTGGTGGTGGAAATTTGTAGAGAAATGTATGTGGTATGTTGTAATACACATTGGTAATAGTTGATGGGAGATATTTGATATGTTTTAAGTATCCATCTTGACATTTTGAAGAAATTTTGGTGTGTCGAAGCATGGCGGTAGTGTGGGACAACAAAAAAGTGATGGGTATTTAGAGATTAAAATTATTGATTTAATGGGAAATTGAATACTGATATAGGTTAAGATTTAATAATCTAGGACTACTGTATGTTCTTAAGGATGAAGATTTTTATGGTGGGGATTTTGTAATGAACTTTGTAATTATGGGATGGAAATTCCTAAGGTAACACGAATTTTCCATTAGTGATAGGTTTGTTTTCGGAGATAGTAATTGGAATGGGGTTTAAAAAAAATTACATCTATAAATGGTGTTTTAGACAAGTCATGGGGATTTGGGAATGCCTTATGGGTGATAAAGGATTTTGGAGAAGACTGATAGTTGATTGGATTCTAAAAACAACACCTGCATGACATTGATATTGTGAATTGTTCATTCACACCATGAATGATTTCAAGGGTGAATGTACACTATGAATAAGGAAAAGGGATGTAGGCAATCTATAGACATAATATTAATGAAATTACAACTTTGTTAACACAATGATACTTGTTATCCTAGTTTTCTTAAAATTGATGAGTGTTTTCTGAATATAAACCCCCTAGATATTTTTCTCTTGGGCATCATGTACATAGGCAGTTGTCAAAATCCATGACACCAATCTTCTTTCAACATTAATATAGGTTACTTCATAGCTATATTCTATATAAATTAATGTTATAATAGTCTCATATCTTGTCATTTTTTTCCTCTTCCCTTCTCAATTATTTCGGTTTGATTTGGGTAAGGATTGAATGATTGATTTCTCTTGGGGATGAGAACACATTGCAATTTATTGATTTTTTATGTGATACTTGTAGAGGATGTCCTAAGAGGTTGTAAAAATTTCATCAACATATATTGATGAAAGGTATGTTTACTGGTGAATTTATTTAGGTTTATAGTGATATTTGGTAAAATTGGGCATCGATTCAGGTGCATTTTTTGGTTTATGTGTTTCATGGGATCTTGGATGCATTAAGAGTATAACGCACACAACTGTTTAATTCTAGAACCATTGGACTGCCAATGTGTTAATAACCATTAATACCCTTTTAAAAATTGATTTAAACTAAATAATCTATTTTATGTTTTTTACTAATGATATAGTTGATCATGGACTTGGTAGATGTCATTATTGTCCCGAAGTGATTTATTTGACTATTTTTTGAGGTAGTGGCATTGACCTAAATGTGTTTCTTGGTTGATTGGTTATTTTAGATTCATCTGACATATTTTTAATAATGGTCTACATGCAGTCACTACTGGAAATGGATGTTTTCCCAACGCATTTATCCCAATAGTTCACTAAAACTATTGGGAAAGGAAGGCTATAACAACAGTTTAACAAAACTGTTTGTATATGCTTTTTATTAGGAGCCTTTACCAATGGTTCTAGAGAACTGTTGGAAAAGGCTTGTTTGCAGGAGGCTTTACCAACAGTTCTACAGAAACTTTGGGAAAAGCCTGCTTTTTATGGGATTTTACCAACGGTTCTATATAAACCATTGCGATAGGAACTCTTTCCCAATGGTTTTTAAAAACTGCTGGGAAACGTTTTCCACAATTAGCATCCCCTCCTCATTCGTGAATGGAACTGAATGTGTAGCATCCGCACGCCATCCTCGCTCGACTTCCCCCATCAAAACTGCTAAATCTCCATCAGATCCATATCAAATCAGGTATTTTCTTTTTTTTACACTTATAATCTTTAATTATTACCTTGTCATTATTGTTATTCATCTAGTATTTTAGTTTTTGGTTTTGATTTTGATGTGTGTTTTTTTCTATTTTGAGTTTACCTAGATTTTCTCCATCCCATCAGATCCATTTAATTAAGTAAATCATTAACCCTCCATCGGAGGTGAAACATCTTAGATTGGTTGCGGTTGGATTCCATATTTTCTAAGTATGTGTTTTTATGCTTTTTCTTTGTCTTCTAATTAATTGTTACTTTAGAATTCATTTATATGTGTTTATTAATTTTTTAAAATGATTCTGTGAATGTTTTCCTTGAAATTCCTTGAGAAATATTATTTATTCATATTCTCATTGAATTGAAAAAGTCAAGAATTTGATGACTATAATTTTGACATCTTTCAACTGTTTATGTATTATTCAATTCTATAAAAGTTTAGATTTATTTTCAAAGAATATATAAAGAATAAATTGGTGAAATTGAGATATTGTCTTTGATGTTTATTCAAATAATGAATTAAATATATTTGAATGAAATGAGTTGAACTATTTAATGTTTTCTAAGTAGTTTCAAATGATTGAATTTTCCAAATGACAATGAACACTCTTGGAATGAGGGGGTGAGGGTTATATGGGGGTGAGGGGGCTGTCTAGGTTGTGGGGGGTGTTCGAGGTGGGAGGATGTCCTGGGTGAGGGGGGTTGTCCAGGGGGTTGGAGGGGCTGTCCAGGGTGAGTGGGGCGGGGGGTGTTTGGGGTAAGGGGTGTCCGGGGGGTTGTGGGGGATGTCCAGAGTGAGGGGGCTGTCCGAGGGGTGGGGGGATGTTCGGGAAGTGTGGGGGGTTGTATGGGGGTGGAGGGATTTTAGGGGGGAGGGGGTTGTCCAGGGGTGGGGGCTGTCCGGGGGCTGGGGGAGCTGTCCGACTAGGGGTGGGGGGGGGTTGTCCCGGGTGTTGTGGGAATGTCTGGGGTGGGGGTTGTCCGGGGGGTCGAGGGAGCTGTCTGGTCAGTGGTGGGGGGTTTTCCAGGGTGTTGGGGGGCTGTTCGGGTGGGGGTTGTCTAGGGTAGGGGGTTTTCGGGGGAGAGGGGGTTGTCTGGGGGGGTCGAGGGGGCTTTCTGGAGGGTGGGGGCTGTCTGGATTGAGGGGGATTTTGGGGGGTGGTTGGGTTGTCTGGGTGGTGCGGGGGGGCTGTCTGAGGTGGGGGTGGCTGTCTGGGGTGAGGGGGATCTTTCCGATGTGAGGGGGACTGTACGGGGGGTGGGGGCTATCCGAGGGGTGGTTGGGTTGTCTGAGTGGTGGGGGTGGGGTTTGTCTGGGTGGTGTGAGGGGCTGTCCGGTGGGTGGGGGGCTTTCTGGGGGTGGCAGCTGTCAGAGGTGGGGGGATGTCTGGGGTGGGGGGTTGTCCGAGGGGAGGGGGAAATCCGGGGTGAGGGGGATTTCCAGTGGGTGGGGGTGCTGTCTAAAGCACGATGTGGCTGATACCAGTAAAACTGTCTCACTTTTATTGGAAATGGACATGATTTTATGTGAAAACAACAACTGAAACACATAAAACCAATCAAACAAATTTGGATTGTTTTGATACTTTAGGACAATGATAAATTGGTCCTTTGTGATGGGTATGAGTCATCTCCGCCTCAATCTGAGACACGGTGTGGCCGGTATCACTCAAAGTGTCTCACTTTGGATTGAAATGGACAACATTTTATGTGAAAACAACAACTGAAATATTAAAAATCGACAAAACGTATTTGGATTATGTTGATACATTTGGAAAATGATCCAATGGTCATTCGAGACATGTATAAGACAACCCCTCCTAAATCCAAGGAATGGTGTGGCTGATATCACTCTAAATATCTCCCATTAGTTTAAAATGGACACCATTTAAATTAAAAAAAACTGGCATACAGAAATATGACAAAACATATTCGGACTATCTTGAAACATTAACACAATGATCCAGGGGTCATCCGTGAGGTGTACAAGGTGAAAGCACTTCATTCGGACGCGGGGTATGCATGGCACAGCTAAATATGTGTTTTTCGGTGTTTGGCGTGCTTGAAAAGCATGTGTGGTGTGGTAAAAACCGGCTGAATGACCTCGTAATTCCATTAAATCGGATGAAAACAAAGGGAGTATTAATCGTGAAATGTTCGGCAAGACGTAACATCAATTGGAGGTGTCATGTGACCCGGTGGCTGAAAACACACTCCGTGTGTCGTAAAAGGCCAAATCAGGCATTTAATGGACAAATGCATGTGGAATGACATCAGAATGACTTTAAATCACACTAAAACTCCCTAATTATCATTCATGAGGTTTACACAAAGACGACACGTCATTCGAACTTGTGGTTTGCATGTCAGAGCAGAATATGTGTTTTCTAGGTGTTTGGTGCACTTGAAAAGATTGTGTGGGGTGGTTAAAACTGACTAAAAGGCCTCAAAATTCCATGAAATTGGATGACAACAATTGGTGGGTGAATTGTGAAATGGTTGGCTAGATAGCACGTCCATCGGAGGTGTAGTGTGACAACGGCGGCCGAAAATGCACTCTGTGAGTTGAAAATGGCCAAAACAATTTTTTACGGTAAAATAAATACCCAATGACATCGGAATGACTTAAAATCACATGAAAATACCCTAATTATTATTCGTGAGGTTTACGAAAAGACAACACATCATTCGGATGTGCGGTTTACACGGCACAACTGAATATGAGTTTTTTAGATGTTTGGCATGCTTGAAAAGCGTGAGTGGGGTGGTCAAAACCAGCCGAACGACCTTGGAATTTCTTGAAATTGGACTACAACAAATAGTGGGTGAATTTAAAAATGGTCGGTGAAACGTCAAGTCAATCGGAGGTGTCGTGTGACCACGGTGGCTGAAATCAAACTATGCATGTCGTAAATGGCCAAAACATGCATTTAATGGTCAAATTCATGCCGAACGACATCAGAATGACTTGAAATCATACAAAAACACCCTAATTATTATTCGTGAGGTGTATGAGGAGATAAAACATTATTCGGACTTGCGGTTTGCATGTAACAGCTGCATATGTATTTTTTAGGTGTTTAGCGCGCTTGAAAAGTGTGCGTGGGGTGCTCAAAACCAGCCAAATGACCTCAGACTGCCATGAAATAGAATGAAGAAAAATGGTGGGTGAATTGTGAAATGGTCAACCATACGGCATGTCAATCAGAGGTGTCATGTGACCATGGTGGCCGAAAACACACATCACGAGTCGTAAATGGCCGAAACATGTGTTTTATGGTCAAATACATAACCAATAACATCAGAATCACTTGAAATCACATGGAATCACCAAAATTATTATTTGTGAGGATTAAGAAAACACAACACATCATTCGGATACGCGGTTTGCACGGAATGACTAAATATGTGTTGTTTAGGTGTTTGGTGCGCTTGAAAAGCATGCATGGGGTGATCAAAACCAGCCGAAAGACCTCATAATGCCTTGAAATCATACGAAAACAATGGGTGGGGGAATTTTGAAATGGTTGGCCAGACGGTACGTCAATCAGAGGTTTCGTGTGACCGCAGTGGCAGAAAACACACTCTGCGTGTTGTAAATGGCCAAAACATGCGTTTAATGCTCAAATTCATACTGAATGACATCAGAATGACTTGAAATCACACAAAAACACCCTAATTTTTATTTATGAGGTGAATGAGGAGAAATCACATCATTCAGATGCGCGGTTTGCATGGCACGGCTGAACATGTGTTTTTTAGGTGTTTGGCATGCTTGAAAAGCATGTGTGGGGTGGTCAAAACCAGCCGAACGACCTCGGAATGACATTAAATCACACGAAAACAAAGGGTTAGTGAATTTTGAAATGGTAGGCTAGACGGCATGTTAATCAGAGGTCTTGTGTGACTGCGGTGGCCTAAAACGCACTCTGCGTGTCATAAATGGCCAAAACATGTGTTTAACGCTCAAATGCATACCATACGACATCATAATGACTTGAAATCACACAAAAACACTCTAATTTTTATTTTTGAGGTTTATGAGGATACAACATGTCATTCAAATGATTAATTTGTGCAGCACGACTGAATATGTGTTTTTAGGTGTTTTGCGCGCTTGAAAAGCGTGCGTGGGGTGGTCAAAACCGGAAGCACAACCTCGGAATTCCATGAAATCAGACAAAAAAAAATGGTTGGTGAATTGTGAAATGGTCGGAAAGATGACACGTCAATCAGAGATGTTGTGTGACCGCGGTGGCTGAAAACGCACTCTGTGTGTTGTAAATGGCCAAAACACACGTTTAACACTCAAATGTATACTGAATGACATTAGAATGACTTTAAATCACACAAAAACAACCTATTTTTTTCTTGAGGGGTACAAGGAGACGTTACATCATTCGGACATGCGGTTTTCATGGCACGGATGAATATGTGCTTTTTAGGTGTTTGACGTGCTTGAATAGCATGCGTGGGGTGGTCAAAACTGGTCGAATGACCTCGAAATTCCATGAAATCTGACAAAAACAAAGGGTGGGTGAATTGTGAAATGGTCGGCCAGATGGAATTTCTATCATGGTTTTGTGTGACCATAGTGGCTGAAAACGCTCTCTGCCTGTCATAAATAGCCAAAACAGGCGTTTAACAGTCAAGTGCATATTGAACGACATCGTAATGACTTGAAATCACTCAAAAACACCCTAGTTATTATTCTTGTGGTGTATGAAAATATGACACATCATTTGGATGCACGGTTTGTGCGGCATGGCTGAATATGTGTTTTTAGGTGTTTGGCGTTCTTGAAAAGCGTGCGTGGGGTGGTCAAAACCACCCCAGCGACCTCAGAATTCCATGAAATCGGCTGAAAATAGTGGGTGAATTGTGAAATGTTTGGCCCTACGCCACATCAATCAGAGGTTTCGTGTGACCACAGTGGCCAAAAATGCATTCCGTGTGTTGTAAATGGACAAAACATGCGTTTAACTATCAAATGCATACCGAATGACATCAGAATGACTTAAAAATACACAAAAAACACCTTAATTTTTCTTTGAGAGGTGTATGATGAGACGATACATCATTCGGAAGCATAGTTTTCATGGCACGACTGAAAATGTGTTTTTAGGTGTTTAGCGCGCTTGAAAAGCGTGCATGGGGTGGTCAATACCGGCCGAACGACCTCGGAAAGCCATAAAATTTGATGAAAACAAAGGGTGTATGAATTTTGAAATGGTCGGCTAGATGGAATGTCAATGAAAGGTGTCGTGTGACTGCAAGGTCCGAAAACGCACTCTATGTGTCATAAATGGCCAAAACATGAGTTTAACGCTCAAATGCATTCCGAACGACATCAGAATTATTTGAAATCACACAAAAACACTATAATTTTTTTCGTAAGGTGTACAAGGATATGTAATGTCATTCGAACTCATGGTTTACATGGAAGGGATGAATATGTGTTTTTAGGTGTTTGGTGTGATTGAGAAATGTGTGTGGGGTGATCAAAACTGGCTGAACAACCTCGGAATGCCATGAAATCGGACGAAAACAAAGGGTAGGTAATTGTGAAACGATCGGCCAGACGACACATCAATCAAAAGTTTCATGTGACTGCGGTGGCCAAAAACGCTCTCAGCATGTTGTAAATCCCCAAAACACTCATTTAATGCTCAAATACATACATAACAACATCAGAATTACATTAAATCACACAAAAACACCATAATTTTTTTTCGTGAGGTGTATGAGGAGACAACACATCATTCGGACACGTAGTTTTTGTAGCACATCTGAATATGTGTTTTTTAGGTGTTTGGCACTTGAAAAGCAAGTGTGGGGTGGTCAAAATAGGGCGAACTCCCTCAGAATGCCATGAAATCGGATGAAAACAAAGTGTGGGTGAATTGTGAAATGGTTGGCCAGACGGCACATCAATCAGTGGTGTCGTGTGACTATAGTGGCTGAAAACGCACTCTGCGTGTTGTAAATGGACAAAACACACATTTAACAGTCAAATTCATACTAAACAACATCATAATGGCTTGAAATCACACGAAAAAATCCCTAATTATTATTCAACAGGTGTACGAAAAGTTGACACGTCATTTGGATGAACGGTTTGCGTGGTATGACTGAATATGTCTTTTGTAGGTGTTTGGCGTGCTTGAAAAGCATGCGTGAGGTGGTCAAAACCGACCAAACGACCTCGGAATTCCATGAAATTAGATGAAAACAAAGGGTCGTTGAATTGTGAAATGTTCTGTCAGACGTCATGTCAATCTTAGGTGTCGTGTGACCGCGGTGGCCGAAAATGTACTCTGTGTGTTGTAAATGGACAAAACACTCGTTTAACGGTCAAATGCACATCGATAAACATCCGAACGACTTGGAATCACACAAAAAACTCTAATTATTATTCATGAGGTGTACAAAAAGACACCATGTCATTCGAACGCGCGGTTTGAGTGGCACGGCTGAATATGTGTTTTTTAGGTGTTTGGTGCGCTTGAAAATCATGCGTGGGGTGGTCAAAATAGGCATAAGGCCCTCGAAATGCCATGAAATCAGACAAAAACAATGGGTGGGTGAATTTTGAAGTGGTCAGCCAGAAGACACTTCAATCAGAGGTGTCGTGTGACCGTGGTGGCCCAAAACACACTCCGCGTGTCGTAATTGGTGGAAACATTTGTTTAATTCTTTAATGCATACCGAACGACATCAGAATGACTTAAAATAACAAAAAACACCCTAATTATTATTTTTGAGGTGTACGACGAGACGAAATGTCATTCAGATGCACGGTTTGCATGGCACGGCTGAATATGTGTTTTTTAGATGTTTGGCGTGCTTGAAAAGCGTTCACGGTGTGGTCAAAACTATCCAAATGACCTCGGAATGCCATGAAATAGAACGAAAACAAAGGATGGGTGAATTTTAAAATGGTCAGCAAGACAGAACATCAATCAGAGGTGTTGTGTTACCATGGTGGCCTAAAATGCACTCCATGTGTTGTAAATGGCCAGAACACGGGTTTTACAGTCAAATGCATACCAAACGACATCGAAATGACTTGAAATCATATGAAAACACCCTAATTATTATTCATGAGGTGTATGAGAAGATGACCGGCAACTCCCCATCCAGGTTTCAAAACTCCCTGATCTTGGAAAATTCCTTCAACCTCTTCAATCAACCAATTATTTGGTTCTTATCTGTGAGTCCTAATGTTATTCATCTATTTTTTTTATTTTCTGTTTTGATTTGGTCTAAACTAGATACCTCTCTCTTTACCAAGGCTGGGACCTACTTCATCCCTATTGATCCATATGAATTCAATCATTTTTTTAGTTCTACACTCCATAGTGTTAAGTCTTACCTTAGTTTTTATATTTTTCATCTGTTATTGTTTGTTTCCCTTTTGATTTGACTTAAACTAGGTGGTGTTGTCTGTGGCATGACATATCAAATAAATGAAGTTTCATTTCTTTTCTATTTTCATTCTACAATCCAAGTGTCATTATTTTATCAATCAACATGATTTGAATTCATCGTATCCACTCCCTTTATGTTGTTAGTGAATCATATCGAGGCACGGTGTGGCCGGTACCACTCAAAATGTCTCACTTAAATTTCAAATAGTTATGATTTTAAGTGAAAACAATAACATGAATACGGAAAACTGACCAAATGCTTTCATATTATATTAATACATTAAGAAAATGATCCATGGGTCATTTTTGATGGGTATGAGTCAACCCTACCTCAATCTGAGGCATGGTGTTCTTGGTACCACTCAAAGTGTCTCAAATTTATTTCAAATGGACAACATAGTAGAAAACAACAATTGGCATACCGAAGACTGACCAAATACATTCATATTGTGTTTATAAATTAGCACAATGATCCATGGATCATTTTTGATGGGTAAGAGACAACACCACCTTAATCTAAGGCATGGTGTGACTGGTATCACTCAAAGTGTCTCACTTTTGATTGAAATGGACAACATTTTAAGTGAAAACAAAAACTAGGATAATGGAAGCCGACCAAACACATTCAGATTAGGTTGATACTTTAGTAAAATGATCCATGGGTCATTTTTGATGTGTAAAAGTCATCCCTGCCTCAATTCAAGGCATGGTGTGGCTGGTACCACTCAAAATGTCTCACTTTTATTTGAAATTGATAGGATTATATGTGAAAACAAAAACTTGAATACAGAAAACTAACCAAATGCTCTCATATTGTCTTGATACATATGGAAAACGATCCATGGGTCATTTGTGATTTTTTGGAGTCAAAATCACCTCAATCTAAGGTGCAATGTAGATGGTATCACTCTTAGTGTCTCTCTATTGTTTAAAATGGAAAACATTTTAGGTCAAAACAAATGACATAAAGAAAACTAACCAGACTTATTCGAATTGTGTTGATACTTTAGTACAATGATACATTAGTCATTTTTTATGGGTACGAGTCAACCCTGCCTCAATCGAAGGCACAATGTGACCGATATGTCACAAACTTTCTCTCTTTTATTTGTAATGGACAACATTTTAAGTGAAATCAACAACTGGCATATGGAAAAACTGATCAAACGCATTTGGATTGTGTTGATACATTAGAAAACAATCCATGGGCCATTTAGGACGTGAATGAGTCAACCCCGCCTGATCCCGGTCCATAGTGTGGCCGTGACCACTCAAAGTGTCTCACATTTATTTGAAATGAATGAGATTTTAAGTAAAAAGAACAAATGGCATACGGAAAACCAACCAAATGCATTCGGTTTGTGTTGATACATTTGAAAAACGATCCATGGATCATTTGTTAAGGGTAAAATTCAACCCCACCTCAATTTGAGGCATGTTGTGACCGATATCACTCAAAGTGTCTCACTTTTCTTTGAAATGGATAGCATTTTAAGTGAAAACCACAAATGGAATATAGAGAACCGACCAAACAGATTTGGATTGTGATTATACATTAGTACAACAATACATGGGTCATTTTTGATATGTATGTGTTATCTCCTCTTCAATATACGACATGGTGTGGCTGGAACCACTCAAAATGTCTCAATTTTGATTAAAATGGACAACATTTTCTGTAAAAACCACATACATACAAGAAAATAGACCAAATGTATTCTAATAGTGTTTTTTACTTTAGGAAAATGATCCAAGGGTCATTTGTGATGTGTACGAGTCAACCCTGCCACAATCTGAGTCATAGTGTGACTGGTATCACTCATAGTGACCCTTTTTTAATTGAAATGTACAAAATTTTAAGTTAAATCAACAACTGGCATATGGAAAACTGATCAAACGCATTCAAATTATATTGATACATTAGGAAAACGATCTATGGGTCATTTGTGACATGTACAAGTCAACACTGCCTCAATCCATGGCATGGTGTGACGGGTACCACTCAAAGTGTCTCGCTTTTGATTGAAATGGACATGATTTTAAGTGAAAACAATAATTGGAAAATGGAAAACCAAAAAAATGCATTCGGATTGAGTTGATACTTCAGCACAACAATCCATGGATCATTTGTGACGGGTAAGAGTCAACCCCGCCTCAATCCGAGGCATGGTGTGACTGGTATCACTCAAAGTGTCTCACTTTTTTTTATTGAAATGGACAACATTTTAATTGAAAACAACAACTGGAATACAGAAGATCTTCATAAGGGTACACATAGATTCTTGAAATTAAGTGATAAAAAATTAAATATGGTCTATTGGTCATACGTTTTTATAAGAAAATATGCACAAGGCATAGATTGAAACACAATAGGTCATAGTATATATAGAAAAACATGAATTATATTAGGAATGAGTCTCGACATCCCATCATGAACATGCACCAACACTCATGTTCTAATTCTCAATCATGGGTCACTCATTATATACAATAACATACTACAAATAAATATCATATAGTGATTTCATATGGAACCTATGAAAACTTAAGCATACCATATAACAAATTGGTCAACAAGACTGCACATTGATTCTTCATAAATAAGTTTCAAAGTCTCATATAAATACCCCAATGGTGAGGAATACATATGGCGACACCATATCCCCATGGATAACCACAATCCCATCCTCAAACAGTGGGTTCTAGGACCAAACGAAATTCTCTTTGGGAACCCAATACGAATGACTTAATTGAATATTCATACCAACTACCCAAGATGGGGATTCATCTCACATCACAATGAGGAGAGAAATTTACAATTAGCCACATACCCCCTTACTGTAATTGAATGTTATATGGAAAACATGTAGGCTATTCCGGTAACCCATCCCATATGTCGATATTGGCCAATGTTTCCCACTAACACACCAGGAACCATTTATTACATTTAAATTTCAAAATTTCTATATTTCTAAATTCTGGAATGAATTCTAAATTTTGAATACTTTTGATGGGGATTTTGTATTTGTGTTGTTACAGGTCTGGAGAGGGGGAGGTCTCTTACTGTGGAGCAGTGTTGTTGTAGGTATGGAGAGGGGGGAGAAGGCCCAACTACATTGGAGTTGAGAAAATGTATACCAACAGTTTTCAAAACCATTGGTATCGATTTTATAATATAAATATACAAACAGTTTTGTTATAACCGTTTGTATAGATTTATACCAATGGTTATAAAATAACCATTAGTATATCATTATGGCTTGAAATTACACATCTATACCAATGTTTCTAAACCGTTGGTATAATTGTAATACACATATACCAACGATTTCACAAACCGTTGGTATATGTTTTACTTCAACACACATATGTAAATGGTTTTTAGAAAACCATTGGTATACCTTCTATTTTCACACATATGCCAATGGTTTTCATAGAACTATTGGTATAGGCCTATTTTCATGGCTTACTTGGCCACAGTTGAGGTAACTATTGGTATACTATATACCAATGGTTTTCATGCCTTTACCAATGGTTGTGAACCATTGGTAATGTGTAAAATTCCAGTAGTGAGTATTAATTTTTTTTAGATTCAATAATGTTGGTTTGGGATTATATCTTCCTAATAGTCAAGATGGATCATATACCATTCAAAACAATTCAATGGTGGTGCTCTGTTCAAAAGATTTTAGGTAGCCATCAATATGGATTTTATTGGTCTTATACATTTTTTAAAATGAAATTGTCATTCATAAATAAATTTAGTGGTAATTATTCCTAGGTATTGGTATGAATAAATAATTATGTGGTGAATTTTTAAATGGTCTGAAAAAAAGGGACATTATTTTGGTTTTCTGAAGGAACCTGGAAGGGATTTTATTGATTTTTTGGGTCTAGTTTTCCTCATGAGCTTGATTGCCTATTTTAAATATATTTTGTTCATTTCATGCTTCTCATTCATGAGTGATTATAGAATTATGATATTTGATGCATGTCTTGTGTGGTTTCCCTATCAGAACCATTGTTGTGATATCAAAGTGATAATTTTTCTAGATGGCTATGATGAGCACCTTGTAGGGGATAGGTAGGTCTAAAAATTGTTCAATAATAAATAATGGGCCATGAGAGACTAGTTTCCTTGTGATTAGGTAGTGTGTTTTGTGATAGGTTGTGTACCCATTTTGTTATTTCATGCTAATTCTTGACGTGACCACCCTAGAGTCTCTAGGGATGGGATAGTGTGCTTTATAACTTCCCTTGTGGTTTTGGGGATGGGTATATTTGATGGTTGTTCCTGGTTGAGGTTATTGGTTTGAGGACCATTCAAAACATGTCTTAGGTAAGACAAATGATTGGTCCTAGTTTCTTTTCTAATCAGTAGTAGACCACCACAAATTCTACAAGTATGGTTTTTTGTGCATGTATAAAAATTACTAGGAGAGGAATGGAAAAAGGTGGAGGATTTACCTGGGGAATGGGTTATGGGTTAACAGGATGTATGGATGATGGAACACCCTCATGATTAAATGGATAGGTTGAGGCCCATCTACATAATATTATTCCTTAATCCTTAGGATGTGGGTAATGGTTTGGAAATCCCACTGCCCAGTCTTCAGGTGTGGTCAGACATCATTAGTTGACACCCTAACTAGAATCATTCGGTATGGGATGGGTTGTGGTATGTGACATATGATTATAGCAGGGAACTTAAGTAGTAATTATATTCTTTATTGTATGAGTTCTCATATTCCTTATGACATAGATACAAAATAGGTTGGTCTATGTGTTATTGAGGCCTACTTAGTATATGATGATCTAACTTATGTGATAGTTTGTGCATTATGTGTTTTGTTTTATAGGTGGATGTGTTACAAAAAAATTATTTATCTTATTTATATGTATTTCATGAACATAATTTTAATCGATGTAGCAACCATTATTGTTGAGGCATTGGGAATAACTACTATATTTTGGGACTCACCCTTGCCCACTTATATGGAATCAGTTTCGATGTACATGGGTATATTTTACAGTTATATCAGGACACTGATATTTTATGGTGTTGGGAACATATTATAAATTATGATGGTCATTGATGTTATGTATTTTGTATGATAGTACATTTGTAATACATCATAGTATTTAATTTATTTTTTCAGTTTCTTCCTTTATTAGTTGTTGTTACTATATTATATTTTGATTCATCATATAGAATTTTTACTATTATTATATTAAAGATTATAGGGCTCACGTGGAACTTTGTTTATACCTACGTTATTTAGTAATAGAAGGAATAATCTCCCAACAACTAGGTCAATCCCGTTACACAATTCAACATCCTATTGTGTATGAGGATGTGGACCTGAAGTGTTGTAGTGACCCCAACTCAAGATCCATTTCGGTCACCTGAGTTGGGGAATTACAATGTTAATGGAATGATTTCATTTGTAAATGGTAGTGATTATAAAGTCAATTTTTGTGAAAAAATGAAACTATATGTTGATGGGGTGAACAAATAATAGGTTCTTTATGTGAATGGACTTCATTTAAACCTCATTAGTGTGAGAAAACTATTTGACTCAGGACTTGAAGACACTTTTAATCAAAAAAATTCTTCAATAAAGAGTAATGTATGAAATTCATTGATGAATTTTTATATAAAAAAATTTAATTTTTTTAATGTATGTAGTAATGGGAAAACATGTATGATTTTTGTTAAAGATGAGAATATTCTCTAATATCAAAGACTTTTCGATGTAAATAAATATAAAATGATTAATTGAACTAATATAATGTTGTTGGTTGACATTAAAAATAACAATAATGATCATGTGAGTACTTGTGATGCTTTTATAAGAGGAAAGAATGTGAATAATCCCTTTTTACTAAAAATTAAATGGTTGTAAACTGTTTAAAATATAATTCATAATGATGTTTTTGGTCTAATTAGATTACCTATAACACAATTTCGATAATACTTTATGTTTCTGTATATGATAACTATTGAATATGTTGGATAATGGTTATTAAAACTAATAATGAAGTCATGAAGTACATTAATGGAATTTATAAATGATCTGAAAAGGTGATGTAAGGGTTAGTTAAGATTATAAGATCATATAATTGAAAGTAGTGAAACTTCTTTGAGGTTGAAAATTTCTTAGACAATGATGTCATAAATAATAAGGATTCACTGGTGAGAACTTTTAAAAAAAATGGTTTCATGGAAATATAGAACTGGATAGTGAAGAAAATTGTAAAACTATTCTTATCAAGACTGGGATCCCTCATTATTATTGGAAGCAAGTTATATGTTTTTTATGTACACTCAAAAAAAACTAATTATGTGTCCCATTAGAAGAAAACATTCTAAAATATATATAAATGAAAGACACAAAAATTAAAGTGCTTTAGAGTATTTATAAAAAAATTATATCCAAAACAATGACAGAAACAAAAGAAAATTGTAGAGATTCAGTAGATAAAGAAATACATATTAAGTAATCTTCTAATAGTATAGGATAATAATTCTTAAATAATATATTTAATAGGATTGTTTAGAGTCGCTATGTGAATCTAATCAAGGAGAATGATGGAATTATATCTAAAAATGAATTTTTTGTAAGAATTTTATGATAGAAATGATTAATTTTACTAAAATAATAGATATATTCAAGGGTCAACACAATAAAATGATTATAACAATTATAATGATAATAAACTAGTGAAAACAATTCAACCATTGAATCTAGAAAGAAATAGACCAGTTGAGCTTGATGAATAAAAAATACGTAAAAGAAATGATTTAACTCAATCACAATGGAACAGTATGGTAGATGATTCTGATATATTACCTCATGTATAGAAAAATAATTTAAATTAGTATAATAGGAGGAGCCAATTATCTAGGAAATGAATGTGGATATGGACTAAATACATAAGAACTAGAAATGGGATTTTTTTAGTAGTACAAAAGATCAAAACATCATTGGATCAAAGTTTGTGTTTAAAAACAAATATGTAGATTAAATAAAAGTTATCTAAAAAAGGTAAGGTCACAGTTTTTACTCTATAAAAAAGTTTCATTTTTTATGTGGAAGTAAATTGTTTACTGATGGTGAGGCTCTAGTTGATAAGACTCATCTCGGCGGTGAAAATTCAAAAAGGCTTTAGGTTTTTTCAAATGGATGCAAAGACGAAATTCGTGAATTTAATACTCAATGAATATGTATAAATTTATAAACCAAGGGGATTTTTAATACTAAATAATGAATCAAAAGTGATAATATTGAAAAAAACATTATCTAATGAGATACCCTAGTAGTGGGATCACTATTTGGAGGGATATTGAATCATTAGTGATAATATTTTATAAATGAATTAAATTTATGGAAAACTATGTAATTTTTTAGGATTCAATAGACTAAAAATTTAACATAGTCTCATTTATAATAATTTATAAATTAAATTATCTATACACACAACAGATTTTACATGTTTGGTCAAAGTGTGGGTAACATGTCCATATTGCATTATATTTTTATCCATGTATAAAAAAATTTCCTTAGATTTTTAGGATAAAATACAAGTGGGTTGGATAGGTATCATCATGTTCCCTTGATTTAATTATAATACTTATTGAATTTATACAAAATATTATTGGATTCAATAACAACAATCTATAATTCTAAATATCACCTGAGAATCTATGTTAGTTTAGAAATTGATGAAAATATTTCTCTCAAACCTTTAAGATAAATAGAGAATAATGCGCTCACCTCTAAAAGATCCTCTATCAAAATTATGCTTTGTTGTATACAAATTGTCTATCCTTGATCATCACATTAAAATATAGAAATTTATCTACCATATAATTTTTTTATCATGCTTGATCCACTAAAGACATAGTCTTTTTTTTTCTTCTCCAAGGTATTTCTTCAGGCTCTATTTACACTTTTTTCTTAAAATCATATAAAATTATCAAAAATACAATCTATCTCTCAACATCTCCCCTTATTTGAGAAAATTTTTAAAACATTAATGTTAAAATAATTCATAAAATCAATTTTTGGCACAACATCTAGAGAAATCCAATAACTGATTTGTAAAAAAAATCATCAATTTAGTTCAAATTTTTTTGATAAGGGTACACAAACTTGATTATCAATATCTGCTTCTATATTGAACACTTTCTCCATTGTATTTCTAAAAATACCATTTATCATTATTCTATCTAATAAAAAACCCATGTAAAAATATTTGTGATCATCCTGGTAAAATACTCTCAAATATTTTAATTTTTGAATTCCAGATTCACCTATTAGGGGCTTCTTCTTCAATCAAAATAAAAATTCTTACTCCTCATATGCCTTAACCAACTTTTCGAAAAATATTTCATTAAAATGAATAAGAAAAATATTTTCCACTATGGAAATTTAAAACAAAATTAAATAATAATATTCATGTGATTTTTAAAATTTAATCATATCAATGAATTATTACAATTTCATTATAGATATATCTTAAAGAGTTTTGTTAGAAATATAATCAGATTAATTTTAAATATTCTTCTTTTATAATTTCTCATGGGTGATAATTTTCTTTATTATGTAAATACCACGACACCATCAATCATCTTGAATGATAATTTATTTTTGATTAATAAATCATTGAATATTTGTTTAGAATAATCTAGTTTAAATTGCTTGAAATGAATCATTCTAGTTTTTAAAAATTAACCTATGTTTTGAACATGGAATTAGTTGACATAAAAATATGTGATAAAGAACTCTATAATTATGAAACCTAGGATTCATTGTGTGGAATCTAACAAAATATTACTTAACCATAGAATGTTAATAATAGAGTTCATGAACCTTACATTTTCCATCCACACTATAAGTTTGTGCACTATGAAGTTAACCAACATGAGAAAGTTCTAAGGGTGAACCATACACAAACATGTATACTTTTGGGAATTTTCAAAATCATCAAAATCAACTCCCCATAATTTTCCCTATAAAGTTTAATGAAATCCACATATTCTATTTCAACTCTTAAATGTCTTTTGAGTTCAATAATAAGAAAAAATTATGATATCTAGACTCATAAAACCTTCAAAGAACTTCATGAAATCATCTCAAGGCCTATCAAAACATCTCAAAAACATACAATACATATTTAAACGCATTCCATTAACCACTAATTATTCTAAAACATGATTGAAAATAAACAAAACCATTTAATAAATACATATTTCACTTTAATTTACATCTTTATATTTGTTTTCAACTCCAATAAACTATTTTCAAATATTTATGTGTAATTCAATAACTCATTTAGAATAAAATAATTTTATGAAAATCATCAAATCGTACTCTTTCTCAAAGAGGATGATTCATAAAAATTTCACTAACATATTTGGAATCTTTTTTATATAATTTCAACTATCACTGAAATTAAATAATGCCAAAGTGACATAGATGAACATTTTAGGATTAGGAATACTCATCAAACCTGGGAGTAAGTATACTAAAATAATAAAATTTAAGGAACTTTTTTATTTTTTTAGAGAAGTGGGACTGATCCACATTGGAAATCTTGTGTTGAGCATAAACTGTTAATTTCTAATGGTTGTTTAGATTGTGGTAAGATGACTAGAAATTTATTAATTGTTATGATCATTAGAATAATACAATGCTTGAGATGGAATCACTTTTATATTTGAAATCATGGAAAATGATGAGTCATAAGGAATATTTCTATTTTACAAGTGATTGGAGTTAAGGGTGAGGAATATACAAGGGGTGTCTGATTGAACGGCGCAACGAATATACTCTTGAAAATGTAAGAACTCAATGTTAACAGAATACTATGTGTGGACCTTCATATTAAGGGTGTGGGGACACATTATTGATTTTTTGTGGATTTACTCTTGTTAGTCAAATATATGATTATCGAGAAGCTCAAAAATAACTATTAATTATTTCACTATATTTCCCACAATAATCAATGAGGTATTTAGTAGATAATACCTACATTTTTTGTTATAAATAATAGACTACACTCACTAGGAATTGATACTATGTTATAGTAAACAACAAGACTATCCCTAGGTCCTTATTTATTTTCAACGTTGTATGACATGAATTTAACCTCCCTCAAAATGTTCTTAACATCAATTATATTATAAATGAGAGCCTAGAATTTTTTGATAAGGTAAATAAGATAATGTGAAGATTTCAAATTGTACTGAATTACGAATAAAATTAGTTTTGAGTCTGATTCAATCATTGTAATTTTGATATTATAGAGCATTCAAAGAAATGACCACTGAAGAGATATCTCATCTTAGCATCAACTGAATTATCTAAACCTTAAAAAGAAGTGAACCCAAAAATCACAGATATTCTGGAATACTAAAAAAAAATCATCCCACTATCATGATTCCCTAAATTCATGCCATGTCCACATTAATCTTTTATCTGTATTTGGTAGCTTTACACTTAATCCATCTACCAATAGATGTTCTGTCCCCTGATTTTGGGCCCAAGGAATTAAACCCTTTATTTTCTACCCATGTCTATTGAATATTAATTAAGTACCCATGCCTCACCACAATGAATGAATAAAAATACTTAGACGCTCTTGGGAATTATATATCAATTAATGTACCTAGTTCCTCGTCTCCCATAATATCTAAAAAATTCAAGGAAACACTGTTCCACATAAAATAAAATTGAGTGCCCATCCATCTGGCCCTTGAAACATTCTAAAATAACTCTTAAATATCCCCCATCTATTCAAAATGATCAATCCTATTTTAGACAATATTCTAGGTGAAGAGTTACCAATCTCTATAAAATAATATGTGTTAGACTTATTAACATCAAGGATATGCACAAAACATGAAAAGTGATGCCAGATTGATCACCTTATTTTGAATGTTATCATACATTATAAATTCTATATTTAATATTTTCCATATTATGAAGTTCAGTTTTTTAGTATTTTGTTATAATACTAGTTTTTTCCCACAAGTCTCCCTTTTTTTAAAATCATATGTACCTGAGAAATTACCACAAAATAAAGTCCATAGATATAAAATATGTGAAAACACAAATGTCTAATTCATAGATGAGAAAATTCATTTTGAGAATTTTTTTATTTTAATCATCCAGAGTGGTTGTAATGAGCCTCAGATAAATTCTCGCTTATTTTATTGTTATCTCCTAGACCCAACATCCTACAAATAATTTATTTTTTTCCACCATGTTATCTATAAAATATATAATATTTCCATGTCTGACTACCCATTTAACCATGTCATTCAATAGTGTGATATGATATTTCATGAACCACACCATGATTGAGTGTTTTTTCAGCCTCTTATACAAGTTTCTTCACTTCTCCATATATTTTGTTTTCATGAAGCTTTACCAAATTGAATTCCCTTCTACTATATTTTAATCGAACATGTCTTACATGAGCCACATAGAGTTAGAATCTCTTCTGAGGATCATCATATCATTCACAATGGGTTTTACCAAATATTTCCATGATTACCAGTGACAATTGTCCTTGATCATGTAGACCCATGTGAACATGATGATGATTTTTTAAATTCATTAGATGATACCCTTCTGAGGATTGACAATAGAGAAGACATATATGGGTATGGAAGATAAATTGTTATTACCCAGGGTGATTATACCACCAAATGAGAGAAGTTTTTTTTATATTAAAATAAGTGTGTCATAAAATGACAAATATGTTTGGAAAATGGAAATTGTTTTTCCTCCCATCTAAAATTAGCACCCTTAAGTACTCCATTAAAATTTTTTGCTCTACATTTCACATTTTTCCTAGATATTTCATCATCCGCAACATGAGAATTCATTTAGAAGATATAAATTTATCTTATCATAATAGATCTTTTGGACACTCCAAAAGTTGTTTTTATTCAAAATTTTATGGATGCATTAAATTGATTTTGACCATTAATTAATATAGAATATAATGTCATGTTCATATATATGGTGATACATCAGAGCCAAAACATTCTTGATCATGAAAGAATGAATGTTTCCTTTATCCAAGTTACACATGATGTTCAATTATATATCCTATTTTTCCAAAATAAACATGTTTGGTGATAGTGGATCCACATTCCTCAGGCCTTAGGTAGATATAAAAAAGCTAAAGGATCTCCCCATTAGTGACACAAAAATCTATGGTGACACAATACACCTAAAGATAGGATCATGGGTCTAGGAACAGTAGATGATATTCTCCATATCATTCAAAATGAAGATCCATTCCATATGTTCATATTCATTTTCCATGTCCAAATTTATCGGAATGTTGGACTGAAGGTACTTCTTATTAATATCATTCACCATCTCCACCTCAATTCATATTGAACCCTGAATGTTTCTACCCTTAAAAAATATGTGTTATTTTATAGAAATTATCCTCACGAACACATGATTCAGTATATTTTAAGGATGATAGTGATAATTTTTTTGAGAATTTACATAGACATATCATCTTGGATTGGCTCATGTTGGGGGGCTCCACAACTTTCAGGATCAAAACTAGTTTGGAGGAACTGATTGTTATAGTGGTACTTCTTCCCAAAAAAATCCAATATCACTTCAACGACCTATTTCATTAAAACATCCCAATGAAAAATGTAAAATGTACATAGGAAGCTGTCTGGTCTTGGAGTGATTCAATATTCAAGGAAATCATATAATATTTAATATATTTTCTTTAGGAATGGACTCCATGTCATTGTGGTCATTATAGTTCACCCTAAATTTAATTCTATTGAGAATATTAAAATTTATTCCTACTCTAAAACTAATATAATCACCTATAGGAAAAATTCATATTAAAAGATCCTTAATGTGTTTATCTACTAGTTTAAAAGCCAAAAATTGGTCCTTGTTGAATGAGCCATCCTCTAGCATGATATTCATCGATCTGGTGTCTTTTATCTCATTCATGAATGTAGTAAATAATATGGTATTCGTATCTCTATGTATGAGCTACAGATCCCTTGATTTCTCCCATGTAATCCACTTGATCCCCATGAGTTTTTTAATCCAAGGTGTTTTTCATTCTTGAGAGAACAAGAAAAAACATCACCGTCTCATCTATCTTGTAATTTCATTTTCGAATTATTGATATCATTTTTAAATTATTTTAACATAGTGTTAGAGTAGGTTTTTTCCTTATTCCATAGCTAAAGGTTATCCCTTAAACTTTTTAATCTATCACTAAGGTATCTCAATGTGTTTCCATTGAGTGGTTGATCCTATGGATCCTTCAAAACATAAAGAAAAACATGGGTCCCATTCCAGCTCTCTAAGAAGAAGAAGTGTGATGACCATCTTTCTTATTTTTTGAGTTGAACCATATCAGGTGATTGGTTATAAAGAATGTGAGGATGGTTAATCACCTCTTTATAAGGGTGGGAGTCTACTCATTGAAGTATGTATTGCAATTATTCTAGTCTACACTATATTCATTCATTATCTTTCTTCTTATTTCCCAATGTAAATGGTTCTCATAATAATCCCATATCCATCAAGATATTGATAGCTAAAATATCTTTTAATTCTTGTGATGTGATCAAGTAATTTTATATTCCCCCCTTTATCACTTATATGTCAATGTTGGAGTTAAAATATCCTCTCATAATCCAATTTTATTTTCCTACATAGAACATTTGTATCTAATACCAAAAAACCCTTCCACTCATGAACATTTCACTTACCATACATCAAACTGAATAGAACAGTGGAAGTACATGTAGTTACCATTGTGGTAATGTGTCGAGTTTTATCCTTCACGTTTTTGAAAAAAATATTTCATATCTAGAAAATTTGTAGGTGGTTTTTCAATGGACTCCCATGAAATTACATCACATCAAATCATGCTTGCAAAGGAACTAATTTTCTTCTCTCTTTGTTTGTCTCATATAATTTCTATAACATAAATATGGTATTTTCTTTCTTTGTATGATATATACATGCACATGGATCGATCTCCTATCCACCTAGAATTCCATAAGAAGGCAGGGATCATAAAATGAAGGCTTTTTTGGTTGGCCATCCCAACAATTTAGATGTCAAAATATTTGAGATTGAAATAGATTCATCCTCTTCCATCATTGAACGATACATCCTACCTCCAAATGATTAAGTTGATTGAAACATCTTACTAACACCCATAATTTTCATTGAGGATGAAGGATCTCTATCATCCTTAGTAGGGATTGAGATAATTGAAGTAGTTATGATTAATAAAAAGAGAATCAAGGAGCCAAACACTCTTCTAGAGACGACTTCATGCTCCTCCTAATCATTGGGCATGATAAATTCTTCCTCATGCCTTAGTGGCTCTAACTCTATGAGACGTCCATGGTGGTATAGATCAAATCACCCTCAATTGATTCATATTTGGTCACTAGGCTATCTAGGTGATGGGATAGATCCACTCCATTTTTTGTCAAAACCTGTGTCTGAGGAAGAGGGTTCCCCTTTCCAATGACTATTGTCCTTGCTATGATGGGATAATTCTTCCGTTCGATGAGTGGGGACTCCATCTTATAAGGAGGAAGGAGGGCCACCACCAATGGAATATATAAGGGATCGCAGATCTATAAATACAGATATATAAGAACCATGAGTATCATACTTGGTTTTGAATCCTCCTTGTAAATATTTATCTTGGGAGTGATTAACATTTGATGAAGAAAATAGTCTCCACACCTACACCGAGTTCCCTTGTTAATGAAATTCCCCATAGAATCACAACAAAGACTAGAATATAATCCAATACCACCAAGTAAACTCATGACCATTTTATATCAGGATTTTTTAGGGAATATGGTTCAAGAGATCCACTTAAATTCAAATGTAGGATGAAATTTTTTATTAAAGGATACATGTATCATAATATTTAAAAGGAAATCCACCCTGGGTGTCACCAACAATATAGATAATTGAAGGGTTTCATAAAAAATTGGTAGACCATGGATACATACCTACACCACTATAGAATATAATTATCATCCAAATTGGACATCCCAAACCATCCGAAGAAATAGAACCTCCCTTACCCACATTTTTGAGACTCCCTAGACCATGCTCAAGAGAAATCCAACTAGTGAAATAGTGAACAATGAAAACATAGATGGACCATATTTGATATAAGAGACACCCAATATCCCATCATATTATAGAAGAAAACTCTTTATAGATGATCATTACAGAACATAGCCATGTGGGTCCAACGGTGAGGAGCTTCAACCTCACCAAGATTACTTGCCTATAGAATTACAGTAGGGAAGCCAGACACTATTGCTACTCACCTACGAGATATATAAATTCCCAGTATATCCAGGGGTATTGGTGAGTCAATTTGAGGAATGGATCCAAAAAAAAGTCTCTGAAGGGGTGATCCTGAACATTATCCACCATCATAGAAAATCAATTCTTCTTAGTTCTAGTACATTTATGTTTAGATAATTATTTTTGATAACTAGTTTTCACTTATGTGTTCCACTAGTAAGAGAACATCAATTGTGAGAAATCAAGTGATATTCTCAACAATTTTTATCTTATTAAAAAGAGGTTCTCATAGGATTAGAATTTTACTATGAAATATCTCATTTAAAATTATTTCTTGATCATACACTTTTGATTTAGTGGAATTTTTGTGTCAAAATGAGATGGAGTAAGAAGATAGTAAAGAGTGGAGTGATATATTTTATGGAAGATATTTCATCCTTTATATGATTCATATTTAGGACTATGTCATACATAAATTTCTAGCAGTTTAATTGAAGAGTCTAAAATCATAGGAAATGGAGAATTAAGAATGGTAAAAAGTTGATAGGAGGTCTTTAGATGTGTTTTGGATGTTGTTAGCATGGAATATGGAATCAATATCTATGTGAATAAGTATATAGATGAGTAAAAGGTAGTTTTATCAAATATATATGTGAATCTTATATCACTCAAAATATAATGCATAATACCTCGACTCATTAGTATGATTATATTGGAAGTAATGTTTTATATTTATCTTGTAAATGATTTCAACATGATTTGAATCCACTGATAGTGTGTAAAGGTTAAATTTTTAAATTACATCGATACTATGCTATTAATATGATTATTATTGTAATATTTTGAATTAATTTTTATAACAGTGTGTAATTATTTTATAAAACCCAAATTTATCATTAAGGATGTCCAAATCTAGAACCTGAATGAAGAGGTCTGGATAAGGGATATTTATACACCTTCTAGTGATAGATTCAATGTATATAATTTTTTTTAACCTAATTAAAAAAAAATTAGATGATCAAAAGGAATATTGAAAGACAGATAGTGAGATATATTGGTAGATTTGGGTCTACTGAACCTAGGCTAGCATGTCTTCATTATGGAAAAAGAGGTCATCTCATGAAGGTTTTTTGTAAACGCATAGTAAATTCTAAAAAATAAACATTAGAAGTTTTTTAACTCCATTAACCCAATAACAGATCTCAATTACAATCTATTCTTGGTTTTCAAAACACGTATTTAATCTTGTATCATATATTTTGGTGTGTCGTTTCAATCCACTATTGAAAAAGGGTACATAATGAATTATGTGTCATGAATTTCTTGGAGACTGCATATAGAAGATCATGAATCACATGACATTATGGGTAAAGGGATGTAAAAAATATCATTGAATAATGTTAAATTCTTGTAGTAGCAACAATACCAACATAATTTAGTTCTCTGGAAAAAATTATATATATGGAACTATTGAATAATTATGGATATGGAACAAAAAATTTAATGGAGTGGGAAAATAAATTAGGGATATTTGGTCATAAAAAAGTTAAAAATGATAGTACATTATATCTAAATGGAATGTTAGTGGTAGATATTCACAAAAAAAAATTAGCATTTAAAGGTATATATTTGTAAAATTTCTAACATAGGATCCTTGATGAGAAATCTATGATCGTAGTAGAGGATAAATGAATGTTAAAGATAGATTATTCATAAGTAAAAGGTTTTTATGATTCATAAATAGTAAAAAAGAAATAAGAGCTTCAACATGAGCATGAGAACACTGAAAAGTCGTCAGTTAATGCTCATACATAAAAATTTCTTGGGACCCTCCCTAGATAAATATCAAAAATATTCAAAATACATTGTGACATTAATTCACAAATCAAAAAAATGTATGGGTATAATTATTCAAACATATGTTATAAGTTATCAGATTATTTCTATAATTCAATGTTATCATTAAAATAGAAAAAGGAGGTAATTTTACATTCTTAATATCAAAAGACATAGGTGAGTAAACTGAATGGAGTTTTCCAAACATCTAAACAAATAGAGGCCTTAAGAATGGGAAAACCTTCCCTAGAATGCATAAAAAATTCCATACCAAAATTGAAAAATCATACATTAGATAATAAATCTATATTCATGGATTCCCACGGTTTTTGGGTAAATGAAATTTTTATAATTCCTTACTTAATTAATCTGAGTGCCTTACTACCAATTAGATAGGATTTTTTGAATGTTATATATACTTGAAAACAAACAAAATTTGATATTTTTATAAAGAAAATATTCATCATAATGATAAATAATGTGGAACAAAAAATGGTCTGTGGGGACCTATAATATTAGAAACTAATAGATTCACTAATTAAAATTCTCAAACTTTCTCAGTGGAATGATTAGGAACTATTATAGAAAGTAACAAAATCATATAAGGTAGCCTTGGAAGCTAGAAATTTCTCTATTTGATTTTCCACAAATCAAGTGTGTTTTATTTATAAGAAATTATTAATTTGCTTATTGTACTTACTTATTTAGTATAAAATAGTCCAAGGAGTGTGTCCAAGACCATGAAGTGACCATTGTTAAAATTTCGAGTCTGTTTGAAGAACAACTAGAGTTATATTCCTTCGATTAGACAACTCATGGACATCTTACATTTCATTTTATTCTTTTTGGAGAGATATCTGATAACCATAGAAGTTTATAAAAGAAAATTATATCTTAACCATTATTTATTGGAACTAAACCACCACCCTGCACAACACCAGATCTACACGAACCATCAGCATTGAGTTCCATCTCGGTGCTATTTGGATTCCATCAAACCCAATGACCAAAAACGGTGTAGGTGGAGTATGTAATGGCAAACCCGAGGCCCACGATAACCTTAAGAATTGTATAATCATCCCTGATCAATATAATTCCAACCAGTTCAATCATTAGATTCCTCATTCTGATAGAAATGGTCATACTGGAACCAGAAAACCACTCATACAGGGAACTGTTTATCATATTCCAAATTCACCAACTCACTAACACAAGGATATTAGATATGGCCTTAATTTCCATTATGTTATTACCAGCACCATAAAACCATGATTCAGTAAATTTACATACAATGAAATCATGAATATAAAATCCTATGAATCTATCAAAATAGATCCACACATTTATAGACATTTGACCATCAAAGAAATGGTGAAGAGTGGTTTATTCCATGGGAACATTATAAAAGAGAAACTGAGACGCCATGTGGATACTAGTTTTCTTAATATTCTCATGAATGAAATTTTAATTCTTCCTTACAATCCACACTATAAAATTGAGTTTTTTCGTATCTATTTTCATCTCAACACCTCCCCATATTCATCCTTTTCAGTCGGCACAAGTGATACATTTTGATAATCTCATGAATAGAAGACCATCAACATTGATCCTGTAAAGACACAAGTTTGATGAACAGTGGATAGCTCAATCTGATCAAAAACACTTCACTGGTGAAAATAAAAAAATTCCTAGATGAATTTTGGTTCACTTACTGATTGATGGAAAGATAGGCCTAGGATGGGAAATCATAGAAATCTGATTTTATCACTAGCCCAGTTATGATTCCAATAATTAATATCCCCATATCCTATGATCTAGCACAAATTAAAATCAATCAAGGATATGTGGGTTTCAACCATTTTCAAATTTATGAATGATCTTTATTTCATGTCATGAAAATATCTCCATATTTTTTAATAATTAAACATTCCTAATGATATTGGCCTTCCAACACTTTCCATGAAAGCTTCTCTCTAAAACCTTGCAAGGACCACAAAATACTCCTAACCTCGATGAATAATTCCCTCTATGGTCTATTAAAATTTTCACAATATTCATTCTGATACCTCCCCTAGATGTGATCATATTATATAAATTCCTCCATTAATTTTTCCATCTATGAAATAACCGAGAATGTATCTTTATTATAAGATATCACATGCAATGGAATGGAAGATAAAACACTGTTAACAAGATTTAATCTTTTGTGAAATTATAGAAAGTGTCAATTATTGTTGGTGATCCTATTATTCATCCTTTACACCAAACTATCAATGTGGTTCACATGTATCAGGCCATAAGAAAGAGATTATTTGAGATAATCCAATGAAAACCCCCCTATTCAGGCCTATACTGGTTTCCGTAGTTCTAGATCATCTATCCAAGAACCTCTCTGGTATTAACACCCTTATTTTATCAATTCTCACCATCTTCTTAATCAATTTAGAATATTCTTTTATAACATTATTAATCATATAGATATCTATTTTCATTAAATAGAAAAAATAATCATTTCATTAGGGAACATAAGATGGGATATACCCGAAATCTGATTTCAGCACCAACTTGAAAGAAAAATACCATCATTAAGGCTCTTGTTAATTAATATATTCACAGTGTCGAACATGAAAATTAAAATTGTAGGAAATATTGGTAACGTTGCCTTAATCCCTTAAGTAATTTAATGAAATTTCATGTTTCGCCCGTAAATGAAACCAAAATACACGGAAAACCGACACATCAGAATAAAATAGTCTTGAACCACATAGAGAATCCACTACAAGAAGGAACATTAAAAATGAAAGACATATCAATCCAATCATATGCCTTTTCCATATCCTTCTTGTTGGAGATATTAGATCCGAGCATTTTTTAGAGTAATATGGATTGGAAATCATCAATATTTATCTCATATTCATACCTTTATATTTTTATCTAATGTACTCATGTATAAAAAAGATAGAGATATGCTAGAATAAAAAAATCAATCATGTTTCATTACTTATAGTTATAAAAATCCATGATTTTGACTTTTGGATAATTGAGAAAATGGTTATCAGAAGCCAAAATTATATCATTAATGAGAATTCCTTATTAATGGATTATAATTTGGGGAAAAATAAAGTTAATGGAAAAAAATAAAATTTAGTTCATATTGATTTGAATGGGGATACTAAAAATTTTAAAAATATGAAACTTTTAATATGATTGATTCTATTGAAAATTAAAAAAAAATTATCAAATTTAAAATGGTAGAAAAGTTGGTCTGAGGATGAGACCAACATAAGATAAAACAAAAATTTTGAGAACTAGTGAAAAATAATTTATAGTCCAAGAGAATAAAATCATGAATGTTTATGTTCTATAGAGATCATAAAAACAAATTGAATTATGAATATAACAAAATCTGATGTCCATTGTAGAGGTATAATGAAAAATTGATATTTTTTACGTTTAATAGTTGAACTACTTTTATAAATTCATGAATAATAAGTTAACTATATATATTTTGACAAGGGGGAGTTGAATATGAAGTATTCTTTGGATTTAATACATGTCATCAACAAAAGTGAGTTTTCAAAACTACCACTAAAAAAGTTTTAACATTAAAACAAGTTGTTTTTTTAGATTAAATATAATTTCCACATAAAGAAAATGTATAAGGTACGTCTAGTGTTGAAAGGGTTTTACAATAAAGAGGGATCAAATTTTATAAAATTTCTATTATTGTTGTTAAACATTATATTATTCAAACAATGAACTATTTGGTTTCTTTTGGAGGTTTAAATATGGAAAAAATGGATTTAATGATGGATTTTAATCACATAGATCTTGAAAAATAAACTTATATGAAGTAATTTATTAGTTTCAGGTATTAATAGAATCGAGGCTAGGTTTGTAAATTTGAGAATTCATTTTGTTGTTCAAAAAAAGTTCCAAGATAGTGGAAAAAATTTTACCTCATTCATATAAGAGGAAGGTTTCAGTAATAAAAATGCATTCTACTATTATTACATAATTATAAGAAGCAATGCTGAATTTATTTTTTTATTCAGATAAAGGGATGACATGCTTCTGGTTGGTCTATCAATCCAATGGATTCAAGAGATGAATAAGAACTTGTCAAATAGTTTTGAAATGAATGTTCATTATGAAAAAAATAATATATTGTTCATGAGGATTGAACAAGATAATAATACTTTAATTTTTGGTTTTATCCATTGAAGAGTATGTACAAAATATCATAGAAATTGTTTTGAGGACCCGATGTAAATTTATTTTAACTCTCATTTCCAAACATTTAAAACTTTTAATGTAATAAGAACAATGAATGGAGGAATATTTTAATTACATGATAATAATACCACATGCATAATCAATATAAAAAACCATATATACCTTGGTTTTCCATCGATTAGTTATTTTTCAAAATGTTCCATTTTTTGTTTGTTTATGCAAAATATGGTGAAAAAACATTGATATGTTGTGAAGTGGATTCTAAGATAATTTAAAGGAATGTAAGTTACATCCCTTTGCTTTGGAGATGATTAAATTATTTTTGGGTATGATTATGTTGACTCTGGGAAAGAATCAAATTCATATAAAAGTATAATTAGGTTCGTATATACCATCAATGGAATTCTGGTTAGTTGTATGTGAATGAATCAACTTTAGATTTCTCTCTATATAACGAATGTAGATTATATTGAAACAAAATAAGAAAAAAATGTTATTATTTAAACTTATAATAATTAATCATAAGTTATTTTTGGAAGGTTCATTACTATATTATGAAAGGTATATTATAATACTTTTAATCAAATTTTAGTTTGTAACATGTGTTAAAATAGAACGTCACACTAAAGTACAATAATATATAAAATATGCCAAAATATAGATAATCAGAGATTGAAAATATTTCCTGGTTATAAAATCATGTAGATATAATAAAAAACTAGTACATCCAAGAGTGTCTAATTCAACATCTTGCCTTGATTGTACATGGGTGAATGGGAATGTAAAGGTCAATTTCATGCCACCCGATTTCAGAGGATGGTTGTATTTTTTTATATTGTTGGAGGATATTATGAGGCCCTTAAAGAAGAACCCATGTGTTAGATTTTTTGTATTGTGAATACCCTTTAGGTACAAGAGTAAAATTAGAAAATTGAAAAATTATTTGGAAGTATTTATTCTTATCTAATAAGTTAATGGGGTCTTTAGTAGATAGAATGTGTTGATTGAAAATTAAAATTTTCTGATGGATTCTCAGTTGGTAGTTACTTTGTGGGATGTATGGTCATTATTTTGATCATTAAAATAATATAGTATCTATATTGTAATCACTATTAGTGAAAAATTATAGGAAAATGGTGAAATTTAGGAAAAATAAGTGTTCTATAAAAGATTTATGGTCTGACCAAGGAAGATATAAGTGGATGGATGTTGAGCAGTAATATGAATGGACTCTGAAATATTTTAGAAATCTATTCTACTCTATAACTAGTTAAGACCCTCTATATTAATGGGGATGTATATATTTACTATGGTATTTATGATTTTCTTGTTTTAGTGATCTATTTGGATGCCTAGTTATAATATAATTTTACTTTTTGTACATCTGATATAATAAAAATTTATTATTCATAATGTGGATATAGGATTAAATTACAAACTTGTAAAACCTTATTATGTAATTTACATGATTTTATTTATTTTTTTAATTTTAGTTTCAAGTTAGTTTGAGTAATAATTAATATTATTGAATAATTAAAATAGTATAGTTATTTGGTAGAAGTAATTCTATGAAGTTTCATTATATTAAAATTTAGTTAATTTCTTATAATGACATATATATTCTATTATGGAATTTATCAATGTAAACTTCCAATGTTAGAAATTCATGTTGGACTATAAATATAACTCCCAACAATTCTCACATAATATTCTCTTTCATTCACCCCATTTATTAATAAAAATAGTTTAAAATTATATATAAATAAGTAAGGGTCCTCACACTCCCCATTTTGATAAAGAAACACACCCCCATTAACATATGAAAGTACCACATGCTTTATAAATGATATGTTAACATTCACTACCCATATGGAAAAATAATCCAAATCTATATGGTGTTGATTCCATACATCTTGAAGTGACTTGATAAAATTATCATTTTTAATTCATCTGTATTGGCATTTAATTAATAATTTTTTTCAATATGATCTTTAGTGAAATGATTGTTGAATTTCACATCACCATTTTCCACCTTAAATTTTCATAAAGTGATGTTGAAGATCAATATGCATGGATCCTATGTAAGAAATGAGTTATTTTAAAGATTCACTTTTATTTTCATAAGAAATATATGGTGTATTATACACTTCAACTCTCATGTTTTCCTTCTAAACTTCTATCCATATAATCTAAGTATGAGAATGTGTATCCACTATGTATTTGGCATCATTTGTGATCAATGAAAGTAAATTATAATTGTTGTGTCATGACACACAAATTTAAACATGTTATAAATATTCACATGAATTTGATTTCCATTATAATAAATCTATATCCTAATCTAATTATGTATATCTATAAAAATTATGATTTTTTTAATGTAGCATGCCAAAATTTATAATGTTTTTTATGTATCTCAATAATATTTTAGCTGAAAAAATATGAATAGAAATAATATCACTTTAAACCATTCATAAATAGTAATTAAAAATTATAATTATGGTCTTGAAATTATAAAATAGAGAATTCCGATAATGATTTCATTGAAATTATTCTAATTAGAAAATTTTATAGGCTCACCATTCATCAATTTTTTTTTCAAATAACAATGATAGTGGAGACTTATTTTCAATCTTCCATTCCAAACCACTTCAAAAATTCCAAGGAATATTTTTCATGGGACACAAATATGTAAGCCCTCATTAGAAAAATATAAAATCCAATAAATATTTCATCTTACCACATATAAACATATCATATTGTGTTTTCATCTACATAGAAATTTATTCACAATGACACTATTTTTCACCTGTAAAAATAATTTCCTAGATATACACAATGTCTATAAGATTTGAAATGGACAACAACTTTACATATAGTTTATTATCAACCTCTCCATTTAAAAATTAAATACATTTCAAAAAAATATAACATAGAATACCAGGATATAGAAGTTTAATAAATCCATATAAAGCCTTATTTATCCTACACAACATGCTTCCATTTATTTCTTGGATAAAACTCAAATATTGTTCAATAAAAAATCACTTCAAAATCAGCATTAAAGAATTTATACATCACATTCATTTGATAAATTTTGTAATTTTAATTTATATCCAGTAACAATAACATTATAATTGTTTATGGTCATGTAAGTTATAAAAATGTTTCATCAAAATCAACTCCTTCCATTTTGGAGTAGCCATTGCAAAACTGTCTTTCTTTGTTTCATAATACTTATCCCATTTCATTGTGTTTATTTCAAAAATAACACAATATTCCAATAACAATGTTATTTTTAGGAATAGGAAAGAAATACCAAGTGTATTTCATTTCATCCTAATCAAGATCCTCATTTATAGAATATATTCATTCCACATGCTCGACTACTTTAGAAATAGTTTTTTGTTCAACTTTTGTGATTAGTGTTGTTTAGTAATCCAATATAAAATTCCTTTTTCTTTGGATAGGAGACTCTTGATTACCAATAATATTTTCAGAATGAACATACTTCATTAATATATGATTTATCATTCTCATATTATCAGTTGTCCCATTTTCATCACAAGTTAGGTCTAAATCAACATCAATTATATTCTATACATTTCCATCTTATTCCCTAATATTTTTTTAAATATTCTTTTTGGCCAGCTTCAATACATTCATCATCTATCTCAATTATAAATTATATTTTGATATCATTTTAAATTATCTTTATATAAATACATTAAAAAAATTATCCTTTTCTCCCAGTATTTTTTATCCGCATCTATATGAAAGTTATTCAATTAAGATGTCATCTTATGATTTTTATTCAAATTTTAACAGATTTATTCTATTAATATTCATTAAATATGGGATTCCATATATATCAAATTATATTACAATAATATTCCTTTTATACCACTTCTCATATTGGTTTATATGAGTCTCATGTTTAAAAAAAAAATTGTTTTGATTATTCACTATTGTATAAACATTTTCACTCCAGAAATTTTTTTAATGTTTATGGTTAGCTCTCATAGTCCTTCCTATATCAAAAATGCTTCTATTTTTTCTATAAACATCCATTTTTTGGGTGGGGGATATTTTGTGTAATATTGATTTTTTTTTCACATTATTATTAATATGACTATGTAATTCATTACATAAGTACTATTTTCCATTATTAGACCTTATAGTATTAAATAAACATTATGTTACTTATAAACATTCCTTATAAATATTTTAACCTTTTTATATCTTATGACTTGTGACTCATGAATAATAAATTATTAATTTGAGTGTTATCATCAACAAAACTGATGAAGTATATAGAACCCTTGGTTGACTTATGTCTCATAAGACCACAAGTATCTAAATTCACACGTTCAAATGGTCTAGTGAACTGAATATATACTCTTTTTTGTTTCCCTTGAACTATCTTTCCCTTTTAAGTAGAGTCACAGACTAATTATATTCCTATCCTGAGTTAATTAATACCTATAAGCACTTCATTTTTTTAGATTTTTCGTTGGTTTCATTATATAAAATTTATATGTATTCTCTTTCAAAAATAATTATTATATTTAGAACTCAATTAGCATCAATTTGATGGATCACCAATTTGAAATAAATTTTTACATATTCTTTAAAATTTGGAAATTACACTTACTGATTTTGATTTCATAATGATTTATGAATTTTTATAAAATAAAAAAACATTACCATTATTGCCTAACTATCACACATTTAGATGATTGTGTTTAATACCTCCTGTATAAATAAATCATTAAATTTTAACTTATTTGATTATATCACACTAGTTCAAAAAACATTATTTAATTAGGAACTGTTGTTACAATTATTTATTTCTCATCATTATTGTTATGTTATGTTTTTTAACAATTTTATATCTATAGTCATGAGTGGTGAACAACCACTATACAGTCTACATAGATTTATTCTATTACTAACCATCACCAACTATTACAGATTGTTCCTCATTATTTTTATTTTGAAATAATTTTACATTTTATTTGTTATATATTTTTACAGTAATATTACGTATATATTACTCAGTACAATTTCCATATTTCTAGAATGTATAACATACTTCCATCAAACCATCAAATATTCTTTGTTTGGATAGACATGAAGATTAATTATTTAAATCCCTATTATTTTTTGATTCATTTTTCATCTTCTCAGATTTACTACCCCTTGATTCGTGACAAATTAAAGGTAAGGGAATGTTTTAATAGAATGTTTAATATTTATGACCAAACATCCCCCTAAACAAAACACCAACTTAATCTAAATCATCTTAAATTATAGAATTATTATTTTATTGTAAAGTTAATTTTTTTACATTATTTTGTATTGGGGAGGATATTTTTGATGGATCTATAATTTCATTTTTTTATGTGGAAGAATTTGTTCTCTGGTCTTATTAATCCATAAAATTCCAAATTTAGAATGAATAATTCTGTTACTAGTTAGAGAAAATTCATAATTATATTTTTTAGGTATAGATTTAACTTCATTTTTATGATAAATCCCTAAAATTATATATAGGTTTCAAATTTTTATTTAATATATTTTTAAATGTATTCTTTTTTATTTTTTGTTTTAGTTTCTTTTTAAAGATACATTGACTGCATCTTTTTTGGCTCATCTTATTCCACATCTAATTTCACTTTAATATCATTTGTGATCTTATCACTCTCAATAACTTAAATCATGGATATCTTATGTTCTTTAATTATTTCAATTTATATTTTGGTAGAATATTTTTTAGTATATTATTTCTATAAGAAATAGGATCACTTTTCAGGTATGTTTTTCCTTTTTTCTGGAGTTCTGGAGAAAAATGTATTTTCTGGAAATTGCAGAAGTACACGCCGTGTACTTTCTGAGTACACACCGTGTACTCCTTCCCCGGCTCGAAGTAGTGTGATGGCCATGTCCGGGCCACACACATGGTGTGTAAATATGAGGTGGAGGTCGGTTATTTCGGAGTACAGAAAATTCGAAGTACACGCCGTGTACTCCAATAGAACATGCCATGTACATTATTTTTTTCATTAAACGGACCGGGGTCGCGGCTAACCCCCATATTCATCTTTTTCATCCGTTTTTGACTGCCTGATATTGACCGTACGGCCGTATCTTCATTAGATTCCCGCCTCGCCATTCGTTTTCTAATTCGATCACGGTTAGTTGCATTGGAATCATAGCGGTAAGTTCTTCCTTCTGCATTTTCCTTGTTTCTTGATTCCTCCTCGTTTCCATGTTATCATGGGATTAACATTTTGTGTGTTTTCTCAGGTCTACGTCATTCTAAGGGGAATCTGTCATCTAGATTCACGTATATCGATCTCCTCGGATCGAGGTAGGTGGTTTGTGACTTTCCGTAGAAACTTGATTAATATTATGTGCAAATTCCACCAATACCCTTGAACAGGGTATTGCGTGTTTCCTGTTTTAGCCTTGCTGCTTTCCTTCTTTGTTTGATTTCTTTAGTAGAGGTTATTGCTTGTGATTAGAGTATTTTTTTGTGCTCAGTTTTCTTTGCCATGCCTAGTTGTAGGAGTGTGGACTATTGTTTTATTATTGTTGTTGAACCTTATTTGTTAGCCAAGTAGTTCATGAGGTATACTTGGATTATACACACGCGTTGAGCATGCTTAATGATACTCAGGACTGTGAGAACCAAGAGTTGTAGACCAAAGGGAGAATTTATGGAAGGGCTTCTCTAGAGTGTCTTTTAATTACGACACGAGACTATAGGGGGAATTGACGTTGAGTGCTTCCCTAGAGAGTCTGTAGAACCATGACGTGGGCCACAGGGGGAATTGACATTGACTGCATCCTCAGAGAGCCTTTAGTATGATACGAGACTACATGGGGAATTGACGGTGAGTGCTTCCCCAGAGAGTCTGCTTATTTTATGTAGATGAACCAGAGGGGTGAGACTGTGTGTGCCTCCCAGAGGGTTTCTAGGACTGATAGGTTGAACCATAGTGGATAGAATGTGAGAGCTACCCATAGGGTTACCAGTTTCTTCTTTTGTTGTTGGCTGCTTACTTGTGTGTTATGCTTATTAGAACTATGCATTGTACCTGTTTGTGCTTTTCTGTTTACTGCTTCATGTTTTAGTACTGCCATGTATTCATTGACTGTTAGGCATAGATCTTTGGGTGGTTGCCTATTGGGATTGTATCTCACACCCAGTTTGGGCCATGCTTTTGGGCCTAAGAAGACTATGTTGCTGCAGGTGTAGACATGGGCAAGCACCCTTCTACTTTAGGATCTTGACTGCACCAGGAGTAGGGGAGCATGGGACTGAGCCATGGATCGCGATGCTGAGGAGATTACTTTGTGTTAGTTTGCACTTGGTTTCAGTTTTATTTCATCACGTAGTTGTGTTTGTTGTTTTCCTTAGATACTTGTACCTACTGCATCATTGTCATCATAGTTATATATTTACATTGCTTCCGCTATTGGTTTCTATTGGTATGCATGTTGTTTACTGATTCCGCTGTTTGTTGTTGTTTTCCTACCTTGTATACCTTACTGAATGAGGGCATAGTCTCCCCACCGACTCACCATGGCCCTCGCTGCTAGTCGGCAGCCTCTGGCATTCGGGGAAACGCACTAGAGGTTATGTGGTGAACCAGGTATGGGCACCAGTGGAGGGGCTCCGGACTCAGGACGTTACAATGTAGTATCAGAGGAGTTATTTTCTCTTGCATTACTATTTGGATATCTTAGCCAGGGATAGGATAGATTTCATACTTGGCATTATGCTATGCTCGGGAGTAGCTAACCCATGTACAGGGAAAGGCCATACTACCTCGTTAATTGCAGTTTGCTGGTTTTGTGTTTTATGGTTGATATGTTTTCACCTAGAGTGATTCACATGACTTGTGTGGTTATTTTTTTGATATTTCAGTTCTATTTATGTTGCAACCCAATCAGATGAGGGTATTCCATCTCATGCATCATATAGGCACTTGTAGAAATCACATGTCATGCATTATTGACATGCCATCTGGGGTGCATTAGCGATTGTATGCTGTTGTGATAGACTTTGTGTAGATTATGCATGCAGTTGTGATAGTTGCTTGATAGATTCTATACTGCTGTATTAAAAATAATCTGTTATATTTCTTGCTTAAAATGAATTCCAAATATTGGTTCTTGAGGTGTTATGGGCCCTCACGGATCAAAAATTGGCATTTTTCCCTTGTTTTTAGTGTTTTTGGAATTTTGCGTGGCTTCTGAGCTACTGCCCAGAAAACCCATAATACACGACATGTACTTTTTAGATACACGCCATGTAGTTTTCAGGCCATGTCACTGACCGTGTGAGCAGAACACGGTGTTGTGGGAGTAACTTCAAGAACACGCCGTGTTCCATTGGTACACGCCGTGTGAGTTCGGAGCCATGTACCGGGTCATGTCACTAACAACACGGGATGGGGAAGCATGGGTAGAACATTCCATGTCCATAAGGAACACGCCGTGTAGTCTTGTCTGGGTAACCGGCCGTGTCACGAACAACACGGGCCGGCATTACCTTCTTTTCCACACGCCGTGTTTGTTCGGAACACGTCGTGTAGTCTTTCCCAGGTACCCGGACGTGTCGCGAACAACATGGGATGGTGTCGCCTTATCCTATGCAGGCTGTGCTTGTTCGGAGCACGTCGTGTAAGGTCTAGCTGTGTAGACGGCCGTGTGCTTAACAACACAGGCTACTGAAGCCTTGTCCCGTGCACGCCGTTTTTGTTTCAAACACGCAATGTAGTCTGGTGTTGTGTCGGATCGTGTGGGTTAGCAGTGTAGGGAGACTCAGGTAGGGGAATAGTTGTCAAGTACACGCCATGAGGTTCGATGTGTACACAACTTGTAGGGTAGGGGTACACGCCCATGTTAGTGGTTTAAGAAGACACGCCGTGTAGTTTTATACATGCCGTGTAGTCGTGTTTTGAAAACTTGTGTTTTTTTCTTTCCTTGTTCCCGTTTTGTGCTCTTGATTTCTCTGCCCTTGTTTCCTTGATCTAAGGTGTGCTTTTGATCTTTCAGAGATATGCCTCCGAGAACTCCTCTGGTCGTATGTCTGTCGTCGGGCAGTGATCAGATACCAGATATGGATGATCAGAGACTTCCTGTCGATCCCCCAGCTGAGCCAGCTTTGGAACCGGTAGTCATACCAGTTGAAGGCACTGATGCACAGTTCAGGGAAGGTTTCATGAGGATGATGCAGGCCTTCCAGGGAGCACCACCTCCTGCCTCGTCTATGGCAGACTTGATGCGGGTTTTCCAGCAGTAGCATCCTCCCACATTCTCGGGGGAGGGAGGACCTCAAGCTACAGATTCATGGTTGGAAGCCATGCTGACTATATTCGAGCATTTGGAGACGCCTCCAGAGAGGCGGGTCAAGCTGGCCACCTACATGCTCCGAGACTCCGCCAAGAGGTGGTGGGACGTGATCTCACAGGCGGGTCAGCAACAGGCAATGACTTGGGTGGAGTTCCAGCACATGTTCTATGACTACTTCTACCCGGAGACCCTGAGGGCCGATCGAGCACGATAGTTCATGAGCTTAGAGCAGGGTAATCTATCTATCATAGAGTATTCCTCTCGTTTCACTAAGCTGCAGCATTTTACACCCCTCCGGGATGGGAGTGGGTGTACTTGGCGAGGAAGTTTGAGGATGGACCCAGGCGGGAGATCCGCTCGTAGGTGAACATCTTCTAGACGACTTTTATTACTTCCATCATCAACCAGGCACTGATTGTGGAGTGCAATCTGAGAGACTCAGGAGCTGTGATCCAAGGATGTTCTGCTTCCAGAGCTAGCTTTCCTTCAGATGACAGTAAGAAGCGTCGTAGGGAGCCTATGTGTGGTGATTCGAGGAAGCGAGATGCATCATCAGGCAATCATGTGACATGCTACCAGTGTGTCCGGACAGGGCACATGAGGTCGCAGTTCTAGAGAGACCCCGTGGAGTGTTGATCTTGTAACAATATGGGCCACCTTCAGTGTTTCTGCCAGGTTTTCCTATAAGAAGCAGGTGACCAGGGTTCTTCCATGACTCCTCGTTCAGGAGCAGCCCCACCAGTCTCTCACCAGTCAGGGAAATGGAGTTCTTCCAGACGTTCGAGCTGAGGTGGAGGTTGAGGTCGTGGCGGTCATCCACCAGTCCCTCAGCATCAGTAGGGAGGTTCAGCTCAGAGTGGTTAGTAAGGGGTGCAGGGCCGCGGTGCAGGCTAGTCTTTCACCATGGAGCAGACTTATCATGAGTAGGATCTCAGGCCTTCTACTGTTCGAGGTACGATTTTAGTAGCCTCAGTTTTATCTTCATCCCTTTTCGATACTGGTGCTACGCATAGCTGTATCTTTGTTGCTGTTGTGGAGAGCCTTGGACTCTTTATCTCTTCATCTGTGGACACGTTGACACTAGACAGACCCTTGGGGACGAGGAAATCTTGTGTATTCTAGTGTAGAGAGGGCCCTCTCGAGGTTGTAGGGTATCGCTTCTTATGGGTTATCTAGGTCCTGGAGATGACATGCTATGATGTCATTCTCAGCATGGACTGGTTGATTCCCTTCCAGGCAGTCATTGACTGTTATCGACGCAGAGTCAGTTTCATTTCACCAGAAGGTGAATCTTTCCATCATAGAGGTGAATGGGATGTTCGGGTGAGTCGGGTGGGACTCGAGCATCTTGGGATAGGATGGGTGACAGTCTAGATTTCTAGTCTTTATCTGGATGATCAGGGGACTCCATAGTTGGACTTTCCTCTAGTGGTGGATTTCTTTAGGGATGTATTTCCAAAGGACTTTTCTAGTTTTCCTCCGGAGCATGAGGTAGACTTCTCTATTGAGCTCATTCCAGGATTGGCACCGGTGTCCATTCCCCCTTATAGGATGGCCACACCTGAGTTGCAAGAGCACAAGAAGCAGTTTGAGGAGCTATAGGTTAAGGGTTTCATTTGACCCCGTACTTCTCCTTGGGGTTCGGCTGTTCTGTTGGCAAAGAAGGCAGACGGTACCCTTCGACTTTGTGTGGATTTTCAGAAGCTGAACCAGTTGACTGTCAAGAACCGATATCCCTTGACGTGGATCGATGACCTTTTCGATCAGCTTCGAGGAGCCCCTGTGTTCTCGAAGATCGATGAACTTTTCGATCAGTTGAGCGTTAGACCATCAGATATACCTCCGACAGCCTTCAAGAGCAGGTATGGTCTATACGAGTATACAGTCATGTCGTTCGGTCTCAGGAATTCACCTGCAGTTTTCATGGCACTGATGAACCGAGTGTTCCATCCTTACATGGACTCTTTCATCGTGGTCTTCATGGAAGATATATTTGTGTACTCTCACACTCGACATGATCATGCCACACATCTTGATATCATTATAAGTACACTGAGAGAGCATCAGATTTATGCTAAACTCTCAAATTACCACTTCTGGATGATTCAGATTCACTTCTTGGGTCACGTCATCTCAGAGGCAAGAGTATCAGTGGACCCATAGAAAGTGAGAGCTGTAGTTTCCTGGGAGTAGCCGAAGAACGTCTTTGAGGTACGGAGTTTCCTAGGGCTGGCTGGATACTACAGACGTTTCATTCAGGACTTTTCTCATCTAGTAGCAGCATTTACATGTCTGACCAAGAAGGGGGTGAAGTTCATATGGTCGGATTCTTGTGAGTCAGCCTTTCAGTAGCTGAATGGGAGGTTGACGTCAGCACCGATACTAGTCTTGCCAGAGCTAGGTAGGAGCTACACTGTTTACTATGATGCTTCAGGTATCTGGCTGGGAGCTATGCTTATTCATGTAGATGGAGTCGTTGCGTATGGGTCTTGGTAGTTTAGGCCATATGAGAGGAACTACCCTAAGCACGATCTGGAGCTGGAAGCTATTGTTCATGCCTTGCGCTGTTGGAGACACTATATTCTGGGAGAGCACTTTTTGGTCTTCACTGACCACAAGATTCTTAAGTATATCTTCACTCAGCATGATCTAAATTTGAGGCAGCGCAGGTGGGTCGAGTATCTTCAGTATATTGATTTTGAGCTCGCCTATAGGCCGGGAAGGGGCAACACCGTGTTGGATGTGTTGGGCAGGAGAAGTCAGATTCAGGAAATTTAGGAGGCTAGTAGTGAGTGGAAACTGATGGCTTTGTTCTCTGAGATTCATCTGGAGGTACACGACAGACGGGGAAAGACTTTTCTATCTTCTGTAGAAGTTACCTCCACGCTACTTCATTGGGTGCGGATGAGGCAGCTATCAGACTCAGAAGGCTTATTTCTGTAGGAGATTGTGTCGGGAGGGGACCCTCTTCCTGGATAGAAAGTGGGTGAGGATGAGATCTTGTGTTTCCAAGGACGCGTATGGGTGCCTGCAGACATATATGAGGAGCTGATGCAGGATTTCCATTCCTCTGTTTGGGCGGTTCATCCTGGCATCACCAAGATGAATCGGGACCTTCATCGCCAATACTGGTGGCATGGTATGAAGAAGGATGTTGTTGGTTTTGTCTTGAGATGTTCTACTTGTCAGCAGGTGAAAGCAGAGCATCAGCGACCAGCAGGGCTTTTACAGCAGTTACCAATTCCAGAGTGGAAGTGGAATGATGTTGCGATGGACTTAGTGACTGGGTTGCCGAGATCACCTCGAGGAAACGATGCTGTTTGGGATGTCGTCGATAGACTTACGAAGGTTGCTCACTTCTTTCCGATCAAGGAAAACTTCAGTGTCAATGATCTGGGACGACTTTACATCAGAGAGATCGTTCGTCTGCACGGAGTTATACGCTCTATTGTTTTATACATAGATGCGCTCTTTACCTCTCGGTTCTGGAGAGGACTTCAGAAGGCCTTGGGTACATAGGTACTCTTGAGTACAGCATACCATCCCCAGACTGATGGCCAGTTTGAGCGCACGATCCAGGTGCCTGAGGATATGCTCCGGGCTTGCATCCTGGACAATGGTGGTTCTTGATAGAATCATATTCCTCTGGTGGATTTCACCTATAATAACAGTTTCCAGGTGACCATTCATATGGAACCATACGAGGATTTGTACGGTAGGCCATGCCGATCACCTTTATGTTGGCTGGAGGCAGGAGAGGCAGCTTGGCTAGGACCTCGTCTTGTTCTAGAGACTTTAGAGTAGATAGATCTGATTCGGAAGAGGATGGTTATAGCGAAGTCTCGACAGAAGTCATATGTTGTTCAACAGAGGCGACCTCTGGAGTTCGAGGCTGGTGATCAGGTTTTCCTACGTGTTGCACCGAGGTTGGCACACAAGAGGATTCAAAGACAGGGTAATCTTTCACCGCGGTACGTCGGGCCGCTTGAGGTTTTGGAAAGAGTGGGGTCGGTCACCTATCGGTTGCAGCTACCTCAGAGGTATCAGGCCATGCACGAAGTCTTCCATGTCTCTCAGCTCCGACGTTACTTTTCATACCCGTCTCACATCATTCATCCTGAGGAAGTCGAGCTTGATGAGGATGCATCATTCGAGGAGCATCCTATCCGAATTGTCGATCGTAGTACGAAGGTTCTCCGTAGGTGGTTTGTTCCTCTGGTATGAGTGCTATGGCAGAACAGGAGAGTATAGGACGATTCCTGGGAGAGGGAGGCCGATGTACGATCACAGTTTCCAGAGCTGTTCGGGGTTTCTTTTTCTCCACCTCATTAGGGAAATTCGGGGACAAATTTCTTTAAGGGGGGAAGTTTGTAAGAACCCAGATCTCTTTTCAGGTATGTTTTTCCTTTTTTCTGGAGTTTTTGAGAAAAATTAATTTTTTAGAAATTTCAGAAGTACACGCCATGTACTTTCTGAGTACACGCCGTGTACTCCTTCCCCGACTCGAAGCTGTGTGTTGGCCGTGTCCGGGCCACACACACGGTGTGTAAAGATGAGGTGGAGGTCAGTTCTTTAGGAGTACGGAAAATTCGAAGTACACGCCATGTACGCCAAAAGTACACGTAGTGTGCTTTCTTTTTTCATTAAATGGACCGGGATCTCGGCTAACCCCCATTTTCATCTTCTTCTTCAATTTTCGACCTTCCGGGAGTGACCGTACGGACGGATCTTCGACGGATTCCCGCCTCGCCGTCCTTTCTCCGATTCGAGCATGGTCAGTTGCGTTGGAATCGCAGCGGTAAGTTATTCCTTCATCTTTAGCCTTGTTTCTTGAATCCCCCCCCATTTCCATGTTATCGTGGGATGAACGTTTGGTGTGTTTTATAAGATCTACGTCGTTCTAAGGGGAATCTATCGCCGAGATTCACGTATATCGATCTCCTCGGATCGAGGTAGGTGGTTTGTGCCTTTCCATAGAAAGTTGATGAATATTTTGTTCAAATTACACCATTACCCTTGAATGGGGTATTGTGTGTTTCCTGTTTTTCCCTTGATGCTTGCCTGCTTTTCTTGATTTCTTTAGTAGAGGTTATTGCTTGTGATTAGAGTATTTTGTTTATTCTCAGTTTGCTTTTCCATGCCTAGTTGTAGGAGTGTGGACTATTGTTTTAGTATTTTTATTTATCCTTTGTTGTTAGCCAAGTAGTTCTTGAGGTTTACTTGGATGATACAAATGCTTTGGGAATTTTTAATGATACTTATGACTTTGAGAACCTAGAGTAGTAGACCAAAGGGAGAATTGATGGAAGAGCTTCTCTAGAGTGTCTTTTAATTACGAGGCGGGAATATAGGGGGAATTGACGTTGACTGCTTCCCCAGAGAGTCTGTAGATCCACGACGTGGGCCACAGGGGGAATTGATGTTGAGTGCTTCCCCAGAGGGCCTTTAGCATGATACGAGACTACCGGGGGAATTGACAGTGAGTGCTTCCCCATAGAGTCTGCTTATTTTACGTAACTGAACTAGAGGGGTGAGACTCTGTGTGCCTCCTAGAGGGTTGCTAGCACTGATACATTGAACCATAGGGGTTAGACTGTGAGACCTACCAAGAGGGTTACCTGTTTCTTATTTTGTTCTTGGCTGTTTACTTGTGTGTTATGCTTGTTAGAACTGTGGATTGTAGCTGTTTGTGATTTTCTGTTAACTACTTCTTGTTTTAGTACTACCATGTATTCATTGACTGTTAGGCACAGATCTTTGGGTGGTTTCCTACTGGGATTATATCTCACACCCCGTTTGGGCCATGCATTTGGGTCCAAGCAGACTATGTTGTTATAGGTATAGACAAGGGGAAGCGCCCTTCTACTTCAGGATCTTGACTGCACGAGGAACGGGGGAGCATGGGACCGAGCCATGGCTCGCGATGGTGAGGAGATTACTTTGTTTTCTTTTTCACTTGGTTTCAGTTGTATTTTAGCGCGTTGTTGTGTTTTCTGTTTTCCTTCGATACTTGTACCTGCTACATCATTGTCATCATTTCTATATATTTACATTGCTTCCACTATTGGTTTCTGTTGGTATGCATGTTGTTTACTGCTTCTGCTATTTGTTATTGTTTTTTTACCTTGGATACCTTACCGAATGAGGGCAAGGTTTCCACACTAACTCACCAAGGCCCTCGCTGCTAGTCGGCAGCCTCTGGTGTTCAGGGAAACATGCTTGAGGTCATGTGGCGAACCAGGTACTGGAACCAGTGGAGGGGCTCCGGACTCAGGACGTCAAAATTTCATTCTAAATCCCTTAATAAAAAACATCATATCCTTCTTTATCTTTGTATTCTTCTAAAAAATAATCTTTTAAAAAAAATATACACATGGTTCATATATGTTTCATCACCACCATTCTAACAAATTATTGAGATGCGTTAATGACTCACTATATGTTCCAGAGAATTAATGAATTTATGAGTTTTTCTATCCTCTTATCATATATAAGATGAAATATCATATTGTACCTATTTACTCATAAAACATGTAATTTTTCCTTATAATAATTTCTTTTTCATGTCAATAGGCTTGTTCATGGAATTTGACTATTTTGTCGATTTCGTATTATAATGAATTTTATAATTTTCATCATCTTTATACTCATAACTTTTATTATTCTTATTTTGGACTATAAATTGTTTAATCCCTCTACATTTAAATAATTTCATTGACAGTTCCCACTAATATGTACTTGTCCTTTTCTAAAATTTTAGAGAAAAGAGACCAGATTCCCATGTAATATTAAGTTATATCATATACATTATCAGATTCACTATAAGATTTAACTTCTTCTTCATAAAATTTTCATGTTTCTCCCCATGTTGTATTATGAGATTTATTTTTAAATTATTTAATTACTTTAATAGTGTGTGTCATATGAAACACCGTGTTTTTACAAACTGTGTAAAAATATTAATATTATTATTAAAACATTATTGTTTTTACCTATATATGAAAATTAGGATCATGAATGGAAATAAAATATTATTAAAGAATAATTATAATGTTTTTATATAAAAAAATATTATTGACATAAATTTATATAACATTTAATTAATTTTATATATTCTTCAAAAAAATTTATTCTTCTCAAAAAATGATTTGTATTGCATTTTGTGAAAAAATAAAAAAGTTAATTTTTGAAACTTTTATAAAATATATTTTAGAAAAATAACATGTTGTTTGGAATCAACATTTCAATATTATAATAAAGTTAATTTTTGGTATTTTTATGAAAATATTAATTTTTGATAAATAGTAAAAAATACTAGTTTTTAGTGATAATTGTTATTGATTTAATGAATTAATATGGTCAAAAAATTAAAGATAGTTTTAAATGTAAAATTATACCATATATATTATAATAAATCCATTTTATGTCATTATAATCAATTCTAGAATATGGATATTAAACATGTTATACATTTGAGGGTTTTCCATTTGGAAAACGGTTTTTTCCTCATGTCTCTCTGGTTTATTTTAAAATTCAATTCATTTAGTTTTTTGAATTGAATTAGAAAAAGGGATTCCATGTTATTAATCATAATAATAAATATTATATACTAATTTAAACTTATTTTTTACAATAAATAATAGTAAAAATAGTAAAAAATAATTATTATGATTAAGGTATAAAAGGGATTACAAATGGGGCTAATCTAATAATATAATGGTTAAAAATGACCCAAACACTTAAAATATATATATTTATGGAAAAATATATAACTTAAAACATAAAAAATTACATAATTACCCTTTTTTTATAAATTTTTAATGTGATAAGCATGGTTAAGTATTATTATTTTTTAAAATTGTATGTGTGTCCTCTCCCCAACAAAATAAAGGCCACCCCTATCCTGTCACATTTACACATAAAAACCCATTTTTTGGTCATTAAGTATTAAAATAACTTAATTATTTCCAACACCATGACCTATATATGAAATTTTTATCATAAATAAATCTTTATAAAACTATTTTTTACTAACCAAAAGTGGTTGTCCGAAGAAGATGTGTCCTTCATAAACAAGCGTTTCTATTTTATTTTTTCATACACTTCCGTAAAATATTATTAAATTAATTTAATATAAAAAAAATTATCTATAATATATTCTTATATGATTATTTTAGGTCGATGAACTATATAAATCTCATCTTATGTCAAATGGTAAACGAAACCACAATTGTGTGTATGAAGGATTGTCAACTCACAAACTGACTTAATTCATTTTCAATCACAACTTTTCAAGGATTGATATAATGATGTATTTAATGTATATGTATGATTTTAACGACAAAAATATACATTTGTAATTATGATATCACATATAACTTATAACCACTGAACCAATTGGAAAACAATAACGGTGATTGTGTGTCTGATGGGAAACTGCCTAGAAAAGTGATGTGACTCCTTCTTCATTAACACATTAAATAGAAGTAAATAAATTTTTTAATATATTTGATATATATTTGAAATAAAACTTATTATATAAGTAGAATATATTTTTTACCTTTATTTTCTTCTACCATCGTGAAAATGGAAATAATGTTCATGTGTACGTACGTCCTACCGTCTGCATAAAAAGGATACTTAATTTTCTATCTCTAACATATATATATTAGTAAATAAATATATATAAACGAATATGATATTTCTATCACTAATAAAATCTATTATTTTTAAAATCTTTAATGAAAGTAGAAGGATTGAAAATACTAAAACAAAACATACATGAAAAACAGAGTAGTTATTACGCAAAACATAATTTTAAATGAGAATTATTAATAAAAAGGTAATAAATGATCATAAAATAAAATATTTGGTATGATATATATATTTATGGTCATATAATAGATTTATAATATGACTATGTTTTTTATACGTGAGGTTTCAATGTGTAAATGGATGTCAAGAATTAAGGTAATGGATTTTCTTCTAACTTTTATTTCTCTAAGACACATTCCATATTCACCACATGTTTCATTGTATAGTGAATATAAAACCAATGATGATGATGATTTTTATTATTATTATAAAATTTATGTTTATTTACTTGATCATAAATACATCATTACTTCATGTGGATTATGATTCAAAAGTTACCAAAATGGTAAGAGTTTTGTGATATAATCATATTGTTTATCAAAATTGTTTATCAATATACTTCCAATGATGAATTATTTTTATCAATATCTCTAAAAACTAATTTATTTTATTATTCTCTATTTATTTCATGAAATTACTTTTGTTCTCTTAATTTTACTTAGTTTTTTACTCAATTTTTAAAAATTTTGTTTTTAAAGAACTCGACTTTATTTCTATCTTCGGTCGAAAACCCTTTTTCATTCATGACATGATTTTTGAAAAAAAATGTTTTAAAGAATTTTTTTAATAAGATAAAATGATTGAATAAATTCATCTTTACACGTGTTTAATTTTTTAAAATGTGTTTTAAAATTAATATTCATCATTTATTATAATTAAGACTCATTTGGATTTTTATGAAAGTGTGAAAAGTTGTGAATTTTTACAAAAATGACATAAACAGAAATTTCCACATTCAAGAACACTAAAGGTTTTAAATATTACTTTATAAGTTTCAAAATATATTTTTTAATGGCAGGATTTTCATATTATTATTCGAATTTGTAGTTTAAAAAATGTTATTTTCAAAGAAAGGTTAATTTTCACAAGAAATATTCCAAGTGATATTAATTCAAAATCATTTTACAACTAACATGACATCAATTAATGTTATGTAAACATTAATAGTGATATGATCCAATGAAAAAATATTTATCACTTTTTTAGATTTTGGATTCTTATTTTGACAATATTTTTTTAAAACCCGTCACATTTACATGGGTTATTTCACGTTGAAATGATGACAATTTTTGTGAAACTAGATTTCTATTTCATGGGTTATGATGTGATGAAATAATTAAATGTATATGTAAATTATTTCATATTCTATGATTATATTTTTATGAATGTAACATCCCATTATCGATTTATTTGGTGTGTCTTTAATCTAGTTGGGGTTTTTCCTTTTTCTTTGTTGGTCAAAGGCTATTAAAGAATTTGGAGGACACCTATAATTGTGAAGTCGGATATCTTTTGGAATCATATCATTAACCAGATTTTTCCTTATGCTGCAAGAGGATTTCACACCATGAAAGTCAGTTACATGACATGTGACTGTTTCCAGATGCCATTCATGAAATACTTTATGATTTGAATAGTTACCCAAAATAAAGATATAATTCAATTTTTGAATGTTTTATGTAACGGGTTTTTAATCCAAGGTGATGGATTTCTCAGAATACTTAAACACCAAATTCTAAACTATGTGTAAAAGAAGTTCAAACTGTTTAATTCCCAGATTAGTCAATTTTTTGGGTGTCATTCGGTTTTTGGGTGACTATTCTCCTACCACATTTCCATTTCTCTCAAATCAAAGAACTTATTCATTGATTTTGGGAGACTCTATTCATTTGAGATAGATTTTTTTGTAATTCGATCTTCATTGTGGTTGTAGTGAATATCTTCGGGTTAGTGATATTTCCACTTATACATTATTGTTAATCATGACAACTTCCTTGGGTTATGTTATGAAATCTGTTTACATAAGTAACTGATTTATCTTTTTGTTTCCCTTGATCTGTTGTGCGATCTCGCTTCGTAGGTCATTCCATTATAGGTTCTGGTGTGGTGGGAGTTCATTATTATGGTATGTGGGTTTTCTCCTATTTATTGATCCTTGGATTTCTAAATATGATCAATATTATAATTTGTATTTGATTATGGGACCTCTATTGAGATCATTGGGTTTTTTGTCCTGTAGGATCCCAATGTGGGTGTGTGTGACCCCTGTTTCGAGGAAGGCGGATCCATCTCTAGACTACGTTGATGAACCTTGTCATCCTTTCTTAAAAAAATGAAGTATACATATGATTGAAATAGTTTTTTTGGTTTTTTGAAAAGGGTTTTAAAAAAATTGTTTACCCCAGGTTATTGATAAATTTAAAGAAAAAGTGGTAATTTGGAACCATTAAAAATGAATTGTAAAGTGGTTTTGAAATTGTTTTATAATGAAATAGAATGAATTGTGAAAACGAGAACATAGTTTACCTTAGGTACATAGGTGGAAAGTTTATCTCGAGTACATCATTCGTATTTTGGGATTATCATGATGTTTTCTCATGAGTGTTCCCTCTGTTTTTATGGATTATTGTTCTGTGGGACCTATATTGACATTTGGGTGGTTTTTTTACTCGTGGGGTATTAATCTACTTCTTATACATTTGTTCTATGAACCATATTGCAGACTTGATTAATTATGGTCATAGTAGTCTACTAGTATAACCTATAGTGATCATTTCTGTGGATACCATTTCTTCTATTTTATATTTCATGGTTTTATTTTTTCAACCATGATATTCATGTTTATTCTTGATAATTATGTTATAGAATGTATGATTCGAAATTGATATACCTTTTTGTTTTATAACTATGAAAAAAGCGTAATGATTACCATATTTTCAATAAAAATGTTTTACAGCATATCATTCCAAGTAATATTTAAAATTAAGAAAGACGATTTTTTATATAAGGATTTTTATGGGACACCTCGGTGGGATCCAAAGGATCTTATTCGGTCCCAGCCTATTCGCCACATCAGTGGTGCATAAACATTTGTAATTCTTCCATTATAAGAAAAAGAAACGTGATGTAGAAAGGAAGAGAGGGTTTGCATCATCCTAGTTGGGTATCTAGTGGTGAGATGGTGGGAGTTCATCCATGTCATCGCTTGGAGTAACTATTTCATTTTGTTCCTTTGTAGTTGGACTTATCTTTTGGAGTTTTATCCCCATTTATATAGTTGTTTTTTACTGTTGTCTCTTTACAGTTATGGAATATAATTATTAGTATTTCATTATTTCTTTCTTTTCAATTTGTACATCTATGCCATGTGTTTATATATGTTAGGTGAAATCCTTCCATCTATTTTATTGATCAATTTCTAGTTTCTTATCCTCGTCCCATCAGGATATGCAATGCACTTCTATTATGTGACAGATCTGGTAGGGTTCTTGTTTTGAGGGTATCCTAGGTCGGTTCGTTGCTAAATGGTATCACATCTGGTGTTCATTTGATGTTATAGAAAGGACGTTGGGCTCATCTAGAGGGGTGGATTATGGAAATCCTACATCGAAGGAGGAAGAGAACAAAGCACCCCTTTATAAGTTGGTGTGTATACCACTACCATAATATTGTCTTTTCTTAGGGAATGCCTAAAGGCTAGATCCCATGGAATGAAAAAACATGCACGCTAGGTACAAAGAGGACAATATCCTGATTGTGGGCTAGATTGGTCCATTACAATGAATCTCATTAATTTTCTAGAATTATGGAATGATGAATGTTTTATGATATTATACTATAAAAAATTAGGGATTATCTGATGGGTGGGACCTATATCTCCCTCTAATTCATTTCATAATTATTAATTATATATAAACTAAAAGGGTACATAGGAGGTTATCCATATCCCCAAGGAGGCCACATATGAGGTTATCCCAAGACCATAAGAGGGTACATGGGAGGATATCCATATCTTAATCATGGTAAATGGGAGGTTATCCCAATCCCAATGTTGATACATGGGTGGTTAGAGTAAGACTAACATGTTATGAGCATATTTAAAGATAGCCTTGACAAAAGATTATTTATTCTTATGTATATTCCATATATCTATATCGTTTGTAAATTTTATGATCACCTGAACCATGTTCTTTTATTTCTTTATAATTCAAGGTGTATATATCACCTTGTTTTATTTCATTACTCATGTTTATGATCTATGATATGAAGGGTATGGTTTTTAAAATTTTATTCTCATGTTTGCATACCCTTATTCTCATATTATATTGATATCTCCATTTTTTACCCTTACTTATAATTTAATATTAACCCCACGTATGTATCATTTCCCAAAATTATGAAGAAATGTGTTGTGTGTGATATGAATAAGATGGGTTTAATCTTTCAAGAACTTAGGGGGAGATGATGTAGATCAATTATGGACTAGTTGTTTTATTTCTCCATCTTTCTAATGGCACTAGAACTAAATTATTCTAGCATGGATTATTATGTTACATAATTAGTATTTTTCTGTTAATATTTATTATTTATGTATGGGTATTTTCTCGCCTTCCGAGTTTGTATCAGTGAAATGGTTTAATTAAACATTGAGAAAAATGATAAGAAAATGTTAGTGAGATCCATAGGGATTTGTATATGTATAATTTTAGGGATTTTTTAATTATTGTATAATATCATAGAATGTTTTGAAGAATAGAGTGACTATATTCCTATAATTTCATCCTTTTATGGATACTATAAATGGATTTGATTCTAAAAAAGACCTACCTAAGTTTAATAACTTCAAAAAGGCTTCTCAAGTTAGACTTACAGGTTACATTGTAGACCCCACTAATCCTTCCTATGCACCTGGTTTGATACTCCCAAGGGATATGCTTTTTAATTTACAAAACACATTGCAATATATCATGATAGACTTCTAAAATAACCATGAATAAAAATTATTAAGACTAATGTTTCATATATTGAAAATAAGGTGTCAGGATTTGGAAATACTATAATTAGATATTCATTATTATTTAGTGCCTACTATTATTTTTTGATTCTTTTGTTATTTCTTTTGGATTAAATCAATGTATGAAACCTTAAGGAACCACTTTAACAATGAGTGTGATAGAAAATTAAATTATCATCTTCCAAATAATCCAAATGTTTTTGGAGATGAAAAGAAAACTACACTGGCTATACTCACGCAACATTCTCAATCTATTAATTATTATGAACTTACAAGGGATCAAAGGAGGTAAAAATAAATTTTAGTCCTTCATGAGGTCATGTCTGCCTTCTTTTAGTTGTTATATTGATCTAAATTATTTTGAGAAGTGGATTTGTACCATTGAAAATATATTTTCCATTATCCTGTTTTTGGTGCATGAAAAATACAATTTTTTATTCCTATCATTTATATGGAAAAATATATCAATTATTGACTAATATCAACAATAATATTCAATTGGAATAAATTGTCTCCATGGAGTCGCATGAGTTTAACAACTTATATTTCAATAACTAAATTCCTCATATTCATTTAAAAAAAAGATAAGGAATTACGTTAGATAAAATAAGAGATTATAAAATTTATTTTAACTTCTAAGGAAAATTTTACAATACATGTGATTTATACTTCTATTAGTAGCATTTATACTCCTCTTAATGTTGATCAATTCTTTGGTGGATTAAAACCAAGTATCTAAATGATGTTATCCATTAGGTAATTTGGTATCAATGAAGAAACCAATCATTTTGTTATCAATGTGGAGATGGATATTGGAGTTACACATCAATCACATGGTATAGATAAGAATAAAAATATTGAATTCAAGGGATACTCTAAAACCCATGGACAATAGATGAATATCTTTCCTTGATTCTTGATGTGTAGAAGGAATCATGGAGGAAATTTTCTTTAGGGTACTACTAAATGTTTTTTGTATGGATTGGATGTTTATAAGGCATATGAATGATTATGTTATGGGAATAAGTTAGCTAATTATGTAAATAGAGAGAAATTTCCCTAGAATGTACCACCCACATATTAGTTCTTTATGTTTTAAGAGTTTTGACATTATGATAATCAATTTACCAATATAAGAGATAATAAGGTTGATATCCACATCGACCCTTAAATAGAAAGTACCATGGGAAATATTATGCAATAAAAATGGATGAAGTGAATCATGATAATTAATGAAAAAATATCCTCGACTAATTACTTTGTAATTTCATGTTATATTTTTCATGAAGGATCCGAATGAAAATATTATTTTTCTCCCATAAGTGGTATAAGGCACCGGCCTTAAATGATAATTAATATTGAATTAAATGAATAATTCACATTGAGGATCTTTTTAGGTTTTGAGTTTTAGAGAATTAGGACATAACTATTACATCTCAAAAGATTTCAATGTAGACACTTCTACTACGTTTCCACAAAATGAAAACTCTTAAAAAGAAACATGTCTAGTTCCATGTTGTAGATAGCAAGACTTTCCCTTGATCTCATCCTTGACCCTAATACACATTAAGTCCTGTGAAAAAAATTTCAAAAACACCTGGGGTGAGCATAAAAAGCTCAGTAAGGGATACACAAAGAATGAAAACTGTTAGTTTTTCAAACATCAAGTAAACCATGTATACTATATCAAAGTAATACCTTCACCTTCATGATGTAGTAAAAACTCTTCACTGAATAAAATATCATTACATACCCTTTTGTAACCAAAGATTACCATAAAACCCATATAAAGAACACATAACATATAAAGGTAACTTGGGACATAAACATACTTAAGTGGAATAACCATACGGTCGACTTCCACACATATCACTTAATGGAATAGCCATATGACCGACTTCCACACATACATAATGGAATAGCCATACGGCCGACTTCCATACCCAATGCATTGGAGGTTATATCGTAACCACCCATACTGGTATTCACGACACCACTCGTCATATGGTTTATCATGTAACCACCCGTCAAATGTCCATGTACCATTATAAAATTATAACACATAAAATAAACATAATGGAAAGAAAATATTTCCACATTCCGATCAAAATATATCACATAAATATATTGACATAACAAATCCATTATAAAAACCATTTTCAATACCAAAAATACATAAAAGAGTATATGGTATGTATTTCATTTAAAAAAACATTACGGCCTGTTGAGGAAGCCAAAGACCAAATAATACTCACGGCGGTGGAAAAAGTCGTTGTCACCGCGTATGTTAAAAAACATTCCTTTTTTTCATTTAGTAAAACGCTTCGTAGAAAAAGATTCCTTTTGTATAAAAGTTAAAGTCAAAGGGTTGTATACAGAATATAAAAGAATGTTGTGTATAAAACAAAATATTCCTCAATGAAAGGAGATTGAGACGAAGTCCCTTACCTCGGGTCCAACATGACTCGATCGTTCTTTAACCTCCTGAATAATATACTAGAGTTAATTTATACTTTATTAAGAAACTTTTTAGAGTTCATTATTCCTTTTATAGAACCTATTATCTTGTCATGAACACTATGTAATTATTTAGGATAATAATGGTTGTTTTGTCGATATTTGGTAGTTGAGTCAAAAGTGAACTTATTATATTTATAAGTTGTTCACGTAGTAAAATATCCATTATCTCAAGAATGATATTCATGACATAGATTCCATATATATAATATATATCCAGTATATACATGCATTTATAATATTACCTAATCATTTCTAGGTAAGAAATGAAATGCACCGTTCATGGAGACAGTAATCCGTACGTACGCATGAACGCTACTTCCATTTATATTTCATATTTAATGGAATTAAAACGTAATGATAAATAATAGTATTATAATTCTAGTATGGTATAATATATAATATCATTAAATTTTTCCTTTATATGTACCACATATGGTGTTAACGAATCAAATCTTTTTAAGGGGGCGGTAGTCCGCAATTCCTAAAATGAAGATATCGCGTTACCCCTAATGGAAACCATAAAGGTATTCCATAAATGAAAAATACAGAAGCTTAAGTAAAACATAAACATATTATATATCATATATAAATATAGAGACATTATAATGGCCACCTTTGAAGGTGTTATATGAGTGTTGAACAATCATCGTTTCGTGAGGCAGAAATTCACCATCCACAGAAACAGTATGTTCTTTAACCATTAGATGAAGGTGTGTGTATGTGTAGCTCAAATAATTATTATAAAAACATCCTAGTATATTGTATATACTGTATTTGTTACAAAATAAATGAATAAAAAGAGTTTAGGGGGTGGGAGAATCAAAATAAAACATAAGAACACAAGAGAAGACACTACCTTTAAATCGGGTAACTCCTTTTGATTTGAGCTCAAAGGCTTCCTTGGGAGGAATTATGCCCAATGTGAGGATTATTGGAGTAATAGAGGGATTTAGAGAGAGAAAATGGGCAGGTGTTGGCTGAGCCAAAGGCTTGAGAGGTGTGGGTAAGGAGGTAGAGGTGGGGGCCTTTTATAAGAGGAGAGGAGGGGCACTTTTGGAAAGTAAAGAAATGTAAATTTATTTAGAATGAGTTTCGGATTTTAATGGTCCCACATCGATGTTTTTTGAGGATAAGGTGATAAGGGTTCGAAATCCACCCATACAATAGGTTTTGTACATGTGTAGGTCTTATATTTTACATTATATTTTCATTTTATTTAAATCGTTAAATAATGAAGTAATCACTGCATCATCATGGTGTCATAAATAATTTACTTAATTTAATGTCTAAAAATTATAAAACAAATACTATGTTGTATGGAATCTTCATAGATTTCCAATGAATATTTATAGTCAAAAATTGGACTTGTATAACCCCATGTAAAAATTGTTTTAGTAAAATAACTCATGTTTGTGACATTTTTACTTTAACATTAAATAAAAAGATATTAATGTCATTTTCCTTCCAAAGTGTCTCCATGGGGTTCCCAAGTTGACCCATGGATTTTATTGGTCGGCCATGACATATCCAATAAGGTTAGGACATGTGTCAAATTCATTTCATATTATTAAAACAGTATTCTTACATTAAATTACACAAATTACCTCTAATCGCGATTAAAAACATAAAAGTTACTATTCACCAAAAAAATTCTTTTAATCCCATTTAACCACATTTTACTTCTTAATGACAACCATGTATGTCGGATTTTTGAAATTCAAAACACAGAAGTGGTAATGTTTCATTTAAATGAAAAATCAATTTTTTAAGTACCACTTAGTGGTTTCACTATTCATCAAAAATTGATGTTTTTCCGAAAAATACCAAAACCTCACCCTAAGATATATTTGATATTCTGAATTCAAAAATGATGTCTATTTTAAAAAATTCAAAACATATATGTTTCATTAATTAATTTAATAATCAATTCCCGCTGTCAAAACAAATAGCGTGTTTTTATGAAACATAAAGTATTAAAAGATTGACACTAGTTTAAGTCCAATTTCAAAGTGAAATTAATTTCAAAGACAAAAATTGGAAGAAATGGTAAAAATATATTATAATTTCACTTTAAAACCAATTAAAAAGATAATCTAATCATATAAATAAATTATATTAAAAAGAGGTTTTGAATTAAAATACAACATTTTTCACTATTCATTAAAAAATCTTTATCGGAAAAATACCAAAAATTTACACAAAGTAAATTTTGAAGTCCCGATTCTAAAGAAGAATTTTATTTGGTCAAATAGAATGTATAAGAGTATCCAAAACTATATTTAATGACGGTTCACCATTAAAAGGCGATAAGTGGACCTTTAGTGAAAATTAGAGTATATATGCCTAAAATTGAATTCTTTTCGTATTTTAAGCCTTTATCCTTTATTGGATAAATGTAAAAAAATTTAACAAAAATATATAATATTATTTTAGTTATTTATATTCATTCCCGCCAATACAATGGATATGTGTTAACTAACATTTAAAATAATATTATTTTATTACTAGTGTGCAACGTAAGATTTCAAAAAACACTTTGTTGCGTATCGAGTACACTATCGAACATAGCAACCCATTTAAATTAAAATTAATATTTAATTCGCAAATAATAATAAATATGAAAATGCATTATTCTTTATTTACCTGGGATGTTACATCCTTCCCCCCTTTTGGAAATTGCGTCCTCGCAATTTTATTCGCTTATCAAAATAAGTGGGGGTATGTATCCCTCATAGAATTCTCAGATTCCCACGTTGCCTCTTCAACCATATGGTTTTTCCACAAAACCTTTACCTGTTGAATTACCTTATTCCGCAACACCTTCTCTCTACGCTCAAGAATATGGACTGGTTGTTCTTCATAAGAGGGATTCTCTTCCAACTAAACTACCTCTGGGTTCAAAACTTGAGATGGATCTGGCATATACTTTCTCAATACCGAAACATAAAAAACATTGTGTACCTAAGATAAACTCAGAGGTAATGCCACTCTGTATGAAACTGATCCAACTCTCTCCAAAATTTCATATGGTCCAATGAACCTTGGACTCAGCTTTCCTTTCTTACCAAATCGCATCACACTTTTCCACGGTGAAACTTTGAGAAAAACGTGATCACCTACCTCGAAAGATAGATCCTTCCTTCGGTTATCCGCATAACTTTTCTATCTGCTCTGAGCTGTTCTCATGTGTTTCTAAATCAACTGAACTTTTTCTGCCATATCTTATACCAATTATGGTCCCATTAGCTTCCTCTCACCCACTTCATCCCAAAAATCTAGAGTTCGACACCACTCCCCATATAACGCCTCAAATGGTGCCATCTGTATACATGAATGAAAACTGTTATTATATTAAAACTCAACCAAAGAAAGATGTTGGTCCCATGTTCCCTGATAATCCATAGAGCTGGCACGTAGCATATCCTCCAAGGTCTGAATTGTTCGTTCTGACTGCCCATCTGACTGAGGATGAAAAGCTGTACTAAAATTTAATTCAGTACCCAACGACTTCTGAAGGCCTTTCCAAAAGATAGAAGTAAACCTGGGATCATGATCAGATACAATGGAGAGAGGAATTCCATGTATCCTAAATATCTCTTTAAGATACAAATGATAAAGTTGATCTAGAGAGAATGTATCTCGAATAGGAAGGAAATGAGCAGATTTAGTCAAGCGATCAACAATAACCCAGATTGCATTATTACCTCTAGATGTCTTCGGTAATCCCACAACAAAGTCCCTGGATATATTTTCCCATTTCCACTCTGGAATTGGTAAGGCTGAAGCATCCCTTTCGGTAACTGCCGCTCTGCTTTGACCTTCTGACAAGTCAAACAATTCAGAGTAAAATCAGCAATATCCCTTTTCTTTCCATCCCACCAGTAATATTCCCACAGATCTCTGTACATCTTAGTACTGCCATGATGAACTGAAAACGGGGAACTATGAACCTCACATAACAACTCATTCATCAACTGTGAATCACAAGGCACACATAATCTCTTCCAAAAACCTCAAAACACAATCATTATCAATGTTGAATTCAGGAAACTTACCCTTCTGAACCAGTTCTACCTTTTTCTACAACTCACTGTCTTGCTTTTGTGCTTGCTTAGTTCTATCTGATAGGGATGATCTCACTGATACCTGAAACAAAATAGAAGATCTTCCTGCACAAACAATTTCAATTCCCAAGTTCATCAAATCAAAAACCAAAGGATCTCGTTCCAAACGTAGCATGTTTAATGAAGCATTACTTTTTTGACTCAAAGCATCAGCCACTTTATTTTCTTTTCCCGGATGGTAATGAATTGTACAATCATAATCCTTGATTAATGCCAGCCATCTCCTCTGTCTCATGTTCAATTCTTTCTGAGTGAATATATACTTTAAAATTTTGTGATCAGTATATATTTCACACTTTACTCCATACAAATGATGCCTCCAAATTTTTAAAGTGAAAAAACAGCAGCTAATTCCAAATCATGTGTTGGGTAATTTACTTCATGAGTTTTTGAATTGACGTGAAGCAAATGAAATTAACTGATCATTATGCATAAGTACATAGCCATGTCCCTTCAATGAAGCATCACTATATATAACAAAATCATCATTCATGGAAGAAAGTTCCAAAACTGGAGCATTCACCAATCTTTTTTTCAACTCCTGAAAACAATCATCATATTCTTTTTTCCAGATAAACTTAACACCCTTCCGAGTTATCTTAGTCATTGGACTAGATAACCGTGAAAAATTTTCTACAAAATTTCGGTAGTAACCTGAAAAAACCAAGGAAACAACGGATCTTGGTTATATTTTTGGGTCTTGGCCATTCTTCAAAAACTTTTGATTTAGAAGGATCAACAGTTATGCCTTTTTTTGAAACAATGTGACCAAGGAAAGAAATTTGTTGTAACCAAAACTCACACTTGATGAATTTTCCATACAGTTTCTTTTCTTTTAAGGTTTGCAAGATAATGCTTAAATGACTTTCATGTTCCTCTTCACTTTTAGAAAACACCAAAATATAATCAATGAAAACAACCACAAACTTATCCAAGAACTCATGGAAAATTATATTCATAAGATCCATGAATACAATAGGTGCATTGGTTAATCCAAAAGGCATAAATAAAAATTCATAATGGCCATATCTAGTATGGAACGCAGTCTTCAAAACGTCTACTTCTTTTACTTTCAACTGATGGAACACTGACCTTTAGTCAATCTTCAAAAAAATACCGAGCGCCCTGGAGTTGATAAAACAAATCATCAATATGAGGCAAAGGATACTTGTTCTTAACAGTGATATTATTCAAGGCTCTATAATCAATGCGAAGTCTCATTGAACCATCATTCCTTTTAACAAACAAGATAGGAGCACACCATGGTGATTTGCTCGGTCGAATGAAACCTTTATCTAATAACTCCTGCAATTGTTTCTTTCACTCTAAAAGTTCAACTTGAGCCATTTGATAATGAGGTTTTGAAATTGGCTTAGAATTAGGAATTAATTCAACAGTAAATTCAACTTACCGATCATGAAAAATACCATGAAACTCATCCGGAAAAACATCAACATACTCATTTACCACTGGCACATCATTAATATGAAAAGATCCCTTGTTTTCAATTATATGAGCAAGATAACATTCATTTCCATCTTTTACTAGTTTCTCAACTACATGATATGTTATCAAAATAAATGGTTCCTTATTTTACACAAACTAAAAATCATTCTGAAAAGAAACCATTTTAGCTCTGCAGTTAATCATAGCATGATAAACAGAATGGCAATCGATGCCAAAAATAACATCAAACTCTACTCGAGGCAAAACAATAAGGTTTGCTGGTAGATTCTTTCCGCACACAAGGATAGGAAGGTTCTTATAATTTCTTTTTGTCTCAACATTTCCTCCGGGTGTTTTTACCATAAGTTCAAGATTCATATCTTGAGATGGAATTTCCTATATACTAGAAAAATTCTCAGAAATGAAAGAATGTGTAGACCCTGAATCAAACAACACATTGGCATAATCTGAACAAACAAACAGTGTACCTGATACTACTTCATTCGACGACCCAACATTTATTGAAATAGTTGAAAAGGATTTCACCAACCCATTATTCTTGTAGTCTAGCTTCTTTCCCCAAGTTGAGTTCTTCGTTAGACACTCATTTGCATAATGAACCATTTCATTACAGTTAAAACATCTTACCGCTGGCTTTTCATTGCCTGCCTGATCATCTTCCTTACAGTTACGAGAAATATGACCAGACTTACCACACCGAAAGCACTTTCCAGACTTGGATAAACATTCTCCAAGATGTATTTTACCACACATCTCATAGGATGGATATTTTTTTTCTTACCTCCTTGGTTCTTTGATGAATTCTTCCCCTTTGCCTGCCAACTGGACCTCTTATTCTGTCGTTTTTCAAAGAACACCTGATCATCGGCAAACTCCATTTCCTCATTTTTCGCACATCGTACAAGTTTTTCATAACTTCTTAACTCACGAGAAGCTAAAGCCCTTCGATACTTTGGATTTAATCCTAAGTAAAAATGGTTGATTTTACTATCAAGATCTTGTATGAAGTTTGGAGCATACCTTGCCAGTCGAGTGAACTTTTCCTCATAAGCAGCCACTGAGTCATCCTCCTACCTCAATTATATAAATTGTTTTCTATCCTAAGATGATCCACCTTAGGAAAATTTTACTCAAGAAACATACCTTTGAATTTGTCCCAGTGACGATCATCAATCTCATCACTATCCCTAATATTTTTCACCATCGACCACCACTGATCAACTTCTCCTTCAAAACGATAAATAACAAGACTAACGTTTTAATGTTCTGAACACCCCATGACATCAAAAATCTTCTCCAGTTCTTTAATCCACCCTTTAGCTAGCACAGGGTCAGATGATCCTCTAAATGATGGGGGATGTTGCCTCATGAAATGGTCCACCACTAACATGTTCCTCTGCGGTTGATCTGGCTGATCTCGTGCATGGATACCACCACCATTTATAGCCTGAGTCAACTGTGCCATCACTGCAAAAAACTGTTCAGTTCTGATTCCGACCAACTCAGGTTGCTGATTTGGAAGGATGTCTTCCTCTTTATGTAGTCCCAACATACCTACTTTGTTTCCTCTGTGGAAAACCATTCTAAAAACCGAAATATCTTAGGTGAGGAAACATGGTAATCCATAAATGCTATATCATTTCGATCATACCATAAATTAATTTATAATTTAACACTTTTCTAACTCCTAAAGTTTTCTAAACAGACCTTTGATACCAACTATAAGGCCCCGGCCTTAAAATTTACTTAATATTAAATTAAATGAATAATTCCCATTGAGGATATTTTCAGGTTTATAGTTTTAGAGAATTAGGACATAACTATTACATCTCAAAAGATTTCAATGTATACACTTATACTAAGTTTCCACAAAAAGAAAAATCCTAAAAAGAAACATGTCTAGTTCCATATTTTAGATAACAATACTTTCCCTTGATCCCATCCTTGACCCTAATCCACATTAAGTCCTTTGAAAAACATTTAAAAAAACCTGGGGTGAGCATAAAAATCTCAGAAAGGGATACACAAAGAATGGAAACTGTTAGTTTTTCAAACATCAAGTAAACCATGTATACTTTATCAAAGTAATACCTTCACCTTCATGAAGTAGTAAAAACACTTCACTGAATAAAATATCATTACTTACCCTTTTGTAACCAAATATTACCATAAAACCAATATAAAGAACACATAACATATAAATGTAACTTGGTACATAAACATACTTAAGTGGAATTACAATATGGTCGACTTCCACACATATCACTTAATTGAATAGCTATACAGCCAACATCCACACATACATAATGGAATAGCCATATGGCCAACTTCCATACCCAATGCATTTTAGGTTATAACGTAACCACTCGTCCTGATATTCACCGCACCACCCGTCATATGGTTTATCATGTAACCACCCATCAAATGTCCATGTACCATTATAAAATCATAAGACATAAAATAAACATAATAGAATGAAAACATTTCCACATTCCGATCACAATATATCACATAAATATATTGACATAACAAATCCATTATAAAACCTATTTTCAATACCAAAAATACATAAAATAGTATATGGTATTTATTTCATTTTAAAAAAACATTAAGGCTTGTTAAGGAAGCCAAAGACCAAATAATACTCGCGGTGGCGGAAAAGGTCGTTGTCACCGCGTACATTAAAAAACATTTTGTTGTTTAGTAAAATGCTTCGTAGAAAAAGATTCATTTTGTATAAAAGTAAAATTCAATGGGGTATATACACCGTATAAAATAATGTTGTGTATAAAACGAAATATGCCTCAATGAAAGGAGATTGAGACGAAGTCCCTTTCCTCGGGTCCGACTTGACTCGATCGTTCTTTAACCTCCTGAATAATAAACTTGAGTTAATTTATACTTGTTTAAGAACTTTTTCATGTTCATTATTCTTTTTTATATCACCTATTATCTTGTTATGAACACTATGTGATTATTTAGGATAATAATGGTCATTTTGTTGATATTTGGTACTTGAGTCAAAAGTGAACTTCTTATATTTACAAGTTGTTCACGTAGTCAAATATCCATTATCTCAAGAATGATATTCATGATGTTCATTCCATATATATCATATATATCCAGTATATACATGCATTTATAATATAACATAATCATTTCAAGGTAAGAAATGAAATGCACCGTTCATGGAGACGGTAAGTCGTACGTACGTATGAACGCTACTTCCATTTCTATTTCGTATTTAATGAAATTAAAACATAATGATACATAATGGTATTATAATTCTATTATGGTATCATATAAAATATCATTAAATTTATCCTTTATACATACCACATATGGTGTTAACGAATCAAATCACTTTAAGGGGGCGGTAGTCCGCACTTCCTAAAATGAACATATCGTGTTTACCCATAATGGAAACCATAAAGGTATGCCATAAATGAAAAATACAAGATGATTAAGTAAAACATAAAAATATTGTATAAAATATATAAATATGGTGAAATTATAATTGCCACCTTTGAAGGTGTTATATGATTATTGAACAATCATCGTTTCGTGAGGCAGAAATTCGCCATCCACAGAAATAGTATGTTCTTTAACCATTAGATGAAGGTGTGTGTATGTGTAGATTGAATATTTATTATAACAATATCCTAGTATATTGAAGATACTTTAGTTGTTACAAAATAATGTAATAAAAAGATTTTAAGGGGTTGTAGAAGCAAAATAAAACACAAGAACACAAGAGAAGACACTACCTTTAAATCGGGTAACTCCTTTTGATTTAAGCTCAAAGGCTTGGAAAGACTTCTTCTCAAAGTGAGGCTTCTAGGAGTAATAGAGGTATGTGGAGAGACAAAATGGGTAGGGTTTGGCCAAGACAATGGCTTGAGAGATGTGGGTAAGGAGGTAGTGGTGGGGGCCTTTTATAAGAGGAGAGGAGGGGCACTCTTGAAAAGTAAGGAAATGTTACTTTATTTTATGATGAGTTTCGGATTTTAATGGTCCCAAATTGATGTGTTTCGAGGATAAGGTGATAAGGGTTTGAAATACACTCATCCAATATATTTTGGACATGTTTAGGTCTTAGATTTTACATTATATTTTCATTTTATTTAAATCGTTAAATAATGAGGTAATCACTGCATCATCATGGTGTCATAAATACTTTAATTTATTTAATGTTTAAAAATTATAAAAAACTAATATGATGTAGGAAATATTCTTATATTTCCAATTAATATTTATAGTCAAAAATCTGACTTGTATAACCCCATGTAAAAATTGTTTTAGTAAAAAACACGTGTTTGTGACATTTTTACTTTAACATTAAATAAAAAGATATTAATGTCATTTTCCTTCCAATGTGGCTCCATCGGGTCCCCAAGTTGACCACGAAATTTCATGGTTGGCCATGACACATCCAATAAGGGTTGTACATGTGTCAAGTTCATTTCATATTATTAAAACATTATTCTTACCTTAAATTACACTAATTACCTATAATCACGACTAAAAACTTAAAAGTTATTATTCACCAAAAAATTATTTTAATCCCATTGAACCACATTTTACTTCTTAATTAAAACAATGTATGTATGATTTTTGATATTAAAAACACAAAAGTGGTAATGTTTCATTTAAACGAAAAATCATTTTTTTAAGTACCACTTAATGGTTTCACTATTCATCAAAAATTGATGTTTTTCAGAAAAATACCAAAACTTCACCCTAAGCTATATTTGATATTCCATATTCAAAAATGATGTCTATTTTAAAAAATTCAAAACATATATGTTGCATTAATTAATTTAATAATTAATTCCCGTTGTCAAAACAAATAGCGTGTTTTTATGAAATAAAAATTATCAAAAGATTGACACTAGTTTAAGTCCGATTTCAAAGTGAAATTAATTCCAACGACAACAATTGAATTAAATGGTAAAAATATTTTCTCTCTTCACTTTAAAACAAATTAAAAATATAATATAATCATTAAATAAATTAGATTAAAAAGAGGTTTTGAATTAAAATACAAAATATTTCAATATTCATTAAAAAATGATCTTTATCAGAAAAATACCAAAAATTTACACAAAGTAAATTTTGATGTCCCGATTCTAAAGAAGAATTTTATTTAGTCCAATTTTAATGTATAAGAGTGACCAAAAATATATTTAATGACGGTTCACCATTAAAAGGCGATAAGTGGACCTTTAGTGAAAATTAGAGTATATATGCCTAAAATTGAATTCTTTTCATATTTTAAGACTTTATCCTTTATTTGATAAATGTAAAAACATTTAACAAACATATATAATCATATTTTAGTTATTTCTATTCATTACCTCCAATACAATGGCTACGTGTTAACTAACATTTAAAATAATATTATTTTATTACTAGTGTGCAACGTAAGATTTCAATGAAACTCTTCGTTCTGTATCGGGTACACTATCGAACATAGAAACCCATTTAAAGTAAAATTAATATTTAATTCGAAAATATTAATAAATATGAAAATTTGTTATTCTTTATTTACCTAGGATGTTACAAGGGGAACATGGTTGGATTCTAAGAATTGATTATCACCCTCTATATGGATTATGGAATAATGATTTCAAATGTTATATTCTATCAGTGTAAGTATTATCACAAAATTCCAATAGATTTTTTTTATAAGATAATCGATTATTTAAAAATTTAAGGGTGAATTATATTTTGTGATTATATATGTCTACACGTATTATTAACTTAAGTTTTATGGATACAATTATAGGTTTATAAGTTTAAGTTTGATTATATGTTTAATGCCATAGGAGTCACTTCTATGTTTTTATGGTATAGGTGTTTATCAAGATTAAGTATATTTTATGAGACATTTAGGGAAATACATCCCTTTAGTTTTATATATGGTTTTGTGAAAATTTTATTTTATGAGGATTGTACTTACATTTTTTGAATATATGATTATTGGTATTGGTAACCATAAGAGTTTATCTTATCTTTGATGTTGATGTATTTATGGTTTATGTTAATTTTTTGATACTTTATGAATTATATTAATTATATTTTGGGAAAGGTGACTTGCATGATGGGTGAAAATCTATCACATTCATCATGGTCATAGGGAATGAACTCACAATCCAATGGGGATAATAGAATATCACTTATCACTGGACTACAAAAATGTATATTTATTGTGGGAAATAATAAAGAGATATATTGCTAATTATGTTTTCATTTATTAGTATGTCATAAATTTATGGTTGATATACATAAGTGAAAATGTTATTACAACAATTAACCATACCAAAATGGAAATGGGAAAATGTCACCATTGATTTTTTTACATTGAAATTGTAAAGGCAGCTAAAGGGAATAATTCTATATGGGTTGTAGAGTATCGCCTTAAATAATTATAATAATTCATCACTATTAGATAATATATATCTCTGGATTATCTTGCCAGTATATAAATTGTGGAAGTTGTAACGTTTCATGGTGTACAACATTCCATTGTATATGATCTGGAATAGTGATTTATCTTATTTTTCTAGATATGTCTTCATCAAACTATTGATATAAAGGGTATTTTTACTACTGTATATCATTCTCAAATATAAGGTCTATCTAAGAGAATAATAAAAACCTTATATAATATACTAATATCATGTTCTATGGATATTAAATTTATATGAGATAAAAAGCATCCTCTAATTGAGTTTTCTTAACACAATATCATTCAATCAAAGCATTCATCTATATCTTTGAGAATAATAATCGAGAAATAATTATAGAACTATAGTGTACTAGGATGAATTTGGATAAATAAAACTATTATGACCTAATCTAGGTAAAGAAATGGTAGATAATGTTAGATCTATTTAGCAACACATATGGGTATCACTATGATGACAAAAAAAATATTTTGACAATCACAAACATGTTATGAAATTTGATGATGGTGAAAATTTGTTTTAAAAAATTTCATGATTGAATAAGGTAATGATATTTGGAATGAATTTAAAATTGATGCCTAGGTATATTGGACCCTTTTAAATTCTTGATTTTATTAGGATAGCAGTATATCAATTAGAGATTCTATCAAAACTTCCTCAGGTACATGATGTGTTACATGTTTCTCTCCCGAGGAAGTAAATACATGATCATTAATATGTACTAAAATTTTATGAAATAGAACCATAGCATGATTTATTTAATTAGTAATTAAATGTTGATATTATAGATCATAGAGATAAAGTTCTATGAAATAAGACTGCTAGTCTGGTAAAAATAAATGGTGAAACCACAAGCTTGAGAAAGCTACCTAGGAACATAATGATATATTTATGAGGATGTATCCAAATTTACTTTTATAAGAATAAGTGATTTCAAATTAAAAAATAATTTTAATAGGGTTATAATGTAACACCTTGTTTTATTATCAAATATTTTTTAAATAATTAAATTTCATTGATAAAATTTGTTACACACAACACTGAGGTTTCATGAACCCCAAAAAACTATCAATGTTATTATTTAAACAGGAAAATTATTACCTTGTTTTTAAAAATAATATCAAGAATAATAATAACCACATTTTAAAAATTATTTATGATTTTTTATATATGTTTATTATATTGATTAAATATTAATTAATTGTAATTAAAGGATTTATACTGTTAAACAATACATTCCTCTCAAATAATTGGTCCCTATTTATTTTTAAGACCAAATAATAAATATATTTTTTTTGAAAATTTAGAAAATGAATTTAAAAAATATAATTAATTATTTTTATCCACATGTCAAAATTATCTTTGGTTTAATTTTTTATCTTTTGCTGAAAATATTAATTTTTCGATGAGTATGGAAAAATAATGTGTTTTTTAAAATTTCATTTTGGTTTAAAGAATATATACGGTTAATTTTTTTAAAATTGATTTAAATTTGAAAATATCTCAATTATATTATATGTAATAAATTTATTAGATTTTAATAAATTTAATATCTTATTCATATATAAAAACATTCTAATCATTGGATGGTTTTCTCTTTGGAAAACTATTTTTTGAACGCGTATAAGCGTTGAATTCAAAATTTAAATTTTCCACTTATATGAATTGAATTGGGAACATTGTATTTCAATTTTTATTCAAAATATTTAATATTATATAATAATCTCAAAATTATTTTTTTCTATAATAAATAGTAAATTAATAAAATTAATTACTCAGGTTAAGGTAAAAATGGGTTTATTAGATGTTAATCTAGAAAGATAAAGGTTAAAAATGATCCAAAAAAAGTATAATTAATATTTTATGTACATATTTAGACCATATATACTATAATGTTTTATAATTAACCATTATATATCCTTTTTACTCTGAAAAATGTCAATACACATTATTCTTTTCAAAAATTCTATGTGTCTACTCTCCCAGACTTATAAAAGGTCACCCCTATCCTCTCATCTTCTCACCAAAAAAAATTTAATTCACCCAATAACTACCAAAACACCTTTCCTAAATTCTAAAAAACATTATCTAGATACCTTTTTTATAAAAAATATGTCTTAAGAAGTATTTTTATGGTAACTTAATGAGGTTTTCCTAAGAAAATGTATCATTATTAAATGAGAGTTTATATTTTATTTCAACTCCCAACTCCTTAAAATAATATTAATATATTATAATATATCAACATATTTATATTATATATAATTAAATTTTATTATGTTAATATCATAACCTACATTCATCTCATCCTCCCTAAAATGGGAAATGAAACCATTGAGCAAGGGTACGAAACAATAAAATGTTGTGAACTGATGTAATTCATTCACTATAACCAATTATAAAAGATTGATATAATTGAAGCTTTAATTTATATATATTATATTTATTAAATAAATATTTCTCTATAATTATAATATCACATATACGTTTTTACCTCCCAATCCATTAGGGAACAATAACATCGCTCCTATGTACGACGGACTACCATTTAACAAAGCGATGCGACGCATTCTTCATTAATGCTCTACATGGGATGTAATAAAGATATATTTAAAGAATATATGAGATATATATGAAATATGAATTATTACTTAAAGTTAATATATTTTACCTTTTCTTTATTTCATCCATTGAGAAAATGGAAATAACATTCTTGTTTACATATGGCTTATTGTCTCCATGAATGATGTATTTCATTTTCTATATATAACTTTTCTAGATTAGTCTAAATAAATATACACTAAATATTTATGATATTTATATCTGTATTAAAATTATTTTTATAATGAAATAATGATAAGTTAATAGATATGAAAATACCAAATCAAAAGATACATGGAAAACAAAGTATTTGTAAATTGAAACGTTATTTTAGTAATGAATTATTAATAAACAGGCAATAAAAGTTCATAATTGAATAATATATGGTATTATATATCTACGTATGACTTTTTAAATTATTTATAATAAAACAAAATTTATTATAATGTATTTTCTTACATGTTCTATTGAATTAGAGATTTATGGTAATGGATTTTCATCTAACTTTTATTTTTGTGGCACACATGTCATATTCACAACTTGTTTCATTTATGTTCTATATATAATGATAATAAATGTATTTTATGATGATTATAAAAAATATTAATATTATTTTAATGTACATATCATTTCTTTATTTCATGGGTATTATGATTCTAATGTTACCAAAGTTTTAAGAGTTTGTTGTTACAATATCATTTATTATCATGATTGTTTATTATTATTCTTATAATGAAGAATAATTATGATATATCCCTCATTAATCTCATATATTTTCGTTTTATATCGTTATGTAATAAAAATAAATCTTTTCCATTTATTTTACATTATTTATTTATACCATAGTTCAAAAAATATTAAGAAAAATTTACATTAATTCAATCTTAGTTCAAAAACCATTTTCCCTTTCATGTCCATTATTTCTAAAAAAATTAAAAAAATTATTAATATTCTACAATGATTTTAAAAATAAATATTTACCCATGTTCTAATTTTTATAAAATGTTTTAAAAGTAATCTTTATGTATGTTTCTGAACTACACTCTTCTATCCTTTAATGAAAATGTGAAAGAAATATTTGTTTTAACAACTACAGCATGAATGGTATTTTTCAGTATAATTACCATCAATGTTTTCAATATTAATTTATAATTTTACCTTTAAATTTTAGAATAAAATAATTTTCACCAATATTTATGAATTTCTGTTTTTAAAAACATTATTTTCAAAAAAGGATATTTTTCATATAAAATTTTTCACGTGATTTTATTTCAAAATCATTTTTGATATAATGTTATATCCATTGATGTTATATAAAATTTAAAATTTATATGATCCAATGATAATATATTTATCTTTAATTAGGATGGTTCATATTTATGATTAAAATATGTTTATGAATCTCCTCCCATATTCGGGGGTTATTCTTTGATGAAATTATGATTTTTTTTTGAAACTCATATCTTGTTCCATGGGTTATGGAATGAATAAATGTTTATGAAACCCACTTATATTCAAGGGTTATGATATGATGAAATTTTTATGATCTATTGAAACACATATTTATAAATTAGGTGATGGGATGGAAATAAATATATCTCCAATTAATTGAGTACTGATTAATGTCAAAAGAGCTTAAAGGGTACACATGAGGTTATAAAAATTCAAAAATATAGTGCACAAGAGGTTATCTAAACCTAGGAATAGGGTACAAGTGAGGTTACACCAAGCCAAAAAGAGGGTATATGGGAGGTTATTCCAAGCCCAAAGTAGGTACATGGGTGGTTAGCCTAAGCCTGACATCTTATAAATTCCATGGTGGATAACCATGATATTGTATTTTTTTATGCTTATGTGTATGTCACAAATATATATGTTATATTGACGTTAGGGTCTCATGACTCATGCTATTAGATTCCATTATGTTTCTTGTCTTATGGACTACCATTATTTATTCCATGACATTATTTTATCATCTACGATATGTAGTGTATGGTTTTTCAAATTTTATTCTAATTTTCTCATACCCTAATGCTCATGTTAGGTTGATATATAATTTTTTTACCCTTACTGTGTGTCTAATATCCACCTATATTATTTTTCATTTCCTTAGGTTATTATGAAAGGTATTGTCACGAACCAGTTCGGGTCGAACCTGAACCGGTCACCCGAGCCGGTCCGCGACAAGTCCCGAGGGGCGTTCCCGATCCCCCCGGGATGGCAACCAGTGCCGGGCATAAAAATGTCATCGTTGGGAACGATTTCAGCCCAATCAAAAGTAAATAGAACAGAACAAATAAACACTAACAGCGGAAAAGAAATAAAAGCCACACGACCACGTACCTCCATGTGACCTCTCAGGTCACCACCCAACCAGAGAGCAACCTCGCTCCAACATTGAGCGACTCAAAATAGAAGACCTGAGCAAGGGAAGACCTGCAACTGAAATGAAAATATAGGCGTGAGCATTAAAAATGCCCAGTAGGTAAGCCAAAGTAAACCACTGAATCCAAATGTTTCCTTTCCCAAGCAATCCGTTGACACAGGTTTGAAAAATACAATTATAAAAAAATAGATTTTTCCACATTTAAAAATAAACAACATGTTTTCCCCATTTGAAAACCCAACGCACACTATAAATCACTTTCAAAACCATTTCCTGTTTTTATAAACAAAACCAAATACAGATAATACTACAACTGTGCTAAAAAGGAATAGGTAAACAGTACAGGCTAAAAACAAACCAATGAAATAGGAAGTAAACAAGCAATGCATGATGTAAGTGGGGAAAAAGGACACAAGTAACAATATGAGCTGTAAAGAATAACTGTAAGTAAACAATCAAGGAAGCAAGTAACCATGGGTGATCCTAAACATCCCTAGAAAACCCCTGGACGTACTCGGGTTCAGACTACCTGCCGGTGTGGTACTCCATAGTCAATAACCAACTGGCCGCCCTAATAGCCAACCAGTGGCACATCCCTCCTTGCATGTCCACCACTCCAGGGGGTACTAACCCGTCTAATCAGGGTTAGCAAGCAACCGTCACTCGATGATCTACAAGACGCCTAGGAACCCATGGTGGTTTTAGTAACACTGTGTAAGTGGGAGGCCCACGCACGCATGACTCATCTCACCGCACTTGCCAACCCCTTACACTGACATCGCTACACGACAACCCTCGAAGGGAAGTCCCCCTGTAGAGATGCCCTCACAAGTACGTATATATATATATGTATATGTATAATCACTTCACAATTAATAAAGTGCCAACCGGGCCTTCACGTCATTTAATTATCAAAACCACTTTATAAAAATACCTGAAGTCACCAAGCGAGCACTCAGTTTTTTACAAAATCAAATGACTTCACACGAACATTTCACAATATCTTTTTCAAAAATTCAAGCGCTGCTTTTGTATTAAATAAAAGTCAAAACGGACATATTTTCGTAGATTTCTTTTTAAACCAGTTCGATGTGTCTCATGAAGAGGCGAAAACATTTTGAAACCAAGAACCATTTAGGAAAAGTCGAGATTTCGAGAAAATAAAAATAAATAAAAATAAAAATAAAATAAATGGTATCAATTTCAAACACCATCTTCATTTGAGGGCACATCCATGTGTGCACCTGGTGCACCCATGGATGTCTCAACATTCAATGGTGCGTCAAACCTGCAAAGGGGCATGACAACATTTCCAAATAATAATAAATTTCATAAAACTAACTAGCACAGGATAATAAGATCCGAGAATGTTTCTTTCTTTACCAAAAAGAAAACACCGCTCAAAACAACCAATGATAACATAAGATAACATAAGCAATTAGTTCCACCTTAGCTGGCAATGCTTAAATAGGTGCACTATATAAACAATAAAAAGGTTAGGACAACATCTTGTGCACAACTACCTTGGCATAAAATATAATTGCTTCAAACTTATCTTTCGAACAAAACTATAGATTTTAAAACACCAAAATAAGTCACGCAAGGCTATAATAAACATGCGAATCATGGAATAAAATTAATTTAAAATAATTCAAGTACCAACAGAGTGCTTCGAAAAGGAAACAGGTGAATTCACCTACCATGTGTAGAAAACTCCAACACCATAGGTGAAACTTCAATCGAACACCAAACGCATCACCAGCGAACCCTAAGAAACCATGATTCATCCAAAGATGACTAGATTAAACCATAACATGAACCCCATACCCGCTGAAAAACTAAAATCCCAAAAGTAAGAACCAAAACACAAGGAAAAAGAGGAGAGGAGCTTACCGAAAGGGGAAACATCCGTGGAGGAAAGGTTGCGCCGGTCAAGCAGGGGTGCGACAGATCCGGTGCGAGGCGGACGGATGGCGTCAGTGCGGTTCACGCCGGCTGGAGGAGGGTTGTGTGGTTGGGAGAAGAAAGGGGGTTGCAGGGTGATCAGACTTGTGGAGCCCTGAACTCAACAATTTTATTCAAGGGTTTCCTAATTTCAATATCAAACGTTTGGAGTTCATATGTTAAAAACCAAACAGCCTCTCGTATTCGACGGTAGATCAATGTCTGAAGTAGTTTTGTGTTCACGGCAGGGCATGGATCATACTTGGTTTACAAATAACTAAAAACACACCGTAGACCACTGGTGAACCCTAAATCCCCTAGGTTTACAGTAATCAAAACCTCGCCTAAGAAGTATAGCAGCACAAAGATAATTAATAAGGGGAAAAGCTAAACACAAACTCGAATACAATAATAGATCTGCCATGTCCGAAACGATCAAAACATCACCAGTGAACCAGGGGGTGGAAAAGGATGGCTTGAAGGGCGTCAAAATGCAACTGGAGTTATTATTATTTTTGAGTTCGACCACAGATTAGAACTCTGGGATTTCATAGATTCACAAGGAAATCATGCAATTTCACGAAAGCAGACAAACGAAAATGGAAGTACAAAAAGGATGTAAAGTGCAGCGAGCAGGCGACACGAGATGGGAGCTGCGGAGGCCGGGCTGCCGAAGCAAGGTCAGGACGGGGAGGCTGATCGCACATTGAAGGGGGTCGGGGCCGTTGAAGGGGAGGGAGGCCAGGGACGTCGGGGCGAAGCTAGTGACGGGGAGTAGGTCGCACGGGGGAGCCGGTGACAGGGTCGGGTCGCGCGGGGAAGCTGGAACGGCGAGGGGCCGGCGGGGTCGGGTGGGGGGTGTCGGGACGGGGAGTTCGGTGGGCGTCGAAGGGGATGGCGAGTCCGGGACAGGGAGAGGAGGGGCGGAGGGGAAACGGGCGACGCACATAAGAAAAGGAAAGGGGCGGGTGACGCAAAAAGGGAAGGAGGGGGGCGCCGGGACAACTAGGGTTTAGACAGTGTTTTTTCATTACCTTTTATAATAATAATAACTATATTATTAATAATAAAATTTGTAATAATAAAAATTGTAAAATTTATAATAATAATAATAATATTAGTAATAATAATAATAATAATAATAACGACTTTAACAAACAAAATAATAAAATTTCTACATGACGGTTCTAATATTTAAAACGTTGGCCGAACGCACGGTCACCGCTAGCGATGCAGTGACCGCGCACCGGCGCAAAACCCGCCAACACGACTAAAGCATAAAAATTTCAAACTGGGACCGAAAAAGGAGTGAAAAAAAGGACATCTGCGGTCGGGGTGTGACAATTCTCCCCACCACAGACACTTTCTGCCCCCAGAAAGTCACCAAGCAGAAGTCGGTCAAGATCTAAGTCCATGCCCCAACGGAACTAAAGTAACTAGAGAGAACTGAGAATCTCGGGGATGACCTTACTCTGCACAGGTCACACCCGAACGATTCAAGAGAAAACTGGGGTCCGAGATTGAGGGGAGAACACGAAGGGGTTCTCCCAACCACAAGAACTTAACTAGTGCAGGAAAGTTGACCATCTAAATAGACAACCCTAGGAAAAGGGGGGGGGGGGGTCGACGCGGGAACTCCCAACCAATTCAAACCAACTCTTATAGCATGATTACTACGACACCTCCATCGAAACCTTGAACCCACGACTAGAGTCATCAACTTCAACCCCAGGGAAAACCCATAGAAAAACATTTAACCAATATCAAATTGGAGATATGATTCACCGAAGTCCACGAAACATAACCACATCGACAACATAACTAAAACGAGGTCAACCCACACGAGGGTCAAACACACCTTTCGAAAGACACACGATTCAAAAACAACACATCCACATAAACCAGACTACTTGGATTATAATAGAACAAGTCCATGATAACCCCATGGTAAAACAATGAACAAACAATATCGTCAAAACATAATAGCAGAAAAACATGTACTAAAAGATCTTGATTGTTCCACTGCTAACACGGAACTCAAAACCTGAACCAAGGCTTTACACCCCTGGGGACTACTGACTGTGCGCGAGCTTCACCCCAAGACATGTGGTTGGGGATCTGGTGGCTGAAGCATCTTCTGCCTCACAGTCAGGTACTGACGTTCTCCCATCACGGCGTCCTCTTTAAGCGACGCTTCCGGCAAAACTTCTCCAGATGACCCAGACAACCGCATCTATGACACGTCTTCGGAGGGTTGCGACAAGACGGTTTTAAATGCCCGAAACGACCACACTGATAGCATACCATCGAACGATCTGACGAACTGGAAGCTAGGACCAAAGGGGATAACTCATTAGGAACAGGTATCTCTGGCATATTTTCCACACCAGAGGAGGAACTCTTACGAACAACTGGGGATGCTGAAGTACTAACCACCTGCACACCGGAAACCAACTCTGCCAAGAAATCTTCCTCCACCAGCTTCTCGAAACAAAGGTCTTTATAGGGAGGACTCGCTCCTTGATCTCTGGACGAAGACCCCCAGTGAAAAGAGAGACCTTCGTGAGCTCATGCGATGCTACCTCTGGAGAAAAGGGAATCAGTTCCTTGAAATGGTCAACATATGCCTTCACCGTCCGTTGACTTTGTTGAACATGCACAAGCTCTCTCTTTTTCTCCAGCTTCACTTCCTCAGGTACAAAACATTGGATGAAAACAATTCTAATGACATCCCACGTCATTTCAACTTGCGTCGATGGTGGGGCAACCACCTTCCACTGGTCCAAAGCTGGACCCTCGAACAACTTCATAATTGCACGAACCTTAACATTATCGGGAGTTCCCAACATTCTAAAGACACGCTCCACTTCCTCGAGCCATTTCACTGCCTCTAACGGACCCTGATCACCATGGAGAATAGGCAGAGTCTGAGGAGGACCAAAATCTGGGCATGACCTATCAGAATCCTTAGGGACCTTTCTGGGCGGCATTTCCTAAGCGACATATAAAACACAAGGCCAGAACCAACATCAAATCGAAGCAACATCAATAAAAGCGCCTTCATCAAAAACAGTCAGCACAAGGACCAATCAAATAAAACACAACCCAAAATAAAATCTCCTCTTTAAAATTCCCTTTTCATTTTTGATTTCAAAACCACCCTTTTTCAAGATCACTTTCCAAAACCAATCCACTTTCAAACCAAAAACTTTCCAAAACCGTTTCCCCTTTAAAACCAATTTAGAAAACAAGGTCAAGCCATTAATTTCAAATACACACCCAGGTAATCCCATGAATCGTTGCATATGTCTTCATCCACTGTCCAATAATACTTGCACCAACACGCATCTTTTTTTTCCATGCATTCTCACACATGTGCGAACGTTCATAAAGAGGACCTGGGGTTTCATCCCAAATCATTCTTAACCAATTCCAAGCAAACAACAGATTTTCAAATCAAGAGATTTCAGTTTTAAAACCCATTTTATACATTTAAAGTCCTTTAAAAGAAACCAGTCCAATTTTCAAAAACCCTTTTTCATTTCCAACTACGCACTCACACAGACCAAAATGAAAACAACATCCAAATTTGCATCAATCACTGAAATGAGGGACTAGTAGTCACACTCAACCTGGCGACATGGTAGTGGGCCATGTCCCAAGTCAGCGTCGACCACTAGTAGGAATTCAAACCACGTACTCGGACTCCACATGGGTCACTACTCCATGTGAAATTTCGATGTAACGTCGGCTTGCCTCCATTATCATCTCTCAATCCAAGACAAACCAGGAAAGACAAGGACACAATTCCTGAACTACCCCTGGTAACTCGAGGATCAGTGCGAGCAAGAGTTCGCGACGCTCTTCCCGTACCTACCCCTCGAGTTCCGACAGTCCTAATCTCCTTCTACTGGACAACCCAAAATAACAAGAACCTCCCTCTGATACCATTTTATCACGAACCAGTCCAGGTCGAACCTGAACCTGTCACCCGAGCCGGTCCGCGACATGTCCCGAGGGGCGTTCCCGATCCCCCCGGGATGGAAACCAGTGCCGGGCATAAAAATTTGATCGTTGGGAATGATTTCAGCCCAAATAAAAGTAAATAGAACAGAACAAATAAACACTAACAGCGGAAAAGAAATAAAAGCCACACGACCACATACCTCCATGTGACCTCTCAGGTCACCACCCAACCAGAGAGCAACCTCGCTCCAACACTGAGCGACTCAAAACAGAAGAAATGAGCAAGGGAAGACATGCAACTGAAATGAAAATATAGGCGTGAGCATTAAAAATGCCCAGTAGGTAGGCCCAAGTAAACCACTGAATCCAAATGTTTCCTTTCCCAAGCAATCCGTTGACACAGGTTTGAAAAATACAATTATAAAAAAAATAGTTTTTTCCACATTCAAAAATAAACAACATGTTTTACCCATTTGAAAACCCAACGCACACAATAAATCACTTTCAAAACCATTTCCTGTTTTTATAAACAAAACCAAATACAGATAATACTACGACTGTGCTAAAAAGGAATAGGTAAACAGTACAGGCTAAAAACAAACCAATGAAACAGGAAGTAAACAAGCAATGCATGATGCAAGTGGGGAAAAAGGACACAAGTAACAATATGAGCTGTAAAGAATAACTGTAAGTAAACAATCAAGGAAGCAAGTAACCATGGGTGATCCTAAACATCCCTAGAAAACCCCTGGACGTACTCGGGTTCAGACTACCTACCGGCGTGGTACTCCATAGTCAATAACCAACTGGCCGCCCTAATAGCCAACCAGTGGCACATCCCTCCTGGCCTGTCCACCACTCCAGGGGGTACTAACCCGTCTAATCAGGGTCAGCAAGCAACCGTCACTCGATGATCTACAAGACACCCAAGAACCCATGGTGGTTTTAGTTACACTGTGTAAGTGGGAGGCCCATGCACGCGTGACTCATCTCACCGCACTTGCCAACCCCTTACACGGACATCGCTACACGACAACCCTCGAAGGGAAGTCCCCCTATAGAGATGCCCTCACAAGTACGTATATATATGTATATGTATAATCACTTCACAATTAATAAAGTTCCAACAGGGCCTTCACGTCATTTAATTATCAAAACCACTTTATAAAAATACCTGAAGTCGCCAAGAGAGCACTCAGTTTTTTACAAAATCAAATGACTTCACATGAACATTTCACAATATCTTTTTCAAAAACTCATGCGCTGCTTTTGTATTAAATAAAAGTCAAAACGGGCATATTTTCGTAGATTTCTTTTTAAACCAGTTCGATGTGTCTCATGAAGAGGCGAAAACATTTTGAAACCAAGAACCATTTAGGAAAAGTCGAGATTTTGAGAAAATTAAAATAAATAAAAATAAAAATAAAATAAATGGTAACAATTTCAAACACCATCTTCATTTGAGGGAACATCCATCTGTGCACCTGGTGCACCCATGGATGTGTCAACATTCAATGTTGCATCAAACCTGCAAAGGAGCACGACAACATTTCCAAATAATAATAAATTTCCTAAAACTAACTAGCACAGGATAATAAGATCCGAGAATGATTCTTTCTTTACCAAAAAGAAAACACCGCTCAAAACAACCAATGATTACATAAGATAACATAAGCAATTAGTTCCACCTTAGCTGGAAACGCCTAAACAGGTGCACTATATAAACAATAAAAAGGGAAGGACAACATCTTGTGCACAACTACCTTGGCATAAAATATAATTGCTTCAAACTTATCTTTCAAACAAAACTATAGATTTTAAAACACCAAAATAAGTCACGCAAGGCTATAATAAACATGCGAATCATGGAATAAAATTAATTTAAAATAATTCAAGTACCAACAGAGTGCTTCGAAAAGGAAACAGGTGAATTCACCTACCAAGTGTCGAAAACTCCAACACCATAGGTGAAACTTCAATCGAACACCAAACACATCACTAACGAACCCTAAGAAACCATTATTCATCCAAAGATGACTAGATTAAACCATAACATGAACCCCATACCCGCTGAAAAACTAAAATCCCAAAAATAAGAACCAAAACACAAGGAAAAAGAGGAGAGGAGCTTACCGAAAGGGGAAACATCCGTGGAGGAAAGGTTGCGTCGGTCAAGAAGGGGTGCGACGGATCCAGTGCGAGGCGAACGGATGGAGTTAGTGCGGTTCACGCCGGCTGGAGGAGGGTTGTGTGGTTGGGAGAAGAAAGGGGGTTGCGGGGTGATCAGACCTGTAGAGCCATGAACTCAACAATTTTATTCAAGGGTTTCCTAATTTCAATATCAAACGTTTGGAGTTCATATGTTAAAAACCAAACAGCCTCTCGTATTCGATGGTAGATCAATTTCTGAAGTAGTTTTGTGTTCACGGCAGGGCATGGATCATACTTGGTTTACAAATAACTAAAAACACACCGTAGACCACTGGTGTACCCTAAATCCCCTAGGTTTACACTAATCAAAACCTCGCCTAAGAAGTACAGCAGCACAAAGATAATTAATAAGTGGAAAAGCTAAACACAAACTCGAATAAAGTAATAGATCTTCCATGTACGAAACGATCAAAACATCACCAGGGAACCAGGGGGTGGAAAAGGATGGCCTGAAGGGCGTCAAAATGCAACTGAAGTTATTATTATTTTTGAGTTCGACCATAGATTAGAACTCCGGGATTTCATAGATTCACAGAGAAATCATGCAATTTCACGAAAGCAGACAAACGAAAATGGAAATACAAAAAGGATGTAAAGTGCAGCGAGCAGGCGACACGAGATGGGAGCTGCAGAGGCCGGGCTATCGAAGCAAGGTCGGGACGGGGAGGTCGATCGCACAGCGAAGGGGGTCGGGGCCGCTGAAGGGGAGGGAGGCCAGGGATGCCGGGGCGAAGCTAGTGACGAGGAGTAGGTCGCACGGGAGAGCCGGCGACAGGGTCGGGTCGCGCGGGGAAGCTGGAACGGCGAGGGGCCGGCGAGGTCGGGTGGGGGGTGTCGGGACGGGGATTTCGGCGGGCGGCGAAGGGGACGGCGAGGCCGGGATAGGGAGAGGAGGGGAGGAGGGGAAACGGGCGACGCACAGAAGAAAAGGAAAGGGGCGGGTGACGCAAAAAGGGAAGGAGGGGGGTGCCGGGACAACTAGGGTTTAGACAGTTTTTTTTCATTACCTTTTATAATAATAATAACTATATTATTAATAATAAAATTTGTAATAATAAAAATTGTAAAATTTATAATAATAATAATATTATTAGTAATAATATTAATAATAATAATAACGACTTTAACAAACAAAATAATAAAATTTCTACATGAAGGTTCTAATATTTAAAATGTTGGGCGAACGCATGGTCACCGCCAGCGATGCAGTGACCGCGCACCGGTGCAAAACCCGCCAACACGACTAAAGAATAAAAATTTAAAATCGGGACCGAAAAAGGAGTGAAAAAAAGGACATCTGCGGTCGGGGTGTGACATGTATTATTTATGATATTTCTAAGAAGGGTGCTATTTATGAATTACATAGTGGTAGATGTGGTAGTTCACATATGGGAAATTAGTTTATGTGTCCAATGTTCCAATGGTAAAAGACATAAATTATTTAAGAATTATTAATTATTTATGTAATGAATTTTTTTCTATTAAGAGATAATATCTATCTATGGGGTGTTTGGATTTGTACATGTTTATTCATGGATTTAATAGTTATATCAACTTTAACCTTTTTTATGGTATATATATTCATTATTTCAAATTAAATGAGTGTGTTGTGTTTATTATATATGGAAACACCCTTTCTATCCTTCAACATTTATACTTTTTGATCAAACATATTAAGTAAATTTCTCATTAGATTCTTCAAAATAATGTAACCTTTAATATTTTCTTCATAACCTCAAATGATTATCACCATTTCATTAACTCTAGTGAAATATTCATCAATAGTTTTCTCCTAAACCATTTTAATATACCCAAGCTTGGATTCTATATTTTTAGCCTGGCTACATTGACTATGAAATTTACTTCAAAACTACTTTCAAGATTACCCCATACATTTTCTATAGTTTATAGTCTTATAAATTTTGTTTGTAATTTTTTAGAATGATGTGTGAGGAATGAATTACTTGTCTTTCAATCAACCTTGAGATTTATTCTGTCATAAAATGGGTTATGTTCACTAATTTAAATTGATATAAGTCTCACAGTAGTTACATCTAACACTTTAAGACCAAGATACAAAAGCAATGGCTAGAATCTATATTTTCTATCATTAAATTTTTTCGATCGATGATAGAATCACCCATATTATTCAATAAATTTATTTTATCCATATTGAATATATAGAGACTCTAAGATATAGAACCTAATCACACATATAACACTTCAGATACACCAGGAGTGAGTAAACCACTAGTGAAAGGGGGTTTAGTTTGTGGTGAAATTTTTTTACAATTTCGTTCACTTGAAATAAAAATATATAATAAATGAGGATTTGATACACTCAAAATCTTACCTTTCCCCACTCTTAAGTATATAAAAACAAATGGTAAAAGGAACACAACAATTTTTAAAGGTATCAAACCTAGTATGGGTACCTTTTCATTGTTCAATTATATTTTTATACTAATCCACATATTTTACAGTATATTTGTATTATAAAAAAAGTGGGTATCCTGGGTATCATTATGTAACCATTAGTTCTTTAATATACTTATGGAATATATATATAATCTCACTGGATAATCTAATAATAAATAATAATAAAAAATTTCTAGATAATCTATCTTTCTTCTATAACTGATGAAGATCTTCCTCTATATCCTCCAAGAAAAAACTATATAAATGTTATCTTGTGTTCAAGAACCGTAACCACAATGAAGAAATTATATATCCAGACAATTCAACCATTGTTATAAAATATAAATTCATATTTTTATTTATCCTCATCTTTTCTCCTCAATCTTGATCCAATGAATACACTAACTCTTATATGTTTTTATAATTATATAATCAATATATTTATCAAATATTTTCATTATGTTATTCAAAACTCAATAATGTTACCTACAATACAATTTCTCTCTCTCAACAACTACCCTTATTCATGAAAAACTCAAAATTAAAAAACTAAAATAATTCAACACATCAATTTATAGATCAACCTCTAAATTAATCCCATAATAAATTTTTATAATTAAAATCATTAAATAATTTATTCAATATTATTTCTATATGGGTAGGTACCCATGAACATGAATATTCACTTAAAAATTAATTGAGTATCTCTATTTTATTTCAACAAATGAATTTATCTTCATCCCACCAAATAAAAATAATTAGATAAACATTAGTATCAATCCCTATGAAAAAATAACTGTCAACTAAATTCAGTTGTGAACTCCATATTTACAGAGCAGTGACATCTTTATCAATCAATTGAATCATATTCAATCATCATTACCCAAAACATTATTTTAGAACAACATATTTGTAAAACATATCAATAAAAATGTTTCTCAATCTTGAAATCATGCCTTGGATCAAATTTTGATTTTCATGTATTTATAAAACTTTATGATCAACAAAGCATTATTACACATTCATTCCAGAAATATTTGTTCGAGTTTCTTCAACAAATACTCAACATCACTTGAATTATTAATTATTATATGATCCTAAAGGGTGATATTACAATACATGATGTTATTATCAGTACCCATTTATTCATATTTAATCAAAATTGATTTTAAATATCATGATCACTAAAGTTATTATTTATAGTCACCTAATTTTAATGCATTTAAATAAATCATTTGAAAATTTTCACGATTTTTTTATATAATATTAACCCAAAGTTTTTGAGAAGAGAACTCTACAAAAATAAACAATATGAATATGCACCCTATAATGAATTATAATCAACCCAATGAATTTTTTTAAGACATATGAAGTTTTAAAAATATTTTATGAAAATTATAAAGATCATCAACCCTAAAAGGTTGAACACTATAACGTTATAAAGGTGAAACCTATGTATAAAAATATACATCAAATATTTATCAAATTAATGTAACATAACTAAACATTATATACCTTATTAAGATGAATTATCATTACACATTCTTGTCAAAAACTACCATGTCCATTGAGTCCAATTCATAAAAATAATTATGGGTTTCTAGACATCATAGTACATAGTAAAATCATTTCAAGGCCACTAAAACCTTCTCAAAAACATTCCAAATATCATTAAAAACATCTTATAAACCACAAAATATTCGCAAAGATAGTAGAAAACAAATACATCCCATCATAAATTTAATATCCTGAAAAAGAACTTCATTCATGGTATGCTCAGAGGTATACCTACTTAATGAAACCAATGTTTCGGATAAGTGGTGTTGATCATAACTTATTTGCGAAATCAACTAAAAAAATTTATCTCATGATACTCATATATATAAATGATATCATATTTTTTGGAACAAAGTAGAATTAATTGTATGAGTTTACTATAATTATGAGTCCAAAGTTATAGATGATTATTAATAGAGAGGTTATATACTTTTATATGCTCTAAGTGATCCAAAATAATGAGTATACATTTGTTTCTAAAGAAAAATACACATGGGGATACTAAAAATGATTATTATGCAAAAGGGAAAACTAGTTTCAATATATATTTTCCTTGAAACAACTCTTAGGAAGCAAATATATGGTAAATCAGTAGATATTACATTTTATCAAAGTATGGTGGGGAACATGTTATACATGGTGAAAACAAACCTAGATATCATATATGATACATATCTAGTTACAATGTATCAATGTATTCTTAATTTAGAAAACCTCACAGTTGTAAATAGAATCATGATATGTTTTAGATGTATTCTTGATTATGTTTTGGTTTTAAATATTGTGAAACCCAATACTTGGTCATGTATTTAGGCATGAAATAGGATAGAGTCATTTTAGATATAAAATCCATGAGTTGAATAGAAATATTGGTGGGAATCGTGTGCATTATATAGATCAGAAATAAGAAATGGATTATATATATTAGTTTTGAAGAGGTAGAATACCTCGAATCTATGAAGGCATGGAAAAAATCTGTATGGATCAAACAATAATTGGATGATGTTAGATAATATATATATGTATTGACTGAGATTATTTTATAATAAGAGTTTCAATGAATTTATAATTAAATGGGCACTACAGCCATGCATAAATTGTCTAGATATTAGGATCCATTTCATTAAAGAAAAGTTGAGTAAAGAGTTTTATGGATAGAACAAGATGGGAATATATTTAACCATAGTATTCAACCACCTCCTCTAAACAGGATGATGTATGGAAAAATCCCATGTCCGTATATGAATTTAATTATTCACACAGTTAATACAAGTATGATATGTATTAATCCTTTGAGATTATTTCTAAATGGGGGTAATTTTGAAGAGTTTATGAAATTATAAATTTCATAAAAAATAGGTATACATTGAAAAAGATTTTAGCGATAAAAAAAGGGGATAAATTATATGGGTATAATTATAATTTAATGATGAATAAAATAAGAGAATAAATTAAAAGGATGTATAAAAAATGAATTCAAATGTTGCATATAGTAAGAGAGAGTTTTATAGTGTTTCCGAGTTTTCAACAACCTTTAACTTATTATTTGAACTAAGTGTTGTAGTATACATGTTTGGAATGTGTTTCCCTGTTTGTGTCTTATTTTCTAAAATGAGAAATGGTGGCATAAATTTTGACTATTGGAAGATTATTTCCATTTTTATGTGTTTTTACAAGTGCAGATAAGCATCAATTTCACTAAAAACACATCTGATTTCTATCAAACCAAAATAAAGAGAATGTTGGAACCAAGATGGATGTTTTCACAAAATATTTTCAGCTTAAAAAGAATTGTGAATATTTTTTGGTCATGTTTGTTTTTAATAAAGATTTGGTTTATGTTTCATGTGATCAAATTTTCCTTAGTAGGTGGCTTGGATATTATTATAGGACCATTGTTGGAGATATTTAGTAAAGTAAATCCTCTATATGTGCATTTTTGTAACCCATACACTATAGTTGAGTTAAGAAATAGTAAGTACAATGGTTATTTGGTTTTTGTGATATTTTTTGTGTAATTTCAGTTCTTATATGAAATGGACCTACCATTATATCATGGAAGATGTAATTTTATAAGATAAATCTATTAGTATAAAAAAATTAATTAAGGAAATAATTTTTGTGTAAATATTTCTACTAGATTTCATGTTTGACTTCTAAAAATGGTAAATGGTTTTGAAAGGAGTCTGCCATTTGAAATTTTTCATAGAATAAATTTCAATAATAAATAAAGAATACCATAATTATAATTTTTTAATAAAAAAGGTCTCCACATATGAATATAAAATGGGAAGAAATAGGAGACATTTTCATATTTAATAGAGTGTCAAGAATTATGTTATATTGGATTAGTCTAAAATGGTAATCTCATTATGGTAATAGATGTTTTGGGTTGTTTTATTCCAAGAGGTTCGATTTTTCAATGTTTGAGTACATTATTTCAGTGTATATCATAATGAACTCATCTTTACTATTTGAAATGGGAACAACACATTAGAAAGTAGATCGTTAAACCCTATATTTTAGAGAATGTGGCTAATATGGACACTAAAATTGTATATTCTTCAAGTTTCCACACAATTATAAACTTATTTTCAAGAAAAAATAATGATTCAAGGGATATAGATAGTAGAATTAAAATAGAAATAAATATTACTCGAATTAATTTAATTCTAGATTAATTATAAATCTTTTCATAAGGTGATATGTGTAATTTTTGAATAAAACATTCATGGATGTTCAAAAGGTGGTTTTTAAAATGAGAAAATGTAGAGAATGAGAATTAAAAAATAGAAGGAACTTGGAATATATGGATCCTCTATAGAAGATATGAATGTTATTTTCAATTTCTTGAATATATAAATGGTAATAAAATAATAGTTTCTAACTATATCACCCTCAATGTTCTATATTTATTATCTGATGGATAATTTTTTTTGAATGACTGTAGTTTCATATAATCATATTCATCTCTTCCATAAAATAGTGATAAAATTGAAAGAAAGTGTAAGTGAATGTTGGATATAAATTTTCCTTCATAAACATGTAACCTTCTATAGTCTATGATGATATACATGGTAATAATGGGGAAATGACATTTTATGATCATTATATTAGCCCTTAGTGGATAACAAAGTAAAATATTAATGTTTCAGTATATTTTTTTTAATAATTAAATATTTTTTATACTTGAAATTGATTGGTTCAAGGATTTATTTTAAAAATGATTAAAATATCTAATTAAAATGATAAAAGCTATACATCATAATTCACAACCCCAACCACTATTATGGGATATTTGGGATTGTTGTTACAACAAGTCTCTATTCTCCAGTCTCCCTCTAAGTCTCCCAGTTCTAATTCAGTGTCTTGATCCCTATAATTTAAAGTGTATTTTTAAAAATTCAATTTCAAATATCAATATTATCTTCTACAATAGCATTCTATATTTACAAAACATTCTCATGACCTGTAATCTCAACTTGTAGATTGAAAAACTATTAATTTTTTGTAATAGACTACGTTGTGATACTCACAACATTGTTATCTATGATTATGATTCTAGTAAAATCCATTCATAAAATAATTATGTGACTCATTTTCTCCAAATAAATTATTAACTATGGATAGTAATTAATTGAAAGGATTTAGGGGTGATATGTGATTGTAATGTGTAAAATTCCCCTACCAATTTTGTTGTCCTCATTAACTAGATTTCTTTTCTATCTTTTCTTATTTTAATTTTTTTAATGGATTTTTTAGTTAGAATCCATGAACATTAATTAACATTATTTATACATAAAAACATACTCTTTTCTATAAAATGTTTTTGAATTCACAAATAATCACATTTATTGGACATTCACTCTAATAATAAGAATTTCCTGGATAACCTCTTGCATGTGCACACTATTATTTTGGAATAGGATTCTTGGGTAATTTTAGATCATCATACCTTGCATGATTTAACTTCAAAAAAATTTACATATCAATAATTAATAATTTCAACCACGTATTATTTTTAGTTAACTCTTCTTTTTTATATACAAACCAACTATGATATACTTATCCTTTATGTTAACCACTATTGATATCACTTACATCTAAAGGAACATGTGTATCATTCAACATTATATAATTTTTTCTGAATGAAAGTGATATTATTGTAGTTCTTGGTGAATTTATACAATCATTAACATAATTCTCATCATTGATTTCTTATAATCTGTGAATTTTTTGAAATATTAAACTAATTAAGGTACATATTATAACTCTGTCATTAAAAGTTTATTAATCCCCCTAAATCATCTAAGTTACTCTTAATATATTTTCAATAATTTTTTATATAAACCTAAACCATTGTGTTTATAGCCTTTAATTAATTATAAACATGCCATAATGTAAGTCGGCCCATGGTTACCTCTTGCAATAGTTGTATCTTCACAATGAAACACATGGAATCATAGTGTTCATTGTTTAGATTAAGTGTTTCTTATATATTTATTATTTTTATCCACAACAATAAGCAGTTCCTAATTTATGTTTTAATTCTTATGATAATGTGTTTTATAATATTCTTATTCACCCTCGTCTCATTTGGTGACTAATGTGGGGTCACCAAGTAAATAAACACTTTTTTTGTAGTTTGCGTTTGATTTTTCTTTGAATGGTTTTCACTTCCAATCAAATCAAAATCCTGTTTATGATATATTTTAATCATTAATTAATTAAAATATATTTAATATGTTAAGAACCACCTGTAAATGGTGGTCATATATTATATCCTCAACTCCATATCAACTAAAATCCTTTCACTCCAATTTATCACATGCAACCATGCTAGTTTGAAGGGAAAACATATCCAAAACTACGTCAAAATCAATGAGTTTTTATCCTTTATTAGTTGGCTAGTTTATTTTAAAATTTTATCTCGTATTGTATTTTCTAGAATGGATTAATTTTGTGTGTCCTTGGACAACTCATTGACTGCCATGGATGAATCTTGCACTTAATATTTGTAATAACCAAAACTTTAATCAATGTATTTTGTTTTATTATACTTATGTCCTAAAACAAGTGATTTACATTGGAAATTAAATAAAAAAATTATTATCATAGAGGAAAAATTAATTATGTGGTATTTATATAAATTCAAGAACCTATACCGATGGAATAGTAACGTGGTAGGTAAAATACTAATATAACTATTAGAAATATAAATCCATCCAATAAAAGAGTAATATTCATTTTTTATATATAAATAAATTTATTTATCTTATAAATGAGAATATGATATATTTATACCATTGTATAAGTAAATAAATTTTTTAAAATGATAAAATAAGTGTTGGTATATTTGTAAAATGAAAATGTTTATTTAAAATTTCATAATTAATATAATTACTTAAAATAAAATTTATTTTCATAAAATAGATTCCAAAATTAATATTTTATTTTATAATAATTATAAGATAATTTTATGATAACTCAATTAATGTTTCATTTTTTCATAAAACCAGTTATAATATAAAAATCAGTATTTTTCCAATAAATTGTGATTTTAATTAAAAATTAATTTTCTCACATTTATAAATATATTTTCATAAAATGGATTTCATTTATTAAATTTATATTTTAAAAATGGTTATGGTGAATTTTTGGTATTTTCTTAAATATTTGAAATTTTTTTAATAGTGAAATATGGTAATTTACTATATAATCTAAATATATGAATTTGTTTGTCATTAATATTGTATGGATGAGTTATTAACAAATTATTTTGAACTACCATGAGAATATTAATATACTAATTCTTATTAATCAACAATATTGATAGTCTTGAACCAAAATAATAAACGAATGAATAAAAAACTCAAAAAACACCGCGCCCCTCCCTTATAAATACCACCACTTATAATCACACCTTATGAACATTTTTTTCTTGTATAATGTTTTCCAAATTACCTTCCTAATACACTAACCTACATAAAATGGTATTTTTCTCAATAAAATGTCAATCCCAAGTTCCTTATGAAGGATCTCAAGGCGACAACATTCAGGAGGTAAAATTCTATATCCTTATCTTTCAATTTATTTAGTTTTCCTATCCTCTACTCACATAACATATCCAAAGAGATATGATAACTATAGTATCATATATATAATTTTATTTTATTTTTTTCATAGAATATCAATCCTCAAATATCTTATATTCAATGATTATTCTAAAAAAACATCAGCTGTGATGTGTCGATTCACCACCTTCATGGATAATGAGTTTTATCTTTAAATAACCATCATTAATGATAGTAATAAAAAATATATTATGGTTAAACCATATTTTAATATGTATATTATATTTATTTTAACATTATGTAAATAATTTATAGACATACTATAAATAAAATTATATTGGTTCATGATGGTCATAAAAATACCAAAAATAAATTATATTTTTTATTAAAATTTTATCTGAAGAATAATTCTTATATCAGAGAACCAAATGTTATATAGGATTATTTAAAATTATGGAATTATATTAATACTATTTCATCCACTTATGAAGTTTTTCTACCATTTGAAAAAACTCCTATAATTTCACTCAAGGGAACCAACCAAAAACCATGAAGTAATCACTCATGAAATGATGAAATTAATCTCTATAACCAATAAAAATAAACATAAATTATACATAATAAAATTATAAAAATATAAAGAAAATTATAAATTGTTTTAATTTGTTAATTAATTAATAAAATTTTATTATTCAGGATATTATGTGAAATTGAAAAATGCATTCAGCGATAAGGTAAGTGGATTCTCGAACTCAACTCCCTTTCATTGAATTATACCTCATTCATGAAAAACATCAGTGTAGATATTCCATTAATGTTACTTAAATATATTTCCATTGTTATTACCATTTTACATTATAATATATATATATATGTTCATAACTTGGTTTTTTGATAAATTTAACAATTTCCCAAAAAAACACTTCTTTCCAATTCACTTCATTACTCCACTTGAGATTATTTTTTCTACACTCAAGTGAGATGATTATTATACCATTTTTTTCATTTACCATTTATGAACACCAATGATTATTCATTAATTTATTCTATATGGAATTCTAATGAAAACCATTTCCTTTCCGCACATTATTTTATGACTTGTATTGTTATACATTATATATGGCATGCATGATTCTGAAAAATGTTATGAAGTGACGAGTGGGGATGGAATTATATAGTAGTAAAATGAATAGGTAAATATGATGTATCTAATTATATGATGTGTATTATGTATGAACACGACACTATATTTATTCATAAATAGTACGTTATGATTATGTGCATATGTTATGCATGAACATGATGATATATTTGTTCACAACTATGTATGGTATTTTACAACTGAAACATGATGTTTCAATTTTATGAATGTACACATTCCATTCCATTTTCCAATGTATACCTCATGATATTGATGATGAACCTATTCTTTTGTTATGATAATAATGATTATTCCCGCTCATGTTTTTTTGATTCAATCCCTTTATTTATCCTATTACTGGGATTATTAGCTAACATATACTCTTTGTAATGACCCGACTCTTAGGAAAAGGTACTTATCATTAGTTTTGTTTGCAAGTCTTTCCTTTAATCATGTGTAAGGTGTGTAACGTTCTAAGGAAGGTTCGGGGAGGGTCCAGGGATTATTGGGAGCTCAGGAGTTGGAGAAATGGACTAACAGATAGGGCCACACGGCCTGCGCACGACCTTCCCACGGTTTGGGTAAACCATGCGGCCTTTGGTTTGAAGGAAGTGAGATGCGCATGGTTTGCACACGACATGTATAGTAAAGTCACATAGTTTGGGTAAACTATGCGGCCCTGATTTCTGGAGGCAGTGAGGTGCACACGGTTTGTGAACGGTTTGGTAAACAGTGTGCCTAAACCATGCGACCCAGATCTGGGTAAAAATTTACAATTTTTTCATTAATTCTATTTAAGCCTAAAACCTATTCCGTTCTCCTACCCACAGAAAGAACCATAGGGGAGTCTCTTTTGAGCTCCAAAACCCTCTCCTCTCTCTTTCTCTTGCTGTTTCTTCCCCTGGTGTCCATTCTTCGATCTGTCAAAGGCATTGGATCACCCATGGTAAGACTAACCTCGCACACTCCTTTCTCATCGACAAATCTTGATTTCTGTCATGTTATTTTGATGTAGGGTCATATGCCCTATTTTAAGGGCATTGAACTAAAACTCAGATCTCTCCAAATCTACTACGAATATGAGGTCGATATCAAGCGAGCCAACGTCTACAGCCCTAAGTTAGGTGTTCACATGGTTTCCATTTTGGGTTTTAGTTGTTCTTGAGTTTATTTTGTCATGATATGGTTTGCATTTTTCCAAACCCCTTATTTATATTGACTGATTACTGTTTAAATTACCCTTGTGATAGGAGGGTATGGGAACTACCCTAGTTTGGGTTTTTGGGTACTGTATGACTCCGTTATGGACACCCATAGGGGTTATACCGTGATTTTTAGCCCTTTTTCACCTTTGGACCACATGGGTATGTCTTGAAATCCATTTTCCATGTGAGGAAAATGGGATGTTTTGGTTAGGGCTTGGCTAGGATGAGTTATCCTAAACCCCTTTTATTATTATAATTGCATGTTTGCGTGAAATGTGATTATGTGATGTTGTGAGATGGAAATTCCATGTTTTATTGATATTAATGTTATAAGAAGTGTATGCCTTATCACCTATGCTATTAAATGATTAAGCTTCGGGATAGGGGAAGACCGTGAGAGCTCCCCTAATTGAATGATAAAAGCCTCAGGCCAGGGGTAGACAGTGAGAGCTCCCCTATGTTACGGCTTAGCGCTAAGGGTAGACTGTGAGAGATCCCTTGAATCATTCTTAAGCTTTGGGCTGGGGATAGACCGTGAGATCTTCCCCAAGGTTGGGCTAGGGGTATGATCGAGAGAATTTCCCTTGGGTTAAGGACGTCCGTGAGTTCTGTCTCGGTCCTACCCAACATATTATATATATCTGTGTATATATATATATATATATCTATACTCAGGTGTTTGTTCAAACTACAAGCCATGAGTTGAAGCAGGTAGACCTGCCAGGTGTCCTTCCGGAACCTGAGCGGGAGAGTTTCTTATTGCTTTACGTTTCTTAATTTCACTCTATTGCTCACAATTACTGCAAACACCTATTTTGATTACACATAGACCCTATTGGTGGCGGCCTACAAGGACTTGTCTCACACCCTTCCTGGCGGCTGCTTGGGCCCCCGTGTAGACTTTACTGCTGCAGGTACTAGTATGGGAAAAGGCCCAACATCAGGTAGTTGATACATGTATGATCTAGCTGGAGTTCTAGAGCAGAGGATCATGCTTGGCTAGAGATGCTCATAGCATGCATTGTTCTCTTTTTATATTACTGCATATCATGCTTGTCTTCTATTTCAGTTGTATCAGCATTCCATGCATCCATTTTGTATCAGACACTGCCTATGAGGCTTCTGTATATTTATTAGTTTTTCCTTACTTCTGTTGGTTGGTTTGTATGTTTCCCCTTTTCTCTTGTTTATCCATTATTTGTGCTTCTTCTATTTCTATTACCTTGCTATTATTCCGCTGTGTGCTCTGACATGAGGGTACAGTCTCCCTGCTGACTTACCACTACACCACCGCTACTAGTCGGCAGTCCCTAGCCTGTTGGGAGACGAGCCAGGAGTCATGTGGCCAACCGATATCGGGGCTCGGGTTGAGGGTCAGCCGGGTCCGGGATGTCACAAAGTGGTATTAGAGGCATTTTCTTTCTTTCTTGCTTTACTACTTGGCGATAATAGTCTTGGATAATGGGAACACATAGGGACTTAGTTATAAGCTGTTCTTGGGTGTCGCGAACCCATGTACGTGGTAAAGACTATGTTTCTTAAATAATGTTGTTATTGATTCTGCTATTTACTATTGATATCGTTTCACCATTGGGTGTTTCACAAGTATTGCGATGTTATTGATAATTTCAATGTTAGGATTCGTATTTCCTGGTTCGACCCGATGAAATGAGGATTCTAGATTAGGACATGTATCACGATAGGAACAATATGATTAGGCTATGCATCTTGCCATGCCACGTTTAAATTTTTAGTGAGAATTGACTATTGTTTATTTCCATTCCTTGTTGATGTGTGTGAAACTTTGCTAAAACTCCTTGCATGTTGTGAATTGAGGAATGTGGTGGTTTTAGTGGGTGTCACTCTTTGGTTCATAAGGTTTATGGGCACTTATGGATTGGAAAATGACATTACAACTAAACCAATCATTTTCTCAAAAGGAAATTTAAATTCTTAATTAGCACCAGTAAATGAGAAATAACATCCAAGTGTGTGTCATCTTTTAGTTCATGAGGAGTATGGGCCCTTATGGGCTGGGAAGTGCAATATCACTGGATATGGAAATCTTGAATGATTTTTTGTCCTTCTCAGAACCCTTGTAGGTGTGGGTAGGGGATCTTAGGGGTAGGAATACCTAGTACCTGTCCTAGCTTCTAGAGTTCAACCTTTATTTTGTTGGCTTCCTTCTCTGAGACGTTTGTTTGGAATTGTAGCATTATGCCTCCACGACGTCCTTGAGTCGTGCACGCTGAAGGCGGCAACGACCACACTCCTAAGCTGGCGGGCCCTGATTCGCTAGTTGATATTCATGTCGAGCCACCTATGGCTCCTCTTCCTATTCCTGAGAGGGGCGTCGATGCCCAGTTTCATGAGGGTTTCTAGAGAATGATGCCGAATATTAAAGGCAGTATGAGACCTTCCCCAAGTATGGAAGAGTCGACCCATGACTTCAAGTTATAGCATCCTCCCGCTTTTTTGGGAGATGGCGGACCTCTTGCGGCTGAGTCTTGGCTGGAGGCAATCTAGACCATCTTTGTACATCTCGAGATTCCTCCCAAGCGGTGAGTCAAATTAAGCGTTTATATGCTACGTGATTCTGCTAGGAAGTGGTGGGATGTCATAACCCTCACGAGACAGTGGGGAGACATGGTCTGGGTTGATTTCCAGGCAGTCTTTTATGACTATTTCTTTCCCCAGACTTTGAGAGCTGACAGTGCTATGGAGTTTATGAACCTGTAGTAGGGTACCATGACAGTCATGGAGTACTCATCCAGATTCATCGAACTGCATCGTTTCACCCCATCTCTAGCTATCGATGATCTGATGGTCGCTGGGCATTTTGAGGATGTGCTGAGTTACACCATCCAGTCTCAGGTAAATGTGTTCATGTTGACATCAATTCCTGATATTGTTAACCAAGCTCTAATTACTAAGCGGAATCTGAGGGAAGCAGATAGTGCGAACCAGGGCAGTTCAACACCGAAAGCTTCTAGTGGGTCCTTTTCGGGGCGGAAGAGACGTTTTGTGTCTTCCCATGGGGGAAGCAGTAGTCAAGCCCCCAGCACAGATAGTTCTTATACTTTCCATCAGTGCTGGAGGAAGGGACACTTCAGGGCGTAGTGTCTGTGGAACCCAGTGGAATGCAGAGGTTGTGGCAAGATGGGTCCCCTTCAACGTTTCTATAGGATTATTTCACCAGTTCTTAGTTAACAGGGATCTGAACCTACTCCACGATCTGGTGCTGGATCAGCAGGATCACATTAGTCAAGCGGCTGGAATACTGCAGGCCGATCAGGTAGTGGCGGTAGTCGAGGCAGAGGTAACCAGGTGTATGACTATCAGCACAAGCTCGGTGGGTCTGCTTAGGGTAGTCAGGCTGTGACTCAGGGTCGTGGTACCGACCAGTTATATGCAGTCGAGCCTATGCCACAGGATCAGTATGTCGGACCATCTACTGTACGAGCTACAATTCTAGTTTCCTCTACATTAGTATCTTCTTTGTTTGATACATGCGCTTCTCACTCTTTTATATCAGAGGCGATTGTTGGAATTTTGGGCCTTGGCGTTGAGTCATATCATGGTATGATCACGTTAAATACCCCTTTAGGTTTCCATTCCTAGGGCGTTTGATGTTGTCAGAATTCTACCCTCGAGGTGGGTGGTTACCTTTTCTTGTGGATCCTATATGTTCTAGATATGGCAGGTTTTGTTGTAATAATTGGGATGGACTGGTTAGTTCCCTATAAAACCTAGATTGATTGCTATCATTGGAGGGTGGCGTTTATGACACCAGAGGGTGACATGCATATGCATAATGGATAATTAGATATTAGTGTGACACGAGCAGGACCGGAACAATAGAAGTTGGGTGGTGTCCCGACACAGGTTTCCAGTCATTATCTCGATGACCACGGGTTACAACCTGCTGCTTATCCTCCTGTAGTGGAGCGCTTTAGAGATGTATTTCTTGATGACTTGTCTGGTCTACCTCCAGTGTGAGAGGTGTAGTTTACCATTCAGCTTGTACCAGGAGCAGCACCAGTGACCATTCCACATTATCGGATGGAACCTAAGGAGCTTATAGAACACAAGAGTTAGTTGGAGGACCCGGAAGCAAAAGGATTTATACATCCCAGTACTTCTCCTTGGGGATCACCGGTTCTCTTTGATAAGAAGGTATATGGTACTCTTCATCTACGCGTGGATTACCATAAGTTAAATCAGCTGACTATCAAGAATCTATATCCTTTTCCTAGATTTGATGACCTCTTTGACCAGTTCTGAGGAGCGACAGAGTTTTCCAAGATATATTTAAGGTTGGGCTATCACCAGGTGCATGTCAGGACTTCAGACATACCTTGTACGGAATTCAAGAGCAGGTATGGTTTCTATGAGTACCTAGTCATGTCGTTTGGGCTAACAAATGCACCTGTAGTGTTTATGGCTCTTATGAATCGTATTTTTCACCCTTACCTCAATTATTTTGGGGTTGTATTTGTGGACGACATCTTAGTCTATTCACGCTTGTGACACGACCATGCAACCCATATTGGGATCGTGCTGAATACACTAAGAGAGTATCAGCTTTATGCTAAGCTCATTTAATTCCACTTTTGTATAAATAAGGTTCACTTCATAGGTCACATTATTTCTGAGTCTGGAGGTTCAGTTGACCCTGAGAAGGTGGGTGATGTAGTCTCTTTGGAGCAACCCAAGAACGTCTTCAATATCAGGAGTTTCTGGTGCTTGATGGATATTATAGGTGGTTCATTCAGGAATTTTCACACCTAGCAGCACCACATACAGCTTTAAACAAAATGGGGGTGATATTCGAGTGGTCGGAACCTTGTGAAATAGCTTTTTAGGTATTGAAGGGAAGACTGACTTCGACGCCGATACAGATCTTTCCAGAGCCAGGCAGGGCGTATACGGTTTTTTGTGACGCATTAGGTATCGGGCGTGGAAATGTCTTGATGCAGGATGAGCGATTCATTGAATATGGTTCTCGTCATTTAAAGCCTCGTGAACAGAATTATCTGACACACGACCTCGATCTTGCAGCGGTTGTACATTCCTTACGCTGTTGGAGACACTATTTGTTGGGAGAAAATTTTGTGGTATTCACTGAACACAAAATCCTCAAATATATCTTCACTCAGCGGGATCTAAATCTCAGGCAACGTAGGTGGGTCGAGTACCTGCAATCCTTTTATTTTGAATTGTCCTACACTCCTAGGAAGGGAAATTCAGTAGCTGATGCGTTGAGTCAGAAAACATAGTCGTAGGTGGTTCGAGAATCTAATGAGGAATGGAAGATGATGTCCCTATTTTCAGAGATGCATGTTGAGGTTCAGGAAGGTCAGGGTCATACTGTCCTCTCAGCCTTAGCGGTGACATCTACTCTTTCGGAATGAGTTAGGGAAAGACAGTTATCAGATTCGGAAGGCCCTGTTCTACGAAAGAGTGTCAATGATGATGCCTCTAAAGATTGGATCGTGGAAGAGGGTGATACTTTATTGTTCCATGGGCATGTATGGGTCCCAGGAGACATCAAAGAGGATATGATGATGGATTTCCACACCTCATCTTTGGCAATTCACCCTAGAATTACCAAAATGTATCGTGATTTGTGACGACAGTATTGGTGGCCTAGCATGAAGCGGGAGATAGCTGGTTTCATCATGCTTTGTTCCACCTGTCAGCAGGTGAAGGTGGAACATCAGCGTCTGGTTGGGCTTTTGCAGCAGTTGACCATTCTAGAGTGGAAATGGGATGATGTTTCTATGGACTTTTTAACTGCATTACACAGGTCACCTCGTGGCAATTATGTGGTATGGGTTGTCATCGACCGTCTGACGAAGGTTGCACATTTCTTACCAGTGCAAGATACCTTCACCATTGTTGACATGGGAAGGTTGTATGTCAAGGAAATAGTGTGCCTTCATGGAGAACCTCTATCTGTTGTCTCGGACAGAGATCCTCGTTTTACATCGTAGTTCTGGGATGGTTTACATAAGGCCTTGGGTACGCAGGTACTCTTCAGTACGACCTATCACCCGTAGACTAACGGACAGACCGAGCAGACTATACAAGTACTAGAGGATATGTTATGTGCATGTGTTCTTGATTTTGGAGGTTCATTGGAGAAACACATTCCTCTGTTCAAGTTCTGTTATAACAATAGCTTCTAGGATACCATTGAGATGGCTCCCTATGAAGCCTTATATGGCAGGCCTTGTCGCTCGCCTTTGTGTTGTCTTGAAGTAGGGGAGGTAGCTGTTCTAGGACCATGTCTTGTGTAGGAGACAGGTGAGTAGATACAGCTTATCAGGAAGTGTATGTAGACAGCTCAGTCTAGACAGCAGTCTTAGGCTAACAAGCACCGACGACCTCTTGAGTTTGAGGTCAGGAACCGGGTTTTCTTGAAGGTCTCACCCAGGTTGGGGTATAGACGTATACGGAATCAAGGTAATACTTCACCGAGGTTCGTATGACCCTTTGAGGAGATGAAGCGGATCAGGCTGGTAGCTTACCAGCTTTCACTTCCATAGAGATATCAGGCCATGCACTATGTTTTCAAGTATCTCAACATCACTAGTACTTTTCAGATCCGACTCATGTTTTTAAGCCTGATGAGGATGAACTAGATATGGATGCTTCCTTTGAGGAATATCTGATGTGAATTGTTGACCGGAGCATGAAGACACTCCGAGGCAGGTCCGTTCCTCTTGTATGGGTTCTATGGAAGCACGACCGGGTACAGGAAGAGACCTGGGAGCAGGAGGCAGATATAGGATCTAAATGGCCGGAGCTTTTCGCTGGTGACACCTCTTTACCCTCAGAATGCCATCTCGGGGATGAGTTGCTTTAAAGAGGGGAGGTTGTAACGACCCGACTCTTTGGAAAAGGTACGGATCATAAGTTTTGCTTTCAAATATTTCCATTAATCTTGTTTAAGGTGTGTAATGTTCTAAGGAAGGTTAGAGGAGTGTCCGGGGCTCTTTCGGAGATCGGGAGTTGGTGAAATGGACTTACATACAGAAGAGCATGGCCTGCGCACGGCCTATGCATGGTTTGGGTAAATTGTGTGGCCTTTGGATTGAAGGCAGTGAGATGCACACGGTTTGTGCACAACATGAATAGTAAAATCGCACAGTTTGGGTAAACCACGCGGCCCTGCTTTCTGGAGTCAGTGTGGTGTGCATGGTTTGTGCACGGTTTGGTAAACTGTGCAACCCTGATCTGGGTAAAAATTTACAATTTTTCCATTAATTCTATTTAAGCCTAAAACCTATTCCTTTCTCCTACCCGTAGATAGAACCAGAGGGGAGCCTCCTTTGAACTCCAAAACCCTATCCTCACTCTTTCTCTTGCCCTTTCTTCCCCCGTTATCTATTATTCGATCCATCAATGGAATTGGATCACCCAAGGTAAGGCTAACCTCACGCACTCCTTTCTCCTCCGAAAATCATTCTTTTCGTTGTGTTATTTTGATGTAGGCTCATATGCCCTATTTTCAGGGCATTGAAATGAAACATAGATCTCTCCCAATCTACTTCTAATCTGAGGTTGATATCGAGCAAGCCTACATCTAGAGTCGTAAGGTAGGTGGTAACATGGTTTCCATTTTGGGTTTTCGTAATTCTTGAGTTTATATTGTCATGTTATGGTTTCCCTTTTTCCAAACCCCTTATTTATATTGACTGTTTACTGTCTAAATGACCCTTGTGATAGGAGGGTATGGGAACTACCCTCATTTGGGTTTTTGGGTACCGTATGACCCCGATATGGACACCCATAGGTGTCATACCTTGAGTTTTATCCCTTTTTCACCTTTGGACCGTATGGGTATGTACTAAAAGCCATTTACCATGTGAGGCAAATGGGATGTTTTGGTTAGGGCATGGCTAGGATGAGTTAGCCTAAACCCCTTTTATAATTTTAATTGCATGCTTGCTTGAAATGTTATTAGGTGATTTTGGGAGATGGAAATGCCATGTTTTATTAATATGAATGTTATAAAAAGTGTATGCCTTATAACCAATGCTATTAAATGATTATGCTTTGTGCTAGGGGAAGACTGTGAGAGATCCCCTAATTGAATGATAAAAGCATCGGGCCAGGGGTAGACTAGGAGAGCTCCCCTATGTTATGGCTTTGCGCTAAGGGTAGACTATGAGAGCTCCCTTGAATCATTCTTAAGCTTGGGCCGGGGATAGACCGTGAGAGCTTACCCAAGGTTGGGCCAGGGGTAAGATCGAGATCACTCCCCGGGGGTAAGGACGTCCATGAGTTCCATCCTGATTCTCCCCCAACGTATTATATATATGTGTGTGTGTGTATATATATATCTATACTCAGTTGTTTTTCCAGACTACCAGCCATGAGCTGAAGCAGGTAGACCCGCCAGGTGTCCTTCCAGAACCTGAGCGGGAGAGTTTCATTTTACTTTACCTTACTTAATTGCACTCTATTGCTTACTATTACTACGAACACCTATTTAGATTACACGTAGACCCCGTTGGTGGTGGCCTACTGAGACTTGTCTCACACCATACCAGGCGGCCTCTTGGGCCCCCGTGTAGACTTTATTAGTGCAGGTACTAGTAGGGGCAAAGGCCCGACGTCAGGTTGTTGTTACATGTATGATCTAGCTGGAGTTTCAATTTAGAGGATCGATCTTGGCTAGAGATGCTCGCATACTTCTTTGTTCTCTTTTTATATTACTACATAGCATGCTTGTCTTCTATTTCCATTATATCAGCATGCCATGCATCCATTTTTTATCAGACACTGTATATGAGGCTTTTGTATATTTATCAGGTTTCCCATACTTCTTTGGTTGGTTTGTATGTTTCCCCTTTTCTCATGTTTATCCATTGTTTTTTCTTCTGCTATTTATATTACCTTACTATTATTCTGTTGCTTGCTCTAACATGGGGGTACATTCTCCCCACTGACTTACCACTACACCCCCACTGCTAGTCGGCAGCCCCTAGCCTATGGGGAGACGATCCAGGGGTCATGTGGCCAACCGGGCTCGGGGCTTGGGTTGAGGGGCTGTCGGGTCCGGGATGTCACACTCTTTGACATATTTCAATAGGTGAGTATTTATAATAAGGAGATCGTGATACTTAAAGTGATAAATAATAAAATTTTAAATATATTTTTATGTTTTATTATTGAAAAAGTTAGCTTTGTGCCTAATTTTCCTAAGACACTAAACCATTGGTTCCTAGTGTTTTAGTTCTTCTATGTTTTTATCTTTAAATTTATGTAATAGTTATGTAAGAAAATATATGTTCTCTATATTTGGTCGAAAATAATGATTTATTTAATTTCAGATTATGTATTAGAAGATGTTATTAAAAAACTGTAGGATAAAACAATTTATAAAATGATTTTCTTAGAAAAATTAATTTCATAGGGATCCCATAAGACTTTCCATTAGTATTAATTGAGTAAACTGAAAAATTATTCATGCTTTGATGACATTATTTTTTTCAATCATTTATTATTTTATAAAATTTTGAGAACTATGAGAAACTAGACCAAAACCCCTTGTGAGGTACAACACGATGATTTGTCTTATAAACATCCCCAATTCCATGAGAGGTGGAGTTAGAAACATTATGAATATTTTTACCGAGTAGTATCAGGTTATGAATGAAAACTTGAACCACATGGAACATCCTCCATATAGCAAGAAATAGAATCCATTGATTGATCTATTTATGAGGTAGTTAAGATGACATTTAGTTGAACTTTTTATCAAAATATCATTAAAAAATGGAATAACTCAATGGAGATGATATTTTACATGATCCATTATTTTGAGAAGGATATAGTTAATGTGGTTGTCTATATTTTAAATTAATAATTATATCAATGGTGGGAATTGATAAGTAATAACAAGATGAAGAAATAAAAAGAAGATATGGAGTGGGAAGACGTTATGAGAATATTTCATAACAAGAATTAACCTCAAATTCTTTAGAAATAGATGAATATCAAATTCATAGATTTGATATAAAAGGATGGTGAATATATTAGGTTTTATTAAAAAAGACCTCAAATGTCTTGATAGATATGCCTTGGTTTTTTTATCAATAATGAATACATAATCAAACAATTTTTTAGTGGTATAAAACCACACCTTCTAAACGGTCTAAACATCTTGGAAATTGGGATTTATGAAGAAGTAGTCTGATGTGCTCTCAAATTAGAGATAGTGTTTGTGGAATGGACCCATGATTATGGATATAATAAGACAAGAATGGAGTTTCATACTGGTGGGTCAAATGAAAAAGGAGGAAAGAGGATCAAACTAACCACATGTAAAAAATGTGGGAAGAAACATCATGTGAATTTCCTCAATGGGATGGGGGATTCCATTTTATTAAAGATAAGTATAATAGGATCATTAATGTTGGTGAGAGATAAACAAGTTGGCCAACATAATGAATAAAAGTAGAGCTGCACCCATGGTTAATTTCTTCAACTATAGGTAGTAAGGGAACTTTGAAATCCAGTGCACTAAACCTCAACTCCTTCAGAGTAATCAGCATCAACAACCACTAAATCAAAAGGAGGAAAGAAAATATTGTGCCATAACTACTACAATAGTTGAGTAAGAAAATTTATTCCTTACAAGGTATACATCATATTCACTCTTGAATGGAAAAATTCATATTTATTTTTGGTAATACACATGTATTTTTATCTTTTTTGTCTTCTTGAACAATTTAATTGAATCCCCAATAACTTGAAGTAGAGATATCTATAAATTCACCAAGTTGAAATATCATTGAATCCCAAGGGTTGGACTCTTATCATTTTGGTATATGCAGGAAGATTCTTCCAGTTAATTTTATAATACTTACCTTAGTATACTAAAACACTATATTGGGCATGGACTACCTGTTGTTATATAGAGATCACATCAACTATAGGAATAATGAAATATCTTTTCGTATTCTGAATCATCCCATGTTCCTCTACAAATTCATGGAAGGATATTAATCGTCTTTGTAAAATTCATCATCAGTGTGTGTGTTGATTCTATGTGAAGAAGAAAACCTCGCTCAACTGGTTGAGTCAAATTAAGGTATCAACCCAGATGAAATTCACCTTGTGAGGGAATACCATGATGTATATCCCAAATAGTTACCAAGACTTACCCCATGTTGTGAGAATGAGATCTCAATTAATCTTATATTTAGAATCACTCAAATCTCTAAATGTAAATATATGATGGACCCTATAGAAATAGAGGAGTTAAAGAAGTATTTGTAAGAGAATTTTTTCAAAGGTTCCATACACCCTAGTTCATTACCATGGGGTGCACTAGTGTTTTTCATAATGAAAAGTATGACTCAATATGGCTATGTATTGATTACTAGGAGCTCAATAAGATCACCATAAAAAACAAGTATATTCTTCCAAGGATTTATTATTTTTTGATCTACTAAAAAGAGCTCAATAATTCTATAAGGTGGATATTTTTTCAGGATATCATCAACTAAAGATAAAGAATAAATATATTTAAAATTCCACCTTCTATATAATGAATGGTCACTATGAATTTCTAGGGATTCCCTTCAGACATAATAAATCCCCTTCAAAATTAATGGATTTTATGAATTGAATATTTATAATATACCTTGGAAAATTTGTGGTACTATTTATTGATGATATTCTCATCTTCTACAATGGAAAAGAGGAATAGAAATAATATTTATGGATTTTTCTAGAATTATTAATAAAGGATAAATTTTATTTAATGCTCGACAAGTGTGGATTCTGGATATTATAATTCACATTCTTGGGAAACATGATCACAAGTTAAGGAATTTATGATGACCATACAAAAAAAAGGAAATTTAGTAATGACCTAGAACCAATTATATCATGGATATCCATGGTTTTCGTTGATTATCTAGGTACTACCGACATTTTTTTGAAAATGTGTCCTGATTTTCTATACCAATAACAATGTCAATAAGGAAATGGATAAAGTATGAATTGAATGAAAAATGTGAGTAAGGTTTCAAGGTGATAACGAAGAGGCTAATCATTTCCCATGTACTCACACTACTGACACATGGAAAATGTTTCTTTATACACAGTGATTTTTAAAAGAAGGTATTGGGTATTGTACTAATGAAGAATTATAAAGTGATAGCCTAAATTCCATTTAATTTAAAGATCCATCAGCATAATTACATGATGCATGATCTATAGCTAGTAGTTTTGATTTCTTCATTGAAATTCTAGAGGCACTACCTCTATTGTTAGAAGTGTGGCATGTATACTGATTCCAAGAGTCTAAAGTCTATATTCACACATAATGAACACAACATGCATAAAATAAGTTGGTTAGAGCTAATTAATTAATATGATTTCACTTTTCATTACCATTTTAGAATGGGGGCCAAGGTATCTTATTCAATTATCATAAAATAACTTTCTACTCAATCCATGATTTGGATTGAGAAAGACCCCATCTTTATGTATTAGAAAAAGGATGGATTTGGAAATCATAAAAGTACGGATTACATCCTACCATTCCTAAATGATTATTAAAAAATCTCTCCAATAGAAGATCCAGGAGAGGTGAATAGATGATCAAGAGTTACAAAAGAATGTAAATGATGTAATGTAATGAAATCTATGTGTGTTCCGTATCACTAATGATGGTGTGATTCAGTTGGGAACAAGGTTTTGTGTGCCTTCATCACCTGAGATAAAGAAAAATCTATTAAGTAATTCACATACCTCACCTTTCTCTATCCATCTTGGATGTACCAATATGTTAAGTGATATTCAAGAATACTTATAGTGGGTTAAGATGAATAAGGTGATTGAATAGTATATCTCATGTTTCTTGATATGTCACCAAAATAAAGTAGAATAAAAGAAGTACATTAGTATAATGAAACCATTTACTATACCCATGTGGAAATGGGAGAATTTATGTATTGAATTTTTTATTGGTATCCCAAGAAAAATATAAATGAAATAATGTGTTATGGGTTTTGGTGGATCAAATCACCATGAATGCCCACTTAATCACTATTTTGGAATATTTTTCATTTGAAAAACATTCCAAGTTATATGTGAAGGAAGTGGTGGGGCTGCATGTGGTTCCACTATCTATTTTATTTGATCGTGATCCAATGTTCACATCTAAATTTTAGAGAAGTATTTAACATGATTTAAGTATTAATTTCATTTTTCATGACTTATAAACCCAAACTTGTGGCCATTCAGAAAAGAAAATTTATACACTTAAGGACATGCTGAGAACCCACTCAATGGAAATAAAGGGTGGATGAGATCTGTATCTCCTAATGGTTGAGTCCTCGAACGAAAATTATTTCCACTCAAATATTTAAATGGGTTCATATGAATCGTTGTATGTTTAGTGATTTAGAAACCCTTTTTTTATGAGTTTGGATAATGAAATCTATTTGAACCTGATCTTATGCAATAGAAGATTAAGAAGGTTCAACACATCTTATGACAAATAAAATTATCTCAGAGTTAAAAATTTGGATATAATGACAACAATAAAAGGGATTTTTAATTTGATGCGGGAGACAAATTCTTCCTTTGAATATCACTATGGAAGAGATTCTTGTGGTTTAGAAAGAAAGGGAAGCATAGAACAAGGAAAGTTTTCCGCTTTTAGATAATTTATTGAATAGGAGTAGTGAGTTATTGGTTCGCACAAGAACTAAATATTGGTCGAGTTCATGATGTGTTCTATTTATCTCTCTTGAAGAAGTACACACCTAACCCCTCACGTGTACTAAATACAGAAGAAGTATGACTAGAAAAAGACCTATTTTATGAAGAGAAATTGGTGAAGATCTTTGACCATAGAGACAATGTCATGTAGAACAGGACAACTAACATTGTGAAAGTGTTATGGAGGAACCATATGTTTGAGGAGGTAACATGGGAACTGGGGGAATCAGTTAATGAAAAACACCCCCACATATTTTCACCGTTGTATATAAAATAAAATTTCAATGGGGAGAAGAATATAATGACTAAAAAATTTATCAATGGTATTTTCCCAATTTATAATTATTTCACATAACACATGAATCGTATAGGGAATTCAGTCACAATGTTATTTTTTTAATGTATGAATGAAATAAGTTGAATTTATAGAAATTAAGGAACCAATGTCAATAAAATCGTTACCTACCCATTGGAACTATAATATGACCATTATGAATTTTAATCATTTTAGTAGAATAGTAACCTCTCCATGAAAGTATAAATAATATTTATTTATCTCATAAATTAAAATATAATATATTTATATCAAGGTATGAGTAATAATTTTTTATTAATGATAAATTAAGTGTAGGCATTTTTGAAAAATGTAAATGTTTATTTAAAATTTTATATTTCATACAACGAATTAAAAAAAATATTTTCATAAAATAAATTCATAAATTATAATTTAGTTATATTATAATTAAAAGTTAATTTTATGAGAGCTTCATTAAATTTTCAAATTGCTGTAAAATCTGTTATAATAATAAAATATTTTTAAAAATAAATGATTATATTAGATAAATATAAAATTTATCATATTTATTAAACTATTTCTATAAAATGGAGTCCATTTATTGTTATCGACCCATTGGGAAATGGTTAGGGTGAACTTTTGGGATTTTTCTAAAATAGTTGAGTTTTTTTGTGAATAATCTCTTACAGTAGTTTATGTTATAAGCAAAATACTTGAATATTTGAGTCGATGATGATGTATGGAAGAGGAAAGAACCCATTATATTGATAAATCAAAAAAATGTTACATTATGTAATCATATTAATTAACACAATTGATATTCTTGAGCCAAAAATAATAAACAAATGAATAAATAATATGAAAACACCCATGTCCTCCCCTCTAAATACCACCCCTAACCACATTTTATCCTCACTCTGTATAAGCCTTTTATATTCACTATATTCAACCCAATTCTCTTACCAATCCTCTTCCCCACATCCAATATCCTATGTTCTCAAGAAAATATCAATTCCATGTATCTTAATTTGGTTCCTAAGGAGACAACATTCAAGTGGAAAGACCCTAAATCCTTGTTTTTCAATTTCATTTTTTCCTTATCCTCTCCTCACCTCCCATATAAAAAGAGGAATGATTAGTATAGTATCATATATAAACGTTAATATTGTTTTTTTAATTTAATATTCATCATAAAATGTCTTCTCTTTTCTATTTATTATAAAAATGAAAACATTATCCGTGATGGGTCGATTCACCACCATCGTGGATGATGACTTTTCATTTTCCATTACCGCATTCAATCCTGGTTATGAAAATATTATTATGGTTAAACCATAATGAAATATGTATATTATTATTTTATTAATGTTATGGAACTAATTTATATACATACTATTAAATTAAATGATATTAGTTTTTGATGGTTGTAAAAATCACTAAAATAAATTAATTGTTTTTCACTAACAATTTATCTAATGAATCCTCATCATATCAAAAAATAAAATAGTATATGGGATTATTTGAAATTACAGAAGTATATTAATACAATTTTATTTTAATTATGGATTTTTTCTTCCATTTGACATGAAATCGTATAATTTAACTCAAGGGAATCGACCATAAACAACGAAATGAACACTTTTAGAATAATAAAATTGAACCCTATAACTAATCAAAATGGAAATAAATGATCATAAAAAATTATAATAAAAACCAAAAAATGTATAAGAGGTTATATATTTATTAATTAATGAATAAAATTTTATTAATCGAGATATTAAGTGAATGTGAAGAATGCATCCGGACATAAGGTAGGTGTATTCTTGAACATAAGATACTTCTTTTATATTATACCTATTTCATTCCAAATTTCACTATGAATCTTTTGATAATTTTCCATAATTATAATTTCACTGTTCTTCCCTTTTTATTTTTAATTATATAAATTTTTATCCCCTTGTTTTATAAAAAATGTGTGGTTTTTCCAAAATAACTCATCTTTCCAGTTCATATCTTGGCTCCTCTAGAGATCTTTTCTTCCTCCCTCAAGTGTGATGATTATTAAAGAATATTTTTTTTATCATATCAGGTCCCAATGTTTATTAAAAAATTTATTCTTGAGTAAATTCTCATGAAACTCATTTTCATTCAATAGTTTATTTTATGACTCGTATTGTTCAATGTTGTAAATGGATTGCTTGATTATGTTAATGTTATGACATGATAGGTGTGCTTAGAATTGTATAGTCCTTCAATGCATTAGTAAATGTGATGTATCTTTTCATATTATGTTTATTAACCATGAAAATAATGATATTTTGTTTACAAATATTATGTTATGATTATGAACATATGTTATGCCTTAACATGATGCTATATTTGATCACAACTATGTGTTGTATTTTACCACTAATTCAAGATGCTTCATTTTTATGCCTTTACACATTCTATTCCATTATCCAATGGTTCCCTACTCATATTGGTGATGATCCTATGCTTATGTTATGATGATGATGACTATACTCACTCATGTTTTATTTATTTAGGCCCCTTATACATCCTCTTATTGGGATTTTTGGATCACGCATTATCATTGATGTATATATCCATTTTAATATATATACTAATGAGAATTAGTGATTTAAAGGAATAAAAAAGTACATTTTTAATAAATTTATATATTTATATATTTTATATTTTATATATTTCCCTAATTTTTTCAAAACACATAAACATTGGGTCTTAGTTTTGTGAGGCTATTATGTTGTTAATCCTTAAAAAGATATAGTAGTCATGTTATAAAAATTAGTGTCATTGTAGTTGGTATCAATGTATGGTTTAGTTTATTTGGTAATTAGGATTACAGAATGTTAGTAAAATATCCTTAGAATTAGACTAATTATATAATGCATTGTTTACAAAGATTTGTAACATGGGGATCCCAAAAATATTCCATTACTATTAATTTCAAAAAAGGATAAATTATTCATGATTTTTTTACTTAATTAATTTTATTCAAACCTACTATATTTTAGAATGTTTTAGGAATCAGGTGGAACTAAGTCAACAAACTATATAATTTATATTACCACAATTTTCAAAATGATATCCTCAATTCCATGGGAGGTTTAGTTCAAAACATTATGGAAATTATTACCTAGTTATATCAATTTATAAACAACAACTTGTATTACATAAAATATCAAAAATCTCCCAATAAGATTAATTATCCATTTCTTCCATAATGAACAAATGACCTTTGACATTTAGTGAATCTTCTGATCAACTTATTATGAAAAAATGTGTTAACTCAATGGATAGTATTTTTTATTTTATTTCTTGTTCTAAGAAAAAGAAGGTTACTCTATCTGTATATAATTTAAATGGAGAAGTAGGTAAATTATGGGAATTCATAAATAAAACCAAGATGAAGGAATAAATTAATGATTTTTTTTGAATGTTGGGTTCAAAGAATCATTTATTATTTAAAGCAAAAAAATATTTTTAACTGGGTAGTGGGAGACCCATTAAAATGAATGTAGTATATGCCAAGAGTTTTTTTTTATCGAAAATGAAAAAGTAGATAGATTTTTTAGTGGTTTAAAACCACACCTTCAAAAGGCTATATCTATCCAAGTATTTGGTAATTTTAAATAAGTGGTCCAATATGATCTCAAATTACATATAGAGTTCAAAGAATGGTCTCATGATGTTATCCTAACATGGTTAAATACACTGAGAGGGGGAGAATTAAGATATGAAAGATTAAAATAAATGCAACTTTGGATATTTCTTCTTCAATAGACAGAACACTCTTATCTCACCTTACAATAGATATGTGTGAATACAATTGAATGTTTGCACGAGGAACAATAATTTTTACTTGTTTTTCCCTCACTGGGATACGTATAAGGAGCGTACAATGGTATTGTTCCAATGTAAAAAATATTTTAAGGCTCGCTATAAAATGACAAGGATTGTTCTTGATAACTTATATTCATAGGTACTCTTCATTTACAAGATTTAAGGTTAGCTCACTATTTTCCCAAGGGTCACTATCTAATTCTACTTCTCTAGTTCACTATCATTGCAAAGGATCAACTCCTTCCTCTTTCTTTTTCTCACTGATATTTGATGGATCGACAGAATTATTATGGACATGTAGGTCCGAAATTATCAATAATGAATTCATATTGACAAATAGGTAGATTCTATGTAAAAGTCCATCTTTCATCCTCTTGTTGAATACCACATTTACATGAATTATTAGTATATAGAAAGGGTTTTCACAAACTATTTTAGTCCCTGAAATAATTTCATTGCACCTTCCCTGAATTGAACTTCATGTTCTATGAACTACCTTTCATCCTCTGTAAACTGTGTTTCACTTCATTGTGTGTGTGCTTTGTGGTCGCCTTACCCTTCACAGGCCACCCCTTCTTTGTGGATGGTTCATTCCCTGACGACCACATCATCTACATTTTACCTTTAAATATTTGATTAACCAAGCCCCTAAAAACCCATTTTTTGAGTTGTCTTCATGAACTCCTCTTTCACAGAAACCTCCATTTATAACAACTTCTCTTTTACAAAATCATTCATTGTGAACTACTTCATACTTCCCCACATTCATCCAATAGTAATGACTTTCTGTAATGAAATTTTCTCTCATTAAATATCTTATTACCAATACTTATATAGGAAAATAGATATGTGAAACCCAATAATCTAAATTACATGATATTTAATGAATTGTAGCCTTCACTGTGGACTTACAATGCATCATACATTGCACTTTAATCATTTTTGGTAGTAGATGTCATCTGAAAATGAAAACCGTTTGATTCTCTAAATATTAATGCCTCTGTTATTCAAATATTGATCTTACCATGAACTATTATCCTCCCAAAAATAATGTACCTTCCATGAACTGATTTCACTACACAGTCTATGTAGAGTTATTGACATTTTACACAAAACTTCTATACAGAATTATCCCTTTGTTTATTTCCCTTCTCCATAATGCTTACACACTTTTTGGGTCCCCCATCTGCATATTTCTAGTCTAAAAACTGCTAGTCCTAGGATATTTTGAATAAAATTTCCCTTAACAATCAAATAATCATCTGATTTAAAACTCTGGGAAATAGTGCCACCATAAAAATCTGCTTTGGAAACACCAACTATACTAAAATGTGGTCATTTTTCTTTTTTGACAAACAAAAACACACCAAAATGCTAAGAAAATTCCTTGAGATATTTTCCCCAACACATGATTATGGAGATATGTAGATAAAAATGGAGTTTCATATTTGTGGGTCAAATGAAAAAGGAAGAAAGAGGATCCATCCAACCATGTGTCAACATGTGGAATGAAATATCTTGGAAATTTCCTCAAAGGTATAGGGAAAGCTTCAAGTGTGGGAGAAAATGCCTCCATGCTCATGAATATCAGAGATACATAAATAATTTGTCCATCATGGTGAATAAAAGTAGAGCTCCACCTGTGTTTTAATGCTTCAACTCTAGGGATCAATGGAAATATGTAATCCATTGCACTAAACCTCGACTCTTTGAGGTAAATCATCATTAGAAACCACCATGCCAATTTAGAAAGGGAAATATTATTCCATTAATAATACTAAAGCGGAGTAAGAAAATGAATTCTTATAAGTTGCACTTTTTATTCCCTCTATAATTGAAAATTTATTATTTTATTTGTTTCTATTCATTTCGTTATATCTTGTAATTTTTCTAAAACTATTTAATTAATGGCTTAATAACATGGAGTAGAGATATCAATAAAATCACATAGTGTTGCGATCATTGAATCCCAATTGTTGGACTTTTCTTTTATTGGAATATGTGGGATGGTTATTCTATTGAATCTAAAAATATATCCCTTTGTGGAATTCAGCATATTACATGTAATAGATTGACTCTCATTATATAGTGAAAACATTAATTATTCGGAAAAGGAAATATCTTTTCATATTATAAATCATCACATGAACCTCTACCAATTTATGAAATTTCATGAATCTTTTTTGTAAAATTATTTAATTATATGGGTTTTGATGCCCTTTGAATAAGCATACCTCACTCAAATTCATGACTAAAATGAACGTATCAACCTAGAGGAAATTCTCATTATGAGGTAATACCATGATATATTTATTAAATAGTTACCTATGCTTCCAAAATATTTTCATGTAGAGTTATCAATAAAACATATAATCAGAATAACTAATATCCCTAAATATCTCTACATGATGGCCCATATCAAACTGCTAGAGTTAAAGAAGTGTTTGTAAGATAATTTAGGCCAAGGGTTCATATTCCCTAGTTTATCACCTTGGGGTGAACCTGTGATTTTTGTAATGAATAAGTAGGGATCAAGGAAGATATGTATCGATTATTAAGATCTCAATAATATCAACTTAAATAACATGTATCCTCTTCTAATGATTGATTAGTTATCAATCAACTTCCTGAATCTCAATAATTCTTAAATATGGAACATAATTTTTTATATCATTAACCAATGCTAAAGAATGACTATATTCAAAACCCACATTCTACACATGGTATGGGAACTATGAGTTTCCAATGACTCCCTTAGGAATTACTGATTTCATTCAAATCCTCATGGATTTGATAAACAGACTCTTTAGACACTACCTTGAAAAAAATTAGTAGTACTTATCAATGATATTCTCATCTAATCAAGTATCAAGGAGAAACATAAAGAACATAAATGAATAATTATAGCGATATTAAGGCTGGAAAAATTGTATTCAATGTTTATAAATTTAGAATTTAGGATGAAAATTCCCATTCTTGGGACATGTGAAAACAAGTGAGGGAATCTCTCAGGACCATTAAAAAAGTCAATTGAAGAATGGACAAGAAATACTTGTATCACTGATATCCATAGTTTTCATTGATTATAGGGGTAATACTAATGTTTTTTTTTGATAAATTTATCATTATATTATATCCCACTAATATATTAAAACGTAAAGTGGTAAAGAAAGTCTAGAGTGAGGAATATGAGGATATATTCATGGAAATAAAGAATATGTCAATCATTACACTTGTACTCACAATACAGACACGTGGAGAATGTTTTGTGACATATATTTATGCTTAAATGTTTGGTTTGGTTTGTGTACTCAAGAATAATGGTAAATTGATTAACTATACATCATAGCATTTGAATATCCATGAGCAGAACTACACGATGTTGTATTTGGATCTAGGGACTGTGATTTTTTCTTTCATAATTTGGTGGAAATACCTCTATGGTGAGAAGTGTGACATTTATGCTGATCACACGAGTCTAATGTATATATTCACATATAATGAATTAAATATGAATCAAAAAAATTGTTTATAACTAATCCAGGACTATGAATTATCTATTCATTAGCATCCAAGAAAGTTGAACAAGGAAGCAGCTTCTCTTCACAGAAAAAAATGTTCCACTATATCAATGATGTGGATTTAGAAAGACTATATCATTATGGATAAGAAATGGATGGATTGGGATCATATTGTTACATAGTAAATATGACATTTCCCAAATGATTTTCCAATCATATATCTAATAGAATATCAAGGAGGAACAAAGAGATGATCTGGAGTTACAGATGTAGGTAAATACAGAAAAAGATAGAAACAAACATGAGTTTCATAATGATAATTATGGGGTTATTAGATTTGGAAAAAGACTATTTGTGCCTTCATAAAATAAGATAAATAATTTATTTTGGATAATGCACATACATCACCTTTCTTTATCTATCTTTGAAGTACCAATATGTGTTGTGATATTCAAGAACACTTCTGTTGGAATAACATGAAGAAGGACACTGCAGACTATGTCCTAAGGTGATTGATATGTCATTATGTTAATGAACAAAGATAAAAGTGAAAGGGTATGATACAACCATTGCCTATACTGACTAGGAAATGGGATTATATCACTATGTAATTAATAATTGGTCTCCCGAAGAAATCCAAGGGAAAAATATGATATTGGTTTGGTGGATCAACTCATCAAGACTACCCATCATGTTATTATTCAATAATATTTATTGCTTGAACAACATGCCATGATATATGTGAAGGACGTGGTGAGGTTTCATACGGTTCCACTTTTGATCATATTTGATCATGTTCCATGGTTCACATATATTTTTTAGAGAATTATTCATCAGGATATAAGTACAATGTTGAATTTATCACAACTTATCACCCCGAAACAAATGGAAAATCAAGAAAGACTATTTGAACACATGAGGACATGTTGATATCCTTCATAAATGGAATTAAATGGTTGATGAAATCATCAAATCTAATTGGTTGAGTTCTTATAAAAAATATATTTCACTCTGGTATTCAAATGGATCTATATAAATCTTTGTAATGTAAACAATGTAGAAATAAAAAAATTTTGGATGGAGTTGGAGAATGAAAGAAACTTGGACCTGATTTTGTAAAGGTTATGACTGATATGGTTCAATAAATATAAAAAAATATTAATGTTACTCAGAGCTAGAACCTGGATGTGGTGACAACCATAAAATGGATCTGGAATTTGATGTTGGAGACAAAGTCTTCCTTCGAATATCACTATGGAAGAGATTCATTCAGTTTGGAAACAATGGGAAGATTATTCAAAGGTAAACTTTCCCCTTTGAGATCATTGATCACATAGGATTAGTGTTCTATAAACCTTCACTTACACCAGATATGGCTCAATTACATGATATTTTCAATTTATCTCCCATTAGGAAGTACATACCAACCCCCTCACAAGTACTGAAAACAGAGGAGGTACAAATAGAGAACGAACTCTCATTTAAAGGTCATATAATGAATATATTGGAACATTGAGACCAATTCTAGTGTAATAATATGAATCACCTTGTCAAATAGTTTTACAAAAACAATAAGTTTGAAGAGGAACCGGGGGAACTAGAGGAATCAATGAAGGATAAATACCCCCAATTATTTTCACCTTAATATGTAAAATGAAATTTCAAGGGTGAAATTTCCAAAGTGGGGAAGAATTTAATGACCCAAAATTTAATCAATGAGATTTTACCATCTTATAATTATTTAATTAAACAAATAAATCACACATGTAACTCGATAAAAACTTTATTCTCACAAAGGAATAATGAAATTAGTTTTATTATAGAAATTAAAAAACATATATCGATGGAATAGTTACCTGGCCATGGGAATAGTAATACAACCATTTGGAATAGTAATATGTCCAATAGAATAGTAACCTCACTTTTGAATGTATAAATAAAATTTAGTTATCTTATAAATTAAAATATTATATCTTTATATCACTGTATAACTAAATAAAAGTTTTAAAAAAGATAAATCAGGTAATATTATTTTTGAACAATATAAATGTTTATTTATAATTTTATAATTAATATAATGATTTGAAATGAAATTATTTTAATAAAATAGATTCATAAATTAAATTTTTTTTTATAATAATTTTATGTTAATTTTATGAAACCTTAATTAATTTTTCAATGTGTCATAAAATTGCTTATAATATTACAGTTAGTATTTTTCAAACAAATGATTTTCTTAATTTAAAATTATAATTATCATTTTTAGAAAATGAGTTTCAAATAATGAAGAAAAATATTGAAATATACGTGTTGAAAAAAAATTAGGGTTATGTTTTGGATTTTTATAAAATATATAATTTTTTAACAGTGAAATATAGTAATATACAGTATGTGAAAAATATGTGAATTTTTTAGTCTTGGATGATACATGGATGAGGTATGAACTAATTATTTTGAACGCTCCTGACTCTTTTACTTTATTTATTCATATAAATTTACACTTTTGAGATTCTTGATCCAAAATAATAAACAAATTAATAAAATAATAAAAAATACCCCTCTCTTCCCATATATATATCAGCCCTCACCTCCTCTTCTCCCCACACCTTATATTACATATATCCAATAAAAATTATTCCCAATTCCCATCCTAATACTCTTAACAATGTATAAGGAATTCATGTATCAACAAATGACCAAATACATTTTCTTTATGGAAGTCCTCAAGGAGAAGACATTCAAGAGGTAAAACAACCAATCCTTCTCTATCAATTTATTTTTTTTCTTATCCACTTTTTTCCTCCATTATCCAAATAGGAATGATAACTCTTGTATCACATATATAATATAATGTTATTTCATTAATTTAATATCCATTATCAAATATTTTCTCTTGTCCTTTTATTCAAAAAATCAAAACATCATTCTTGATGTGTCGATTCACCACCTTTAAGGATGATGAGTTTTAATTTTTTTTACTGCATTAAATTATTTTAATAAAACCATTATTGTTGTTAAAAAATATTTAAATATATATACTATAACTTTTTTAATTTTGTATTTGTAATTTATATAGATAATATTAAATAAAATTATACTATTGCGCGATGGTAGTAAAAATAGCCAAAATGTGTTATTCATTTTTCATTAATGTTTTATCTAATTAATCATCCAGATTTAATTAAAAAACTTTTATGGAATAATATAAAATTATTTAATTATATTAATACCACTTCATTACACTTATATATTTTCCATTCCATTTGAAAATAAGCCCCATAATTACACTCAAATGAATGGACCCTAATCCATGAAAAGAACACTCCCAAAACGGTGATATTAAACTCTATAACTCATCTAAATAGGCATAAATGAACATAATGAAGTTCTAGTAAATCAAATAAATTCATAATTAGTATTTTATTTATTAATTAATAAATCTAATTTTATTATTAAGGATATTAAGTGCTAGTGTTTAAGGTATCATTACCAAAGGTAAGATGATTCTTGAACCCAACTCCCTTTCTTTGGGTTAAAACTCTTTGATGACAAATTTCAATGTGGATATTCCATTAATGTTCCTTAAATATAATTTTATTATTATAACATTTTTATTTTGGAGTAAATACATGTTTCCAACTTAGTTTTATGACAAATGTAACTATTTTTCATAAGAAATATTTTTTCTAATTCACATCATGACTCCTCCTAAGATGGTTTCTTCCTCACTCAAGTGCGACAATTCTTTTACCATATATTTTTCCCCTTTCTTATTTGGGAACCTCAATGTTAATTAATTAATTTAACACTTATTATATTCTCATGAAACAAATTCCATTTATTGTTTTTTTTACTAAGATTGTTATATGTTCTATGTGGCATACATGATTATGTAAATGTTATGATGTGAAGGGTGAGATCTGAGTTATATAACCTTCTAATGCATTGGGTAAGGTTATTTATCTCATAAGATGATTTTTATAATTCATGATCTTGATACTATCTTTGTTCATAATGATTATTTAATCATTATACCCATATTCTATGTGTGAAAATGATATTATATTTTTTCAAAACATTATTTCGTTTTTTAAAACTATGATTCGTTGTTTAATTTTTATTCATTTCAATATTCCATTCCATTATCCAATGATTACCTCATGATGTTGATATTGATCCTATTCTTTTTTATGATTATTATTATTATGATCCCTCATTTTTATTTATTTTTTCCCCTTATTAAACCTCTTACTATGATTTTTAGCATACCCCTTCTCTCTGATGTATATCCTCTGGTGACAAATTTTACTAAGGATAATATGAGATTTAAATAGATAAAGGAAAATTTGTTTTTGAAATAATTATGTTTCCATCATCAACATGTTTTTTATGTACCCAATTTTTTTAATACACTAAACCTTTGGGTCCTGGTTTTGTAAAAATATTATTCTTTTTATCTTCAAAATGATGACATAGATATATAAGAAAATGTTGGGTCACTATAATCTTGGTATAACTTTATTATTCTACATGATTGGAAATTTTATTCTACACCAAAACTTTTATTACACATCATATTCAACTAATGTTTTTCATGATTAAGCCCCATATTCTATATAGTTGACTTAATTCTTTATCATATTAGACAATGTATTTTAAAATTTTAAACATCATGATTAATTTTGGTTGATAAACTTGATATACTAAATACAGTCATAGTTAACTATGTCTTGGATAAATTTCCTTAAAAACACATAAAATCCATTTTTATTCAATTAAAATGAATGAAAAAATTATTTTATGAATTATTAAAAACATTTTAATTCTTAGTCCTATAAAAAATAAATACAATCTTAAAAAATTAGATACATTTTAAAATTACATTAAAATCATATATGCAACATATTTTCTTAGATATTTTAGAAATATTATATTAATTAAACACAATAAATAAAGAATCAAATGAATTGGTAATATAATTTAAATATTATGAAAATAAAGTATATTGCAACCATGTATCTTTATAGAGAGAAAATACATGGTAGAGTTTTCTTATATACAGTGGTGGTGGTTTTTACCGATATTCAATAAGTAATAAAATCACATCTTGGAGGCCCTAAGACAAAAGTATGGATATATTGGATTATTAAAATAGAATACCCTATTGGTTGGATAAATGATTAGAAACATAAAATGTCATTTCAATGATGATTATTTATTCCACAGAGCATTTGAGATGAGGTACTATAGAAGATTTATAGCACATCGTTAGTCGTCAATCCATTTATAATGAAGATGTTTCATGATTTCAATATTAAATTATTATTGTTAGCAATGAATGAAACTATGATGAGTTTGTATCTGGGTCAATTATGTGTCAATGGGATATATTGGAACATTATTTTTATAAGGTTTGTTATATCCCTTGAGTATTTCATAATTTAAGTGGATGATATTTCTGTATATTTTGTTTCATATTTCTATTTTAATTGATTTGTTATCATGTTATATGGGTGTTTTGAATAATTATTTAATTTAGACAATTTATAATAAAACAAGGAAGCTATTTCAATTATGATATTGGAAATATTTTATGTATAAAAATTATTGAGATAACATGTAGTTACTTAGATAATCATTTCTGAGCAAGGTCATTGGCTTATATATAGGATTAAAGAGGAATTATAGTGTGATTTTTGTTCCAAGATACAACATAGTACAATGTTTCTTGATAAAATTATGGAAAAGTTGAGATAATTGAGTAAAATATTAAGAGATGTGTTGAGGGTGTCTATTCTATATTTTAGTGTCTTGTGGGCTATGTATTTTCATTCATCATATATTTACTATAAAAATAATTATTACACATTTATATACATGACTCAATATGAGGCATTATATTTATAAATATTCAATCACCATTATGTTGTGTTGACCTTGAATAATCATAGATTATTAGGCCTATGTTTGTTTATAGTATGATTGAGAAAATGAAGATGAATTAATGGGAAATGACTAATGAACATAGTTTACGGAAATTGATTTTATACTAAAAGAGTAGAAAAATGGATCTTGTTCTTGGTTATTATATAATATTGGGGATTTCTTCTCATCATGGGAAACATTTATTTTCTAGAGGTATTATTATTTATCTAAGGATAAATAGACCATTTGAGATGATGGAGAACATTGGGAATGTGGTGGACCCCCAAAATTGGGATCAAAAAAATATTCTTAATGTTATAAACATGAATAATTTTGGATATTTGAATATTAAATAGGTTGATCCATGGAATGAACACCCATTGAAGATACAATTTTATATATGAAAGACCATCTGGATGTTTATTATTCTTTAGGTGAGTGTTCAATAGAGTAATTGAGGGATAAAAGTGTGTTATAAGTATTGGGAATTTTATTTGAGGTTTTAATCCTCATATTTGTTTTAGTTAACCATATATTCTTATATAGCTTATTTGAATTGTATAATGGGTATGGTGATGTTGTGAAAGATTGGTTTCAGATGTTTTGCCTTCAAATTTATTTGAATTTTACTAGGACAAAAAAATAATTGTATGAATAATATATAGGCCATGAATTTCAATCCTTATACTTTTGAAAAAAAAATAGTGTATTTTAATTATTTGATATATTAAGGGTAAATTGTTAAATTTTAATGTTTATTAATTTAATTTAAAATGCATCACTGTACTCAAAATCGGTTTTCAGCCATCAATTTTTATTTTGATAAGAAATTGGAGGACTGGTATTTATAAAAATTATAAAGTTATTATTCTTGTTATTTATCTAATTACTTAAGAATTAATGTTATAGGAAAATAATATGGTGTTGGATTGGAATGATATAATAAATAATGGGTGTGAGGTTTCTATGGAAAACTATTTTATTTAATATGTTTTTATGAAAAACGAAATACATATTTCAGTTATTGAATTCAAAGGGTATTCTAATATTTATGATACTCTTAAATTAGGTAAAATTAATAGTAAAGGTGGTTTATTCATCTATAAGAGGTGTTATTGTTCATGTCATTATCTATAAAACAAAGATTGTCCCTCTTATTCATTATTTTTGTGAATCTACTTTATTTTATGAGAGGTGAATAAAGAATAATGGGTGATGAGAAAATAATGGTAAGTGGAATACATTGATTTTTTTAGAATTGAGGTTGGTGATTCTAATCCATTCCATTAATTAATTTCATTGGTGGAATCATATTTGTATTTTTCATAGTGAATAAATAATTCATGATTTAATTAAAAGGTTTATGAGTAATATAAAATAGAATTATAAGGATTTATTATTAATGAAAATCATTATAAAAATATTCTTCATTGTCCATTGAATTATAAAATAAAAAATTATAAAAGTTGGAATAATAATGAATAGTGTTAGGTGTTTATTCACATTGTGAAAATGGAATGGATTAATAAAATATTTTATTATTAAAGAGACTAGATTATGTTGGAAAATATATTATAATGTTTGGAAATTTAATATCTATGAATTAAATAAAATGTATTTTATGTTGATATGTTAAATTTCCATTGAATTTTATACCAAAAACCATTTATTAATGAATTTTAAATAGAAACCATTATTTTTAAAGAATATATGGAAGTTTATAAACTATATAATAGAATCTAATTTAATTTTAAATAACTTAATTGAATTTTAATTTTATGGAAATAATTAATAATGTTCATCATGTGGAATAGGGCCAAGTCAATTTGGAATTCATGTAATGTCACTTATATGCGTTGATGAGTATTCTTCTAGTACTGTATAAAATCCCCATGGTAGAATAACATGATGTCATTCTAGAGTGTAATAACATCAATACTAATCCACACGGGTGTCATTCCAGTCACAACATATTATTATTCCCCTAAAATCTATCATTATATTAATATTCCATAATGAATTTGAAATATTATGGAATATTAAATGATGAATGAGGAAAAATTGATGTATTCAGAATAGATGATGTGGATATTTTCATTTAGGGGTTAAACATAGAGTTTAGGATAGTTTTTTTATTTATAAGAGTATATAAAAATGTTTTCTTCCAAAATATCAGTAATGAGAGCATACAATATTTTTCCCTAATACTTGGTGTCTATGTTGTATCCAAAAGGGTTGGTGTTGGTAATTGTTTTTTTACTTTTTCACTATTCCTAGCATAAGTGGTAAATGATTTATGTGGTTAATTCATCCTAGGACGCTTTGGGGTGGATAGCTCTAGGTGGGGGTAGTGTGTTACATGATTAGTACATGTGGTTGATTTTTACAAAAAAATAATGATAGTTGGATTTGATAATTGTGATTTATATTATATTAAATTGTATTATATTTTTTTGGATTTTAATATAACAGTATCTACAATATTTCTGCATATTTTGGTATTAGGTTCGAACCAAAATCCATGTTTTATTGTATGACTAATCACTTTCCCCTCTTTATCTCCCTTAAGGGACATTTTATTCTTTGATAATATTGTATTATAGAGGAATCTATTCTTCCCACGATGATGAGGTCATATTGAGGAATTCCTTTGTTATGATGTGTTATGGATTGTTTTAATACACAAAATCATTGATAATAAATAAGAATATTACAAATGATTTAGTAAAAATAAAAGATAAAAATTTATCATGATTTCAATAATGTGGAATAGGAAATAAAAAAATATAAATAATTCAAGTATAATATAGATGCCTCTAGAATTATATTCTCTAATAAAATCATGTCCATAATAAGTAAAGTATAGATTAAAAATAACATAATCCACCTAATTGATAAAAATAACTAAAAATTAGATTTAATATTTATGGGGTTTTAATGATTTATATTATAGGAAGAAATATTAGATATGGTCTTTATATTATCTTTGGTCATTATGGCCATTGGTGATATGGCCTTTATAAAGTAACAATTTAAATTAGTGTATATTTATGGTAATTATATGTTCTATCTTATATATAAGGGATAAAACCAGATTAAACTAATTAAAGAATCTCTTATGAGGTAAATTTATCAATGATTTTGAATTAGGGGGAATCACTATGGTTTCTCTCCAATATTCCCAATATAAATATATGTAAATAAGTATCTAGAATATTTATCTTTGGGATAAATTAAAGTTAGTGGAAATCACTACCATATAAATTTTATCTTAACCACCCCATGAATTTATCACTATGTCAAACATTAACCTTGGGTATTATTCTAGTTTAATTAAAAGTTATGTATCTACAGTTTAGGTGGTATTGATATATAAATTCTTTAGTCACGAAACAGTTTTTACTCTAATACAACATTTTCATAAAAACATCATACTTATATAAAATTTAAAATTTGTAAAATTATAGGATTAATTTTTAAAATGGATTTAAGATTGGGAAAACAGATTTATATATTATCTAATAGTTGAAATTTGGATATTGTTGGTAATAATTGTAACATACTTTGAAGATGGTGAAATACCGTGAATTGCGGTAAATATGAAATCATAAGTATGTATGTTTTAAAACACAAGGAAAAGGTAGTGATATTTTTATGATTTTATAACTAAAATTTTTATTAGGTAATTAATGGAGGTAATGGTGAACTATTAGGAATCATGGATCCATTGAGATAATGGAAAAATAAAATAGTCCATGGAATTGCACTAACTACATTTATCAATACCCACACCTCTTCTTATTTCATATCACACATAATTTAAATCCACTCATAATATCTCACTAAATAAATCCTTGTCATATATCTCTCATTAATCTTGAATATCTTGGCTATTTTTAATGGTTAGATCTAGTCTAGGGAACTTTGAGAGAGTTAAGGGTCATTTTCACTCTCGTTTCACTTCCTATTAACATTAACATTTTTTTCATTTCAAATTTACAATTTAAAAATCTAATATATTTTAATAAAATTAAAAAAAAAATTATATATGTGATACCCCATCTCACTCACATTTTACTCCATCAATATGTTGTTATAATGCTAAAATACTCCAAAGAGGCATAAAACTATATATTATTTGATAATTAAAAGTCCCAACATATGCTATATATTTCTAGTATTATGTATGTATTATTTATGATAAGGTTTCCTTTCAAGTGAATAATGATGATTAATTATCTTTTGGTACCTCTATTGTTCCCCGTGTGGATTAATTATTATTTTTGCACAAGTTCAAATTCACTATAAAATCAGCCAACCTAGAGGGTTATACTTAAAAAACAATTATATTTTAATGTAAATAAAATATATTTTATTAAATAATTATATTTTAAGATGGTATTAATCAACAAACTATATTTTTAGATAATAATTAAAAATTAATGGATTTAATTAATTAAACGCATTGATATTCATAAAATTAACAAGTACCAGATAAATATACTTACAAATTCATCACATGATATGGGTATTTATTATGACATTGTGAATCCATAATTATTCATTATATTAATCAAGTTAATTCACTTAGACATCATTATTAATTAATTTACCAGATAAATATCATGACATTCCATAAAATCTATTTTTATATGAGCAAAAATACATTAAAATAAAATTAATTGAGAAGTTATGATAAATGTTTCAAATTTTTTCAGTTTTTAGCATTATTTCATGTATTACCTATACTCTAATAGAATTTTATAGAATTCATTGTAATTTTATATGATGGGTTATGCCCAAAATTATATTTCCCTTCAATGTACTAAAATGACTCATTATATTATTAAGATAGGGTAATGGAGAATCCTTACACTTTAAGTATGATGTATTTGAAATAGGCCTCAATGATATGTTTAAGATGTTTGAGATTATGAATTACCATAATTTAAATCATTATGATATCATTTAATTTTTTCAATGTGATTATTTATTTCTTTTTCATCCACTGATTGTGTTTTTATCATTTATTCATTAATATGGAATCATTTGTTTATTTATTCCCTTTATATTCCATATTTTATAATTATTGCATGTTATACCTTATTTTATAATTATTTCATGTTATCTTCCACTACTAACTATCCCTTACAAAGAATCATATATAAACATTTATTTATATTTTCCATATTTACCAGGTAATTAAGTTTAATGTTTTATATGATTTGATCAATGGATAGTATTAATGAATAATGATTTATCCCCAAATGATGTAATATTTAATACTCTAATTTTATAGTATGTATCTCATTTCTTAAGGACTACTAAACATTGATATTGTGTTTTTAATGACATGTAATACAATTAACATGTAATAAATAACCATTTGAATCTAGGTGATTAGGGTAAGGGGTATCACATCTGGTATCATAGTTGCGTTTAGTAAAAACCTTAAGAACTATATATAGAAAAACATTTTAATATAACATTGATTTTAATTAATGAAAATGATTTTAATTATTATATAGTTTTTTTGAAAGGTATTCTATATATGTCTTATAAGAAAATAATTAATAAAACATGATATATAATTCTAATTTCATATGTTATTAGTTTAAAAAAATTATAATTAAGAAATATCATTTGTTAGATAATAGAATCCAGTAGAACAAATAGAAATAAACACACCAATTGAAAAAAAAAATTATTGATTTTCTAAATGATTGGTATAAATAAGTAAATGTGGATTCTAAATAAATTATTTCTATTATATTAAAATTATCTATAGTTATGACCAATAACATTTCCCTCATGGAACAACTAGTTTTCCCTCAAGAAGGATCAATGGTTATAAATCATCTTATAAAGAAAAAACCTCAATCATTAAGTGGGAACACTAATCCAATGGTGTAAAATAAATGGATAGGTCTCCAGATAATATATTTATAGATTTGGGGTGTACTTAGAATGGGATATTTATCATAATTTTATGTTATTTAAGGTGATATATTGAACAATGGTGGTCATTGAATCAAAATAAAAAGAAATAGAATGAGATATAAATTATAGAGTGGAATAAATTTAAGGTTATTTTTCTAGAAGAAATATTTCCCTCTAAGAGAAAAATGTGGAGGTATAATGAAAATTATTGAATCTATGAAAAATGGAAGAAGAGGTTCTTGGCAGATAAGATGATAATTTTATAAGGATATCAAGGTATAGTGTAGATTATCTACATAATCTAAAAATAAATATTAGTCAAGTATTTAATGGTTTAACCCCATGTCATCAAAGATCATTAGAATCCCAAAAAATCAACATATAGGGATATAGTAACATTTTCCTTCATGGAATTGAAGTATTTTTCAAAATCATTCATTTTTTTGGGAAGCATGATTAGAAGGGGTTGGTTAATTTCCATTCTAAAAGAACCATTTAAAAAGAATATAATGGAAGAGTGTAGTTCCAAATATGTTATTAATGTAGAAATAAAACCTAAATAAAAATTAAAATAATTAATTTTATGATTTCAATATTGATAGAATAGGAATCATTCTCATGAGTGAAATGATAAGATATAAGTATTTAATGTAAAGTGTTTTAATTGAAAGGAAAATATAAATTGATTGAGTTAGTTACCTAGTACAACTGGGATGAGGTGTCTCTTGGCATTCTTGGATATATAGTTCCCAACACGATCTTTGGGACTGATAAAAATCATCCCAACATTACTCAAGTAGTCTTGGAGGAGGATCAACACAGCTTATTCAACCTCATTGATCTTTCAATCGATCCGGATCTGTGTGTTTTTACAGGTTCGACTACTGGTTTTTTTCTAATAAAGACTATCGGTAGATAGTTCCCTCCCTCAATGCGCTTGACTCTTGGGAGAGCTGCTCTGGTGTAAGTATGTATACCCTAAATATAAATTCCTTTTATGGAAAATCTAAAAAAAATCCCTACCCATAGATGATCAAATCAAGTACCCAAGTATTTAGATAGATTCTTGTTGTTGCTATTGTACCAAGTTCCGAGAAGAATCCAACACACATTTTATTTTTCAAAGGGGAATGGGCTCACATATTATGGAATTCTTTTGGGGAATTTACTGCTATTCACTATCAACAAGCTGCATATAGTTATATTATAAACCTCTGGTTTCCTGGTGAAGATAACAATAGTAATGAGAAGAAGGCTTGGGAGATGATCATGCTAGCGTGCTGTTGGACGATCTGGCATGCTAGGAACAAGGAGTGGAACGAGGGATTCACTAGTTCAAATATGGATCATGTTTTTTAAACATGAAATTTATTGAATGATATTTCTCATCAACTCAAGGAATGGTGCTACAAACCTACTTTCATACCCATACTGACCGATAAATCTTTTCTTCGTGCGACCTCTTCTAATCCCCAGGGCATATGGATTCGTTGGCTTCCACCTAATTGTGGACTCAAACAAAACACTGAAAACTCCTTCAATTTAGGTACTATGCATGGGGGTGGTGTGGTTCAAGACTCTAATGGTGGTGTTGTCATTGCATTCAGATCCTTTTTCAGGAGTCGTGACTCCCTCCAGAAGGAGGGTTGGGTAGTAATGGAAGGTCTTACCCTTTGCAAGAAGATAAACATTTACCTTTTCATGATGTAAACTCACTCCAAAATCATCTATAAATCACATTGTGGCTCTCTCACTACTCTATGGTCGATTGAATACCTCATCCTTGGGTGTAGATGGTTAATCAACAATCAAATGGTCGTGCTTCATACCTATCTCAAGGGAAACAAAGTTGTTGACTTCCTTGCTTCTTAAGCTTCTCAAGACAGATCATTTTCTTGCTTTCCTAGATTTGGTCCCTTTTCCCTAAAGGAAAAGATCTAGTTAGAGGGGACTCCCACAGGCATCACAATTTTAGGCCTCTATGACTACTTTGTAGTGGATTTTCCCCCTTCCATTTTTTATATTATAAATATACTGGTGGTATATATAACATTTTTTTATATGATAAAAATGTAGTTTTGAATATTAGGTTTTGGATAATCTTATGTTAATGAGTCATCATCTAATAAAGTTCCACATATATTAATCTCAAAGAGTGTTGTTTCTGAGGATAGACCTACTAATATAAATTTTACATGTTATATCCGTCTTTTGATATTCTTATCTGTTGACATGTGTATTGGTTCATAAAAATGATATAATTATAATTTCATATAACGAATAACATAATTTTATGTATTGAAAAAAACAATGATGACATATTATCATAAAAAAGATTATTACATTTGGTGTATCATAACGGAAATGTTATTAATTGAATAAGTAAATAATTGTTTTCCAATTTATGTTAATAGAAATAAATATTGTTGACCCTTTAATTGAAATTGAAATGTTTAATTTAATCTATGGCCATATTAGTTCATCCATGAGTTCATTTCATGGATTCAAACAAAGATAAATCAATCTTATAGGTTTTTGAATCATGAATGAAACGTAATGTATGAGATACCAGGAAAATGAAATTATATTACATAGTAAAAATTCAAATAAGGACATTTTCATTACAATTGTAACTTATTTCTCTATGGGTGCCTTAACATGTTGTTAGATATCAATATTGGACTTTTGGAATGTTTTCCTAATGTCATTCAGAATGAAACCTAAATGGCCACACATTGAGTGTATCAAAAATCTCAGTTAAATTCAATATGATATTAATATGAAGAATAAATATTATTCTCACTTTGAGGAATAATAATTATTCATGTTAATTTTATCACATATATTTAATAATTAGTTATTTTAGTTTAGAATACATGTTAGTTGAATATTAAGGATATTTTTTTCATGTTAATGAATATAATATCTATTTATCTCTTATTTATAATTCATCTGGTACAAAATAATAATTTTTTATTAAAAATAATAATTTACTTATGATAATATTAAAATAAATAAATTATTCTCATGTTTAGTGAATATAATATGAGTTTATTTATTAAAAAATATAATCATAACTATCTATTTAAATAAATATTTATTATTCAAGGCTCAATAAATTCATAGGAGGATTAACTGGATGAGTTGAGGACCAAATAAAAATGATATTCAAAAATACATGTGTTAGTACATGTCATGTAATATAATAATAATAATGTTTTTGTTTTTGTTATTATTATTATTATTAGATGAAGGGATTACTAGGAATAAAATGATTTGTAAAGGGAATCTGTGAAATTACTAATTTTTTAACCCATAGTATAATTGGATTAATACTATTTTTAGAGATTATTGTGAATTGTTTTACAAAACTATCTCTCTCTAGAGAATGCTCTAAATATTGACATAACATCTCGAGGACTCTCTTAAGAATATAGAGAGTTTATCCTCCACCTCCCTCTTAATAGTGAGAGAAAAAATAGTTTTTCTTCCAATATATAATTAATAATTATTTCAAAGAATAGTGATTGATGAAAGATGACTAGTTCCTCCATGAAAGCACCCAAAATACCAATAGAGACATTCTGAGATTATTTGAGCCAGTTTGGATTCCTCTTGTAGAATTATAGTTTATATTATTCAGTAAAATAATGATATGAGCAAAGAATCCAAATTGATCATCCATGATGAAAGAATTTTAAATATAATGAAATTATTTTTATAAAATAATTATAAATTAAAATTTGAGAATATCTTCTCTTAAGATATTATGGGGTTTCATTCAATAAGTTCTTCAGATTTGTCTATTGAAACCGATGAAATGCCTTATTGGGAAATTTTATGTCTAGTTACACTACAACCCAAAACCTTCAATTGGTATCAAATCAGTTACACATTAATTTAAAATAATTTACTATTTACTTTTTATTTTTCATATATTTAGTGATATTTTGATTTTAGTTTTTTTTATTATAAAAGTTAATACAACATGATTGATTATTTTCAAATGATTAAGAACTTGAAGAAACAATTGATGAACATTTGAATATCCCATTTGGAGGTGACGAATGTTAAAGTAGAGTGACATGATTACTCAGTGTGTAACAGGAATGTTCATTCCATGTACCCATGGTAAACACATCATGGGTGAGTTGGGAAAAATCATGGAACACCATGTGAAGATATGTATTTGTTTTCATTATGCAACACATATTTACCCACACTTGACATACAAATTGACATGAAGTATATGTAATGTAGTTTGTGTACACACTGTGTAACCCTATGTGATTTGGAAACCATGTAGTCAAAGAGCATGATGTGTAATTAATAAAAACACCACGTAATGAATGTGATTTGATCGAAATGGTACATAGTTATTAAATTTCATGTAGTTGGTTTACACACTACATAACAAGTAATTACCTACACAGAAGAAATATCAATTCCCTAGATATTTTTCTAGTTCATAGGAAAAGAATACACAGAATGTAGCTAGTATTACAAATGGTGTAACTTTTACCTACTCAGACAGGTTATATACCAATATAGAAATTTCAGATAATTCAAACACATGGAAACACAAATTAATTAAATCCAAACGAAACCAATTTGTCTATAGCTAATGTAAACACTATATAATAGGGGGTTCCACATAGATTACACATGGATTGTTTTATTTATTATATGTGGAATTAAATTATAAAATTATTATTTTCTATGTTATTCTATAAAATACATGAAATTTAATATTTTTGTAAAAACAGTATACTAAAAAATAGTATTTATAAGTTTCTGATGTTTATATTCAAGGCATGTTATGTGGGAATACATGTCATGGGAACTACAAATGTTGATTGATGGAGAAACACGTCATATAATATCATGACACGCAATATCGAAATAAATGTATGTTGAGTCAATATGGGTCCCTTGTGATTTTTTATTCCTTTATGTTGTGAAAATCAGACACTCTCTATCTCAAGGAAAATTTTATTTCCCCTATTATTTATCTTAATAATGAAATTTTTCCTTCTCCAATTAAATTTTTTATTTATATTTGTTTTCATTATTTATATTATAGATTATTTATTTCTAACTCCATTTATTTTATAAATTTTAAAAATCGGTTTCATATCTAAAACCTCAGAATACTATAAATTCTTAGATGTAGAGTATTATGTTATTAGATTCTAAATTCTCTGAAATCCAGAGTCTGAATTCACTGAAATTCAGACTCTGAATTCTCAGAAATTCAGATTCTGAATTCTCTAAAATTTAGACTCAAAATACTCTGGAATTTAGACTCAATATTATCTATAATTCAGACTATGAATTCCTCAAAATTCATATTCCAAAATCATCATAATTTACTTTGAGAATTCCTTATAATTGAAATTCTAAATTCCATAGACTTAAAATTCTAAATTCCTCTGAATTCAGGTTCAGAATTCCTTAAAATATTGACTCCAAATTCCTTAAAATTCAGAATCCAATATCTATAGAATTCAGGTTCTGAATTCCTTTTAAAACCGAATCCAAATATTTATGATTTATAGTCTCCAAGTGTTTATCTACTTAGACTCCGAAAATTATTTTTTGCTTAGATTTTGAAAATTGGATTTGGTTATGCAAACATATTTAACTTACCCTAGTTATAGTTATAAAACAATGTCGTGCAATCTGTTTCTAATTAAGAATTATTTGGGTGACATGTGTACAGGTCCCTCAATGATTTGAGGAAAAATATGACTGTTGGAGTAGGGAGACGACCATTGGGAAAATGCCTATAAACAGAAGCTCATTTGAACAAGCTCATTACTAATCCATCAATCTAGAGATTACATGTTGATGAAGTGATATTTAGAGAAAGAGATTATCATGCTTTGGGTGTACTGAATAACTTATTCTGCTTGCTTTGTTTGACTTCGATTGTTTCTGGGTACAATCGAGGACATCCAGTGATAGGAAGACAGATGTTTTGACTACATTAAATTTTGAGGACTTCTGGGGATAAGTAGATAGTGGTGCTGACTACTTTTTAGATCTAGGTATTATGGGGATACTAAGAATGATTTTGATATTCTTATTGAGGGAATACCCTTGTGTGGTTAAGACAAACATTCTTGAAAGTATAAATCAAGGGACCATTATCCAAGGTTGTTGGATACCCTAATATTTTGGATAAAATATTTCATAATTGTTAATTTTATTGTTTCATGTTTATTTTCCACTGCATTTTGATTAATAAGGATTGTATAACTATCTCATACATTCTTGCACATGTATACTCTCATTAGTAAGATTTTATAATCTTTATGTCATAATCTATTCCCTTCTAATGATTTCTAATGATTTATTTATGTAACCGAGCATGTTTGTAGAACAAGGACGTCTTGTGAATTTACCTTGTTTAACATTGTTAAACATATTTTTCCATATGGTTAAAAATTATAGTTTTATACCAACATTAAAGGTCCCAAAGGAATTTTTAAAGTCTACAATTCACCCCTCCCCCCTTGTATATTGTGCATCTACATTCATTATTTCTATCATTCTATTTGTATCATAGGTGGTTTCATAAATACTAATATTCACATATGAGTTCTCTTTCTCGTGTTTTTTATTGTTCTAAATATATTTTCCTTGCTTATTATTTTTACCCTTTTTCACAAACATTTTCTGTTAAAATGTTTTTTTGGAAAGATATTTTCTTTTAGATAGCAGGAATGGATGTTGGTTCCTTTGACAATATAAATCATACTAGACCAACTATATTTATTAGAAATTAGTATGAACATTTGAGAGATCATATGAAGACTATTGTTATTAATTATAGAGTGTACAAATTTGTTATGATTACTAGAGATTACAAGATTCCTAATAAGGAAGTCAGAACATTTACTAATCAATAGAAGTCTGAATATCAACCAAACTACAATGTACACAATACTATTTTGGGTTTCATGACATGAAATATATATAGTGGTATTTCTTCTTGTGAAGATGAAAATTATATTTGGAAGAAATTGGAGGTTAATCATTTTGGTGCATCAAAGGTTATAGAAACTAGAAGTGATATTCTTAGAGCAGACTATCATGGATTTCTATTTTCTTATGTGAACCAGTGTGCAAGGTTCAATAAAGGTTTATGACTATTGTTATTAGTTTACAATCCATGGGTGAAAAATTTTAGATAATGAGTCACTTGTGGAAAATATTATAGGCATCATTCTTAATGAGTGGGAATCTAAGAGAAGAGCTATTGATGAGAATATGAAAATATCTCATATTACTCTTGATGAGAATTCTGGAACTCTTATTCAATATGAGAAAATAATTAAAAGATATGTTGATCTAAATAAGAATAAAAATGGCAAAGTGTAGCCTTTATAACTACTAAAGTCATTCTCTTGGAAGGCTTACTAGATCTAAGTCAAATAAAGTCACTATTTTATCTAAATCAAGTGAAAGTTAACATTCAGATAATGAGCTAGCTAATCTTACTCAAAGGATGAAGAATATATTTGGGAAGAAAGACATTCAGTATAAATTAAAGAACAAATAAACAAAGGACAAGAAAGACACTAAAGTTACTTATTATAAATGCAAAAGAGCATGGAATATACGTCAAAATTGTCATATGCTTAAGAAAAAGGATAGAAACAAAAATAATTCAGAGAAAAATAGAATGAAGTACTAAAAATATAAAGCTCTGAATTTTTTGAAAGCTAATGACCCCTGGAGTGACAGTGTTGGAGACTCTTCTCATGTATCCTCGGAGTATGAATCTTCTGATTAGAAGAATCATGGTTTACATTCCATGTTACCCATTGAAAATCATTATCTAATATCCATGGTACATAATTCCGAATCTATAACATATATATCCTTGAATTCTAATTATAGTGATAATAAATATTATCAATCATTAGATGAACAATCTTCTTCTGAGGAAGATAATACATTTCCTACTTGTCTAGAATTTTCTTGGTTTGTTAAGCTTCTTGAGAATGAAAATTTTAAAATGAAGAAAAGGCTTGAGAAGGAAAATTCTAGAATTTCTATTCTTAATAAAGAATTATCATATCTGTCTATTGATCCTAATAATAATATTATGATTTTGAAAGTAATTTTAAAAAAACATGAGGAAGTTAATTCTGAGAAGTATAAACTTTCTAAGGAACTAAAAAAATTAATCTATAAGAAAAATATTTTAGAGACTAACATTAGTGTTAAAAATAATTTTTTTGAGGATAAAAAAATTGTTTTTAGAAAGATGTCATAAATATTTTCCTATAGGAAGTGTTTTTAAAACATTAGCTTAGGTAAGGAAAACCATGATAATATATATATCCAAATTTTATCTCTGAGGAATAATTTTGGATTTGTTTTCACTCATTCAAAACCTGTTTTTAGTAAAAATTATTTTGTTCCTAAAAGTTCTCTATTTTTCACTAATTGTCATTGTGGGGGGAAATGGTAAAAAAAATTCCTTAACAAATACTCAGTCATTAGGTTTTTATAAATGCTATTTTTCAATGAAAATGTAGATTCCTAAAATATTTCTTTTTGAAGTTTCTAGATCCAAGAAAAATTGGGTTCTGAAAGTATAACACTTTTATTATTATGAAAATAAATTTAGTACGAACAAAAATACATGGTGCATGGTTAGTGCATGTTCCCAACACATGACTGGTAACAAAAAATTCTTTGAAAAGATTATCAAGACAAAAGGAGGAAAAGTAACTTTCAGAGATAATTCTCAAGATGAAATTATTGGTATTGGTAACATTGTTCATCTTGAAAAAACATTGATTTAAAATGGTTTATTTGTTAAGGGTCTTAGGCACAATCTCATTAGCATAATTTAATTATGTGATGAATGTTACATTGTGAATTTAGGGAATGATTAGTGCATAGTGTACAAATTCCAAGTAAGTGTTTATTCTTTCTGGTCAGAAGAAAGATAATGTTTACACACTAAACTTAGAAGACCATAGGATCCAAGATATACCTTGTCTTAGTGAAATGGAATATCATTCTTGGTTATGGAATATAAAGTTACAACATTGAATCATTAGGAACCTATTAAAACTCTCTAATAAAAGAGTAGTTAAAGATCTATTGGAGATTATATTTGATTCTTCAAAAAAATTTATCCATGTCAATATGGCAAGCAACATAAATCAAGTTTTAAATCAGTCAGTGAAGTCTCAACTACTAATGAATTACAGTTGGTGTATTTGGATCTTTTTGGTCCAATGCAAACTAAAAGCATTGGAGGTAAATATTAAGTATTTGTTTAGTTTATGATTATACTATATTTACGTGGGTCTATTTTCAAGCAAAGAAATCTTAAGATTTTTCTTATTTCCAAATTTTTTGAGCCGATGTTAAAATTGAGGAAAATATTCCATTGATAACTATTCATAGTTTTCATGGAAGAGAATTCCAAAATTATGATTTTGAAACATTTTTTAGTAGAAAAGTCATTACTCATAACTTTTCATCACCAAGAACTTCAAAAAAATGGTGTTGATGAAAGAAGACACTAAATTCTTCAAGAGATAACTAGAACCATGTTGACTGAATATTTGGTAACTAATTATTTTAGGGAAAAAGCTGTATGTACTACTAGTTATACTATAAATTGTGTTTTGATTAGAACTTTTCTTAACAAAACCTTTTATGAGTAATGGTATGGTAGAAAAGCAAGATTTTTCTACTTCAATGTATTTGGATGAAAAGTATTCATTCTGAATACTAAATATAAACTACATAAATTCACACCAAAATTTGATGATGTAATTTTCTTAGGCTACCCCACAACTTCTATGGAGTATAATGTTTTTAGTAAAAATATAGGTAATGTTGAAGAAATAGTACATGTCAAATTTGATGAAACTAATCCATTTTTTAAACAACCTCAACCTACATCATTGAATGTGTTTTCAAAAAAACTGATTACCTATCCTTGATAGAAGATCTTTCTGATAAGAAAAATGTTCAAGAAAATGACTCTGAGACATTTACCCTAGAAAATTTCCTATCATATGTTGATAAATAGGTTTAACAAAACCAAAATCAGTTGTTTCCTAAGAATCATCCCATTGATAGCATCATTGGTGATCTAAAAAACCACTAAATACTAAAAGTTACTCATGAAATAAAGCATAACATCTTACACTCCTTTCTCAATTATAACTTAAGCCTTGATGAATCATTAGTTGATGATGATTGGATAAAAACTATGCAAGATGAGCTAAATGAATTCGAATGGAATAAAGTGTGTACATTGGTTGAAAGACCAAATGATACTTCTGTTATTGGAGTAAAATAGGTCTTCCAAAACAAGTGTGATGAATATGGAATCCTAGTAAGAAATAAATATAGATTAGTGTCTAAATTCTATAATCAATAACAAGGTATGGACTATGAATAAACTTATTCTCTAGTATCTATACAGGAATCTATTCATATTTTACTTTCCTTTACAGCATTCTTTAATTTCAATAATTTTCAAATGGATGTTAAATGTGATTTCCTTAATGGTTATGTTCAAGAGAACGTTTTTTTTGAACAACCTCTAGGTTTTGATGATACAGAACATCTTGAACATGTTTTCAAACGTACCAATGCTCTATATGGACATAAATAATCCACTAGATCATGTTATGATAGACATATAGGGGTTTTTCTACAAAACAATTACATTAAGGGAAATTCTGATACAACCCTTTTTATAAAGAAAGACAAGAAAAAAAATTTTATTCATCAATTTTATGTTGATGAAATTTTATTTGGCTCAAATCAGTAATCTTTAACTAATTCATTTGTGAATATAATGAAATCTGAGTTTGAAATGAGTGTAATGGGTGAGTTAACATTTTTCTTTGGTTTTCAAATTTCTCAAAAACCAGAAGGAATTTATATATCTCAACATATGTATATTAATGATCTTCTTAAAAAAAATTATATGAAAATAGTAAGAGTATAATTACTCCCATTGGTATAACAAATTCATTTGTTCATAATGAATTTGGGAAACCAGTAGATCAAACATCTGTTATAGGTATGATAGGAAGTATACTTTACTTGAAAATTAGTCATCTAGACAAAATGTTTTCATTATTCTTATGAGCACGATATCAATCCAATCATACAGAATCTTATTTAAAGGTAGTGAAAAATATTTTTCACTACATAAAGGGAACCATGGATTTAGGACTCTTTTATACTTCTGTATATGATTTTGTTTTAAAAAGTTATTTGGAAGCTGACTTTGGTGGATGTATAATAGATATGAAAATTACATCTGGAAGATGACAATTTTTTGGAGATTCATTAGTTTCGTGGTAATGTAAAAAGAAACACTTAGTAGCACATTCCACTGCTAATGCTAAATATATAGCAGCTGGAAGTTGTTGTGCTCAAGTTTTGTGGATGCAACACACACTCACAGACTATGGTATGAGTTTTAAAAAAACACAAATTATGTGTGATAATACTAGTGCCAGTTCCTTAAGTAAAAACCCTGCACATCACTCTCGTTCAAAACACGAAGACATTAAGCATAAATTTATTAGGGATCACACACACACACAAAGATATCATTCTTCAATTTATCAGAACACAAGATCAACATGATGATATTTTCAGAAAATATTTTCCCTCAGATAGAATTGAATATATTAAACAGAAGTTAGGAATGATAAACATAATGTAATCATCTATATTAAATTCTTGTTGAAACCTATATCTATACTATAAGAAACTCTTTTTCATATGGGGAGTAAATTTTCTTATTATTCAAAAAAAATGTAATCAAAAATTTTCATAGTCAAATTTTTATATTCAATTTTTTCATTCAATTTTTTTTTAAATTTTACAAAATCTAAATTTCTATGAGAATAATTTTCTTAATTACGAATAATTTTCTCTAAGTAATTTGAATGGTATGTTTCCTTTCCTAATATTTTTTAATAATCATTTTACTTTCTGGTATTTTTATATTGTTCTAAATTTTTCAGATTCACTTTTACATAAATCCAAATGTTTTTCTTAAAAACCTCAAAAGATCAGAACTTATCAAAATCCCTCTTTGGTTATCATCTCAGCTGTCAGATTTAATCAGATGTTTTTCAACTATTGGATCAATCGAGGAAGTTGAACTATTGACTCAATTCCCTATATAAACCCCTCTGATTGTTGTCCCACATCGGTTTATCTAGCTTTCGTGTGTTGAAGCTCTGCCTCTATATTTATGTTTATTCTGAATCTCTAATGATTTCATAGTTCTGAATGTATGTTGAACCATATTATCAGAAAGAAATGTCTACTTCTAAAGAAATCTCTAAATGGCCGATATAACGAGAATTGTTAGTGGATCCTAAATTCTTTTCCAAATTTGATTCTATCATTTATAATAATATTACTTTGAATGGCTGGGAGAGCCTTTGCATTTCAATACCGAAGCCACATGATTTGATGTATCCAGATTTTATGGTAGAGTTTTATGAAATAGTTAGTTTTCTCAATGAAGGGGGAATAAATAAATTTTCTTTCAAGAGTTATGGAAAGACCTACTCTTTTGATTATAGCAAGGCAACAAGTCTGATTGGAATTCCTTATGTAGGAGAAGTAGAATTCTATACACAGAAATTACTAGATGCATCAGGATCTTTTGATAAAGAAAATGCTAGAGTGCCATGGATTGAAATGACTGTATACTTCGAAGATTGTTCATATGTCTTCGAACATATAGATTCTTGAATTGTGGGTCCAAGGATTTATAATTCCAAGGGAAGGGGATATGGATACTCTTAAAAAGAGTGATATCTATAAATTGGATTTCATAGGGAACCTTAAGAAGTTAAACCTTGTTAAATATATCTTTATGATGATTGAGGATATCAAGAATGGAAATATGAAATCTCAAATCATTATGTATCCTGCTATTTCCTCAAATATTATTGTTCTTTTTTTAGAATCATTCAAAATTCCTTGCAGTTCCATGCCGAGAAATTACAAGGTATTGTTGTTGAGTGATGATTCCTTAAAGTGGATGCAGACTAGATTCTCTAATGAATCCGGAGAATTATATTATCTATCTAATGAATAACTAGAAGCATTTTCAATGATGTAGGAAGTGGCTAAAACATCTATGAAAGCTAGAATGAAGATAAAATCTACGAAACCAGAAGACAAAAGGAAAAGCTCTGTGGCTAAGAAAACTCAGTCAGCACCACCGAAGCCAAAGAAGAAAACAAACTACCTAGATGAAGTAGTGGCTAAGTGGAGAAAGGATGAGAAAAAAAGTAAAGAATGAGATCATATGATTGTCTTAGATACTGCTAAGGCAAAAGCATTGAAGGAAAAGGCTGTTGAGAATCTTGAAAATAAAGAGAATGAAAAAAATTATAGGAAGAAATTTTCAGAAGTTGAAATCATCCAATCTCTTCTTAAGGCTACTGAATAAACCTCTATGAGAATTCTGTTACTAGAAATATTTTTTCAAGATTCACTAACAGAGACTCCAGGAAAGAATGTGGTGATTCTGGAATCACATAATGAAGAATAAATAGTTGACCAAAAACAAGTGGATGAAGAACTATAAAAAGAATTATAAGAAGAAGGTTGTGGTGATACTGAGGACATAATAAGGAAAGTAGTGTATTATCATGAGAAGGAAAGTGTATCTAATAAATTATCAATCTAAACTTCTTATGCTGATTCATCAAAACTTGCTTCTCCAAGAAAATATGAGAAGGGTGAAGAAAAAGTGAATAAATTGTCTCAAGAGGAAAGTAGAAATCATGATTTTATCCTCCTAGAGCATGTTGTGGCAGAAGATGAGAAATAAGAAGTAGATGCAGATAAGATTGTTCAGCTATCAGATAGTGAACATGAATCTCCCAAAGAACAATTAATCATTCTAAGAGCTGATAAGGGAAAGCAGGTAGTAGTAGATATACCGAGTAAATTTGTGGTGAAAAAGAAAGATGTTGGTGCTTCATCAAAGTGGAAAGCTAAAGACAAAGAAAAACAATCCTCACCAACCAAACATTCGGATTCAGAATCATCTTCCCTTGGACATGATTTTGTTGTTTAGTCATTGAAGAGGTTGGTTGGTACTATACCCTTATTCCCACGCATTGACTCAAGATGCAAAATTCTTCAGTATAAGAAAAATCCGAAATCAGATTCAGTTTCCATGGTTATTGACAATTGTGTCGTGTTAGATATTGATTTCAAAACCTTCCTCATTGGCTATGAGGCTCATAAAAGATCATGGAAGATGTTTACAAGATGGTTCAAGAATACAATCCAAGAAATGGGAATCTTCATTGTATATCAGGATAATGGCAGTGATGCTTTTGACATCAAAAATGGAAAGATCAAGGATCTTACAAATACTTTTAAGGAAAAGTTAAGTCTTCAACAGACTACTCAGAAGTAGGAAGATAAGTATCTGAATAGATTGTTTAATTATGTGGCCAAGAATTTGAATAGGGAAAGAGATCATAGAATTGAGATTTCAAAAGAATCTTGTTAAGAAATAAGAAATGTTGAATGATCAGGAATAATGTCTTAAGGTTCGGGAAAATAAAATTCATGTCTTGGAGCAGAAATATGAAGATCAAGATAAGCTTTAAAACATATAGAATATGATAAAAAGGAGCTCAAGAAGCTAAAAATCATTGTAAAGAATATGATGCCTAAGGAGAAAGAAAGATAATTTCTTTCCACTCTGATCTTTTGTTGTATTTTCTTCATTGTAAAAATTATTTCAACATTAATGAAATTTTAGTTGTTATTTATATATTTTGTTTGTGGTTGTTTAGTACTAATGTTTCAGGTACCGATTTTTCCATTCCCTTTATTCCTTTTTGAAAATAAAAATGTGGATAAACGAATGATAAAATGAATATAATGTAAAGAAGATATTTCCATATGTAAGGCGGAGTTTATCAAGGGGAATGTTTGTATCAATGACACTTTTTGAATACAAGAATATAAAAAAACTTATTCACGAAATCAAGAATACGATCCTTACGGATTTCAAAGCCTAAGGGGGACTTAGTTATATTCATTATGAACCATAAGTAAAGGGAGATAATTTTTTGTTTTCGTGTCCATAAAAATTTTATATCCTTAGATTGTTTTTAGTAATAATGTTTGTGCTTTCCAAAAAGTGGGAGATTTTTGAGTCAATAAAGGTTCCTTATGAATTTTTGATTCATTTATGTTTTGAAAATCACAAACACACTATCTTAAGGAAGATTTTATTTCCCCTATGATTTTTCTTCATAAGAAAAATTTTCATTCCACAAGGAAATTTTCTCCTTTTCATTATTTTCATTGTTCATATTATAGTTTCACTATTTATAACTCCTTTTATTTTATATATTTTAAAAATAAGTTTCAAATTTAAAACCTCAGAATCCTATAAATTCTTAGATATAAAGTATTCTGTTTTTAGATACCAAATTCTCTAAAATTGAAACTCTGAATTCTCAGAAATTCAAACACAAAAATTCTCTGCAATTCAGACTCCCAATTCTTTGAAATTAAAACTATAAATTCTCTAAAATCCATACTCTGAATTCAATGAAATTCAGATTCCAAATTCCCATGAATTCTGATTCTGAATTCCTCAAAACTTAGTTTCTGAATTCCTCAAAATTAACGTTCCTAATTCCTCTGAATTATGGTTCCAAATTCCTTAGAATTCAGACTCTAAGTTTCTTAGAATTTAGACTCTAAAATATATAGAATTTAGGTTTTGAATTCCTTGAAAAATAGAATCTGAATATTTTTGATTTATTGTCTCCAAGCGTATATCTACTTATACTCTAAAAATTATTTTTTCCTTAGATTTTGAACATTGTATTTGGTTAAGCAACCATGTTTTACTTACACATATTATTGTTATGAAATGATTTCATGCAATCTGTTTCTAATTAACCTTTGTTTGAGTGACACATGTACATGTCCCTATGAGAATCAAGGAAAAATATCACTGTTGGAGGAGGGAGCTGACCATTTGGAAAATTCCTATAAATAGGAGTTCATTTTAATGAGCTCATTTCTGGTCCATCAATCATGAGAGTACAAGCTGCTGAAGTGATTTCTAGAGATAGATACTCTCATGCTTTATGTTTAATAAAAATATTGTTCACCTTTCTTGATGATAATCTGATTGATATTTTGTATAATCGAGGACTTCCAAGAATATAAGGATAGAGGTGTCGACTACATTAATGTTCGAGGACTTCTAGGGATAATAAGACAAAGGTTCCAACTACATTAATGTCTGAGGGCTCGTGGGGATAGCAAGACAGATTCTAATATTCCTATCGAGGGAATACCCTGGTGTGGGTAAGATCGACTTTCATGAAAGTATAAACTAAGGGAACTTTATACAATGATGTTAGATACCCTACTCTCTATGTTAAATGATTTCATACTTGTTACTTGTATTTCTTCAAGTTTATTTTCTACTATATTTTGATTAATAAGGAAATTACAACTATCTTATACTTTCTAGAAATTTTATATTATGATTAGTAAGATTGTATATGCTTAAAGGTAGAATCTTTTTCCTTGTAAATTTTTCTTATGTTTCATTGCTAGAACCGTATTTCCAGAACCTATCATGTTTTTAGAACTATGAGGTATTATGAATTTACCTTGTTTATCTTTGTTAAAAATATATTTCCTCAAGGTTAAAAGGGAATGTTTTATACCAACATTAAAGGTTCCCATTTTTTTAATGTATGCAATTCACCCCCCCCCCCACTTGTATATTTAGCATCTATATTAATAATTTCGGTCCAACAATGTCTTGTGAGTACACAATACATACTGAAGTAAAAAAATTAAATCACACTTAATGTGAGTGACAATACATGCCATGTAATTTATTTGGGTACACACCATGTTACGACTAGTACATTTCATGTATATTAAATTTTGTACTGGATTTAATATATCAAAGAGGGCACACTTAGTATTGTTAATCATTACATGTCTTATACTAATTAAAATTAAATTAATAACTATTTATTTATTTTATTTAAAATTTTAGATAATCATAATATGAATGAATATTTATATAGATAATATGATAAAAATAATAGTTAATTACTAATATGATTAATTTATTAATTGATTATATTTTGTTTTAAAAATGATAAAATGGAAATGAGTGTTAACAAGTTTAAATGTGTTGTTATTCCATGTCATGAGTGATCATGGAATGTAGAAACCTATTTATGTATTGAGTTTCTATTTAATTTATTTATTTTTCATATGGGCTTTAGTGATCAATTTATTATTAAGTTAAATATGATGATCTATGTATCATCCTTCTCTCATTATGTATGGGTTTCCATGTCTATAGTTTATTTAATGTAACCCAAAACATATACATCACCATGACTATGAGTTTGTAAACGTGTGTAATGAAAGAATCTCGTAGTGAGTAAATATAGTTCAAGACTATGTTGAGGAAAAACCAACCAAGGGGATATATAGATCAAAGGTGGAATGTTAAATATCAATCAAGGTATTAGTTTATGGAGATATTCCTTTGGGATCAACGTTTTTTTATCTTTTAGTCGATAAATAAACTATTAGTTATAAGCTCACGTTAATATCACATGATTATTTAATTTTATTAATTCAATATTCATTTATTGATTTATGTGATTTAATGTTTTATCGGAAGACTAAATGTGATCATGTAAATTAAATGAATTAATAACTATGAAACTTAATATAAAATATAGTTATTATATATAAATAATTTTATCAAGATATAGTTAATTAATTATATAAAATTAATTTAATACTAAAAATCATATGAAGTATAATATAAGTAATATTTATACACAAATATAAAAAAATACCCACGTGAAATATTAAATATGACATAACTGTCCATCACTTAAAATAGAATGAAACCATTGATTGGGGTGTTGTACTGGTCCTTGCCGGGAAACATTCATTTTTCCCAGATTTCTTATGAATGTCTTGAATTGACATAAACAAATTTGAACCAGGAGTAGTTTAAATTATAATACTAGGTGTGATTTAGATAAAAGTTTGGAAAAAGTATGAGTATAACATTTTAGAGTTAATGTGTATGGTCAATGGATCTAGGAATTGGGAATTAATGGAGTTGACAAGTATTCCTCGCAAAATACCTTAAAGTAATTTGATTAAGCCCTTGTGTGGGTTATTTGAATGGGAATATATATATTTTACACCAGAATATCCATATGATGGGACACTCCAAATCCAATTTGGTGAGATAATGTGATTTGATAAAATAGTGATGATTAATAAAATTAATTTATTATTCCACACATTGAAGTTGATATAACATACTAAAATATTCATTCTTTATTATTGAAAATGGAATGAATCCCACTAGAAAGTTACAATAATTCCTGGAAAAAGATCATATCCTCACAAGAATTTTATTGTGTTGTATTGTCATTTATACAATACACTACAAAGGGAAAATTTATATTTTGTGTAGACCACTCTTCTTAATTAGCCACCTCATCAAGTGAGTGATGTAGAATAGAATAAATGTAAAAGGTACATATAATAAGACTCATATGTTCATTGCACCATTATGTATGACATTTCTAGGGAGTTAAAGATGAATAATCCAGATATAGATGTATAAGACATGAAAAATCATCTCTGGTGGTTTGAAACGGATAAAGTTAGGGTAAATATAAATGATATTTTCAGTACATTGCACATGTATAATTATAAGATGAGTATATAGATAGTTTTCTTGCATTTTATATGATAAAGTATTATTTATGATCATTTTAACTATGACCACTAAATTAGGTTCTGTTGGGATGATCGAAATATGTGTCTCATTATTATTCTTTATAAATGTGGGAATTGTTACACCATTGAGGTGATGATAACAACACCTTTGATTGAAAAAAGGTGGATGATAGGTTGACACCTCTATCCTTGATGAGATAGATGCCTAATTTTGGACTTCATCATACATTTAAAAAATGATTATGGATATTTTTCTCAATGCCACCTTTATTTGGACTTCAATTAATTAAATCACTTTCTACCTTTGTAATTCGATCACCTACAGTTCTGTAGGATGACTCTGTCAAGCATGTTAGACATTTGGGATTTTTATTTTCCCCATTTTAGGCTATGAGGGAGTCACTTTTTCTCCATAAATGAGGAGGATGATTATGTCAATCATTTTAGGAATATGGGAGTTTCAATCTCTCAATTTTTGTTCGTGATGGAATAAAATTTTCATCATATAAGGGGGTAACATATGTAGTTTTAATCTCAGTAGTAATGATATTCAATATTCTCCATGTAATAAAATAATGTAATCTTGTACTTATCAAATAATGCATCATGTAATCATCAATAAATGAATATTATTCTCACCACACAATCCATATTTGGTACATTATATTAGGAATATGGTGCTCATCACAAAAGGGGTCTTATTCTCAATACATAATAAATATTATAGTATTCTCATATAGAATCCTTTACTCATCACACAAGGCATGACATGCTTGTGACATGGTGTGCCTTAAGATCATCACTTAAGGAATAAAATAATTATCATCTAACCCATCTTATTCTCATCACATAAGGAATCCCATGTCCACAATATGGGGAATTTTATACTTCTCAAATAATGAATCCTATGATCATCACTTAGGGAAGGATCGGTTTTTGATACCTTAGTAAGGCGGGTCCTCCTATTATCATCACATAAAGAATATTATACTTTTCACATATGAAATGTTATTCTTTTACTCATTGTACAATGTTTTTTTATTATTTTCCATTCATAATATATGGTTGTTCAGGGTTTAGAGTCATATGTGGATGCTCATTGTATTAATTCCACATGAGAACTATTCCTCTAATGCTTTTAAGGTTAATATTTTCATAGTTTAATGTTGATTGGAGAGTTTATAGGAGGTTTAGTGATCTAGGATAATATGTATAGGTTTTAGTAATACCATCAGTTGATCTATATATTGGATTTTATTGGTGTTGAGATGTTAGGATTGAACCACATGGAGGGATCCCTATATATTCTGTTGGAAAAAGAATCAGAACTCATAGAGTTCAAATGAAATAGTTTACGGTTAATTTACAGGACCAGCCGATGAAATTTATTATCATATGGTAAGGATTCTTATTAAATGAAAAGAAAAATATCAAAGAATTGGTTGGGTCTTTCATTTTCGGTTATCCAACTTTTGTTTGGGAGAAACGTTCATAGATATTTCCAAAACCATGCCTAGTGTAATGGAATTCAGGTTGAAATTACATTATATTTATTATGTTCGTGTATTTTTCATGGATAAATACATCTTATGTGTTTGTGTGTCCCATGATCCTTGAATCTCATGTAATGAAACATGAATGTTGAGCCTATACAAGATGGGTGATTTTACTAACCCGAATTCTGAAATCCATGAGTCTAACCCATAAAATAATGAGTTGAGATGTATTTGTAGGATTGTATCTCATAGAAATATATAACATAAGAAATGTTTCTGCACGTGTAACTCTATAATTGAATGGATTTTTAAATATGATATTGAAAAAATGTTGTACACAAGTATAACTCTAGGTTTCATGGTGCCTCTTGTTATGGACTCATGAAACGTGAGTTACATGAGAACTTACCTTTGATACAAAAATCACTTCCTTTATTCATATTTCATCTTAGATCCTTATTTATATAATATCTCAATTACAATAAATGTTTCCCATTTGAATTTATTATTTGGGGATGAGTATGGTCTAATTATAAGAAAATTACAAAAATTTTGGAGTTTTCTTCATGGGTATCAAGAAATTTATATATTTTAAAGGTTACCCATAACACTAGAAGTGTTGGTGGGGACTATAGGGGGATAGTAGGATTTATAAAATAATGGTTAAAGTACTCTATTTTCATTAACCCAACTATTGTATGAGCATATTGATATATTTTTATCCCTGAATATCTAGCTAAAACAGTCATACATAAAAGGATTTTCTAACAACCAATCATGAAAAATCCACAATACAGATTCTGTGATGGGTAATTTACACATTATAAGGGGGGTTTATGAATTTCCTTTTTCAGAGAAGCAAACTGGTGATTGATCCCAGAGGAAATACTAGTTTGGGAAATTCATCGAAGGCCCCAAATACTGTAGAACCTATTTATGGAAAATAAAAGAGATTGTAACTGATAAAAAAGTATCTATATGGTACACTAGATCAAGATTATACAATAATCATTTACTTAGTGGTGGTGATGTAGGTTGTAGTAATACATCCTCAAAATTCAAGAATCTAAGGTGTGCCCATAATTAATTTAATAGATGGATTAGAAAGTAGTTGTATGATAGGTTGTCAATTTCTTAGGGAAAATATTAGATGAATTAGAGTAGTTAATGTCTCAAAAACAACCATAGGACAATATTTTTTTATATAACAGATCTAGTTTGTGGATAACCTAGTTGAAATTTTTTAAAGTAATAATAGTACTTATATCTTGAATGACTTGTATTATGATCTATATCATGATCATTTTAATGAAATAATAAACTTGAAACCTATAATCACATGTGATTCATGATCAATGTGATAAACAAGAGATAAATAGAATATTGTTTATATCATACAAGAGTGTCAAACAAGGGTATATGTATTAGAGTTGGAATATTGCATTGGAAATTATTAGAAAACAAATGAGGATTGGAAAATCCATTTAGTGTGATACCTAATGTTTTATTCACCCAATTAGTGTGCATAAACAAAAAAGGGTGAAATAATAATGGTGTTGGAACTTTACACGAGTGATGTAAATTGGGAAAAAGTTAAATTTTAATTTTTATAATCTATCATGATGGATGAAGGAGAATATTGTAGAGACCCAAAGCTTGAAATACAAGGAAATTACATTACTTTTTTGGAATACTTAATACATGACAAAAACAGATGCCCAAAGACCGTATTAGTTTAGTGTCTTTGGAAACTCGGAACGTAATCATCTAATCATGGTGAAAGATCTTTAGCATCTCCCATAAAGATCTTCCCCTTTTGGTTATCATACCTAAAACCTTTCTTTATATCCTATGGAAAATAAAACATAAAAAGGTTGGGCTAAAATTCTTAGTAAGGGTAATCATAGAGAACATAAAACAATCCATAAACATTTGAATGCAAAAACTTGAACATAAAATCTAAACATCAAAGTCTTGAGCAAAGACATAAATATTGGAAGTACATAAGGCATATATCATAATGAAACATCAATCATGATAATATAGCATGGTAAAAAAACATGTAGATATTTCAAACCATTAAGCACATGATATGATTTCCATAGTAGCCACGGCATTGCTGCCAAGACCATCTAAGTGGACAAAGTCCCTTTCTGAATCGAGTTCACTCCTCGTTCCAGTCCTGTATCACTGAACCAGATCAACTTATCATTCCAGCCATGTCTATATCATGAGATATAAATCTTTACCCAATTCATTGGAGGGAGATATAGGTCCCACCCATCTCATAATGAAATCATTCTTACATGTTCCACAAAATAAACCTAAAACATTCTTCATAACCCAATGAATAAAATGGGTTTCAAAAACATCCTCTCATTATCACAAAATCCATATAAAACAAATGGAAATCATTTCATCATAGGAAAAGTGAAACAATGTAAATCATAGAGACATTATACTTGAAACATACACATATGAAATAATGTCATCTTAGATGGAAAATGGTATTGATAAAACACTTGAAATGAATTCTTGAGGAAAATATCCTTTCTTCTTCAAAATCATTTTCTTTTCAAAAAATGCCCTGAAAATTTTAAAAGACAATGATTTTTTTCAAAATACTCATGAAATATTGTAGATTATGCTTCATGATAATAAGTTGTTATAAAACTGTAAAAATCCATTCATGCCTTTTCAATTAAAAAAACATTCTCCCCGTACTTTTGTCGGAAAAGTCAAAAAGTTCCTTATATGGTAAACAAGATAATGAATCTTTCCATAAAATAATGTAGAAGTCAAAGAGGGTTAAACATGAAATTAAACATACATGGAATAATATTAAATAATTTATGAAAAACATTTTATGGACATGGATGAAAAATATAACCCCAGTAAATACATACGTATATGAAATCTCAGATAAAAATGATATTGAAAAATTATCCCTTACCTTATGTCTGATATGCTTCATATGTATCTGAACCTCCTCTATAATGATTTAAATAATTTTATTGACTAATTAAAGAATCATATTAATTGTTATGATATCATTTATAATTAATTTATGACTTTATATTACCCATTCTTTTGTAAATTCCATGCTAAAGCATCATTTAGTTAAAATCGTTTCATTTATCGTACGTGTTTCGACTTGTTGTTCTTGATATTATTACCTATATCCTGATTTAATTAATTCCAGAATGTAAAACATGATTTATATATAATATATTCTGAATATACATATATATAATAGATTGATAAATGGAAATAAATACACCGTTTCTGGAGACGGTAGGCCGTACGTACGCATGAACATTGTTTTTCATTTCCTTCTTGAATTGAATGGAATTAAGAAGATGAATTACATATATATATATATATAGTAGAATTATTATGTCATATATTTCATGATTACTTATTATATATACTTTATAATCATTCTTGAAATGTTAACATGGAAAATGAATCTCATTGCGTTGTAGATACAGTAATCCGTACGTACACACGAGCAATGATATCGTTCCCATGTTTATTAAATGGTATTGGAGTGGATGATATAATATCATAGAATAAGTGTGATGTTATAAAAATTATATATAGTTATTCTTTACACCATTATACCCATCCAAGTAAGGTGGTTTTGGAAAAACTGATTACACCACGGCGTGGAGACGGTATTCCGTACGTACGCACGCGCGGTGATTTCATTTTCTGTAGGATAGATATAAGGTGAAATAGGTTTTTTTCATATTTATAATAACATATTAGTATATAAGTAAAACTGATGTTATTACTTTATAATGAAACAACTAAATAAGAAGAAGTATATGAAGAAAGAAACTTGAAATAATCGGAATAAGAGATTTCCTTTTCTTCGACGCACCTCCTTTAAGCATTCTCTTAATGAATTAGATCTGGTATTTTTAGAAGACCAGAACCTCCAGAATGCTTCTAGGGAAGTGGTGAAGAGAAATGGTCAGGTTTTTCCCGATCTTAAATGCTCAAAATGGTGTGAAGAGAAATAGTAAGGGGGGGCCTTTTTATAAGGGAGGAGAGGGGCACCTTTGGAAAAACATAAAATATTATTTTATAATAAAGTCATATTCGGTTTAAAATATCTAAAATTGATTTATTTCAAAGATAAAGTGGGGATGGATCGAAATACTCTCAATAAATAGGTTTTATACATGCTTAGGTTACTATTTTAACCTTATCATTTAGATTTAACACTATATTAAATAATTTATCTTTTACCGTGTCTTCTTTTTTTCTTACACTATATGGTAAATAAACGTACTATAACAAGCCAAACGAACATAAAGTGGTTCATTATTAATATATATAACCTTATATAATTCATTTGGCCTAACCTTATATTTTTAGGAATAAAATAACAATTAGTAATATAATATTTTTTTTAAAAACTATTTTATGTCAATTTGGATAGTATTTGGTAAATGATTTTTGTAAAATTCATAATAGCATGATTAGTTCAAAAAAAGTTCCTAAAATAAATACTAAAATGTCATGTTAACCTATAAATATAGTGTAATTTATAAAAAGTCTCAAATAACATTTATTTGGGTATTTATAAAATCAATTATGTTAATATTTCATTAATAAGGTAATTACTGCATCATCATTGTGTCATAAATAAAATAAATTATTTAATGTCTAAAAAATTATAAATAAAATACCATTATGTAGGAAATATTTTTATATTTCTAATTAATATTTATTGTTGAATTTAGCTTATGTATAACTAGATATTAAATATTTTATAGTTATTAAACTTTGATCTTAACTATTTTAACACTTCTTTAAATAAAACAATAATAAATTTCGTAATCTAATCCACGTGGACCTTAAGGGAAATATTTTATTCCTAAGGTTGATTTTGGTCAAATTAAACTTATCCAATATAATTAGGATATGTGTTGGGGTAATAATAATATCATTTTTACCCTTAATTACACTATTTACTTTTAATCGTGGTAAATAAAAGTAAAAAAGTTATTATTCACCAAAAATTATTTTTATTTTATTAAACCACATTTTAATATTTGATATTAACCGTTTCTATTAGATTTTTGAAATTCCACTCACAGAATCGGTAAAATTAAGTTTTATGTATGTTTGAAAAATTCTCTTAGGAGGTAGGTAAACGATGGGGAAAGTTCAATAAACTATTTATATATTGAAAATTATTATAAAATGACTACAATAAATTACATTGAAATTATATATGTATTATGTATCAATTTTTACCTATATATAATTTAAATAGAATAAATAATTATTTAAATATAAAGTCTGTTTTTAAGTAGAATCCCAGTGTTTTCTCTATTTATCAAAAATTGAAAGTTTTAAGAAAAATACCAAAAACTCACCCTAGGAAAATTTCGATATTCCGAATCCAAAAATGAAGTCCATTTTGAAAAATAAAATTTCAAAACGTGGGTATTACTATTCATAATGGCTAGTTTATATAATATTTTAATAACATATTATTGTTTAGTGAAACTTAGTATTGCGTACAACATACGATGTCGTGGAAGGTCACGATTATGTGTAATGTAATCCAAGTCAGGGTTGCGTGTAGTGAAAGACTCCTTTGTTGTTGCGTATAACATAATCCAAACATATTTAATTTATACATAAAATATATATATATACAATCATTGTTGTGTAGAATAACTACTATCAAACGAACTTGAAATTGTATGTAACACAATCCAGTAATAGTGTTGTGTATACTACAAGCTAATACGGTCATGTGTATAGCGGAATATAATCTTCGTGTAGTATACAACATAAGATATGAAGGAAATTAAAAAGAATAAATCTCATAAATTCTCATGGTGTTACATTCTACCCCCCTTAAAATGAATTTCGCCCTCGAAATTCATTGGGTTTATAAATCGTTTACGACTTGAAAGTTTCTTTAATAGAAACTCACATCGTAAAAAGGAATACTAAAGCTTAATTTTCAAAACTAATTTATGAAACGAAACGGTTACCCAAATTAACTTATCCCTGTGTTTCCACATAGGAGAACATAGGTGATGATATAGATATGGAAGATAAATCTAACCATCAAGTTCTAATGGAGAGTGGCAGAGAACATGGATATGAAAAATCCAACAATCACAAAGCCATAAATTTGTGATGAGTTAAGATACCATCTAATTTATCGTGTATGAGGGTACTAGGAAAACATTTTTAGTTCTCAAGATCATTTCCCTAATGTTGAAGAATTTTTGAATTAAAAGAAATACTTACTTGATTTTTGGAGAATCTCATCGTTGGTCGTTCCTTGAATAATTTCTACTTCATCTATTAAAGAGATGAAGTTGACTTTTTCTTTCATGATGTGTTAGCAGATCATTTGATAGAATGATAGGTCATTCCATCTGTCTCAAACAAAAGGATATCAAATGTTATCAAATATACATAAGTCCATATATGGTGAGGTTAATAGTATATGATTCCAAAAATGAACTTATACTTCATCTATCATACCATTTAAAATAAAACTAGTTTCAACTAACCGGGGACTTTCTGCAGGCCATTGGTAGGTGATAAAGGCCTATCGCACTTCGATTGGGGGTTCGATTCCCATAGCCTTGTCCGATGCAATGGGTTGTCGCCCGTCCTGTAGGTTGTCCTTTTTCTAAAACTACATTATTATAACATCCCATCAATAATATCAAAGAAGATCTATCCTTAAACAATACTAACTTATGTCTAACAAAATCCATTCCAATCTTTAGGCTTATCTAAAATATTTTTGTCCATGCTCATAGTATAAAGGAAACAATTACTAGAAATGTCATCTACCAAGCATGTGAATACCATCATTTATCCCCCATATATCATATGATATATCTTTTTGGTAAAATTCCAAACATGTGAATACCTTAATCATGTATTCTCTTGGAAAATGAATACTTATTGAACCTTAGTGAAAACATGAATGCTATCAAAAGATAACTCTTTCCACATACCAAAATCCAAAAATTTCTATATACTCAAACCATGATATCAGTCATGATCTCATTTCATTTTCTCTTTATCCGTTCAATATGCACATTTCATCTTCTTTCTAAAAATATTTCAATCACTTTTCATGGTTACTGATACCATACTCTTATAGAAACCCACAATGGACCAATACGTAGATATTTCAATATACAATCAATGTACCTCAAAAAATATTATTCTTGAATTACAATTCATAAGCCCTTCAGTCCATCCTCTTCAATGATTGGCATGTAATAGGTCCGTCCACTATTTAGAAGTAACCTCTTAGGTCAGGGCATTGGGTTGGGTAATGCCCATGTTCTCCACTGATAAGACATTGGACTCTATAATAGTCTGTCACTCTATGACCCTTTTCTCCACATAGATAACATCTTCCCCTAAATTTGAGGTATTCATCTACGTTCTTCTTCCCTTCTTTGGAAATCTCAATCTTCCTTTCTCTATGCTCCACACCATGCGAACATGCATAAAATTATATCATCCTCTAATTTGATGACTTAGGAATATTACAAAATTTCACCTTGTTAATCATATATCGAGATGACTGATTCGTTGTAATCACAATATCTTTCTCTCCAGGCGTTACTCAATTTCGTTGATCATAGTCCCCAATTTTTCAATTGGAATCAATGTTAATTTAATTCCTTCTCATTCCCTCCATTGACTAAGACCAGAAACCATAGTGTAAGAAACAATTATAATAACGAGGAACCACATAATCATAAAAATTCAGGTATGGGATTTCTAACATATCAAAAATTCTTTAATCCATGAAAACATAGGTTAATCCTAGGTTATTCCTGATCTTCAACATAATTCTAGGACTCTAACCTATACATATACTTAACCTTAGGGACATCCCTTGATATACCTTAGAAATATCTCTAGGGATTTCACTAAAGTTTTTGCATCCTAGTTTCCAAAGGTTAAATAAAACTTTCCTCAGATACCAACTGTAGAGACCCAAAGCTTGATATACATGGAAATTACATTACATTTGTGGAATACTTAATACATGACAAAAAAAACGTCCAAAGACTGTATTTGTTTAGTTTCTTTGGAAACTCAGAACGTAATCTTCTAATCATGGTGAAAGATCTTCAACATCTCCCATAAAGATCTTCCCCTTTTGGTTTTCTAACCTAAGGCCATTATTTATATCCTGGGGAAAAGAAAACATAAAAATGGTGAGATCAAATTCTCAGTAAGGGTAAACATATAGAACATAAAATAATCCATTAACATTTGAATGAAAAAACATGAACATACAATCTAAACATCAAAATCTTGAGAAAAGACATAAATCTTGGAAGTACGTAAGGAATATATCATAATGGAACATCAATCATGATAAAATAGCATGGGAATAAAACATGTAAATGTGGAAAACCATTAATCACATGATATTATTTCTATAGTATCCAAGGCATTGCTGCCAAGACCATCTTAGTGGACAAAGACCCTTTCTAAATCAAGTTTACTCCTCATTCCAGTCCTATATCACTGAACCGGATCAACTTACCATTCCATCCATGTCTATATCATGAGATATAAATCTTTACACAGTGTATTGGAGGTACATAGAGGTCCCACCCATCTCATAATTAATTCATTCTTACTTTTTCCACAAAATAAACTTAAAACATTCATCATAACCCATAGAATAAAATGGGTTTCATAAACATCATCTCATCATCACAAATTCCATATAAAACAAATGGATATCATTTCATCATAAGAAATGTGAAACAATGTAAATAATATAGATATTATACATGAAACATATACATATGAAATAATTTCATCTTAGATGGAAAATGGTATTGATAAAACCCTTGAAATGAATTCATGAGGAAAATATCCTTTATTCTTCAAAATCATTTTCTTTTCAAAAAATGCCATGAAAATTTTAAAAGAAAATAATTTTTTTTAAATATTCATGAAATAATGTAAATTAAGCTTCATGACAATACAGTTTTATAAAACTGTAAAAATCCATTCATGCTGTATAACTAAAAAAACATTCTCCTTGTACTTTTGTCGGAAAAGTCAAAAAGTTCCTCGTATGGTAAACAGAAGAATGATTTTTTCCATAATACAATGTAAAACTCAAAGAGGGGTAAACATTAATTTAAAAATACATGGAATAAAATTAATGACTTTATGGAAAACATTTTATGGACAGGGATGAAAAATATAACCCCAGTAAATACTTACGTATAAGCAATCTCGGATAAATATGAGATTGCAAAATTATCCCTTACCTTATGTTTGATATGCTTCGTATGTATAAAAAAATCCTGTATAATGATATAAATAATGTCATTGACTTATTAAAAAAGCATATTAATTATTATGATATCATATATGGTTCACTTATTACTTTATATTACACATTCTTTTGTAAATTCCATGTTAAAGCATTGTTTTGGTAAAATCTGTCATTTATCGTATGTGTTTCGACTTGTTGTTCTTTATCTTATTACATATATCCTGATTTACATAATTCCAGAATTTAAAACATGATTTATATATAATATATATTCAGAATATACATATATATATATATAATAGATCGATAAATGGAAATAAATACACCGTTCATGGAAACGGTAGACCGAACGTACGCATGAACGCTGTTTTTTTATTTCCTTATTGAATTGAATGGAATTATGTAGATTAAATACATTTATATATACATAAATCCAGAATCATTATTATGTCATATATTTCATGATCACTTATTATATATACTTTATAATCATTCGTGAATTGTTAACATGGAAAATGAATCTCATCGCGTCGTGGAGACTGTAATCTGTACGTATGCACAAGCGATGATATCATTCCCATATTTATTGATTGGTATTGGAGTAGATGATATAATATAATAGAATAATTATTTTGTTATAATATTTATATAAAGTTATTCTTTACACCATTATACCCAACCAAGTAAGGTGGTTGTGGAAAAATTGATTACACCACGGCGTGGAGACGGTATTCTGTACGTACGCACGCGTGGTGATTTCATTTTCTGTAGGATGGATAGAAGGTGAAATAGGGTTTTTTTATATTTATAATAACATATAAGTATATAATTAATACATATGTTATTACTTTATAATGAAAAAACTAAAGAAGTGTAAGTAGAAGAAGAATGAAACTTGAAATAATCGGAAGAAAAGATTACCTCTTCTTCGACGCACCTCCTTTAGGCTTCCTCTTAAAGAAGTAGAGTTGGTCTTTTGAGAAGACCAGAACCTCCAGAATGTTTCTAGAGAAGTGTAGAAGATAAATGGGCAGGTTTGGGCAGAGATTATAGGCTGAAAAGGTTGTGAAGAGAAAAGAGAAGGGGTTCCCTTTTTATAAGGGAGGAGAGGGGCACCTTTGGAAAAACTAAAAATATTATTTTATAATTAAGTCATATTCAGTTTATAATAGTTCAAAATTTATTTATTTCAAAGATAAAGTGGGGATGGGTCTAAATACTCTCTACCAATAGGTTTTAGACAAGTTTCTGTGATTATTTTAAGCTTATCATTTAGATTTAACACTAAGTTAAATAATTTAACTTTTACCGTGTCTTCTTGTTTTCTTACACTATATGGTTAATAAACATACAATAACAAGCCAAACAAACCCCAAGTTGTTAATTATTAATATATATATATATATCCTTATATAAGTTATTTGTCCGAACCTAAGTTTTTTAGGAATAAAAAAACAATTAATAATATAATATATTTTTTTTAAAACTATTTTATGTCAATGTTGAAACTATTTGGTAATTGATTTTTCTAAAAATTATAACAGCATGATTAGTTCAATAAAAGATACTTAAATAAATAATAACATGTCATATTAACTTAGATAATTACTGTAATTCATAAAAAGTGTCAAATTACATTTATTTGGGTATTTATAACATCAATTATGATAATATTTCATTAATAAGGTAATCACTACATCATCATTGTGTCATAAATAAAATAAATTATATAATGTATAAAATTTATAAATAAAATACCATTATGTAGGAAATATTTTTATATTTCTAATTAATATTTATAGTCGAATTTATCTTATGTATAACCCTATATTAAATATTTTTTAGTTATTAAACTTTGATTTGAACTATTTTAACTCTTCTTTAAATAAAATAATAATAAATGTCCTAATCTAATCCAAGTAGACCTAAAGGGAGATATTTTTTTCCTAAGGATATTTTTGGTCGAATTACACTTATCCAATAGAATTAGGACATGTGTTAGAGTAATAATAATATCATTTTTTCCCTTAATTACCCTATTTACTTTTAACCGTGGTAAATAAGACTAAAAAAATACTATTAACCAAAAGTTATTTTTATCTTATTGAACCACATTTTACTCCTTGATATTAACTGTTTCTCTCAGATTTTTGAAATTACACGCACAGATGTGGTAAAATTTTGTTTTATATAAGTTTGCAAAAAGGTCCTTGGAGCTAGGTAAAAGACGGGGAAAAGTTCCATAAAATTTTTATATATCGAAAATTATTATAAAATGATTCAAATTAATTAAATTGAACTTATATATGTATTATGTATCAATTTGTACCTAAAATAAATTTAAATAAAATAAATAATTATTTAAATAGAAATTCTGTTTTTAAATAGTAACCTAGTATTTTCACTATTCATCAAAAATTGAAAGTTTTCAGAAAAATACCAATAATACACCATAGGCTAATTTTGATATTAGGAATCCAAAAATGAAGTCAATTTTGAAAAATAAAATTTCAAAAAGTTGGTATTACTATTCATAAAGGCTAGTTTATATAATATTTTAAAAACTTATCATTTTTTAGTGAAATTCGGTTTTGCGTACAACACACGCTATCGTAGAAGGTCGCGATTGCATGTAATGTAAGCCAAGACAGGGTTGCGTGTAGTGAAAGACTCCTTTGTGGTTTTGTATAACAAAATCCAACCATATTTTATTTATACATTGAATATATATATACACTCAATGTTGCGTAGAAAAACTTCCATCAAATGAACTTGAAATTGTATGTAACACGATCCAAGAATAGTGTTGTGTATACTACAAGCTAATACTGTCTAGCATATAGCGCAAGATAATCTTGGTGTAGCGTACAATAAAAGATATGAAAGAAATTAAAAAGAATAAATCTCATAAAATCTTGGGGTGTTATAAATATAATCTAAATATTAGTACTGGTCATGTTAGAAACATGATTTTCAAATCATTTTCATGATAAATATGTGGAAACATTGTTATGGATGACTATTGAACATGTTCAAAATTAGGATTCCATAAAATATTCATCAATAAATATTCATTTGATATGTGTTCCCTTAATGAGAGGTGGGGTATGACCGATGAACTATTCCGTCATTATAAATCTATGGGTGTATTTTTTGAAAACAAAAGCGATTGGAATGTCGAATCCGATGTGGATAAGTGTGTTCGTGGGAGGGAAGGATGGTCAAAAAAAGGTTTTTGCACTCTTAGGGATATGCCATCATGTATTCAACATATCGAAAGACCGTACAAAGATCAATAAAAGGTGTACAGGTTACAAGGATAAATAAAAATTGAAAACCTATAAGAGAAATATAAAAGGGGTCCAATTACTCACTTGGGAGGATACCAATTTGATCTATAAATATATTTAGTTTAAAGTCACATAGCTTAGGAAAATGGGGAGACAATGGGTTAAAGTCAAATATTTTAGACTATAATGGCTATTAATTGTAAGAGATGAATATTGAACTACAAAATCTCTAATATTTGAGGTTATATTTCTTTGAACATGGGATCATTCCAATTTTAATGTCCTCGTACTCGAATTTCGGAGTAGGAAAATCCATAAGGAAAAGGTAAATAGAAACCCATTGTGATTGTTTTGCTCAACTCAAATATAGAAAAATCGCTAGGATGAGTAAAAATAGTTATGTTCATGATTCATGGACCATGGGGTGCTTTCATTTAAGGAAACTTATCCTAGACCATCTCCTTTGAGAAATACAGTATCTCATTACCATGGGGTAAATGGGAACTTGATGAAGAGGCATTGTACACCAAGATGATGTGGGAGTGATGAGATATTTACATCTGGTCTCAAGATAGAAAATATTATTGTACCTATGTATCTTATGAGATACAAATACAAGCACTTGTAGTTCATAGGTGAAAATATTTTTGTGTAAATTCAAAACATACACATAAATGAGAAAAATCATACGGTTTCCCTAAGTAGAAGAGGGAATTACTCTAAACTAGACATGACTTGTTTTGAGTCCACTAATAGGGGAAGTGGGGCATAGATATGAACTATATGACTAATCTGAAGATAATTATTTTGGGTGTAACTGTATATCCCATGAAGGGGGAATCAATCCACATGTAATTTTAGGATAAGTTACGTACTTAGATCAATCTTGTGCATGAGATGCTAAATGGGAACCATCAAAGTGTTGGGACGTATGTGGGGATCAATGTATGTCGATGTAGTGGCACAAACAACTGGATGGAATGTGGTTAGTCCTTGATAATATGATCAATATTGGGTATATGGATGTCACTGTATGTCCCCTGACATGGTAATTAATCCATTCTTATTTCTAGAGAGTGTAATGGTAGGGATTGGAACTGATAGTGGTATGTGGTGTGATTTCAATGTTATAAAGAAGGATGTGTCCTCTCTAGGGAAGAAAAATGATTCTCATGGTTTTAATTCATGTTATAGGGATGAAACTTCATGGTTTAACATACAATGGTAAGGATGATGATCACACAATTTAACATCATATTATGAGGATGGATATTAATCAGTTTAACATTATGTGAAGAGAATTCATGATGTGGATTTTAACATAATAATGCGAGGAAGAGAGTGGTTTTTTAGTTTAGTGTCATGTATTAATAATTATCGGGTCTCCCTACATTTTATTTTATTCTTTTTCAATCATGTTAATGAAACAAAAAACCAAAATTCATAATCACACAAAATTCATGCTTGATGTGAGAAATAAGGGTCAATGGAAGATTACAGTTTTCCAATGAGAGAACAAAATTGGGATTGATGTATTGTGATTGGAATAATTCATCTACCTATATTAGTAAGCCAGAAAAAATGTGGAAAATAGTTAGGTAAAATCACAATAGAATAATTCACTCCACAAAAATAAAAGGATGTGTGGGGGGTAACATCAAAGTTATTATAGAATTAATTGAACAAATAAATGTGGAATCAAGGTAAATTGTGACCTCTAAATATTGATTCATGTAGAGATGATATATATTCTTAGGTTTTAGAATAATAATATATGATGAGTGTGTTCCACTAATATTCTGTCAAAAATGGGGGGGGGGCTAGAAAATTGAGTTTGGCCATCATGTGAGTATTTGAAAATTGGGGCCCATCATGTTATCGTTAAGAAGGTTTCATCATATACATGTTCTATGGATGGGAATTGGCATATGAGAATAGGAAATGTAAAATCACCATAGGGGAGACTATTTGTTAATGGAGGGGTTATGGGGATCCATGATTTGGAAGCCCAAAGTGGGAAGGTGAAATAATTAAGGAAGTGGGGTAGATTATAGTCACTTTGTTGGTTACACTAGCATCCAGTATATATATTTATGGGGTGTACCATTAAGTGTTTATTGTCATATGAAAACTATGATTTATTGTTAAAATAAAGTGTCAATTCCATGAAATTGAAACATAATTAAATTTGATCATTCCTTAGGGGGGTATTTATGATCCCTAAAGTTGTATAGTTCAGGGTTATATAACTCAGAATATGGAATTGTTTCTAGTTTGAGGTCATATAACTTGATCCATCCCCTTAGAGAGTAGTTCTACCTTGGAATTGGGGGGTGAATGGTATCCAATTGGAGAATCCAATGTCCAATACAAAATAGGGGTGATGGGTTAGTATTTTGTAGTTAGGATAAGGGATTTTAGAATCACAACATATCCCATGTGGTGAAAGTTAATCCACATGTAGTTCTTATATATGAAATACCAATAAAAATATGGCTTGCATGAAAGGAAAAGAAGATAGAATAGGGAACCTGAGTGATATAGGGGAGACAAAAATATAGTGTGAATTGGTTAATGTCGCATTAATAGGATATAAACTAGAGAAATATCCTCTGTAAATTTATTTTCTACACAAGAGGTTTTTTTGTGGGCATTATCCTAGAGCCAATAGAGTAAACAGATCAGGAAAGGAGTTCAATTTATATCCCACATAGGAAAAAAAAAATGAGTTTATAGATTGTAGTTGGTCGTAGGATTAAAAATCTAAGAAACACTATATATCTCCCGAAAATAGATCAATATATACATACTTCTTTATAGGTGTAGGGGTTGGTGACAAAAACAAACCAAAATGGGGATTTTTCTCGAGTGAGGAATCTCTACCCATTATATAGTTTATGTTTATATCATCTATATAGATCACAATATATTAAAATGGTCCTAGAAGATGTTGTTTTACATTTAATAGTGAAGATGATAGGTTATATAGTTTAAATTCATAGATCATACACTTGTCTTCCATGCAGTTTAAGGACACATAATGAGGACTTATTCTATGAAATTTAAAATTCATGTGGAATGGACAAGGATGATTTAAATTTTAGCATCATATAGCTATGATGAAATTCACTACAATTTAAAGTAATATAGTAGTTTCTCAAACCCAATTCAATGTTATGTGAAATATCTCTTCACAAACCTTGTGTTAATGGGTTGTGTGATGTGATTCTTTTCTATAGTGATCAATTAGCTGGCACTATTGGAGAAAATCATGTGAATTGTAAAGTGTATTTCCAAATAGGATTCTATCATTGATAGTTTTACTCTATGTATCATTAGAACATTCAATGATAGAACCAAATCAAATTAGAATCATGGGGAAAGGTTAGGCTTCTTATTAAACACTTTTGACAATAAATTTGGATGAACTACAAGATTTTATAGTTCATAGAGTGTTTTTTAATCAAGGGTTTCCAAGGAATCTATATGGAATTTATAGCTTTTATGCATTATCAACTGGTTTTAGATGCCTGTATGAAGTGAAGTTAAATAAACCATAATGGGAAACACTTTTTTTATTTTATATACTTGGGATTATGTGGTTTTTTCAGTTGAAGTCAATGCCATTTTGGTATATTTTTGTATGACAATAGAGATATTATTAAGCTAGATATGCCTTTCAAAATCCACCATATTATATAATATTTTATAGAAGTTTTTATTGAATATATCAATATATCCATTCATTAGACCATGATAGTGTAATGTATGGTTATACAAGATGTTATAATTGGTATATAGCTTCTTTAGATCGAATATCCTAAGTAGGTATCATTTTCCATGAGAATGGTGTGGGGGTTCTATAAATGATTAATGGTGTTGTATTTCATAAACTCAATCCTGGAATTGTTCTTAATCTCTTTGAGGGGAATGAATTCATCTCATATTGAAATGAAATTAGTAGAACTTATTATGAAATTATACTCGTGTTATTTTCCATTTTTAAGGACCCTCGACACCAATTCCCCATATAGAAAAAATTCTAGGAGTACATTAGTCTTAGTGATTAGGAATGTAATGTATTGATCTTACTCAACAATAGACATAATGGTAATAACCAACATCAGCCTCATATCTTCCTTGATTATCCACCTAATACTTTATAGTATGTACCTTTTTAAATCTAAATATTTTTTATAGTTATGTTACAAACAAACCCCAGTGTGAACGAACAATGAAAAATTATTTTTGATAATTATAATATAGCTATTAAATTGGTAGTAATGAATAGTATTAAACAAATTACTAATTTTATATATGATATATTCAATGAAAATTTTAAAATAATAAATTCAACTTTACACAGAAATGACATATTTTTCTAAAGGTTATTTTTTCACCCTTTAAGGAAGCACTTGATTTAAAACAAAATTTTGACAGTTTTATAAATTCTATTTGAAAAAATAAATTTCATTTTTAATATAGTACTATCAAAATATTCTTCGGTTTAATTTTTGATATTTTTCAGATATGTTTCTTTTTTAATGAATAGTAAAAAAATATTACATTTTCATTGAAAAATTATTTTTTATATAATTAATATATAATGATTAATTATATTATTTTTAGGTGCACTAGGTTAGATACCCTGAGATGGGGGTGAATCATGGTATGAAAGATTAAAAAAACTACCCATATTGATCTTCTTTCGTTGTTAAGAAAAACTCTATTCTCTCACTTTATTGTAGCAACATCTAAATAGAAATTAAATCATGAACAAGACTTAGGATAAAAATAATGAAATATATTCTCAATATACAAGAGGGGGTGAATTGTATACATTAAAAAAATCCTTTTATAAATTTTAAAGATGGTAATGTTTAACAAAATGAACTATATAAATTCACAATACCTCTTAGTTCTACAAACATTGTTGACCCTGGAAATATGGTTCTGAAAATGAAACTTAAGAAAAGTTAACAAGGAAAAAAGATTCCACCTTAAAGATTATAGAATATTACTAATCAGAGTATACAATTACAAAAAAGTATTAGATCATTATACTTTTCTTTTTAGTCAAAATTCAGCAGAAAACAAACTTGAAACAATACTGGTAACAAGTAGTAAATATTTTAACTCAAAGTGTAGGGTATCCAACAATCATGGATAAAGGTCCCTTGATTTATACATTCAAGAATGTCTATCTTACCCAAACCAGGGTAAGCCCTTAATATGAATATCGGAGTCTGTCTTGCGATCCCTTAAAGCCCTTGAACTTCAAGGTAGTCGACACCTCTCTCTTCCTATCCTTGGATTCCGTCGAATGTACTCAGAAACATTTGGAGTCACACAAAGCAATTCTATACAAGATGTTCAGTATGCACAAAGAAGTCTGAACAAGATATTCAGTACGCACAAATCATGAGAGTCTCTCTCTCTATAATCACTTTAGAATTTAATATCTAGAGTTCTTGAACGTGTGTGGTAAGTATTGAGCTCGTTAAAATGAGATCCTATTTATAGGTACATCCTAAATGGCCAGATCCCTCCTCCAATTGTCAAATTTTTCTTTGAGTTTTAGAGGTACCTGTATACATCTCACTCAAACAATAGTTAGTTAGTAACTGAATGCTTGAAATTGTTTTATAACTCAAACAAGTGTAAGTAAAATATAGGTTCTCAAAAAAATTCAAATTTTCAAAGTCTAAAGAAAAATTGAATTTGGAGTCTACGCAAGAAAACCATTGAAGTATTTGTTATAAAGATATTCAGATTATATTTTTCAATGAATTCAAATTCAGAATTCAATATACTTCGGAGACTTAATTATGAGTATTTTTGAGTCTGAATTATTAGGATTTCAGAACCGGAATTCCACGGGATTCAGAGTCTAAATTCTGCAGAATTAAGAACTCGAATTTTGAGGAAGTTGGAGTGTGAATATTGAGGAATTCAAAGTCTGAATTCTATGGAATTCATAGTCTTAATTTTAAGGAATTAGGAACCTATATTTCAGAGAATTCGGATTCTAAATTTCCTAGAATTCATATTCTTAATTTTAGAGAATTTGGATTCTGAATTTCAGAGAATTTGGATTCTGAATTTTAGAGAATTCAGATTTTGAATTTTAGAGAATTCAGAACATGAATTCGGATCCTGAAAACAGAATATTCTATATCTAAGTATGTATATAATTTCAACGTTTTAAATTTGAAATTGAATTATTCACTTAGGAATAAAAAAAAATTTATTTAGAGACACTAAAAATATAAACAATGAAAAACATGGTAAGCATAAATTTCCATGGGGGAGAAAATTTTCCATATCAAGATAAAACTTATGGAAAATGAAATTTTCCTTGAGATTGAGTGTTTTTGATTTTCAATACACGAAGTAATGGAAAATTCATAATGAATCCTTATTGAATAAATAATCTACATGTTTTTGCAAAGCACAAACATCCTTATGAAAAATAATATAAAGACATAAACATTTTATGGACTTCTAAATAAAAACATATCTCCCTGTACATATGGATCAAAGTGTATATGACTAACTCCCCCTTAGGCTTTGGAAACACTGAAGATCGTGTACTTAGTTTCCTAACTGAGATTTTTCATTTTCAGGCAAAAAAACATCATTATGAAAACTCCCCCTTAGATGAACTCCCCATTACTTATGAAAATTTCTTCTCTACTAAGTATTATTTTTTGGAATTATTTTCTCCCTCTTTGTGATATTCAAAAATAAATACAGGGAATGGAATGAAAAATATGGTACCTGAAATATTTGTTCTAAACAAAAAAATAATTGGAAGAGAAATAATAATTTCATTCGGATTGAAAAAATTTGTACAATAGATAATTACAACAAAATATCAGATTTGGAAAATATTATCATTCCTTTTCCTTTGGAATCTGCTTCTTCACAATAGTCTTCAGCTTCTTGAGCTCCTTGTGATCCTCTTTTTTAGGCTTGAGCAACTGATCCTATTCATCTGTTTTCTTATCTAAGGGTTTAATTATCTCTTCTTAAGCCTTAAGAGATTCTTCCCGATCCTTCATGTCTTATTCCTACTTAACGAAAATCACTTCAATCTCAATTCTGAGATCCCTTCCTCTCTTCCAACTCTAAGAAACTAAATTCAATTTCCCATTCAGATCATTCACTTATTGCTTCTGATATGTTTGTCCAAGAGATAGCTTTTCCTCAATACTATTAGTGAGATCCTTGATCTTCACATCTTCAGTGTCAAAATCATCCTTGAAACTTTCTTGAAATTAATCAAAGATTCTCATCTATTTTATTGTCATCCTTGACCAGCTTTTAATTTTTTTCACGAACTTTTATGAGCCTCATAGCTAATGAGAAAAGTCTTGAAGTCTACCTCAAGTTTGACACACCTATCCATTACCATGGATACTGAACATGATTTTTGATTTAGTGAATGTTGAAGCATATGAAATCTCAATTCTATACTAGTAAATATTGTAATAGTTCCAACATGATTCTTCAAAGACTAAACAACAATGTCATGTCCAAGTGAGGATGATTCTGAATCTCAGACTTTGGTTGGTGAGGATTCATTTACTATTTCAACAACCTTACTCTTCGATGAAGCACCAATTCCTCTCTCCTTTACCACAGTTTTTCTTGGTGTATCAACTACCACTTGTTTTCCCTTATCATCCTTCTGAATGAGTACTTCTTGATTAGGTGATTCATGTTCACTATCTGATAGCTTAACAATTTTATCTCTATCAACATCTTCCTTCTCATCTCCTACATGAACTTCCTCTAGGTGAATGAAATCATGATTTCTACTTTATTCCTCAGATATTTTTTTACTTTATCTTCACCCTTCTCTTCATCCTTCCCAAGAGTAGCAATCTTTGACGATTCTTCTTGAGAGGTTCGAAATGATAATTTCTTAGAAGGGCTCTCCTTTTCATGATATTCCATAACATGCATTAACACATCTTTGGTGTCACCATTTCATTATTCTTCTGTTTCTTCTACTTCTTCTCTTTCAAATACTTCTTCATGATGTTTTTCCGGAATTAAAAACATTGTTCCCAGAGTCTCATGAATTGATTCTTGAAGAAATGATTCTGGTACATGAACATGTTCAGAAGCTTTCTCGATTTTCTTGAGAAGGTATTGGACTGTCCCATCTTCTGACATCTTTTTCTTCTACTTCTTCTCTTTTTGTTGATTCTCAAGATATTTAGTAACATTTTCTTTCAAATCCTTTGCCTCAATAGGATCCAAGACAAATCTAGGCTCCCATGATTTCTTGTTATTATTATCTTCTCTCCACTTTGTAGCCACTTTATCAGTATACAACATTTTCTTCTTAGTCTTCAGTATTGGTGATTGGTATTCATTAGACACCAGGGTTTTTTCTTTCTCTTCTAGCTCCATGGATTTCCTCTTCCTTTCACCCTTCTTAGATATCGCATCTACTTCCGGTTTCTTTGATAAGGCTTCAAATTACTTTTCTAGTAGATCATAAAATTCCATGAATTGACTATTAAATCCAATATTCATCCTCCTAAGAGTATCATCACTTATCACCATCACCTCAGAGTTCCTTGGCATGGAAATACTTGCAATATTGAAGGAATGAAGACAAAGAACAATGATCATTGAAGGAATGGCTACATACATGATAATATGAAACATAAAATTCTCATTATTTATATTTTCAATCATAACCAAGATATACTTGACTAGGTTAATCATTCTAAGGTTCACCAAAAATCCAATATATACAAATCATTCTTCTATAGAGTACCCTTATATCTTTTTCTCCATATGAAAACCCCTTGAAACCACAATTCAAGAATCAGAAGGTTTGTAGATAGATGTACTATCTTCGGAGTCTTCACATCTGAAAGACCAAGGCTAGAAAGAGATTTTTCCATATAAAAGGAACCTGATACATCGGGTAGTTTGTGAGTACAAAACTCAACTTCCACTTCAAAGAGAATTCCAATCAGACTGGTTTCCATTCTATAATAAAGAGAATATGTCTCCCCATAATTCATGAAAGATAATTTATCTCTTCCTCCTTCATTGAAAAAGTTTATTGTCTCGTATAACTGAACTAGAAACTCCGAATACATGGGATCCTATGCATTCATTTTCGATATGAAAACACTCTCCTACTCGTTCAAATTAATATTCCTAGAGATAATGGAATCATACATTGCATAGAATTTTGGATGAACCCACCTTTCTCTGTAAATCTTTCATTCATAGATTTCTTTTATAAATGACATTTATTTTTGGGACAAAGCTTCAGTAGACATTCAGAACATAGGAAACCATGAATATCTAGAATGGAATTAAGTAGAAAGGGAAGAGATTTAGAACGTAAGAGCTTGGAGTTCAATGTGGGACAATATATCTGGGGTCCTTTATATAGGAGTTGAGATGATGGTTCATCTTTCCAGATTGATCCAATGGTTGAACACTATCTGATTTGATCTGATGGTTGAAAAGATAACCGCAGAAGGAAATTTTCACAAATTAAATCTTTTGAGTTTTTTAGAAAAAACAATCATATTTGAGAAAAACTAAAATGAATACAATTTTTTTCTTAAAATAGAATAAAATACCAGTATGTAAAAAGGAAGATTATGAAATCTTAGTGAAAGAAATCATACCTTTAGGATTTCTTATGGAAATTATTCGTAATGAAGAAATTGTTCTTGAAAAATATTTAGATACTAAAATTTTAAACAACAACAATTTTGAATAAGAAAAATTTAGACTACATAAATCTAATACAACAAAATATATCTATAACAAAAAATCACATTACTTAAAATTTCTATTATGAAAAATTTTTATTATGAAAAATTTTTATTATGGAAAATTATCATTACAAAAAAATTGCATTCTAACTAAAAATAAGATGTGCTCCCCCAATTAAAATGACTTTCATACTATAAGGAGATAGGTTTCAATAAGAAGTTAATATAGAAGATTACCATACGGTTTTCATTCCTATCTTCTATTTAATAAATTAAAATCTATCAGATGGTAATGATTTTATGAAAATATTAGAATGTTGATCTTGCATTCTAATAAATTAAATAATGATATCTTCTTTTTGTGTGTGAACTCGAAGAAAGTGATGCCTAAGATCTATGTGTTTTGCAAGATATTGATGTGTAGGGTTTTTACTTAAGGTAATGGCACAAGTATTATCACACAATATTTTTGTTTTGGTAAAACTCATACCATAGTCTGTGAGTTTTTGTTGTATCCACAATACATGAGCACAACAAATTCTTGCTACTGCATATTTAGCTTCAGTAGTGGAATGTTCTATTGTTTGTTTCTTTTTTCATGACCAAAAAACTAATTAGTCTCTTTAGTAACAACATGTTCTTGATGTACTTTTACTATCCATTTTACATCCACCAAATTTAGCATCCAAATAACATTTTGAAAAAATCATTTCCAGAGGTATAAAAGAGTCCTAGATCCATGGTTCCCTTTAAGTAGTGAAAAATTATTTTCACTACCTTTAAGTAAGATTCCTTACGTTTGAACTGATATCTTTCACATAAGAATACTGAAAACATTAAGTCTGGATAACTATATGTCATGTAATGTAGACTTCCTATCATTCCTCTAAAATATGTTTGATCTACTGGTTTCCTAGCTTCCTCAAGCTCAAATGAATTTGAGGTACTAATGACAGTACTTATACTCTTAGTGTTTTCATATCCATACTTTTTAATAATATCATTAATATAATTATGTTGGAATATATAGATTCTTTTTGGTTTTTGGGAAATTTGAAATCCAAGGGAAAATGTTCACACACCCATCATACTCATTTCAAACTCAGATTTAATTAGATCCGCAAATGAATTAGTTCAAGATTGATGATTTGAACAAAATATAATTTCATCAACAAAAACCTGAACAATCAAAATATTTTTCTTATCTTTATTTATAAAAAGGATTGGATCAGCATTCCCCTTAACATAATTGTTTTGATGGAAAAACCCAATAAGTCTATTATACCAGGCTCTTGGGGCTTGTTTAAGTCAAAAAAAACCTTGGTAATTTTGAAATCATGTTCAGGATGTTTTATACCTTTAAAACTAGAAGTTTGTTCAAAAAAACATCATCCTGAACAAAATCATTAAGGAAAACACATTTAACATCCATTTAAAAGAGATTGAAATTGAAGTATGCTGCAAACGCAAGTAGAATACGAATAGAGTAAAGTCTAGCTTCTGGACATAAGTTTCTTCGTAGTCTATTCCTTCTTGTTGATTACATCCTTTAGCAACCAATATAGCGTTATTTCTAACAATGATTCCATTTTCATCACACTTATTTATGAAGACCCATTTTACTCCAATAACAGAAGTTTCCTTAGGTCCTTCAACCAAGGTCCAAACAGTATTCATTTTGAATTCATTTAGCTCATATTTCATAACTGTTATCCAATCATTATCACCTAAAGATTCATCAGTGCTTTTTTTGTTCTAATTTCAAAAATAATGCTAGATGATCTACTTTATTTCTTAAGGAACTTCCATTCCATACAGGATAATTTACATCACCAATGATACAATCACTGGGATGATTCTTAAGAAATAACTAATTTGTGTTTTTTAAAACCTTTTCAACAACATAGGGTAGGAAAACATCTGGGGTAAATGCTTCAAAAAATTTCATGGACGTTCTCCTTATCAGAAAGAACTTTTATCAAGGGTTGATACTCAGTTTTGGAAAACACATCAGAATATGTAAGTTGAGGATGTTTAAAAAAAGGATCAGTTTTATCAAATTTGACATGTACTATTTCTTCAATAGTACAAGTATTTTTATTGAAAACTTTATAAGCCTTAGATTTTGTGTAATATCTTAAGAAAATTCCTTTATCAGATTTTGGGGAGAATTTGTGTAGATTGTCAATGGTATTCCGAATGAATTCCTTGCAAACAAAAACCTTAAAGTAGGAATGTCTAGTTTTTATATCATTCCATAACTTATAAACAGTTTTGTTAAGAAAAGGTCTAATCAAAACATGATTTATAGTATAGTAAGTATTACATATAGATTCAGCCAAAAAATGTTGGGCTACCGAATATTCACTCAACATGTTTCTTGTAATCTCTTGAAGAATTCTATTTTTTCTTTCAACAACACCATTTTTTAGGTGTTCTAGGTTCTAAGAAGTTATGAGTAATGCCTTTTCTTCTACAAAAGGTTTCAAAATTGGAATTTTGAAATTCTCCTCCAAGATCACTATAGATAGTTATCAAAGGAAGGTTTTTCTCATTTTTAACTTGGATACTAAAAATTTGGAAACAAGGGAAAGATTCTTATTTATTTGCTATAAAATAGACCCACGTAAATCTAGTGTAATGATCCACTATAAAATTACATAATTTTTACCTCCAAAGCTTCAAATTTTTGTTGGACCATAAAGATCCATATGCACCAACTGTAATGCATCAGTATTATATACTTCAACGATTGATTTAAAACTTGATTTATTTTTCTTTCCATATTGACAAGGATAAAAAACATTTGAATAATCAAATTTACACTCTGGTAGATCCTTAACTAGTCTTTTCATAGAGAGTTTGCATAGGTTCTTATGGTTATAGTGTCCTAACCTTCTATGCCACAACCAAGAATGATCTTCCATTTCACTAAGTCAGGGTATGTTTGGGATCCTAAGGTCTTCTACGTTTAATGTGTAAACATTCTCTTGCCTAAGGGAGGAAAGAATAAACCCCTCCTTGGAATTTTGTACTAAGCACTTTTCATTACTAAAATTCACATGGTAACCTTCATCTCATAATAGAGTTATGTTAATGAGGTTGTGCTTAAGACCCTTACAAAATAAAACATTTGAAATAAATGTTTTCTCAAGAAAAAAATTTTACATATACAAATAATTTCTCTCTGATCATTTTCTCTGAAAGACGCTTTTCCTCCTTTCGTCTTTGTAATATATTCAAAGATATTTTTGTTACCAGTCATGTGCTGGGAACATCCACTATCCATATACCGTGTATTACTATTGGAACTATCATTATTTTCGTGAAAATTAGTGTGTTAGAATTTCGTAACCCAAAATTTCTTGGATCCAGAAACATTACAAAGACAAATTTTAGGAATCCACATTTTCTTAGAAAAAAAAAGATTTATGAAAACCTAAAGACTGTGTTTTTTTAAGGAACAATTTTTTTCCCAATTCTCATCACACTAACAATTATTGGAAAATGGAGCACTTTGAGGAAGAAAATAATTATTACTAAAAAGCGGTTTTGAACTAGTATAACCAAAATCATAATTTTTCCTTAGAAGTCAAAATTGTGAATACATCTTATCAAAATTTTCCTTACCTAAGGCAATGTTTGAAAAACACTTCCTCAAGGAAAATATTTCTGATATTATCTTAATAAATAAGTTCTTATCCTCAAAAACATTAGTTTTAGAACTCGAGTTAGTCACTAAAACATTTTTCTTAGAAATTACTTTTTCTAGATCCTTAAAACGTTTATCCTTCTCAGAATTAACTTCCTCAAGGATTTTTGAAATACTTTAAAAATCATAAATTTTCTTTTCAAAATCTGATATTTCCATAGTGGGAACAGAAATACTAAAATTTTCCTTATGACGATATTTTGTGACATTAGAATTTTTGTTATCAAGGAGCTTAGGAAACCTAGACACTTCTTCATAAGTAGATAAAGTATTATATTTATCAGAAGAAGATTATTCACATAAACATTAATAATATTTACTATCACTATAATTAGCATTCAAGGATACATTGGTGATGGATTCAGTATTGTGTTCCTTAGCTTTTATACAATTATTTTCAATAGGTAACTTGGCATGTAAACCAAGATTCTTCTGTCTAGAAGTTTCGTAATCTTCGGATTCATTAGAAGAGTCTCCACCACTGGCACTACAGGTGTCATTGGATTTAAAAACATTTTTATATTTAGAATTATAGTTTTTAATTCTATTCATCTCAGAATGATTTACTTTACTATATTTTTTCTTAAGCATAGGAAAATCTAGCCTTATATACCCTGCTCTTTTTCATTTGTTACAAGTAAATTCAGAGACTTTCTTATCCTTTATTTATTTTTTCATATATTTGTACTGAAATTCTTTCTTCTCTACTATCTTGTACATTATTTGAGGAAGATTAGCTATTTCATTCATAGAATGTTCCCTTTCCCTTGATTCATATAACATATTGACCTTCATCAATTTAGATCTTGTAACTCTCTCTGGAGTCATGGTTTTCATATTATTAGAGGTAGTTATAAAATAAACACTTCCATTCCCATTATTCTTGTTAAAATTGTCAGTATCTCTTTTCATTCTAGTGTCATGTTGAAGAATAGTTCTGAAAATCTCATCAAGAGAAATTTGTGAGACTTTCCTATTCTCATCAATAACTGTTCTGTTTTATTCCCACTAATTAGGCATGACATCTATAATCTTTTCCACAAGTGCCTCATCATCTAAATATTTTTCACTCATGTATTATTGGAAATTTACAATAGTCAGGAATCTCTGTTGTACCTTACAAATTTGTTCTCCATAAGGAAAGAAAAAACCATGATACTCAGCTCTATGAGTTTCTCTTATAGTTTGAATAAGATTGGATGTACCAAAATTAGTAACATCAATCTTCTTCCAAATACAATTTTCAGCTTCATAAGAAGAAAAATGGCAATATATATTCCTAATCATGGAACACAACAAAGTATTGTGTACCTTGTAGTTTAGTTGATATTCTGTCTTTTCATGATTATTAAAATTTTTGACTTCCTTATTAAGAATATTTTAATCTCTAGTCATCATAACAAAGTTGTCCACTCCAGTGTTAATAAAAAAACTCTTCATACGATCTCTCCAATATTCATAATCATTCTGGTCAAATATAGGTGGTATATAAGGAATAATATTTTCAATTGAACCATCATTCATTCCTCCTATCTCAATGAACAAAAATATTTCCACACAAACATTTTAGTAATAAATGTTTTTAAACAAGGATAAAAATACTAAGCAAGGAAAATATAGAACAATGAAAAACCTGAGGAAGAAAACTTATGTGAATATATGTATTCCAAAGAGCTCCTCCGATACCAATTTTATGACCAAAATAATGATGTAGATGCTCAATGTCCAAAAGGGGGTGAATTTTATACATTAAAAAGTTCATTTGGATCTTTAAAGATTTTATTGTTTAAAAAAGATAAACAAGGTAAATTCACACTACTAAATATTTGGTCATTAGCGACTACCATTAGCAGTCACTAATAGTCTTTATAGACCGCTAAACGACCCCCAATGGCGGTCTCTTTAGGCCTGACGTTGTAGGCCTATAGCGCCCGCCAATGGAGGTTAGTGAAGGGGAAAAAAATTTGGCCTCCAGTGACCGCCAGGCGGTCGCTGACCTCCTACTCAGCTGAGAAATAGTGACTTCCAATGATGGTCGTTGACCTGCTACTCAGAAAATCTATAGCAACCTCCCATGGTGGTCACTGTCATGCTGCCTAACTGACCTATAGCGACCTCCAATGGCGGTTGCTATCCTAGATAAATTTTTTTTAAAGAAAAATTCACTAAGGTTTCCCAAACAACAGAAACAGGGTAAAAATCATAAAAAAGAAAACAATTCTAAAAAGAATAAACATCAGGATCCTCATAAACAATAAATGATAGACATGTTTCATATTCAATGATCCAAATTGGTCCAATCCATTTCAATATTCTACTTCAATAAACCTAAAATATGATACAAAAAACAACAAAAAAACGTAAATTAGACATATTTATTTGGTTAGTATATATATATAATAAAATTAAGTTTGATATCAAATCATGGGTTTCTATAATAATTTAAAACCCCCAATTTATGAAATGTAATCATTTTAAGAAATGTTATCATTTTAGAGTTCACAAAACTGTTAAAAACAACATATTCAGTGGTACCATGCTCACTGCATGTTTAATTGACATGTAGTCTCCTCTTACATGTTAAGAATAATATTTCTATTATTTTCGTGTGATTTCAAGTCAGTATGAGGAATTTTCCCTGAATTTGACCGTTACACATCATTTTTTTGTTTCATGACTATGCAAATGTGTTTCTGATCACCACAATCAAACGACACCTCCGATTGACATACCATCAGCCTGAACATTTCACAATTCACACCATAGTTGTTGTCAAATGATTTAAGGGAATTCCGAGTTCGTTTGGATGGTTTTGACCACCCAACACACCGTTTTAGAGTGCGTCAAACTATTAAAAACAACATATTCGGTTATATCACACACAACATACATCTAATTGACATTTTGTCTCCTTCTGCATGTCATAAATAATAATTCTATTGTTTTTTTGTTATTTCTTGTCATTCTGAAAACATTTTCTCTGAATTTTACTGTCACACATTGATTTGGTGTTTTATGACTATGGAAATGTGTTTTTGGTCACCACGGTCAAACGACACCTCCGATAGACGTACCTTCTAGAGAAAAATTTCACAATTCACCCCACATTTGTTGTCGTATGTTTTCACAACATTCTGAGGTCGTTCGGATGGTTTTGACCACCCAACACAACATTTTAGAGTGAGCCAAACTGTTAAAAACAACACAATCAGTCTTACTGCGCACAGCACATGTTTGATGGAAGTGGAATCTCCTCATATATGTTACAAATAATACTTATATTATTTTAGTGTGATTGTAAGTCATTAAGAAGACGTTTTCTCTGAATTTGACCGTTACCTGATGATTTGGTGTTTTATGACTCTAGAAATGCATTTCTGGTCATCGCAGTCAAAAGACACCATTGATTTACATACTGTCTGAATGAAAATATTACAATTCACAGAACGATTGTTTTAATTTTATATCATGGCATTCCAAGTTTGTTCGGCAGGTTTTGACCACCCAACACACCCTTTTAGAGCTGGCCAAACTGTTAAAAACAACATATCTCGTCGTACCCTGCACACCGCTTGTCCGATTGACATGTCGTCTCATCTTACATGTCACAAATAATATTTATATTGTATTCAAAATATTTCAAGTCATTCTAAGAACTTTTTCTTGGAATTTGACCTTTACATGTGGTTTTGGTGTTTTATGACTCTGAAAATGTGTTTTCAGTCATCGCGGTCAAACAACACCTCCAATTGATGTACCGTCTGACCGAAGATTTCACAATTCACACCACAACGGTTCTCGTATGATTTCATGTCATTCCTAGTTTCTTTAGATCATTTTGACCAACCAGGACACCCATTTAGAGCATGCCAATCTAATAAAAACAATATATTCTCTTGTACTGCGTACACCGCATGTCCGATTGCTGTTTTGTCTCCTCTTACATGTCAAGAATAATATTTCTATTGTTTTCATGTTATTTCAATTAATTATGAGATTTTTTTCTCTGAATTTGATAGTTACACATCGTTTTTGGTGTTTTATGACTCCGGAAATGCGTTTCTGGTCACTGCGGTCAAACAACACCTTCGATTGACGTACCGTCTACCCGACAATTTCACAATTCACACCACGGTTGTTTTCATATGATTTAATGACATTCCAAGGTCGTTCGGCTGGTTTTACCTACCCAACTTACCCATTTAGAGTGTGCCAAACTATTAAAAAATATATATTCGGTCGTACTGCGCACACCGCATATGTTGTACAATTGGAAGAATGGCATATTGTCTAGTTGTAAAATTGGAATAATGGCATAATAGCCTAATGTAAATTTGGAATAACATATAATTGGAAACCTGGCCAACTGGACAACTTCCCTAATAGCCTAAAATCCTAATGAACAATTTCCCTAATGAACTAATGGTCAATTGTCCAAATTAACTCGTGTAAAAATGGCATAAGGATATAATTTCCAATCAATTTAATAGTCTCTTATAAAATATTCCTAATTGATAAATAGGCTAATGGACAAACATCCCCTGACCTAATTGCCTAATGGAAAATTTTTCTACTGGCCCGATTAGCCAATTGTCCTAATGGAATAATGGAATAATGAATTACTAGCTAGTAGTCCTAATGGAATATTGGCCAATTACTTAATGTAAAATTATCTTAATGGCCTAATGGATAATTGTCCCAAAAAACTCCCACTGGAAAGCCCCCTTCACAGCCCCCTCTCGCCAAACAACACCAATCTACACCCCCCCCCCCCCCACCACCACCACTCTCTTCATATGAAATCACTTAAGTGAAGATACTGAATTTAAATAGGATTGGTTGGTTCATGGTATAGATCTCAAAAGATAACTAATTACATAGTAGTTTTTAATTCACTATGAATTAAACTTAAAAACTGATAATTACATAAAATTGAATTTTTGATTTTAATGAAAATATGATGGGGATGGAAAATCATGTGGGACGTTAAACCTCTTTCACTATTGTGTTGTGTTTTTCATAATAACCCACATTTCTGGGTTTTATTTTTTTTAGAATACCCTTGGTCTGGTGAGTTCCAATCAAGTTGGTAGGAATAAATCCCTTGATATGGAGACTACTAGAAATATAGACAATACCAAGGGTTCAAAACCGTTGGTATAAGATATACCAATGGTTTCCCAAACCGTAGGGAAGTAAGGCATCGGGAAAGCCCTTTACCAATGGTTTAAGTAAAACCATTGGCAAAAGGTGGTGGAAGTTTTAATTTCCCAACCGTTCCTCTAAACCTTTGGCAAAAGGATTTACCAGCGGTTTAAAACCATTGGTAAATTCATATTTTTGAGCATATACCGACGGTTCAAAACTGTTGGTATAGATTTTTACCAACAGTTTAGATAAACTATTGGTATATATTCATATATACTCAAAGTATACCAACGGTTCTAAAGTATTGGTATTGGGTATTTTCACAAAAAAACTAGTAACCTGCCTACAGCGGCCTCAACATGATACACCTGTATAAAAAACATCACAAATAACAGCTAGAAATTAACTTCAAACACCACAAAAAACATTGTAAATAGCACAAAAAACACATAAAAACATCACTCTTCCAACAATTCCATGTACTACAATACTCCATTTCAATCATCATATGAAAACAACTCTTCCAATTAACCTATTTCAATTTATTGGGTTCACACATATCAATTTTTTCTTACTCAAAAAGGTGATGATTATTATAGAAATTGGTGCATGAGGGTTATGTGTGATAAAGTGAATTAACAATGTGGTTAATATTTATGCATCATCTAGAGTGATGCATGACTTGAATTGAATGTGATGTGGGGGGATGTCCAGAGAGGGGAGGGGGTTGTCCGGGAAGAGGAGAGGGGATATTTCCATAGAGCGAGTATGGGGGTCATGGAGAATGTGAAATAAGTATTTGTATTCAAATTATAGCATATTGTCACATGCATTTGATGAGCATGAGCTAATAAGGTTACCAAGTCATTCATATAGTTCAAGACATACAAAAATGGAATAATCTCAAATAAAATTGCATGATCAAAGAAATAAAAAAATGGCATGTGAAATCAACATGCCTACATTTACATATCATCTATGTGGTATAACATTTAATTAAATTTTAAGAGAATTATACATAAGGCATACGAGTCTAATTTACTTTCTTACACAGTGGTATAAAAGAACAATGTTATTCATGTCTGGGGGGCTGTTCAATGTCCAAGGAGGAGGTTGGGGGAGCTGTTCAGGGTCCAGGAAGGGGGGTGGGGGTCTGTGCTTTCACGTCACATTTGACTCATGGATCGGTTTCCTTAAGTTTCAACAGAATTCGAATGCGTTTGGTCAGTTTGTCGTATGACAGTTGTTGATTTCACATAAAATTAAGTCCATTTTTAACAAAACAGAGGCACTTTAAGTGGTGTCGGCCACACCGGGCCTCAGATTGAGGCAGGGTTGACTCTAACACGTCACATATGAGACATGGATCATTGTGCAAAAGTATCTACATAATCAGAAGTTGTTTGATCGGTTTGACGTATGTAGATAAAATATTGTCCATTTTAAAAAAAATACATACACATGGAGAGATACCGGCCACACTGCTCTTAGGATGGTGCCAGGGTTGACTTGTACACATCACATATAACCAATGGATTGCTTTACTAAAGTGCAAACACAATCCGAAGGCATTTGGTAAGTTTCTTGTTTGTTAGTTGTTGATATCACTTAAAAATATGTCCATTTTGAAAAAAGGAGCGGATGTTTGAGTGGTCCTGGCCACACCGTGCCTTGGATAGAGGCGAAGATGACTCGTACACGTCACATTTGACCCATGGATCATTTTCCTTAAGTTTTATCATAATCCAAATGTGTTTGGACGGTTTTCCGTATGACAGTTGTTGATTTCACTTAAAATTCAGTCCATTTTTAACAAAACAGAGGCACTTTGAGTGGTGTCGGCCACACCGGGCCTCATATTGAGGTAGAGTTGACTCATACACATCACAAATGAGTCATGGATATTTTTTCAAAAGTATCAACACAATCAGAATCCATTTGATTGGTTTGGCAAATGTACGTAAAATATTGTCCATTATAAACAAAATACATACACATGGAGTGATATCGGCCACATCGTGCTTTGGATTGATCTGTGGTTGACTCTTACACATCACATATAATCCATGGATCGTTTTACTAAAGTGTCAATACAATCAGAAGGTGCTTGGTCGGTTTCCCGTATGTCAGTTGTTGATTTCACTTAAAAATAAGTCCATTTTTAACAAAAGAGAGGGTGTTTGAGTGTTCCTGGCCACACCGCACCTTAGATTGAGGTGAAGTTAACTCGTACACATCACATTTTACCCATGTTTCGTTTTCCTTAAGTTTCAATATAATCCGAATGGGTTTGGTCAGTTTTTCGTATGTCAGTTGTTGATTTCACTTAAAATTAAGTCCATTTTTAACAAAGCAGAGGCACTTTGAGTGGTGTCGGCCACACCGGGCCTCTGATTGAGCCGAGGTTGACTCATACACATCACATATGAGTCATGGAACTTTTTTCAAAAGTATCAACACAATCCGAATCCGTTTGGTCGGTTTGATGTATATATGTAAAATATTGTCCATTTTAAACAAAAGAGTGACAGTTTGGGTGGTTCTGGCCACACCATGCCTCAGATTGAGGCAGGGTTGACTTGTACACGTCACATATGACCCATGGATCGTTTTACTAATGTTTCAACAGATTCAGAATGCATTTGGTCAGTTTTTCATATGTCAGTTGTTGTTTTCACTTAAAATTAAAGTCATTTTGAACAAAAGATAGACATTTTGAATGGTACCATCCACACCGTGCCTCAGATTAAGGCGGGGTTGACTCGTAAACATCACATATGACCCATGTAATGTTTTCCTATAGTATCAACACAATCTTATGGCGTTTGTTTGGTTTCTTGTATGTTACTTGTTGATTTCACTTAAAAATAAGTCCATTTTGAACAAAAGAGAGGATGTTTGAGTGGTCCCAGCCACACCGCCCCTAGGATAGAGGCAAAGTTGACTCTTGAACGTCATATTTGACCCATGGATTGTTTTCCATATGTTTCAATATAATCCGAATGCGTTTGGTTGGTTTTCCGTTTGTCAGTTGTTGATTTCACTTAAAATTAAGTCCATTTTTAACAAAACAGAGGCACTTTGAGTGGTGTCAGTCACACCGGGCCTCAAATTGAGGTGGGGTTAACTCGTACACATCCAATATGAGTCATGGAGCATTGTGAAAAAGTATTATCACAATCAGAATGCATTTTATCAGTTTGGCATATGTACGTAAAATATTGTCCAATTTAAACAAAAGAGGAATAGTTTGGGTGGTTCTGGCCACACCGTGCCTTGTATTGAGATGAGGTTGACTCATAAACGTCACATATGACCCATGGATCATTTTACTAATGTTTCAACAGATTTGGAATGCATTTGGTCAGTTTTACGTATGCCAGTTGTTGTTTGCACTTAAAATTAAAGTCATTTTGATGAAAAAAAAGACATTTTGAATGGTACCGTCCACCCCACACCTCGGATTGAGGCAGGGTTGACTCGCACATGTCACATATGACCCATGGATCGTTTTCTTATAGTATTAATAGAATCTGAATGCATTTGATCGGTTTACTGTATGTCAGTTATTGATTTAACTTAAAATTAAGCCCATTTTTAATAAAACAGGGGCATTTTGAGTGGTGTCGGCCACACCGAGCCTCGTATTGAGGTGGGGTTGAATCGTACATGTCACATTTAGGGGGTGTCTGGGGGGAAATCCAGGGTATAGGGAGGGGGGTGGGGTGGATGTCCGGGGGGCTGTATGGGGACCGAGGAGGAGCGTCGGGGGCTGTCTGGGGTCCAGGGAGGAGGGTGAGGGGGGTTGTCTGGGGGGCTGTCCGAGGGGCTATCCAGGGACCATGGAGGAGGGTGGAGGGGCTATTTAGGGGGCTGTATAGGGGGCAGTCCGGGGACCAAAGAGGATGGTGGGGGGCTATCAAGGGGGATTTTTAGGTTCCAGGGAGGAGGATGACATGTCAGTGGGAGGGGGAGGGTCTAGTCAGGTACGCGGAGATGCTCGACTACCTCTTGTACAAACCTCCCTTATACCATCGGCCTAAGCACTGAAATAATTGAATAATCAAAAGTGCACATACTTATGTACCTGTAGAATCTACACATAGACATCACATAGCCGCATCATGTCATAAAAAATAACACCAAGGATCAGACAAAATAGAAGCAGTCATGCAGAGTAATGACAAGTGAACATACAGGACAAAAGCATCTAAAAAATTGTTGCATACATGCCATGTTTATTTCCTAAAACAAAGAAAAAAAATCAAAATGATGAAAATCTAAAACATGGGTTGCCTCCCAGGAAGCGCTTTGTTTTACGTCTTCAGCCAGATGGATGGACACTGGTCAATCATCTTGGTCCATCAGCTCAGAACTCCTCTGCCTCTTATAATAACTGGTGGCCATGTCATCAAGCTCACAGGGACGCTTAGTGGGATTGATCACTTCAGGAGCATAGCGGGCATGAATCTGGTGTGGAAGTAAGAGAATCTGGCACTCGTCATTAGCCAGACACTGAGTCACCCGTCGTGCGAGGTCAGATAGAGACGGGACGTGCACATCGATGATCATGGAAGAGGTAGACAGGCTAGACATTGTTGGTTAAGCTGCATCCACAAATAGATTGATTTTTATATATTAGAACCTTTATAAATTATTGTCCCAATTTTATAGACAATTAATGTATGAAAATTGTGAAAAATAACTTATCGGATATATAAAAATGGATTTACTCATGGACATGATGCATAATATCTCAAATATTCCTCATTGGATCCCAATTTGTAATTTTAATCCATTATCAAATGTGTTATATAAATTTATTTTTACTTTGATCCTTACGGTTGAGAACTTTTTGTAAAATCTTGCCAAGGGTGGATTGACTAGTGACTTGGCATACAATTGGATGTTATGTGGTGAAAACCACATTATAAGCATTGTTTAGGATATTATTATGTGGTTTGAGGATCAAATCTATCTTTTTAGAGAAAATCCAGCATGTCCAAGTTTTGTGGTAAATTTTTTGAAGTGGGGGGTATTTGGAGGTTGAGGAGTGGGGTGAGGGGGATGTCTAAGGTCTAAGAGGAGGGGTGGGGGCTTTCCAGGGTCCAGGAAGGGGGGTGGGGGCTGTCCAGGGTCAAGAAGAAGGGGAGAAGGGGTTGTCCATGGTCCAGGAAGGAGGGGGGCTATCCAGGGTCCATCAAGGAGGGGGGATATCCAGGGTCGAGGGTGGAGGGTGGGTCCTAGGGTCCAGGAAGGAGGGGGGACTAAACAAGGTCCTGGGAGGAGGGTGGAGGGGGTTGTCTAGGGTCCAGGAGGGGGGCTGTCCAGGTTTCAGGAAAGAGGGGGGGCAGGCTGTCCAAGTTCCAGGAGGGGGGGACTGTCTAGGGTCTAAGAGGGGGGGGTGTAGAGACCCGAAGCCTGACGTACATGAACATTACATTAATTTTGCGGAATACTTAGTACATAACAAAAACACACACACACAAGGATCGTAATAGTTTAGTGTCTTTGGAAACTCGGAACGTAATCTTCTAATCGTGGTGAAAGATCTTCAATATCTCCCATAAATATCTTCCCTTTTTTTTACCTAAAACCTTTCTTTATATCCTGGGGAAAAGAAAACATAAAAGGGTGAGCTCAAATGCTCAGTAAGGGTATACAAAAGAAAAATCAATCACATCATATTCATAAGAACATATCTTTTGGAAATCTTAACCTGCAAAAGAGAGCATAATTTCATAACATGGGATAAATCATAGTAGTGAAATGAAATCCCAATAATCATAACTTAAAACATTAAACGTTGTGGCATACACACATAATCATAGAGAATCATTTCTTGTCAGTCAAGACTCATTGCCAAGACTATCTTAGTGGACGAAGTCCCTTTCTGAATCGAGTAACCCTCGTTTCAGTCCTGTTTCACTGAACCGGTATAACCTACCATTTCAGCCATGTCTATCTCATGAGATATAAAATCTTTACCCAATGAATTGGAGGGAGATATAGGTCCCACCCATCTTATAATGAATCATTTCTTATGTGTGCCACATAATCATAAACCATACATCATAGCGTAACCCATGTAATAAAAATGGGATTCTTAAACAACATGACATCATAAAACAATTCGTATAAGATAAAGGAATTCATAAAAATAATTCCATCACAACATAATCAAATCAATGTAATAATAGGGATAAAAACAGAACCCTTTATTATCTTAGATGGAAAATAATTTTGATTAAAAACTTGAACTCCATTCTTGAGGAAAATATCCTTTCTTCTTCAAAAACATTTTTCCTTTCTTAACATGTCATACAACTTTAAACTAAAATATGTTGATTAAAAATAAACATGAAAACTTGTAAAGGATGCTTCTTAGAAATAATGTTTTAAAAATCCATTCATTCCGTATAAGTTAAAAAAAACATTCTTTGTAGTTTTTTCGGAAAAGTCAAAAAGTACCTCGTACGAAAAACGACAAAAGATTCCTTTCATATTCTTTACTAAAAACTCACCGAAGGGTAAAATTGGATTTAAACAATTTTAGGTGGATGGAAATAATATTAAATATTCAGGAAACATGGATGTGGATGATAAAATACACCCCAGTAAATACTTACAAATAAACAATCTCGGATAAAAATGAGATTGTGATATTTCCCTTACCTTAGGTCCGACTTGCTTTGTAAGTGTCCGAACCTCCTGTATAATGATTTAAATCATGTTATTGACTTATTCTAGAATCATATTCATTGTTATTATATCATATATGGTCCACTTATGACTTTATATTACCCGTTCTTTTGTAAATTTATGTTAAAGAAGCGTTTTGGGTAAAATCGTCTCATTTGTCGTTCGTGTTTTTAACTTGTAATTATTCATATGATTACTTAGATCATGATTACTTAATTACAGAATATAAAACATGATTTAAATTTATATATTCAGAATATACATATATAATAAATCAGTAAATGGAAAGAAATACACCGTTCATGGAGACGGTAGTCCGTACGTACGCATGAACGCTGTTTTCGTTTCCTTATAGAATTGAATGGAATTAAGTAGATGACATACATATAAATATAAATAATTCCAGTATCATTATTATGTCATATATTTCATTAGAACTTACTATATATACTTTATAATAATTCATGAATGGTTAATCATTGAGAATGAATCTCATCGCGTCGTGGAGACGGTAGTCCGTACGTACGCACGAGCGATGATATCGTTCCCATGGTCGTGGAATTGTGTTGAAGTGTATGTATACTATTTCAGTATCAATATCAATTTATAATAATCATATATAGTCACTCATTAAACCATTATACCCATCCAATTAATGTGGTGGTAGAAAATAGATTACACCACGGCGTGGAGACGGTATTCCGTACGTACGCACGCGCGGTGATTTCCTTTTTTCCGTAGGATGGATAGATGGTGAAATAGGGTTGTTTCATACTTATAATAACATATCAGTATATGAGTGATACTGATGTTATTACTTCATAATGAAACAACCTATGAAGAAGAAGTGGAAGAAGAAATAAAGATGAAAGAATTGGTAACGGTAATTACCTCTTCTTTGAAGTGCCTCTTTGAGACCTCCTCTTAGGGCACTAAAATTGGTCTTTGAGGAAGACCAGAACCTCTAGGATTATTCTAGGGAAGTGGAGAAGGGATTTTGGCAGAGGTTGGCCGATCTTGAGTGCTCAAATTGGTGTGAGGAGAAGGGGGAGGAGGTACCCTTTTATAAGGGAGGAGAGGGGCACCTTAGGAATTCTTAAAAATATTAATTTATAATAAGTCTAACCCCACTTAAAAACCTCCAAAAATTACTCATATTCGAAGATTAGATGAGATAGGGTTGTAAACTCATCAACCAATCAAATTTAGACATGTTTGGATCTTATTTTAAACCTTATCATTTTGATTTATCATTATTTAATCTATTTAAGTTTATTTGTGGTAATAAAAAACCAATAATTACTTATTTGTTGGGAATTTTCCATAACTGTTTACTTTATAACATTATAGACAATATAAATATAAATTTATAATTTTTAAATATTTTGGTGATTTTTAAACAATTTTATAATATGTTATTTTTGTAAAATAACAATAGTGTCAATTTTGACACTATTCATTTATTTGAATTTAAATAAAATATATATAGAAGATATGTTCGAACTAAAAGCTTTAATATATTAATAAAAGGTCATATGTATCTATAAAATTAGTGTATCACATTAAATAGTTCATATAATATTTATTTTAATATTTTTAAAACCATTTATAAAATAATTACTACATCATTTTTGTATAATTATTTAATATACTTATTTGTTGTATAAAAATTTAAAATAAAATTCTATGATGAAGATAAATATATTACCTATCACAATAATACTTTTACTCGAATTTATCATCTTAAAATCACAATATTTAAATTGTTATATTTATTAAATTATGAAGGTGACAACTTTGGCATCATTTAAAAAAATAATATAAGTGTCATAATCGCTTTTATAAGGCTCCAAATGGTCAAATATTCGACCATTGGATGCTTATGGTTTAAATTTACATGGCCAATAAGTTTTGGTTAGGTATTTGTGCATTTTATGGTCACTATTAGTTTAAAAAAACCATATTCTTTATTTTTCACTAGATAAACAATTTCTGCATCACTATTATGTCATAATTAATGATAATTATTTAATCCCTAAAAATTATAAATAAATTTATATGATGTAGATAATTTCATTAGATTTCTGGAGACTATTTATGTTCGAAGTTTCATGAAGTTTATCACTAAATTAAAATTAATATACTTATAAAATTTAAGAGAGTGACATGTTGTCACTTTCTTTGGTTTTAATAATAATTAAGTTATTTTCATGGACAAATGTCCATTAAATGATTCTAATCCGACCCTTAGGTGATATGGGTCGACTTTTAGTTATCCAATAGGATTTTTACATTTGTTAGGGTAATTTTAAAATATTATATTTACCCTTAATTACCCGATTTATATTTAACTAGGGTAAATAAAATTTACCGTAGTTACTATTCATAATTCCCAAAAATAAAAAGTAGCTTATTAACATAATTTGGACCCACTGATTCCAAATATGGAATCCATTTTTCCAAATTCAATACACAAAAGATGCATAAATTAAATTAAAATTAATCCCGTTGTCGAAAGAAAACGAGTTTTTTTTAAAACATTGCAAAAGATTGAATTGATTTAACCTATGAATTCAAGGTAAAATCAATGCTAATGACATACATTATATTAAATGGTAAAAATATATTCTATTTATACTTTAAAACCATTCAATATTATAATTTAACCACATAAGATATTACGATGAAAAAAGTTGTTTTTAATTAAAATATAGCGTGTTTTTACTATTCATTAAAATATGAAAGTTATCGGAAAAATATCAAAACTTTATCTAATGTAAATTTTTATATCCTGATTCAAAAGAAGAATATTATTTTGTCAAATTGAACATATAAATATGTCAAAAACTATATTTAAAGTGGGTGCGCCATCAAAAGGCGGTAAAACTGCATTTTTTTAAAAATACTTATTTTACCCGAAAAATTTATTTTGTTCTTATACCATGTTCTAGAAATGTGTAAGATGAATAATAATGTTATAAAATTAAAAATTTAGTTAATACTATTCATAACGGCTAGTTAATGAAAATATTATAATAATATAACATTGTTTATTAGAACCCGGTATTGCGTACAACACACGCTATCGAGGAAGGTCGCGATTGCGTGTAATGCAAGCCAAGTCAGGGTTGCGTGTTGTGAAAGAATCCTTCGTTGTTTCGTATAACAGAATCCAACCATATTTCATTTATACATTTAATATATATATATATACTCAATGTTGCGTAGAATAACTATTATCAAAATTGTGTGTAACACGGTCCAAGAATAGTGTTGCGTACACTGCAAGCTAATACGGTGTTGCGTATAGCGCAGGGTAATCTTGGTGTAGAATACAACATAAGACATTAATGAAATTAAAATAATATTTTACATAAAATCTCGGGGTGTTACATTCTACCCCCCTTAAAATGAATTTCGCCCTCGAAATTCATCGGGGTTATAAATGGTTTACTATTTGAAAGATTCTTTGATAGAAACCCACATCGTAAAAAGGAATACCAAAACTTATCATTAAATACAAAAGTATGAAACGTAACGGTTACCCAAATAAACTAATCACTGGGTTTCCACATAGGTGAAAATATGGATATGGAAGAGAAATCTAACCATCATGTTCTGATGGTGAGTGGTAGAGAACATGGCTGTGGAAAAGCTAGCAATCACAAAGACATAAATTTGTGATGATCTAGGGTACCATCTGATTCATCGGGTATAAGGGCACTAGGACAACATTTTTGGTTTTCAAGATCATTTCCCTAAAGTTGAAATTTTGAATTAGAATAAATACTTATATTATTTTGGTACAATATCACTTTTGTTTGTGCCTTAAACAATTTCCACTTCATCTCTTAAATAAATGAAGATGAATTTGTTATTCGTGAAGTGTTAGCAGATCATGTGATAGAATGACGGGTCATTCCATCTGTCTCAAACAAAAGGTTAGCAAAAATTATATACATAAGTCGATCTATAGTGAGATTAATCATATATTGTTCCTAAAATGGACTTATACTTCATATATCATACTGCTTAATATAATAAAACTAGTTTCTACTAAACAGGGACTTCCTGTAGGCCAGTGGTAGGCAATAAAGGCCAGTCGCACTTCGGTTGTGGGTTCGATTCCCACAGCCTTGTCCGACGCGATGGGTTGTCGCCCGTCCTGCAGGTTGTCCTTTTTCTAAAACTATATTACTATAACATCCCATCAAAAATATCGAAAAAAGAACTTCTATCCTTAAACAATACTAACTTATGTCCAACATAATCCATTGTAATCTTTAGGCTTATCCATAATACTACAGTCCACTCTCATAATATAGTGAAAACGATTACCAGAGATTTAATACCATCGTTGATCCCCATATATCATAAGATATGTTTTGTTGGTCACATTCCAAACATTCAAAGTCCTTGATCATGTATAATCTTGAATACCTTAGTGAAAACATGAATGCAGTTAAAATTTAACACTTTCCACATACCAAAATCCTCAAAATTCTATATACTCAAACCATGATATCATTAGTCCTTATATCAATCAAGAGCTCATGAATACTGTTAAACATTTAATTTTCTCCTTATCCCTTCATTATGCGCATATCATCTACATTCCAAAAATATCTGAATAACCTTTCATGGATATTGGTAACATTAATAAAACACTTTTAAAACTCAAGGAAAGACAACAATGTAACAATCCTTAGATGTCTCTTTATTCCATAGTACCATGAGATTTCTTATACAACATTACACATGATAAACATGTAATCAATTCACTACATTCTTAAACCATTAACCGAGCTTCACCAATTCTTTCATCTCACATTTCATTTGTAGTCTCTTCATCATCATCCACATAAATACTACCCATACGACCATACTGATTCTCTTCATGAGTCTTTCCCTTTGGGCATTGGTTTGCATAATGCCCATACATTTCACATTTAAAACACTTAACCATTTTTGATGTCGTAGCAATACCATTATCCTCATCCATGGTGTTAACTGAACCTTTTCCTTTGCACTTACTTGCTTTGTTTCCTTCTTTTCCACACCCAAAGCATCTTCCAGTTCCCTTGAAACATTATCCTTGATGCCTCTTCCCACACGATTTACATAGGGGAAATTGAACTTTCTTTCCTCTATGATCATCATGAAACTCCATCTTTCTCTTATTAGCCGAGTCAGGAAACTTCCCAAATTTTACTTTATTGATCATATTATGAGATTGCTGATTCGGCATAATAATTATGTTTGGACTTCCAAATCCCATTTCATTATGAAGAATATCATTCCATTGTCCATCACATCCTCCATTATCATGAATCATCTTGTTTCCAGCCATTTTCTAAAACCCAAAAAAGAATAGTGTGAGAGGCAAAAATCATGCTAGGGAAAACAACAAAATAAAGGGGGAGTACCTTCAATATCTAACATCTTAGGTTTAATTCTATGATCGTTAGCGTAGTTCTAGTACTATAACCTATACGTATACTTAACCTTAGGGACATCCCTAGACATACCTTAGAAATATCTCTAGGGATCTCACTAACGTTTTCGCATCCTAGTTTCCAAAGGTTGACTAAACCTTTCCTCTGATACCAACTGTAGAGACCCGAAGCCTGACGTACATGAACATTACATTACTTTTGCGGAATACTTAGTACATAACAAAAACACACACACACAAGGATCGTAATAGTTTAGTGTCTTTGGAAACTCGGAACGTAATCTTCTAATCGTGGTGAAAGATCTTCAATATCTCCCATAAAGATCTTCCCTTTTTTTTTACCTAAAACATTTCATTATATCTTGGGGAAAAGAAAACATAAAAGGGTGAGCTCAAATGCTCAGTAAGGGTATACAAAAGAAAAATCAATCACATCATATTCATAAGAACATATCTTTTGGAAATCTTAACCTGCAAAAGAGAGTATAATTTCATAACATGGGATAAATCATAGTAGTGAAATGAAATCCCAATAATCATAACTTAAAACATGAAACTTTGTGGCATACACACATAATCATAGAGAATCATTTCTTGTTAGTCAAGACTCATTGCCAAGACTATCTTAGTGGACGAAGTCCCTTTCTGAATCGAGTAACCCTCGTTTCAGTCCTGTTTCACTGAACCGGTATAACCTACCATTTCAGCCATGTCTATCTCATGAGATATAAAATCATTACCCAATGCATTGGAGGGAGATATAGGTCCCACCCATCATATAATGAATCCTTTCTTATGTGTGCCACATAATCATAAACCATACATCATACCGTAACCCATGTAATAAAAATGGGATTCTTAAACAACATGACATCATAAAACAATTCGTATAAGATAAAGGAATTCGTAAAAATAATTCCATCACAACATAATCAAATCAATGTAATAATAGGGATAAAAACTGAACCCTTTATTATCTTAGATGGAAAATAATTTTGATTAAAAACTTGAACTCCATTCTTGAGGAAAATATCCTTTCTTCTTCAAAAACATTTTTCCTTTCTTAACATGTCATACAACTTTAAACTAAAATATGTTGATTAAAAATAAACTTGAAAACTTGTAATGGATTCTTCTTAGAAATAATGTTTTAAAAATCCATTCATTCCGTATAAGTTAAAAAAACATTCTTTGTACTTTTGTCGGAAAAGTCAAAAAGTACCTCGTACGAAAAACGACAAAAGATTCCTTTCATATTCTTTACTAAAAACTCACTGAAGGGTAAAATTGGATTTAAACAATTTTAGGTGGATGGAAATAATATTAAATATTCAGGAAACATGGATGTGGATGATAAAATACACCCCAGTAAATACTTACAAATAAACAATCTCGGATAAAAATGAGATTGTTATATTTCCCTTACCTTAGGTCCGACTTGCTTTGTAAGTGTCCGATCCTCCTGTATAATGATTTAAATCATGTTATTGAGTTATTATAGAATCATATTCATTGTTATTATATCATATATGGTCCACTTATGACTTTATATTACCCGTTCTTTTGTGAATTTATGTTAAAGAAGCGTTTTGGGTAAAATCGTCTCATTTGTCGTTCGTGTTTTTAACTTATAATTATTCATATGATTACTTAGATCATGATTACATAATTACATAATATAAAACATGATTTATATTTATATATTCATAATATACATATATAATAAATCAGTAAATGGAAAGAAATACACCGTTCATGGAGATGGTAGTCCGTACGTACGCATGAACGCTGTTTTCGTTTCCTTATTGAATTGAATGGAATTAAGTAGATGACATACATATAAATATAAATAATTACAGTATCATTATTAAGTCATATATTTCATTAGAACTTATTATATATACTTTATAATAATTCATGAATGGTTATTCATTGAGAATGAATCTCATCGCGTCGTGGAGACGGTAGTCCGTACGTACGCACGAGCGATGATATCGTTCCCATGGTCGTGGAATTGTGTTGAAGTGTATGTATACTATTTCAGTATCAATATCAATTTATAATAATCATATATAGTTACTCATTAAACCATTATACCCATCCAATTAATGTGGTGGCAGAAAATAGATTACACCACGACGTGGAGAGGGTATTCCGTACGTACGCACGCGCGGTGATTTCCTTTTTTCCGTAGGATGGAGAGATCGTGAAATAGGGTTGTTTCATACTTATAATAACATATCAGTATATGACTGATACTGATGTTATTACTTCATAATGAAACAACCTAAGAAGAAGAAGTGGAAGAAGAAATAAAGATGAAAGAATTGGTAACGGTAATTACCTCTTCTTTGAAGCGCCTCTTTGAGACCTCCACTTAGGGCACTAAAATTGGTCTTTGAGGAAGACCAGAACCTCTAGTATTATTCTAGGGAAGTGGAGAAGGGATTTTGGCAGAGTTTTGCCGATCTTGAGTGCTCAAATTGGTGTGAGGAGAAGGGGGAGGAGGTACCCTTTTATAAGGGAGGAGAGGGGCACCTTAGGAATTCTTAAAAATATTAATTTATAATAAATCTAACCCCACTTAAAAACCTCCATAAATGACTCATATTCGAAGATTAGATGAGATAGGGTTGTAAACTCATCAACCAATCAAATTTAGACATGTTTGGATCTTATTTTAAACCTTATCATTTTGATTTATCCTTATTTAATCTATTTAAGTTTATTTGTGGTAATAAAAAACCAATAATTACTTATTTGTTGTGAATTTTCCATAACTGTTTACTTTATAACATTATAGACCATATAAATATAAATTTATAATTTTTAAATATTTTTGTGATTTTTAAACAATTTTATAATATGTTATTTTTGTAAAATAACAATAGTGTCAATTTTGACACTATTCATTTATTTGAATTTAAATAAAATACATATAAAAGATATGTTCGAACTAAAAGCTTTAATATATTAATAAAAGGTCATATGTATCTATAAAATTAGTGTATCACATTAAATAGTTCATATAATATTTATTTTAATATTTTTAAAACCATTTATAAAATAATTACTACATCATTTTTGTATAATTATTTAATATACTTATTTGTTGTATAAAAATTTAAAATAAAATTCTATGATGAAGATAAATATATTACCTTTCACAATAATACTTTTACTCGAATTTATCATCTTAAAATCCAATATTTAAATTGTTATATTTATTAAATTATGAAGGTGGCAACTTTGGCATCATTTAAAATAAAATAATATAAGTGTCATAATCGCTTTTATAAGGCTCCAAATGGTCAAATATTCGACCATTGGATGCTTATGGTTTACATTTACATGGCCAATATGTTTTGGTTAGGTATTTGTGCATTTTATGGTCACTATTAGTTTAAAAAAACAATATTCTTTATTTTTCACTAGATAAACAATTTCTGCATCACTATTGTGTCATAATTAATGATAATTATTTAATCCCTAAAAATTATAAATAAATTTATATGATGTAGATAATTTCATTAGCTTTCTGGAGACTATTTATGTTCGAAGTTTCATGAATTTTATCACTAAATTAAAATTAATATACTTATAAAATTTAAGAGAGTGACATGTTGTCACTTTCTTTGGTTTTAATAATAATTAAGTTATTTTCATAGACAAATGTCCATTAAATGATTCTAATCCGACCCTTAGGTGATATGGGTCGACTTTTAGTCATCCAATAGGATTTTGACATTTGTTAGGGTAATTTTAAAATATTATATTTACCCTTAATTACCCGATTTACCTTTAACTATGGTAAATAAAATTTACCGTAGTTACTGTTCATAATTTCCAAAAATAAAAAGTAGCTTATTAACATAATTTGGACCCACTGATTCCAAATATGGAATCCATTTTTTCAAATTCAATACACAAAAGATGCAGAAATTAAATTAAAATTAATCCCGTTGTCGAAAGAAAACAGGTTTTTTTTAAAACATTGCAAAAGATTGAATTGATTTAACCAACGAATTCAAGGTAAAATCAATGCTAATGACATACATTATATTAAATGGTAAAAATATATTATATTTATACTTTAAAACCATTCAATATTATAATTTAACCACATAAGATATTACGATGAAAAAAGTTGTTTTTAATTAAAATATAGCGTGTTTTTACTATTCATTAAAATATGAAAGTTATCGGAAAAATATGAAAACTTTATCTAATGTAAATTTTTATATCCTGATTCAAAAGAAGAATATTATTTTGTCAAATTGAACATATAAACATGTCAAAAATTATATTTAAAGTGGGTGCGCCATCAAAAGGCGGTAAAACTGCATTTTTTGAAAAATACTTATTTTACCCGAAAAATTTATTTTGTTCTTATACCATGTTCTAGAAATGTGTAAGATGAATAATAATGTTATAAAATTCAAAATTTAGTTAATACTATTCATAACGGCTAGTTCATGACAATATTATAATAATATAACATTGTTTATTAGAACCCGGTATTGTGTACAACACACGCTATCGAGGAAGGTCGCGATTGCGTGTAATGCAAGCCAAGTCAGGGTTGCGTGTTGTGAAAGAATCCTTCGTTGTTTCGTATAACAGAATCCAACCATATTTCATTTATACATTTAATATATATATATATACTCAATGTTGCATAGATTAACTATTATCAAAATTGTGTGTAACACGGTCCAAGAATAGTGTTGCGTACACTGCAAGCTAATACGGTGTTGCGTATAGCGCAGGGTAATCTTGGTGTAGAATACAACATAAGACATTAATGAAATTAAAATAATATTTTTCATAAAATCTCGGGGTGTTACAGGGGTGTCCAGGGTCCATGAGGAGTGGGGGCTCTATTAAAGGGAATAAATACCCCAATAATTCATTGAAAATTAACTAAACTTAATCCAAAAAACATCACAATTACAATGCATCACCCAACCAACATTTAATTCGTCCTCAATATCACTAACCTTCGCATTCCATAAACAACACAACCTAGTTTATACCAAATTAAAACATAAAACAAAAATAATAGATTCAAAACATTAAAAATAAGGTAGTACATACAGATTTAGAGTGTAGAACTACAAAATTGTTTGATTTCAGATGGATTTATAAGTGGAACGAGTTTATGAGTCGTTGTATAGAGAGACCTCTCACGTTTAGGTCAAATCAAAATAGAAAATAAAAAAATAGATGAAGAACTTTATAACTAAGGTAGAACATACAGATTTGAAGTGTAGAACAGAAAAAAATTTTGATTTAAGAGGATGGATGTAGTTTCAGAGATTGGACAACGAGAGAATGTTGGGAGAGCTTCAATTTTAGGGCTGCAGTCGGGTGAATAGAGAATTGGGGGCTTTGTGTATTTGGAGGAAATTTTCCCCAACGGTTTTTTAAAACCATTGTGAAAACTATGATTTACCAACGGTTCACTAAAACCATTGGTAAAGGTGGTAGAATTGGGAGAAATCCCAACGGTTTTATCAAACCGTTGGAAAAAATGGGTTCTATTGGGAGATATCCCAACGGTTTGATAAAACCGTTGGGAAAATGGTGTGTACTTCACATATACCAACGGTTTTCTATAACCATTGGCATCAATGTGTTGGTATAGCCCTCCATTCAAGGAGTGGGAAATTGATTTCTACGGACACTTAATTTAGGAACCTCCAGATAGAAATGACAATTATATCCAATGGTCATGTATATCCTTGTTGTAATTCTCCCAAAGATCCATGGAAACTCTATTCTTTGTCTGATATGGGGTTTCCAGCCAAATAAGAAATGTATGTTGGGAGAATTAGGTGAGAGACAATGAACAAACACAGTAATAGAGAAATTGGTTCTAAAGAACCCACATTTTCTCAATTCCCAACACAGGGGGGTTAGCTACTCATAATGAAAAAGATAAGAAACTTACTAAGATTCATCAAATAGTTCATTTCAACAGTAAATAATAGAATTTGAAGTATAACAAAAATACAATAACTAATTCCTAAAAACCTTCCTTTCTCCATCTATGCTTAGTTTCTAGTTTGATTCTTCTTCTTTCCCCAATCCCCCTTGTTCTATCTCACACCCCAAGTTCTTCTTGGCCAGAAAGGGCATTTTTTCAATTGTCCAAAAGTAGGTAGAAATGAGAACCCTGGGTCAAGGAGTGGGTGAAAAGTAAAAAATCCAAAAAGGAAGGTCGTAGTGTTCTTCATGGTCTGGGCACACAGTTTGGTAGACAATGCGTCGACCGTGCGGATGCTACTTTCTCAAACCCTTGGGCCGCATGGTTTTCCTAGATGGGCCGCACAGTTTGGGAAAGTCGTGCGCCAATTGTATAGAGTGTACTGTCAATGGTATCTTCTCCCGCACGGTTTGAACATGGTTTGGATAACCGTGTGGTGACCGTTCATATTGCCTCTGTCAATTAAATTCATGATTTCGCCCATCCTTTATGTTGAGTGCCTGATTTGGGTGACTCCATTCTGACAAAGTCAAGAGAAATGTGTCCATAAGCCTCCAATTCCCTTTTCAATCTCCAAAATTCAAAGAATCCATGCATTATACTTTGGTGACCAAAAAACATAGAACAAGGTATATAAAAATTATGAAATTCAAGCAAAATCATCCACAAAACCATTTTATAGATATTAAACCAAGGGGAAATGCCTTATGCACAGCAGTGCATCACCTAACTTCCAATTGGACGATTGGCCATTTGGCCAATTTCCCTAATGGCCAAATAGCCTAATGAACAGTTTCCATAATAAACTAATGGTCAATTTTCCTAATGAACTCCTGAAAAAATAGCCTAAGGATATAATTTCCAATTTATCTAACAGTCTATTAGAAAATTTTCCTAATTGATAAATATCCTAATGGACAAACATCCAATGACCTAATGGCCTAATGGACAATTTTTCTAATACCCCGATTATCCAATTGGCCTAATAGAATAATGGAATAATAAATGATTGTCTAATAGGTTTAATGGTATAATAGCAAATGAACTAATGTAAAATTATCCTAATGGACTAATAGATAATTTTACAAAAAATAATCCACCAGATAGCCCCCTCTCACCGGAAAACACCAATCCGTACCACCCCCCCCCCCCACCCCCCCCCCCCTCCCCCCCACCACTATCAACCCCCCCCCCCCCCCATACACCCCCCTCCCGCCTCCCAGACAGTCCACTCCCAACCCCCTGGACAGCCCCTACCCTGAACAAACCCCCTCCCAACCCACCCGGATAGCTCGCAACCCGGCCACCCACCGAACAACCCACTCCATACCCCCGCCCGAATAGCTCCCAACCCTTACCCACCAGAACAAACCACTCCATAACCCCCCAGACAGCTCCCAACACCCCATAATAGAATGTCCATGTGTATTATTTCTTATCTAAGCTCTAAAGACATATTCAACCACATCAATTAACTTGAAACTCACCAAAACTGTGGACATCCTGAAAACATTAAATTATTTTTGATCACCACCAACAAAAATAAATTTACCTTTAGATACATCTATAAAAACCACACTAATAAAAAAAGAAACACACCTCGTGAATGTTATGCGTTATGTCTGGGCATGACTGCTAACTCCATCCGATGGGCCAAGGGCCCACAAAAATAATATTTATGAAGATTTTCATAACAATAATAATAGAAATTAAATAAATAAATTCAGTATAAACATGCATCGTATGATCCCTTGCTCCATCACCTGGACAGACATATTCCCGCAATGTTCTAACCTCAACAATCCAATGCATATTTACCTCCCCGAAAGCGTTAAGTTGTGCCTCAAAATCTGAAAATGTTGTGTCATTTGAGAAACAACGGGACCAACTACCACATCGTGTGATACTACAGAATGAGGAATCCATGTTCCATAGGTCAAACTATATCCACGCCCGTCCCAACCAATAATTTTATGGAAGATCTCATTCCTTCGCATGGGAAGCTGCTGCTGGTTCTCTAGTAGCTATTCTAACTTAGCTTCAAATTGATCTTGTGAAATATTTAAATATATTTACATATATATGTTAATATATTGATTTATTTCAGTATTGTTAATGAGTTTAAGCACTCTACTAACAATGTTGCAGCCTCTGGATCATTGTCATCACTATCCCACATCCAAACCAACATTTTATCAGTCGTTTCACCTTGATCTTGTAACTGTATATGAATAGAATATAAACACAAAACAGTATAAATTAATAAATTAAAAAGTGAATAATAAATACCTCAAGTCATATCTGAGACATGTGACGAGTCCCAAGCCTGCGAGGTGGTCCCTGCAATGCTCGATTCTTAGAATAGTGTGCTGACACCTCCCACATTCAATTAATTCAAATTTCAACCAAATCAAACATTCATAAAAATATATATACCAAAAATAAATATAAAAACTAAAACACCATCAGTAGACCAATATGCAACTAAGTCGCACCACTGAGCTAGGAGAACTCCTCTTGGGACTTTTACCAGAATGTCTAGGTCACCCACATTTGGTACGCAGTGGTCCCTATTGACTTAGCCTTTATAATATTTCCACATCTTTTGACATTTTTCCACACAAACGAGCCAAAACTCATCCAGTAATACTTTCAGATTCTTCTATTTAAGAAAAAAAATAACATATGTTAGTATTTTTTTTACATAGGGAGGAAATTAAAATGGTCTTCTTACCTGAACCACCCTCCAAATATGATCTAATGTGTCCTGAGGGATTGGAGCCCAGTCACCTGTGGTTAACGGAAATCGATGTGGGTCACGTATGATATGACCCATATTTAGAATAAATTCAAGGGAATTTGGTCCCATGGGATTAAATATCTCATCAATGTAAACATCAAACATCGTGTCGGAATTCCATGATAAAATGCCATGACCAGGGCCTCATTTACGAGACAAAGAAGCGGTCGAGTCTGATCTTGTTGGAAGAAAATTTATATGCAATTTTTCAGATGTTATAAATATATATGTGTGTGTGTGTGTGTGTGTGTGTTTTTGTGTGTGTGTGTGTTCATCAATTACAATAAAAGTAAAAACAATTACATTCAAATATACCTCAACTATGAGATGTAGATGGCTCAGATGGATGACGTGAATCTTCTGCCTCTTCCCCTGATAGGCCTATAGTCATAGAAAACATTAATAAGGGGACTATCCAAAGTGTCCAAATGATAAACTAGATTATTTTTTAGAAAATCAAACATGTACAGTTGTTAATCAAACAAAAAGGAATTGAATAATTAGTTGTAAATGGATTATAAAAAATAATAAAGTTAATGAAACAAATATAAAATTATGTACACAACCAATCAATGCATAGCCAAATTTATGATTGAATTAATAAAAATTCAAGCAGTACATGCACCAAATGAAGAATACTTCAAGGGGGAGATAAACCAAAAATAACATGAAGATACCAGTATAGAAATCACCCTAAATTTTTTATAAATTAATAAACTTCCTAATGTGAGGATTAAAACGTACATAGATTTATAAAATCGTTAGATAATTTATATTATCCTAGGACATTCAATATTGAATAGCGGGAAAACAAGTATACCTTTAATTAAGCATGAAAATCGATCGTTTATCCTTCAATGGAAACTCTGACACAATAAAAATCTTCTTCATGTTGAACTACAGTATGTTGATCGAACTATTGGGAAACAAATGGAACAATCTAATGTTCATCTTCTTCAAATAAAAACACTCCTCACCATGACATTTTCAAAAAAACTTGTGAACTAGGATTCAAAGGCAAAGTAATGAAGAACACTTGTTCTACATGTGATGTCAAAATGAAAGGTTCATTATCAAATTGTTCAATTCTGTATAAAATATAGTTAAATTTCCCAAATGGAAACTGATATTGATCGACTTTACATCCACACATTAGATCAACCCAATTATACTATAACACGCATAAACAAATTCAATGATGTCTATAAATTGACCATTGAAATAACCAGAATCGAAGAATAGACAACTGATTCCATTGTTTTGTGTTTCACATTTTCCATCAACATATTTAATGAGAAATTGAAAACCATTAGCATCTACAGATTAATAATGATGATCTATTATAAATGGACCATCCGCCAGTTGGATAAATTTTTTAGTTGTCATGGGGTCCCCTAACTTCCACATCTTATGAACCTACATAATTCATAGAATTAAATAATTATATTTGTAGAAAGAAAATTTGTTTAATACTTCACTAATAATGAAAATCAATTTATACGTAAAAAATTATTGAACCAGTCATGAAATGATGCACAATGAGATTGTTCAATTTGATACTTAGTCGCATGATACATCTCTTCATTTATCTCATTAATTTGTTTCCTGCAAATGATAATGCAATGCTTAAATGATAAAATTATGCAAAAAACATATAATAGTTAAACAATAAAAGTGATAATACACTGACTGCATTAATGGTGCAACTGATGGAGTATGAAATAATATATATCGATTCCCTTATATCCACTCGATGTTGTCAATATCAAATATGGTTTCTTCTCCAACTGGACCATCATTAATCTGAGAGGGATTATCTAATTTTGGTTCAACATCGATAAGGTATTCTTCACAGAAATTATTACCCTCATCCATCAAATAACCATTGGCTATTGATGCCTCCAGTTGAGCTCTATTGCACACAAATCGTTTTAATGTACTCAGTTACCACTCAATAGGATAAATCCACCTGAATTGCACTAGAACTGCAGCCATTACATCATTAGTTAGGTGCACTATCAAGTGAATCATAACATTGATAAATGAGGGGATAAATAGTGTCTAAAAGTGACAAAGTGTAAGTAAAATTCGGTCCTGCAAAATTTTTAAATCACTCACTTGTTGATTTAATAAACAAAGCTGTCCAAAAAATTTAATCATCTCAATCAATGTCTAAAAAACATTGGGGGATAAATAATCACAAATTTCCATTGGAATCAAATACAGAATTAGAATGTAATTCTCATGACTTTTAAACCCTTGCAATGTCCTGCTCGTCAGATTCACAGAATTTGAAATATTAGAAAAGTGACCATTAGGCACCATGAGAATCTTTAAAATGGAAAGAAATGTCTCTTTCTCCTTTGTAGTCATTGTATACTTTGCAGCAGAAATATATTCCTTATTTCCCTCAGAAAACTATAAATTAAACTATTTCCTTAAACCCATTTCTTCCAAATCACAACGTGCATTAACATGGTCCTTTAATTTTCGATTGTCACCTAAAATCATCCACAATATATTATGAAAAACATTTTTTTCAATGTTCATTACATCTAAATTATGCCTTATAATGATAGTTTTCTAATACGGAAGACTATAAATAATAATTTTCTTTTTCCAATTGTGACTATGTCACCTACCCACAGAATGGAGATTACGTAATGGATGAGCCACCAAATATTGAATTTCCTATACCGTGCGGATGTTTTCTTCCTCAATCTATGATAACATTTTGACTCCAGTCATGATCTTTGGTGTTGGGAGAAACTCTCTAGATCCATCAAATGCCACTCTATCCTTTCTGAACCTGTGTTGAGGGGGGTGAAAATGTATGTTACCCAAGTATGGCCATTTTTTGTAATGTTTAATCCATGCAGATTTTTTACTTTTATTGCAATAGGGGAAAAATATATCCCTTTTCTAATTCCAGCCTGATAAATTTTCATAAGCTAGGAAGTCATTGATTCTCCACAATAAATCATCCTGATGTTTTAACATTTCATTCAGTTCACAGTCATAATTCATCACACCATCACCCCAAAATTCATTCAAATGATCAATCAATGGCTGATGGTAAGCATCAATCTTATCCCCTGGACTTGTAGGTCCATCAATAAGAGTTGAAAGTAATATAAATTGTAGCTTTATACAAATTCACAGTGGAAGATTATATTGAACCAACACCAAGGTCCATGTTCTATGAGTTTCACCAACCATAGACTTGAATGGATTGAAACCACCTACTACTAACCCCAATTAGACATTACAAAAATGTTTAGGAAAGTCGGGATGTCTCTTATCAAAATCCTTCCATGCATGAGAGTCTGTTATGTGGGATAACATATCACTTTCATGAATACTTTATGTATTCAATCTCATTAAATTAGAAACTTTAGATGAAATAAAAAATCTTTCCAACCTCTATTTAAGGGAAATGTAACCCATTTTTTTATGGCAACTGGTTTCCCCTATATCGCAATCTGACTTTGATGAGTTGGATTTCCCCTATTCTCTTTCATCATGGAAGCGCCACAAACTATAAAAATATCTAAATGGGTAGTTTTCTTTCTAAAAAACATACATTTCTTTTCATATGAATCTATGTTCTCATATATAAAACCTGAGTTCTCTATCAACATATGAACATGGTAATATGAATCAGGAATCATAGTATCGACAGGAAGAACCTTTTTGAATAACACCAACAACATGTCGAATGATGTGTCTGACCACTGATTAAAAAGCTTTAAAATGAAAAAACTCCACTATAAATGACAATTTATAGTAAGAATTACTTCTAGAATATAATTCAATTTTGGCATCATCATGTGCTTCATAAAACCTCCTTGAATCACGATCTACACCGGAGCGAAGATTTTTCTCACCGGTCTCTAGATTCTGGATGTCAATACCATCAGGATCCAACCAACATACCATTTCATTAAGCATTTCATGCATTGGATCATTCATCCTTACGTAAAAATCCATCTGAACTACATCTGTATTTTGACAATGAACATATACTTCTCCATGATGAGTCTAACTCTTATAATTTTTCTGAAATCTATTAAACAATAAGTGCTCCCTCACAATATCTCGTGTGAATTGATATTTTTAGCACATTTTATACATGGACAACTAATATAGTCACTTTCAAATCCTATAGTGAACTCAAAAAACTGCATAATTCCATTCAAATATTCTCTAGACGTTTGATTTGGAAGATCAATCCATCTCTTATCAACAATCATATATGTTTAACAAAAAATTACACAAGACTTATTAAATGAATTTTTCATATCAAAAATATTTAAAATAAATACTCACCAATTACTTATGGACCATTCAAAAAATAATCAAATTATATCTCTGAATAATAAACATGAGAGTATTTAATGGAATGTAAGTGAAAGCCCGTGTCATTGTTGACATTTGGTATGGTAAATCTAATGAGGATTCTATATTCAACAACCCCTAATCATATCTTGATGAAATAGTGAAAACTTCATGCAAGAATATGTATAGTCTACTCAAACTCAAAGAAACTGTATCTTTGTACAAATAATGTCTCACTATATCTTGGATTCACACTACCTTTGTGCCATCTATGGAAGTACACAGTGACCATCAATGATAACAATCAATCTCTAATTTATGGAAATCTAACTAATCAATATCCAGGATGACATCAAATATATAAAATTCCAAAACAAAAAAATACCAATCTATTAGGACTTGTGTTTTCTCAATCCAATATTCATGGAACATACTTCATGTTATCATTCTCCCCCATAAGGGCTACTGAGACCCAATAAGTACACCAGTAACATTGGTACCTTGCATAGAACAAAAAAATATAAAATATATACAATGTATTTCACATTGAAACATGGAATATCATATAGAGGAAGAACATATAATATTAATAATAAAATATAGTATCGATACACACATATGTGATCAAACTCAAATATGTGTCTCAGGGAATTTGCAAGCACACACATGTGGTCAAACCTCAGACATTTTCTCATGGGATACACACACATAGAGACATGTGAAAAAACTCAAGAATGGTATAAATCAAATAAAAAAACAACTTAATATTAATTCAATAAACCTATAAATGGACTCAAACATTGTATGTAACTTCCAAACCTCATGTAAAGTGTGAATTCTCTCATACAAACACTGTCAAGACACATTTTTTCATATGTACAGAAGCCTGTATACACATGAAGTTCCATTTCCACACTTTTTATTCACAAAAAATATTCCTATAATCTTCAAGCATTCCAAATTTGTTTTGTAAACTGTCCTAAATAAAAACTTTTAAATGGAAATTAAAGAATACCTGATTTCTCTATAAATCTGGAAGGGAGGGGAGCGAAGGTGGTGCTGCGAGGGAGGGGAAAGGTAGGAGAGGGAATCCGGAGTCGGAGGAGGTTCAGCGAAGGATGGTATGGGTGGCGGCGGCGGTGGCGAGCCGGAGGAGGAGGCAGTGAGGTGGAGAAAGTGAAACAGGGGTGGGACGATGAGGGAGGGGATGGAGGACATCGGGGAGTCAGAGTAGATAGGTAGCAGCGGTAAGGGTATGGGAAGTGGCCATGCAGGGAGGGAGGGGACCGGGTGGCAGCGGTGCGGAAAGGGAGGGGATGGTGAGGGAGGGGATGAGTGGTGGTAGTGCGGCAAGGGAGGAGAGGAAGAAGGAGGGGACAAGGGATGAGGGACGGGCGTAGGGTGAAGGGCGGCGAGGGGATGGGGGATGGGGGATGGGCATGGGGGTGGAGGGTGGTGAGGGGACGGGGGACACCAGATGGGTGGAGGGCGGTAAGGGGATGAGGGACGGGGGATGGGTGGCAGTGAGGGAAAGAGTAGGGTAATCATGGAGGTAGGGGAATCGTGATGGGAGGGTGCGCTGAAGAGGGGGGGGGGGGTTGAAAAGGTGGTCACCCATGTTAGGGGGCTTCAAATCCTATTTCTCTAGTAGTGTCACAATACTTCTTAGCTCTAAAAACTTTCTTGATTAAGAAAATATGGTTCTAGAAACAAAACATAATAAAAGTTTACAAGGACAAAGATTCAACCTTAAAGCGTATAGAATCGTACTAATCAGAGTATAGAAGTACCTAAAAGTATAAGATCATTATTATTTCCTTATTAATCAAAATTCAGATGAAAACAAACTTGAGGAAATAACAGTTACAAGTAGTAAATCTTTTAACCCAAAGAGTGGGGTCACCAACAACCTTGGATAAAGTTCCCTTGATTTATACATTCAAGAAAGTCTATATTACCCACACAAGGGTAAGCCCTCGATATGAATATCAAAGTCTGTCTTGCTATCCCCACAAGCCCTCAAACGTCATGGTTTTCGGAACCTCTGTCTTCCTATCCCCGAAAGCCCTTTAATGTACTCAGCAACATTCTGAGTCACACAAAGAAATTCTGAAAAAGATATTCAACATGCACAAATAAATCCGATCAAGATGTTCAGTATGCACAAAAAATTAGAGTTTATCTCTCTAAAAATCACTTCAGCATGTAATCTATAGAGTTGTAGAACATGTGTAATAAGAACTGAGCACTTTAAAATGAGCTCCTATTTAAAGGCACATTTTCAACGATCATCTCCCTCCTCAAATGGTCATATTTTTCCATGAATTTCTAGAGGGACCTGAATAGGTGTCACTTAAACAATAGTTAGTTAGAAAAAAATCATGACATCATTTTATAACTCAAAACAATAGTATGAAAAATATGGTTTCTCAACAAAATGCAATTTTTTAGAGTCTAATAAAAAATAGAATTCGGAGTCTAAGCGAGTAAATATTTTGATTCTATGTTATAAGGATATTTGGAATATGTTTTCAAGGATTTTTCAATCCTATATCTATAGACTTTGGAGTCTAAATTCTGAATAATTAAGAACCTGAATTTAGAGGAATTCTATGTCTGAATTCTGGGGAATTCGGGGTCTAAATTTTGGAGAATTCAGATACTGAATTTCAAAGAATTCAGATTCTGAATTTTAGAGAATTCGGATTCTGAAGTTCAAAGAATTCGGATTCTGAATTTCACAAAATTCAAATTATGAGTTTTTGAGAATTCAGATTCTGAATTGCATAAAATTTGGAACCTAAATTCATATCCTGAATACATAATACTCAATATGTATGTATTTATAGAATTCCGAGGATTTTTATGTGAATCCTAATTTTTCACTTAGGAATAAAAAAAGTTAGATATAGAGATACTAAAAATATGAACAATGAAAAATATGGTAAGGATAAATTTCATTGGGGAAGGAAAATTTTCCTTATCAAGATAAAACTTATGGAAAATGATATTTTCCTTAAGATACAGTTTTTGTGATTTTCAAAACATGAACGAATGGAAAAGTCATAAAAAAAACTTTATTGACTCAACACAGGAAATAGAAATTTTTACTTGGGTCACCATCATAGGGATACATCCAATGAGAATACACAAGTAATCTGTGGATGTACCAAATCCTCTAAAATCACACTACTGTTTACAATGCTCTAATCAGACTCACATTCCCTTTAATTTTACAACCCATCCTAATAAGAAAGCTCACTGCTCTCTCAACTGAAGTGTGCTCACCGATTCTTTAGAATAACCACTCATAGTTTAAATAATTTTAAGTCCCTTTATTCTCCCTAATGAATGCATCTTCCACTGTATTTAGATTATCAGTTGAAGTCCAATTTTCTTCCATTGATGAAAAGAACATTTCCATAGTAATACTGGGTAACTTCAAATCATTCGCACAACCCTTATTATGTCTTGCATGCATCTTTAATTCCTTTCATACAAGATTTTAATTTTTCGTGAAACACCCCTTCCTCACAACATCAATATTACACGCAACTCAAATATTACGTGCAACATTCTTAGCTTTCATTAAACAAAAAATCATTTACGCAACTCTCTTTGCTTGAGATTCTTACGTGACCTGAAGCTCAGATTCTCTCTAAGTGTTGAGGAACATCAAATGAAGGGATAGCCTCTTATTTATAGACTTTTCCAAACCCCATGTGAAGAATTAACATGTCACACAAGATACTCTTCATGAGAAAAAAACCTTGTTTGACGCCGCATTTGGCGCACAAGATTCTTTCATGCAACCTCATCTTTCACACACATTTCCAAATATTTTTCACAATCATGCATTTTCCATATTCTGATGTTATGATCATAAAACATTCCTTGCACATAATATTTCAAACCACCTTATATTATTTCTTGAAACATTCTATTACAAAAACATGTTTCCCCTTTTCCTATTTTGAGGCCCAAAAATTTGGCAAACACTTGAAAACAGTGCCACCTTTGATCTGTTCTTTTCATGCCACCTTCAGATCCTCCATTCCTTTTTTATCTTTATTTTTCAACATAGGCTATCAATAATATCTCAGGAACTTGAAAATTAACCATGAAAACACTCTTTCTAAACAAGCAAACATGCTTTTTCAACATACACAAACACCTCAAAAATGGTTCATGTTTCCTTGAAATTTTTTTTCCAAAAATCTTCCCCTTTGGGTTTGTTGAAAATGCTTCTCATAAAAACTCAATACAATTTGATACCTCACTGAAGATCCTTCCATAATCTACTAGCATTCACATCCTGAAATTTAGATAGTGACCAAATATTCACTGACCACATACTCTAAGCCCACATGGGAAATTCTCGGCGTGAGAAACAAGTGTAGTATGAAAAGTTTATCAAGGAATCACTTTATTTATAACACCAACTATTGACACCATACTGATACCAATTTTTGATTTCCAAAAACGTTCTTACACCATTCTATCACTACTCATCTTCTTTTATCACGATACTTTGTTGTGGTGAGATCTATTATTTGATAGATCAATTCTAGAATAATCATATTTAATACTTTCCTTCTTCACTTATTGGGATCTTCTATTGTACACACTAAGATATGGATGATCACATCGAACACCACTTACTCTCAACCTAGTGTCCCCCCTATCTACTTCTTCACATGTCTTGATAAACTCCCCTATCTCCCTACCCCACCAGTCATCTTCTCCCCATGACTTTGAAAAAAATGCATTGTATCCTTTCTTTAGCCATAGTTTCTTCCCCTTTAAGAGTCATTATTTCTCCCCCTTTGTCAACAAACCCAAATGTCACTTCTTTTTTGTCTGTAATAGAGTAGAGAGCACAGATTAGTATAGTAAAGAAAATACATCATACCTCAGAGAGAATGGGATTGCACATCCACACTTTTTCAAGTGCGGGAAGTCGACTTGACTCCCAAAGAAAATATATATCTTTCAAAAGCTTCCATGGGTAAGGACTTTGTAAAAATGTCAGCAACCTCTAGTTCTGTAGGAACATATTCCAACTTCATGATTCCCTACTCAACCATCTCCTTCATAAAATGATACATTATCTCAATTTTCTTTTTTCATTGGCTGATGAACGAGATTTTTTCTAAGATTTATAGCACATGATTTATCGCACTAGGTTATGATGAGAGATATCACATCAACTCCCATGTCATCAAGTTTTTGTTTTATCTACAATAAATATGTGCATACTTAAGTGGCCCCAATTTACATAGCTTATGTGGTGATCAATGAAATGAAATATTTCTTCTTTCTTATCCAAGAAATACACAAACCACCAAGATATAAATCACCTCCCGACATAGATTTCATCTCATCTTCGGATCCGACCCAACCTACATCAGTATATCCCAATAACTCTGACTTAGATTTGTCATTATATCTCATGTTGAAGTCCACGGTGCACTTGATATACCAAAGAATTATTTTCAAGTAAATCATGTGGATTTCCTTGGGATTTATTTGATATCATGCTACTTTGAATGTGGAAAAAACAATATTTGGTCTCATCATTATTACGTATAGTCAAATACCAATAATCTGCCTATATTCTATGATGTTAACTATCTTTCCATCATCATCATTCAATAATTTCATCCAGGTAGCAACCAGATTTTTTATCTCCTTTGAATTTCCCAATACAAATCTTCTCATGACCTCTTTGGAATATTTTTATTGAAAAATGAAAGTTCCATTCCTTCCTTGTGACACATACAAATCCATAAAAAAATTTCATCTCTCGGATCATTTTCATTTCAGACTCACATTTCTAGAATTCAGTAAATTGTCTACATTTAGCATCATTTGATCCACCAAATATTATTTCATCAACATAGACTAGCACCATAAACCATTAATTAATATCATTGTTGAAATTAATAATTTAATCAACTATACCACGCTGGAAACAAAGATTCTTCAAATATTGATCATTCCTTGAGTAGAATCCTCTTGGTGCTCGTTTCAGCCCATATAATGCCTTATTCAGTCGACAAACCTTGCTCCCATCTTCATGAATGAGAAAACCATATTGTTTCTCAATATACACTTCTTCTTCAAGAACCCCATTCAAAATATATGACTTGACATCCATCTGGAAAACACTGATCTTCCGTTGCACTGCATTCACCAAGAATAATCTGATTGTTTCTAGCCTTTCCCTAGGTGAAAATGTCTAATCAACATCTATACCCTCTATCTGGGAGTATCCTTTTCACACTAATTGTGCTTTGTTTCGAAATACGGTTCTATCTTTATTCATCTCATTGTGATAGACACATTCTGTCTTGATAGCATTCTTAACTACTCACCTCAAAACAATCTCCCACCTCTGATTCTTCCCAATTTTATCCATGTCTTCATTCATATCCTGACTCAGTTTCATCTACAGCTACATTAGCAAATCATTTAGGCTTCACTAGAGCTTAAAAATATGGTTTTTACAGTGGTTTCATTCTTCTTGTATGAACAAGAGGTGATTGATCACCAATGATATTTTTCCGATCAATTTAAGATCAAATTCTTGGATTCTAAATAGATACATATTTTACTTTTTCATGCTCATCATCTATGAACCTGGATCTTCATTCGCATAATGTTTTCCTTTTTTCTGGAGTATTTAAAAAAAATGTTTTTTCTAGAAATTATCAATGTACACGCCGTATAATTTCTGAGTACACACCATGAACTCTGATCAGGCTCGATGTCATGTGATGGTCGTGCCCGGGCCACACAAACGGTGTGTAGGGGTGACGTGGAGGCCGATTTTGGAGGAGTATGGAAAGGACCCAGTACACGTCGTGTACTCTAAAACTACATGTCGTGTACTTTATTTTTTTCACTAAACATACAGGGGATGCGCCTAACCCCAATTTTCATCTTCTTCTCCAGTTTTCATCCACCCGAGAGCGACAGTAAGGTCGGATCTTTGACGAGCTTCCGCCTCTCCGTTCATTCTCCGATTCGAGCACGGTCGATTGCATTGGAATCACAGTGGTGAGTTCTTCCATCTGCTTTATCCTTGTTTCATGATTCCTCCTAGTTTCCATGTTATCGTAGGTTGAGCGTTTGGTGCATTTTCTAAGATCTACGTCGTTCCAAGAAGAATTTGTCATCGTGTTCCACTTATAACGATCACCTAGGATCGAGGTAGGTGGTTTGAACCTTCTTGTAGAAAGTTGATGAATATTTTGTGCAAATTCCCCAAATACCCTTGAACGGGGTATTGTGTGTTCCTATTTTTCCCTTGTTGTATTGCCTGCTTTTCTTGATTGCTAGAGTAGAAGTTCTGCCTGTGATTATGGTAGCTTTACTGTACCTTGAATGTTTGATATGCTTGTTCTTCTTGTTTGGCATTCTTCCAGTTTCCATGCTTAGTCGTAGGACAGTGGAACTGCTACCTTGTTTTTCTGTTGAGCCTCAGTTGATAGCCAAGTAGTTCTTGAGGTTTACATGGACGATGCACATGCACTGATCATGTTTAGTTTCACTCAGGACTGTGAGAACCAAGAGTAGTAGACCAAAGGGATAATTGAGGGAAGGGGTTCTCCAAAGTGTCTTTTAATTACGATACAATACCGCAGGGGGAATTGACGTTAAGTGCTTCCTCAGAGAGTCTGTAGTTCCTCAACGTGGGCTATAGGGGGAATAGACGTTGAGTGCTTTCCCAGAGATCCTTTAGCACGATATGAGACTATAGGGGGAATTGATGGTGGGTGATTCCCTAGATAGTCTATTAATTTCAGAGCTGAACCGGAGGAGTGAGACTGGGTGTGCCTCCTAGAGGGTTGTTGGTACTTATAGGTTGAACCATAGGGGTTTAGGCTGTGGGAGCTACCCAGAGGGTTACTTGTATTCTTCTTGTTGCTGGTTGTTTACTTGTGTACTTTAATTGCTAGATTTATGGATTGTAGCTTCTTGTGTTTTCATTTTTACTACTTCTTGTTTTATTACTTGCATTGTATTCATTGACTGTTAGGCACAAATATTTGGGTGATTTCCAATTGGGATTGTATCTCACACCATGTTTGGGATATGCTTTTGGGCCCAAGCAGACTATGTTTCTATGGGTATAGATAAGGGCAAGGGCCCTTCTACTTCAGGATATTGATTGCGCTAGAGCTGGGGAGCATGGGACCGAGCAGGGGCACGTGATACTGAGGAGTTTACTTTGTTTTTCTTTTGAACTTGTTTTCAGTTATATTCCAACACTTTGTTATGTTTTCTGATTTCCATATATACTTGTACCTGCTGCATCATTGTAATCATTTCTATATATATTTAGTGCTTTTTCTGTTTGGTTCCTGTTGTTATGCATGTTTTTACTGCTTCCACAGTTTACTATTGTTTTTCTACTGTATACCATACCAAATGAGGGCATAGTTTCCCCACCGACTCACCAAGGCCCTCGTTACTAGTCGGCAGCCTCTGGAGTTCAGGGAAACGTGCTTGAGTTCAAGTGGTGAACTGGGTATGAGGCACTAGTTGAGGGGCTTCGGATCCAGGTCTTCACAAAGTGGTATCTGTGGGGTTTTTTTATCTTGGTTTACTGTTCGGAGAATTTATCCAGGGATAGGATGGATTTGATAATTGCTATTAAGTTGTGCTCGGGAGTAGCTAACCCATGTACAAGGAAAGGCTATACTACCTTGTTAATTGCAGATTACTGGTTTTGAGTTTTTATGGTTGATATGTTTTCACCTATATTGATTCGCATGATTTTTGCAGTTATTGTTTTGATATTTCAATTCTATTTCTGTCGTAACCCGATGAGATGAGGGTATTCCATCTCATGCATCATGTAAGAACTTCTAGAAATCACATGCCATGAATTCTTGTCATGCCATCTAGGTTGCATTTTTGATTGCATGCTGTTTTGATAGGCTTTGTGTAGATTATGCATGATGTTCTGATAGATTCTTGATATAATCCCTACTTTTATGTTAGAGAGCTGTTGTATTCCCTTTTATGTGACCACAAGAGATGCCGAGCTTTGATTCGCGGGGAGAATGGGCCCTTACAAATCAAAATTTGGCACCTATTTCCCTTGTTTTTAGTGGTTCTGGGATTCTGAGTAGTTTCTGAGCTACTTCCCAGAAAAACCCAGAATACACGGCGTGTACTTTTTGGATACACACCATGTAGTGTTCAGATCATGTCACTGATCATTTGAGAAGAACACAGTGTCGTGGGAGAAACTTCGGGAACACTTTGTGTACGATTGGTACACACTGTGTAAGCTCAGAGCCGTGTACCCGGTCGTGTCACTAACAACACTGGCCAGGGAAGCTCAGCTAGAACACGCCATGTCCTTAGTGAATACGTCGTGTAGTCATGTCCAGGTACCCGGCCGTGCCACGAACTACACGGGTTGGTGTTACCTTCTTTTCCTCACGCCGTTTTTGTTCGGAACACGCCGTGTAGTTTTGTCCAGGTACCCGGTCGTGTCACAAACAACACGGGACAGGGTCACCTTGCCTATGCACATCGTGTTTGTTCGGAGCACTCCATGTAAGGTTCAGCCGTGTAGACGGCCGTGTGTCTCACAAACACGGGCCGCCATAGCCTTGTCTAGTACACATCGTGTGTGTTAAGAACATGTTGTGTAGTCTCGGGTTTTGTCAGACCATGTGGGTTAGCCGTGTAAGGAGACTCAGGCAGGGGAACAGCTTTCATGTACATGCCGTGTGTGGGTGCAACGCGCCGTGTAGTTTGAAGTGTACACAACTTGTAGGGAAGGAATACATGCCCATGTCAGTGGGTTATGAAGACATGTCGTGTAGTTTTATACACGCTGTGTAGTCATGTTTTGTAATCCTATGTGTTTTCTTCACCTGTTTCCATTTTGTACTCTTGTGTTCTCTGTCCTTGTTTTCCTGAACTAAGGTTTCCTTTTGATCTTTCAGACCTATGCCTCTGAGACGTCCTCCGGTCGTATGTCTATCATTGGGCAATGATCAGATGCCAAATAGGGCTGATCAGGGACTTCCTGCCAATCCTCCAGTCGGGCCAGCCTTGGAACCAGCTGTTATACCAGTTGTAGGTGCTGTTGCACAGTTCTGGGAAGGTTTCATGAGGATGATGCAGGCCTTCCAGGGAGCGCCACCTCCTACCACGTCTATGACATATTTTACGTGGGTTTTTTAGCAGCAGCATCCTCTCACGTTCTCCGGGGAAGGAGGACCTCAGGCTGTAGAGTCATGGAAGCTATCCATGCTGACTATCTTCAAGCATCTAGAGACGCCACCAGAGAGGCAGGTCAAGCTCGCCACTTATATGCTCCGAGACTCCACCAAGAGGTGGTGGGACGTGATCTCACAGGTGGGTCATCAGCAGGCTATCTGTTGGGAGGAGTTTCAGCGCGTGTTCTATGACTACTTCTACCTGGAGACCCTGAGGGCCGACCGATCTTGGGAGTTCATGATCTTAAAGCATGGTACTCTTTCTGTCATGGAGTATTCCGCTCATTTCACCGAGCTGCAATGCTTCACGCCCCTCTGGGATGGGAGTGGGGTGTTCTTGGAAAGGATGTTCGAGGATGGTCTCAGGCGGGAGATCCCCTCACAGGTGAACATCCTCCAGCTGACTTCCATTAATTCCATCGTCAACCAAGTACTGATTGCGGAGCGCAATCTGAGAGACTCAGGAGCTGCGAGCCAGGGCGATTCTACTTCCAGAGCTAGTCTTCCACTAGATGAAAGAAAGAATCACCGTAGAGAGCCAACACGCTGTGATATGAGGAAGCGACATGCATCATCATGAAGCCAGGTGACATGCTACCTGTGTGGCTGGTCAGGGCACACGATGCCACAGTTCCAGAGGCACCCCATGGAGTGCCGATCTTGCGGCAAGATGGGTCACCCACAGCGTTTCTGTCAAGTTTTCCCACCAGCTGTTATTGATCGTGCTACTTCCATGACTCCTCATTCAGAAGAAGCACCACCAGTTTCTCACCAGTTGGGGAACTGGAGTTATTCTGGCCGTTTGGGCCAAGGTGGAGGTCGAGGTCGTGGTGGTCAGCCACCAGTTCCTCAGCACCAGTAGGGAGGTTCAGCTCAGAGTGGCCAGTGAGGGACGCAGGGCCGCGATACAGGTCAATCTTACACAGTGGAGTAGACTTATCAGGAGAAGGATCACAACCCTTCTACTATTCGAAGTATGATTATAGTAGCTTAAGTTTTATCATCATCCCTTTTCAATATTGGTGCTACGCATAGCTTTATCTCTGTTGCTATTGTGGAGAGCCTTGGACTCTGCATCTTTTCTTCTGCCGACTCGTTGACACTAGACACACCATTGGGGATAAGGAAATCTAGTGTACGCCAGTGTAGAGAGTGCCCTCTCAAGGTTTCAGGGTATCGCTTCTTATGGGATCTGTATGTCCTAGAGATGACAGGCTATGATGACATCCTTGGTATGGACTGGTTGACTCCCTTCCCGGCAGTCGTTGATTGCTATCACTGTAGAGTGAGTTTCGTCTCACTAGAGGGTGAATCTTTTCTACATAGGGGCGAATGGGATGTTCGGGCACGTCGGGTAGGACTCAAGCATCTTGGGCTTGGAGGGGTAACAACCCAAATTGATAGTCTTTATTTGGATGATCAAGGGACTCCACAGTTGGATTTTCCTCTTGTGTTGGATCGCTTCAAGGACGTCTCTCCAAGGGACTTTTCAGGTCTACCTCCGAAGCGTGAGGTAGACTTCTCTATTGACGTCATTCTAGGAGCGGCACCGGTGTCCATTACTCCCGCTATTATGGCTACACCTGAGTTGCATGAGCTCAAGAAGTAGTTAGAGGAGCTACAGGATAAGGGTTTCATCTGACCCAGTACTTCTCCTTGGGGTTCGCCTGTCCTGTTTACATAGATGTAAGCCGATACCCTTCGACTTTATGTGGATTATTGGAAGCTGATCCAGTTGACAGTCAAGAACTGATATCCTTTTCCAATAATTGATGACCTTTTCTATCAGCTTCGAGGAGCCTGGGTGTTCTTGAAGATCAACTTGAGGTCTGGTTATCATCATTTGCGCATTATACCATCAGATATACCACTTACAGCCTTCAGGAGCAGGTATGGTCTATACAAGTATACAGTCATGCAGTTTGGTCTCACGAATGTGCCTGCAGTTTTCATGGCAGTGATGAACCGAGTGTTCCATCCTTACTTGGAGTCCTTTGTCATGGTCTTCGTGGAAGATATCTTGGTGTACTATCACACTCGACACGACCATGCCACACATCTTGAGATCGTTTTGAGTACACTGAGAGAGCATCATCTTTATGATAAACTCATGAAATTCCACTTTTGGATGGATAATATTCACTTCTTGGGTCACGTCATCTCAGAGGGAGGAGTATCTATAGACCCAGAGAAAGTGAGAGCAGTAGTTTCCTGGGAGAAGCTAAATAATGTCTTTGAGGTACGGAGCTTCATAGGGCTAGATGGATACTACAGACGCTTCATTTAGAACATTTCTCTTCTAGAAGCACCTTTGACAGGTCTGACCAAGAATGGGGCGTAATTATTATGGTCAAATTCTTGTGAGTCAGCCTTCCAGGATCTGAAAGGGAGGTTGACGTCAGCAATGATACTAGTCTTGATGGAGCTAGGCAAGAATTACATTGTTTACTATGATGCTTCATGTATCGGGCTTGGAGCTGTGCTTATCCAGGGGGATGGAGTCATTGCGTATGGGTCTCAGCAGTTGAGGCCACATGGTAGGAACTACCCTACGCATGATCTGGAGTTGGCAGCTGTTATTCAAGCCTAACGCTATTGAAGAAACTATCTTTTGGGAGAGCACTTTGTGGTCTTCACTGACCACAAGAATCTCATGTATATCTTCACTCAATGTGATCTAAATCTGAGGCAGTGCAGGAGGGTTGAGTATCATCAGTCGTTTGATTTCGAGCTTGACTATACGATGGGGAAAGGAAATGTAGTGGCATATTAGTTGAGTAGGAGAACTCAAATTCAGGAATTTCAGTAGGTCAGCAGTGAGTGGCAGATGATGGCACTGTTCTTTGAGATGCATCTGGAGGTGCACGACAAACAGGGACAGACATACCATTCTTTTTTAGCTATTAGCTCTACACTTCTTGATCGGGTATGGATGAGGCATCCATCAGACTCTGAAGGCTTAGTCCTGCAGGAGAGTGTGTCAATAGAGGGACCTCTTCCCAGATGGGTAGTGGGAAAGGATGAGATCTTGCATTTCCAGGGATGTGTATGGGTGCCAACAGACATATGCGAGGAGATGATGAGGGATTTTCATTCCTTAGTTTGGGAAGTTCATCCTTGCGTCACCAAGATGTATCGGGATCTTCTTCGCTAGTACTAGTGGCCAGGTATGAAGAAGGATGTTGCTGGTTTCGTCATGAGATGTTTTACTTGTAAGTAGGTGAAGTCAGATCATCAACGACCAATAGGCCTTTTACAGCAGTTACCCATTCCAGAGTGGAAGTGGAATGATGTCGCGATGGTCTTCGTGACTGGGTTGTCGAGGTCACCTCGAGGGAACAATGATGTTTCTATTGTCTTCGACAGGCTTACGAAGGTTGCACACTTCTTGCCGATTAAGGAGACCTTCACGGTTGATGATCTGGGATGACCTTACATCCGAGAGATCATTCGTATGCAAGGAGTTCCACACTACATTGATTCAGATAGGGATGCACGCATTACCTCTCGGTTCTGGCAGGGACTTCAGAAGGCCTTTGGTACAGAGGTACTTTTGAGTACAACATACCATCCACAGATTGATGGCTAGTCCGAGCGCACGATCCAGGTGCCTGAGGATATGCTCCGAGATTGTATCCTAGACTTTGTCTGTTCTTTGGAGAAGCATATCCCTCTGGTGGATTTCGCCTACAACCACAGTTTCCAGGCAACCATTTAGATGGCACCATACGAGACCTTGTACGGTAGGCCATGTCGATCACCCGTATTCTGGTTGGAGGCAGGAGAGGCAGCTTTACTAGGACCTCATCTCGTCCAGGAGACCTCAGAATAAATATAGCTGATTTGGAAGAGGATGGCTACGACATAGTCTCGACAGAAGTGTTATGCTGATCAGCGGAGACGACCTCTAGAGTTCGAGGATGGGGATCAAGTTTTCCTACACGTCGCACCGAGGATGGGACACAAGAGGATTCGGAGAGAGGGTATACTTTCACTGTGATACGTCAGACCATTTGAGGTCGTAGAGAGAGTGGGACTGGTCACCTATCGGTTACAGCTACCTTAGAGGTATCATGCCATGCACGACGTCTTCCACGTCTCTCAGCTCCGACGTTACTTTTCACACCCGTCTCATGCCTTTCAGCTCAAGGAATTTAAACTTGAAGCGGATGCGTCGTTTGAGGAGCATCCTATTCGGATTTTCGATCGTAGTACAAAGATTCTCCTTGGGTGGTCTCTTCCTCTGGTACGAGTGCTATGGCAGTACGGGCGAGTACAGGATGAGACATGGGTTAGGGAGACCGATGTACGATCACAGTGGATGAAACTGTTCGGGGATTCTTCTTCTATGTCCCATTAGGGAAACTCGAGGATTAATTTCTTTAAGGGGGGGAAGTTTGTAAGAAACCAGATCTTCGTTCAGGTATGTTTTTTCTTTTTTATGGAGTTTTTAAGAAAAAAACGTTTTCTAGAAATTTTCAAAGTACACATTGTGTAATTTCTGAGTACACGCCATGTACTCTGATCCGACTCGAAGCCGTGTGATGGACGTGCCCAGGCCACACACACGGTGTGTAGGGGTGATGTGGAGGCCGATTTTGGCGGAGTACGGAAAGGACCTAGTCCACGTGGTTTACTCTAAAATTACAGCCCGTGTACTTTACTTTTTTTCAATAAACGGCCCGGGGTCACGCCTAACCCCAATTTTCATCTTCTTCTCTAGTTTTCATCCTCCCGAGAGTGACCGCATGGCCGAATCATCGACGAGCTTCCACCTCACCTTCCTTTCTCTGATTCGAGCATGGTCGATTGCGTTGGAATCGCAGTAGTGAGTTCTTACCTCTGCTTTATCATTTTTTCTTGATTCATCCTGGTTTCCACGTTATCGTAGGTTGAGCGTTTTGTGTGTTTTCCCAGATCTACATTGTTCCAATGGGAATCTGTCGTTTTGGTCCACATATATCGATCACCTAGGATCGAGGTAGGTGGGTATTGCCTTTCTGTAGAAAGTTGATGAATATTTTGTGAAAATTCCACCAATACCCATGAACGGGGTATTGTGTGATCCTATTTTTCCCTTATTGTATTGAATTCTTTGCTTGATTTCTAGAGTATATGTTTTTCCTGTGATTATGGTAGCATTACTGTTCCTTGAATGTTTGTTTTGCTTGTTCTGCATGTTGGGAGTTCTTCCAGTTTCCATGCTTAGTTGGTGGACAGTGGAACTGCTACCTTGTTTTGCTACTGAGCCTTAGTTGATAGCCAAGTAGTTCGTGAGGTTTACATGGACGATGCACGCATGCTGAGTATGTTTAGTTTCACTCAAGACTGTGAGAACCTAGAGTAGTAGACCAAAGGGAGAATTGACGCAAGGGCTTCTCCAGAGTGTCTTTTAATTATGATATGAGACCACAGGGGGAATTGACATTGAGTGATTCCTCAGAGTGTCTGTAGTTCCTCGACATGGGCCACAGGGGGAATAGACATTGAGTGCTTTCTTAGAGAGGCTTTAGCATGATACGAGACTATAGGGGGAATCGACGGTGAGTGCTTCCCAAGAGAGTCTATTAATTTCAGAGCTGAACCAGAGGGGTGAGACTTTTTGTTCCTCTTAAAGGTTTTCTGGTACTTATAGGTTAATCCATAGGGGTTTAGCCTATGGGAGCTACCCAGAGGGTTACCTGTTTTCTTCTTGTTACTAGTTTTTTACTTGTGTACTTTAATTTCTAGAACTGTGCATTTTAGGTGCTTGTGTTTTCCTATTTACAGCTTCTTGTTTTATTACTTGCCTTATATTCATTGACTGTTAGGCACAAATTTTTTGGTGATTGCCTTCTGGAATTGTATCTCACACCCTGTTTGGGCCATGATTTTGGACCCATGCATACTATGTTGCTGCAGGTATAGATAAAGGCAAGCACCCTTCTACTTCGGGATCTTGATTGCGCTAGAGCTGGGATCATGGGACCGAGCCAGGGCACGCGATGCTGAAGAGTTTACATTGTTTTTCTTTTTCACTTGTTTCCAGTTGTATTCCAGCACGTTGTTGTGTTTTCTGCTTCCATAGATACTTGTACCTACTGTATCATTGTCATCATTGTTATATATATTTATTGCTTCTGCTATTTGGTTCATATTGTTATGCATGTTGTTACTACTTCTGTTGTTGACTGTTGTTTTCCGCTGTATACCTTACCAAATGAGGGTATAGTTTCCCCACCGACTCACCAAGGCCCTCGCTACTAGTTGGCAGCCTATGGCATTCAGGGAAACGCGCTTGAGGTTATGTGGTGAACCTGGTACGGGGCACTAGTGGAGGGACTCCGGATTTGGGTCGTTATACATCATCAGTATCTTCTTATGAATAAGCATCGACCACTTCTTCTCCCATATGATGCTATCCTCCTCATCACATTCATTACGAAATTTTTCATTGTGTTGTTTAATATACTCTTTATTTTCCCCAATAGTGACATTATTGCTCTCAACAACCATTCCCATCATTTTATTACTGCATTTATATGCATTTATTTTTCTTGAGTAGCCAATGAATATTCCATCATCACTGTGTGACTCAAATTTCTAGGGTTTTTCTATGTTGAGTATAAATCACTTACTGCCAAATATTTGAATGAACTTCATCGTTGGCTTTATCCCGCACAACAACTCATATAGAGTCTTTCCTTCCTTCAGACACAATATATCCCTATTAGAAATGTAGATCAACGTCAATACTAATTCCTTCCAATATTTCTTTGGTAGGTCTTCTTCTATAAGCATCGTTTTGTCCATGTTGTTGATGTTTCGATTTATTCTTCCATCAAATCCATTCTATTGAAGAGTTTTAATAATGAAACTTGATATGTTGTCCTCTATTTCTCGAGATAGCCTTCCACCTGATTATATGTGAATTCTGTACCATTGTCTATACAAAACTATAGAATTTTTTGCCCAACCGTACTTTCAGATTCCCTCCGATATTGTTTTAGGAAACTAAACAGATCAGTCTTACGGTAAATGACAAATAACCATTCCAGTATGCTATAATCATCAATAAACTGAATGTAATATCTCTTTCCATTAATGATTCTTAGTGATATAGGTCCAAAAATATCAACATGCACCAATTCAAGCACTCTTGATTACTTCTTTTCCATTGTTTTTATCATCTTTCTGATAATGTTCCCTTGTGGAAAAGAATCGCATGTGTGTGTACGATCACATAATAGATTAGGGTTTTCTCTACCTGAATCACATTTAACCAAATATTCAAAGGATGGTTTTCATAGTTGACCAAGTCATATATGCCACAACTTGTTTTCTTTCTCTATGGTTAAAAATGACATATCTTCTTCTCTGCATCCCATGTAAATATTTCCCTTTGTCTTTTTTACCTTTAGTATCATTGTACCATCCCTTCCCATGATGACACAATTCATCTTGGTAAATTGTATGGAATTCCCTGAGTCACATAGTTGACTAACAAAGAGAAAATAGAGACTAAGACCTTCTATAACCAAGACATCATCACTTTTTATTTTGTTTCCCCCAAACATATCCTTTCTCGATCTAATTATCTTCAGGCATTCATCATTTTTAAACATGAAAACTTTTACTTTTTCATATTTTATGCCTGTAACTAGAAACTGGGTTCCTATTATATGAGACGTATAACCACTATCATGGATCCACACACAAAAACATTCTGTTGCTTTAAGGTAAATTTTAGCTACCAATGCCTTCTATGTTATACTTATTTTGGTCTATATTTTTTTCTTCACACTCAGTATAGATTGATACTTCTGATCATTCTCTGAATATGATGGACCAAGTTCATCTTGAAAATATGCAAATCAATTCTTATCTTCAAATCACCTGTTGGTTCATTGGTCTACTATTTTCAAACATTTTGATTCTACTTTGGCACATTCGTATGTATGGTCGATGTACAATATCTATCCTTAGGCCCAAATCCTCGGCTACAAAAATAGTGACATTCAAAACTTGATCCAAAGATTCGTTTTCAGTTTGGCTGCCACCTCTATTCTTATGCCCTTCAATAGATTCTGGCTATAGAATACACATTTTGTGAGTGTCCCATCTTTCCACAACATTAACACCTAATGAAAGGCACATTCCGGCGTGTCACTTTTTGACTGCTAGTAGTTCCTTTGATTCTGTGAATTTTCCTAATTTTTCTTGGTACACACATCAATTTTTATCCATGGAACATGTGCCTTTGGTCTGGCATCATTTTTTACTACTTTATGTTTCTGATCGAGACCCAAATAAGCCTTAACATCTGATCTCATTGGTGCTTTTTTCCTACTGAACTACTAGGATTATCTTTCACACTTTCCATCTTCTGAATGATCTGTTTCCTGATATCATGCTGGGAATCATAATTTTTTCTTGGTCCATAACATTTTTTCATAGACCGCCAAGATCTCCTTTATGTTCATCGATACAGTAGATTTTAGATTTCATTGGGTTATTCAATACATCGATCTCCCTTTTCTTTTCTTCAATCTTGATTTTATACTCACTATTCAATTCGGATTCCTCTGGTGTTGATGACTTGAGTTTTTCTATTTCATCCAACAACTCCAACTTCTCTTATTCTTTCTACTATAAATAGAGTTTGGATTCATGATCTACTTTGTTGGATTTCATTTTTTTGATCTCCAGACATCTATCTCTTCAAGAGAAGCCTCTAACTCAGCCAACATATCAACTCTTCCTTCAACTTATTATTCTTTATCAATCACATTTTCTTCCTTTTCTCAGTATTACTGACAATAGCCAGCATAGAGTTTTCTCAAAGATCTTTGAAGTTCTATATCTCTTCAACCTCCTCAACCTCAAACTCATCTAAACTATCACATTCTAATTAAATGAGATTCTTCCTCTTAAATAAAATTTTCTTAAACTTTTTCTTTCCTTTCCCATAGCATGAAGACTTCATCTTGATAATTTCGATTTCATCCTCTTAATCTTCTTGAAACTTCTTAGGGCACCTTGATGCATGATTTCTAACTTTTCCGCATCTAAACAAAGCATGTAGATGATTACCTTTGAACATTCATTTTCCTATTTGAAGATTCTAGGAATGGAATGACATCATCTTTCCTTTCACTTCTTCTTCCTGAGAATATTCAATGATGAGCTTCTTAATGGCCTTGAATTCCACCACTTTAGATTTCACCTTTTCCATAGCATCGTTTTCATCATTTCTAACTTTATATACTACAAGGGTGCTAGTAGGTTGTGTAATGTCATCTCTTTTGGTTCTTTATCATTCAAAACTAAAACATTCGTAATGAACTAAGGTGGATTTTTTATCATGATTCACTTCAAAACCTTTATGTATTCAATGGATTCACCAAGACCTCACATGTCTTGTACTACAATATTTACCCTATCAAGGAATTAATCAATAGTTTCATTCAGGTATATTCTCATGTATTCATATTTTTTCCACAAAACTTGCTACTTTGCATATTTGACCTTTTTATCTCCTTTATATATATTTAGTATCTTTTCCCATATTTGAAGTGATGTTTTCCATGACATCACATTTGTATAGATAGAATGGGATAGGGATCCCCCTAAAGAATTTATTCCCTTGGAATCAGCATCCCATTTTATTCACTCAGAATCCAATAAAGCACCACTATTAATATTTGCAGTTATACCGTGAAATGCTACTATAAATACAACCATTCCAAAAGATCAGATGTGGTGTAGCATCAAATTTTTCGATATTAAAAAATTGTTCCCGTATAAGATCATAATTCTTTTATGATTAGGGACCTCCATCTAAGAGAGAGAAAACTGCTATCAACCTTTCTCTCCAATACCAATTGTTTGGTTCACTAGGTTAGATACCCAAAGAGGGGGGGGGGGGAATCAAGGTTAGACATATTAAATCAACTTTCACTATTTATCTTATTTCTCTATTAATTGAAACACTTTTCTCTCTCTTTATTTTAGAAAATTATAAAGAGAAATTAAATCATTCACATGGCAATACATTTTTTACATGTTTCACCCTCACTGGGAAACATCCAAGGAGCATACACAGGAAATGTATTGATGTTCCAAATCTATTAAAAGTGCGCTTCTGTTTAAAATGTTTGAAGCAGTGTCACTGTCCTTTTGGGATTACAACCAATTACAATATGAAAGCTCACTGCTCTCTAATTAGAAGTGTGCTCACTTCTTCTTTAGAATATCCACTCCTAGTTTATGAAATTTAATGTCCCTTCATTCTCTCTAATGAATTAATCCTCTATAGTATGCAGATGCTCTATTGACGTCCAATTTTCCTCAACTCAGGAAATCCAATTTACCACAGTACTATTGGGTAACTCCAAATCTTTCATGCAACCCTTACAATTTCTTAATTGCAACATTAATGCCTTGTGCACAAGATATTACTTTTTTCATTAAACACCCCCTTCACACAACATCAATCATACACGCAACTCAAGTCTTACGCATAACATTCTTAGATTGTGTGCAACACAAAATCTTTTTCACAACTCCCTATTCTTGAAATTCTTACTCGATCTAGAGGTTGTATTATTTATTTGTGTTGATCCAATTTGAATGAGGGGGGTCACCTATTATTTATAGACTAAGTTTCCCCCTATTTGAATGAATTACATTGTCCCATAAGATTCTCTTTGAGTGCAAAAAACCTCATTTGACGTCGCATTGGGAATGGAAGTCTCTTTTGTACATCCTCATCTTTTGTACACTTTTCCAAATATTTGGTGCACTTCATTCCTTTTCCATCTTCCGATGTTCGGATCATGAATCATGCCTTGGGAAAAAGTTTCCAAACCATCTTTGATCATGCACACAACTTGATTTTCCAAAAACATGTTTCCCCATTTTCTTGTTTTGAGGCCCAAAAATTTGGCAAACACTGGAAAATAGTTCCACCTTAGATCTGTACTTTTTGTACAACCTCCACATCTTCCATTCCTTTTTCATCATTCTTTGTCAACACAGGTTTTCAATAATATCTCTGGAACTCGAAAACTCACCATAGAAACCCTCTTTGTCAAAAAACAAACCATCTTTGTCAACAAACACAAACACTCAAAAATGGTTCAATGTTACTTGAGAGATTCTCCCCCAACAATTATGTTTTGTTTTTAAAATATAATTAGATCAATTATACATATATTAATCCAATTTAGTTAAATATAATTTTTTCATATTGAATTTTTATATTAAAACATTTCAAACTATTAAACACTTTCACTTTGAAAACCAACATTCTTTCCATATCTATTGGATTAATTTTAAATTAATTTTTTCCAAGTGACACACTGAAAGTTATAAAGGATGAAATTTTATTTGATAGAGTGTATGACATGCAACACCAATAATAGAAAGAAATAAAACCTCCCGATACTTTATGACATATTTTCTATTCTAGGTAAATATGTTCTATAGCTTTTATTGCCTGCAATACAGAGTTATATTGTGTCATTCACAATAACAAGTTCTTTGATAGCTTATGTTACAATGAAGACAGAGTTTTACCGAATAATAATATATTATTAAAATATTATTATATAATATAATACGATAAAACTGGGTGTCAAATTACTAGTAATTAAAATGGTTAACTAACTTATTAATATTTATTTTTCACAAATATAAAATGAATTCATTAGTTTTCAGTTAATTGGTAATGAATAAAAAACCAATTGAATATAAAATATATTTTTTTGCTCAAAAAGGTGTTTTTTTAAATTAAATTAGTTATTATTAGTGACAGATATTAATGAAATTAATATATTATATATTCAGTTAAATATTTTTGACTTTTAAAGAATAGATTTCATAGGAATAATATAAGAACAAACCCAATATTACATGTAGAAAACTATATTTTTATAAAGGCGGCTTTGCCACATTTTAATGGAATACCTATTTTAAAACTAAATTTTTCTTATTTTATAAAATATATATGAAAAAAAATCTTTATTTTTGTATTTAAAATTTCAAAAATAGCATAGGGATAGTTTTTTGTATTTTTCTGAGAAGATTAATTTTTAGATGAATAGTGAAAATATTGAATTTAAATTGAAAACATCTATTTCATTTAAATAATTTATAAGGTTATATTATATTTAAATTTTTTTAATGTTAAATTAGATCAATTATGCACTTAATAATACAATTTAAGTCATTGGAATTAATTTTACATTGAAATGGGATATAAAAACTTCTCTAACTTTTGAACATTTTTACTTTAAAACATTACTTTCTCGTTACATCTATGTGATTACTTGTAAATTACTTTATTCCACTTATATGATTCATAATTTGAAAAATTTATTACATATCTGGAATCAATATAATTTATAATTTCTAAAAATTTCAGCCATGTTTTTTACAAAAAATATTTGTGAAAGCAAAAAAAATTAATTACAGTGATTAAGAGTAAAACTAGATTAACAATGGGCAAAAACTTAAATATAAGAGAAAAATTGACCTCAAGATATTTCTAAAACATAATTTCTAGAAATACCACTATCATATAATATATTTTTTTGAATTTGTTTCATTATTAGAGCCACATGACGTGGAAAAAAATTGACCGTAATTCCCTTTTTAAAATATTTAGAAAAAACCCACTCATCCTCTACTATAAAAAGGCTCCCATCCTTCCCAAAACACATTTAAAAAATTTTTATTCATAATAAATATCCTAAATAATCTCCAAAAATCTCTCCCATATACTATTAAAAGTCAATTTTTTTATGAAATCAAACTAGGGAAGTATTTTCGTATAAAACAAAATGAATAACCTGAATTAAAGGTAATGTTCATCAATGATCACTTTCGATTCATTTCATTATTCAACAATTAAATTTTTATTAATTAATTATTATATAATAACATAATTATATTAAATATACTTTGATTTTTTATGTCAATTCTCGTAACTACACTCACATTCACATCCATCAAATGGGATACTTAATCATAGTGTGTGTGTACGGCGGACTGCCACATAGCGCACCGATGTCGTTCATTCATCCTTTATTACATTTAATGGTTTAAAATAATGACATTTTTATAGTTTATATATGATATATATGATATTTATAATGTCTTTATGCTGATATAATTCTATTATCAAACATACTATAATTATTTTCTTTTTATGGGAATACGATAACATCGTTTGTGGACGTGTGAACTACAACCTCCTCAAATTGATGTGATTGCTTCACACTATACATCAAATGTATAAAGAATTGTTTTAATAAAAAATTTATATATATTTTAAAAATATTATAATGTAATTATAATATAAATATATTCTATTTACTTTAAAATCTTTTATTATAAAAAAAATGAAAATAGCTTTCATGCATACATACAGACTACCGTCTACCTGAATGTTGTATTTCATTTATATATCCAAATTTTTATGTATTAACATGAATATATATAAATTGAATATATATAATATCTTCATAATTTTTTACATTCTAGATATTATTAAATCATGATCTATGTAATAGGAACAAAAATAGCAAGTCATAACATACTCAGAAAACTAGGCAATTAACACCATAATATGGAAACTAATGAAATATTATTAAAAATGGGAAATAAGAAATTATAAGAAGATAATATATAATATTATAAATATGATTATGGTATTTTTATAATTTAATAACATTATTAAAATAATTATACATGAGTTTAAAGTATGTTCACCCAAAATGAAATGCAGGGTAAGCGATTTCATCTAAATTTACATTCCTTGGACACTTAATTGTTGTTATGCACCTAATTTATTTTATATAGAGTATATAATTCATGTTGGCTTGAAATATCACGAAAAAATAATTATTTATGTTATTTTAGGTTTTAATTTTTATTATTTCATTTAATATTATTTGTAATAAAAGTTACTAAGTGGTAATGAATTTACTAACCCAATTGTTTTCATTGGGTTATATTACTTACTCATTGTCATTAATATTATAATATAATGTGTGTAATAAGTTTTTATTATCTATTATTTAATTTAAACAAGTTTTATGTGGATTTACAATTTACACACATATTCCTTTCATTCATTAATTCTCAATTCAATGATATGGTCTTTTAAAGTTTTTACTTTACAATCTCAATTTATTTAAGATTTTTTACCCATGAATATCAAATAAAGGAAATTATTTGATAATTGATTATTTAACCCTTTAATTTCATTCTACCCTAGTTATTAATTTTCTTTTTAATATAATAGTATCATTTTTCCATGATTTGGTAAATTAAATGTTTTCATAAAAACTAGGCTTCATTTCCCTCTTTGACCAGAAATATATTTTCTCTCAAAACCATGTTTTGTAAAAAAATATAAAAAAAATTATTATCCTTTTATAAATCATTTATTATAAAATTTTAATAATATTTTTCTTTTAAAAATTTTTCTAAAGGAATCTTCTAGTCTCTTTCAAAACAATGTATTTTTTGAACATTTTTACTAGGAAAAAGGAATGTTATTTTTACCTTGTATTGCCTATACATAATTACATATCTCTCATTTATGTGAAGCTTCTTTGAAAACTTTCACAATATTTTTTAAATAATTTTTTTTTAAAAGTTATTTGAAATGATATAGTATTTTCATACTACTTTTCGAAATGAAAAATATATTTTGATCAAGATTTTTTTAAAGATATCAGTTTAATATTTATATTTATCAATGACTATAACCCTTTATTTTTACTCCACAAAGGATATTTTTTATCTATACCACCTGTATTCTTTCTCTAGATGGTTTCTTATTGATTTTACCAAGGATAGTATTGAAATTTACTTGTTTGATTAATTTTTGTATTCCCCTAATTATATTCATTTTTCTATGATCATTGGACATTAAATTTCCCTTTATTAAGCATATCATTTATCATGGATATTTTTATTGTTTAAACCATATACCAATTCTACATTTACAGTCTATATTGAAATTTATTTAATTAATAGGGGAAATATTGTTATATATGTTTCTTTTACTCAATATTGAAATTTTATGGTAAGAAATATTATTAATTAAATTTATTAATCAATTATGAGATATTAATTACACATGCACTACATGGGCTACAGACTGTTGTAAGTATGCACCTCGATGTATATGTAGTCTCATTGGATTAAATAAGTTGGTGGAAACCACTTTTCATTTGTTTCCAACAAATTTTAAACTATCTGTACGATAATGCTTCATAGTAATGTCTTGGGAAATATCTATACACGAAATAGATGTGTTTTTACACATTATTTATTAAACTCTCTTTATGATAGATATTGAATCTAATGGTATCATGTTCTTGGGAAACACTTCATCTGATAATTAATAATTTTATTCATTTAGTATTTAGTAATCATTGTAATCAATGATATTTTCACTATGAATAAAATATATAGATTCATTTAAAGATCATTTAATTGATTAAATGGCATGCGTGTTTAGTTATTTACCTTTATATATTATTTATGAACTACCTCTGATTTTATTTATTACATGGAATGTGAGTTCAGTTTTTAAACATTCCATATTTTTATGTATTCCCTCTAATTTTATTGTTTACATGGAATGTGTGTTACGTAATTTACCAATCCATATTAATTATTATCATTAATTCATTATTTTTCCATTATAAATAACCATTAATGAGTATTTGAGCTCACCATTATTTTTCTTGCTTCCCTAGGGTTGCAGGAAATTTAGTAAGAAAAATATATTAGGATATTCTTGATGGACTAAAGTTATCTTTAAAAAAATTATTCTAATTTTTGTATTCCAAATCTAATATGACACTAATGTATGGATCTATTTTAATAAGACAATTATACAGGTCAGTCAATCAGGATTTTATTCCTTGTAATCATGCTAATTTAATTGTATTACACACTAGATCTATGCATACTTGGGTTAGGTCACTATAGTTTGTATCAAAAGAAAAATAGTCGAAATCTTGGGAACTAGATTTAGGAAAACATATATTATACAACCTAACCCCAAGATAGACTCTGAGAATTATCCCAAAATAACATTTGTCTTTAATAAATTAAGTTTTATTGATAACATCACAGGATTATAAGATTAAGGATGATCATAAGTGCTCTGTATTATTAAAATCTCTTTAGGTTTAATGTAATGAGAGTCTACCAAGATTAAATATATATTGGGAGATATTTATGGCAATAGAACACATTATTTTTGTAAATGACTTAGTGTAATGGTTATTTAAGGAGTAATTCCATTATATTTCACTGACCTAAGTTTAAAGGTATTGATAAACATTAGGGTTGATATAAAATTTTATTACTTGAATTTGTAAAAAAATATATTGTATAGATAACCATAGTAAAAAAATTATTTACTTATAAATTTCATTTCAAGGATATCCATAATCATTTTTAGAAACGTTATAGTAATTATATTAATATATCTTAAAAAAAGAGAAACTTATATACTAGGTGAAAACCCATTATATCTAACAAGACCTTAGATATTAAACCCACAAATAAAGTATGATAAGGGTTTAATGTTAATCATAGACATAGCAATATCCTAGTTAATATGTCATTTTTTATTAAAATAATTTAATGAATAAATATTAATGATGAACAAATATTAGTAATTTTTTGTTTGAAGTTATGTTATTAAACATAATGATTTTAGAAAACAATTAGAGACAGATGGAAATACGTTTAAATATTTTATATAATTAATGATCCAATGAAAGAAAATTTTAGCACATCAGGGATCAAATTTTATTTTTTGGAAGTTATTTTCATAGAGTAAGGGATAAAATTGGAAATTGATTGAAGGAAAACCAAATTATGAAATAGTGTTTATTAAATAGAAATTTATCAATTATAATTCCTTATATAATTAGGAAGTAAATTAATTACTAAAAATTAGTAAAATGATCTATAAATAAATTGTTATATTAATACTGTTATTTTGGTTTAATTGATGAGATTTTAAATCACCACAGTTTTATGGATTTGAGGCCCCAATATTTACATTATTCATTCACTTATTTTTTATCAATGACCTCAATCACCAAATATAATTAATTATAATTTTCCACCAAGTCCATATGTAAACTTTCCACTAATGTTATCCCATGTAGAAAACTAGTTATATGTAATTCCATATAATAGTTAGGCCAAATACATTTTCATTTAATTATTGATAATCCACTTTTGGAAAAGTGGTAACCTCACAACCTAAAATACCATATTCAAACCACATTAAAACAATAAAAATTCAAATTTATGGATCCAAAATCGTTCAAAGACTGGGTTAGAGAGTTGGGAACGTTAACATGCACTAGACCCCAAGCCTGCCAGACCACGATTTGAGCATCCCTATGTGATCATTGTACCCAGTCTGAAATGACCCCCCTCACACGATTGTCTCTAGAAACATGACCCACCTGATGAATGAAGATCTCTGAACTCGATAACCTCTATTTTTAAAACCCCACCGAACAAAAGAACCATCAAAACCAAAATTCCAGCATTGCCTAAACTGGAATAACATCCACCAACGATAGGAGAACATCCCACTGCTGATTCAATCAACTAACACAGACATATCACTCACTTCCATAGACAATTCTGGTGGCCCATCACAAAAGGATAAATGAAATGACCTTAAAAAATCTTCTGAGAAACCTGATAACATGTGACCTGAACACCATCGGAACTAAAAGTCAGAAGCCAACTTTAACCCCGACGACCGCTCAAGAACTCATCCTACAGCTTCCTAATAACCACCCCTCCAGACCAACTAGATTAATAATGGTCTAAAGTTGAGTCTAGGGTAGATTAGAAGTGTTTGGAACCTCAACAATGATCTACAACCATGCTGGAAATCCAACCAACCAAATATTCATGACACTTAAGCTTGCGACTCCTCGTACCTAGCAATCAAGGAATGAGGACCCCGTAGAAGGAATTGAAGCCAGAGAGGACTCGTATTCTGGGATATTGAATACTGATAACCACTCATCCCAAATCATCCCTATAACCACTCCCACAGACTTACTAAGAGTGAAACCAAGGATCTATAATACAAAGTAGTGAGTATCGGATAGGGCCTCAATAGAGAAGTGTATCCACAACTGAGCAGCCATCTCTATCGATGAAGCCACCACCATGCCAAAACCACACCTAAAACAACAATACAGGAGAAATCCTATCATGAATAAATTATGATGACATAGGAATAAATAAGGAATGGGGGAGATGAGTCCAGAGGATTGGTGCACTAGCATCTTCCCACCAAGCCACCACCGAGAAACCCTAGTAGTGGGTGTCAAGGGAGAGTTTCCGCTCAAAGTCCATCCCCCCATATAATAGTTGTACTTCCCTTTCTGTATTATTAAATTGATATTTTATTAACCCTTTTATAATTTGGGTTTTTCAACAAATTAATTTCAAAATATAAAACATTTTACTACCAATATCGAGTTTAAATTGTGAGGATACAATTTATCTAAGGTGGGTAGAATGATACACCTTCAATATTCTAAATGAGTAACTTTTATTTGATAGTGTGTATGACACATGAAACCAAGATTAAAAGGGAATATAACCTCTAAAAAATTATTATATATTATATATATTATTTAAATCTATTCTATATATTTAATTCACACAATACCATGCTATCTTGTGTCTCATGAAAAAAAATTTCATCAGTAACATAATTTATATGCCAGACCGAGTTTTACCGAAAAATGATATATTATTAAAATATTAAAATTTAATATATATATATATATATAACATCGAAATTAAATTATTGGTTATAAATAGGATCAAAAAATAACTAAAATTTATGGTTTACACAAATATTAAATTATTTCATTGGTTACTCGTTAAATATATATGAATATAAAAATCAATTGAATATAAAGGAAATGTTTTAACACTCGAAATGGTGTTTTACCATAATAAATTAAATTAATAAATAATAGAGAATAATATTAATTAAATTTATATGGTATTTATTCAATAAGTAATTTTTTCAACCATACAATAGATTTCATAGGCATTATATAAGAACAAACACAATATTATTTGTAGAAAGATATATTTTATAAGGACGAATTTACCACCTTTTAAGGGCACACCTAATTTAAAATTAATTACTAACACATTTATAAATATATATAACCAAATAAAATTTATTTTTAAAATATTATCTTCAAAATTATATTATGTTGAATTTTTTATTTTTGTCTAAGAAGATTCGTTTTTTATTGATAGATAAAAACACTAAATTTTAATTGGGAACTATTTTTTATTTAAAAATTTGATAAGGATAAATTATATTTGGAGTTAGTTTTAATGATAAATTATATAAATTGTATATTTATTAATCCAATTTAGGTAATTTTAATCAATTTTATATTTTAATTGGACATAAAAACATTTCAAACATTTGAACATTTTGACATTAAAAACCTTCTTTTTCATCCAGTCAATGGGATTAATCTTAAATTAATTTCTACCACTTATTGGATTTTAATTTAGAAAAATAGATTCCACGTTTCCAATATGTATAATTTATAATTTAAAATATTGTCTAATTATTTTTACCAAAAATGTTAGTGAAAAAATTAAAATTAATTATAGTGATTAAGAAAAAAAACTAGCTTAACTATAGACTAATCATTTATCTTAAGGGCATAAACAACCAAGAAACATGTCCAAAATATATTTCTGGGATATATATAGACAATATAAACTCTTTTATCTAAAATTATTCACTATTCTATCCAATTTACTTGGATGAAACATGGGTGCAATTTCCTGTTTAAAAAACGAACAAGAATGTCACTCATCCCCCACTATAAAAAAGACACTCAACCCTCCCACTTATTCACTCCTACGAAAGAATGTTTATCATAAAAAATCTGACCAAATAACATAAATACATCCTCCCCTAATACTAGGAAAATATATTCATTAATAATGAAACATAATTAAGACCTTTTAGATAAACCAAAAGGAGTTACCAGAAAAACAGGTAATGTTCTACAACAATCACTTTCGATTCATTTATTTCATAACCAATTTAAATATTCTTATTTAATTTTTATATTATAACCTAAGTATCTTAAATATAATTTTATATTTTTATTTCAATTGTGTGAAATAAACTCCTACACACCTCCATCAAATGGGATACACAATCATTGTTCGTGTGTAAGACAGACTACCGCCTTACTACCCGAAGTTGATCATTCTTCCATTACCAGCTTTCAATGATGGGAATAATAATATTATTATAGTTTATATATGATATATATGATATTTATAATGTATTAAAGCTTCTTTAATTATTTTAAAACACATAACTTTATGTTTTCTATTTCTTAATAATTGGATAACATCATTTGTGGATGTATAGACTACTGCCTCCTCAAAGTGATGTGATTCGTTCATGCAATAAATGAATTGTATAAAGGATGATTTTTCATATAAATATTTGACAGAAATGATATATATTATAATATATTTATAATATACATATATACTATTTACTTTTCCTTATTTTAATATAATAAGAAAAAAGAAAATTATGATCATGCGTACATAAGACCTATAATCTCCATGAATGGTGAATTTTATTTATATATCCATATTTAATGGATTAATATTAACAACTATATTCTGAATATATATAATATTTATATGATGTTTTAAAATATTAAATTATGAAATGATGATCTATATAATTCAAACAAAAATAACATGTAAAAATATACTTATAAAACAGGGCAATAAACACCCAAAATAGTGAAAATAAAGAATTGTTATTAAAAATGGGTAATAAGTATTATAAATGAATCATATATAATATTATAGATATTATTATAGATATGGTATTGGTTAATGAAATTATTTTAACCATTTTATATGAATTTAAAGGACGCTCACCGAGAAGGAAATGCAAGGTAATGGATTTCTTCTCGATTTACATTCAATCAAGACCTAATTATTGTTAAGAACCTTATTTTCTTTATATGGTGAATATAATACCCTTTTACTTGTAATATAATTATTATTCCATCATTAATGGTATTTTATGTTTCAATTTTAATTATTTCATTTATAGGGATCTGAATTAAAATTTACAAAGTGGTAATGAATTTCAAAAGATGATTTCGTTTCATTGGGATATATTACCTCCTCATTGTCATTAATATTCTAAGATTATGTATCTGATATCTTTTTACCATATATTTTATTATTAGAACTTTTTTATTTAGATTTATATTTTCTTCACATAATCTATTCATTAACTAATTCCCACTTTATTTTTATGGTCTTTTCGATGGTTTACATCACTATCTCATTTTATTTAGGATTATTTACACTTGAATTTTCATTGATGGAAATTATTTGATTTTTATAAAATAAACCCTTCAATTTTTTTATCCAATGGATATTCATGATTTTTTTCTTGTAATAGCTCCACTTCCAATATTTTTTACTCCAAATTGTATATAATATGTTTTTTAGAAATCCTGACATTATTTCTCTCTTTGGTTGGAAATCAGTTTTCAATCAAAAACATCATTTTAAAAAAAAATTATTTTTTTAAACCTTTTAGAAATTAATTATTAATGATATTTTTACCCTATTTTTCTTGTATAATTGGTTTTAAAATGAATCATCTTGTATCATTCCAACAAAGGGACTTTTCAATGCTGTTTACTATTCAAAAAAAATGTTATTTTAACCATGTACAACAATTACAAAATTACCCGTTGTCAATTCTATAAAGCTTCACATTCAATTTTTCAAATATATTTTTAAATAATTTTTTTATTAAGAATTTATTTTTAAATACTATATATTTTCAAAATGTGTTTCATAATAAAAATGATATTTTACACAAGAATGTCTTAAATATATTTTATTAGTATTTCTATTCATAAACAATAACCAATTATTTTTACTCCAATAGGGATATATTTTATTAATAACATCCTTATTTTTTATTTATATTAATTTTGATTCATTTTTCTAGGGATAATATTGACATTCACTTACATGATTCATTTATTAATTTACCTAGAAATATTCACTTTCATGCATTCATGGACATTAAATTTCACCTAATTTTCCGTATAATTTATCATATTTAATTTTATCTTTTAAACTGTGTTCCATTTATATATAAGGTGTTTAAATTAAAATTTATTTGATTGATCGGGGGAAAATTTATAAATATATACATTTTAATCAATCTATATATTGTATAGTATATAAAGTTGTTAATTAAATCTATTATTCGATGTATGAGGAATGCTTTGGACATAAAGTATATGGGTAACAGACCATTGAATATAAGTCCCTCGGTGAAACTATAATTTCATGGGTTGATATAAGTTAGTGGATTTTTTTTGAAATTCATTCAAAGAATTTTTAAACTATCTGGATGCTAGATCTTGATAGTAGAATAACTACCCATACTTTACATACATTGTTAATACTTCAAAATTGAAGCACACTTATTACAAAATATAACAAAACCACAAAGGACCATATAGGTATAGTGTCTTTAGAAACTGGGAAACATAAACAACTGGTTCATAAATCTTCTACAGTGTCTCCCATTTATTTCATCATATCTTGGGTCCCTTTTTGCATATTCTACTTAATATCCATCTTCCTGACCTGGGGGAGAGAAAACATAAAAGGGTCAGCTCAAATGCTCAGCAAGGTCAAATAAAGGAAATAAAAATCATATCATATCTTTTTTGAAAATCAAAACCTGCAAAAGAGATCATAATATCTTAACATGGAATAAATCATAGAAGTGTAAATGAGATCCCCATAATCATAACATAAAACTTGAAACTTTGTGGCATGCACACATAATCATGGAAAATCATTTCTTGTTAGTCATGACTCATTTCCAAGACTATCTTAGTGGACAAAGTCCCTTTCTGAACCGAGTTCACTCCTCGTTTCAGTCCTATATCTCTGAACCAAAATAACCTTCCGTTCCAGCCATGTCTATCTCATGAGATATAAAATCTTTACCCAATGCATTGGAGGGAGATATAGGTCCCACACATCTTATAATGAATCCTTTCTTATGTGTGCCACATAATCATAAATCATACATCATCGCAAAACCCATGTAATAAAAATGGGATTCTTAAACAACATGACATCATAAAACCATTCATATAACATAAAGGAATTCATAAACATAATTCCATCACAACATAGTCAAATCAATTTAATAATAGGGATAAAAATAGTACCCTTTTATTATCTTAGATGGAAAATAATTTTGATAAAATACTTGAACTCCATTCTTGAGGAAAATATCCTTTCTACTTCAAAAACATTTTTCCTTTCATAACATGTCATACAACTTTAAAACAAAATAAGTTGATAAAAAATATTCTTGAAAACTTGTAAAGGAAGCTTCTTGGAAATAATGTTTTAAAAATCCATTCAGGCCGTATAAGTTAAAAAAAACATTCTTCTCATACTTTTGTCGGAAAAGTCAAAAAGTACTTCGTACGAAAAACGACAAAAGATTCCTTTCATACATATTACTAAAAACTCACCGAAGGGTAAAAATGGATATAAACAATTGTAGGTGGATGGAAATAATATTACATATTGAGGGAACATGGATGTGGATGATAAAATACACCCCAGTAAATACTTACGAATAAACAATCTCGGATAAAAATGAGATTGTGATATTTCCCTTACCTTATGTCCGATTTGCTTTGTACGTGTCCGAAGCTCCTGTATAATGGTTTAAATAATGTTATTGACTTATTCCAGAATCATACATATCGATATGATATCATATATGGTCATATTATTAGCTTCTTGTTAGTAATATTTCATTGTTACTTGTTACTCGGGTCTTTATAACTTTTTGTTCTTATGCGTGTTTTGTCGAATAAATTCTTATTATTATCTTTAGGTTATAGATACTTCATTTACAGAATGGTATTAGTGTATTATATACCATATTCATTCATTCAATTCATTTATATAATCATTATGAAATGAAGATCATGTAGAACGAGTCGCATCACATCGTGGAGACGGTATTCCGTACGTACACACGAGTGATGATATCGTTCCTATGATCGTGGAATTGTATTGGAGTGTATATATATTATTTCAGTATCAATATAACATTATAATAATCTTAAATAGTTACTCATTACACCATTATACCCATCCTTGTAAAGTGATGGTGGAAAATAGATTACACCACGGCGTGGAGACGGTATTCCGTACGTACGCACGCGCGGTGATTTCATTTTTCCGTAGGATGGATAGAAGGTGGATTAGAGTTGTTTCATATTTATAATAACATATCAGTATGTAAGTAATACTGATGTTATTACTTTATCATGAAACAACTAAATAAGAAGAAGTTGAAGACGAAAGAAATTGAAAAGATCGGTAATGGATATTACCTCTTCTTTGGAACGCCTCTTTGAATCCTCCACTTAGGGAACTAAGATTGGTCTTTGAAGAAGAACAGGACCTCTAGGATTATTCTAGGGAAGTGGGGAGGAGAACATGGCAGGGTTTGTCCAAGCTTGAGTGATCAATTTGGTGTGAGGAGGAGGGGGAGGAGGTTCCCTTTTATAAGGGAGGAGAGGGGCACCTTAGGAATACCTCAAAATATTATTTTATATTAAAGTCAAAATCGGTTTATAATGGTTCAAAAGGGTCTTATTTCGAAGATAAGGTGGTGATGGGTCGAAATCCTATCAACCAATAGGATTTAGACAAGTTTATGGTATTATTTTAACCTTATCAATTAGATTTAATTCTAAGTTAAATAATTTAACTTTTACCGTGTCTTTTTGTTTTCTTTCACTATAAGGTTAATAAACTTACTATAACATGCCAAAAGAACCCCAAATTGTTTATTATTAATATATATATCCTTATCTAAGTCATTTGGCCGAACCTTAGATTTTTAGGAATAAAATAACAATTAGTAATATAATATTTGATTTAAAAACTATTTTGTGTCAATTTTGACACTATTTGATATATGATTTTTGTGAAAGTCATAACAGAATTATATGTTCGAACCACGTTAATTAAATCAACACTAATATATCATAGTAACCTAGAAAATTAGTGGAATTCATAAAATGTCTTAAATTACATTTATTTTGGTATTTATATTATCAATTTTGTCAATATTTCATTAATAAGAGAATTACAGCATCATCTTTGTGTCATAAATAAATTAACTTATTTGATGTCTAAAAATTACAAATAAAATATCATCATGTAGGAAATCTTTTTAGCTTTCTAATGAATATTTAAAATTGAATTTATCTTATGTATAACCCCATATTAAAAATTATTTACTTATTAAACATTGATTTTAACTATTTTAACCCTTCTTTAAATAAATTAATAATAAATGTCCTAATCTAATCCAAGTGGTCCTAAATGGTCATATTTTATTCCTAAGTTTGTTTTTGGTCGAATTAAACTTGTCCAATAGAATTAGTACATGTGTTAGGGTAATATTAATATCATATTTACCATTAGTTACCCTATTTACTATTAACCGCGGTAAAAAAAAGTAAAAAGTTACTATTCACCAAAAAATTATTTTTATCTCATTGAACCACATTTTACTTACTGATATCAACCGTGTCTGTCGGATTTTTGAAATTCCATTCACAGAAGCGGTAAAATTATGTTTTATGCAAAATTCAGTTTTTTTAACCTACCACTTAGTGGTTTCACTATTCATCAAAATTTGAAAGTTTTCAGAAAAATACCAAAATTTCACCCTAGGATAATTTTGATATTCTGAGTCCAAAAATGAAGTCCATTTTGAAAAATAAAATTTATAAAATTTCAAAAAGTGGTTATTACTATTCATAACGGCTAGTTTTAATAGCATTTTGTTTTTTTTAGTGAAACTCGGTATTGCGTACGACGCAAGCTATCGAGGAAGGTCGCGATTGCGTGTAAAGCAAGCCAAGCATGTGTTGTGTAGAAAAAGATTCCTTTGATGATTTATATAACATAAAAGTCTCGGGTGTTACATTCTACCCCCCTTAAAAAGAATTTCGCCCTCGAAATTCGTCACTTTGTAACAAACACATGAGGATACTTCTCACTCATCATATCCTCAAGCTCCCATGTAGCTTCTTCAAGTTGGTGGTTCCTCCATAAAACTTTCACCAATCGAGTGGTCTTGTTTTGTAGGACTTTTTCGCTATGATCCAGAATCTCTATCGGTTGTTCTTCATAAGAAAGATCTTGCTCCAGCGGTACAACTTCTGAGCTGAGTACATGTGAAGGATCAGGTATGTACTTTCTCAGGAGAGATACATGGAACACATCGTGAACTTGAGAGAGATTCGGTGGAAGCGCCAATCGGTAAGCTACCTTCCCAACACGATCTAGTATTTCGAAAGGACCGATATATCTAGGGCTCAACTTCCCCTTCTTTCCAAATCTCATAACCCTCTTCCAGGGAGATATTCGTAAGAACACTTTATCACCCACTTCAAACTCTAGGTCTTTTCTTCGGTTGTCGGCATAGCTTTTCTGTCGACTCTGAGCTGCTCTTATGTGTTGTTGAATAGATCTGACCTTTTCTGCCATTTCATCAACGAGATCAGGTCCTAATAGCTTTCTTTCCCCAACTTCATCCCAGGAAGTTGGAGTCCTGCATTTCTTTCCGTAGAGAGCTTCATAAGGAGCCATCTGAATACTGGAGTGAAAGCTATTATTATAAGAAAATTCCACCAAAGGTAGGTGTTGATCCCAACCTCCTTTGAAATCCATAGAGAAAGCTCTCAACATATCTTCTAGCGTTTGAATTGTTCTCTCAGACTGACCGTGTGTCTGGGGATGATAAGCAGTGCTGAAACTCAACTCTGTATCCAGAGTATGCTGAAGACTTCGCCAGAACTTTGAGGTAAATCTCGGATCCCAATCAGATATAATAGAAAGTGGTACTCCATGTAATCTTACCACTTCCTTTACATATATCCTGGCAAGCTGATCTAGAGATAAATCCTCTCTAATAGCAATGAAGTGTGCTGACTTTGTAAGACGATCAACTATGACCCAAATAGCATTATTGCCTTTGGATGTTTTAGGAAGTCCTGTGACAAAGTCCATAGTGATGTTTTCCCATTTCCATTCGGGTATGGGTAATGGTTGTAACATCCCCTTAGACTTCTGTCTCTCAGCTTTAACTTGTTGACAAACCAAGCATCGAGAGACATATTCAGCAACATCTCTTTTCATGCCATCCCACCAGAAGTACTCTTTCACGTCCCTATACATCTTCGTGCTTCCAAGATGAATAGAGAATGAAGAACTATGAGCCTCATCCAGCAGCTCCTTCTTTAATTCGGGGATGGGAGGAACACAAACCCGATTCCTGAACTTTATTATCCCATCACAATCAAGGTTGAATTCAGGAACATTTCTCACCTTCTTTTGTAACTCGACATCTTCTTTCTGTGCCTCCTTAATCTTCACATGTATAGATGGTTGAACATTCATTTGAGAAAGATAAGATTTTTCCCCTTCCATTATAATTCCAAGATCCATCCTTTGTAAATCCATAAATATTGGATCTTTTGTGATCCTCATCATGGATAAACTAGCATGGTCTTGTCGACTTAATGCATCTGCCACCTTGTTTGCTTTCCCAGGGTGGTAATGGATTGAGCAGTCGTAATCTTTAATCAGCTCCAACCATCTTCTTTGACGCATATTCAGCTCCTTTTGTGTGAAAATATACTTTAAACTTTTATGATCAGTATAAATATCACACCTTTCACCATAAAGGTAATGCCTCCAAATCTTTAATGCAAATATTACCGCAGCCAACTCCAAATCATGTGTTGGGTAATTTTGCTCATGGATTTTCAACTATCGTGAGGCATAAGCTATCACCATATCATTTTGCATAAGAACACACCCCAATCCCTTCTTGGATGCATCACTGTAGATCACAAACCTTTCTCCACTACAAGGTAGTGTGAGCACAGGTGCACTGGATAACCTTCTTTTCAACTCCTTGAAATTCTCTTCACATTCCTCTGTCCAGACAAACTTAACTCCTTTCCGAGTCAACTTGGTGAGTGGATTAGATAATCGTGAAAAATATTTTACAAAACGTCGATAGTATCCAGCCAAACCAAGAAAACTTCGGATCTCAGTTACTGTCGTTGGTCTTGACCATCTTTCGATAACCTCGGTTTTTGCTGGATCCACAGATATCCCCTCTTTTGAGATTATATGACCCAAAAATTAAACTTTTTGAAGCCAAAATTCACACTTGGTAAATTTGGCATTAAGCTTCTCCTTTCTCAGGGTCTTCAATATAATTCTCAAGTGATCTTCATGCTCTTCCTTGCTCTTTGAATAGACAAGAATATCGTCTATAAAGACTACCACAAATTGATCAACATAGTCTCTAAAGACTCTATTCATTAGATCTATGAAGATAGAAGGGGCATTAGTAAGACCAAATGGCATCACTATAAATTCATAGTGTCCATACCTTGTACGGAAAGCCGTCTTTGGTATATCCTCCCTTTTGACCCTTAATTGATGATACCCAGAACGAAGATCAATCCTGGAAAAGTATTGAGCTCCGCGTAGTTGGTCAAATAAGTCATCAATGCGTGGGAGAGGATATTCGTTCTTGATAGTGATCTTGTTAAGTTCTCGATAATCAATGCAGAGTCTCATTGATCCATCTTTCTTCTTAACAAATAGAACAGGTGCTCCCCATGGTGACGCACTAGGGCGTATGAATCCCTTATCAAGATTCTCTTGGAGTTGCTTCTTCAATTCCTAAAACTCAATTGGGGCCATTCTATAATGTGTCTTTGAAATAGGCAAAGCACCTGGTACGAGTTCTATTGAAAACTCAACTTCGCGATTTGGTGGAAGACCCGGCAATTCCTTCGGAAAGACATCATCAAACTCCCGTACAATGGGCATATTCTTAATCGTGAGTTTCTCACCAACCATTTGAGATAAATAACCTTCATTTAGTGGAATCAATACCCATAAGATGGAAGAAATTTCCACTGGAAGGTTATGTTCATCCTTGCATTGATATACGATCGTAGATAGATCTGGAATATGAAATGTGACTTCCCTTCTTTGGAAATTGATATGAGCTCCATGTAGAGAAAGCCAATCCATGCCAAGAATCACATCAAATTCCACTAAAGGAAGTATCACAAGATTTGCAGGAAGCACTTTCCCACAAACTTCGATCGGAGATGAATTATAAACTTTTGATGCGACTGTTGTGCCATTAGGTGTTGTCACAGCTAACTCAACATCTAATTGTTGAGGTAATATGGTGATACCCTTAGAAAATTCTTTAGAAATAAAAGAGTGGGTGGATCCAGAATCAAATAAAACATTTGCTACTTTAGAGTGGATGGTAAGTGTACCTTTCACCACATCGTTATCGTACTCCACATCGCTGGTAGAAATTGCATGTGACTTTCCTTTGTCTTTAGCCTTAAGATTTTGTTGACGTCGACCATCATCATCAACCCTTGGATTTGGGCATTGATTGGCATAATTCCCCATCTCCTTGCACTTGAAACATTGAAGTGTAGTAGGTTCATTCTGTGTATCCCTTCCTTTGTTTGCGTCATTAGAAATCTTCTTCCCATTATCACGACATTCAAATGCCCGATGACCTTCTTTTCCACATTTAAAACATTTACTTGTCCCTTTAAGACAACTCCCTCCATGTTTCTTTCCACACTTTGAGCATAAGGAAAAGCTCATCTTCTTTTCCGTGCGCTCTTTAGATTTTTCTTTGAATTCCATCTTCCTCTTCTTATAAAACCCATGTGACTGATGGGTTACTCCAATCTCCATCTCAACTTTGAGAGCACATCGAACGATTTCCTCGTAGCTATTGAAGTCCCTTATGGATAACGCCCTTTGAAGACTTGGTTTTAAGCCACTAAAGAATCGATCGATCTTACTCTCAGGTTGTATAATAATACCATAAGCGTACCTTGCAAGTCTTGTAAAATTTGCTTCATAGGTACCAACAGATTCATCATCCCTTTGCTTCAGTTCAAGAAACTCTTTCTCCATCTTTGTTCGGAGAATACGAGGGAAGTACTTATTGAAAAATAAGTTCTTGAACTCGTCCCATTCCATAGACTCTATTTCATCCCTTTGCCTCGTATTCTTAACAAGATTCCACCATTGATCAGCATCTCCTTCCAAACGATACACTGCTAGGATGACTTTATCAGGTTCAGAACATTGAAGAACTGAAAATATCTTTTCAGTAGTACTAATCCATTGTTCATCAACTAATGGATCAGTAGACCCGCTGAAAGAAGGTGGACGCTGCCTCATGAAGGATTCAACAGAATGTTGCTCCTTCCTTTGCTCGTTTGGAAGTCCTGCATGATTCATATCTTGAGAAAGTTGTGTGAGCATGGCTACAAGATTTTGCATTCCAGCTCCCATATCGTTTGGTTGCTCAGGGGGACAATCATTGCATTGCCCATCGCATTCCGCATTAACACGGTTCCTTCGGGTTCCAGCCATTGACTAAAACCAAGAAGAATAGTGTGAGCAACACTAATTATAATAGGAAACCACATAATTCAAGAATAAAATTTTCATGCTTAAGGTCTTATCCTAGGTTATTCATGGCCATTTCTAAGATTGTGTTCTATGCTTAGACTTATCCTTAGGGTTCTTACTAAGGCTTTCACATCCTAGTTTCCAAAGGTTGACTATACCTTTCCTCTGATACCAACTATAACGACCCATACTTTACATACATTGTTAATACTTAAAAATTGAAGCACACTTATTACAACATATAACAAAACCACAAAGGACCATATAGGTATAGTGTCTTTAGAAATTGGGAAACATAAACAACTGGTTCATAAATCTTCTATAGTGTCTCCCATTTATTTCATCATATCTAGGGTCCCTTTTTGCATATTCTACTTAATATCCATCTTCCTGACTTGGGGGAGAGAAAACATAAAAGGGTGAGCTCAAATGCTCAGCAAGGTCAAATAAAGGAAATAAAAATCATATCATATATTTTTTGAAAATCAAAACCTGTAAAAGAGATCATAATATCTTAACATGGAATAAATCATAGAAGTGTAAATGAGATCCCCATAATCATAACATAAAACTTGAAACTTTGTGGCATGCACACATAATCATGGAAAATCATTTCTTGATAGTCATGACTCATTGCCAAGACTATCGTAGTGGACAAAGTCCCTTTCTGAACCGAGTTCACTCCTCGTTTCAGTCCTGTATCACTGAACCGAAATAACCTTCCGTTCCAGCCATGTCTATCTCATGAGATATAAAATCTTTACCCAATGCATTGGAGGGAGATATAGGTCCCACCCATCTTATAATGAATCCTTTCTTATGTGTGCCACATAATCATAAATCATACATCATCGCAAAACCCATGTAATAAAAATGGGATTCTTAAACAACATGACATCATAAAACCATTCATATAACATAAAGGAATTGATAAACATAATTCCATCACAACATAGTCAAATCAATGTAATAATAGGGATAAAAACAGAACCCTTTTATTATCTTAGATGGAAAATAATTTTGATAAAATACTTGAACTCCATTCTTGAGGAAAATATCATTTCTACTTCAAAAACATTTTTCCTTTCATTACATGTCATACAACTTTAAAACAAAAGAAGTTGATTAAAAATATACTTGAAAACTTGTAAAGGAAGCTTCTTGGAAATAATGTTTTAAAAATCCATTCAGGCAGTATAAGTTAAAAAAACATTCTTCTCGTACTTTTGTCGGAAAAGTCAAAAAGTACATCGAACGAAAAACGACAAAAGATTCCTTTCATACATATTACTAAAAACTCGTCGAAGGGTAAAAATGGATTTAAACAATTGTAGGTGGATGGAAATAATATTACATATTGAGGGAACATGGATGTGGATGATAAAATACACCCCAGTAAATACTTACGAATAAACAATCTCGGATAAAAATGAGATTGTGATATTTCCCTTACCTTAGGTCCGATTTGCTTTGTACGTGTCTGAAGCTCCTGTATAATGGTTTAAATAATGTTATTGAATTATTCCAGAATCATACATATCGATATGATATCATATATGGTCATATTATTAGCTTCTTGTTAGTAATATTTCATTGTTACTTGTTACTCGGGTCTTTATAACTTTTTGTTCTTATGCGTGTTTTGTCAAATAAATTATTATTCTTATCTTTAGGTCATAGATACTTAATTTCAAGAATGGAATTAGTGTATTATATACCATATTCATTCATTCAATTCATTTATATAATCATTATGAAATGAAGATCATGTAGAACGAGTCGCATCACATCGTGGAGACGGTATTCCGTACGTACGCACGAGTGATGATATCGTTCCTATGATCGTGGAATTGTATTGGAGTGTAAATATATTATTTCAGTATCAATATTACTTTATAATAATCATAAATAGTTACTCATTACACCATTATACCCATCCTTGTAAAGTGATGGTGGAAAATAGATTACACCACGGCATGGAGACGGTATTCCGTACGTACGCACGCACGGTGATTTCATTTTTCCGTAGGATGGATAGAAGGTGGATTAGGGTTGTTTCATATTTATAATAACATATCAGTATGTAAGTAATACTGATGTTATTACTTTATCATGAAACATCTAAAGAAGAAGAAGTTGAAGACGAAAGAAATTGAAAATATCGGTAATGGATATTACCTCTTCTTTGGAACGCCTCTTTGAATCATCCACTTAGGGAACTAAGATTGGTCTTTGAAGAAGATCAGGACCTCTAGGATTATTATAGGGATGTGGGGAGGAGAAAATGTCAGGGGTTGGCCGAGCTTGAGTGCTCAATTTGGTGTGAGGAGGAGGGGGAGGAGGTGCCCTTTTATAAGGGAGGAGAGGGGCACCTTAAAAATACCTCAAAATATTATTTTATATTAAAGTCAAAATCGGTTTATAATAGTTCCAAAGGGTCTTATTTCGAATATAAGGTGGTGATGGGTCGAAATCCTATCAACCAATATGATTTAGACAAGTTTATGGTATTATTTTAACCTTATCAATTAGATTTAACTCTAAGTTAAATAATTTAACTTTTACCGTGTCTTTTTGTTTTCTTTCACTATAAGGTTAATACACTTACTATAACAAGCCAAACGAACCCCAAATTGTTTATTATTAATATATATATACTTATCTAAGTCATTTGGACGAACCTTATATTTTTAGAAAAAAAATAACAATTAGTAATATAATATTTTATTTAAAAACTATTTTGTGTCAATTTTGACACTATTTGATATATGATTTTTGTGAAAGTCATAACAGAATTATATGTTCGAACAAAGTTAATTAAATCAACACTAATATATCATAGTAACCTATAAAATTAGTGGAATTCATTAAAAGTCTTAAATTACATTTATTTTGGTATTTATATTATCAATGTTTTCAATATTTCATTAATAAGATAATTACTGCATCATCTTTGTGTCATAAATAAATTAAATTATTTGATGTCTAAAAATTACAAATAAAATATCATCATGTAGGAAATATTTTTAGATTTCTAATGAATATTTACAATTGAATTTATCTTATGTATAACCCCATATTAAAAATGATTTACTTATTAAACTTTGATTTCAACTATTTTAACCCTTCTTTAAATAAATTAATAATAAATGTCCTAATCTAATCCAAGTGGGCCTAAATGGTCATATTGTATTCCTAAGTTTGTTTTTGGTCGAATTACACTTGTCCAATAGAATTAGGACATGTGTTAGGGTAATATTAATATCATATTTACCCTTAGTTACCCTATTTACTATTAACCGCGGTTAAAAAAAGTAAAAAGTTACTATTCACCAAAAAAATATTTTTATCTCATTGAACCACATTTTACTTACTGATATCAACTGTGTGTCGGATTTTTGAAATTCCATTCACAGAAGCGGTAAAATTAAGTTTTATGCAAAATTCAGTTTTTTTAACCTACCACTTAGTGGTTTCACCATTCATCAAAATTTGAAAGTTTTCAGAAAAATACCAAAATTTCACCCTAGGCTAATTTTGATATTCTGAGTCCAAAAATGAGGTCCATTTTGAAAAATAAAATTTATAAAATTTCAAAAAGTGGTTATTACTATTCATAACGGCTAGTTTTAATAGCATTTTGTTTTTTTAGTGAAACTCGGTATTGCGTACGACGCAAGCTATCGAGGAAGGTCGCGATTGCGTGTAAAGCAAGATAAGCATGTGTTGTGTAGAAAAAGATTCCTTTGATGATTTATATAACATAAAAGTCTCGGGTGTTACAAGTAGTGTCTTTTGAATGGTCTTGACACGAATCTGATGGGCTTTTACCTATTGGGATATAAACTAGCTTGATGATATATCATCATAGAAAAGATATCATGTGACTTGGAAATATGAAATCTAATAATTAATCATTTACTTAATTTAGTATTTATTTATCATTATTTCCTACGATATTTTCAAAATGAAAAAAATATAAGAATGTATTTTAGTCTCAATTTATTAATTAAATGGAATGTCTATTTAGTTATTTACCTTTCCATATTTTTTACCCACTCCCTCTTAGATTATTGATTACATGGAATGTGTGGGTTCATTTATTTTTCATGTCATATTTCTTACACACTCCATTTCTTATTATTTATTACATGGAATGTGTGTTTAGTTATTTACCTTTCCATATTGATTATTCTCAATGATTAATTATTGTTTACATTATACTTAACCCTTACTGAACATTACACCTAAAAATTATTTTGTTTATTTTCTCTATGATACCAAGAATTTTACTAAGAAAGTTATATAAGGATATGATAGATGTAATAAATTTACCCTCAAAAAAATATGTTGTAATTTGTGTGTTCCAAATGTAATATAAGACTAAGATATGTATCTAGTTTATCAAGACTACTACATTGATCAGTTCTTTGGGATTTTATTCCTTATAATCATTAAAATGTAATGGTATTACGCACTTATTGTGATCTTAATGATGTTTCATGGATATATTTGGTATCAAAGGATGTTTAGTAGTAACATTGGGAACTAGATTATGGAAAAATAGAATAGAGTACATAACCCTATTATAGAATTTGATGATTACCGTTGAAGAAATATGTCTTGATTAAATTAATTATAATTGATATAACCATAGGATGATGAGATTAATTTTGATCTTTATTTTGAAGTATTAAACATATCTATCTAGTTTTTACATAATGGGAGTCTACAAATATAGGGGATGTTTTGGGAGAAATTTAAGGCAATATAACTCATTAGTTTTGTAAATTCTTTAGTGAAATAGTTATTTTAGGAATATTGTCTTTAAATTTAAAAAACATACGATCAAATGTATTGATATAAATTACGGTTGATATAAAAATAAGATTATTTCACATTATGAAAAATTATGTTTTAATGAAAACCCTAGTAAAAGGTAATTTAATGATTAGTTTGATTTCAAGGATGTTCAAAAATATTCATGGAATCATTTTAAAAGTTATGTTAATGTCATTAAAAAAATGGAAGAAATATATACAATGTGAGATCCCATGATATCCGGTAAGGCCATAGTTCATGACCCCATAACTGAAAGACAACAAGCGTTTAACACTAACAACTGACCTATACAATGTCCTGGTTAATATGTAATTGTTTTTAGTTGAACAATTTAATTAATAAATATTAATGTTTGTCTCATAGTATTAATTTTTTTAGAGATTAAGGTATTAGACATGCTGTTTTTTTGTAAATTACTTAGAGAAAAATGGAAATACATTTCAATATTTAATGTATCTTATGACTCATTGAAAGTAAATTTTAGGGTTTCATGTATAAAAGTTAAATTTTTATATTTGAATCTTCGAGAAAAGGTATAAAATTGGAATTTTGTCCAAGAAAAAACAAAACGTGAATTTATTTTGAAATATAAATGCGTCAAGTATATTTCCTTATATACTTATATAGTGAATGAATTACTCAACATTCAGAAAATGATCTATAAATAAAATTTAGTCCCAATACATTTATTATATATATATACGGACATTCAAATCATCTCAGATTTATGGATTTGAGGCAGTCAACTTTCCATTGATCACTCAATTATTTATGATCAATTAACTTAATCACACTCTATAATTATTTTTGATTGTCCTCTAATTCCATATTTTCACATTTTAGTAATGTTCACCTATGTATAAACCTTTTAATATGTTATTCCATATAACTATTGTAATTATTTTTTCTACTATTAAGAGGAAATATTTTTACCCTCTTTATGATGTTGGTTTTTCATCAAATTAATTTCCAAATATCAAAATTTTGATATAATTTCAATTGTGAGTATGTAATTTATTTAAGGTGGGGAGAATGTAACACCCTGAATGTTCTAAAAGAGTATTATTCAATATTGTTTATGACACGCAACAAAAAGTTTAGAAAGGAATATAACATCCTGATGAATTTTGATATATTTTATATTTTATGTAAATATATTCTATAGATTTCAATACATGAAATACTGATTTATCTTGTGTCTCACACAACTTGTTTCTTCGATAGCTTGTGTTACACACATGACTAAGTTTTACGGAACAATAATATATTATTAAAATATTATTATTTAATATTACAAGATATAACCATTCCATTAAATTTTTATTTATGAATAATGTTAACTAACATACAAAAATATATATTTTATGAAAATATAAAATGAATTTATTGGTTACCAATTAGATAGAAATGAATATAAAAACCAATTAAATATAACTAAAGTGTTCTTATACTCACAAAGGTGTTTTTCCCTAATAAATGGAATTAATTAGTATTATTTAATGATATTAATGAAATTAAAATATTATATATTCAATAATACATAATTTACATTCAGAAAATATATATTACAAGCATAGGACAAGAAGATACTCAATATTTCTTGTAGAAAGAAATTTTCTTATAAGAGAAATTTTATAGCCATTTAATAGTGACCCTATTTTAAAACTATATTTTGACACGTTTAGAAATTTTTAATGAAAAAATAAATTTTATTTTTTAAATCATATCTTCAAAATTATCTTAGGTTGAATTTTTGATATATATTGGAGATGTTTCTTTATTTATGAATAGTAAAAAATACTAAATTTTAATAGAAAACATCAATTTCATTTAAATTATTTATAAGGATATATTATATTTCTAATTTTTTTAAAGATTATTTAGATCAATTATAGATATAATAATATAATTTAATTCATTTTTATCAATTTCACATTGAAATTTGATATAAAATTTTTTTCAATCATTTCAGCATTTTTACTATAAAACCTCGCTTTGTCATCCCGTCAAAGTGGTTAATTTTAAATTAAATCATTCCACTTATGTTATTGGAATTTTAAAATATAGATTAAATATTTGGAATAATAATAATTTATAATTTATAATAATTCTTAATTATCCTTTAACCAAATATATTAGGAAATGAAATTAAAAATAATTACGGAAATTAAAAGAGAAAATAGATTAATAAGGGACTAAACCTTAAACACAATTGAAATATTAACCTAAAACCATGTCAAAAACCTATTATAAAGAAATATATAGACCATATAAATTATTTTAATTAATTTGGTTCATTATTGGATCCTCTTGAAATGGAAATAACATTGGTGGAATTCCCACATTCATAAATTTACAAGCGTGCCACTCCACCTCATCTATAAAAAGGCACTCATCCCTCCCACTTCTTCACTAACATCAAGACATCATTTTTGTAAAAAAACCAAAAGAATATACCAGAATACCATAAATTATCATAAAATCCCCAACTTTTTAATAAAATTGACCAAGGAGGCCTTTTGGTATAAATAAAAATGAGTTACCTAAATAAGAGGTAACATTCATGAGTAGTCACTTTTTATTCATTTATTTCTCCAACAATTAAATTATTATTATTTAATTATTATATAATTACCTAATTATATTATATAAAATTATATTATTTTATTTCAATGGTACAACCTGCATTTACACACACCTCTATCGAATGGTATGTGCAATCACTATTCTTGTGTAAAGTAGGCTACTGCCTCAAAAACTGACGTCATTCCTTCTTCCATTACCAACATTAAAGGTTGGGAATAATGATGTATTTATATTTTACATATTATATATATGATATTTATAATTCACTTATACTTATTTAATTCTATTATAATACATACCTTAATGATTTCCATTATGTGGGAATACGATAATATCGCTTGTTGATATGTCGACTACCACTTCCTCGAAGCAATGTGATACATTCATGCTTTCCATAGAATGTAAGAAATGACAGTTTTAAATATAATATTTGATATATATTATATAAATATAATAATTAAATTTTAATATACAGTTATACTATTTAATTTTTATTCATCTAATATGAAAAGAAAATGAAAATAGTTTTCATGTGCATGTACGACCTACAGTCTCCATGAATGGTTCATTTAATATATATCTAAAAAAATATGGATAAATATAAATACATATATAATGAGTCTTTATAATTTTAAAATAAGGTTTTAAATTATGGATAGGGTTAAATCATGATCTTAGTAGTAGGAACCAAAATAACCTGTCAAAACATACTCAAAAAAACTAGACAATTAACACCAGAAAGAGTGAAAATAATCATTTATTATTAACAAATAGATAATAAGATATTATAAGAAGATCATATGTTATATTATAAATATAAGTAAGGTTCATGTGGCAGTTAATAACATTCTTAAACCAATTATAAATTAGGTTAATGTTCATTCACATAAAAGTAAACCCCTGGTGAGGGATTTCATCTAAATTTAAATTCCATTAAGACTACATTGTTGTCATGAACCTAATTTATTTTTTATGGTGTATATTCATCCCTTTTATATTTAATATAAAAAATTATTCATTATTAAATTTATTTCAAGCTTTAATTTTAATTATTTCATTTAATGGGATTTTAATTAAAAACTTTTAATTGGTAAGTAATTTTATAACCCAATTATTTTTGATTGGGTTATATTACATCATTCTTGTCATTAATATTACAATATTAAATGTGTAATAGATCATTAGAATATATTTATTTTATAACTTCTTTTTATATGTATTTAAAATAGACACATGTAATCAATTCATTTATTGAAAATCACTTCAACAGTATTTTCTTTTCAAGGGTCTTTAACATGATCTCATTTTATTTGGGATTGTTTACATTAGAATTTATAATAAATGAATTATTTTTATAATTTTTTAATAAACCTTTTATTTTTATTATCCTAGAGTTATTCATTCTATTTTGAAATTAATAGTTCCATTTTGTCACTCTTTGGTATTGAAAATTTTCTTAGAATATGATTTCAAGAATACAGAAGTTCAATTCTCTATTTGTTCATAAATATATTTTTTTTTCAAAACCATGTTTTAAAAAAATGATTTCAAAAATATTTTTAACCTTTTAAAAATAAATTATTAGTTAAATTTTTACCAATTTGTTCTTTTACATATTTTTTCTAAGTAATATTCTTTTCTGTTTCCAAATAAGAATGTTGAGGAATATTTTGTACAAATTCCACCAATACCGTTGAATGGGGTATTGCATGTTCCTATTTTTCCCTTGTTGTATTTCCAAATTTGCTTGATTGCTAGAGTAGAAGTTTTTCCTGTGATTATGGTATCTTTAATGTACCTTGAATGTTTGATATGCTTGTTTTTCTTGTTTGGAATTCTGCTAGTTTCCATGCTTAGTCGTAGGACAGTGGAACTGCTACCTTGTTTTTCTGTTGAGCCTCAGTTGATAGCCAAGTAGTTCTTGAGGTTTAACTAGATGATGCACATGCGCTGATCATGTTTAGTTTCACTCAGGACTGTGAGAACCAAGAGTAGTAGACCAAAGGGAGAATTTATGGAAGGGCTTCTCCAGAGTGTCTTTTAATTACGATACAATACCACATGGGGAATTGACGTTGAGTGCTTCCTCAGAGATTCTGTAGTTCCTCAACGCGGGCCACAGGGGGAATAGACGTTGAGTTCTTTCCCAGAGAGCCTTTAGCATGATATGAGACTATAGGGGGAATTGACGGTGAGTGCTTCCCCAGAGAGTCTATTAATTTCAGAGCTGAACTGGAGGGGTGAGACTGTGTGTGCCTCCTAGAGGGTTGCTGGTACTTATAGGTTGAACCATAGGGGTTTAGGCTGTGGGAGCTACCTAGAGGGTTACCTATTTTCTTCTTGTTGCTGGTTGTTTACTTGTGTACTTTTATTGCTAGAACTTTGGATTGTAGCTACTTGTGTTTTCCATTTTACTGCTGCTTGTTTTATTACTTTCCTTGTATTCATTGACTGTTAGGAACAAATATTTGGGTGATTTCCTACTGGGATTGTATCTCACACCCTGTTTGGGCCATGCTTTTGGGCCCAAGCAGACTGTGTTTTTGCGGGTATAGATAAGGGAAAGCGCCCTTCTACTTCAGGATCTTGATTGTGAAAGAGATAGGGAGCATGGGACCGAGATGGGGCATGCGATGCTGAGGAGTTTACTTTGTTTTTCTTTTGCACTTGATTTTAGTTGTATTCCAGCACTTTGTTATGTTTTCTGATTTCCATAGATGCTTGTACCTGCTTCATCATTGTCATCATTGCTATATATATTTATTTCTTCCGCTGTTTGGTTCATGTTGTTATGCATGTTGTTACTTCTTCCGCTGTTTACTATTTTTTTTCTGCTGTATACCTTACCAAATGAGGGCATAGTTTCCCCACCGACTCACCAAGGCCCTCGCTGCTAATCGGCAGCCTCTAGAGTTCGGGGAAACAAGCTTGAGGTCATGTGGCGAACCGAGTATGAGGCACTAGTTGAGGGGCTCCGGATTTAGGTCTTTCCAAATTGGTATCAGAGGGGTTCTTTTCTCTTGGTTTACTATTCAGAGAATTTATCCAGAGATAGGATGGATTTGATACTTGGTATTAAGTTGTGCTCGGGAGTAGCTAACCCATTTACAGGGAAAGGCCATACTACCTTGTTAATTTTAGTTTACTGGTTTTGAGTTTTTATGGTTGATATGTTTTCACCTAGAGTGATTTGCATGACTTTTGCGGTTATTGTTTTGATATTTCAGTTCCATTTCTGTCGTAACCCGATGAGATGACGGTATTCCTTCTCATGCATCATGTAGTAACTTCTAGAAATCACATGCCATGCATTCTCGTCATGCCATCTAGGTTGCATATGCGATTGCATGCTATTTTGATAGGCTTTGTGTAGATTATGCATGCTGTTGAGATAGATGCTTGATATAATCCCTACTTTTATGTTAGAGAGTTGTTGTTTTCCCTTGTATGTGACCATAGGAGATGTCGAGATTTGATTCACGGGGAGAATAGGCCCTTACGAATCAAAATTTAGCATCTCTTTCCCTTGTTTTTAGTGGTTCTGGGATTCTGAGTAGATTCTGAGCTACTTCCCATAGAAACACAGAATACACGGCGTGTACGTTTTGGATTCATACCATGTAGTGTTCAGACCATGTCACTGACCATTTGAGCAGAACACAGTGTCGTGGGAGTAACTTCGGGAACACTTCGTGTACGATTAGTACACACCGTGTAAGCTCGGAGTCGTGTACCCGGCCGTGTCACTAACAACATGGGCCGGGGAAGCTCAGGTAGAACACGCTGTGTCCTTAGTGAACACACCATGTAGTCTTGTCCAGGTACCTGGCCTTGTCACGAACTACACGGGCCGGTGTTGCCTCCTTTTCTTCACGCCGTTTTTGTTCGGAACACGCCGTGTAGTTTTTTCCAGGTACCCGGTCGTGTCGATAACAACACGGGACATGGTCACCTTTCCTATGCACATCATGTTTGTTCGGAGCGCGCAATGTAAGGTTCAGCCATGTAGACGGCCGTGTGTCTCACAAACACGGGTCACCAAAGCCTCGTCTAGTACACATCGTGTGTGTTAAGAACACGTTGTGTATTCTTGGTTTATGTCGGACCGTGTGGGTTAGGCGTGTAAGGAGACTCAGGCAGGGGAACAGTTTTCAAGCACACGCCGTGTGTGGGTGCAACACACCATGTAGTTTGAAGTGTACACGACTTGTAGGGAAGGAATACATGCCCATGTCAGTGGGTTATGAATACACATCGTGTAGTTTTATACACATCATGTACTCATGATTTGTAAACTTTTGTGTTTTCTTCACCTGTTTCCATTTTGTACTCTTGTGTTCTATGTCCTTGTTTTCCGGAACAAAGGTGCCCTTTTGATCTTTCAGAGCTATGCCTCTGAGACGTCCTCTGGTCGTACGTCTATCGTTGGGCAGTGATCAGATGCCAAATAGGGCTGATCAGAGACTTCCTACCAATCCTCCAGTCGGGCCAGCCTTGGCACCAGCTGTTATACCAGTTGCAGGTGCTGATGCACAGTTCTGGGATGGTATCATGAGGATGATGCAGGCCTTCCAGGGAGTGCCGCCTCCTACCACATCTATGGCATATTTGATGCGGGTTTTTCAGTAGCAGCATCCTCTCACATTCTCGGGGGAAGGAGGACCTCAGGCTGTAGAGTCATGGCTGCTATCCATGCTGACTATCTTCAAGAATCTAGTGACGCCACCAGAGAGGCGGGTCAAGCTCGCCACCTACATGCTCCGAGACTCCACCAAGAGGTGGTGGGATGTGATCTCACAGGCGTGTCATCAACAGGCTATGGGTTGGGAGGATTTTCAGTGCGTTTTCTATAACTACTTCTACCTGGAGACCCTGAGGGCCAACTGATCTCGGGAGTTCATGATCTTAAAGCAGGGTACTCTTTCTGTCATGGAGTATTCCACTCATTTCACCAAGATGCAACCCTTCATGCCCCTTCGGGATGGGAGTGGGGTGTTCTTGGAAAGAAAGTTTGAGGATGGTCTCAGGTGGGAGATCCGCTCACTGGTGAACATCTTCCAGCTAACTTTCATTAATTCCATCATCAAATAGGCACTGATTGCGGAGTGCAATCTGAGAGACTCAGGAGCTGCGAGCCAGGGCGGTTCTGCTTCCAGAGCTAGTCTTCCACTAGATGAAAGCAAGAAGCACCGTAGAGAGCCTACACGCTGTGATACGAGGAAGCGACATGCATCGTCATGAAGCCAGGTGACATGCTACCAGTGTGGCTAGTTAGGGCACACGAGGCCACATTGCCAGAGGCACCCCATGGAGTGCCGATCTTGCGGAAAGATGGGTCACCTCCAGCGTTTCTGTCATGTTTTCCCACCAGCTGCTATTGAACGGGGTTCTTCCATGACTCCTCATTTAGAAGTAGCACCACCAGTTTCTCACCAATCGGGGAACTGGAGTTCTTCCAGCCGTTCGTGCCAAGGTGGAGGTCGAGGTCGTGGCGGTCAGCCACCAGTTCCTCAGCACCAGCATGGAGGTTCAGCTCATAGTGGCTAGCGAGTGACGCAGGGCCACGGTACAGGTCAGTCTTTCACAGTGGAGTAGACTTATCAGGAGCAGGATCCCAACCCTTCTACTATTGGAAGTATGATTTTAGTAGCTTCAGTTTTATCTTAAGCCCTTTTTTATACTGGTGCTATGCATAGCTTTATCTTTGTTGCTGTTGTGGAGAGCCTTGGACTCTGCATCTTTTCTTCTGCTGACTCGTTGACACTAGACACACCTTTGGGGATGAGGACATCTAGTGTACGCCAGTGTAGAGAGTGCCCTCTCAAGGTTTCAGAGTATCGCTTCATATGGTATCTCTATGTCCTAGAGATCACAGGCTATGCTGTCATCCTTGGCATGGACTGGTTGATTCCCTTCCCGGCAGTCATTGACTTCTATCGCCGTAGAGTGAGTTTCATCTCACCAGAGGGTGAATCTTTTCTACATAGAGGTGCAAGGGATGTTCGGGCAAGTCGGGTAGGACTCGAGCATCTTTGGATATGAGGGGTAACAACCCAAATTGATAGTCTTTATCTGGATGATCAGGGGACTCCACAGTTGGATTTTCCTCTTGTGCTGGATCGCTTCAGGGACGTCTCTCAAGAGGACTTTTCAGGTCTACCTCCGGAGCGTGAGGTAGACTTCTCTATTGCGGTCATGCCTGGAGAGGCACAGGTGTCCAATACTCCCTATAGGATGGCTACACCTAAGTTGTAGGATCTCAAGAAGCAGTTAGAGGAGCTACGTGCTAAGGGTTTCATCCGACCCAGTACTTCTCCTTGGGGTTCTCCTGTCTTGTTTACAAAGAAGGAAGATGGTACCCTTCGACTTTGTGTGGATTATCGGAAGCTGATCCAGTTGACAGTCAAGAACTAATATCCTTTTCCAGTAATTTATGACCTTTTCAACCAGCTTCGAGGATCCCGGGTGTTCTTGAAGACCGACTTGAGGTCTGGTTATCATCAGTTGCGCGTTAGACCATCAGATATACCCCTTACAGCCTTCAGGAGCAGGTATGGTCTATACGAGTATACAGTCATGCAGTTTGGTATCACAAACGCGCCTGCATTTTTCATGGTAGTGATGAATCGAGTGTTCCATCCTTACTTGGACTCCTTTGTCGTGGTCTTCGTGGATGATATCTTGGTGTACTCTAACACTCGACACGACCTTGCCGCACATCTTGAGATCGTTTTGAGTACACACAGAGAGCATCATCTTTATTTTAACTCTTGAAATGCCACTTTTGGATGGATCATATTCACTTATTGGGTCACGTCATCTTAGAGGCAGGAGTATCTGTATACCCAGAGAAAGTGAGAGCTGTAGTTTCCTGGGAGCAGCTAAAGAATGTCTTTGAGGTACGGAGCATCCTAGGTCTAGCTGGATACTACAGGCGCTTCATTTAGAAATTTTCTCTTCTAGAATCACCTTTGACAGGTCTGACCAAGAAGGGGGCGAAATTATTATGGTCAGATTCTTGTGAGTCAGCCTTCCAGGATCTGAAAGGGAGGTTGACTTCAGCAATGATACTAGCCTTGCTGGAGCCAGGAAAGAACTACACTGTTTACTATGATACTTCATGTATCGGGCTAGGAGTTGTGCTTATGGAGGAGGATGGAGTCATTGCGTACGGGTCTCAGCAGTTGAGGCCACATGATAGGAACTACCCTACGCACAATCTGGAGTTGGCAGCTGTTATTCAAGCCTTACGCTGATGGAGACACTATCTGCTGGGAGAGCACTTTGTGGTCTTCACCGACCACAAGAGTCTCATGTATATCTTCACTCAGTGTGATCTAAATCTGAGGCAGTGCAAGTGGTTCAAGTATCCTCAGTCGTTTGATTTCAATCTTTCCTCTACGACAGGAAAAGGAAATGTAGTGGCATATTCTTTGAGCAGGAGAACTCAGATTCAGGCAGTTCAGTAGGTCAGCAGTGAGTGGCAGATGATGGCACTGTTCTCTAAGATGCATCTGGAGGTGCACGACAGACAGGGAAAAACATACCATTATTTTGTAGCTGTTATCTCTACACTTCTTGATCGGGTACGGATGAGGCAGCCATCAAACTCTGAAGGCTTAGACCTGTGGGACAATGTGTCAAGAGAGGGCCCTCTTCCCAGATGGGCAGTGGGCGAGGATGAGATCTTGCATTTCCAGGGACGTGTATGGGTGCCAGCAGACATATGCGAGGAGCTGATGAGGGATTTTCATTCCTCAGTTTGGGCAGTTCATCCTAGCATCACCAAGATGTATTGGGATCTTCTTCGCTAGTACTAGTGTCCAGGTATGAAGAAGGATGTTGCTGGTTTCATCATGAGATGTTTTACTTGTCAGCAGGTGAAGTCAGGGCATCAACAACTAGCAGGCCTTTTACAACAGTTAACCATTCCGGAGTGGAAGTGGAACGATGTTGCGATGGACTTCGTGACTGTGTTACCGAGGTCACCTCAAGAGAACGATGATGTTTCGGTTGTCGTCAACAGGCTTACGAAGATTGCACACTTCTTGCCGATTAAGGAGACCCTCAGTGTTGATGATCTGGGACGACCTTACATCCGAGAGATCGTTCATCTTCATGGAGTTCCACACTCCATTGATTCAGAAAGGGATTCACGCTTTACCTCTCGGTTCTGGAAGGGACTTCAGAAGGCCTTGGGTACAGAGGTAATTTTGAGTACAGCATACCATCCCCAGATTGATGGCTAGTCTGAGCACACAATCCAGGTTCTTGAGGATATGCTCCGAGATTGTATGCTAGAATTTGGCGGTTCTTTGGAGAAGTATATCCCTCTGGTGGTGTTCGCCTACAACAACATTTTCCAGCAACCATTCAGATGGAACCATACTAGGCTTTGTACGGTAGGCCATGCCGATCACCCTTATGCTGGTTGGAGGCATGAGGGGCAGCTTTACTAGGACCTCATCTTGTTCAGGAGACCTCAGAACAGATAGAGCTGATTCGGAAGAGGATGGCTATGGCACAGTCTCGACAGAAGTCTTATGCTGATCAGCGGAGACGACCTCTAGAGTTCGAGGATGGGGATCAAGTTTTCCTATGCGTCGCACCGAGGTTGGGACACAAGAGGATTCAGAGACAGGGTATGCTTTCACTGCGATACGTCAGACCATTTGAGGTCGTGGAGAGAGTGGGACCGGTTTCCTATTGGTTACAGCTACCTTAGAGGTATCGGGCCATGCACGACGTCTTACACGTCTCTTAGCTCCGACATTACTTTTCAGAATCGTCTCATGCCTTTCAGCTCGAGGAAGTTAAGCTTAAAGCGGATGCGTCGTTCGAGGAGCATCCTATCCGGATTGTCGATCGCAGTATGAAGATTCTCCTTGGGCGGTCTGTTCCTCTGGTATGAGTGCTATAACAGTACGGGCGAGTACATGATGAGACATGGGAGAGGGAGACTGATGTATGATATGAGTGGATGGAACTGTTTGGGGATTCTTCTTCTACGTCCCATTAGGGAAACTCGATGACGAATTTCTTTATGGGGGGATTTTTGTAAGAAACCGGATCTTTGTTCAGGTATGTTTTTAATTTTTTATGGAGTGTTTAAGAAAAAAAAATTTCTGGAAATTTTCAAAGCACATGCCGTGTACTTTCTGAGTACACGCCATGTACTCTGATCTGGCTCGAAGCTGTGTGCTGGACGTGCCCGGGCCATACACACAGTGTGTAGGGGTGATGTGGAGGCCGATTTTGGTAGAGTACGGAAAGCACCCAGTCCACGTCATTTACTCTAAAAGTACATGCCGTGTACTTTCTTTTTATTTTCACTAAACAGTCTGGGGTCACGCCTAACCCCAATTTTCATCTTCTTCTCCAGTTTTCATCCGCCCGAGAGTGACCGTATGGCTGGATCTTCGAAGAGCATCCACCTCACCGTCCGTTCTCCGATTCGAGCACGGTCGATTGCGTTGGAATCGCAGTAGTGAGTTCTTCCCTCTTCTTTATCCTTATTTCCTGATTCATCCTAGTTTCCATGTTATCATAGGTTGAGAGTTTTATGTGTTTTCTAAGATCTATGTTGTTCCAAGGGGAATCTGTCATTGTGTTCCATATATATCGATCACCTAGGATCGAGGTAGGTGGTTTGTGCCTTTCTGTAGAAAGTTGATGATTATTTTGTGCAAATTCCACCAATACCCATGAACGGGGTATTGTGTGTTCCTATTTTTCGTTTGTTGTATTGCATGCTTGCTTGATTTCTAGAGTATATGTTTTTCCTGTGATTATGGTAGATTTACTATACCTTGAATGTTTTCTATGCTTGTTCTGCTTGTTTGGCGTTCTGCCAGTTTCAATGCTTAGTTGTTGGATAGTAGAACTGCTACCTTGTTTTGCTGCTCAGCCTTATTTGATAGCCAAGTAGTTCATGAGGATTACTTGGAAGATGCACGCATGATGAGTATGTTTAGTTTCACTCAGGACTGTGAGAACGTAGAGTAGTATACCAAAGGGAGAATTGACGAAAGGGATTCTCTAGAGTGTCTTTTAATTGCGATATGAGACCATAGGGGGAATTGATGTTGAGTGCTTCCTCAGAGAGTCTGTTGTTCCTCGACATGGGCCACAGGGGGAATAGACATTGAGTGCTTCCCCAGAGAGGATTTAGCACGATACGAGACTATAGGGGGAATTGACGGTGAGTGCTTCCCAAGAGAGTCTATTAATTTCAGAGCTGAACCAGAGGGGTGAGACATTGTATGCCTCCAAAAGGGTTGCTGGTACATATAGGTTTAACCATAGGGGTTTATGCTATGGGAGCTACCTATAGGGTTACCTGTTTTCTTCTTGTTGCTGATTTTTTACTTGTGTACTTTAATTGCTAGAACTGTGGATTTTATCTACTTGTATTTTCCTATTTACTGCTTCTTGTTTTATTACTTTCCTTATATTCATTGACTGTTAGGCACACATCTTTGGGTGATTGCCTACTGGTATTGTATCTCACATCCTGTTTGGGCCAGGCTTTTGGACCCATGAAGACTATGTTGCTGCAGGTATAGATAAGGGCAAGTACCCTTCTACTTCAGGATCTTGATTGCGCTAGAGCTGGGATCATGGGACCGATCCAGGGCTCGCGATGCTGAGGAGTTTACATTGTTTTTCTTTTGCACTTGTTTCCAGTTGTATTCCATCACGTTGTTGTGTTTTTTGCTTTCATAGATACTTGTACCTACTGCATCATTGTCATCATTGATATATATATTTATTGCTTCCGCTGTTTGGTTCCTATTGTTATGCATGTTGTTACTACTTCTACAATTGACTGTTGTTTTTCCGTTGTATACCTTGCCAAATGAGGGCATAGTTTCCCCACCGACTCACCAAGGCCCTCACTGCTAGTCGGAAGCCTCTGGCATTCAGGGAAACATGCTTGAGGTTATGTGGTGAACCTGGTATGGGGAACTAGTGGATGGGCTCCGGATTTGGGTCATTATACATCATCAGTATCTTCTTCTGAATATGCATCGACCACTTCTTCTCCCATATGATGTTATCCTCCTCATCACATTCATCATGAAATTTTTCATTGTATTGTTTAATATACTCATTATTTTCCCCAATAGTGATATTATTGCTCTCAATAACCATTCCCATCATCTTATTAATGCATTTATATGCATTTATTTTTATTGAGTAGCCAATGAATATTCCATCATCACCGTGTGACTCAAATTTCCAAGGTGTTTCTATGTTGAGTATAAAGAACTTACTTCCAAATATTTGAAAGAACTTCATCTATGGATTTATCCCACATGACAACTCATATAGAGTCTTTCCTTCTTTCAGACACAATATATCCCTATTAAAAATGTAGATCAACGTCAATACTAATTCCTTCCAATATTTCTCTGGTAGATATTCATATATAAGCATTGTTTTGTCCATGTTGTTGATGATTCGATTTATTCTTCCATCCACTCCATTCTATTGAAGAGTTTTACTAAAGAACCTTGATATGTTATCCTCTGTTTCTCGAGATAGCCTTCCACCTGACTATATGTGAATTATATACCATTGTCTGTACAAAACTATAGAATTTTTTGCCCAACCTTCTTTTCAGATTCCCTCCGATATTGTTTTAGGAAACTAAAGACATCAGACTTTTGGTAAATAACAAATAACCATTCCATTATGCTATAATCATCAATAAACTGAATGTAATATCTCTCTCCATCAATGATTCTTAGTGAGATAGGTCCACAAATATCAACATGCACCAATTCAAGCACTCTTGATTACTTATTTTCCATTGTTTTGAACATCTTTCTGATAATCTTCCCTTGTGGAAAAGAATCACATGTGTGTTTATGATCACATAATATATTAGTGTGGTCTCTACCTGAATCACATTTAACCAAATATTCCATGGATGGTTTGCATAGTTGACCATGTCATATATGCCACATCTTTTTTTCTTTATCTATGGTTAAAAAGGACATATCTTCTTCTCTGCATCCCATGTAAAGATTTCCCTTTTTCTTTTTTACCATTTGTATCATTGTACCATCCCTTCCCATGACGACACAATTCTTCTTGGTAAATCATATGGAATTCCCTGAGTCACGCAGTTGACTGACACAGAGAAAATTGAGACTAAGACCTTCTATAACCAAGACATCATCACTTTTCATTTCTTTTACCCCAAAAATATCCTTTCCCGATCTAATTATCTTCAGGCATTTATCATTTTAAACATGAAAACTCTTACTTTTTCATATTTTATGCCTGTAACTAGAAACTGGTTTCCTATTATATGAGACATACAACCATTATCAAGGATCCACACACAAAAACATTTTGTCACTTTAAGGTAAATTTTAGCAACCAATGCCTTCTCTATTATTCTTATTTTGGCCTATATTTTTTTCTTCACACTTAGTATAGATTGATACTTCTGATCATTCTCTGAATATGATAGACCAGGTTCATCATGCAAATATGCAAATCAATTTTCATCTTCAAATCACCTGTTGGTTCATTGATCTGCTATTTTCAAAAAAAATTATTCTGCTTTGGCACATTCGTATGTATGGTCGATGTATAATATCTATCCTTGGGCCCAAATCCACTGCTACAAAAATAGTGCCCTTCAAAATTTGTTCTAAAGATCTGTTTTTAGTTTGGCTACCACCTCTATTCTTATGCCCTTCAATAGCTTCTGGCTATTGAATACACATTTTGTAATTTTCCCATCTTTCCATAGCATTAACACCTAATGAAAGGCACATTCCAGCATGTCCCTTTTTGACTGCTAGTAGTTCCTTCGATTCTGTGAATTTTCCTGATTTTTCTTGGTACACACATCAATTTTTATTCATGGAACATGTGCCTTTGGTCTGGCATCATTTCTGAATACTTTATGTTTCTGATCGAGACCCAAATAAGCCTTAACATCTGATCTCATTGGTGATTTTTTCCTACTAAACTACTAGGCTTATCTTTCATATTTTCCGTCTTCTGAATGATCTGTTTCCTGATATCATACTGGGAATCATAATTTTTTCTTGGTCCTTAACATTTTATCATAGACCGACAATATCTCTATTATGTTTATCGATACAGTTGATTTTATATTTCATTGGGTTATTCAATACATTGATCTCCCTTTTCTTTTCTTCAATCTTGATTTTATACTCACTAATCAATTCTGATTCCTCTGGTGTTGATGACTTGAGTTTTTCTATTTTATCCAAAAACTCCAACTTCCCTTATTCTTGCTACTATAAATAGAGTTTGGATTCATGATCTACTTTATTGGATTTCATTTTTTTGATCTCCAAACATCTATCTCTTATAGATGAGCCTCTAACTCATCCAGCATATCAACTCTTCCTTCAACTTATTCTTCTTCATCAATCACATTTTCTTCCTTTTCTCAGTATTACTGACAATAGCCAGCATAGATTTTTCTCCAAGATCTTTGAAGTTCTATATCCCTTCAACCTGCTCAACCTCAAAATCATCTAAACTGTCACATTCTAATTAAAGCAGATTCTTCTTCTTAAATAAATTTTTCTTAAACATTTTCTTTCCTTTCCCATAGCATGAAGACTTCATCTTGATAATTTCAATTTCATCCTCTTAATCTTCTTGAAACTTCTTAGGGCACCTTGATGCATTATTTCTAATTTTTCCACATCTAAACAAAGCATTTAGATGTTTACCTTTGAACATTCATTTTCCTATTTGAAGATTATAGGAATAGAATGACATCATCTTGTCTTTCTCTTCTTCTTCCTAAGAATATTCAATGTTGAGCTTCTTAATGGCCTTGAATTCCACCACTTTAGATTTCCCCTTTTCCATAGCATCGTTATCATCATTTCTCACATCATATACTACAAGGGTGCTAGTAGGTTATGCAATGTCATCTCTTTTGGGTCTTTATCATTCAAAACTAAAACATTTGTAATGAACTAAGGTGGAAGTTTTATCCTGATTCACTTCAAAACCGTTATGTATTAAATGGATTCACCAAGACCTCACATGTCTTCTACTACAATATTTACCCAATCAAGGAATTCATCAATAGTCTCATTCGGGTATATTCTCATGTCTTCGTATTTTTTCCACATAACATGCTACTTTTCATATTTGACCTTTTTATCTCCTTCATATATATTTAGTATCTTTTCTTATATTTGATGTGATGTTTTCCATGACATCACATTTGTATAGATAGACTGGGATAGGGATCCCCCTAAAGCATTGATTTCCTTGGCATCAACATCCCATTTTATTCACTCAGAATCCGATAAAGCACCACTATTAATATTTGCAGTTATACCGTGAAATTATATAGTAAATATAACCATTCCCAAAGATCAGAAGTGGTGTAGCATCTAATACTTCCATATTAAAAAAATGTTCCCGTATAAGATCATAATTCTTTTATTATTAGGGACCTCTATCTAAGAGAGAAAAAACTGATATCAACCTTTCTCTCCAATACCAATTGTTCGGTTCACTAGGTTAGATACCCAAAGAGGGGGGTGAATCAAGGTTTGACAGATTAAATCAACTTTCACTATTGATCTTATTTCTCTATTAAGTGAAACACTTTTCTCTCTCTTTCTTTTATAAAATTCTAAACAGAATTTAAATCATGCACCTGACAATACATTTTTTACATGTTTCACCCTCACTAGGAAACATCCAAGGAGCATACACGGGCAATGTATTGATGTTCCAAATCGATTAAAAGTACACTTCTGTTTAAAATGTTTGAAGCAGTGTCACTGTCCTTTTGGGTTTACAACCAATTACAATATAAAAGCTCACTGCTCTCTCATCAGAAGTGTGCTCACTTCTTCTTTAGAATATCCACTCTTAGTTTAAAGAATTTAACGTCCCTTCATTATCTCTAAATAATTCATCCTCCATAGTATGTAGATGCTCTATTGAAGTCCAATTTTCCTAATCTCATGAAAGCCACATTACCACAGTACTATTGGGTAACTCCATATCTTTCATGCAACCCTTACTATTTCTTGAGTGAAGCATTAATGCCTTGTGCACAAGATTTTACTTTTGTCATGAAACACCCCTTGCAGGAAACATCAATCATACATGCAACTCAAGTCTTACGCATAACATTATTAGATTGTGTGCAAGACAAAATGTTTTTCACAACTCCCTTATCTTGATATTCTTACTCGATCTAGAGGTTGGATTATTTACAGGTATTGATCCAATTTGAATGAGGGGGGTCACCTATTATTTATATACTGAGTTTCCCCCTATCTGAATGAATTACATTGTCCCATAAGATTCTCTTTGAGTGCAACAAACCTCATTTGACGTCGCATTGGGAATGGAAGTCTCTTTTGTACATCCTCATCTTTTGAACACAGTTCCAAATATCTGGTGCACTTCATGCCATTTCCATCTTCCGATGTTCAGATCATGAATCATGACTTGGGAAAAAGTTTCCAAACCAACTTTGATCATGCACACAACTTTCTTTTCCAAAAACCTGTTTCCCCATTTTCTTGTTTTAAGGACCAAAAATTTGTAAAACACTAGAAAAAAGTTCCACCATAGATCTGTACTTTTTGAACCACCTCCACATCTACCATTCCTCTTTCATCATTATTTTTCCACACAGGTTTGCAATAATATCTATGGAAATCGACAACTCACCATGGAAACCCTCTTTGTCAAAAAACAAACCATCTTTGTCAACAAACACAAACACTCAAAAATGGTTCAATGTTACTTGAGGGATTCTCCCCCAAAAATTATGTATTGGTTTTAAAATATGATTAGATCAATTATACAGATATTAATCCATTTTAGTTAAATATAATTTTTTCATATTGAATTTTTATATAATAACATTTCAAACTATTAAACAATTTCACATTGAAAACCAACATTCTTGCCACATCTATTGGATTAATTTAAATTAATTTTTGCCAGGTGACACACTGAAAGTTATAAAGGATGAAATTTTAATTGATAGCATGAATGACATGCAACACCAATCATAGAAACAAATAAAACCTCTCGATACTTTATGACATATTTTCTATTTTAGGTATATATGTTCTATAGCATTCATTGCCTGCAATATGGAGTTATATTGTGTCATTCACAATAACATGTCCTTCGATAGCTTATGTTACAATCAAGACAGAGTTTTACCGAATAATAATATATTATTAAAATATAATTATATAATATAATATGATAAAACTAGGTGTTAAATTACTAGTAATTAATATGGTTAACTAACTTATTAATATTTATTTTTTACAAATATAAAATGAATTCATTATTTGTTAGTTAATTAGTAATGAATAAAAAACCAATTGAATATAAAATAGAATTTTTTTTTGCTCGCAAAGGTGTTTTTTTTAAATTAAATTAGTTATTATTAGTGACAGAAATTAATGAAATTTATATATTATATATTCAGTTAAATATTTTTGACTTTTAAAAAATAAATTTCATAGGAATAATATAATAACAAACCCAATATTACATATAGAAAGCTATATTTTTATAAAGGTGGATTTTCCACCTTTTAACGGAATACCTATTTTAAAACTAAATTTTTCCTATTTTATAAATTTTATTTGAAAAGAAACTTCATTTTTGTATTTAAAATTTATAAAATAGCATAGGGATAGTTTTTTGTATTTTTCTGAGAAGTTTAATTTTTTGATGAATAGTGAAAATATTGAATTTAAATTGAAAACATCTATTTCATTTAAATAATTTATAAGGTTATATTATATTTAAAATTTTTTAATGTTAAATTAGGTCAATTATACACTTAATAATACAATTTAAGTCATTGTAATCAATTTTACATTGAAATGGGATATAAAAACTTCTCTAACTTTTGAACATTTTCACTTTAACACATTACTTTCTCATCACGTCTATGGGATTACTTTTAAATTACTTTATTCCACTTATATGATTCAAAATTTGAAAAATTTATTACATATCTGGAATCAATATAATTTATAATTTCTAAAAATTTCAGCCACATTTTTTACAAAAAAAATTTGTGAAATAAATAAAAATAAATTATAGTGGTTAAGAGTAAAACTAGATTAACAGTGGACAAAAACTTAAATATAAAAGAAAAATTGACATCAAGATATTTCTAAAACCTAATTTCTAGAAATATCACTACCATATAATATCTTTTTTAGAATTTGTTTCATTATTGGAGCCACATGACGTGGAAAAAAATTGACCATAATTCCCTTTTTAAAAAAATTTGAAAAATCTCACTCATCCTCTACTATAAAAAGGCACCCATCCTTCCCAAAACACATATAAAAACATTTTAATCATAATAAACATCCTAAATAATCTCTAAAAATCTCTCACATATACTATTAAAAGTCAATTTTTTATGAAATCAAACTAGGGAAGTATTTTCGTATAAAACAAAATGAATAACCTGAATTAGAGGTAATGTTCTTCAATGATCACATTTGATTCATTTCGTTATTCAATAATTAAATTTTTATTAATTAATTATTATATAATAACATAATTATATTATATATACTTTGATTTTTTATGTCAATTTTAGTAACTACACTCACATTCACCTCCATCAAATGGGATACTCAATCATAGTGTGTGTGTACGGCGGACTGCCACATAGCGCACCGATGTCGTTCATTCATCCATTATTACATTTAATGGTTTAAAATAATGAAATTTTTATAGTTTATATATGATATATATGATATTTATAATGTCTTTATGCTAATATAATTCTATTATCACACATACTATAATGATTTTCATTTTATGGGAATACGATAACATCGTTTGTGGACGTCTGAACTACAACCTCCTCAAATTGATGTGACTCCTTTACGCTATACATGAAATGTATAAAGAATTGTATTAATAAAAAATTTATATATATTTTAAAAATATTATAATGTAATTATAATATAAATATATTCTATTTACTTTAAAATCTTCTATTATAAAAATATGAAAATAGCGTTCATGCATACGTACAACCCACTGTCTACCTGAATGATGTATTTCATTTATATATCCAAATTTTTATGTATTAACATGAATATATATAAATTGAATATATATAATATTTTCATAAATTTTTACATTCTAGATATTATTAAATCATGATCTATATAATACGAACAAAAATAACAAGTCATAACATACTCGGAAGACTAGGCAATTAACACCATAATATTGAAACTAATGAAAAATTATTAAAAATGGGAAATAAGAAATTATAAGAAGATAATATATAATATTATAAATATGATTATGGTATTTTCATAATTTAATAACATTATTAAAATAATTATACATGAGGATAAATTATGTTCACCCAAAATGAAATGCAGGGTAAGGGATTTCAACTAAATTTACATTCCTTGGACACTTAATTGTTGTTATGCACCTAATTTATTTTATATAGCGTATATACATCATGTTGGCTTGAAATATCACAAAAAAACATTATTTATGTTATTTTATGTTTTAATTTTTATTATTTCATTTAATATTATTTGTAATTAAAGTTACTAAGTGGAAATGAATTTCCTAACCTAATTTTTTTCATTAGGTTATATTACTTACTCATTGTCATTAATATTATAATATAATGTGTGTAATAAGTTATTATTATCTATTATTTTATTTAAACAAGTTTTATGTGGATTTTCAATTTACACACATAATCCTTTCATTCAGTAATTCTCAATTCAATGATATGGTGTTTTAAAGTATTTACTTTATAATCTCAATTTATTTAAGATTTTTTACACATGAATATCTAATAAAGGAAATTATTTGATAATTGATTGTTTCACCCTTTAATTTCATTCTACACTAGTTATTAATTTTCATTTTCATGTAATAGTATCATTTTTCCATGCTTTGGAAAAGAAAATGTTTTTGTAAAAACTAGGCTCTTTTCCCTCTTTGATCAGAAATCTATTTTCTCTCAAAACCATGTTATGTAAAAAAAAATAAGAAATTTTATTTTCCTTTTATAAATCATTTATTAAAAAAATTTAATAATATTTTTCTTTTAAAAATGTTTCTAAAGGAATATTCTAGTCTCTTTCAAAACAATGTATTTTTCAAACATTTTTACCAGGAAAAAGGAATGTTATTTTTACCTTGTATTGCCTATACATAATTACCTGTTCTCATTTATGTGAAGCTTACTTTGAAAATTTTCACAATATTTTTTAGATAACCTTTTTTTAAAAGTTATTTGAAATGATATAGTATTTTCATACTACATTTCAAAATGAAAAATATACTTTCTTCAAGATTGTTTTAATGATATCATTTTAATATTTATATTTATAAATGACTTTAACCCTTTATTGTTACTCCACATAGGATATTTTTTATCGATACCACCTGTATTCTTTCTCTATATGGTTTCTTATTGATTTTACCAAGGATAGTATTGAAATTCACTTGTTTGATTAATTTTTGTATTCCCCTAATAATATTCATTTTTCTATGATCATTGGACATTAAATTTCCCCTGATTAAGCATATCATTTATCATGGATATTTTTATTGTTTAAACCATATACCAATTCTACATATAGAGTCTGTATTGAATTTAATTTAATTAACAGAGGAAATATTTTTATATATGTTTTTTTACTCAATATGGATATTTTATGGTAAGAAATATTATTAATTAAATTTATTAATCAATATATGAGAGATTCATTACACATACACTACATGGGCTACAGAATGTTGTAAGTAAGCACCTTGATGCATATGTAGTCTCATGGGATGAAATATGTTGGTGGAAACCACTTTTTATTTGATTCCAACAAATTTTAAACTATGCGTAGGATAATGATATATAGTAATGTCTTGGGAAATATCTATACACGAAATAGATGTGTTTTTACTCAGTATTTATTAAACTCTCTAGAGGATAGATATTGAATCTAATGGTATCATGTGCTTGGGAAACACTTCATCTGATAATTAATAATTTTATTCATTTGGTATTTAGTAATCATTGTTATCAATGATATTTTCACTATGAATAAAATATATTGATTCATTTAAAGATCATTTAATTGATTAAAAGGCATGTGTGTTTAGTTATTTACCTTTCTATATTATTTATGACCTACCTCTGATTTTATTTATTATATGGAATGTGAGTTCAGTTATTAAACATTCCTTATTTTTTATGTATTCCCTCTTATTTTATTGTTTACATGGAATGTGTGTTACGTAATTTAACTATCCATATTAATTATTATCATTAATTCATTATTTTTCCATTATAAATAACCATTAATGAGTATTTGACCTCACCATTATTTTGTTCGCTTCCCTAGGGTTCCATGAAATTTAGTAATAAAAATATATTAGGATATTCTAGATGGACTAAAGTTATCTTTTAAAAAATTATTCTAAGTTTTGTATTCCAAATCTACTTTGACACTCATGTATGGATCTATTTTAATAAGACAATTATACAGGTCAGTCCATCAGGATTTTATTCCTTATAATCATGCTAATATAATGGTATTACACACTAGATCTATGCATACTTGGGTTAGGTCACTATAGTTTGTATCAAATGAAAATAGTGAAAATCTTGGGAACTAGATTTAGGAAAACATATATTATACAACCTAACCGCAAGATAGACTCTGAGAATTAGCCTAAAATAACATTTTTCTTCAATAAATTAAGTGTTATTGATAACATCATGAGATTATAAGATTAAGGATGATCATAAGTGCAATGAATTATAAAAATCTCTAGGTTTAATGTAATGAGAGTCTCCCGAGATTAAATATATATTGGGATATATATATGGCAATAGAACTCATTAGTTTTTTAAATTTTTTAGTGTAAAAGTTATTTAAGGAGTAATGCCATTAAATTTCATAGACATAAGTTTAAAGGTATTAATAAACATTAGGGTTGATATAAAATTTTATTACATGAATTTGTAAAAAAATATATTGTATAGAGAACCATATTAAAAAGGTTATTTACTTATAAATTTCATTTCAAGGATATCCATAATCATTTTTAGGAACGTTATAGTAATTACATTATTATATCTTAAAAAAAAGTGAAACTTATATACCAGGTGGAAACCCATTATATCTTACAAGACCTTAGATATTAAACCCACAACTATAGTATGATAAGGGTTTAATGTTAACCATAGACCTAGCAATATACTGGTTAATATGTCATTTTTTATTAAAATAATTTAATGAATAAATATTAAGAATGAACATATAGTAGTAATTTTTTGTTTGATGTTATGTTATTAAACATAATTATTTTAGAAAACAATTAGAGATAGATGGAAATACATTTAAATATTTTATATAATTAATGATTCAATGAATGTAAATTTTTGCACATTAGGCATCAAAATTTAATTTTTGGAAGTTATTTTGATACAGTAAAGGGATAAAATTGGAAATTGATCGAAGGAAAACCAAATTATAAAATTGTGTTTATTAAATAGAAATTTATCAATTATAATTACTTATATAATTAGGAAGTAAATTAATTAATCAAAATTAGTAAAATGATCTATAAATAAATTGTTATATTAATACTGTTATTTTGGTTTAATTTATGAGATTTTAAATCACCACAGTTTTATGGATTTGAGGCCCCGATATTTACATTATTCATTCACTTATTTTTTATCAATGACCTCAATCACCAACAATAATTAAATATAATTTTCCACCAAGTCCATATGTAAACTTTCCACTAATGTTATCCCACGTAGAAACCTAGTTATATGTTATTCCATATAATAGTTAGGCCAAATACATTTTCATTTAATTCTTGAAATCCACTTTTGGAAAAGTGGTAACCTCGAAACCTAAACTACCATATTCAAACCACATTCAAACAATAAAAATTCAAATTTAAGGATCCAAAATTGTTCATAGACTGGGTGAGTGAGCTGGGAACATTAACATGCATTAGACCCCAAGCATGCCAGAACACGATTTGAGCATCCCTATCTCATCATTGTCCCCAGTCTGAAATGACCCCCCTCACACGATTGTCTCTAGAAACATGACCCACCAGATCAATGAAGATCTCTGAACTCAATAACCTCTATTTTTAAAACCCCACCGAACAAAAAACCATCAAAACAAAAATTCCAGCATTGCCTAAACTGGAATAACATCCACCAACGATAGGAGCACATCCCACTACTGATTCAATCAACTAACACAGACATATCACTCACTGCCATAGACAATTCTGGTGGCTTATCACAAAATGAAAAATGAAACGACCTTAAAAAATATTCAGATAAACTTGATGACACGTGACCCGAACACCATCGGAACTAAAAGTCAGAAGCCAACTTTTACCCCGACGACCGCTCAAGAACTCATCATAGAGCTCCCTACTAACCACCCCTCCAGACCGACTAGAATAGTAATGGTGTAAAGTTGTGGACAGGGTAGATTAGAAGTGTTTGGAACCTCGACAATGATCTACAACCTTGCTGGAAATCCATCCAACCAAATATTCATGACACTTAAGCTTGCGACTCCTCGTACCTAGCAATCAAGGAATGAGGACCCCATAGAAGGAATTGAAGCTAGAGAGTACTCGCATTCTAGGATATTGAATACTGATTACCACTCATCCCAAATAATCTCTATAAGCACTCCCACAAACTTACTAAGAGAGAAACCAAGGATCTATAATACAAAGTAGTGAGTATCGGATTGGGCCTCAACAGAGATGTGTATCCACAACTGAGCAGCCATCTCCATCGATGAAGCCACCACCATGCGAAAACAAAACCTAAAAAAACAATAAAGGAGAAATCCTACCATGAATAAATTATGATGACACAACAATAAAGGAGGAATGGGGGGAGATGTATCCAGAGGATTGGTGTACTAGCATCTTCCCACCAAGACACTATTGAGAAACCCTAGTAGTTGGTGTCAAGGGAGAGTATCCGTTCTAAGTCCATCCCCCCATATAATAGTTGTACTTCACATTCTGTATTATTAAATTGATATTTTATTAACCCTTTTATAATGTGGGTTTTTCAACAAATTAATTTCAAAATATAAAATATTTGACTGCCAATATTGAGTTTAAATTGTGAGGATACAATTTATCTAAGGTGGGGAGAATGATACACCTTCAATATTCTAAAGGTGTAACTTTTATTTGATAGTGTGTATGACACATAAAACCAAGATTAAAAGGTAATATAACCTCTAAAAAATTATTATATATTCTATATTTTATTTAAATCTATTTTAAATATTTTAATGCACAAAATACTGTGTTATGTTGTGTCTTATGAAAAAAAATTTCATAAGTAACATAATTTATATGCTAGACCGAGTTTTACTGAAAAATGATATATTATTAAAATATAAAAATTTAATATAAAAATATATAACATAGAAATTAAATTATTGGTTATGAATAGGATCAAAAAAATTACTGAAATTTATGGTTTACACAAATATTAAATTATTTCATTGGTTACTCGTTAAATATATATGAATATAAAAATCAATTGAATATAAAGGAAATGATTTAACTCTTGAAATGGTGTTTTACCATAATAAATTAAATTAATAAATAATAGAGAATAACATTAATTAAATTTATATGGTATTTATTCAATAAATATTTTTTTCAACCATACAATAGATTTGATAGGCATTATATAAGAATCAACTCAATATTATGTGTAGAAAGCTATATTTTATAAAGACGACTTTACCACCTTTTAAGGGCACACCTAATTTAAAATTAATTACAGAAACATTTATCAATTTATATAACCAAATAAAATTTATTTTTAAAATATTATCTTCAAAATTATATTATGTTGAATTTTCTATTTTTGTCTAAGAAGATTCTTTTTTTATTAATAGATAAAAACACTAAATGTTAAATGGGAACTATTTTTTATTTAAAAATTAGATAAGGATAAATTATATTTGGAGTTAGTTTTAATGATAAATTATATAAATTGTACATTTATTAATCCAATTTATGTCATTTTAATCAATTTGATATTTAAATTGGACATAAAAACATTTCAAACTTTTGAACATTTTGACATTAAAAACCTTCTTCTTCATCCTGTCAGTGGGATTAATCATAAATTAATTTCTACCACTTATTGGATTTTAATTTAGAAAAATAGATTCGACGTTTCCAGTATGTATAATTTATAATTTAAAATATTGTCAAATTATTTTTTACCAAAAATGTTAGTGAAATAATTAAAATTAATTGCAGTGATTAAGAAAAAAACTAGCTTAACTATGGACTAATCATTTATCTTAAGGGCATAAACAACCAAGAAAATTGTCCAAAATATATTTCCGGGATATATATAGACAATATAAACTCTTTTATCTAAAATTATTCACTATTCTATCCACTTTACTTGGATGAAACATGGGTGCAATTTTCTGTTTAAAAAACGTACAAGAATGTCACTCCTCCCCCACTATAAAAAAGACACTCACCCCTCCCACTTATTCACTCCTACGAAAGAATGTTTATCGTAAAAAATCTGACCAAATAATATAAATAAAGCCTCCCCTAATACTAGAAAAAAATATTCATTAATAATGAAACATAATTAAGACCTTTTTGATAAACCAAAATGAGGTACCAGAAAAACAGGTAATGTTCTACAACAATCACTTTTGATTCATTTATTTTATAACCAATTTAATTATTCTTATTTAATCTTTATATTATAACCTAAGTATCTTAAATATAATGTTATATTTTTATTTCAATTGGGTGAAATAAACTGATACACACCTCTATCAAATGGGATACACAATCATTGTTTGTGTGTAAGACGGACTACCGCCTTTCTACCAGAAGTTGATCATTCTTCCATTACCAGCTTTCAAGGATGGGAATAATGATATATTTATAGTTTATATATGAAATATATGATATTTATAATTTATTAAAACTTCTTTAATTAGTTTAAAACACATAACTTTATGTTTTCTATTTCTTAATAATTGGAAAACATCATTTGTGGATTTATAGACTATTTCCTCTTCAAAGTGATGTGATTCGTTCATGTAATAAATGGAATGTATAAAGGATGATTTTTCATATAAATAATTTTCATAAATGATATATATATATATATATTATAATTTATTTCTAATATACATATACACTATTTACTTTTCATTATTTTAATATGATAAGAAAAACAAAAACTGTGATCATGCGTACATAAGACCTATAATCTCCATGAATGGTGCATTTTATTTATATATCCATATTTAATGGATTAATATTAACAAATATATAATGAATATATATAATATTTATATGATGTATTAAAATATTAAATAATGAAATGATGATCTATATAATTCAAACAAAAAGAACATGTAAAAATATACTTATAAAACAAGGCAATAAACACCCAAAATAGTGAAAATAATGAATTGTTATTAAAATTGGGTAATAAGTATTATAAATGAATCATATATAATATTATAGATATTATTATATATATGGTATTAGTTAATTAAATTATTTTAACCATTATATATGAATTTAAAGGATGCTCACTGAGAAGGAAATGCAAGGTAATGGATTTCTTCTCGATTTATATTCAATCAAGACCTAATTATTGTTAAGAACCTTATTTTCTTTATATGGTGAATATAATACCCTTTGACTTGTAATATAATTATTATTCCATCATTAATGGTATTTTATGTTTCAATTTAAATTATTTCATTTATAGGGATTTGAATTAAAATTTACAAAGTGGTAATGAATTTCAAAAGATGATTTCGTTTCATTGGGTTATATTACCTCCTCATTATCATTAATATTCTAAGATTATGTATGTGATAACGTTTTACCATATATTTTTTTATTAGAACTTTTTTATTTAGATTTATATTTCATTCACATAATCTATTCATTAACTGATTCCCACTTTATATTTATGGTCTTTTCAATGGTTTACATCACTATCTCATTTTATTCAGGATTATTTACACTTGAATTTTCATTGACGGAAGTTATTTGATTTTTATAAAATAAACCCTTCAATTTTTTTATCCAATGGATATTCATGATTTTTTTCATGTAATAGCTCCACTTCCACTATTTTTTACTCTAAATTGTATATAATATGTTTTTTAGAAATCTTGACGTTATTTCTCTCTTTGGTTGGAAATCAGTTTTCAATCAAAAAATTCATTTTATAAAAAAATTAATTTTTTAAACCTTTTAGAAATTAATTATTAATGATATTGTTACCCTATATTTCTTGTAAAATTGTTTTTAAAATGAATCGTCTTGTATCATTCCAACAAAGGAACTTTTCAATCCTTTTTACTATTCAAAAAGAATGTTATTTTTACCATGTACAACATTTACAAAATTACTCGTTGTCAATTCTATAAAGCTTCACATTCAATTTTTCAAATATATTTTTAAATAATTTTTTTATTAAGAATTTATTTTTAAATACTATATATTTTCACAATGTGTTTCATAATAAAAATGATATTTTACACAAGAATGTCTTAAATATATTTTATTAGTATTTCTATTCATAAACAATAACCAATTATTTTTACTCCACTAGGGGTATATTTTATTAATACCATCCTTAATTTTTATTTATATTAATTTCGATTCATTTTTCTAGGGATAATATTGAAATTCACTTCCATGATTCATTTATTAATTTACCTAGAAATATTCACTTTCATGTATTCATGGACATTAAATTTCACCTAATTTTCCATATAATTTATCATATATATATTTATCTTTTAAACTGTGTTCTATTTATATATACAGTGTTTAAATTAAAATTTATTTGATTGATCGGGGGAAAATTGATAAATCTATACCTTTTAATCAATCTATATATTGTATAGTATAGAAAGTTGTTAATTAAATCTATTATTCGATGTATGAGGAATGCTTTGGACATGAAGTATATGGGTAGCAGACCATTTAATATAAGTCCCTCGGTGCAACTATAATTTCATGGGATGATATAAGTTAGTGAATTTTTTTTGAAATTCATTCAAAGAATTTTTAAACAGTTTGGATGATAGATCTTGATAGTAGTGTCTTTTGAATGGTCTTGACACGAATCAGATGGGCTTTTACCTAGTGGGATTTAAACTAGATTGATGATAGATCATCATAGAAAAGATATCATGTGACTTGGAAACATGACATCTAATAATTAATCATTTACTTAATTTAGTTTTTATTTATCATTATTTCCTATGATATTTTCACAATGAAAAAAATATAAGAATGTATTTTAGTCTCAATTTATTAATTAAATGGAATGTCTATTTAGTTATTTACCTTTCCATATTTTTTACCCACTCCCTCTTATATTATTGATTGCATGGAATGTGTGTTCATTTATTTTTCATTTCATATTTCTTACACACTCCATTTGTGTTTATTTATTACATGGAATGTGTGTTCAGTTATTTACATTACCATATTGATTATTCTCAATGATTAATTATTTTTTACATTATACTTAACCCTTACTGAACATTACACCTAAAATTTATTTTGTTTATTTTCCCTATGATTCCAAGAATTTTACTAAGAAAGTTATACAAGGATATGATAGATGTAATAAATTTAACCTTAAAAAAATATGTTGTATTTTGTGTATTCCAAATGTAATGTAAGACTCAGATATGTATCTAGTTTATCAAGACTACTAAATTGATCGGTTCTTTGGGATTTTATTCCTTATAATCATTAAAATTTAATGGTATTACACACTTATTATGAGCTTAATGACATTTCATGGGCATATTTGGTATCAAAGGATGTTTAGTAGCAACATTGGGAACTAGATTATGGAAAAATAGAATAGAGTACATAACCCTAATATAGAATTTGATGATTACCGTTGAAGAGAATATGTATTGATTAATTAAGTGTATTTGATATAACCATAGGATGATGAGATTAATTTTGATCTTTATTTTGAAGTATTAAACATATCTATCTAGTTTTAACATAATGGGAGTCTACAAAGATAGAGGATGTTTTGGGAGAAATTTAAGGCTATATATCTCATTATATTTGTAAATGCTTTAGTGAAATAGTTATTTTAGGAATATTGTCTTTAAATTTAAAAAACATACGATCAAATGTATTGATATAAATTACAGTTGATATAAAAATAAGATTATTTCACATTGTGAAAAATTATGTTTTAATGAAAACCCTAGTAAAAGGTTATTTAATGATTAGTTTGATTTCAAGGATGTTCAAAAATATTCTTGGAATCGTTTTAAAAGTTATGTTAATGTCATTAGAAAAATAGAAAAAATATATACTATGTGACATCCCATCATATCCGGTAAGGCCATAGTTCATGACCCGATAACTGAAAGACTACAAGCGTTTAACACTAACAACTGATCTATACAATGTCCTGGTTAAAATGTAATTTTTTTAGTTGAAGAATTTAATTAATAAATATTAATGTTTGTCCCATAGTATTAATTTTTTTAGAGATTCAGGTATTAGACATGCTGGTTTTTTGTAAAATACTTAGAGAAAAATGGAAATACATTTCAATATTTTATGTATCTTATGACACATTGAAAGTAAGTTTTAGCATTTCATGCATAAAAGTTAAATTGTTTTATTTGAATCTTTGAGAAAATGTATAAAATTGGAATTTTGCCCATGAAAAACCAAAACATGAATTTATTTTGAAATAGAAATGCAACAAGTATATTTCCTTATATACTTATATAGTGAATGAATTACACAACATTCGGAAAATGATCTATAAATAAAATTTAGTCCCAATACATTTATTATATATATATATGGACATTCAAATCATCTCAGATTTATGGATTTTAGGCAGTCAACTTTCCATTGATCACTCAATTATTTATGATCAATTAACTTAATCACACTCTATAATTATTTTTGATTATCCTTTAATTCCATATTTTCACTTTTCAGTAACGTTCTCCTATGTAGAAACCATTTAATATGTTATTCCATATAACTATTGTAATTATTTTTTCTATTATTAAGAGGAAATATTTTGACCCTCTCTATGATGTTGGTTTTTCATCAAATTAATTTCCAAATATCAAAATTTTGATATAATTTCAATTGTGAGTATGTAATTTATTTAAGTTGGGGAGAATGTAACACCCTGAATGTTCTAAAGGAGTATTATTCAATATTGTTTCTGACACGCAACAAAAAGTTTAGAAAGGAATACAACATTATGATGCATTTTGATATATTTGATATTTTATGTAAATATATTATATAGATTTCATTACATGAAATACTAATTTATCTTGTGTCTCACATAACATGTTTCTTCGATAGCTTGTGTTACACACATGACTAAGTTTTATAGAACAATAATATATTATTAGAATATTATTATTTAATATAACAAGATATAACCATGCCATTAAATTTTTATTTATGAATAATATTAACTAACGTACAAAAATATATATATTTTATGAAAATATACAATGAATTTATTGGTTACCAATTAAATAGAAATTAATATAAAAACCAATAAAATATAACTAAAATGTTTTTATACTCACGAAGGTGTTTTGACCTAATAAATTGAATTAATTAATATTATTTAATGATATTAATGAAATTTAAATATTATATATTCAATAATACATATTTTACATTCAGAAAATATATATTACAAGCATAGGATAAGAAGATACTCAATATTACATGTAGAAAGCTATTTTTTTGTAAGAGAAATTTTACAGCCATTTAATAGTGACCCTATTTTAAAACTATATTTTGACACGTTTAGAAATTTTCAATGAAAGAATAAACATTATTTTTTAAATCATATCTTAAAAATTATATTAGGTTGTTTTTTGATATATTTTGGTGATGTTTCTTTTTTATAAATAGTGAAAAATACTAAATTTTAATAGAAAACATCATTTTCATTTAAATTATTTATAAGGATATATTATATTTCTATTTGTTTTAATGATTATTTACATCAATTATAGAGATAATAATATAATTTAATTCGTTTTTATCAATTTCACATTGAAATTTGATATAAAAAATATTTCAATCTTTTCAGCATTTTTACTATAAAACCCTGCTTTGTCATACCGTCTACGTGATAAATTTTAAATTAAATTACGCCACTTATGTTATTGGAATTTTAAAATATAGTTTAAATATTTGGAATAATAATAATTTATAATTTATAATAATTCTTAATTATCCTTTAACCAAATATATTAGGGAATGAAATTAAAAATAATTACGGGAATTAAAAGAAAAAATAGATTAATAAGGGACTAAACCTTAAACACAATTGAAATATTAACCTAAAACCATGTCAAAAACCTATTATATGGAAATATATAGACCATATAAATTATTTTAATGAATTTGGTTCATTATTATATCCTCTTGAAATTGATATAACTTGGGTGGAATTCCCACATTCATAAATTTACAAGCGTGCCACTCCACTTCATATATAAAAAGGCACTCATCCCTCCCACTTCTTCACTAACATCAAGACATTATTTTTGTAAAAAAAACAAAACAATATACCAGAATACCATCAATTATCATAAAATCCCCAACTTTTTTACAAAATTGACCAAGGAAGCCTTTTGGTATAAATAAAAATGAATTACCTGAATAAAAGGTAAAATTCATGAGTAGTCACTTTTTATTCATTTATTTCTCCAACAATTAAATTATTATTATTTATTTATCATATAATTACCTATGTATATTATATAAAATTATTTTATTTTATTTCAATGGTACAACCTGCATTCACACACACCTCTATCGAATGGTATGGGCAATCACTATTCTTGTGTACAGTAGACTACTGCCTCAAAAATTGATGTCATTCCTTCTTCCATTACCAACATTAAAGGTTGGGAATAATGATGTATTTATATTTTATATATTATATATATGATATTTATAATTCACTTATACTTATTTAATTCTTTTATAATACATACCTTAATGATTTCCATTATGTGGGAATACGATAATATCGTTTGTTGATATGTCGACTACCACCTCCTCAAAGCAATGTGATACATTCATGTTGTCCATAGAATGTAAGAAATGATAGTTTTAAATATAATATTTGATATATATTATATAAATATAATAATTTAATTTTAATATAAATATATACTATTTACTTTTTATTCATATAATATGAACATAAAATGAAAATAGTATTCATGTGTATGTACGACCTACCGTCTCCATGAATGGTGCATTTAATATATATCTAAAAAAATTATGGATAAATATAAATACATATATAATGAGTCTTTATAATCTTAAAATCAGGTTTTAAATTATGGATAGGATTAAATCATGATCTTAGTAGTAGGAACCAAAATAACCAGTCAAAACATACTAAAAAACTAGACAATTAACACCCGAAAGAGTGAAAATAATCATTGATTATTAACAAATAGATAATAAGATATTATAAGAAGATCATATGTTATATTAAAAATATCAGTAAGGTTCATGTGGCAGTTAATAACATTCTTAAAACAATTATAAATTAGGTTAATGTTCATTCACATAAAAGAAAACCCCTGGTGAGGGATTTCATATAAATTTAAATTCTATTAAGACTAAATTGTTGTCATGAAACTAAATTATTTTTTATGGTGTATATTAATCCCTTTTATATTTAATATAAATAATTATTCATTATTAAATTTATTTCAAGCTTTAATTTTAATTATTTCATTTAATGGGATTTTAATTAAAAAAAATTAATTGGTAATTAATTTTATAACCCAATTCTTTTTGATTGGGTTATATTACATCATTCGTGTCATTAATATTACAATATTAAATGTGTAATAGATCATTAGAATATATTTATTTTATAAATACTTTTTATATGTATTTACAATCGAAACATGTAATCAATTTATTTATTGAAAATCACTTCAATAGTATTTTCTTTTCAAGTGTCTATAACATGATCTGATTTTATTTAAGATTGTTTACATTTGAATTTATAATAAATGATTTTTTTTATAATTTTTTAATACAACTTTTATTTTTATAATCCTTCAGTTATTCATTCTATTTTGAAAGTAATAGTTCCATTTTTTCACTCTTTGGTATTGAAAATTTTCTTAGAATATGATTTCAAGAATACAGAAGTTTATTTCTCTATTTGGTCAAAAATCTATTTTTTTCTCAAAACCATGTTTTAAAAAAATGATTTCAAAAATATTTTTAACCTTTTAAAAATAAATTATTAATTAAATTTTTACCAATTAGTTCTTTTACAAATTTTTTCTATGTAATATTCTTGTATGTTTCCAAATAAGAATCATTTATAACCTTTTTACTAGGTAAAAGAAGTGTTCTTTTTTACCTTTTATAGAATATAAGGAATTAATCACCATCATATATTTGAATATTAATTTGTGTGTTAGCAAATAAATTTTTATATAATGTTTTTTTAACTGAATTTAACAAAAATTGGATTTTAAAAATATTTTCCCAAATTAAAAATGATATTTTCATCATGAATGATTTGAATATCTTATTATAGTATTTATATTAATTAAAGAAAAAACACCTTAATTTTTACTCCACTTAGTTTATGTTGTATTGATACCATCATTATTATTTCTCCAGATGTGTTTTGATTGATTCAAACAAGGATTATATTGAAATTCACTTCGTTGAATTATTTTTGTAGTCCACTTGAAATATTCACTTTCCTATGATAATTGGACATTAAATTTACGCTGATTATCCATATAATTTATCGTTGATATGTTTATTGGTAAAACCATATACCATTTTTATATTCAGTTTTTACAATGGAATTTAGTTTGTTGACTAGTTAAATATTGATAAATATGTATCTTATACTAAATATGGATATTTGTTTTTAAGGCACATTATTAATTAAATAGGTTATTTAATAAATGATTAATTATTTAAATAGTCACTACATCGGTTGGGGACTGTTTGAAATAATCCCCTTATACATCGGTAGTCTCATAGGATGAAATAAGTTGAAGACAAACCCTTATCATTTATTTCCATGAAATTTTAATCTTTATGTAGGATAAATATTGATAGAAGTTTCTTGTGAAAGGTCTTGACATGAATCAAATGGGTTCCTACCATATATTTTTTAAATAGTCCTGTTGATGTTTTTTGATGGTAATGGAATGATTTTTCAAGGAAACATGAAGTCTTATAAATAAGCATTTCCCTCATTTATTATTTGGTTATCATTATCTTTCATTATATTTTTCACTAATAAAAAATATATAAAGGAATTTAAATTTAATTTTATTTATTAAATGTAATGTGTGTTCTATAATTAAAATTTTCATATAGTTTATAGATTCCCTACTAGTTCATTTATTACATGGAATGTGTGTTTAGTTATTTACCTTGATATATTTTTTACGCACCCCCTTTTAGTTTATTGATTACTTGGAATGTGTGTTTAGTTCTTTACTTTTCTATATTTTATTTTATTATTGATTTATTATTGTGTTCTCTGTACTTAGCCCTTACTAAGAGTTTGATCTCATCCTTATTTTATATCGTTTCATAAGGATTCAATGTTGTTTTCTATGAAATACAAATATGGATATGAAAGAAGAAATAAATTTATCATAAATTTTTTTTTATATTATGTTTATTCTAAATATATTATAAGACTCATTTATATATCTATTTTACTAGGACTATTAAATTGATTGGTCCTTCACGATTTGACACCTTGTAATCATGCTAATATAATGGTTGTAGACACCGACTCTAGGATTACTAGGGATGAGTCACAAAAAGCCACTTAAATTTTTGGAATATTGGAAAATGGATTCAAAATTTGGAATCTAAAGGTTTAAATTTAGTAAGTAGGTAACTTTTGTTTTTTTCTAATAAAAATAGTAGCATTGGTAATTTTTGTTATCACGAAAAAGGGTAACTTGGGTAATTTACATTAATAATATAGTGTAAGGACTATAAAATAACCCTAAAACCTAGCCAATATTTATTGGATGGATTTAAATCAACCCCTAACACATATTTTTCCTAATTATATTATTTAATAGACACTTTTACGAAGAAATGAGTTATATATTATTACAATCCAAGAGAGGAACAAAATTCCATACTCTTAATTTTAATAAGAATAATATTTTTATTATGGTATTAGATATAATATAAGATCTATTATAAATATTATTATCAATTATAAATGGTTTATATACATGTGGGTATTTTAATTTTAATTTCTAGTTAAAAATAATTATCATCAATATTTACACAATAAAAATGTAATAATTAATTAATTAATGAGAAAAATCAATTAAGTCATATTAAAAAAATTAAAAGAAATATAATTTGAATTAATTAATTTCTCTGTGAATTTTAGATATGAATAAGACATATTATTGTGTATTAAATTATTTTGTTAGATGTTATCTTATTGTATTTATTTTCATATAGTAAATGTATTGAATAACATAAAAATTGATAGTAATGAAATTTTATGAAAATAATAAATTTCAAAATAATTTAAAAATTCTATAAATAATTAATATGTAAAAAATGGGATAAATTATGGTCTATTATATCATAAATTGACAATTTATGGTTCAATTCAAATCTTATAAGTAAAATATCAACCACATTATTGTCAAAATATTAGATACCATAGATGAAATTAAAATAGGTTAACCAAGGGATAATCCAAATGATAAGGTTTAAAATTATACCAAACCATGTCTAAAATATATTTTTAAATGGGATTATAATAATATACCACCTTATATTTTATTCCCTTTCCATTTTGAGGTATTCTTATTGAAATTTAATTTATTATAAATTAATCTTTTTGGAAATTCCAAAACATCCCCTCACATCCATTATAAAAGGACACCCCTCCCTCATCTCATTTCATGACATTATGTATTATAGATGGTAAAAACTCTAAAAAATTATCTTATAAACTTGTATATCCATATTAGGTATGTGTTTTTATTCCCAGAAGAGATTCTTTAGAGTCCTTTAGAGGATATCTAACGAATCCTTTTGAAGAAGAGATCATCTTTCTAACCAATCACTCACTTTTTCTACTCTTCTATACCTCCTAAAATCTATGATATCTATAATAAAATAAAAAATTCATAACAATGAATATTATTAAATTCTATTTTTATTATCAACACATCATTAAAAACCCATTTTCCCATCAAAAAATAAGTGAAAATATCATTCGTGCATACATACGACTTATCATCACCACGTCGATAAACAATTTTTTTGCATCACCATATTTAATGGAAAGGATTTATAAAGGATTTAATTTATATATTTTATAGTTGTTACATAATTATTCTTCTAGAGTGATAATATAATATTTACCTTTAATTATATAATATTTTGGGAAATAATGGGGTCCCTCGTGTGTACATATGGACTACCATCTCCATGATGCGATGTGATTTTTTTCATATATATTTCACATGGATGGTAATAATGATGAAAATTATTAAAATATATGATATAAATAACATATTAATGATTTTAGAATTTATGGAACTATGGTCAAATTATAGGGACGAGGAATTCTAAACCAAAACATGTTTGGAACATATAACATGCATCACCAAGAACAATGATTTTAATAAAAAAAATTATCAAATCGGTAATAAGTTTTCATAAAAGATTCAAAAATGGTATGATTAATATATGGATATAGAATAGATTTATAATAAATAAATATTTATCATATAATTGATTTTAATGTGAACAAGGAATATCTAGACTTTATTTAAGATTTTATTTCGCAATCAAATCATTATTTGATGTTGATTATGATTAAGTCTTAATTAAAATCTATATAACTTCCATGTACATACTCATCATTTAAATTTTATTCAATGTGAAAGGAAACATTACAAGAAAATCCTACAATTATAATTTAGTAGAAACAATACTATGTGGGTCTAAAATAATAAATACTATGGGAATCCCCTGAAATGATGTTTATCCCCATCGGTTTAAGGATATGAGTGTTATGAAAAAAAATGTTATCCAAGCCTAGAGTTTCAAGAGAGCCAAATAGTGTTCTTTCTTATTACCATCCCATTAGGTGAGGGTCACTTTGGTGTTATTGTTGAGGATACCATCGCATTTTTTTATCATATTTTCAATCGACTAGGGAATTACTCTGAGTCCATGCAATGCATTTTGTAATAGAATTGAATCTATTTCAGCTTTCATAAGAACCAAGCTCCTCTTCCTAGACATAGTAAAAACTTCCAGCATGGTCCTGGCATCTACTAATATAGAAGTAACTTGGCTTAGCTGGATAGAAAATGCCAGGATGACCAAAGCATTGCCATCATGAATGACTCCCCCACTATGCAAAACTCATAAGACACAAGAACCATCTATGTTGAGATTCAAGTCCCTAATAGGAGGTTTCTAGAAAACACATTTTCCAGTAGTAGTATTGATTTCAAAAGGGGGATCATGAAAGGATCGTTTAATCCACCAGGTGCAAAAAGCCCTAAACATATCAATTAGTAGATTTGTCATTCTAATAATTATTGGGTTCCTGGAGGATGTCACCCCTTCATGAAACAACATATTATGCTCCTTCACAAATAAAACAAATTATGCCAATTTAAGGAGTATGATCTTCTCTATGGGCCCTCCTCACCAGATCCAAGGAACCAACATCCAGGAAATGCATGGTCACCCATGACAGGCATAGAGAAGGATGTGAACTCACTAATGAACATTCAAACCTCCTTCGACCATTCACTATCAATTTACAAGAGGCTCTATCTTTCCTTATTAATTCTCCTACAATGATAACACCTTGAATCCATACTCATATTGCAATGCTTAATGTTCTCATTATTGGGGACTGCTTTGTTACGGATTCTCCAAGGAAGAATTTTGTATTTCATAGGGATTATACTAGCCCAAAAAACAACATTACACTCATCCCTAGGGTCCTACATGTTAAGGACCTAACAATAATCCTTGTTCATGAAAGACCCTGAAGGAGATGGGGTAAACACACATCTATTTTGAACCGATGCCAGCTCAATGATATGGAATTTTTCTAGCTAGTCGCTATCTAGAACAGCATTTATGAACATCGATTAGAGTATGAAATACCTAAAGTATATATATGTATTTGGGAATCTTGGGTATCAAGTGACCTCCCCACACCAGTTGTCATTCCTGAAAAAAAACCTCTCATGTACCAATGATTCATCAGTTATGGGGTCATAGGTAATTAACAGTGGTGTGGATCATAGTCCAAAGGGGAGATTTATAGCAATTCCTTGCATCCCAATCCTCCACATATCATCCATCCATCGTTATCCCCCACAATGAACACTGTTCTAGAACCTCTCATAAAAATTTCACATGCTTTTGGGTAAGGGTTTCATTAGGACTATGCATGTTAATACCGCCCTCACTGATAGACCTCACTATCATATGCTACAAAAACTAGTGTCTTATTCCATCAAGTATTGTATCTTAGATGAAGCCATTAATAATTATATTCATATTTCAAATAACACCTTTTCGACATTAATGAATGATATGGAGTAAACCAGATTAGCCAAGAGTACACTATTAACTAACACAATACTACCCCCAAATGACATGTACATATTCTTCTAGTTAATAATCCCCTACATGATCCTACTGATGATGGGATCGAAATCATCAACACATAGTAACTTTGAGGATAGAGGATATCCCAGGTACACAATTGGGAGGGATACTCTCAGTATGTCAAGAGTGTGGCTCTCATTAAGGACCCAGCTGGTAGAAAAATTTCTAGAGATTAAAAAAAATTCTATTTCCCTTGTTAATAACCTGATCACTCTAATGATTTTAATCCTACAAAACTCTGTTCAATCCCCACACTGACATGTTCATCAAATTAGTGAAGAATATATAATCATCTACAAACCTGAGTTGTGACATGGATGGGAATATCATCCTTCTACAGTATCAGAGGATATTTCCACTTATTAGAATATATTGAATTAACCAGCTGACCACATCCTGAGAACCTATAAATATTATCAGAGAGATAGGGTCCCCTTGATGTAGGCCACATGTTTCTTAGATGAATCAAAATGATTTACACAAGAATGTGATCACCATATATCCTGAACTAAAGAAATGAAAGTAGATTTGAATATTCAAAGGCTAAAAGACCATAACACTAAACAAGTTTTTGATGATTCTCCATTCAACTTAATCTTATAATTATCTCATATTAACCTAGATCTCTATATTTTCACCACATGTTTTGACGTTGAGCTCCTTGATCTTTTCCTGGGGCAATGCGATCAGCCCATGGATGGAAATCCTTCTCACAAATCCATGATGTTCCATGGATATCCATTGGGGAAGATGGAGGGATTACCAAGCATTAATAATTATTTTGAGGATCCTATAGCTGATGTTACACATGTTTATCAGATTAAAGTGATCAATAAAAGCAGGGGACTTGGACTTGGGGATGATCACGACAATAGTAGCACATGAAGCTCACTGAAACGGACCACATCTGAAGAATTATTGAAGATCCATAATTAAATAATCCTTCACCATCTCCCATTAATCATTATCAAAGGTGTGTGGGAAACTATCCAGACCCATCTAACTATTGGTATTTAGACTCAATATGGTATCACGAGTATCTTCTTCTTATAGAATGGAACCTAAGTGTTTTTTTTCTTGAGAAAAAAAAATTACACTAGATCACCTCAAAAATCCTTATGTCTCCACCTAGAAACCCATTTGGAATGTGAGTGTTCAGCCAGCGAGAAGATCATAGAAGAATGAGATATCCAACACTCCTACCACCTCCCTTCCATTGTTATAAGAACCATCATCCAGTTCGATGTTTTCTTTAACCCAACTTTTCCTTTCCGTAATACTAGCATGAAAATAAGTTTTATTCTAATGAACCTATTTGATCTAGTTAATCCATGCATCCTCTATAGCCTACCACTCTTGTCTTAGTAACATGTCTAATAGAAGATACATTCTACTAGTAGGGTCCTCAAATATCTTCTCATTCCAATCCTCTTCACAACTCCTTTCATACTGATCAAATTTATACATAGTTTCTTCCCAGTATCTTTCTGATGAGGGGATATCCTTCGACCACACCTGGAGCCTCAATTTTATCCATCCTAATTTTTTTTAATGTTTGACCATATGTGTCCCTAGGTAGGGTAATTCCAAGATTCTATGACCAGGTCTAAATAACAAGGGGTACATTCCCATTGTTGATAGAAGTAGAACCAATCATGTTTCTCAACTCTGAATGATAATGAAATCATGAGCAGAGAGTGATCCAATAGAGCACATGCTAGATACAAACCCTAGTATTGGCGTACACATATATGGAATGCATGTTTTCCAACCATATTTCAAAGTAGCTCCATGACCTTCGGTTTCCCTATTGATTATTACACTATGTAAACCATTCACCAGAGTATCTAAGATTCTTAAGGCCCCTGCCCACCATGAATTGAGAAAAGGCAGGGCTATATTTCTTATTAAAGGGTCCTCTTCCCTTCTTCTACATTGTGTCATCAACCACATTAAAATCCCTCCCTATCCTCCGTGTTTTGGGGAAAAAATTTCAATATGGTTTGTTTCATTATTTAAATTCATTTTTACCCATGTTTATTCTTTTAAATAAATGGTTTTAAAATAATATTTTTTCATTTTCTAAAAAAGGATCTCTATTATTTTTTCAACAATAAGATAGAAGGTTTCTTTACATTATATATCATGAGTGTATTTTCCATCATTTACGACACATTAATTCATGGAAACTTCCTTTAAAATCTTAATACATTCCTCAAAAATAAAATATTATCCTTTATAATTGTGTGGCTCATTAAAAATATGATTTCATAAAGGATAGAACAGTTTAATCATGAATTATTTCAAGTGATCTTTCAAAAAAACATTTTCTATCTAATATGAAATTATATTATGTCTCTTATCCTTTTATGGGGATATGAACCAAGGATACCAATCTTATTATTTCCCTGAATTATTTATGTTTATGATGGTATGATAGTTTTGAGACCCATTTCTTTTCCATGAGTTATGTTATAATACAGTGTTTATGAAACTCATTTCTTTACATGGGTTATTATTTGATTAATGTTGTATGGTCATGTGGAACAAATATTTATAGTTTTTATTATGTGATTGGTGGGTCTAGTATCTCCCTATAATTAATTGGGTAATGAATTATATCTCATGAGGTATTTAGGGGAAACAAGTCAATGTGCTTAATCCCTTATGTGAAACATGTTATAAGTCTTGATTTAGAGAGTCATGGTAGTTAACCATGACATATGTAATGGTTTTTTATACTTATAATGATTCCATACATATTGATGGCATGAACATTTTTTTCATGATTTATTTATGATTAATTCTCATTCGTATGATTCATTTCTATTAATGTGTTAATGTTTAATGGTGTGAATCATGATATTCATTCATGATAGGTTTGTTATGAACTCTGTAAGTTATGTTCGTGATCAAATTCTTATATTTCTTATCTTACACTTTAATAATATAATAAATTGAAATCTTCTATGTTTACCCTTAGTGAGAGTCTTATCTCACCATTTTTATATGTTTCGTTTTCATAAGATATAAAGAAAGGTATTATGTATGATATACTAAAAACGTTATAATTATGAATAAATAAGTGGCAGGAGATGTAGATATTTTATGAACTAATTATTTATGATCTCATGATTCTAATGTCATTATACCTTTACGATTATAATGAAGTTTTTTTTATAATGTAACGATTATTCATATAATAATATTTCCTGTCTATGTATAAAAATTTTGGGTGGTTATTATTGGTATCATATGATGGGTTTAGTTAACATTTGGAACTAGGATGAGAAAACCATAGTAATAACCCAAAGGATAACTCTCTATATTGGATAAAATCTTATAGTTTTGGTAATGATCAATAATGGCCTTGGTTAAATATATGGTTTCATAGAAGGTGTTATGATTTAAGTAATTTTATAAATGATTTTTCATGATTCCTCAGTATGGTTTTTATTTCTCACAATATAATTTTGGTTTTAGTCAATGAATGGAACCTGGAGGAATCATATTATTGTTTAATGTGATGAAAAATTCATTGATTTTACACCTTAACAACCAAATGATATGAGATATGAAAATAAGAACCTTGCTGTTATACTACCAAAAAATTCTTAGGCTTTAAATCATAATGATTTTCCAAATGATTAAAGGAGGGAACAACATAAACATAAAAATTTCATAAGGAACATCCACCTTATTATAGTGGATATTATGACCCCCTGGTTTCTAAAAAGTGTATCAGTGCCTTTTAGAAAATATTTTCTATTCTTCAATACATGGGACATGAAAATGTTTTTTTAACAGTTTATCATCTGCAAAGCAAAACAGATCAATGGTGGAATCTTGCACATAATATGATATAAGAGGATGAAATTGAATCCATGGAATGGGACAAGTTAAAAAAATTATTTTTCAATTTAGTACATTCCTTGTATTATTCATATGAATATGGAAAAGGATTTCATTGTGATAATGTAAAATGATGATGAATCTGTTGGTATATACTAGGTAAATTTTACGTGACATTCTAGGTACACTTATTTTATTATTATCTAACCTAAAAGTAAAGTTTATTGATTATTTTGTGGCTTAAAACCTACACTTTATAGAGATTTATCCATAAGATACTTCATTAACCATGAAATTTTTTTTGATGTGCACGTAAGAAGGAAATGAAAATTGGATATACCCACCATTCTCGTGGTTTTGATATGAAAAGAAAGATCAAGTCTCATGAAAACACTAATAAATCACCAGGTTGAAAGAAATTTTGTCCTTATATATGACATAAATGTTAGAAGGAACCCAATGGGAAGTATTTAAATGGAATGAATAGGCTCTTTAAATGTTTAGAGGTGGGTCATTAATTCCATTAATTTTGAAAGGAAGTGAACATTATTATCAATGAAATGATAGTAAAGAATATTCCAACTGATGCACCACCCATGATCTAATACTATGAAATCAAGGAGTATGGGAATTATGCTAATTAATGCATGAATATCAAGTTTTATTTTTGATAAGCTTCAACAACCACTTAATCCCAAACACAAAGGGAAATTTAATGCGATTAAAACTACCGACATGGGTTACAAACACAACCTGGTGAAAGATACACTTATCATTCACTCTAGAACATCTAATTTATTATTTGATTCATGATCCACTCACAGTTTTGTTTTTAAATAATCTTATAATGGAATCATTGTATCACCCGAATATTTGTATGTTTAGTTAGCTGTGAATACTCTAAAAGGAACAACGATAAAATACCATGTTTATAGTTCTTCTCTAATTGAAGCTTGTGGGAAATCACTTCTTGAAAATATATTGACTTTCCATATAGTTGAATTTGATTTAATTCTTAGAATAGGATGATTTCTATGTATGGATTCCATATTAGTTTCCAAGTAACATAAGTCTCATTCCATATTTTTATTAAACCTATAATTATTTATCAATACAAGGATGAATATGAACATCCAATTGAAATTGATTCCATATTGTGGGTCTAAATTCTTATACATGAATGTTTTCTAACTCAAATGGTTATGTCGAAACACAACATTAATTATATAATTATTATTTGGGAGTTTTTTTAGGTTTTTATAGAACATTTTCCAAGTCTTCCACCAAATAATGATGTAGTGTTTTTTATATATCTCATAGCTAGTGCTATGTGGTTTCCAATAATCCTTATTGATTGGCCCCAATAGAGTTTCAAAAATTAAAGAGTAAACTCCATGAGAATAATGATAAGGGATTCATATGTCCTATCACTTCACCATGTGTTTCACCTCTTCTATTTATTAAAACGAAATATGGGTTAAAGTGACCTTCCATAGATTATCAGAAGCTTATCAAAATAGAAATAATAAAAATTTATTCTTCCCTATATTAATGACTTATTTGATAAAATATGTTGGGCTTAATACATTTATAAAGTCGACCTTCATTCTATATATTATCAATTGAGGGTCAATGATAATATACCCAATATGACATTATAAAAAAAATGGACACTATGAATTTATAGTGATACCTTTTAGTCTTATTAATTCCCATGCTATCTTCATGGAATTGATGGGTAGATTATTTAGAGACAATATTGACCAATTTCTGAAAGTATTTATTAACTAAATTCTTTTATATTCAAAAATAAATGAAGTGAATAATGTTAAATTGAGTATTATGCTAAAGACCTTGAGAAATGAGGGGCTTTATGAAAAATTTATTAAGTTAAAATCTTGGCTTCATAATGTTTCATTTTTAGGTCATATAATCTCAATTAAGGGTATATTAGTAGATCATTCAAACAAAATAGTTATTCATAATCACATAGAAGTGTAAAAGTAAATGAAATATGTATATTTCATGGTTTGGCCAGATATTATCATTTCTTTGTGGATATTTTCACTCGACTGCCCATTCCACTCACCATGTTAACTCAAAAGGGTGCCATGTTCCTTTACATTAATTAATGTGAAGAAAATTTTAATGAACTAATTATTGTATTATTTAGTTCCCATGGTCAATCATTACCCTTAATTTGATAAGTTTATATAATATAGAGTGATCCATATATGAAAAATATTGGGATGGGTTATTAAGAGAAATGAAATTGTTATAGCTTGTGCCTTGTGAAAAATAAATGTTCATAATAAAAACTACCATACTCATGATTTGGAGTTAGATATGGTAATATATTCATTAAAGATATAGAAGAATTATGTTTACATAAATAATTGAAATTGTTTCAGATGCTTTCGCTGGGGCGCACGCATCCGTCCGTGGAGGACGCGCTGCCTATTGCCCCGCTTTCCAACTTTCCAAAGGCGGGTGGCATTCGGTCCTTGTTCAGGGACGTCTGCTCCTTGATCGAAACAGGATGATGGGATGTCGATTCTTCCTTCTGTGGTTTCCTCCTCAGAACTCATCACCTAGTCCGGGTCTCCCTCATATATTTAATACGTTGTTCATGAATCTCATTCCTGGTGCCATATCTTCATGGATGCCGGTTAATTACACTACTTCCGTCAAGACATTCCATGGGGTCTTGACATGGTAGCAACCTTCGGTCAGAGTAGACGGCAACATCAGGCATGTCAGGGCATCTCTGGGTGCATGGACATTGGGGAACCTATATTCTTCCTCATGACAGGGTATCTCAAGGGTGCATAACCGAAGGCATGTATTTGAGGTTTTCCTCAGCTTCCCGTGTTTAACATAGGGTATGCAACATGCTTAACGACTTGCGAAGACGGTTACGCCAATGGCGTTCCGTCCGAGGTTTTCCTCAGGCATCTCATGTTTATCAAGAGGTAGGCCACGAGTTTAACGTCTTGCGGAGACAAAATAAGGGTAATCAGAACGTCCCATAGAGACAGATCTATGGTGGTGTGCCCCGTAGAGGGGAGATGTCACACCGTAATGGCTGATCTGAACACCATTGATGATGGATCAGGGGAAGTGCACCCCAGGATGGGGTACATTACCATTGGTTAGGATTGAACCTCTTAGAGGTTTCCTACATACCCTTTGTAGAGGACAGGGATTAAAACCCACGTAGTTCGAAGGGGTGATGAATCGGGGTGTACACAGAGGACAACAACCCAGAGATATACTAGGGCTTACACGTGGAAGGTGGCCCATGCACCGCTAGGAGCAGTAAGGAGGTGGATGGCATGATCCCACCGGGATGTGACGGCCTGGGTGAGAATCAGGATGGTTGATGGATGGATGAATGAAGTGGAGGGGGAGTGAAATGGGACCATCACAGGGGCGACGGTGAAGTTGTTCTTGAGCCTTGAAGAGGCTTCCTACGTATCCCCGTGGCAGGGAATCAAAGTCCGCGTAGTTCGGGATGGCGTCGGTGAACCGACGTGAAGGTGTACCTTGGCCCGATGGATGTCGTCAGTGAACCAACATAAAGGTGGACCTTGGCCCAATGAGAGATGGGATTGAACCTTAGGGAGGCTTCCTACGTACCACGCATTGACATTGGTCAAAGTCCTCATAGTTCGCTGGGTTTCATCGGTGAACTGACGTGAATGTAGACCTGTGGGTCCACTAGTGGTGGGCTTGAACCTTGGGATGGTTTCCTACGTACCATACATTGACATGGATCAAAGTCCTCGTAGTTCGGAGGATTGATGGAATAGAGTTTAACGTCATGTGGGACAATAGTGAACCTTGACGTGAACAAACGACGGGCGGTGGGCATTGTTGAACCGACGTAAATGAGGGACCTTGGTCCGATGGGAGATGGTCTTGAACCTCTGGGAGGATTCCTACGTACCATGCCTTGACATGGATCAAAGTCCTCGTAGTTCGCTGGGTTTTGTCGGCGAACCGACGTGAAGGTGGACCCGGGGGTCCACTTGTGGTGGGCTTGAACCTCGTGGAGGCTTCCTACGTACCATGCCTTGACATTGATCAAAGTCCTCATAGTTCGGAGTGGGTGAGTCACAACGGCTTGCCGTCGGACCGTAATGCGATTTAACGTCATGCTGGATGAAAGTGGGACCCAACGTGAAGAAATGACGGGTAGGATTGAACCTCATGGAGGCATCCTACATACCACACCTTGACATGGATCAAAAACCTCGTAGTTCAAATGGGTGTGCAGTTTAATGTCATACGGGATAAGGGGGGCATACAGTTTAACGTCATGCTATACGAGGGAGAAACTCGACGTGAATGAACGACTGAGCAATGTGGCTTGAACCTCATGGAGGCTTCCTACGTACCATGCCTTGACATGGATCAAATTCCTCGTAGTTTGCTGGGTTTTGTCGGCGAACCGACATGAAGGTGGACCCGGGGGTCCACTTGTGGTGGGCTTGAACCTCCTGGAGGCTTCCTACGTACCATGCCTTGACATGGATCAAAGTCCTAGTAGTTCGGAGTGGATGAGTCACAACGGCTTGCCGTCAGACCGGAATGCAGTTTAACGTCATGCTGGACGGGGATGAGACCCGATGTGAATAAATGATGGGTGGGCTTGAACCTCATGGAGGCTTCTTATGTACCATGCCTTGACATGGATCAAAGACCTCTTAGTTTAGGATAGTCACAATGGCTTGTCGTCGGACTAGAATGCAGTTTAAAGTCATGTTGGATGATGGTGGAGGGGGCATACAGTTTAACGTCATGCTGGACGAGGGCATACAGTTTAACAACTTGTTGGACGGGGGCGAAACTCGACGTGAATGAATGACCGAGCAATTTGGCTTGAACCTCATGGAGGCTTTCTACGTACCATGCCTTGACATGGATCAAAGTCCTTGTAGTTCGCTGTGGGTGGGGGTCAGGGTCAGTGCTCACTCTAAGCCCACGTGAGTCATGCTCGGTGTGAGAAACAAGAGGTTGCAAGGACCTGATGATCACGTCATGAAGGATGCGTCCGTGAGAAGCGAAGAGGGGCTTACGCGTTAGGCGGACCATGGTGCTGGGACTTACTCCTGGGATGGAGGCCCAGAACGGCTTACCGCTAAATGGGGTCGCAACGGCTTACCGCTGGATGAGGATATCAACGGCTTACCGCTGAATAAGGATGTCAACGGCTTACCGCTGCATAGGGTCACAATGGCTTACCGCTGATTGGGATCACAACAGTGGATGGGGCTTACACGAGGAAGTTGCCCGGATGCTGCTATGGAGCGGCAATGGTGAATGGGGCTTACGCTAGGAAGCTGCCCGGGTGCCGTAATGGAGCGGCAATGGTGAATGGGGCTTACGCTAGGAAGCTGCCCGGGTGCCGCTATGGAGTGCAATGGTGGATGGGGCCTACGCTAGGAAGCTGCCCGAAGTGGATATGGGGCTTATTCTCTGAGGCGGCCCAAGGTGTCTTCCTCACGTCTGGTCGTGAGGGCATCCCAACTCACAAGCGGGTTGAGGTAATCACCTATGCGCTAGTGCACAAGCGGGATAATGCCAAGGGCATTGGAATCTATCCCAACAAAGGGAGGTGAAAAGTGTGAATCACATGCCCAATATTCATAACGTCGTGAGATTGGCGTGGTGATGGAGGATAACTGTTGATCGTGGCGGAAACACATAATCCATATCACATTAGACAGAAATGAGGACAACAAATGAGGGATTACCGCTGACCATGTTCGGAACACGGGGCCTAACTCAAATATCATCGATCATTCTTCTGGAACATTGGCCCAGGACAGCAGGCGGACCATAGGTCGAGCATCCATACTGTTAGGGGGTCTCTCCGGACATGATCAGTCTTCCGGGGCGTTGACCCAGGACAGCAGGCAGACCATAGGTCGAGGATCCATACTGTTAGGGGGTCCCTCGAGACTTGGACATGAGTGACGATCCAAACGAAGGAGACGCAAAGCATGAGGTAGAGTGATAGAATGTTTGAATGGATTCCAACGCTCTTGATATTACGCCACTGTGATCATGGCATTAGGCATCTTATTCATGGCAGACAAGGCATCTCTTATTTGGAACAACAGGCATCATATGTTTGGAACATAGGTTTTACTACAGTTTATATTCATGTAGATAGGACTACTGGCATCTCATGATAGGAGAATAAGGCATCTCTCTTATAGGTCAAGAGGCATCCTGTGTTTGTAACATAGGGATTACTACAGTTTATAGTCATGTAGATAGGACTGCGGGCATCTTATGATAGGAGCATAAGGCATCTCTCGTATAGGGCAAGAGGCATCCTATGTTTGGCACATAAGGATTATACAATAGTTTATAGTCTTGTAGGTAGGACTGTTGGCATCTCATGCTAGGAGCATAAGGCATCTCTCATATTGGGCAAGAGGCATCCTATGTCTGGAACATAGGGACTACAATAGTTTATAGTCATGTAGATAGGACTGTGGGAATCTTATGCTAGGAGCATAAGTCATCTCTCGTATAGGGAAAGAGGCATCCTATGTTTGGAACATAAGGGTTATACTATAGTTTATAGTCTTGTAGGTAGGACTATTGGCATCTCATGCTAGGGGCATAAGGCATCTCTCGTATAGGGCAAGAGGCATCCTATGTCTGGAACATAGGGATTACTACAGTTTAAAGTCATGTTGATAGGACTGTTAGCATCTCATGCTTGGAGCAAGGCATCCTATCATTTGTTACATAGGGGGAACTACAGTTTAGATTCATGTAGATAGGACTGTTGGCATCTCATGCTTGGAGCATAAGGCATCTCTCATATAGGGCAAGAGGCATCCTATGTCTGGAACATAGGGATTACTACAGTTTAAAGTCATGTAGATAGGACTGTTAGAATCTCATGCTTGGAGCACAAGACATCCTATCATTTGTTAGACAGGGGGAACTACAGTTTAGATTCATGTAGATAGGACTGTTGGCATCTCATGCTTGGAGCATAAGGCATCTCTCGTATAGGGCAAGAGGCATCCTTTCATTTGTTAGATAGGGTGTACTACAGTTTATAGTCATGTAGATAGGACTATTATCTTTTTATACTAGGAGCATAAGGCATCTTTTTTAATTGCAAGAGGCATCCTATGATCGACATATAGGGTGATCACTACAGTTTAGAGTCTTGTAGGCAGGACTGTTGTCATCTCATGCTAGGAGCATAAGGCATCTCTCGTATAGGGAAAGAGACATCCTATGTTTGGCACATAGAGATTACTACAGTTTATAGTAATGTAAAAAGGACTGTTAGCATCTCATGCTTGGAGCACAAGGCATCCTATCATTTGTTAGACAGGGGGAACTACAGTTTAGAGTCATGTAGATAGGACTGTTGGCATCTCATGCTTGGAGCATAAGGCATCTCTCGTATAGGGCAAGAGGCATCCTATCATTTGTTAGATAGGGTGTACTACAATTTATAGTCATGTAGATAGGACTATTATCTTTTTATACTAGGAGCATAAGGCATCTTTTTTAATTGCAAGAGGCATCCTATGATCGACATATAGGGTGATCACTACAGTTTAGAGTCTTGTAGGCAGGACTGTTGGCATCTCATGCTAGGAGCATAAGGCATCTCTCGTATAGGGCAAGAGACATCCAATGTTTGGCACATAGAGATTACTACAGTTTATAGTAATGTAAAAAGGACTGTTAGCATCTCATTCTTGGAGCACAAGGCATCCTATCATTTGTTAGACAGGGGGAACTATAGTTTAGAGTCATGTAGATAGGACTGTTGGCATCTCATGCATGGAGCATAAGGCATCTCTCGTATAGGGAAAGAGGCATCCTATCATTTATTAGATAGGGTATACTATAGTTTATAGTCATGTAGATAGGACTATTAGGCAAGAGGTTCCTAGAAATGGTTGGTTTCGGGACTTACGAAAGGGCGGCCCTTTCTGGTTCAACCTGGCATAGGAGCCAAGTGATAGGATTTGGAGGAGTTTCCTGAGGAATGGTTCGACTCAAGGTACTCGGGGAATTGATGATGAGAATCTAAAATCATGACATGGAATGAAACCCAGAGGAATATTTCAACTCAAGGTGTTTCATGGTGTGTGGAGGAGTATCTATAATCATGGTATTCCATAGGTGGTAGGTGGGAGCGCATAAGTGTGCAATGGAAAATCTCGACATCCCGCCCTGAAAAGTTCACGGTGCGACTCTCCATTTTTCATAGGGGTCTGTGACGGTTGCGAAGGGACCGGCCCGGAGGGCCGGGACCACAGCCCAGCAGTGACCCCGAGTGTGGGTGTGGGGGCGCAGCACCCACGGTATGGACCGGTGGGCGCGAAGGTAGGATTCTCGCAAAGGATAGGTCTTCATGAAGTAGCTTCGTGGAGCATGGCCTCATGGAGCATTGGTCTCTCGCGAAGCAAAGGGCTCTCGCGAAGCTTGGTCTCGCGGAGCAGCATCGTGGAGCATAGGCTCGCGGATCATGGACTCATGGAGTATAGTCTCACGGAGCAGCGACGCAAAGGAAGCTGCTCACAGAGCATGGCTTCGCGGAGCCGCAATGCGGAGCTCCGCTCGGCCGCCCGAGGGGCGAAGTGGCCGTGGCCGTCCTTCTAGAGAAGGGGGGTGAGCTGGGTATTTATAGGCAAGGGGCACCGCGAAGAAGAACTCCCGCGCCGCCTTAGGTGCTTCTCGGCGCGCTCGCGAATGTCAAATTCATTCATGGAGAGGTACCACCTCTGGAGCTTCGCGACGGGCTCGCGAACGTCAAATGCGTTCGCGGAGAGTTACCGCCTCCGGAGCTTCGCAGGACCGCGATGCTCGGGTGCTTCGCATCGGTGCTTTGCGAGGGGTCTTCGCGGCGCATCGAAAATCTCCAAACGGTTTCGCGGAGCCTCTCGCCTTATTACTTCGTGGTGGCGCTCCACGATCACGGAGGGGGGCTTCATGAATGGGCTTCGCAAACCAGATTTCCAGCCCAACTTCAAATGTCCATAACTCAAATTCCGTAGCTCCGTTTGGGCCCTACAACCTACCAAATCAAATCTTGCGAAATGGACTACGATCTTGGATCATGTATGGAAGCATTTGGAAAATTTTGGGGATGCGTTTTCCAGGGTCTACAGAAATATATATACTACTCAAAAAATCTTAAAGTATATATTCACACAGATGGATTTGAATATGTAAAAATGATGATTGTTGGAGATGATTAAATATTAAAATTGTTCAATACATTACCACCATGGGAAAGTAAACAAGGTTGTGGATGCTTCAATTTGATAGGATCGTGATATCCTATCTATGATGAGGATCCCAAAAAAATAAATATTTCATGATTTTAAAATAATAGATTTTGAAGTCATAAAGTAAGGGGATATATATTATCTTTATCAAATGAATGTTCAACCATCTATACATGTAAATATTATGGAGGTGCAAGAAGAATATTCGAAGAAGAAAAGGATGTTGAGAAATGTTAATGAGTTCACCATGATTTTGATGTAATAATAATTTTTAGTAACCATGCATGCGTTCCGACTATACCCAATTTGAAGTAGGATCTGTTCGATGAGGCTTATAGTTCATCATTCTCTATTTTTCCTAGATGTTCAATGACTAATAGAGACATAAAAAAATTATTCCTAGTGGGATGGAATGAAAATAGATATTTCAGAGTAAGTTTCATAGGGCTTGGTTTGTCAGCAAGTTAAGGCTGAGAAACATAAATCTAATAGGATGTTACAACCATTAACCATACCTAAATGAAATTGGGAAAACGTCTCAATATATTATGTTTTCTTGCTTATTATAACATCTAAAGGCCATAATTATACATGGGTTATAGTGGAACTCCTTACAAATTCACACACTTCATTTCTATCATAGAAGATATATCCCATGAATAGATTTCTATAGTATATATTATGGAAGTGGAATGATTGCATGGATTACCACATTCCATTATATCAGATTGGGATATGAGGTTTACCTCAATGTTTTAGTGAATTATTTAGTAATATCAAGATACAGAGATATGGTTCATCACTTCTTATCATCCTTAGATAGATGGCAAGTTAAATAGGTTAATTTATACTCTAGACTACATATTGGTATATTTCTTTATGGATTTTAAAGGTGATTGGATTCAACTCCTTCCATAGGTAGAATTTTCCTATAATAATAGTTTTCATTCTTGAATTTAGATAGCTACTTGTGAATCCCTATATGGTAAGAAGGGGAAAAATCAAACATAGTGGAATGATATTTGACAAATAATTCTATTAGGGCTTGATCAATCTGAGTAAATGGAAGAAAATTTTAGATCCTTTCAAAAATACATAATAGACTCTCATAGTTGATAAAAAAAGTTATGATGATATTCATAAAAACAATCTTGAGTTTAATGTGGGTGACAAGGTATTTCTATGAATAACTCATTTGATGAGAGTGATGATATTTAAAAATAAGGGTAATCTAAGACCTAAGTATATTTTCCATTTTAAAATTCTAGATCTCAATGGGGTAGTGTCTTATCGATTAGATCTTCAAATGATTCTTTATCAAGTACGAGATGTGTTCCATGAATATCACATGATAAAGAACATAATAGATTCTTCACATGTACTAAAATCAGAGGTCATACAATTAGATGAAAATATTTCTTATGAGGATAAAGTAGTATAGATTCTAGGTTATATAGAGAAATTACTACAAAAAACCCACTCGCTTGGTTAATGTTTTTTGGTGAAACCACCAATTTGATAAAGATAAATGAGAACTTAAATATGTGATGAGTTTGATTTATTCTCATATATTTGTATCTGAGTAACCAATCTTGAGGTAAAAATTCAGTTTAATGGGGGTAGAATGTAACACCCCATGATTTTATGGTATGTCTCTTATTAAAATTAAGGCTTTTTTATAATTATATTGCACCAAACAACTACCATAAAATAACAATGAAATATTATTATGTGATAAGTATAATCTATTTGATAAATTAGTGGGAATGAAAATTATAATCCACATTATTAAATTATTATATTATATATTCAATAAAAAAATTTCAATAAAAAATACAATTTCACACATAAAAACCTATATTTTTCTAAAGGAAAGTCTATCCCCTTTTAATCCCATCATTATTTTAAAAAAGAATTATAAAATATTATAAATTATAGTTTACAAAATAATCATAATTTTTAAAATAAAAATATCAAAATTTACTTTTTTTCTAATGTTTTTCATTTGTTGAGTAATTGTAAAAAAATACTACATTTTAATTGTAAACTAAATTTTTATCTAAAAAATTTATAATGTTAAATTTTATTTTAAATTTGATTTAAAATAAATTAGATTAATTATACATATATTAATATAATTTACATTATTGGAATATTTTTCAAATGAAATTTAGATATAAAAACATTTCAATCTATTGAACATTTTCACTTTGAAAACCCATATTCTCACCCCATCTACAAGATTAATTTTAATTTAAAATTTTCATCTTATTTCTTTTGAATCATGAAAAATGGTTTCCTTATATGGAATCTGAAGTTCCATATTTAGTAAATTATCATATTTTATTTTTTTCCAATAGGAATAGTTATATTTGTAATTTTTTTACCACATTAAAGTGTAAATTGGATAATTTATTTTAAAAATAAAGTGATAAGGACTATAAAAAGATCATAAAACTTTCCCAAATATTATATTATTAATTTAATTTGATCCTTACCAATTAAATTACAGAAATTAATTATTTAATGGACTCCATTCCATGAAAATGGAATATATATATTTAAAATCAAAGAGAAGGAAAAAATGTCACACTCAACTTTTAATAAGTTTAATATCATTAATATGGTGTTAAATAGAAGATCTGATATAACAAAATTATTTTTATTAAATATAATTTTGTTTATGAATTATGATATTTTATTTTTAATTTTTTAAATAATGATTAATTATCTTAAATGACTTTGTAATGACCCGAAAATTTCAAAGTAAATATTTTTTAAATTTTATTTTGGATTTTACAAGAACACAGTTTCTGACGGCACCTGATTCCGAGGCCCGGTGTGCCGGGAATCATTTTCTGAAGTTTATCTCGGCTACGTTCAGTGAACGAACGAGCGGGGTTTTCTAACTTTTTAACCGGTGCTCGGAATCGAATTCTGAGGGCACCGATGGAATCGTAATGCTATTTTTTGCTTAGAAATGCCTTTTCCGGAGTTGCGTTTGCTCAGGTGTGGTTTTTAATTTTTGGGGGTTAAGTGAAAAAAATAAAATAAAGTGGTACGACAACTTTATTTTATTTCACTTAATGCCACTTAAAGCCACTTAATGCTACTTAAGCTGAGTTTTAGCGGATAGGGTGCAATCCAAAATATCCTACCCTCTTGGTAGGATATTTGTGAGGTGGGGCCCACACGAGCCCCACCGTTTCTTTCCTCCTAAGTAACGCACCCGAAAACCCCTCTTAAAAGAAAGTAAACCGTGCGTTTTTTCTGATTAAGAAATGCCTCATTAATTGGGCGGTTTTAAACTGCTCAATTAATTCATTTAATTGACTGTTTCTTTTGGAATTCAAAGGGTTGACTTATAAAAATAAAATAAGAGAATTATTATTTTATTAAAGGTAGGTTGTGGCAGAGTAATTTGGGAGAAATCACCCAAGCCTTGAAGTTCTTCTTCCTCGACGAAGAACGCTAAGGTCGCCAAGAACGCCGGATCATCGGGAATCGACGACGCGACGCCGACGAATTCTTTCTCTACGACGTGATGATCCTCCTTCCGCGATGCTCCTTCCGCGGTTCTTCTTCCGTGATGTTCCTTCTCCCACGGAAATCTTGGAATCATCAACCGCTTGAGGTAGGGGTTTTATTTGAGAATAATATTTATTCCCAGGGTTGTTTCCTTCTAAAACAAAGAACCCGAATCAACTCATCATCAAGTTGATCCGCGATTGTTTTTATATGCGGGGCGTGAATTTTTTTATTTACGGGAGTTTTGGTTCAATTTTACTTTATTAAAATTGTGCCTTGTTATGTTTTCCTGAGTTGATTATTATTCCCAATTGTTATCACCTAACGCGGAGGGTGCAGACCAAACAAACCCGGCCCGACAACCCTCCGTAGATTTTTGTTAATGCGTGGATTAACGACATTTACAAAATGGGATCAGAATGGTGATTGGAGGCCTTTGCAGCAATGTTCGGGTACCGGGAGAGCCGTAGGCGCAAACCGCAAGAAAAACGGACCACTGGAGCGCATCCGGTGGTTCGCGGAAGTTCCCGCCGGCGTGCCACGCCGGCACGGCGGCGATGGCCAGTCCCGCGGCCGCGCGAGACCGCGGAGGAGGGACGCAGCTTAAGCCGCGTCCGGGTGTCACGGAGCGGCCCCACGCGGGGCCGAGGCTCTTATTCATGCGGGGGCAGTGCCCCCCCCCCTCCCGCGGCTCGGCCATAACATCCGCGCCGACCCGCCGGCCGAGTCGGACCCGGTTCGGGCTGACCCAGGGGGGTTGGGCCGGGTCGGTCCGGGCCCAGACCCCCCGTTTTTGGACCTTTTTTGTCTTCCGCCCGTATCATGAGCTACGGGCCTCCGATCGACACGCCGTCAGTGGCTATACGATCCATGGATAGAGACGGTCATTTCGGTATATCGCACTCAAGGTTTCAGAGTACTTTGGGTTTGGCCGGGTTCGTTCGTTCACGAAACGAATCGGGCCCTCGGAGTGGAAATGCCCATATCTTGAGCTCCGGACGTCGGATTGACGTGCCGTCAACATTGTTGAAATCCTATAACAGAGACGGATCTTTTGACTTACTCCGCTCGTGGTTTGAACACTATCAGAGTGTGGTCGAGTTGGTTCGCTCACGAAACCAACCGGGCCCCTGGAACGAAAAAGCCAACAACTCACAGACCGGGTGTCCAATTGAAGCACCGCCTGTCTCGTTGAATTCCTCTTGATGAGGCGGAACTTTTGGCATACTTCGCCTGAGTTTTGGATGCAGTTGGATAGTGGCCAGGTTGGATTGTACCCGAAATCCAACCGGGACCCAGGAACAGAAAAGCTGATATCTTTCAGACCGGATATCCGTTTGACGAACCGTCAGCGGCGTTGGTGATCACGTTTAGAAACGGTCTGTATGAGTATACCCTATGAGAGTTCAGGGTACAGTTGAGATACGACCGAGTTGATTTGCTCACAAAACCAACAGGGCCCCTGGGATGAAAAGGCTAATAACTCACAGACCGGGCATCCGATTAACGCGTTGTTTGTTGCATTGAGACCCCTATGACGAGGCAGTCCTTTGAGATACTTGTAGTATCGACCAGCAGCTCATGGAGCGGACCCTCCAGGAGATGAGTGTGTGGAGTACCGAGACCATGTAGCCGGCTGAGACTTGACGACTGCTTGAATGATCGACTCGGTGTGTTTCGGATAGCCCAGTGGGGAGCTCTTGGTTGTAGCGGCAGACCCACGGAAGAGAAGCGCTTGGTTGTAGCGGCAGACCCGCAATACTCAACAGATGGAGTACCTCTGGAGGCTATGAGGGGGAGCTCTTGGTCATAGCGGCAGACCCACGACGGAGGAGCGCTTGGTTGTAGCGGCAGACCCGCAGTACTCAACTGAAGGAGTACCTCTTGAGGCTATGAGCGGGAGCGCTTGGTTGTAGAGGCAGACCCATGGTGGGAAGCGCTTGGTTGTAGCAGCAAGCCCACAGTACTCGACAGGAGGAGTACCGTAGAAGTCTTAGGTTTGTGAGCAGTACCTCGGAGTCGAGATAGGACCATTGTACACTCCAGAGACGGGGCTCTTCAGCAGTTACAGTTTCGATAATGAAAATCCCAGTTTGAGATGAGTCATTGACCTTTGTGTTTACCTCATGATTGAGATGGGTCACTTGATAACTTAGGTATATGTATGGACATATACCTGGGTGGTGGTTATCCGTTGATTTCTTAATCCTTGTGTTCCTCATGATTGAGATGAGTTACTTGATAACATAGGTATATGTATGGGCATATACCTAAGTAGAGGTTATCTATTGAGATCTTCTTTGTAGTTATCCTTGTTGGTTTTAGTGAGACCTTGAGGGTCTCGGGGTCCCTATTGAGTATCGTTATACTCACCCCTGCACAGGCTATACCTGCACCTCGTTGTGTTGGTTGCAGACGACGGGCAGAGCTGATGGAGGCCGAGTGTTCGAGGACTAGACGGTACCCGGAAGTGGACCACACGACGAGTCAGTATCCGGAGGTGGACTTCATGGCTAGATGACACTCGAAGGGGGTTGACGGGAGAGATCATTGAGGAGTTGCGCTATCTGTACCTACCCTTCATGTATGATCCGTGGTGGACGATCCAGAAGCTGTGCTATCTGTACCTACCCTTCAGGTAGGATCCGAGGAGGATGACCCAGGAGCTACTTCCTTTCATCCAGCTATTTGCCTTTTTCTGTTGTACTTTCATTCAGTTGTAGCTATACTTTCAGTTGGGTTTGTATTCTGGACCATTTACTTTTCATCACTTTCTTTTGTACTTAGTTTTTTTACATCCGCTTGTACTCTGTGGTGTTTTGTTTACTTTTATAAAGGCAATGCCTTCCCAGTTATCGATATTTACGCCTTTCGTGCTAGTCGCCAACCCCTGGCCTATGGAAGGCGGGTTTGGGGTAGTCACAGCATAGGCCCTGAGCAAGGGTCGTGACAAATTGGTATCAGAGGAGTCGGTTCTACCGCAGAACTTATAACTCTGATATTTTCTTTCTGTGAAGCAATAGTGTTAAGGGTACCGAGTGTGGTCTTCAGTTTAGGGAGTCCATTGTTGGTGCAAGCGGCCAACGTATCCATACACCAAGACCCTGGCAACTGATTTCCGACATTGTGAACAAAAACACTGATTTTGTGTGTGTTTTCAATGGTTTTCCCTTAAAATAGTTCAAACCAGGTCATCTCACCAGGTATAATCATTTGACCGTGTCACGTTTTTTCTTTCAGGATGCCTTTTCTCGGACGACCAGCTAGAGCCCTGAGGGATGTGTGTACTCACAGCCTGCCGAACGACGAGGCTTCGGTACAGGGACCTCTTGTAGTTGAGGCACCAGCGGTATTACCATATGTTGGCCACCGATGCCACCAGCCCCAGCAGTAGGTGATGACCGCCACTTGAGCTCGCTGCACGAGTTCCAGCACCAGAGGCCACCCAGGTTCTGGGGAGAGACGGACCCGTAGGCGGCTGAGGATTGGCTAGAGGAAGTGGTGAGAGTCTTCAGGCTAGTGAGGATGCCTACAGACTTCATGGTGATCTTTGCTGCCAGCCTTCTTCAGGCAGCAGCAGGCAGGTGGTGGATCCACTTGTTTCAGTTTTGTGATGGGATGACCTTCACATGGGAAGACTTTGAGACCTTCTTCAGGGTGGAGTTTGTGCCGGTATCTCTACACCCCGAGCATGTACAGTAGCTGCTGCCTTTGTCGCAGGATTTTCGATCAGTAGCTGAGTCATCTGTGGGTAGTAGACAGATGATGCAGAGGTCCAAGAGGACAAGAGCTAGCCGTACGAGCAGAAGGAAGTGTTATGAATGCGGCAAGAAGGGTCACATGGCACGTGACTGTCCGACCCCCCGCACAGTCGATCCGCAGGCATTAGAGGATCCACCGAGGTGGAAGCAGCGGTAGGTGCTTGAGCAATAGCCGAGCAGTGGACAAGGCAGTAGATCTCCAGGAGCATATGGAAAGGAGTGGAACTAGTGGATACGTCCCTTTTACTTCTAGTTCCATATTGCTGTTGTATTTGTGTCTTGTTCTATGAGCTGCAATAATAAAAAGACACTTATCTTTGTGATGTTTGCTTTCATGTCCCTTTGTTTGGTTGATACTAAGAGGTCCCAGTTAAAACTGTTGACTTGACCCTCACTTTAGAGATTTCTACTGGAGGAGACCCAGTGACCTCACACTGATACCGACAGCTTGACTCGACCCTTGGAGCTGAGAGTGATGGTTGGATCTCTTGGTAGTTACGTCGAGGCCTTACGACGTCATCCATGTCATGAATGTATCATCCATTTCAGGATTGACTGTATTAGGCAATGGGCATGGTTCATCCAGGGGATGAGACCGATTTTCTTTTTTCAGCAAAGGATAAATTTTAGCAGCTCTTCTAGATCAAATGCAAAGAAGGTGTAGATCATCCCGGAGCGGATGAAGACTACACAGTGCAGTAAGAAACAGGAAACTGGTGCCAGTCTTAGAGACTCGAGCGTGTTAAATGTTTCAAGAAGAGGAAGATTTTAAGGAGAGATGAGTCTGCGAAGCAGCAGACGTGGAGGGATATCTAGGAGAGAAACATGAGGTGGTGTACATCTTAACATGCTACAACCACGCACCTTAGTTATCCCCGCCAGGCTCAGGGAGTTGGAGGGCGGAGGAAGAGTGCGGCTGCATGCGTTCAAGGAGTGTGACCCAATGGCTCTAAAAATTATTCAAGGGACAGTCGGTGTCCACAACTACCTGATGTAGTAACAGACGTTGATATGAATCATTCTTTTCTTTCACAAATCTTGTCCCAGACCTAGAGATTCTGGTAAGCTGTGGACTTGACCCTCACGCCTGGAGATACCTTGGAAGGAGACTCGATAATCACAATTACGCCGATGATTTGGTCAGACCCTCGAGGTGAGAGTTTCGGTTGGAATCACTTGGTGGCAGCGTCGAGGCCTTACGACATTGGTTTGAGTATGGATTGGGAAATCATAGTTCATAAACAAATTGACGGTATTAGGAAAAAAGGTTGTGGTTTAACTACGATGTCAGGATGGGTTTCCCTTGGTCGGCGAAAAGGAAACCCCAGACAGCACATGATAAACTCATGCACAGGATGGTGCGACCGATCACTCTTGAGTCGGTAAACCTTACCCTCATGGCAGCAGTAACTTTGAGTTTAAGTTCTAACAGGAATTAGAGACCTCTAGAGTTCGAGGATGATGATCACGACCTTATATGGGTCTCACCTTGATGTGGTTTACGGAGATGTGGCCAAGGCGGCAAGTTATCTCCGAGGTTCAGCGGACCTTCTTAGGTCCTCAGCTGGGTAGGCGTGGTGGTTTACCGCTTGACCCATCCACCTCAATTGCACCTGGTGCACGACGATTTCCACGTATCTCAACTGAGGAGATATGTGTTCGAACCTTCGCATATCCTCGACCATGATGAGCTGGACGATGGCGATGAGGCGACTTCCACAGAGGTTCCTTTAGGGATCGAGGATCGATAGGAGTGGATCCTAGGAGGATACTTGATTCCTCTTGTGCACTTTCTTTGGCAGCACGGGAACCTCTAGGAGAGCACATGAGAGCGGAAGGCTCAGATGCGTAGTCAGTACCTCTTTTGTAACCCTAGTTTGTGTTAAAGCTTTACGAGGACGTAAATTCCTGAGGTGGGAGTAATGTAAAGACCCGGAAATTTCAAGGGAAATTTCATCTAAATTTTCTTTGGGATTTTACAAGAACACAGTTTCTGACGGCGCCTGATTCTGAGGCCCGGTGTGCCCGGAATCATTTTCTGAAGTTTAGATCGGGTGCGTTCAGTGAACAAACGAGCGAGTTTTTCTAACTTTTGAACCAGTGCTCGGAATCAAATTCTGAGGGCACCGATGGAATCGCAGCGCCAGTTTTTTCTTAGAAACACCTTTTCCATATTTGTGTTTGCTCGGGTGTGGTTTTTAATTTTTGGGGGTTAAGTGAAGAAAATAAAATAAAGTGGTGCGACAAATTTATTTTATTTCACTTAATGTCACTTAAAGCCACTTAAAGCTACTTAAGCTGAGTTGTAGCAGATAGGGTACAATGAAAAATATCTTACCCTCTTGGTAGGATATTTGTGAGGTGGGGCCCGCATGAGCCCCACCGTTTCTTTCCTCCTAAGTAATGCACCCGCAAACCACTCGTAAAAGAAAGTCAACCGTGTGTTTTTCTGATTACGAAACACCTCATTAATTGGGCGGTTTTAAACTACTCTATTAATTCATTTAAATGACTGTTTCTTTTCTAATTCAAAGGGTTGACTTATAAAAATAAAATAAGATAATTCTTATTTTATTCAAGGTAGGTTGTGCCAGATGAATTTGGGAGAAATCACCCAAGCCTTGAAGTTCTTATTCCTTGACGAAGAACGCGAAGGTCGCCAAGAACGCTAGATCCTCGGGAATCGCCGACTGCACGCCGATGAATTATTTCTCTGCGACGTGACGATCCTCCTTCCGCGACGCTCCTTCCGTGGCTCTTCTTCTGTGACGTTCCTTCTCCCGCAGAAATCTTCAAATCATCAACCACTTGAGGTAGGGGTTTTATTTGAGAATAATATTTATTCCCATGGTTGTTTCCTTCTAAAACAAAGAACCCGGATCAACACATCATCATGTTTATCCGAGATTGTTTTTATATGTGGGACATGAATTTTTTATTTATGGGAGTTTTGGTTCAATTTGTAATTTATTAAAATTGTGCCTTGTTATGTTTTCCTTAGTTGATTATTATTCCCAATTTTTATCACCTAACGCGGAGGGTGCGGGCCAAACAAACACAGCTCGACAACCCTCCACAGATTTTCGTTGATGCGTGGATTAAGGGTGTTTATGAAATGGGATCAAAATGGTGATTGGAGGCCTTCGCAGCAAAGTTCGGGTCCCGAGAGAGCCGTAGGCGCAAACCGAGGCAAAACAGACCACCGGAGCGCGTTTGGTGGTCCGCGGAAGTTCCTGATGGCGCCCGGTGCGCCGCCGGGAAGACCCGATGCGGCTGAAGCCACGGCGGCGCTGGCTGCTCCCGCGGCTGCACGGGACCGTGGAGGAGGGACGCAGCTTAAGCCGCATCCGGGTGTCACAGAGTGGCCCCACGTGGGGTCGCGGATCTTCTTTATGCGGGGGCAGCGCACCCCCCGCCAGCGGCTCGGTCGTAACAGCCAAGCTGACCCGCTGGCCGGGCCGGGTCCCGCCCAGGCCGGGCCGGGCCGACCCAGGGGGTGTTGGGACGGGTTGGTCCGGGCCCAGACCCCCCATTTTCGGACCTTTTCGGTCTTTCGCCTGTATCTTGATCTACGAGCCTCTGATCGATGCGCCGTCAGCGGCGATGCGATCCTTGGATCGTTACGGGCGTTTCAATATATCGCACTCAAGGTTTCGGAGTACTTTGGGTTTAGCCGGGTTGGTTCGTTCACGAAACCAACCGGGCCCCCGGAGCGGAAACGCCCATATCTTAAGCTTCGGACGTCCGATTGAAATGTCATCAACTTTGTCGAAATCATCTAAGTGAGATGGATCTTTTGGATTACTCCGCTCGAGGTTTGGATGCTATTGGAGTGCGGTCGGGTTGGTTCTCTCACGAAACCAACCGAGCCCCTGGAACGAAAAAGCCAATAACTCACAGAATGGGCGTCCGATTGACGCGTCGTCTGTCTCGTTGAATTTCTCTTGATGAGATGGAACTTTTGGCATACTTCGCCTGAGTTTTGGATGCAGTTAGATAGTGGCTGGGTTGGATTGTTCCCGAAATCCAACCGGGCCCCAGGAACGGAAAAGATGATATCTTTCAGACCGGACGTCCGTTTGACGAACCGTCAGCAGAGTTGGTGATCACATTTAGAAACGTTCCCTATGAGTATACCCTATGAGAGTTCAGGGTACAGTTGAGATACGGCTGGTTTGGTTCGCTCACGAAACCAACCGGGCCCCTGGGACGAAAAGGCTAATAACTCACAGACCGGACGTCTAATTGACGTGTCGTCTGTTGCATTCAGACTCCTATGACAAGGCGGTCCTTTGAGATAATTCTTCATGGGACTTTGAGATACTTGTAGTATCGACCAGAATCTCGTGGATCGGACCCTCCCGGATACGAGCGTGCGGAGTACGGAGACCGTGTAGCCGGCTGAGACCTGACGACTGCTTGACCAATCGACTCTGTGTGTTTCGGATAGCCCAGTGGGGAGTGCTTGGTTGTAGCGGCAGACCCACGATGGAGGAGCGCTTGGTTGTAGAGGTAGACCCATGGTACCCAACAGAAGGAGTACCTCTAGAGGCTATGAGGGGGAGCGCTTGGTTGTAACAGAAGACCCACAGTGGAGGAGCACATGGTTGTAGCGGCAGACCCGCGGTACTCAACAGAAGCAGTACCTCTTAAGGCTATGAGGGGGAGCGCTTGGTTGTAGCGGTAGACCCATGTTGGGAAGAGCTTGGTTGTAGCAGCAGGACCATAGTAATTGACAGGAAGAGTACCTCAGCAGTCTTAGGTTAGTGATAAGTACCTCGGAGTCGTGACAGGACCACTGTACACTCTAGAGACGGGGCTCTTCAGCAGTTACGGTTTCGATAATGAAAATCCTTGTTTGAGCAGAGTCTTTGACCATTGTGTTTACCTCATGATTGAGATGGGTCACTTGAAAACATAGGTATATGTATGGGCATATACTTGGGTGGTGGTTATCCGTTGATTTCTTAATCCTTGTGTTCCTCATGATTGAGATGAGTTACTTGATAACATAGGTATGTGTATGGGCATATACCTAAGTAGAGGTTATCTGTTGAGATCTTCTTTGTGGTTATACTTGTTGTTTTTAGTGAGACCTTGAGGGTCTCTGGGTCCCTACTGAGTATCATTATACTCACCCCTGCATGGGCTATGCCTGCACCTCGTTGTGTTGGTTGCAGATGACGGGCAGAGCTGACGGAGGCCAAGTGTTCGAGGACTAGACAGTACCCGGAGGTGGACCACACGACGAGTCAGTATCCGCAGGTGGACTTCACGGTGAGACGAAACTCGGAGGGGGTTGATGGATGAGATCATTGAGGAGTTGGGCTATTTGTACCTACCCTTCAGGTAGGATCCATGGTGGATGATCCAGGAGCTGCGCTATCTGTACGAACCCTTCAGGTAGGATCCGAGGAGGACGACCCAGAAGCTGTTTCCTTTCTTCCAGCTGTTTGTCTTTTTCTGTTGTACTTTAGTTCAGTTGTAGCTGTACTTTCAGTTGGGTTTGTATTCTAGCCCATTTACTTTTCAGCACTTTCTTTTGTACTTAGTGTTTTACTTCCACTTGTACTCTGTGGTGTTTTGTTTACTTTTATAAAGGCAATGCCTTCCTAGTTATGGTATTTACGCCTTTTGTGCTAGTCGCCAGCCCCTGGCCTATGGAAGGCGGGCTTGGGGTAGTCATGGCACGAGCCCCGAGGATGGGTCGTGACAGACTTCACAATAATGATGTAGTAATTAATCAATTAATGGAAAAAAATTAATTAAGTGATATTTAAAATATTAATATAAATAAAAATTGAGTTAATAAAAATTATAAATTAAATTCATAGGATAATACAACATATTAGGGGTGTATTATTTTTTTTGATGTTATATTTCTCTATAAATTTTCTTATAGTCAATGTATTGAATAGTTTCATAATTGATAGTAATGGTATTTTATGAAAATAATATTTTATTACATTATTTAAAAATCAAAAAGACCCTAAATAAATAAAAAAAGTGGAAAATTATGGTCTATAATATCATAAATTTTCTATTTATAGTTCAATTGGAACCTTATAAGAAAAAATTTCAGCATTTTTATTATTGAAAAATTGGTTACCATTTTTAAAATGAAAATAAGATAACTAAGGGTTAATCAAAATGATAATCCTAAAATTACACCAAAAAATTTATAAAATATCTTTATTTATGGGATTAAAACCCTATATCTACTTATATTATAATAACTTACTATTTTTAGGTATTTTTAATGAGATTTAATTTATTATAAACTAATATTTTGATGAATTCCAAAATTTCCCCTCAACAGCATTTGAAAAGGACAAATCATCCTTCATCTCATTTCACCACATTGAGTCTTTTAGATCATCAAATCTCAAAAAATTATCTTCTACACTTTCCTAGACACGTTATACAGGTTTCTATATTCCAAAAAGACCAACTCTATATTTCTTTAAAGGGTATCTAGAGGAGCCATTTTGAAGAAGAGTTAATCAATCTAATCGATCAGTTTATTTTTCTATACTTCTCTAACACATATAAATATATGATATCAATCATAAAATAAAAAAATAATAATCCAAAATATTATTAAATATCATTATGATTATAAAAACATCATTATACACACCTTTCCCAACAAATTACAAGTGGAATTATTTCTCAGGCATACATAAAGCTTACCGTCTCCGCGTAGTGATACCATTAAATTTTACCACCATATTTTATGGATGGGAATTCTGATGGGTTTATGGTATATATTTTAAATCTATGAAATAAATATACTTATTTAATGATAATATCATTTTTATCATTTTAACGTCTAATCTTTTAGAAAATGATAAAATCGCTCATGTGTATGTATGGACTACCATCTCCACGATGCGATGTGATTCGTTTCTAATATATATTTCACATAGATGGTAATAAATATGAATTTTATTAATATATATGATACATAAAACATAATAATAATTATTTAATTTATGTAACTATGATTCAAGTATAAGTACCGGGACATATGAATCAAAACATGTTCTGAAAACAAAGCAGATATCACCTAGAACATTGATTTTAATAACAAATTGTTAATAAATGGGTGATAAGGTGTTATAAAATGTCATACAGGGTATGATTTAAATATTTTTATGGAATAAATTTATAATAAATCCTTATTTATTACACATGCGTTTTGAATATCAATAAGATATTGTGATACAGGAGGTAAGGGTTTATTTCACAATCTCATCATTATTTGAGATTGTTTATCTTTTAGTCTCCATTGAAAAATATAGAACTTCATGTACAAGTTTTTAAAAAATGATTTCAAAAAAGTCTCCATCAGTTTTTAAAATAATTTTTACCCATGGTTTATATTCTTACAAAAAAAAAATTAAAATAATATTTTTATCAATTTCTATAGAAGGCTTTGTATGACTGTTCTGACAAAAATATGGATGGAGATTTTTTAAACTTATATTTATTGAACTTATTTTCCCTATTTCATGACATAATAATGATTTGAAGCTTCTATTATAATATTAAAATGTTATTTGAAAAAAAATATTCTCCTCAATAAATGTGCAGCCCCATAAATTTGATATCATAAAGGAAATGATATTTTCCACAAGAATTATTTCATGTGATCTCTTAAAAATGATTCTATGTCTAAGATGACATTATTTGATGTCACTTATGTATTACTGAGGAAATTAACAAAGGATACCATCATTATTATTTCTCATATTTTTTATGTTTATGATGGCATGATATTTATAAACCCATTTCTTTTATATGATTAATGATATGATAAATTCTTTATGGAACTCATTGCTTTACAATGGTTCAGATGTGATGGATGGTTTATGGTCACACGGAACACATATGTATAGTTTTCATTATGTGTTGGGTGGGACCTATATATTTTTCCAATTAATTGGGTAATTAATTATATCTCATGATATAATTAGGAGAAACAAGTCTATGTACTTGATCATTTAGGTCAAATAGGTGATAAGTCCGGATTATGAGAGTCTTGTTAGTTAACTTTGGCATATCAAATGGTTTTTCTATACTTATAAATATGAAACAAAAATTAATAACATGAAATTATGTTTTATGATCAAGATATTATGAATTTTAATTCTTATTATTATTATCTATTGATACATTAATATTTTATTCCATATCTCATGTTTATTACCCATGATAGGTTGGGAATGAACACTATAAGTTATTCTCAGGATAACATACCCACATTTATTATATATTTCATTAAAAAGATATAAATTGATATATTCCATGTTTACACTTACTGAACATCTGAGCTCAACCTTTTCTTTTGTTTTATTTCCATAAAATATAAATAAATTTGTTGAGAATGATATGATAAAATGGTTCAAATTATAAATAAATAAGTGGGAGATGATGTTGATATTTTATGAACCAGTTGATTATGTCTCTAATTTTACAAAGGAACTAGACCTTTATGATCATCTGAAATGTGTTTGTATAATGTAATGAATATTAATCTAAAAAGTTATAATATAAGTGTATGGAATGTTTGGTTCATTATACCTTGGTACTCAGGTTCACCAATATCAAATCAATTATAGTAGTGGAAACTCATTCATTAAGTGTTGGAGGGTCGTTATCCAATTCCCCTTCATATAAATAATGAGTAACATAGGTGGAATTTTGTTTCTCTTTAAAATATGGTTGTAAGGTGGCATTATCTACCCTTATGGGAGTGAATTCATTAGAATTATATTCTTGTCCTCCGGGTTTGGTGGATTTCATATTGATGGGGGAAAGGCTTCTATCCCATAAATTCTTCTCATGTATAGTAGTCCAACCATTTTGAAGCATCATGACTCAATATAACCCTATTAATTCAGTCCTTGTCTTTATAATATGTGGATAATATGTCGATTTAAAGGCATCAAAAAAACCATATGTCAGGCAATGGGAGTGGGAATATCTAGATTTAGACTCGCAAATCTCTCATATAAGTTGTAATTCATTTGAGATAACTCATTTTTCATTAAAACGATGAAGTTTTTTGAATGGTCCACATTTATTACTTCTATAATATTGATTTTTATTAAAAAAAACTACCTTTTAAGTCATCATAGGGATACATTGTGCAGGATATCAGGTCATTCAGACCATTAAAATTCTTATATCCTTCAACCCGAGTATTCTTTTTTACCTTTTGTAATACAAATAACTAATTTAGTGGTTTTCACATGAGTATAAGGGTGAAGTATCACCATTTATTCCCTCTTATTGATCCTTGGGGGAGAATCTAAGGCACTTATAATATGATGAAGTAACATTTATGTTTATGTAGAGCTAAAACCTTCCAAGTAAGGTGGTGAAAGTATTGTCTTGTATGAAACCCAATAATTAATATTTGATTCCAAATCACCAAACTTGGTATTTTGTTAGATCTTATTGATCATATTATGTTCAATATTTTTATACCTTAATATTAATAGTTTGGATGTGGATAGATTGTACTTTCCCCAAGTTGAAAAGAGTTCTACTAAGGATGAGATTGATCCTAGAGCTACTCTACAAAAAACATCAGGGTATTTCAATAAAATTGATCTCTCCCAAGAGGTAGAGGGGGAATATTTGACACTATATAACTATTCCCTCTTCTTCAATAGATAATGATAGAGTTTCTTTATATTCTTAATGCTCACCTTCATCAATCATGTATAATTATGTAGCATCAAATTTTGTCGCAAACCATAGAGGGAAATTCAAATCCATGATAAGGGCCTCTCAAAGAGCATTTAACAACTTTATCTCATCAAGGATTGATATTAGAGTTGGTATATGGATATTGTTTTTGATCATGTCATACTTTCATGTGAGGGTCAGGGTGTTACTCTTGATGGGCCATTACCTAATAATGAGCATGGAGGGACCAACTAACTGAGGTTAGGGACCATGATTAGAACCATCTAAATAATACAATCAGTTGGATGGTTGTGGATTAACAAGGAGATAAACTAGTCAAATGGGTTTTGGAGTTATATTAATGGATTTTTCTTAATTAATTTTTCCTTACTATATCAAAGTAATGATTTCCTTCTTTTCTCACAAATGACATAAATTTTTTCCAAAATATCTAATTATTAATTTTTATTTCCTTGTTATTTTTACCATATCCCAAGTGTATCGATTATAGATCTCAAGATGGACTGACGGATGTACTTCACCTATAGGTTGGGTAGAGTGGTCTACTAATATGATAAATTTAACAATATAAAACTGATAATATTTATCAAAGGATTCCATCATAATAATATAGGTCTTAGGACTACTTCCCAATGTGGAGATGAATATATTATTGTACCATGCATACTATTTTTCCACTATATGAGGATCTTGATATTCCTCGAAATGACTATGTCAATTACTTTTAGTTTTGGAGGGTTATCAATATAACATTACCACTCAAGAGAATAAACATTCTAGGGGAGGTTTTTTCTAATTTAGTCATGACTAAAAAAACCCATTTGGTAGAGTGGTCAACATTCAAGTTATCCAATCATCATAATTTTGTAGTCCATATATCAAAACTACCTTTCAATCCACAATATTCATGTCATCATCATATATGAAAGAGATGCATGTGGATTGTTCTTGATGATCACCTAGTTCCACTATACCATGATTTTCTATGATTTGTAACCAAATATTAAATAAGAAACACTCATAGATGTAGAGTCAAATTTTGTAAGGGAAATAGTTGAGGTAATTCTTCAACAAAGACTCTTGTGGCTTCTTATGGTCAGGAATCTTGACCTGGTTCCTTTCTATTATGTATATTAATAATTGAGTAACATTTTAATCCATTAATGATTAAAACATTTTCTTCTATTATATGATTATTATAGATGCATTTCCTTTATGGGATCCTAGGAAACATTCTCAGTGTGATTTTGTGATTGAAAAAGATTATTCTGTAGGAAATTTTATAGTCAAATTGGATGAGGGGTTTGATACTACATTTCATAAACCATCTATTGTTTTAAATTATTCTCTACAAGTGAGGGAGGTAATATATAACTCCCTTTCATGGTATGTCACATAGAATCTTAATTATGTTTACATCACTTAGAAAAATTACAAAATCTGTCTATGTAATTTTTTGAAATAAGTGTTGGGACTGACTCATCCTAAACATTCTCCACACACATCCACAATAACTATTCTTGATAAAGTTGAATATTGTGGGAGTAAACTAGGAACTTCCACTAGGTGATGATGTTTATGATACATTAATTCACCCATTATTTTCATTTATAAACGCCAGTGACACTTATACTATGTATTGAAGAGTTTTACTAGTAGAGGAATATCAACTGAATATCGTATCATTTAGTGATAAACCCTACACTAAATTTCCATAAAATATCAAAGAGATTACTTCCAATGTCTACATGAAAAAATAGATCTTATTTTCCACAATCTACTCTAGGTATGCCAACATTGGCCTACACTGGAAGGTGAAGTGTGTGTAGGTAATTATTTGGGTCACCTATCCCATTTAAAGATAGAAAACTAGGTTTTTAATAATTTGGAATCTAGGGAACATTGTCCACCCACTATAGGTATGAATTTATTTTTAGGTATTTCAGAATCATGGTGTCTATCTCTATGTTCCAAGATTGAAATGGTGGTATTGGTCTGCTTTTTCTTGGAGTCTTTGTCATGTGTCTTTTCCTTGGTTAGTCAAATGACTTTTGTAGTGGAATATTTATGGTCTAGTAGTTGAAATTCACTTTAATCCAATGAAGCTGGAGTCATGGGGAATATTAGACTATGTATAAAATTAGAAAAACTCCCTTCTATGGTTGTTTTCAATTTCTTAAGGGTTGTCTATTTTTATGTTAAATGGGATGTGAAATGATATCATCTTAAATATCCTCTCGATTGGGATGGTATCATCATAGGATATCATTAATGAGTTATTGATGAAATAAATATCCTAGAGTTGATATGTTATCCAATTATATATATAGGTTTTATTGGAATATACTAGGATACCTGAAGGCTCATATACAAAATTAGATTTTTCATAGTTCTAGTTGGTATTTGGGAGTGGCAGGTCGGGTGAAATTTCAAGAACTATGGCCTATATTTTCTAAAACGTGTGGGAACCCCCTCCCCCTTAGGAACCACCATTTAATACTAATCATTTAAAGTAAAATATTCCTCACTAATATAATCACCATTTTCATTATTCTTCTTTTTAGCGGAACCATCCATGATGATATTCATGGATTAAGTGGATAGTGATGGTTAGTTTCAAGAATTATTGTAGGGCCAGGAATTGGGAATTATTTTTTGATTTATGAGAGGAATATACTATATAGAGACATACCTTCCCTATCCAATTTATTTCACATGGGGATATTGCTTTCCCAAAAATTATAAGACTACTATGAAAATCTATGAACATGTTTTTGTTGGTGTTTTGGTGGTATCCTCTAGATTTAAGATGTCGACCAGTAGGTCCAATTACAATCATAACTTTTTGGCACTACTAGATTAGGGATCAAAGGTGGCATAGATCCTAGGATGGTCCATTTAATATCCATGAATGTAGTTAAACATCTCCCCTAGTTTTTTTCAAACACATGGAACATGATTTTTAGTGAGAAGTTATACTATATGGAAGTTTAGGGTCACATGTGTTAAGAACAATGATGGAACTTGTTTGAGGCTAGGGAATCCCATAAAATATCATATTCAGCTTCATCACACTCATAAGGATATTCCTTATCATAGGTAATGGGTTGCTGGGAGGTGATATGAGGGATCTATTATGAACACCTCAACATTAGATCCTAGAGGAAGGTGCTATCATCTGATACACCCAACCTTGGGATGAAACTATATATGTCTAATATATATTAGGATTCAATTGTATTTCTATGTAGGATGGTGAGTTTAAATCCTCATTTTGGGGGATATAACTGGCTTTATGTGTCTTTATAAGATATATTTCCTCCTTTTAAAATATATGGAATAACCTTGATGTTTCCCCCACATCTAATGTATAGGTAGATGGAAATGATGAGAGTAATACATGGTATGAAACCATGTAATGTCCTTATAAGTTAGATATATAATCCTCTATAAGGCAGTACTTCTAATTGGACCTAGAGAATTTGTACTCTTTTATTATTATGAAGAACATTCTGAATAGTTGAGTACATTCCCCCAACGATTTTTTATATTCAAGGAATGAAAATCTCCTTATAATCCTCAATAGTTTGGTATTATTATATATCAGGGGTAATTTGATTTCCATTCCCCTTGTGATCCATATTGGAATAATGAAAATGTTCCCTGGTTGTAAGCATATATGTTTCATTAGGAGCCTTTACACCATCACTATTAGTGGCGTTGTGGACAGGACCCCAATGGTTATTGGCATCATATGGAGGAAAACTAAAATAGCTAGTTATAACTTCACCCTAGAGAGAACCTCAAGGTTGGTACACTTATTCATCACGAGGAGTACCTCGATGATGCTTATATGTAGTTTTGGTGTCTATGAATGTTACCCTGATATGATTAGTGGGTAGGTGGTGTCTATATCATAACCTAGTGAAGAAATATCTGTATGTGGTGGTTAGGATAGTGATATATGTATCAATATGTACAAGATTGGACTCCTTTAAAGTATTAATAATGGACTACCCCATGAGTAGACTCCATAAATTCAGGACTATGCTATCTAGAATAAGAGTACACTCAACTTGTTCATCCATTGGCTGGGTATCCAGGTAGGGATAGTGATGTTGGTTTGGGAGAGCCCACATTGTATACTCCTAGGAGGTATCTAGGGATAGAAACCTTGTATACAACAAACATTTTCTATGTAGGAAAATTGTTCATCATTTTGTTCCCATTAAATTCTCTCAAAGAGGTTAGTGGTGGTGGAAGGGGATATTTTAACAAACAATATTTCATCTATTGGAGGTTCAGATGTGGCATCATGCCAACATGATCCTCCCAATCTATATATTGGGTGGGAGTTTAAAGTAAAACTCCATGATCAGTGAATAATTAGTATGATTTTAGTGAATCAGTGATTAAATTCCTTTTTATGTATCCTTTATTAAAAAACCCTAGTCACCAGTTAATGTGAATCTAGATCACTTTCCAATACACACAGATGAAGGAAAAAAAATATTCATGGTTCACAACTCAAAAAGAGAAGGTTATTCCTTTTCATGATTCAGTTTTCAATAATACCATTCCACCCACTAGTTTCAACATATATGTATTGTCGTAGGGGTTTATTATTTTATTCATGTTTCAAAAATCCACTGGGTTATGATTGTTTTTATCACACTATTACAATGATAATTTTTTTAACAATTTGATGAAATCAAACCATAAATGGAATTCATTTTTCAATGTAGTTATTCCATTCCAATAATTACTAAACTTTTAGAAACTTTGGTTTGATATCTTAACATTGTGACAGTTTTCATATCTGATTCATCTTCCGATTCAATTTATTCATTATTACCTATTATTCCCTTAACATGGACAATAGACATATTTTACTTTACATTCATGAAATTATTACATTGAAACGTATAAATTAATAGTTATATAGAGCAATTCATATTTTTGGAAATTCATATTGAAAACTTATACTTCTTTCAACCAAGTTAACTACTACCACTTCATTATAATTTTTTGGATTATATTGAATCGATTTAAAATCATTGATACTGCTAAAATGACATCATTTATCGATTTAGTGAGTTATTAATTCATCCATGAATCCATGTCATAAAAATTATATTAAATATAAAAAAACCTCCTAATAGAGATTGAACCATGGACTAGTGTTTTTTTGTTATTTAACCTCAAAATGATTAGCACCATGTGTGTGGTCCTCCAAATTCTATTCCTCATGGCATGTTAATCCACATGTAGACCACGAATTCTCCTAAAATAATTGTTCTTTATTCCATTGGTCATTTTATAATGTATATCCACATTTTTAAAATGGATTTCACATATCACTTCCACAGGAAAAGTGTCTTTATCATTTGACATAGACACAATGGAAGACCCCCATAGGCACCGCTACATCCATTTTAGACATGGTCTTTTGGTAAAATCTACTGTAAATCCACCATGAGGACCACAATAGGAATGGTCCCAATCCATTTTCCCATTTTGAACATTCTAATATTCAATTCTACATATTCTATAGGTATGGACACACCTAGTCTTCTTTTTTATCTTCATCATGGTTCCCTCAAGGTCATGGACATTCCAATGTTGGTCATTCCCTTCACAATACATTCTTATATCATAATGATCCAATCATGATGTTTACTTGAAATAGGAACACATTAAGTCACATTAATTGATTTTTCTTTGGATTGATTTGTTTTGTTGAAAACAGAAGGCAACATACTCAATCATATTCTCTTCACAAATTCTTCAATCTCATTTATCCTAACAACTTTCTCAACACTTATTTTGCTCAAAAATCACCCCCTTACGATTTTATTATCAAACAAGGAACATTAATCACTATGGATCTCTAAAAACAAAGTATGGATCACCATCCAACAATTCTAAACTTATGTGAACAAACTCAGTGTAGGAAACAAGATCATAGAATAAATAATACCATGCTTTCAATAAGACAGTGATCTATATGCAGGTCCCTTTACATAAATTTATAGACATAAATCTTGACTTCATTATCACATCACCAACATTTAGAACCTAACAATATTTCTACAACCACATACAATGAACTATTGGAGCAGATCAAATTGTTTAAATCACAGCTTTATCATTTTCAAAACTCACTATAAATATATTTTCCCTTAAATAGATAAACACATTTCAAAGGAAAATCACCCTATAAATATTCTCCCCCATTGACCAGCTCCAAAGATATAATCATTGATAATGATTTTTGATGTCATTTTTCTCCACTTTGAAAATAATATTCAAATAAAAGATGAGTGGGTGGAAGAAAACACTATATTTTATCCCTGTAATGAATATGGTAAAAACATAAATTTAATATTAGGTTCTGAAATTGTTAATTTGAAAGTGACATTGTGAAAAAATCAAAAATATTCATCATTATAAGAAAAAATTATAAATTTAAATATTTAATCTCTAAAATTTAATTGATAAAATGATATTTAATGTTAATCTGATTGGATATTGAGTAATGAACTGGACAATTTGAAAATTTAGTATCACTAGGATTACCACATCCCAATATTATCAGAAATTTCATTTCATCATTTAAATATTATAATTGAGATTTCATTCCCATATGTCGTGTTGTGAAATGGGTGGAAACCTTATATTTAGCTTGGATGATGGTCAAGTTAAATAAATTTTTCATACTCAAATTAGAATAAACATATATTTCTCTAAGATAGAATGCTTTACAAGATCTAGAAATATTTTTATCAAAATATCTTATCCAATTTTTATCTGAATAACTGAATAGATCAAGATTCCCTTTACTGTTATATTTCACTATATAGTTCGATGTTCCTTTAATATGTCTATGTATGCTCTTTCCAATCTGGAAGTGATAAATTTTAAAATACATTGATTTCTGGCATAGAGTATGACATCATACACTATATCTAGTCTTGAAGATATCAATTAATGTAAACTATCAGTCAACTTTTGGAATTCTATTGGATTTATTTTCTTCCCCTACTTATCTTTTTTTAAATATATTAGCTATGAAATTAGTTTAGAAACAAGTTTAGAATCCTCTATTCTAAAATTATTCAACATTTTATTATCATATTTCTCTTGGGATTGAAAATTTAATACATTTCATAATATATTTGTAAGCTATGAAAGTATCTAATCCCACCATGCATAGGAATTTAAAAAATATTTTTCATTTGTTTTGAAAATTCTTCACAAAACTCTTCGTCATTTCTATTATAAATATTATCATATACATAAAAAATAATTATTATAAATACCACCTTGTTCTTTTTAATGAATATATTGTTTTAAAATATTCATTTTCATAATTAAATGTTCTCCAAGGAGGTTTCAATCCTATAATTCAATGATTTTGGGGATTTCTCTAGCCTATATAAAGCCTTTTTAACTAAAAAACACAATTCTAGTCTTCACTGAGCAAGAATCCACATGGTTGTCCCATACATGGATCCTCTTCTAATTCACCATTGAGTATGGACAACTTTTCATCCTTTTAAAAGAACATTAATTTCCATTATACTACAATTGTAATAATAATTATTATGGTTTCAAGACATACAACTAGTGAAAATGATTCATTTAATTAATCTTCTTCAATCTATGAATATCCTTTACACACCAATATTTCTTTATTTATCACCACTTCACCTTTTTTATTCATTTTATTTTGGACGACCCATTTTTTCCTAATATTTCAATTCCCTTTGGGATTGGGTACTAACTCCCAAATCTCATTTTTATCTAAAAAGTATAACTCTTGATTTATTACACCAATCCACTCTTGATGTTTCATTATGTCTTTCACATCTATTGATTCATCTTGAGTGATCAATTAGATAATATATGATATCCTAAAATTTATTCCAATTTAGATATGTTGTCCTTGATTTCAAGTGATATTTCAAACATTAACATGTCATCTCATACTTGGACGATGTCATAAAAATATTTATTTATCACTTGAATTTACTTAATTAATATATACAACATGAACTTAATTTTAATTCTCACCATTTTAGGGAAATTCACCATTCTATTTCATAAAAATAGATTCACCTCCATCATTTCTGGAACATTCATGTTCATATGAGTTCACTTTATTTTTTTGTTCCATCACTTACACAATGATTGAAACAATAATATTTCCTATCACTTTTTTTATATCAATGATATCATATTTTAGTTGGTGGATAACCTAGAAATATACCTTCGACACCTATTATTTCAAATTTCCCCAAATTTCTTCCTTTAACTGTGATAATGAAAGAGCTTCCAAACACAATTATATGTTAAAAAATTAAATATTTATTATAATACATCACATATTGTTGAATATCAAAATTGGTCATATAAAGATAATTATTTTTGATATAAACCTATATTATAATAGCTTGTCTTGAGAAGTAATTTATTGTATCATTCTCTAACAATAATTTTCAATACATATCTATAAGACTTATATTATTTGATGTAGGCCCACTATTTTTTAATGTGTGTATGGTGAACTAATTTCAAAACTGAAACCATGTTTTTGATGATGGGCTTCAAATATTCCACTAGTATACTCAATGAAATTATCTATTTGAGTAATCTTCAAAGAGTAACCAACTATTTCTTTTCACTTCATCAAAACTCTTGAACCATATACAGACTATGATTTATGCTACCGAAAAATAATTTTAAGAACCCGGATCTTTCTTCCATGTAGAAATATTGTTTTCTGTTGTTCTTTAGGAAATGTGGTGTTTTTGTAAATTTAAGGAGTACATGTTGTGTACTTTGAAGTACACACTGTGTACCTGGTTGTCTTGGGTGATGTGTACTGGACATATAATAGTCCATTACTTGGTCATGTGTGGTGACCTAGAGACTGCCTAAAGTGGGACCCGTAAAGTCATATACATGTCGTGTACTTTTTATTTTATTTTATTAAACGGACAGGGGCCATGTCTCGTTCCCATTTTCATCTTCTTCTTGGATCATCTCAACCAGGAGAGACATAATCCAATGATTCTTCTATAAGCCCCAGACACATCATACATTCCATGAATCAACTGTCATCTATTGTGTTGGAATCACCACAATATTTTCCTCCTTATTCTAGAGAATCATTCCTTGATTTCTTATCTTTCTTGAGATATTCATGGTTGAGCGGTTTTGACATTTTTATATATCTACATCATTCTAGGCCGATTCAAGTGTTGATGTTCGAGAGTGTTCTTCATACACCACTAAGTTGGGTGGAATTTCCTTTTCTATTGTTATTCATTGAGTTATATGTGAAAAACTACTAATACCCTTGTTCGAGGTATTGCGTGTTTAGTGATTTTGGCCCTGTTAATGCCTAATGTATAATGGTTTCTTGTGTAGAAGTATTTGTTTCTAAATAGGATTATTCTTTCCAATATATTGATTTGTTTTCCCATGATTGTTTGTTATGGACCGTTAGGTCTAGAATTTCTTATTAGGATTACTTTTTCCATGCCAAATGTTGTTATAATGGAGTTATTTTATCTGACATGCTCTAATATGTTGTAGACTATTTATTCAAGTAATTCATGAGGTTTAATTTGGCTACCATATATTGTTTTTGAATTATTGACTTACACAGGGTTATGTGATACTATTGTAGTTGACTATAAGTCAAATGGATGTTGAGGGTTTCTCCAGATTGTTTATTTACTTTTTACATTGTGATACCATTGGGGGTGGACTTTGCTCACCCTTAGAGTGTCTATAGTTTCTTAATTATGAGACCACAGTGGGATTTGGACATTGAGTGCTACCCCGGAGTGTCTATAGTTACTTATATGAGACCATAGGGGGTAATTGTTGTTGAGTGCTTCCTCATAGAGTTTTTTTTAATGTTGAATAAGTGCGGATGTACTGTGAGAATTTCCTTGATTGTTTATTGTACTTTTTTGGATGTCTAAATTGATAAATATTATGAATGTAGATTACACTATAGGATTGTTTAATTTTGAATGATTCCTTGTTTATTACTTCTCATTGGATATTACCTACCATATATATTCAGTAACTGTTAGGCACAGATCTTTTTGTGGTTGCATATTGGGGTTCATCTCACACCTCATTTGGGGCATGCTTTTGGGCCCAAAAAGGATTATATTGTTGCGGGTCTAGATATGGTCAAGAGCCCCTATACTTTAGGTACATAATTGTTGTGGATTTGGAGAGCATGGGACCAGGATGAGTCTTGTGATGCTACAGGAGTTTATTTGTTTCATTATACATTGGTTTAGTACAATGTTCCAGCATCTTGACTTGTTTTTCTGTATTCATAGGCATATGTATCATGCATCATTTAGATATGTTATCCAGTTTTAAATTACTTGCAATCATTTATTGTTTACTTATTTCATGTTATTACTACTTCTTCTATTGTTATATTTTTTATTTCTTCTGCATTACTCTGCCAATGAGGTCATAGTTTTCCCACTATCACACCCAAGTCCCTCACTGCTAGTCGGCAGTCTTCGGCATTTGCATAAATGCACATGAGGCCATGAGACTAACCAGGTATGGGGTACCTCTAGGTGACACCCGGAACCGGGACATTACAAAGTGGTATCAATGGAAATTATTTTATTCTTGACATACTGTTTGGAGCCTATAGTTATGGATAGGATGAAATATTTAATTTGTAATAATTTGTTCCCTGTTGTGGCTAACCCATGTATAAGGAAAAGCCAATTCACCACATTTATTGTAATTTTTTCTAGTTTTCCAATTATTTCAGTTTATTTGATTTCACTGTTGGGTGTGTCACATGTTTTGTGCTGTTATCATTGATTTTATTGAGGTTTTATTTCTATTTCAACTTTATGATCTGAGGGTTTTCCCTCTCATGCATCATATAGGAACTTTCTAGAGATCACATGTCATGAATTCCTTCCATTCTATTGAGAGTGCATTACTTATTTTATGTTGTTGTGATAGATGTTGTTCTAGATATGCATGTAGTTGTGATAGATGCCTTGATAGAATACCTTCTATTTGATAGGATATTTAATTGTGTAAATCTTATTTTGAATGAATGACAAACATTGGTTCTTGAGGTGTTATGGGCCCTCATGGATCAAAATTTGGTGGATCAATGCATTTTAATGCTTGTATATAACTTGTATAATATGCCAAGAATTGATTCTTGGGGAGTATGGGTCCTCACAGATTATAATTTGGAACATCAATGTTTATTTCAATGTTTTCTTGGGGTTCTAGAGTGGTTTTTGAGGCTTAATATTTGGAAGAACCCAGAATACACAGTGTGTATTACAAAATATACACCATGTATTATTCTGTTCGGGAATGAACTGTTTTTCTTAAGAGTAGATCGTGTACTATATGTACATTCCATGTAGTCTCTAACCATGTCACTGACTATCTGGGCAGAGACACGGGGTTGGGAAAATCATATGTGGGACATGTTGTGTACCGAATGTACATGTCATGTCATAGAGACGATGTATCTGGCTGTGTGACTAATGACATAGGTATACGAAAATCAAGAAGTACTTGTTGTGTCCACCTGAAACATGCCTTGTCAAGTTAGCCATTTAACCAGCTGTGTGACTAACAACACGGGTCAGTGAAGATCATCTAGTAAATGTCATTTCAGGAACAAACACGCAATGTAGTCTTGACCTAGGAGATTCTTTTGGGTTAGACGTGTTAAGGAACTCAGGAAGGGGAATACAATTCAAGTACAAAACTTGTCTTGGAAGAAAACATCATGTGTATGGGGTGTTAAATGACTAGGGTTAGTGGGAGTACACACCCAAGAGACGGCTTAATGGAAAAGTCATGTAGGTGCTATACATGTCGTGTATCCATGATTGGAAAACATGAATGATTTATTTATCTTGTTCTCTAAATGAACTTATAAGTTTCAATCCTTGATAATATTGACCTAAGGTGTGTGTTTGACCTTGAAAAGTCATGCCACTGAGACGTCCCCCAGTTGTATTCCAGTTACAGGGCAGTGATCAAACACTAGACACAGCTGATCAAGGACTACCAGCAGATCCTACTGTATTGACACTATTGGCACCAGCCGTTATTCTGGAGACAAGGGCAGATGCACAGTTCTAAGAGAGCTTCATGAGGTTCATGTAGACCTTCCTAGGAGTACCTCATCCTGCACCTTCTATGGCAGAGCTCATTTGGGTTTTCCAACAGCAGTATCCTCCCACCTTCACAGGGGACGAGGGAACTCAGGCACAGAATCATGGTTAGAAGTCATGCTATCTATCTTCAAGAATATATAGACAACTCTATAGAGGAGTATGCAGCTCTATATGTATATGTTTTAGGATTTTCCCAAGAGATGGTTAGATGTGATCTCACAGGAAGGACACCAGAAGTTTACGGCTTAGGATGCATTCCAGTGTGCCTTATATGAATACTTTTATACAGAGACATTGAGGGCCGACTGAGCATGACAGTTTATGAGTCTAGAGTATGGTACTCTTTCAGTTATGTAATATTCTTCTCACTTCAGAGAGATGAAGCACTTCAAACCCATCCTAAGAGGTGATGTGTTATTCCAGGAAAGGAAGTGTGAGGATGGTCTTAGGAATGACATTTGATCTCATGTGAACATCTTCAGGTTGACTTCCATCACCTCTATAGTCAACCAATTATTGATCTCAGAGTGTAATCTAAGGGATTTTGATGCATTGAGTTAGGGGTTCTTGGCTTCCGGAATTGCTACCCCTCCTACTGAGAGAATGAAGCACCACATATAGTCTATATGCAAGGATCCAAGGAAGCAGGATACTTCATCTGGTGGCTAGATGGTGTGCTACCAGTGTGGGAAGTGTGGGAATACAAGGACACATTTCCCGAGTGACCTAGTGGAGTTTTGATCCTGGGGAAATATGGTCCGTCTTCAGTTTTTCTATTAGATATTTGAACCAGTATTGGGTGACAAAGCTTCTATGATGACCCCTCATTAATGAGCAGGACCACCAGTTCCTCATCAGTCTGAGGATTGGAGTTATTTTGTCCATTCAGACTGAAATGGAGATAAAGGATGTGGTATCCAATTAGCAGGCTTTCATTGAAAATAGGTTGTATTATCTCAAGGTGGTCTGGTAGGGTGATAGGGCCACAATACAATCCAAACTATTGCAGTTGAGCAAACCCAACAAGAGCAGGATTTCGAACCCTATACAGTTCGAGGTATGATCCTAGTTTCCTCAGTTATAGCTTCTATAATGATTGATATAGGGTCTTCCCATCGTTTTATATTTGTTTTTATTGTGAAGATCCTTCGTATCTTTATCTTTGTTTCAGATGATTCCCTGATGCAAGAAAATCCGCTAGTGACATGAACATCTAGTTTAAATCAGTGGAAGGACTTCCCTCTTGTGGTTTGTGGGTGTCAATTATTATGGGACCTCTATGTCCTAGACATGACATGCTATTATGTCATTCTTGGAATGGACTATTTATTCTCCTTCAGGCTGGTGTCAACTGCTATCGCAGTAGGTTGAGTTTCATATAACGAGAGGGTAGATCCCTTTTACATAAGAGGGAATGGGATGTTCAGGTAAGATGAGTAGGACCCAAGCATCATGGGTTGGGAGGAGTTACATCCCATATTTCTAGTCTATATCTGGATGAGCAAGGGAATTCACAGTTGGAATTTCCTCTAGTGGTCGATCGTTTCATGGATTTCTTTCTACAGGACTTTTTAGGTTTCCCTCTAGAGTGAGAGAGAGAATTTTCTATTGATCTTGTGCCAGGAGTGGAACTGGTGTCCATTCCTCTTTATGGGATGGCTACACCAGAGTTACAGGATCTCAAGAAGTATTTATAGGAGTTTCCGAAAAATGTTTTCATCTAACCTAGTACTTCTCCTTGGTGTTCTTCTATCCTATTTGCAATGAAGGCATATGGTACATGTTTCGAGTCGGTCTCGAACCCCCAATGGTTCTATATTTGATGAAGCATGGACCTTATTTCCAAAGGCAGGCGTTCGCTGGGTGATTTGGCCAACGACACTTAAGAACTCACATTGGATGAGAGGATGGGAAGTAGGGCTCATCACTCCATTTTGGGGGTAATTATTGACTGTTACTGGACTCTCTTATAGATTTAAGACATATTCATATGTACACGAATCTTTGTTTTATACCGAAGAATAGTATCTATGGATTAATCCTAGTTGGAAATGGTCAGATGGACATAGGGGTTCAGAATGATTTAGGCCGGAGGTTTCCCATCCCTCATTTGATTAATGAATCTGAAGAATTTGGACTCATTGAGACGGTGCTAAGAGCAGCTCGGTGAACCGATGTGAAGATAGTCAGATCGACCAATTGTTGGGATTGAACCTTAGGGAGGCTTCCTACGTACCCTGCCTAGGAGACAGGGATCAAAGTCCTGGTATTTTGAATTGGGGTGTTAAAGAACTGACGTGAAGGTGGACACGAGGGTACGATGGTGATCAGGCTTGAACCTCATGGAGGCTTCCTACGTACCATGCCTTAACATAGATCAATGTCCTCATATTTCTCATAGAATTGGGGCTTTCACTTTGAGGAGGCCCATAAGAGGATGTCATGGTCAATTCTTACTCTAATCCCACGTGATCCATGATTGGTGTGAGAAACAAGAGGCAGCAGGGACCAGATGATCACACCGTGTAAGCTGCGTCCGTGAGAAGTGGAGTGGGGATTACACATAGGGCGGCTCATAAGGTCAGGGCTAACTCCAAGATGGATTCCCATAATTTCTTTCTCATGTCTGGACATGAGTGAATCCCAACTCACTGATGGGTTGGGGCATTCACCTATGCGCTAGTGCACAAGCAGGATAATGACAAGGGTGTTGGAATCAGTCCGAAAAATGGGAGATGAAAAGTGTGAATTACATGCCCGACATTCGAAACACAATCAGGGTGGCATGGTGATGGATGATAACTATTGACCATGTTCGAAACACATCATCCATATCATGTTAGCCTGAAATGAGGACAAACAAATGAGGGTCGACTGTTGACCATTTTTTGAAACACAGGACCTGACTCAAAGTGTCGTCCAATGTCTTCTGGGGCATTGGCCCTACACAGTAGGTGAGCTGATGCGGTATGGGACCAGGCCGTTAGTGGGTCCCTTCATACATTCTAGGGAATGATGATCTGAATGAAGGACAGGCAAAGCATGAGGTGGAGTGATGGAATGTTTGAATGGATTCCAACACTCTGGAAGTTATGCCATTATAAACATAGCATAAGGCATCTCTTGCATGGATAAAGAGGCATCCAATTATTGAATTAAAAGGGATTCTACAGTTTATAATCATGTATAGAGGACTATTTTTAGATAGTTTAATGTCATATGGATAGGAAGAGGTCCATACAGTTTAACATCATGTGGTTAGGACGACTAGGTAAGAGATACCTAGCAATGTTTGGTGTGGGAATTATGAAAGGGAAGCCCTTTCTAGATTAACCTAGGAAAAGAAGCTGGGTAATGGGGTTATAGTAGAGTCATGAGGAGCATCTCGACTCATGGAATGTATAGGATGGATGTTGGGGTGGTGCAAGGGTGCAATGTAAAATACTGTTGACCCAACCCGAAAAGTTCGTGGTGCTACTCTACATTATTCATGGGGGTAAGGGACAGTAGTGAAGGGACTGAACTGGAGGGCCGAGACCGAAGCCCAGCAGGGATCCCGAGCGGGGGCACAACCCTAGTGGTATAGAGTAGCGAGTGCATGGGGTTTTCCGCATGGGGTGGCCAACGTAGGAGATGACCGTGAAGGGGCTTTCCGTGAAGGATCTGGCCGCGTAGAGTTGGCCGCATGTGGCTTGCGGTTTGGTTATCCGCGAAGGGTGTCAGTGGAGGAGATGTTCATGAGGAAGCAGGCTGCAAAGTAGTCAGACTTGAAAGACTCAGCCGCAAACGAGGTTGTCCACTATGAATGGTCGTCTATGTAGGAGGTTGTCTATGAGGGAGCAGGCCGCGAAGGAGTCTGTCTGCGGAGGAGATGGCCATGAGGGAGTAGGCCGCGAAAGACTAGTCTGTGAAGGAGGCTGTCTGCGAAAGAGCTGGCCACAAGGGAGCAGGCCGCGAAGGACTAGGATGTGAAGGAGTCTTCCCGTGAAGGATCTGGAGCGAGGGAGCAGGCCGCGAAGGACTAGGCCGTGAAGGAGGCTGTCCACGAAGAAGCTGGCGCCCATCCTACTTCGCGCCCGCGGAGGAGTTCCCCCCTCCATTTCACAAACGACACTAGTTCGTGAAGGGGGTGGTCATCCATGAAGGATATGGCCATCTGTGAAGGAGATGTCCGCATGTGGTTCGCGGTTTGTTTTCTACTCTATGCGGAAGAGTGCATCCACGAATGATATGGAGTCCGCGGATGGTCACAGAACATTTCCACTAGGAGCGATTTCCCCAGCGTCTCCCCATGGGTTTTCACCCATCCTTCATCTCCCCTTTATTTTTGGTTCCCCTGGGTTAATATTTATAGAGTCACGAAGATGTTGTATCAATGGGCCCATGGCACTTTCTGTGGAAGCCCATGAATGAATCCCCATCTGCGAACGACTCAGTCAACCAATATATGATGAGTCGTGATGGGGTTGCTTCGCGGAGGCACACCAATCCACCACTATTCCGCGAACGATGAGGTTCGCAGCGGCATGGGCAGGTTTTTGCAGTTTGCGGTGGTGGACCGGCCTGGCACCCATCCTGCTTCGTGCCCACAGAGGGTCCCCGCCTCTATTTCATGGATGATGTCGGTCTGCGGAATTGCGGGAGGGCGGTCTGTAGGACCGGCCATGTGCTGTTTCAAGGAGCTAGCATGCGGACCAGTTTGGTCCTTTTTCAAATCTTTTGGTAATTGGATTTCCCCCTTGTGGAATTTACATGAACCCATAGTACCCTCTAACATTTTTTGGATTATTTGATGCTGAACCAGTTGACTGTCAAGAACTGATATACCTTCCCAAGGATTGATGACCTCTTTGATCAGCTTCTAGGAGTCCAGTTGTTCTTGAAGATTAAGTTGAGATCTAGTTACCATCTGTTGAGCATTAGAGTATCTGACATACCTCATATAGCCTTTTATAGTAGGAGTGGTCTATATGAGTATGTAGTTATGCCATTTGATCTAACAAATGTGCCTGCAATTCTTATGGAACTGAAGAACCATGTCTTCCATCTATACTTTTATTTATTTGTGGTCATCTTCATGGATGATATCTTGATGTACTCTCACACTCGACACAACCATGCCACCAATCTTGAGATCATTTTGGGTACACTAAGAAAGCACCATTAATATTATATGCTTTCAAAATTCCACTTTTTGATGGTCTAGATTCACTTCATGGGTCATGTTATCTCAGAGAAAAGAGTATCAGTAGATCTAGATAAAGTGATTGAATTAGCTTCCTAGGGGTAGCCACAGAATTTCCTTGAGGTACCGAGTTTTCTAGGGTTATCTGGTTACTACAGATGTTTCATACAAGAATATTTCACACATAGCAGTGCCACTGAAGGGCCTGACTAAGAAGGGTGTGTTGTACTTGTGGTTAGATTCATGTGATTCATCCTTTTAAGAGATGAAAGGGAGGTTGAATTCCCCATTGAAACTAGTATTTACATATCCAGGAAAGAGCTATACTATATATCTTGATGCATCGGGTATCATGATCAGAGTTGTGCTTATGCAGAGGGAAGTAGTTGTTTCATATGGGTCTTGGCAATTGATGCCACAAGAGAGGAATTACCTAAAACATGATCTTGAGTTGGTTTTATTTTTTCATTCTTTAAAATGTTTGAGACATTATCATCTGGGAAATAATTTTTTGGTTTTCACTAATCAAAAAAGGCTCAAGTATATCTTTATTTGTGCAATCTGAATTTGAGACAACAATGGTTGGTTGAGTGCCTTCAGTCCTTTAACATTGGGTTTTCCTACATGCCAAGGAAACGGAATACAGTGGCTGATACGTTGATCAGGATGATGCAGATGCAGGTAGTTCATGAGGCCAGCATTGAGGGGAAGCTTATATATGGGTTCTCTGAGATGCAATTTGAGGTGAATGACAAACATGGGTAGACATTTTTTTCTTCTAATGTTTTTTACCTCAACTCTACATGATCGAGTGTGGATGAGGAATCTATCAGATCTAGAATTCATAGTTCTGTGAGAGTGTGTATCAGGAGAGGACCTTATTCCTAGATGGATCATAGGAGAGGATGAGATCTTTCATTTTCAAGGGTGTGTATAGGTGTTAGCAGACATATGCGAGGAGATGATGTGGGACTTTCATTGCTTAGTTCGAGAAGTTCATCTTGGTGTCACCATGATGTATCGAGATCTACACTGTCGGTATTTGTGGCCATGTATGAAGAGAGATTTCATTGGGTTTTTTATGAGGTGTTCCACCTATCTACAGGTGAAGGTAGAGAATCAACGACTAGAAGGTATTTTGTAGCAATTACCCATTCCCAAGTGGAAGTGGAATGATGCCATGACGGACTTTGTGACAGGCCTACTGAGGTTGCCTCGACATAATGATGCAATTTGGGATATCAATGACAAACTCAAAAAGGTTTTACACTTCTTACCGATCAATGAGACTTTCAGTGTTGATGATCTGGTGATGTTGTACATTCAAGAGATTATATGTTTTCATGGATTTTCACACTTAAAATTTTAATATAGGGAATCCCGTTTTACATATCCTGTCTGGAAGGGATTACAGAGGGATTTGGGTACACGGGTACTTCTAAGTACAACTTACCACCCCCAGACAGATGGGCAGTCCAAGCGTATGATTCAGGTTCTAGAGGACATGCTTTAAGCATGCAACATAGATTTTAGAGGTTCATGGGAGAAGAATATACCTCTTGTAGAGTATTCCTATAACAATAGTTTTCAAGAAACTATTCATATAGAAACTTTTGAGGCTTTGTACTCTAGGCCTTGCTGATCACCCCTATGTTGGCTGGAGGTAGGAGAGGTAGTTATTCTAGGACCTCTTCTTGTTATAGAGACCATAGAGAAGATGGAGTTGATTCAAAAGATGATGGATTCTTCACAGTCACGACAGAAGTCTCATACTAATCGACGAAGACGACCTATGGAGTTTGATGTCGGAGATAAGGTTTTTCTACGTGTCCCACAGAGGTTGGGACATTGGAGGATTAGGAGACATGGTATACTTTCACTGAGGTACGTCATACCATTTGTGGTTTTTCAGAGAGTTGGGACTATTTTCTATCAGATTTAGTTACCTCAGAGGTACAAGGATATGCATGATGTCTTCCATGTTTCTCAGCTACAAAATTACTTCTCAGACCCATCTCATGTCTTTCAACCTAAGGAGGTTGAACTAGAGGTGGATGCATGATTTGAGAAGCATCCTATCCGGATTATTGATCATAGTAAAAAAGTTCTTCATGGATGGTTTTTTCCTCTACTACGAGTGATATGGAAGAACGGGTGAGTATAAGTCAAGACATGGGAGATATAGGCCAACGAGCAATCTCATTGGCTGGAGCTGTTTGAGGATTCTTCATTATCTTCTCCTTATTAGGGAAATTTGAAGACAAATTTCTTAAAGGGGGGATGTTTGTAAGAACTCGGGTCTTCCTTCCATGTATAAATCTTTTTTATGGTGTTTTTGAAAAAAAACATGAGTTTTTGAAAATTTATGGAGTACAGAAAATGTACTATGAAGTACACATCGTGTACCCAGTTTCCACGGGTGACTGTATACTAGTCATGTAACGGCTGAGTACATGGTCGTGTGGGGTGATCTGTGACCGCCTAAATTGGCGCCCTGTAAAGGAATATACACGACGTGAACTTTTAAGAGACACACTGTATACTTTTTCTTTTATATCATTAAATGAACCAGGGTCACGTATAATTCCTAGATTCATCTTCTTCTCATCTTTTCTCGACCAGGAGCAATCAAAGCTGATGATTCTTTTCTGAGCCCTCGACCTACTATCTGTTCTCTAAATCAACTTCCATAGATTGTGTTTGAATCACCATATTGAGTTCTTCTTTCTTCAAGATCCTCATTCCTTGATTTCTCTTCTTTCTTGAGATATTCGTGGTTGAGTGGTTTTGACGATTTTGTACATCTATTCCATTCTAGGATGATTCAAGGGCTGACATTCAAGATTTTTCTTCGTACAACACTGAGGTAGGTGGATTGTGCCTTTTAGTAGTTAGTCATTAAGTTATATGTGAAAAAACTCCAACACCCTTGTCCGGGGTATTGCAAGTTTAGGAATTTTTTCCCTGTTAATGCCTGATATGCATTGGTCTCATGAGTAGATGAATTTTTTTTGTGAATACGATTATTCTTTCCGTGATATGAATGTGTTTTCCCATGCTTGTTTGTTATGGAATGTTCGGTCTAGATTTTCCTATTAGGATTCTTTGTTTTCCATGACTAGTTCTGTTAGGATGGAGTGATTTTATGTGACATGTTGTGATATGCGGTAGACTATTAAGACAAGTAGTTATTGATGTTTAAATTAGATGCAATATATCGTTTGTGCACGATTGACTTACATAGGGCTATGGGAACTTAGTGTAGTAAACCATAGGGGGAATGGACGCTGAGGGATTCTCTAGAGTGTCTGTTTACTTTTTACATTGTGAGACTATAGGAGGGATGGAATTTGTGCTCCCTCAGACTGTCTATAGAATCCTCATTATGAGACCACATGGGTAATTGGACATTGAGTACTTCCCTAGAGTGTATATAGTTACTGATATAGGACCACAGGGGGAATTGACAGTGAGTGCTTCCTCAGAGAGTCTGTTTTAAAGATGAACCCGAGGGGTTGGATAGTGAGAACTTCCTAGAAGGTTTCTTGTACTTGTTTGGTTAACTAAATTGATAAATGTAATGAATGTATATGAAACTATAGGATTTTATAATTTTGAGTACTTCCTTGTTTATTACATCACTTTGCATATTACCTAACATATATATTCACTGACTATTTGGAACAGATCATTGGGTGGTTTCCTACTGAAATTCATCTAACTCCCTATTTGGGTCGTGCTTTTGGGCCCAAAAAGATTATATTATTGCAGGTCTAGATAACAGAAATCACCTTTCTACTGTAGGTACTTGACTGCTATGGAGTTGGAGATCATGGGACCAATCTAAGGACTGCGATGATAATGGCGTTTATTTGTTTCCTTGTACTATGGTTTAGTACTTTATTTTAGCATTGTGACTTGTTTGGATGATTTCCTAGACATATGTATCATGCATCATTTATAAATGTTCTATTGTTTATTACTTTCAGACTTCCATTGTTTACTTATTGCATGTTATTACTTCTTATGCTATTGTTATCTTCTTATTTCCACTACATTACTCTATAAATGAGGGAATATTTTCCCCACTATCACACCCAAGGCCCCTGCTGCTAGTCATCAACCTATGGAATTTAGGGAAATGCGATTGAGGTCATGCGACCAACAAGGTACGAGGCACCTCTTGGCGGCACCCAGAACGAGGACATTACAATAATATATGTAATTTGAATAATTAATCAATAAAGTAAATAAAATACCTATCTAAATTTGTTGATTGATTCACCAAGGGTCCAAAAATGTAATACAAAATTGACTCTAAAATATGAATAGATTGTATTTATACCTTCTTATGTGGATTATCCATAATATTTATTTTTTCACAATGCTAATTTGTCCAATTCCTTTCTCTTTTCGACATAGATACATCAAAAAAAATTTCTCCATGAACAATCGTACATGTATTATTTTGCCCAAGATGACTAGGTCGTTGATGACATAGTTGGTTTCCTTATTTCATGCTCAATTATAACGAATTTATAGCACCCTCAATCTAAAACAAGTTTCTTCTTATTTCTCATCTCCTAATCAAGATACCTCTATCTCTCATAATTTAAAGTTATATCAATCATTGTGACAAATCAATTCATTTTCATCATAATATTACTAGGAAATGATAAAAATATAGTGTTTCATTCTTTCAATATATAATGTGCTCTGGTGTATCAAATAATCTTTACTAATCAATACTAGTCAAAAAACATTGATTTTGAGTGACCCATCGTTTCCAAAGGTTATGAAGCCTTCTTTCCATATTTCAACATCCAGGAGGAGATTAAGATCTCTTTTCTTATGTGAAGGAAAATCAATGTCCAAAATCTATTGAAATTCTCCTTTGGAATTTTAATAAAAACCATTAAAAAGCATAGATTTCTAATTACCTTCCTTGTTACTCTTAGAAGGTTTTTTAGGACTATCTCTTGACCAAATTTGGCCTTGTATCATAACAAGACACCCTTTTTAAATATTATTTTGTTTCTCACATTACCGATGTACATCGTCTAATGGTTGAAATCAATTTTAGTTTTTTAATCCACATTTCTCCAGATTTCTTTGAGTTATTTCTTTCAAATATGGAACTACCCCTCAATTTTTATCTCAAAAACCATCTTTACTCATCACACTATTTTTAATAAAACAAAAACATCCATTCCATCTTCCGAAAATTTCCAAAGATCATAGCATTAGAATAAAATCATATTTTACTTTAAAACCATCATATTTCCCATAATTGAAACCCAATATTTTTCCATTCTTATAACCATTAATGATTTATTATTTTTATAAACCAAATTTCTGGTGAAATCTTTACACTTCATTCTTCTCATATAACTTTATTTTAACCTTTTTAATTTCACAATTTTTAGTAATTTTTTCAGTAATGTTGATGGACTCTAAAATTCTAGAATCTATAAATTCACATGATATTTCTATAAACACAGCCTTCTTGATTACATTTTTTTATCAGCTATAGAACAAGTTCATTCAATTTCTTCATCGTCAATTGTGACTGATCCTTTCTAATGTCCATGCGCCACATCTTACCTAGGTCAATCCCCAACCTTGTGATTAATTTTTTTATAATTTAAAAAATCATTTTATCTTTATATACTCAAAAGTATTTATTATAAAATATCAAAATCCATATCTTTCTCTTTAACTCCTTTATCTTGATTTATGAAACCTTATGTTGGACAACTACCTAATTCAATCTATTAACGTCATTCTACAAATTTTATTTTTCTTTATTGTGAAAATATTTATTTATTATACAAGATTGATTTTCCATATTTATATTCATTACCACTTTTTCAAACATATAGATAACTGAGATACTCTCCTTAAGTTCTCTTTTCAGTAGGAAATTCATGTAAGTTTATTCATTATATCAAACATTACTACATCTTTCATTAGATAATTCTTCTTCATTCACATTAGTAATTATAACTATCTCTTCAGTATCAACTGTAATCTAAATTTACAATTCCTCATCACTACTATCACTTATTTAACAATTGTATAATAGTTTTTCCATCTTTAATTTTGATAAATTTTTCCTCTGCTATTTACAATAAACCTCTTATTTTTCAAAAGATTATAATATCTTCTTAAAGAATACTCTTGGTGTTTCCTCCACTTCATCACTGACTCTATCTTTTTTTATCTAAGGAAATTTAGAAACAAAATTCCCAACATCTCTACACCTAAATAATTTTAGTGGAATCTTACCTTTAATCCTTCCATTGATTTTTATAATTATTATATATATTAGAGACATCATGTTTTCAAACTTATAAAATAAATCTTAATAATAATTAGAATAATAAATATATTCTTCATCAATATTCTACTTATGATTATATTTATTTGAGGCCTTAATAGTTATTTCATTCTTAACCCTACCCTTATTCTTGAGATCACATCCTTTCTAAACATCAATAGTTATAAGAATTTTGTGTAAAAAATATAGAGGAGGTGTTTTGAGATATTTATTATCATGGTAAGATATTTTAGAATTAAAAATTTCTAGAAATATAAAAATTGTATTATCAAAAAATATAGTATCATCCAATTTTTCAGCATATCTTTTGACTATACTAACAATCTCATTAAACCTCGTAAATTACCCATTAATAGTTTCATATTTTTTAAATTTTAGATCATCATATTTAAATCTCCAAATTATAGCTTAGCTTGTGTCACCATCATAATTCATACACACGTGTTTTGAAGTTTATACTAAATTCCGTTGGTTGTATCGATACCTCTCAATTTGAGAATTACATTTCCTAAAATAATGACAGTAAATATTTCTTTGAATTACAATCATTCTAAATATCCCTTATATTTGTTCTCATCAAAGAGATATTCCTAGCATGAGGTTGATAGACATCAGTTTACCCCTCAAGAACTTCCAAAATAATAAATAAAAGATAAGGAAACATATTTTACTTCAAAATAAGATAATTATTTCCATCTATAGTAGGAATCCCCTTATAACTCACTAAATTATGATTCTCTATAGCATTACACAGAAATTTAGTGACTGAAACATTGAATAGAGAGAAGATCCTTCCAAAAAGTCAAATATAAAATCACCAATTAAGGTAAAAATCAAATTAATACCACTAGAAAATACACCTCCTAGATCAGTGGAGAGTTTTTCTGAGGAAGTGAATCTGTGATTAAATTCATTTTTAATTTTCCTTGGTGAAACAACCCCATCACTAGATAATGTAAATATTGATCATTATCCAACACCCACACATTAATGGAAAAAAATATTTACAAGGTTCAGCAATAAAAATGAAGATGATAATCCTCAACATGATTTGGATTTCACTGAAACCATACTACTCACTAGATTAAACATTTAGTTTCAATCGTTAGGTTTATCCTCATACATATGTTACTACAAAATTTGAAATTTTTTTAATTCCTATTACACTTTTATAATGATAAATAATAGATATTAAAACAAATAAATCTTTCCATACATAGCATTAATTTTTTTATTATGGTCTTCTCTTCCTCTATTATTCATCCAATAGAAACTTAGGTTTAATCTCTTCACTCTATTCTGGTTTTCATAATCATTTCTTCTTCCCCATAAAATTTTTATTCTTCCCCTCTTATTATACTTCACCCATACCACACACATCTTTTACTTTACATACATGACACTGTTAATTTTAATTATTGTATTTTAAAAATTATCACGGCCCATTAATTTTCATTCAAATTCAATTTCAAACCTTCAACTTCCTTCAACCAACTAGACCACTCCTTCTTCATTTTGATCCTTGGATCTTATTGAAATAAATATACATCATTTGTACATCCAAAACAACATCAATAATAAATTTAGTGTGTCATTAACTTTTATAAGAATCCACATTTGAAAAACAACTAAAAATAGAGACAAACTAATCAACCTAGATTTCATTATGGCTCGATAAAAAATATTTCCAATTTTGCATCAAAATGTTGATCACCCCTCCTATATCTGGTATTTTGGCCTAATACTCCACTTATAAACCATTGATTCTTCTACCATATGTTTTTTCTGTTTTGTTTTCCATTGTTTATTATAGATCCACCTATCGACTAGGGATTGCTTCAAGAACAACCACAGGAATAGTGGAATAATTATTTAACATAGGTATAATTTTAGACTTCCATGGGGACTACCACATCCATTTTTACCTCAGTACTTTAATATAGGCACACTAGAATTCTAACATAGGGATTACTATGGGTATGTTCCAATTAAATTTTCCTATTTTTTACATACTCTTCTTCTAAATCCTATTTTCTATGGGAATGGACACACCTAGACTTCTTTATCATCTTTACCATGACCAACTCTAAGTCGTGGAATAACCCACGATAGAAAATACCTTCATAACATAATCTTGAATAATGATATTGTAATCATGATATTTACTTAAAAGAGGAACACAATACATTGAATTGACCTATTTATCATTGAATATGATTTATAAATTGAAAAGAAATCCAACAAACTCAATTATATTTACTTCACCAATTATTTAACCTCTCTTATCATAACAACCATCTCAACACCCATTGGGATCAACATGGATGATTTTTGCCAATTTATACCGGAAAATAAAGTTATTGATCCCCCATCATTATATGATCTCCATTATATAGAGGGTGATAGGGGGATAGTATTTATTGGAGATATGGTGGTTGTCTCCAAGGCATATGTGATCATAATTCCCACATGAGGAAATACATGGGTATCATTAATATATCAAGAATTTCTAGTTCCCCCATGCTATTAGAAATGAAAAGATTACCTCACTTAGTTAATTATCAAGTCTGTATTATATAAGAAGTTGAAACTAGCAATGATTATGAAAATTATTATAGTGATTCCTGAAATGATGAACATTTCTCATTAAATAATTGTTAAAGGATAATAAATTCATATAGAGTTAACCATTTTTATTTCTGATACTTTCCACCTATACCACTATATAAAATTATAATAACATATATATGATATGGGACCCACATCCACACATTCTAAGAGAGTTCATTATTTCACCACCAAGGTGATGATGACCACATCTTGGATCAGAAAGGGAGGATGGGAGGTCAGATCCTCTCTGTATCTCTGATGAGTTTTTTTCATATACATGGATTCCCTTATAGATTTAATACATTCTCATAAATATCATTCTCAACACAAATTTTATGTGGGTATTAGTTAATTACATGACATTATGCCTTGGGGAGGTGAACATGATCATTTATAATGGATGATTATGTTGCGAATGATGGGTAGCAAGATGTTTTATTATCCCAATTTTAGTTTCATAGAAAATTATATATTCCTAACATAATTGAGGTATGAGTATATATCATAAATCAAGGAAGGGAATCTATTATATCATTATTATATTTGACTATATTTAAATCATATTATCGTCACATAAGGCAGATTATACTCACCACCCCAAGAATGTTGTGATCATTAAAGAATGTTATATTATGATGATAACCTAAATAATATTTTTGATCATAACAAAAGGTTCATATTCTAATCACATAATACATATTATTCTGATCTCATAAGGTATGATATACATGTCACACAATTTATTCGATGCTCTTCATGTGAGGTATCCTAGCTTTATCACCTAAGAAATCATGTTCTCATCACATAATTCATCCCATTATTTTCCAATAAGTAATCTTTTTTTTATCACATAAGGCATCTTATGCTCATAGTATAAAGATTGATGGGTTTTGAGGCATTAGTAAGGGGGTTATTTCTATGTTCAACACATAGGTAATCTTATGATCATCCAATAAGGAAAGGGCACACTAATTATCATCAATCAATGGTGGTTTATCCTCTTATGCCCATAAAATAAGAGAGATTATTGTTTTGAGTCTTGTGGGAGAATTAATCATTTAAATTCATTATGGGTATTTTAACTCTAATGCTCGTCACATAAGGGAAAGACAAATTTAATGTACCATGGTGACTTTTAGTGAGGTTTGGTGTTCTCTAAGAAGATGGAAATATTTTAGGGGTATCGTTGCTTAAGGGAGAGATGGGATAGTATTGGTGTTGGGATGCCAATATTGAACCTCATGGAGATTTTATGTATATCCTTATAAAAAAAGAAACAAAAACACATGTAGTTCAAGTTACAGAATTTATGGTTATGTGATGGGACCAATGTCATGATCTAATAGGCCATAAAATTGGTCATTTGACTCCATGGGTTTTTTTTAATACCAAGGTTAAAATTCTACACCCCGACCCTCGTTACCCAAAGTCAGTGCATTATTACATAACAATGGCACGATCAGAAAATATCAAGTCTTGAATTTCCAATTAGTATATTAGCCTTGGAAGTACTAGATACATTCAAAAGGATTACATTACATCTTTAAATGGAAAATTTCACCAACATTGTTTCCATAGACAACACTGGGCTCCCATAGACTATCCCTGCAGGTCAGTCATATTATACTTCTTGGCATCATGGAGAAAATAAAACATAGAAAGGGGTGAGCTCTAATGCTCAGTAAGGATAACAATATAGCAGAAGCTTCCATAAATAAGCATAAACATTTAAGGCAATGTGTAGAACTTAAACAAAAGCCTTTTCAACAAATACTTCATCATAATATAGAAAATATAAATCAAAATAATGCCATTTACTTACTCACATTTATATTCTTCTAGTCGAATAATCACATGCAATATCAATAGCCACTTTCATAATGAGGGAATGCATAATGCCAGAATTTCATAACCACATATTCAAGACCTTGTGCCAAGACTACACATAAGATTTTTTCAAGGCCTTGTGCCAAGAAACTATTTTGTCTCATGAGACCTACCAATGTATCTAGGAGCTATAGCAGGATCCACCCTTCAATTACTAATTTCAATGACTTCCTCATATGAAAAGGGTTAAAGATATCATAAAAATTCATATTAAAACTAGCATATGAAATGTAAATATATTATACATAAACCATGAACGGTATAAAAATAAACATCCATAGTTAAACATATCAGAAAACCTTCAATAAATTATGGAAGTTTTCAATCATAATAAATCAACTTCAAATAAGATTAAAATCAATCAAAGGATGTTGACATAGATGAAATCAAATCCTTTTTTAGAGAAATATCTCTTACTATTTTGAAATCATTTAAAAGTCATATTATTAAAAGAGAAAGAATTTATTTTGAAAATACTTTTATTATCTTGTAATGGAAGTTTTGACGCTGTTATAATGGCAGAAAGTAGCCGTAGCTGTTGTATAAGTTAAAAAAAATCATTCTTAGGTAAATTTTGTGGAAAAGGTCATAAAGTACCTTGTTTGGAAAATGACGGAAATATTCCTTTCAAACCATTTTATAAAAAGTCAAATAAGGGTATAAATCACTTTAACCCATAGTCTCGTAAATAGTAAAAACAATTATAATACATTTTTAAGAAACATGGATGTAGATGATGAAGATGTCCCAGTAGATACTTGCGTATATCAACCTCAGATAACAAATAGATTGTGAAATCAACCCTTAACATGTACTTTTCATTGGTCGATGGTAGGTTAACCGCCTATATAATAGTTACATAACTATTATTTAACTATACAAGAATCATAAATGTTAATATTATATCATATATGATCTTTTAACAATGCTTTGTTAATAATAACTTAGTATTTTTGTCATTTTGGGTGTTAACTGATTCGTTTTCCTTTATATGATTTTCTACGTAAGTAATTTGTCTTATGTATAGTATGTATATTATTAATATGAAGAATGATATTAATCATTTAAAACTTATTTTTAATCATCTAATGAAAATTATTCTTGAATGGATACGATGGAGAATGAATCGCATCGCGTTCGTGGAGACGGTAATCTGTACGTACGCACGAGTGAAAAAATCATTCTTTTGATATTAAAATAATATATAATTGGATTTTATATCATATATACATAATCATTATCATGTTATATTTATTATTTACATCAATTACACATCATTATTATACCCATCCAAATAATAATTTATTGAATAACAATTACACCACGACGTGGAGATGGCAAGCCGTACGTACGCACGTATGGTGACATGTCATTCCAAAGATGGATAGAATAATTAATATGGTTTTACCATATTTATAATAACATGACAGTATATATAATATAATGGAGTTATTATTTTTGAATGGAAACAACAAATAAAGAGGAAGTGGAAGAAGAAAGGAACTTGAAATAGGTGGTGAAATATATTCCTTTTCTTCTTGTTCTTCTTTTTGATTTGATCAAAAGGGCTCCTCATGTTGGGTTTCTGACTAAATGAATGCCTCTAAGATGAAAGGAGGACAGTTTAGAGGGTATTTTGGCTAGGTTTGGCTGATGAAAATGGCTTTGAAGGTGTGAATTAGAGAGAACGGGGAGTGCCCTTTTATAAGAGGGGTGAGGCGAACCGTGGGAAAAGCTAGAAATATTATTTTATAATAAAATCATTTTCAGTTTCTAATGGATAAAAAATGAATTAATTAAATTCATAGGTGGGGATTTTTAAAAAACACTCAACAAATAGGTTTTAGATAGGTTTGTGTCACAATAATAACTTTATCATTTAGATTTAACTCTTAGTTAAATAGTTTGACATTTACCTTGCCTCTTTGTATTTTTATATTATATGGTTAATAAACATACTATAAACCTCAAAGAGAACCCCAAGTGGTTCATTAATGATACACAATCATTACATAAGTCTTTTGGCCGAACCTTAGATTTCTATGAATAGAATATATATTTATAATATAATATTTGTTTAAAAATATATTTTATGTCAATTTTGACACTATTTGGTAATTTGTTTTTTCTAAATTTATAACAGAATTTTCACTTTGAAGAAAATATTTCTAACCAACCCTAAAATTTCATGTTAACTTATAAAATTAATGTAATTCATAAAAAGTCTCAAATTAAACTTATTTGGATATTTATAATATCAATTATTTTAATATTTCATTAATACAGTAATTATTGCGTCATCATTGTGATATAAATAAATTTAATTATTTAATGTATAAAAATTATAAATAAAATACGATTATGTAGGAAATATTTTTAAATTTCTAATGAATTTTTATAATCATATTTATCTTGTGTGTAACCCTATATTAATAATGGTTTAGTTATTAAATATTGATTTTAACTATTTTAACTCTTCTTTGAATTAAATAATAATAAATGTCCTAATCTAATCCAAGTGGACCTAAAGGATAATATTTTATTCCTATGGTTGTTTTTGGTATAATTACACTTATCCATTAAAATTAGGACATGTGTTAGGGTAATAATAATATCATTGTTACCCTTAATTACCCTATTTACTTTTAACCGTGGTAAATAAAAGAAAAAAGTTACTATTCACAAAAAAAATTATTTTCATCTTATTGAACCACATTTTACATACTGATATCAATTGTGTCTTTCATATTTTTTAAATTATATTCACATAATATGTAAAACTATTATTTATTTAAATTTGCAAATGCTCCTAAGAGGTGGGTAAAAGACGGTAAAAAGTTCAATAAAATTTTTATATATTTAAAATTATTATAAACCGACTCCAATAAATTAAATTGAAATTATATAGGTACTATGTATCTATTTTGACCTCAAATAAATTTAAATAAAATAAATAATTATTTAGATAAAAATTTGGTTTTAAACAATAACTCGTTGTTTTCACTATTCATCATAAATTGAATGTTCTCCGAAAAATAACAAAAATTTTCACAATGCTAATTTTGATATTCTGATTCCAAAAATGAAGTCCATTTTGAAAGATAAAATCTATAAAATTTCAAAATATGGGTATTTCTATTCATAACGGCTAGTTTTATTGGTTGTGGTGTGTTATAACTCGATGTTGCGTACAACACACACTTTTGTATTATTCAAAGAGAAGCATACCATAGAATCTTGGGGTGTTACATTCTCCTCTCCTTCAAATAATCTCTCCCTTGAAATTTCTAGAATAATACTATATAAAAATACCTAGGTGGTTCTTTATCATAAGTTCCTCGAGTTTCCACGTTTCCACTTCCATCTTATGGTTTCTCTGTAGAACTTTTACCAGACGAGTCGTTCAGTTTCTCAACACTTGTTCTATTGTATAAAAAACCTTGACAGGCTATTCGCAATAAGACAGATTGGGTTCTAGTTCTAATTCATCATAGGTGAGTACATGCATTGGTTCAGGCATGTATAATCTCAATAGTGATATGTGGAACACATCAAGAACTTTGGAGAGACTTAGCTTCATTGCCAACTGGTAAGCTATAGCCCCAATTCATTTTAGAATTTCGAAAGGTCCAATGAATCTGGGACTTAATTTTTCCTTCTTACCGAAATTTATAACACCATTCCATTGAGATACCTTCAATAAAACATAATCTCCTACCTTAAATTCTAAACCCTTCATTCGGTTATTGGCACATCTCTTCTTCCAACTTTAAGCTGCTTAGATGTGGGTTTGGATTACCTTTACCTTTTCCATCGTTTTCTCCACAAGTTCTGGGCCTATGAGTTTTCTTTTGCAAACATTATCCCAACAGGTTGGTGTATGACATCTCTTTCTGTATAATGCTTTATATGTTTCCATCTAAATACTTGAATGGATGCTATTATTATAGGAAAATTCTATTAGCGGTAAATATTGATCCCACATACCTTAAAAGTCAAGTGAGGATGATCTCAACATGTTTTCTAATGTTTTTCCATCAGGTTGGAGGTGGTAGGCAGTGCTCAAATGAAGTTCAGTATCTAGGGCTTTCTGAAGACATTTCCAGAATCATGATGTAAAACTTGGATTAGGATTAGAAACAATCGATAGGGGTACTCCATGTAGTCTCACAACTTCATTAATATATAGTCTTGATAGACTTTCAAGTGGTAAATATTCTCTTATAGAAAGAAAATGTGATGACTTGGTAAGATTATCAGCAATGACCCATATTGCATCATTCCATCTAGGAGACATTGGTAGTCCCATAACAATGTCAGTCGTAATATTATCTCATTTCCACTCAGGTATGGGGAGAGAGTTGCAAGACTCCTCCAGGAGGTTTCCTTCGAGCTTTCACCTATTGAAAAACCATACATCATGACACAAAATCAGCAATCTCCCTCTTCATGTTGTCCCACAAAAAAAGTTCCTTCAAATATCTATACATTTTAGTGCTCCTAGGGTGTATAGAAAAATTGGAACTATGAGCATCATCCAACAATTCTCTTTTTAGATCAGGTATATCAGGAACACAAAATATCTTCCCAAATTTTAAAATTAAATCTTCATACACAAAGTCACTCAATCTCTCATCATTCACAGCTTTAATCTTCTTTTGAAATTCATCATCACCGGTCTGAGAACTGTTTATCCTTTCTAGTAAAGATGGTTTGGAAACCATTTGAAAATGTATTTATGTTTCACCTTCCTTGGTGATTCCCATATCCATCTTTACAAGATATATGTATATAGGATCCTTTTCAACTCTCATCTTGTTCAAAACTCCATGATCCTTTCTACTCAAAGCATCTGCCACCTTATTTGTCTTTCTTGGGTGGTAGTGTATAGTGCAATCATAAGCATTGAGTAGTTCAAGCCATCTCCTTTGCCTCAGGTTGAGTTCTTTTTGTAAGAAAATATACTTCAAACTCTTTTGATTGGTATATATCTCACATTTCCACCATAGAGATAGTGTCTCCAAACATTCAAAGAAAATATTATAGCTTCTAACTCAAGATCCTGAGTAGGATAGTTTTGCTCGTGATTTTTTAGTTGTTGTGATGCATAGGCAATAACCCTATCATTCTGCATAAGGACACAACCAAGTCCTTTTTTTGAAGCATCACTATAAATAACGAATCCATCATTCCCTTATTGTAGAGTCAATATAGGAGCATTGACTAATATTCTCTTCAATTATTCAAAACATTCTTCACACTCTTTTTTCCAATCAAATTTAACCCCTTCTCCTGTGAGCCTTGTTAATGGATTAGCCAACCGGGCAAAATTCTGGACGAAACATTGATAATAACCTGCTAAACTAATAAAACTGCGTACCTCAGTTATACTGGTCGGTGCTGGCCATTCATGAATTTCCTTGGTCATAGAGTGATCAACATAGATTCCATCCTTAGAGATAATATGGCCAAGTAATGAAATCTCATGAAGCCAGAATGTACACTTTCTAAACTTCCCATATAATTCGTGTCTTCTAAGAGTCTTCAGGATAATGCGGAAGTGATTTTCATGATCTTCATAGAATTTTAAGTATACCAAGATATCATCAATAAATACTACTACGAAGTTATAAAGATATATTTCTTCAAGACTCTATTCATTAGATCCATGAAGACAGAGGGTGCATTAGTTAATATAAAATGCATTACTATAAACTTGTAATGCCCATACCTGGTTTGAAATGCTGTTATCTGAATGTCTTCCTTCTTCAGACCCAAATGATGATATCCAGATCAAAGGCCAATCTTTGAAAGTTATAGAGCTCCATGAAGTTTGTCAAATAAATCATCAATGAATGGTAGGGGATACTTGTTCTTTATTGTTATAGTGTTGATCTCCCTATAATCAGCGCACAACCTCATAGATCCATGATTATTATTAACAAAAAGGATAGGTGATCCCCATGGAGAAACACTTGGGTGAATAAATCCCTTATTACTCAATTCCATTAGTTGTTTCTTTAGTTACACTAATTCCACAGTGTCTATTCTATATGGGGTCTTCGATATGGGCCTTGATCCAGGAATTAGAACAATGGAAAACTCAATTTCACATTCTGGAGGTTGTCTAGGTAAATATTCTAGAAACACATAAACATATTATTTCACAATAGGTACATCATCTATTTGAACATTCCTTTACTCTCCCACAGTTATTTCATTCTCTTCTTCCGGAATAATTGAATCTAGTTGAGCTACTGGGGGTGGATCAAGATAAGAATCAGGTGGTGATGAATCTTCTCTAAAGATAAGGTACTCCTTATCATCATCAAAAATTGTAACCCCTTTCTTCTTACAATAAATTTTCACATCATGGTCTGAAATCCAATCCATACCGAGGATTATATCAAATTAAATCATGGGTATGATGATGAGATCAGCAGATAAAGAACATATACATGCCTTAATGGGGACTAATTCACAATAATTTGTTGCAATGATACTTCCCTTAAGAGTATTAACTAATAACTCCCTTGTTAAATCAAATTATAAATATATATTTTTCTTAGAAAACTAGGAAGATATGAAACAATACGTTGAACAAGAATAAAATAAAGCATTGGCTAAACTTGAGGAAACCATTAAATTACCTGTCACTTATTCTTTTAGAGATTCTACCTCAGTAGTGGTGATAGCATAAACATTTCCATGATCCCTTGGCCTTTTCTGAGGTATTTTTCCCTGACACTTATTACATTCATTTACATAATGCCCCCTTTCTCTATAATTGCAGCATTCAGCATCGACAACCTCTTTCTTACCCTTATAATCACAATCATGGTGGCATTTTTCACCACAGTTGTAACAGACTCTCATTACCTTAAGGCAAGTACCATGGGTGTTTCTTCCCACATTTACTGCAAGATGGATATTCAAATTTTTACATATTCCCCTTATTTCCATTTCTAGAGTGTTTAGTAGATCTCTTTTTCTCTTTCTTTGCTTTAAATTTGTAATACTTAGAATTTTTTTTCTGTTTTGATAGCACATGAGACAATATCTTCATATGATGTGAATTATTTTTAGACTCATGCTCGATGGAGAAACGGTTTTAACCAATAAAATAAATGATCAATCTTACTTCTTGGGTTATATATATAATCTGTAGCATGCCTCACTAACCTTGTAATGTTAGCTTCATACTTTGCGACATTCTCATCCTCCTTTCGCCTTAGACTCAAGAATTTTCTTTCCATATCCACTCGATGGTCATGAGGAAAGTATTTTTCTATGAAAATTTCATTAAACTACCTCCATTACATATTTGATACTTCATCATCTTCCTTTGTTTTTTGAATCAATGACAACCATTTATTAGCATCTCCAATTAGGCGGTAAACTACCATGACAACTTTTTCCCTTTCTCTACTCCCCAAGGTATGAAATATTTTTTCTAAGGAGTTTACCCATTACTCCGCTACTAGTGGATTTGTAAAACCATTTAATGTTGGTGGTTGTTTCCTCATGAAGTGATCTAAATTTGATCCTCCACATTGTGGATCAGGGTTCTCCATAAAGGTAAGGTTATTGTTCCTAGCCTGAGTAAGTTGTCCCAGTATGGTGATTAGCTGATCAGCACCAGTTGCATCACTATCCCCACAATAATTATATTGAGCAGGATGGAAATCCCTACATGGAGTACATGAATTGATATGGTTTCCATTTATTCCACTAGGTTCCATTTCTAAACAATGGCATAAACTAGACTAGTTTATGAATCGAAATACATAATTCCAAACTTGTAAAATAATTTACATAAATTGAATAGTTTATGGATATAATCTGTAATAATAAATAATTTTTTCCATGAAGAAGTATATACATATAAACCCTTCATAATGGTTTTTAGGTAAAATGAGAATTATCCTAAGCATATCCCCCAGGAGTGTTGTAACCAAGAGTGCAGTAAGGCCCACTGTCGTGCACCAGTTCCTATTCAAGTGTAGCTCAAAGTGGTGTTTTTGGGTTTTACCACTAGGTACTTCTGTTCCAGAGCAACCTCTACCTTCTCATATCCAGATAGGGATGTATCTCTTGGAAAACTCACAAAATCTCTACAATACCAAAATTATAGGAAGTTATTCTATATTAATCATCCAAGTCTATCTTAGGGCTATGTTCTCTAATCAGAGATTATGAAAATCTAGTTTCCAAGATTTTTAATAAACCTCCCTCTGATACCAATTGTAACGCCCCAACACTAGATTCCATAAGTCGGTGCATTATTACATAGCATTGTCGTGATCATAAAATATCATGTCTTGAAAGACCGATAAGATTAGTAGCCTTGTAAGTACAAGATACATTCATAAGGTTTATATTATATCATAAAATGGAAAACTACAACAACATTGTTTTCATAGAAAACACTGAGATCCCATATACTATCCATGTAGGTCAGTCATAATATACTTATTCACATCCTGGAAAAAATAAAACATAGAAAGGGGTGCGCTCAGATTCTCAATAAGGATAACAATATAGCGGAAACATTCATAAATAAGAATATACATTTAAGGAAATGTATAGAACAAAAACAAAATCCCTTTCAATATAAACATCATCATAATATAGAAAATATAAATCAAAATAATTCCATTTACTTACTCACATGTATATTCTACTATTTGAATAGTCACATGCTATATCAATATCCACTTTCATAATGATGGATTGCATAATGACAAACTTTCATAACCACATTGTCAAGGCCCCGTGCCAAGACTACAAATAAGATTTTTCCATGGCCTTGTTCCAAGACACAAGTTTTTCTCATGAGACCTATCGATGCATTTAGGAGCTATAGCAGGCTCCACCCGTCCCTTACTAAGTCCAATGCATTCCTCATATGAAAAGGATTAAACATATCATAAACATTTATATTAAAACTAGCATACAAAATGTCAATACTTTATCCATAAACAATGAATGGTATAAAAATAACCCATACAAATTCAATCATATCACAAAACACTCAATACAATATGGATTTTTTGTATCATAAAAAACGAACTTCACATAAGGTTAAAATCCATCAAAGGATGCTGACATAGATGAAATCAAAACCATTTAAAAAATATCTCTTACTATTTTGAAATCATTTAAAATTCATATAATTATAAAAGAAAACATTTATTTTGAAAATATTCTTATAATCTTGTAATGGAATATTTTACATTGTTATAATGGAAGAAAATATCCACACCCTCTGTATAAGTTAATAAAACATTCTTCCCTTAATTTTGTCGAAAAGGTCAGAAAGTACCCTGTTTGAATAACAAAGGAAAGATTCCTTTCAAACCATTTTATAAAAATTTAAATAAGGTTATAAATTACATTAACCCATAGTCTAGTAAATAGTAATTTTTTTTAAATACATTTTTAAGAAACATGGATGTGGATGATGAAGATGTCCCAGTAGAAACTTACGTAAAAACAACCTCGGATAATAAAGAGATTTTAAAATTAAAACATACCTTGTACTTTTCCTTGGAAAAGGGTAGGTTAAAATCTTGAATAATGGTGAAATAATTGTTATTAAATAATTAAAGAATAATATAAATTAATATGATATCATATATGATCTTTTAACATTTCTTTGTTAATAATATCTTAGTATTATAGTTGTTTCAGGTGTTAACTGATTCGTTTTCATTTAGATGCATTGTTAAGTAAGTAATGTTTGTTATGGATAGGATGTATCTTATTCATATTCAAAATGATATCATTTCTTTAAACATTATTTTCAATCATCTAATTAAAATTAGTCTTGAATGGATACGATGGGGAATGAATCTCATCATGTCTGTGGAGATGGTAATCTGTACGTATGCACGAGTGACAATATCATTCTTTTGATATTAAAATAATATATAATTAGAAGGTATATTATATATAAAGAATCATTATCATGTTATATTTATTATTTACATCAATTAAACATAATTATTATTCCCATGTGGAAAATAATGTATTGAATAACAATGACACAACGACGTGGAGATGGTAAGCTGTACGTTCACACGTATGGTGACATGTGAGTCAAAGGATGGATAGAATAATTAATATGGTTGTACCATATGTATAATAACAACATAGTATATAGAATATACTGGATTTATTATTTTATAATGGAAACAATAAAGAAAGAGGAAGTGGAAGAAGAATGGAACTTGAAAGAGGTGATGAAATATTTACCACTTCTTCAGGTTCTTTCTTTTGATTTGATCAAAAGGGATCCTTAGGATGGATTTATGACTAAAGGATGGCCTCTATGATGAAGGTAGGATAATTGAGAGGGTATTTGGGTAGGGTTTGGCCGAGACAAATGGATTTGAAGGTGTGAATTAGAGAGTAGGGGGAGTCCCCTTTTATTAGAGGGGTGAGGGGCACCTTAAGTAAATCTAGAAATATTATTTTATAATAAAATAATTTTCGGTTTCTAATAGATCCAAAATAAATTATTTAAAGGCTGATGTGGGATGGTTTGAACACTACTCAACCAATTGTTTTTAAGAATTTTGGGTCACTATATTAACATTATCTTTTAGATTTAACTCTTATATAAATAGTTTGAAATTAACCATGTCTATTTGTATTTTTATATTATATGGTTAATAAACATACTATAAACTTCCAAGCGAACACCAAGTGGTTAATTAATGATACTTTTATCATTATATAAGACTATTTTCCAAAACATAGATTTTTAGAAATAGAATATAAATTAATAATATAATATTTGTTTTAAAAACACTTTTATGTCAATTTTGACACTATTTGCTATTTTTTGATAAATTTCCTAAAAACATTATTACTTCAAAAGAAATTCATCTAACCAACCCTAACATGTCATGTTAACCTATAAAATAAGTTAAATTCATAAAAAGTTTCAAATTACATTAATTTTGATATTTATAATATCAATTATTTTAATATTTCATTAATACGGTAATTACAGTATCATCATTGTTTCATATATAAATTTAATTATTTAATGTATAAATATTATAAATAAAATACTATTATGTCGGAAATCGTTTTATATTTTTAATTAATATTTATAATCTATTTCATCTTATGAGTAACCCTATATTAAAAATGCTTTAGTTATTAAACTTTGATTTTAACTCTTTAAACTATTCCTTGAATTAAATAATAATAAATGTCCTAATCTAATCGAAGTGGAACTAAAGGATCATATTTTATTTCTAAGGTTTTTTTTGTCGAATTAAACTTATCCAATAGAATTGAAACATGTGTTAGGGTAATAATAATATCATTTTAACCCTTAATTGTCATATTTACTTTTAACTATGGTAAATAAAAGTAAAAAAGATACTATTCACCAAAAATTATTTACATCATGTTGAACCACATTTTACTTACTAATATCAACCGTGTCTCTTGGATTTTTGAAATTCAATTCACAGAAGTAGTACAATTAGGTTTTATGTAAATTTGAAAATGCTCCTAGGAGGTGGGTAAAAGACGGTAAAAAGTTAAATAAAATTTTTATATATCTGCAATTATTATAAATTAACTCCAATGAATTATATTAAACTTATATAGGTATTATTTATCTATTTTTACCTAATATAAATTTAAATAAAATAAATTATTATTGAAATAAAAAGTTGGTCTTAAACAACAATACAGTGTTTTTCACTATTCATCAAAAATTGATTTTTTTTAGAAAAATACCAAAAATTCACACTAAGCTAATTTCGATATTCAAAATTAAAAAATTAAGTCCATTTTGAATGATAAAATTTATAAAATTTAACAAAGTTGGTATTACAGTTCATAACGGCTAGTTTGATTGGTTTTGGTGTGTTAGAACCCGAAGTTGCGCACAACACATGCTATTGTATTATTCTAAGAGAAGCGTATCATGGAAGCTTTGGGTGTTACATAGAATGCCCCCATTGGAGAACAAATTTTCTTTCAGTGAGTTTTTTTCTCATTCACACACACCCATGTAAACATACTTGGATGTAACCCACCCAAACACTACTCCCAACAAATCTCTCTTAAATATTATTTTATATTCATGTTGGCTCTTGACAATAATGGATCACCTTATTGACATAGGTAGTAACATTTAGACTTTTAGGTATCAATTATACATGTGTGTTACACTATCGTATCCTTTAAATAACTATGACCTCATTGTGGACCTTACAAATCAAACCAAGGTTGTGCCACTAAACTTTCAGCTGGGTATTGGATATGATACCATTTTTTTATAAACCAGCTCATGATAACTTAACCGTCCACCCAAAATGGATTATGGAAAGGCCTCAAGCACACAAACTCATACACTAGTGACTATCAAATAGAATAAATATCCAAATAAATAAAATTTACAGACTATTTCCCCATATAAATGTAAATAAATAGGAAAATCAAACAGATACACATTCAAAAATAGGCATCATAGTGTGAATAATAGATAACTAAAATTGAATTATTCTATAATAACTACAATTTAGGAAACAGAATCATGATCATGTTATACACATAATTGAAAAGTATCCCATTAGTCCAACCACATATATAAAATAAATAAATAAAAATGAAATAAAATACACAAGGATCTACTTCCAACAATATGTCATACCACATACCTGGTCTTTATGATTGTTGAATTTCTCTAGTGCAGACCAAAAAAATCCCCATGGGAATATCCACTCAATCATGAAGCATTTGTACTCTTCCCAATTCATCATGAAACCTTTACTCTATTAATAAGTAAACATAATTTCTACATGCACACTAAATTGCATGAATAGGGGGTGAGAAATAAATTTTTGTTTGCCACCCACAATAGTGAACCATACTTATATGTTCATAAAAAATGTATTAAACAAGTTATAGGATAATTATTATTTAATATAACTAAAAAACAAAATACTAAAACATATAAAGAAAAAGGGATGATAAAAATAATATATATGACCCGGAGTTCTAGCCTAACACCCAAGGTAAATCTATATCCACTCTGGCCCGAGCTAGAAGAATTATAATATAGAACTCACCAAATCACACTACATAAAACACATCTGATATATTTGTATATGATCTCCAATATGTCTACCATGTAAACAAGTATAAATGACAAACCCTTGTATCTCAACATAGGAATCCAAGACAAAAACAAGACCAACCAAACTCTAAGACTCTAATCGTATGATCTGAACAAGTGATAGGAACCACTAGGTTGACATAACTACAGAACATATAAAATTAATATAATTACTACACTAGTATCCTATATAATATATCAACAAATGGGTGAACTCAACATCCATAGTCATTAACATGGAGAGAGAATATTTTCCCATAGGAAACCATAACCCACTCAGTGAGTTCCTTATAACATCAAGAGATCGAAGACCCTAACATGAGTTAATAATAAACCTGGAATTGGTTTCACTCAACTATATAATCTAATATCAGTATATAACTACCAAAAAGATCCATCCAAAATAGGATATAATCTAGTAAATCTCAGTTCCAATACCCAATCCATTGATATCTCAAATGTCTTTCCCAACATCCAAAACCTGATCAAGAACGGCCTAAATATTCCTAGACTTAACCATCAAGCATTTTTCCAGCCAACACATGAACCCAACATCTAAAACTATTTAATATTTCACTAACCCTACTAGTGGATCCTCCAACACAAGAAAACCTCGAGTCAAGATCATCACAAAATAACATAGTCAACCTCTTTGGTACAAAACCCAAAAATAAATATCACCTCACCTATAAGGTAATCATCAAAAAACACATTTACTGTCCTCAAACCAATATAATAGATGAAATCCCAACCCTTAATTGGGCCCCATATTTTAACCCAACCCTCAATAGGATACAAAATCAAAACCTCAAAGAAATCCTCCCACTATATCTCTCTCAATTCAAAAAAACTTTATAGATGACCTATATACACTGAAAGGATTCAACCATTGTGATCTAAATATAACAAACTCACAATATAATACTCCAAATTGTAATTCTGAGTCCATTGTAAAAATAAGAAAACACCCCAAGGATAGAAAGCACACGGTGTTCACCTTGATTACAAGGCATGTAACCCCAAAGATCATCATTGTTCATATACCACAATCCAACTACTATGTACTTTTCCCAAGTTTATAGTCTTCAATCGCCCTATATGGCATGTAATCCACATGGGGTCCACAAAAATGTACCTTATACATCTTTATCTAAGTACTCTTTTGGCCTCTAGCCCTATATTGCACATAGGTTGTGGATGTATACTTTACTAGAAATCTTCCCCACACACATGAGGTCTAGTTTATTCCCTATCAAGACATCCAATCACTATGCATAGAGAATTTTGAACACACATTTATTATTATCCTAATCTGCAACCCTTAACCAAAATAAATTATCTGACAGTGTGTGTTCTTGAATTACATTCTATGTGACTTGTTTTTTCCCAAATTGAATACCCTTATAAACACCCTGAAACCCATGATTTCTCCAAAAAACAATTCATATCAACCCTATAAGGGTCCCCAAAAACCCAAAACATGATTAAAACATAAATAAAATCTTCCCTAAATATATTTGTAACATAAATTAAACAATAGTCTACCCTGGGGCATATAACACGGAAGCATCAGCCTAGATCCACCACCCACAATCGCTGCATCATTCTAAAGGTTTGATCATTCTCCCCAGTAATGCCTCATCCCTCCCTATAGAGACCATCACTTTTTTACATTAATAATACATAATTTTTGTAGAATTATTAATACATTACACAAATAAACACCAAATGACCATATTTTATTAGTTCCACTTGAAACTTAGAACACATTATTCTAGTCTAGTGAACGAAATTAAATGTTTCCAAAAAATATCTTCTCATTTAGTAACCATACCAAAAAACTTTCTTTATAACCTGTGGAAAAGAGAACATAAGAAAAGTGTTATCCCAGATTCTCAATAAAGGTAAAAAAGAGAGAAAAGTAAGAAAAAACATGAATATAAGGGCATGAGAATATGAGCATATCATTAGAAGATCATACCATTCAAATCAAATATCATGAACATGTTTCATGGAATAAATATTGGCATTTCATAAAACATGAATCATAGAGGAATTAAGATCATAATCCATTAAATCATAATAGACTTGGAGTTTTAGTATACACATGTTCTTATAACATTGTGAACATTTTTATGTAGAAACAAGTTCACTCATTATGTTAAGGACCTCAAATCAGGCCCTTGCATAAACTTATGGATGTTAAACCAATTCCACACCCAATATTGTGAACATGTTATCAGGCTCAAACATATAATTATGGACATACTACTAGGTCTATGCATAACATTGTGAACATGTAATTAGGTTCACTCAAAACACGGTGAATATGTAATAAGGTTCACTTATTACATTTTGAACATGTAATCAGGTTCATTCATAAACTTATGTACATGAAACAAGGTCTATGCATAACACTATGATCATGCAATCTAGTTCATGTATAATATTTTGAACATGTAATCAGGTTCATTAATGACATTGTGAACATGTAATCAGGTTCACATATAATGAATATACTCATGAGTCATCCATCATTACCCAATGTATTATACGAAGATATAGGTCCCACCCATCACAAATTAAAATCATACATATGTGTTCCACGTGATTATTAAAAATCATTATATCATACCCCATTTAATGAAATTGGTATCATAATTATTTCATCATAACATTACCTACAGAAAAGAGATAGATATATTAATCACTTCATTAAAGAAAAAACCATGAAAATAAGTAGGTTTCAATATCATATAACCCATCAGTGAGAAATGGATTTCATAAACATATAACCCATTAAAGATAAATGAGTTTAATAAAAATCATCCCATCAAAACATAAACCATTAAAATAATGTCTTTGAAGGGAACCCTTGGATCATATCCCCAGAAAAGGCATAAGTATCTTAAAAAATGTCATCTTCGATGGAAAATTATTTCAAAATATATTTTAAAATAATTTCTTGTGTAAAATATCATTTCCTCATTGATGAATTATTTATAAAACATAAAAAATTTTAAAACCCATTTTAATTGAAAATAAACATGATAACTTATATAAGAAGATAGAGAACACTTTAAACAATTTTTTATTGAATATATATGAAAAATTATAAATAAATATTGAAACTATATTTGAAAATATTTTCATTTAAATTTTTTCTAAAACTTATAAACAATTCTTAAATTTTGAACGACCTTTTTGAAAACATTTTTTGAATAAACATATATTTTATATAGAAGAGAGAGCTAATGTCGGACATTCCTGAAAATATTTTATTAATAATATTATGTACCAAAGAGTGGAAAAATAGAAACAATACATGAAAAAATAATTAATAACTAGAGGAGATAAAATATCATGAGATATCTTGAGATATTGATCACAATATTTCATCAATAGAATTGTAATCCTAAACAGTCTTGATAAATGATGAGATTGTTTCAATAAACTCTTACAACTCAGTAACTTTGAATTATACTCCCCATATAAGAAAAATAAATTATATAAAGCTTAAAATATCATGAACATAGTTAGTTTCATTATATAACTTCTCAAATGGTAGTATATTCACCTCATAAAAAAATATAGGTTCATAAAAAAACATGTGTCTCACAGAAAGAAAAATAAATATTAAACTACCTTACTAATTTTGAAACATTAGAATCATAATCCCCATGAAATAAATTTCATAATATGTATATATAAATTCCCATAAATTTATGTATAAAAATAATATAATAAATCCATGGGAATTATATAAACCCCGTATAAGAAATAATATGTGAACATGGATTTTTCCTCACGGAAATTAAATGTGAGATGAGAGAACACTTAATACTTGAGTAACATCAGAATCCTCATACCCATAAAATAAAAACTAGATTTATAATTTTTAATATCATTAAATAAATTAAATTATTTACATAACATATCATTGTTTAATTTATACAAGACACAAAAAAAGTGTGTGGTGAATATGGAATGTATTTCACGAAAATAAAAAGTGAGATGGAAATCCTTAGCTTAAGTCTTTACATTCTTTGAAAATATTAAAAAAAATCAGTACAATAATTATATGTTTATTATAATTCTCTAAATATTAATATTCCTATATATAACTCCATATACATTTCAATTATTACTTTATAATACCCTTTTATTAACAATTCCATGTTAATGCCACGATTTTGGTAATAACCACATTGTTTATCATATGTGTTTTGACATGTTATTCTTGATCCTCTTACTTAGATCATGATTAAATTAAATAAAGAATGTAAAAAATGAGTATTTATATCAAATATATTAATTATATAAATACTTATAGTATTCAATAATATATATATATATATATATGAAATGGAATATTTTGTTCATGGAGACGGTAGGTCGTAAGTACGCATGAACATTGTTTCTATTTTTATTGTCTTGTTGAAAGAAAGTTAAATGAAATATATATATATATATAACATCATTAAAGATTCAATATTATTTCATAAAAGCCATATAAGTTCACTAAACACATCTTTAATACTTTCCATGTAAAGTGTGAAATAATCGTATCGCTTTGAGGAGGCAGTGGTCCACACTTCCAAAAACAAAGTTATCATCTTTACACAAAATAGAACGTATGATGGTATTTTTCATATATTAATAATATAAGTGTAAATAAATCATAAATATAATATAAAAAATATAATAATATAGTTTCCATCACAATTACTAATCATGAGTGGTTGTAATAGAAAAAATGAACAACATCATCTTGTGAGGCGGTAGTTCATCATACACAAAAATGGTATGTTCATTACCCATTAGAAGGAGTTGTGTTTAAGTGTAGTAAAAGAATAAATAAAAAACCACATTATATATTGGATACTAATGTTATTATATAATCATGGAATGATAAAATTTTAGGTAAAGGATAATGGAAATAAAACAAATAATCTTGAGAAATGATGTTACCTCTTCTTTGGGTAACTTCTCTTGGTTTTTATAGAATGGATTCCTTGGTTTTAATTATAAATACAATTAAGATTCTAGGTATAAGGTTGGTTTGTTTACGGAATACTTTTCCATGTTTTGGCAGAGACAATGTGTCTGTATATGTGTAAATATGTTATGGGGTTGAGTTCCCTTTTGTAGAGATGGGGGAGTGGCATTCTATTATATATAAAAGGTAAACACTATTGAGATGTCTCCCTTACATAATGCACCTCAATACTTGTTAATATTTGATCTAATAGAGAGATGGATAGAAATATTTCCATTAAATTTATTGTGAACTTATTTCTAGGTTATTTTGGGCCTTAAGATTATGGTTTAGCATTTTGTAAATATTGTTTTCTCTTAATCCTTGTAATTAATGTTTATCACTTACACTAATATTTTTGATAAAAAAAATATATTGATTATACTATATGTTATAAGTTATTCTGATTAAAAGTATGGAATCAATTTTTCTAAATTATAATCTCATAATTGAAGGAAAATAACTTAAAATTATTCATACATGCGTGTCGTGACAGCGAGTTTTTAAGAAAAAAAATTAAATGTTTGAAATGTTTTTTTATCCAATGTGAATGTAAAATTGGTTCCAATGACATAAATATAATTAATATATCTAAAATTTATGTTACTATATTTTTAAATATAATAAAAATATAATTCAACTATATAAATAAATTATATGATATTGTATATTTGAACTTAAATTTAGTTTTCTTCATTATTCATCAAAATCCGAATGTTCTCATAAAAATAAAAAAAATCACCCAAAGTAAATATTAACATATTGATTTCAAAAATTAATTTTATTTCATCAAATAGAAATTATAATATTTTCAAAAATTAAATTTATATTCAGTTCTCTATTAAAAATCATTTAAATTATCTTTTATAAAAATACGTTTTTTAATTCAAACTATTTGATTTATTCTCATATTATGCATATAAAATATATTATATGGGTGTAAAAAATATATTTAATATATATATATATCATTTAAAACATTGATCAAAAGTTTTTTTATAAATTTATTTACATAAAACGTTTTTGTACATAGAAAAACAGTTTTTCTTAGAAATGGAATTTATTTATTTTCAAATAATTATTACTTTAATTTATAAATAATTGGTAAACAAAGGATTAATTTTATATTAATGTGTAAATAATATTTTCTCAAATTAGTTAATAATACTCATAACTTCCATTCCAACAGATAGGTGGTAACTATAATAATATTTTAATAACAATAATTATAGTATTTTGTAGTTCAGTAAAACTCTACCTTGCCTGTAACGCAAGCTATATATAGAACATAGTACTATGTTTAACACAAGACTGTAAAAGTTTTTTTGTGTGATTTATTATAATCTAGCAATTTAATGTAGATCATTATTAACATTGTTTTATGTAGAACTTAAGACTAACATAGTTCATTCATAAAACAAAAATCAGTATTCAGTGTTGTGGGAAATGAAAGATATCAAAAAGTTTTAATTAATTAAAAATATATATTTCACAAAATCTCAAGGTGTTAAATTATATGGCCATTAAAATGAATTTATCCCTATAAATTAATTTGTGTTATCAATGGTTTAATTATTTAATGTTCTTTTTATATAAACCTACATCTTAAAATGAATACTAATGTTTCCTTTAAAAACAGAAACATGGAAACATTATGATTTCTGAAAGTGACACATAACTAGGTTTTCACTATGGGTAACAAAGGATATGAGTGAATATTGGACATAGAAGAAAATTATAAATAATTATAGATAATGATTGATCTCATTTATTATAAAAAAGTAATTGACAAATGGAACATTAAGGACATCAAAACCATAAATCTGTAATGATTTTTAACACCATCAATTCAATATTAATAAGGGTATTAGGATAAATATTTTTCAATATCCTTTTCCTTGAGTTTATTAAGTATTTAAAAATATATTTACATAATGAAAGAGACTTACTTGATTTCATTCCCTTATATAAAAACAATCTCAACCTTTGGTTGTTCCTTTCTCTATTTTCACTTCATCTCTTACTCCATGAAATGATGATTAATTTTTTTCATTCCAAAAGTACGAAAAATCCTGATATAGAATGATAAGTCATTACAAATTTCTTTATTTAACATAAAAAAAATTGTTAGAATATTTTAATATGTATAAGTACTCATATCTCAAGATAATACATTAATCTCACAAAACTTTTTCTGAAGTTTAATTTAAACAATTCCATAAATAGGAAACCTTATAACCCTTATGAAATATGAAAATAAATAAAATTTCAATGAAAGTCACTAAGTCACCTTTACATTGACCCCATTATATTAAAAAGTTACTATAAGTTTTCCCATTCCAATCATATGAATACCTTCTCTATATATTCTCTTGAAACTTGGTAATAACTAGAATTTCCATAAAACCTAATTGAAAACATGGATGATTTCTTATTCCAAATATTAATAGATATATTATTTCAGTAAAAAAACCTTGGTAATCTTAATAAATGATAATAAAGACCAATTTTCAAACTACTTATTTCATTCTAAGGTCATTGATACTATCAAATTTACTTTAACCAAAATAATCATCTCTTTATCCAAGATAAACAAAATTTTCTCAACATGATGGATACATTAATTATTACTTTCCAGTAATCAAAGTATCATTTTTATTATTATTAATCACTATTAAACATTTCATATTCGATACTTGATGAAAAAATATAATTAAAATACTTATATATTTCATGATTCAAATATCGTAATCTTTGAATACTTCATTCATCCAACATTATTCCTAAACCATACTCAGGATTTATCAAATTATTCCATAATACAACATTCCAATAATAAGAAGTTTGAAGAATGTCTTAACGTTACTAAACAAAAAAAAAATCATGATTCATACATTTAATCAAAAAAATACTAGAAGAAAATCCCATACCTTTACATGTCATTAACAGAATCTTTATCTTCTATAGTATAACAAATACTCATACCACCTTCCCAATTACCTACATGAGATGTCCACTAAGGAAATATATATTCATAATTCCAATACATTCATTATCTGAAACATTAAATTTTAACGATGTTAATTATCTTCTCCTCCATTAACTAAAATATGAAAAAATATTGTGGGAAAGATTAATAGTAATGGAAAACCATATATTCATGAAAAAATCACTTATAAGATGTCTAAATCATGGATCCAGAATCATTAATCTACAACACACTTGGTTTATCCTATGTTATTTATAGTTAAAATCTATTTAAATCATTCATGATGGTTTGTAATATGTTTGTGAAATCCCAATTAATATCCCTTGGGATTTTCAAATTAGGTGTGTAGCAAGACCCGATGTCGTGTACCAGGGTACCCTAAAGTCTGGACTGACACACCCTTTAGAGTTATTACCACTAGGTATATCTGTACCAAATCCACATCCACTTGTAGTATCCAAATAGGGATTTATTGATAAGAAAAGACTCACTCTATTCTTTACCAACATTCTAGGACATTTTCCTATACATTTCATCATCCTTAAAATTATCCTTAGAGTAATCCCTATACATATCCTTATAAATATTCTTTGGGATTTTACTAATGCTTTCCCATCCTAGTTTCACATGTTTTAGTAAAAATTTGGTTAGATACCAAATATAGGGACCATCATTTTTCATAGACTAAAATTACATCATTTTTTGAATTTTTATTACATTTCATAAATAGAAATCCAAATTCCATATTATTTTAGTTCTTTTAGAACTATGAACACAAACTTCTAGTCTATTGAAAGATCTTCAATGTTTCCCAAAAAGTTCTCACACATTAATACCCCTACCAAAAACATTTTTTTATAACCTGAGGAAAATAAAATATAAAAAAGGTTACCTATGATAGTTAGAAAGGGAAAACAAGGGAGATACGTAGGAAAATCACAAAACTAAGGTCATGAGAATACGAGGAAAATAATAGAAGACCATACCCTACATATCAATGATCATGAATGTTAATCATGAAATAAATATTTGTAGTTCATCAAACATGAGTCATAAAGGAATATATAGAAAAAAAATGAGAGAATAACATAGTAATAGGACATGGAATTGTGGAAAATAAATCTTCTAATAACATTGTAAACATATATTAATAGAAACATGTTCACCCATTAAACATAGGACATGAAATCAAAAAGTTACATAAACTTATGGACATGCATACAGGTCCACAGATAACATTGTGAACATGTAATTATTCTCACGCATAATCTTATGGACATGAAGCTATGCCCATGAATAACATTATGAACATTTAATATGGTTCACTCATAAAATTGGGAACATGTAATCAGGTATAGGCATAAATTTATAGACATTAACCAAGACCATTCATTAAATTAAGAACTTCTAATCCGGTTCAATCATAACATTGTGAACATGTAATTAGGTTCACACATAACATTCCGAACATGTAATCAGGTTCAGGCATAGATTTATGAAAATTTAATCACATTGATGAAAAAATATTTACTTAGGATTCATCCATTATTACCCAATGAATTTTATGGATATATAGGTCCCACCCATCACAAAGTAAAATCATACATACGTGTTCCACTAGATTATAATCATCCATTATGTCATTCTCCATGAAATGAAATGGGAATCATAAACATATCATAATTACATTACATAAGGAAAAGATATTGGTCTCATAATAATTTCAACAAAGAATAACCTATGCCAAGAAGCAGTTTTAAAAATTATATATCCCATGAATGAGAAATGCTTTTCATAAACATATAACCCAAGATTGAAAAATGGGTTTCGTACAAATCATTCCATCAATACATACACCATTTAAATAACGAATATGAATGAAACCCTTGGATCATATCCATAGAAAATAAATGAGTTACACTAACAGATGTCATATTAGATGGAAAATATATTTAAAATATCTTTTAATAATATTTCTTGAGGAAAATAACATTTCATATTTGAAAAAATATTTTTAAAACATGAAACCATTTCAAACCCATTTTTATTGACAATAAACTTGAAAATTTATTAAAGAAGCTAGAAAACACTTTGAATCCCTTTTTCATTGAAAATAGTTGAAAAATTATAAAAAAATATTGAGAATGTATTGAAACCCATTTATTTGAAAATATTTTTTTAGAAAATATAAATAATTCATGAAAACATTTGGAAAACCTTTTTAGAATACATGTTTTTGAAAGAACAAATATTCCTGACAAAAGAGAGAGGAAATGTCGGACTTTCATAAAAACACATTCTTAATAATATTTTATACCAATAAGTGGAAAATGGTAACAATACATGAATATATCATTAATAACATTTTTAGATTAAAATTAATGAGGATTATTAGGAGATGGATCAAAATATTTTATCAATGGAAGCATAGTCATAAACAATATTGATAAATGATGATATTGTTACAATAATCTCCTACCACTTGGTAACATTAAATTATAATCACTACATAAGCAAATGAAATAATATAAAGCATAAAATATCATTAAAATAATTAGTTTCATTATATATCATTTAAAATGGTATTATATACACCTTTTAAAAGAATATAGGTTCATAACAAAACATATGTCTTAATGAAGGAAAATAGAGAAAACAATATTATACCGATTTGTAAACTTTTAAATCATATGTATTATGAATGAAATATCATAAAATGGATATATTAATAAAAATAAATTGATTATAAAATTCATAGAATACTTACATGTTCAGTATACACCCCACATATAATAAATAGGAGGTGGACATAACTTTTGCCTCATAGAAATTAAATGTGAGATGAGAAGACAATTAATACTTGAGTAACATTAGAATCATGATCCCCAAGGATAAATAACCAAAATTAAAATTTTATAATTTCATTAAATAAATTAAATTAATGATATCAAATTTCATAAGTCATTATATACACCACAAAATATAATTGAGTGGCTAATATTTCAGTTATCTCACATAAATAAAACGTGATATGAAATTACCAAACCTTAATTCTTGACTTTCATTTCACATGTTCAAAAATCCTGAATAATAATTATAAGTATAATATAACTATAAAAAATTATATTCCTATATATAATACCATATAACATTCACTAGGAACATTATATCACCCATTTCTTAATAACTCCATGTTGAAGTAATGTTTCTGGTAATAATCGCTTTGTTTATCATGTGTGTTTGGTCATATTATTCTGGATCCTCTTACATAGATCATGATTTTATATTTTCAGTAATGTAAATCAGGATTTATATAAAATATATAATTATTTTATAAATACTTATATTATACTATAAAATATAAATATATGAAATTGAATACACCAATCATGATGATAGTAGGTTATATGTACACATGAACGTTATTTAATTTTTCTTTCCATTTTGAAAAAATGTAAATGTAATATATTTATATATATATATAATAATTAAATTAATATTATAATATAATATATATCATATATGTAAAATACACTAATCCTTAATACATTCATTGTAAAGTGTGAATGAATCACGTCACATTTAGGGGGAGGTAGTCCACACTTCCACAAACGATGTTACCAAATTTTCAAAAAATGGAATGCATGAAGGTAGGTTTTATATAAAAATTAAATATTTATAAATAGATAATAAATATCATTTTTAATGTGTAAAAATAAAATATCCCTCATATTTCCCAACCATGGGAGGTGGTAAAGGAAAAAACGAACAGTATTGTCTCATGAGGTGGTAGTTCATCGTACACAAGAATAGTAAGTTCATTACCCAATACAGAGAAGTATATATATGTTTTGGAAAAAACATTATAAAAAAATAATTTTATTATTTATATAATTTTTATTATATAATAAAGTAATTATAAAATTTTAGGTTGTGTAGAATGAAAATAAAACAAAGAAACTTGAGGAAGTATGCCACCTCTTCTTTGCCTAACTTCTCTTGGATTACACCAAAGGGCTTCCTCGGTTGGATTTATTCCCAAGAAAAAGGATTCTAGGTTGATGGTAGGTATTTTAGAATGATATTTATGTTGGTTTTGGCTGATCCAAAGTATCTTGAGAGGTGTAAGGAGGTGTGGGGGTTGAGAGCCCTTTTATAGTGTAGGAGTTCCATTCTTGTAAATATAAAAAGATAAGCACTATTGAGAGGTATCCCTTTCATAATCTACCTAAATAACTATTATAATTAGATATAAGAGGACAACTGGTATAAATATTCCAATAAAATTTAATTTTGACATGTTTATGTGTTCTTTTTGGCCTTATGTTTGATGTTTAGTATTTTGATAAGCTTTTATTTTCTCTTAATCGTTATAATTAATTTCAAAAACATTTAATAGTATTTTTTGTAAAAAAATATGTTGAATTTATTATACATTATCAATAATTCTTATTAAAAATATGTTATATATTTTTCCCAATTCTAATTACATAAGTGGTAAAATAAATTAAAAATTAATCCTGGAAGAATGTTGCAACAGCAGGTTTTTAAGAAAAAAAATGTTTAAAAGTTTAGAATGTGTTGATATCTAATTTTAATTTTAAATTGGTTCCAATTAAGAAAAATTCATTAATTATTTAAAATTTATTTAATTTTAATTTAAAACAAACTAATATATAATTTCACTATATAAATAATCTAGCTGAAAAAGAAGTTTTGAACAAAAATTCAGTATTATTCACTCTTCATTAAAATATTAAATTTCCCAAAAAATTACCAAAAATTAACCAAATGTAATTTTTGAAATTTCACTTTCAAAAATAAAGTTTATTTTTACAAATAAAAATTATAAATTTGTTAGATTTTATATTTAAAATTGGTTCTCCATTAAAAGGATATAAAATTACCTTTTACAAAAATATCTATATTTATTTGTATTATTGAGTATATTCATATATTATGCATATAAAATATATTGTATGGGTATAAAAACAATTTATTGAATACATAATATATATATTTAATTTAAAAAAATACCAATATTTGTTTTCATAAATTTATTTAGATAAAATATGTTTGTACGTAAAAAATTATTTTTTCTTATAAATGGAAATTTTGTATTTTAAAATAGTTATTCCTTTAATTTATAAATAATTAATAACCAAAACATTAATTTTATATAAATATGTATATAATATTATAAAATATTTTTTCTCATTCTCTTAACTTCCACACCATCTTCTAGGAGGTAACTCTACTAATATTTTAATAACAATTTTGATAGTATGTTGTAGTTCAGTAAAACTTGGCCTTACGTATAACACTAGCTATTCATGGGACATGGTATTATGTGTTACACAAGTCAATAATAGTGTTTAATGTACCTCATGATAATATTGTTTTTTCATTTAATGTAATATTAACATGGTGTAGTGTATTATGCAACCCAGACATAGTGCTTTCATATAACCAAAAGATATATTCAATGTTGTGTGAAATGAAAAATACTAAAAGTTTAAGTTAATTTGAAAATAATATTTCAAAAAATCGTAGGGTTTTACACTCCCCCTATAACTATTATCTCTTAGACATGGAAAACCCATATTATAGGTGTATGAAAGAAGTAAAAGGGGATGAAAGAAAAGGTAAAATGTGAAACAAATAAAAAAAATTAATAAATAAAAAATAAGAAACTAGCATGGACCTGGTCTCGGTACCTGACAAGAGGTTTTTCCACAAATAGGAAAAATCTATACTCTTAGAATTAATTATATATTCAATATTTTATTATAAAACTATATTTAAAATCTATCAACATTTGAACATGTAAAAAAAATTAATATTTAATTATATAAAAGTTTAATATCCTTTGAAAATATGAACAGATCATAATTCCATATAACTCATGTCCAACAATAAACACCTTATTTCATGACTAATGTAGTGATCAAGAAATTATATTTGATCTTCTAACATGATGAATTATCCTTTTCCTCGTAAAACCACTTGGGAACAAAAATAAATAAATTTCTCCTAATTTTCTTAAGCTATAACGATGCAATTTATTACAATTTTTCCACATAGTTTAACAACATACATTAAAGAATCTTGTGTCATGACAGAAATAAAATCAATGGATAGAGTAGTTATTACTAGTTTGGTTTACTAATGAGTTCTTAGGATTAATATGCATGGATGTTTCTCGGAACATACATAGTGAAAAAGGCTTATGAGTGAAATTCTATGATATCGGTTATATGCATAAGGTTTTTAAAAATGAATCCATATCGGGAATATATCACCCTCCATGTTCTATCAACTCTCGTGTAATTTTTCTTAATGTAGGTGGCATAAAATTGGTTGTCATATTATATGTTTGATGTATGATAGGTGTTTCATGACATCGTGACTTACACATGGATTTAACCTTTTTAATAGAGGTCTTTCTTCATTTTAAAGAGAAGTGAGAAATATTAAAAGAAAAAGAAAATTTGTTTAATGTATTTTGTATGTTAACTCATATAATATATTTAGAAGAATTATTCCTTGTGATTTCTTTGTATTATAAATAGCATGAAAATAAAGGTTATATGAGCTGAGAGCTTTGGTTTATCCAAAATAAGAAATCCAAGAGTATATTCCATAAAATAAAAAGATGAGGGGTATTTATATATTTATTTATTTTGGAACTATTTGGATCATGTAAGTACTCTTTAGATTCATAACATTGGACTTCTGAGTAGTCCTGGATACTAGGTCATTGAAAAATTTCATGTGTGTCAAGCTCTAGGTTATGTGGTGCCTTTTGTTACTAGCTCATGCAACTTCTGTTATGAAATAATGTTTCATTTTCTCTAAAAACACTTATTTCTAACATATTTCCTCATAATAAATTATTGAATATTTTTCAATTCCATCATGTAAATATATTAATTATTTATGTTGTGATTCCATATGGATAATAAATTATCAATTAATATCATATTATTATCCTTACAACCATACTTCACAAAATTTATTAAAAAATACATGGAATATAACATGGAAATTATAATCCAGAATCATTTGACTATAATTCATTGATATGATAATCATTGGTGGGAATACGTTTCCTCACCCCATATTGTGAATTGTGTAGAAAACAATGTTGGAAATCCCATGACTACTTTAAATTAGTTAGATCAACTACATAATCCTTCAGGGAGACAAAATATTCAAAGGTAGAGTTTTGGATAGAATGTTATAGATTATCATGTGAAATAAATTAAATTTGAATATGAACAATAATAAATTTAATAATAAGTAATTATAATATTATAACTTAGTTATATTCATAATTTTACGTAATATTATTATTTTACTTATTAGTTAATAAATATAATATAAGGTTCACATGTTCATTGTAACATCATGACCCAAAAAACACTAAACAGTGAGCCAAAATAGTGTGTAACATGGCCATAAGAACACCTCCCCATATTCTAGAGGCTCGTATTAATGACCCATGCTTGATGTAAATGGAAATTACACAACATTTTTAGAATAATTAATACATTATACTAAGAGACACCCAAAGATTGTATTAGTTTAGTTCCTTTGGAAACCTAGGACAGATTATTCTAATTTGTGGAAAATTTCTCAACATCCCCTAGAAGATATTCCCCTTTATTTTATCTACATTAACCATTCCTTATTTTCTGGGGATTATAAAATTTAATAAAGGGTGAACTCAGATCCTCGGTAAGGGTGAAATGAAAGTTATGAAATCGTAATAAAAACATAACTGTGTGAAAACATGGGAAAAACATTTGAATATAATACCCTTCACATCAAAAGATCATATGCATGAGTCATCTCCCAAATATTGATAGTTTATAAGACATTAATCATAATTAAATAAATAATATAATTCATTAATTCATAATATAATTATATGACATTGAATTTTTGGAAGACACATAAGCATATAAAATTATTTCTAAATCACTCAAGGATCCACTTCCATGGCCATTTTAGTAGTGTGGGTTCACAACCCATGCCATCTTAGTAGTTATAGTTCACTCCCATAACCATATTAGAATTCATGGATCACTCCTATAACCATCATTACATACAAGATCCTTTATATATATATCTCATGAGATATCAATCTTCCACCAATGCATAAAAAGGGGGATACAGGTCCCACCCATCTAATAATTAAATCATACATACATGTTCCACAAGATCATAAACAATCATATCATAACAGATGAAATGAAATATTAATCATAAACATGTTATCATATCATAACTTGTGAAAAAGGCACATGTTTCATAGTCAATAAATCAAAATCATAACTCGTAAAAAGTAGTTGGTTTCCTAAACATCATTCCATCAAAACATAAACCACTCAAAGAATGAATATGAATTCTATTCTAGAACTATAACAAATAATGTTATCTTATATGAGGAATCAATATGAAATATCTTTTGTAAAAATAAATTTTCATAAAAATCACATCTAAAACATTAATACTTTTAAAACCCTAACCGTTGAATCTAGATTAAAAACCTATACATAATCATGAAAAATCATTTAAAACATTTATTAATGAAAATATATTTTCATATTTGAAATCATGTTCTTTCATTAAAATGTAATGTAATTTTAAAAGAATGAGGTTTATTTGAATTTATATTTTTGATCTTATATGGTATGCTTCAATGTAATAAGTAATCATAAAATTGTAATTAATATATTCATGTTTTATTTGAAAAAAACATTCTTCTCAAAATTTTTTCATGAAAGTAAAAAAATACCTCGTTAGGAAAATTAAAAAATAATAATTTCAAAAAATATAATAAAAAGTCAAAAATTGGTAAAAACTACTTTAAATGATTTTATAATAATATTAAATATATTATTGGAAAAATATTTTTAGAAACATTAACACAGACGGTAAATATAACCAATTAAATATTTATGTATAAAAATTATTGCATAATAATGAGATTGTGAAATTATACATTAACATATGTTTAATTTCCATTTTACATAACTAGAACTCCTATATAATTGATTTAATAATTTTATAAAGATATTCCAATCCCATATTTGCATTTATGATATCATGTGGGATAATATTATCGCCCGTTAAATAATATTTCATTATTACTCCTCTTTAAGGCATTATTTGTTGTATTCTATGTCATATAAATCCCATTTATTCATCATGGGTTCACAAAATATCATTAATAGAATGATTATAATGTAATATATATAATATTTATTTACTCTATAAATTTATATTATCTTGATTTAAAGGAAATCATGGAGAATGAATCACATCACATCGTGGTTATGGTAGGCCATACGTATGCATGAGAAACAATATCATTTCCATAATCATGAAATGGTGTAGAAATAGATGGTATATATTTGTATTAAGATTCCATATCATGTGATAATAATCCTATTTAGTTATTATTTCCAACATTATACCCAACAAAGTAATGGGGTTGTGAAATCAGATTACACCCCGATTTGGATATGGTAAGCCGTATGTACACACATGTGGTGACTTTCTTTTTCATAGGATGGGTAGAACATGGAATATAGTTGTTCCATAATAATAATAAAATCTTAGTATATATTTGATACTGGAGTTATTACTTCTTAATGGGAATAAAAAATGAAGAGGAAGTAGAAGAATAAATGATCATGAGTGGGTTGGTAATAGAGATTACCTCTTCTTTGACAAGTTCCAAATAAATCTCCTCTTAAAGGCACTAGATCTCATCTTTTGAGAATAATATAACCTCTATAATTTGAGTAGGTATGTTGATAAGGGAAATGGGAATGGTTTTTCAGAGCATGAAGGCTGAGTGAGTTGTGAAGAAATGAGGGATTAGATTTCTTTTTATAATGGAGGTTGGGGGAACATTTCGAATTTCTAAAAATATTAATTTATAATAAATTCAAACCCCATATATAAACCCCAAAAATGTCATATATTATAAAATTACCAGATATTAGGTTTTAATCTAATCAACCAATACATTTTAGACAATTGTTTATATCAATTTAATCCTTATAATTTTAATTAACACATCGTAATTCTATTTTAATTTTATCTAAGGTAACCAATGTTTCTATATTAAAAGAGCGTAGTTTTTACTAATTTTATATAAATTAGACCACAAATGAATCATTTTGAATATTTTGGAACATATAATAATAATTTTATATTTTTTTAAAAAAATTTATTATTTTTAAATAAAATAATATAAAATAATTTTGAAAAAATATCAGTAGTGTCAATATTGACACTATTCATTTAATGGATTTTTAAAAATGTCTAGATAAGATGTTAACATCGAAAAAATATTTTATTATATCTTAATGGGGTCAAGGACATCTATAAAATTATTTAGATATATTAATTATCCAAATTTTATTTATTTTGATATATTTAATAACATTAATTTTATATTTTCATTAATAAAAAATTATTGCATCAGTGTTGTATAATTATTTAATACACATATTTGTTTAGTAAAAATTTAAAATAAGATACCATGAAAAAAACAAATCATATATATTTTATAGGTATACTTATAATTGAATATATATTCTAGAAAATCCTATATTAAAAATGTTAAATTTATTAAAATATGAATGTCAGAACTTCAACATTAATTTAAAAAAATATTGTAAGTGTCATAATCATTTCCATGTGGCTCAAAATGTAAAATAACTATACCATTGGATGATTAAGGCCTATATATACCCTAAAAATAATATTTGGTCATGTTTTGGTGCCTTTTAAAGGTTGTTTTCATTCTAATAAATTATTTTATTGATTTTTCCTCAATTAACTAATTTATTCATCATCAATGTATAAGACATTAAGATAATTATTTCCTTTCTAAAAATTGTATATAAATTTCCATGATAAAAAAAACATTTTATCTTTTAAATTAGTATATGTATTTGAACTTATATAATATATATCCATATATTAAAAATAAAATTGTTAATAAATTTGAGTGAGACATATTTAACTTTTCATTAAATAAAATAAATTAAATGTACTAATCTCATCCAAGTGGCTTCCAAAGGGCACTATTTTTACCCAATGTTTATTTAGTTATAAAAAACGCATCCAATTAAATTATGAAATTTGTTAGGGTAATTTTTGGATATTATGTTTATCTTTAATTACCAAATTTACCTTTTTACCGTATTAATAAAAATTACGGATGTTACTATTCACATTTCTAACAAATATAAGAAAGATATTTAAAAACAATGGATCCAATGATTCCAAATATCGAATCAATTATTCAAAATTTAATATGTAGAAGTTTTATTAATTAATTTGAATTTAATTTAGTTGTTCGAATGAGAAAATGAGTTTTAAAAGATTAAACATTGCAAAAGATTGAAATTTTTTGAAGTAAAAATTAAATGTAAAATTAATGCCAATGACCTAAATTATAATAAATAATAAAAATATAATATATTTACATTTTAAAACCATTAAATAATAAAACATAACTATATAAATTATTTTAATGAATTTTTTTAAATTTAAACTTGGTATATTTTTTCTATTCATCAAAACATGAAACATATCAAAAAGTATCAAAAACTCATCCATAGAATATTTTTATATAACTCTTCGAAAGAAGTGTTTATTTTGAAAAATATAATAGAAAATTTTTTAAAGAAGTAAAGTTAAAATTCGTTCTCCATTAAAAGGCGAGAAAAAAGATTCTTTGAAAAAAAACTTCTTTTATTCGTAAAAATTGAGTTTCTTGTTATATTGTTCCAGGAAAACATATAAGATAAATTTTAAACACTAAGATGAATAGATTAAAAATATATCTAATTAGTAAAATCCATCAAGAGTGATTTTATTATTTTATAAACTCAATTATTTGTAGTTAAATTGTTTTTCAGAAAAGCATTTTTGTTTATTTCAAAAGGGTTTTATTTCCATTTATAATTAATTACTCACAAAAGAAATTTTTATATATACAAGTGTATAGAATATTTTCATATTTCAGTTAATACTATTAACAATATCTATTATAATGTCTATGTTATAAGGTAGAATAATAATATTTATTTGTTCACTTAAACTTGGACTTGCGTGGATTGAAATCTATCAAAAAACTCCAAATTGTGTCTAACATAAGAAAAGAATAGTGTTGAGTATATTGGAAGCTAACCTGGTGTTTCATTTAGTGTAATATTGTCTTGGTGTAGCAAAAAATACAAGACATCCAAGATGAAAATCTATGTCAGAAAAATATTAGGGTTATACATTCTACTACCGTTAAAATGAATTTCGACCTAAAAGATTATCTAGGTTATAAAAGGATTAAAACTGGAAAGTCTCTATAATAGAAATCCACATTGTAAAAATTTATACTAAAACTTGTTTTTAAAAAGGAAGGTGTGAAACAATATTGTTACCTAAATTAACTCTTCACTGGGTTTCCACATAGAATAACATATGTGGAATGTGAAAACATGGATATAAAAGAGAAAAAAACTATCATGTTTTGATGGAGATTGATAGAGAAAATTTTTAGGAGAAAGAAAACAAACCCAAATCGATTAATATATGATGATATAAGGGACCATATGTTTCATCGGATAATAAGGTACTAGGATAATATTTTTTTTCAATATCCTTTCCCTAAAGTTGAAAAAAATCATGAGAAGAAATACTTGATTTTTGTTCAATTTCACTGTTGGTCATGCCCTGAAATATGTCCCCTTAATCTATTATTCAAATAATTTAAATTTAATATTTCACTACAAAACTGTTAGTAGATCATGTGATCCATAAATATAATGATCGGTCATTCCATATGTTATTCTCACAAAAAAATGATACACAGGTTATCAAAAATGCATAATTCCACCTATTGTGAGATAATAATTTAATCTCACAAACTTCATCTAAAGATTAACATAATCCATCCAAAAATGGATAAACTTATAATCCATCCAAATTATGAAAATTGAAAACATTATAAATAGGTTCCCTAACTCGACATAACATTTATCCCCCCATTTATCATAAGGTATCTTTTATTGGTTAAATTCAAAACATGTGAACACCATCATGGTGTATTATCTCGATTTATGGTAATAAAAATAATTTCTATATATCCTTGTTAAAAACATGAATTATTCCTTATTATTAAGTCCTAAAAGTTGTATACTTCTTCCATGATAACATAAACAACATTTCATCAAATCCTTAATCAGATCTAAGGAAATCATTACTGTCCAATTTACTAATTCATATCCAACATATCTTTATCCAAGAAAAACTAAATTTTCTCCACATACTGAACTCATTATAATTTAATTTCATTTAATCAAAATATATACTTTTCTATAAATCACTTTTCAAAGTATTCATCAATGTTCAACATATACATTATAATACTTAATTAAAAACTTACACTAAAAAACATTTTATATTTCCTGATTTATATAAAATAATATTTGAATTATGAAACAAATATACCTCAACCATATAATATTATTATTAAACCATGAATCATGATCTATTATCTAAGTATTTCCTAAAATATGAATCATTTATTACGGTTCCTCAACCTTAATCAAACAAAGCATCTTAGGTTTAATGTAAAAAATATTTCACGAACATCCCATAACATTCACATGTTGTTTAAAATATATTTATCACCAGTAGTATAACCAATAATCATAAAACATTCATGATTTTCTTCGGGATATTTCCACATAGAAAATCGATTTTCATAATTTCCATACTTTTCACATCTAAAACATTAAATGTGGACCATGTTCTATATAGTTCGGACTATTATCTACGACCAGAAATCAAAGTTTGAGACATACATATCAGAGATTAAAAACACATATTTAAGGGAAATTAATTATAGTATTTCAATATATTATATCTTAGGTTTAATTCTAGGTTATTCATGATTATCTCAAAAAAAATAGGATTGTAACCTATACATAGACTTTTCCTTAGGGAATCCCTATACATATACTTCAAAATATATCTAGGGATCTCACAAAAGTTTTCGCATCCAAGTTTCGAAAGGTGGACTAGAACTTCTATATCATATCAACAGTAATGGCACAATCTCAATTTACATGGAATTTACATTACTTTTGTGGAATACTTATTAAATTATATAAATACACACACAGAGACCATATTAGTTTAGTGCCTTTGGAAACATTATATATATTTTACTAATTTGTTGAATGATATTCAACATCTCCCACAATATATTCTCCATTATTTTTCCATCATAAAGCTTTTATTTATATCCTCAAAAAAATAATACATAAGTAAGGTTGATCTCAAATTCTCAGTATTGGTAAACATGGAAGATATGAAAGCATAATAAAAACATAAGGGTAAGAAAAAATGAGTGTAAAATTTGAAAAAAAATTCATGCCTATCAAAATATCATATACATGAGACATGGCATAAATATTGACAGTTCATAAGAATTGAATAATAAGGAAATGAAGAAAATAATTCATGAAATAATAACATAAGAATAAGACATCTATTTTGTGTAATACACATAATATTATAAAATTATTTCCATCGTAGTCAAGGCATCAATGCCATAGACATCCTAGTAGAATGGTTTAACATTCCATGCCATCCTAGTAATCATAGATCACTCCTATGACCATCCTGGTTGTCATTGTTCACACCCATAACCATCTTGGTGGATGGGTCCCTTCATGTATATCTCATGAGATATAAATCATTAACTAGTTCATTGGAGGGAGATATAGGTCTCACCTATCTCATAATGAAATCATACAAACATGTTCTACAAGATCATAAACAGTATTATCTTAACCCATCAAATTAAATGGGAATCATAAACATGTAATAATAAAATAATCTATGGAAAATATATGTGTTTCATAATAATTAATCTAAAAGCACAACCCATGAAAATAAGTGATTTTCTTAAACATGATTCCATCAAAACATAAACCTCTCAAAGAAATAATATAAATGTTATTTTTAAACTATAACAAGTTATTTCATCTTAGATGGATAAGGATTCAAAAATATCATTTGGAAGATGATGTTTCCTTAAATATATCTTTTTGAAACTTTAATACAACAAAAACATTTCCTTTTAATGCACTTAGATATCATAAAAGGAATCATGAATAATTATTTAAAACATTTCTTGAGGAAAATATCCTTTCTTTATTGAAATTATTTTATTTTTATAAAATGCCAAGAAATTTTAAAAGATATTATTTTTATTTAAAATAATAATATATGATTATAAAGGATTATTCAAGGTAATAATAAATCACTAAAGTGTAAAAATACATTGGTTCCTTATAAGTTAAAAAGAAAACATCCTTCTTGTACTTTTTCTAAAAAATTCAAAATATACATTATTAGGAATATGAAGAAATATTTCATTAAAACTACATAATGAAAATTTATACATGGGTAAAAATTAATTTAAATAATTTTATATTATGAGTAAAAATATTCTCACAAAAATATTTGAAGAAACATTTACATGGACGATAAATATACCCCTGTAAATATTTATGTATTACTAATATCAGATAATAATTAGATTGTGAGATTATCCAATTCCTTAAGAATGATTTATTTTATACGTATCTAATACTACTATATAATGGATTAAAGAATTTTATTAACTTATTGTAGAACCAAATTTACATTTATGATATCATATGTGATCATATTATCAACTATTTAATAATATTTCATTATTACTCTTCTTTCTGGTGTTATTTGCTGCATGTTTTGTCATATAAATCACAAATATTCTTCATGTTTTCCCTTTATATCATTTATATAATGACAATAATGTAATATATATCATATGTATTCATTATATAAATTTATATATTCATTTTTTAGATGATATCATGGATAATGAATCGAATCTCATTGTGAAGATGGTAGGTCCTACATATGCACGAATGACGATATAGTTTCTATAATTGTGAAATAGTTTTGAATTTGATGGTATATATTTTGTTTAAGAATCAATATAATGTTAAAATAAAAATTTATAGTTATTATTTCCATCATTATACTCATCCATGTAAGGTGGTTGTGAAAACATATTAGACCATGACGTGGAGATGGTAAGTCGTATGTATGCACATATAGTGATTTCATTTTTTGTAGGATTAATAGAAGGTGGAATGTGTTTGTTAAATAATAATAATAAAATCTCATTATATATTTGATACTATATTTATTACATTAAAATTTAAATAATAAAGTTATAGGAAGGATAAGAAGTTATGATCTTGAGTGATTCAGTAATGGAGATTCCCACTTCTTCGGCGAGCTCCCCCAAGATATCATCTTAAAGGCATAATAGTTGGTCTATTGAGAAGACTAAAAACACTATAATGTGGATAGGGATGTTTATATGTGATAAAATAAGTGTATTTTTCATCTTTAATTCCTAATGAGATGTGATGAAATGAGGGAGGTGGTTCCCTTTTGTAATTGAGGATGGGGGCACCTTTGAAATTTCTAAAAATATTAATTTATCATAAATTAAAACCCCATTTAAAAACCATAAAAATATCATATTTTCTAATATGAGAACACATAAGGTTTTAATCCCATGAAAAATTAAATTTTAGAAAATTTTTTCTATCAATTTAAACCTTATCATATTAATTAACACTTCATTATTTTATTTTATCTTTAATTAAGGTAACAAATGTATAAATAATAAAATAGTGTAGATTTTTCTAATTTTTGTGTAAATTATACCACAAATGAAAATTTTATATTATTTTAGACCATTTAATATTTTTTTATATTTTAGAAATATATTTTTTAAATTATTTAATAATTTATTATTTTGAAAAAATATCGATAGTGTCAAATTTGAAACTATTAATTTATTAGAATTTTAAAATTATCAATATAATATGTAAGCCGTGGAAGAAATATTTTATTATATATAAAAGGGTTTAATTTCATCTATAAAATCAGTTGGATATATTAATTATCCAAAATTATATTTATTTTAATATTTATAATAACATTAATTCGATATTTCCATTAATAAAATAATTACTACATCAGTTTTTTCTAATTATATAAAATACATATTTGTTGAGTAAAAATTAAAAATAAAATAATATGATGAATATAAATATTCTATATTTAATATAAAATTTTATAGTCGAATATATCTTCTGGTAAATCCTATATTAAAAATGTTATATTTAGTAAACATGAATGGGACAACTTAAACATCAATTTAAATAAAATATTATATTTGTTAGAATCATTTCCATATGGTTAGAAATGGTCAATAACTAGATAAATGAGTTATTACTGTCGATATATACTCTAATAATAATATTGTTTTCATGTGTTTTTATCTTTTAAAGGTTATTATCATTTTAATAAAAATTATTTTTTTGATCATTCATCAATTAAATAATTTATACATCATCAATGTATAAGATTTTAGAATAATTATTTATTTATAAAAATCACTTACAAATTACCATGATAACGAAAAAAATATTATATTTCAAATGAGTATTTATAGTTTAACTTATCTTCTATATATCCATATATTAAAAATTAAATAGTTCATGAATTTGAGTGAGACATATTTAACATTTCATTAAATAAAATATATTAAATGTCCTGATCTCATCCATGTGGCTTCCAAATGAAACTATTTAAACCCAATGATAATTTAGGTTGAAAAAAATATTCAATTTAAATTTCTACATGAGTTAGTGTAATTTTATAATATTATTTTTAAAATTAATTACCTTATTTACCTTTTTCATATTAATAAAAATTACTACATTTACTATTCATAATGACCAAAAATATTATAAATCTATTTAAATAATTTGGATCCATTTATTCCAGATATGGAATACAAATTTAAAAATTGAAAACATAGTTTTTATAGAAATTAATTAATAATTAATCCAATTCTACTAATGTAAAAACTAGTTTTAAAAGTTAAAACATTGCAAAATATTGAAATTTTTTTATATCGAAATTCAATATAAAATTAATGCCATTGAACTAAGATATAGTAAATGATAAAAATATAATATATTTATATATTAAACCCATTAAATAATATAACTTAACAATATAATTTATTTTGATGAAATTTTTTTTTCAATTAAAATTTATTATATTTTTACTATTCATCAAAACATAAAACTTATCAGAAAAATATCAAAATTTAATCCAAAGTAAATTTTTCTTTCTCTATTCCAAATAAGAAGTTTATTTTTTAAAATATAATATAAAAATGCGTGAAAAATTAAATTTCAATTCTATGCACTATCAAAAGGCAGAAAAACTACAATTTTTGAAAAATACTTCTTTTATCTGAAAAAATTTGAATTTGTTCTTATATCATGTCTAGAAAAAATTTAACCTTAGTTTTAAAAATTTTATTGAATATATTAAATTTATATTTCATTAAAATTCCTTCAAGGGTGATTTTATTATTTTATAAACTCACATATTTTAATTTAAATAGTATTTCGTAAAAACATTTCCTTTTAATTAAAATTTTTTTTATTTTCTTTTATAATTAATTTATCACCAAATAATTAATTATATATACATGTGTAAATAATATTTTCATAATTTAGTAAATTATGTTCATACATTCTTTTATAATTTCTAGGTTATAATGTAACATAATAAGATTTAGTTGTTCACATAAACTCGGTCATCTGTGAAATAAAATCTATCAAAAGAACTTAGAATTGTTTGTAAAAAACCCTAGAATAGTGTTGCGTATACAACAAGATAAGATGGGGTTGTATGCAGTGCATGATTATCTTTGTGTAGCATACAACATAAGAAATCAAATAAAAATCTATCTCATAAATATCTCGTGGTGTTACACTTACGACTTGTAGTGAGGGACTAAGGTGGTACAATAGGGAGACTATACCCTCATGGTCAGAGTTCATAATAGAGGTATAGTAATAATAGTCAATAAAGGAAAAATATGAATAATTGATCAATGGGAGAAAAACGACAAAAATACTGAAATTAGTATCAAAACTACAAACAGTTTCATATACAATATGATGATCATGTCATGTATCTATGCAAAATGGTAGGTAATACATGGAAACAAGAATCCCATACATTAAATGTATCAAAAAAAATACCTGAATAGAACCATCTTTTGCTAACAAAACATAAATTGATTGATCATGTGCTCCATTGCTTCTAATAAATGATCAAATCAATCATCATAATGTTTGTGCTTTGTATGGTCCCTTCATGTATACATGAAGTCTATCTGGGTTTCCAACAATGACCTAAATAGGTTATGAGATAACACTCAGTAGGCCACCACCAATGGTGTCTATAAAAGTTTATGTTCTTTTATAAACAATGAAGCAATGTTTAGGATATCCTATATAAAATAGTAATGAAATTAAAGGTTTGAATTCAAATGTGATCTTGTATAGTTATCCATGGATCCCTGTGAACAAAAATCAAGGACACATATTAACTAGATAATTATGAATCGTGATAAATCATCCATAGTGAACTATTAGATGTAATCATGTGTCAGGCCTTAAAGGGATACATCCAAGTTATAAATGATTGGGGAATACTCATCGAGTCCATGGAGGATGTCAATGGAAACTCGGTAAAGAATTTTGTGGATCTCAAGAAGCATGTCCATAGATCATGTTCAATGATATTCCAAGAAATCTTAATCAAAGGAGTTGAAATGTCCTTAGTATCCAATGTAAACTAGATCCATAGAGTAGAAAATTCCATGGAATTCTAATGAATCATGATCTTGGGAGTAAAAATGTCCAACCCATCCACTAACATATCTAGATCCGTGGAGTAGTAATGACCTTGGCATCCAATGGAATCAGGATCAGAGGAGTAGAAATCTACAAGGAATTCACTACCATTATTAATTAATCACCTCATTCCATAACTGATTTTATTATCAATCATGCACCATGAGTTCATCCAACCCTCCTAATAATCCATAAAATTGACTTAAACATTTTAAAAAATTTCATTACATTCATCACATGGAAACAAGGCATAAACCGTATCATAATTTATTATTAAATTCTCATTTAGTCCCTCACTAAAATTAGAGATCTCAAATGCACTGAATAGCGTGGTATAACATGGTCAAAAACATAAACATGCCACAAAGGTGGCATGAGTTGAGGTGAAGGACCACCAACTATATAATGATACTTGTGGAAATCCTAAATATATCCTAAGAAAATTAATCAAGGAATTCATTTAATTTTAGGGTCGTAGACGGAAGGCCCAGTATGTGGTACAATAGAAGCTATGCATAAAATAACAAAACCATGGGGGGAAATTATAGACCACCTACCATATATCTATGGAATATCAGTCATCTAGTATCACCTCCTAACTCGTCCCAAATCAGAAGAAAGAAGATAAATAGATAAATAAATTAGAAGTATGGAATATTATATTACAATAAAATAACTCCATTGATATGATGAAAAATGATGAAAGGTATAAGTTAAATGAAGAACACACGGGTGAGGATCCAATTAAAGGAGGGTCTCTTGAATCAGACATTTTAGGGAGAAACCACAAAAAATCATAGTATTTTAGAATCAACAGAGCTCCCAAAATCCTAGGAGGCTTTTTTTTATTAAAGGAAAATTAGTTTTAAGTTAGAAGATAATTTCTGTTCAATTTAGTAATTTTACAAAACAACATTGTGTCTCACTATTGGGAAACCATGCACAAACTGTCCACACCACACTAACATAATAAAGAACCATCATGGTTCATTCACACAGTTTCTAAAATCATTTGAAAATCATGGAACATTCCACAATCCAAGACTCTGCTTTCATGGTCATGGAACGTACATAGATAAACCATGTGTCGGTCGTGCATTTGATCTCTGCTAAAAACTGTAGGTGCTCACGCACTGGTGTGGGCCCCTAGTTGCTTGATTTCATCAAATCGTTTGTCCCTGATCGGTATTTTAAAATGCCCCTACATAGTTTACTTAAACCATGCATCCTGAGGTGAAATATTTCCACTAACCATGTAGCCCATGTTTTTTTCAAAACATCATGCTCTAAAAAAGACCCAAACACCCCCAAAAATCTTGTAACCTCATTATTAATCCATAATCGGTCAAAACCAAATAATTAAACAATAATTAAAGAGACCCGTTCCTCAAGAAAACCAAATAATCTTATAATATTTCTCTTATAATGTAATTATTCCTCCAATTTCTCTTCTAATTATGGTCAATAATTTTATAAGAATACCTCTAAACACTGGGAACAAGAATGACCCTCACACCCCATTTGTATAATTCATTAAATGGATGAGATTTAATAGAACCCTTCAAATAGGTATTGACTAGCCATGGAGATCCCTCATTCTCTAGTCAACGATAAATATAAGATGCTTCTCAAAGGAAGAATATACCAATAACCCAAAATCATTTGAGTGAAGAGTATGATATGGGTCTTAGTGATAACAATGAAACAAAGATATATGAAAGATATTTTCTATGGATTAGTACCTCTGAGGTAACTACAACTGATATGGTACCAGCATGACTCTATCCAGAATATTGATGAAACAAAAAATATCATGGTGAAAATCACCATATCATTCAATCCATTTGTTTCCCAACAACGATGAGACACATAATAAGACCTCATCCCCAACCTTGAACTCTAGAGGTCATCAATAGAGATCAACATAAGATTTATATCTTGACTATGCAGTATCCATCGACATTATTATCAACTGTAACAACTCCAAAGTCTCTAGAATGAGACGTGGTTAGAGTAGTAGTGACTCTCCATCCTATAACTAGTATAGGGGTGATTGGAATCACCTACTATAAAAATCCTCATAAGGTTCCAACTGTATATTTACTTGATTGAGATTTTTTCTAGGGAATTCTACCCTGGTTAAATGGATCCCCCAAGAACCCACTCAATCAATTACTCATGCTCTAATCATGTCCTCTAGAACATGTATAGTGCACTCTGATTGGTCATTAGTCTAAGGGTGTTGTGTCAAGTCCAGAAGAAGTTTTTTTCCCAATGCCCTCTACAAACTCTTACAAAAAATGAGATGTAAATTAGGCATCTCTATCTAATAAAATGGTATGACTGACCACATAAAGGTGCACAATATCATCGATATAGAGTCTCAGTAGCTCATATAATGAAACGGTCTCCTTAATTGGCAAGAAATAGATATCTGTTGTGTTCCTATCTACAATACCAAATACAACATCACTACCTTGAGGAAACCTCAGAAACCCAATCATGGAATCCATCACAACGTCACCTAATTTCCACTCGTTTATGGATAACTATTGTAAAATACCATTTTTTACTGTTGTTCTTCCTACACTTGCTTACAAGTGGAAGACCTTATGAAAAAAACCAACTACCTCTCATTTGAACCTTGTCTACTAGTATTGATGATGTAATTCATGATACATAAGAGTGACATTGGGATGTACTACCCAATATGAGGCATTAAACACCAACCTCTTCTCCTCTTGTATGACATATAGAACCTAATCATGACCTTGTATGAGAAGTATTTCATACCCACCAACGGTCCAACTAGGAGGTGATTCCTCACTTTCTATACTCCCTTGTAGGACTATGCCCTCTGAATCTTACACCTCTCATATCCCCACTCTACAAAAAATAGTGTAATGCACTACAAATTTTGAGGAAAAAAATTCTCGAGACTACCTTGCACCTCCATGTGCATTTTGGAGAATAATTACATAAGCTTCCACTCACTACTAGCCTCTTGAATGACCTATATCTAAGTCCTCCTTCTTAGTGAATCGGAATCATCATTTCCCTTTCTAGGTTTGTAGGAAAGATCAATGTCAAGGAACTGAAGGTATTCAACCCACCTTCATTACCTAAAATTCATATCATGCTATGTAAATATGTACTTGAGGCTTTTGTGGTCTCCATACACCATATAATTCTCTCCCAATATATAATACCTTCAATAACACAAGGCATTTACAACAGCATGTAACTCAAGATCATCTGTCTAGTAATTCATCTTCTTTGGCCTCAACTAATGAGACCTATACACCAAAAATCTCTCCTCCTACATCAAAACATCTACTAGACCAATACTTGATGCATCATAGGACTTTTTGTAGATTCTTCCTAGATCTGGAAGAATCAGAACCAGTGCTAATGTATTTCTCCTATTCATCTCATGAATGGTTTTCTCATATTTATATAACAATAAGAACTTTAGATCCTTCTTATTCAAGTCTGTAAGAGGTTCTTCTAAGATTGAGATTTATTTTATGAAATTCATATAATATCCATGTTTCCCAAAGAAAACATATTTTTCAAAGATGTTATTGGGATGATCCAAGGAAACTACATTTCTCAACTTCTCTATGTGATCTAATAATCATATCTGTATTATAATATAACCGAGAAAGTGAATCTTATTCTTCTATAAGTGTAACATTGTAACACCCGAGAATTTTATGTTATATAAATCATCAAAGGAAACTTTTTCTACACACAACACTTGCTTGGCTTGCTTTACACGAAATCGCGACCTTCCTCGATAGCTTGCGTCGTACGCAATACCAAGTTTCACTAAATAATGATATGCTAATAAAATATTATTAAAAACTAGCCGTTATGAATAGTAATAACCACTTTTTGAAATTTAATAAATTTTATTTTTCAAAATGGACTTCATTTTTGGATTCGTAATATCGAAATTAGCCTAGGGAGAAATTTTGGCATTTTTCTGAAAACTTTCAATTTTTGATGAATAGTGAAACCACTAAGTGATAGTTAAAAAAACTGAATTTTTCATAAAACAAAATTTTACCGCTTCTGTGAGTGGAATTTCAAAAATATGAGAGACACGGTTAATATCAAGGACTAAAATGTGGTCCAATGAGAAGAAAATAATTTTTGGTGCATAGTAACTTTTTACTTTTTTACCACGGTTAAAAGTAAATAGGGTAATTAAGGGTAAAAATGATATTATTATTACCCTAACACATGTCCTAATTCTATTGGACAAGTTTATTTCGACGAAAAACAACCTTAGGAATAAAATATGACTAGTTAGGCCCACTTGGATTAGATTAGGACATTTATTATTAATTTATTTAAAGAAGGGTTAAAATAGTTAAAATCAATGTTTAATAAGTAAATCATTTTTAATATGGGGTTATACATATGATAAATTAGAATATAAATATTCATTAGAAAGATAAAAAGATTTTCTACATAATGGTATTTTATTTGTAATTTGTAGACATTAAATAGTTTAATTTATTTATGACACAACAATGATGCAGTAATTATCTTATTAATGAAATATTGACATAATTGATGTTATAAATACCCAAATAAATATAATTTGAGACTTTTTATGAATTGCACTAATTTTATAGGTTAATATGACATGTTATTATTTATTTAATTAACTTTTTTATAACTTATCATTCTGTTATGATTTTCGCAAAAATCAATTACTAAATTCTGTCAAAATTGACATAAAATAGTTTTTAAAAAAAATATTATATTATTAATTGATATTTTATTCCTAAAAATCTATTGTTCGTCCAAATGACTCAGATAAGGTTATATATGTTAATAATAAACAACTTGGGGTTCTTTTGGCTTGATATAGTAAGTTTATTAACCTTATAGTATAAGAACACAAGAAGAAACGGTAAAAGTAAAATTATTTAACTTAATGTTAAATCTAAATGATAAGGTTAAAATAGGAACCTAAAATTGTCTAAATTATATTGGATGAGAGGATTTCGACCAGGCCCCACCTTATCCTCAAAATAAATAAATTTGGAGCTATTTAAAACCGAACATGACTTTATAATAAAATAATATTTTTAGTAATTCCAAAGGTTCCCCTCTCCTCCCTTATAAAAGGGAACCTCCTCCCTCTCTTCCTCACACCACTTTGAGCCTTCAAGATCGGCCAACACCTACCACTTTCCCCTCTCCACTTCTCTATAGACATCCTAGAGTTCCTGGTCTTCTTCAAAGTCCAATTTCAGTGCCTTAAAAGAAGGTCTCAAAGAAGCACTTCAAAGAAGAGGTAATGTCTGTTACTGATTCTTTCATCTTTATTTCTTCTTCCACTTATTCTTATTTAGTTGTTTCATTATGAAGTAATAACATCAGTATCACTCATATACTGATATGTTATTATAAGTATGAAACAACCCTATTTCACCATCTATCCATCCTACGGAAAAAGAAATCACCGCGCGTGCGTACGTACGGAATACCGTCTCCACGCCGTGGTGTAATCTATTTTCCACCACCACCTTACTTGGATGGGTATAATGGTATAAATAATGACTATATATTACTATTATAAAGTGATATTGATTCTTAAATAGTATACATACACTCCAATACAATTCCACGATCATAGAAACGATATCATCACTCGTGCGTACGTATGGAATACCGTCTCCACGATGTGATGCGACTCGTTCTACATGATCTTCATTGATTAATGATTATATAAATGAATTGAATGAATGAATATGATATATGTTACACTAATACCATTCTGGAAATGAGGTATCTATAACCTAAAGAGAATAATAAGAATTTATTCAACAAAACATGCTTAAGAATAAAAAGTTATAAACACCTGAATAACAAGTAGCAATGAAATATTACTACCAAGAAGCTAAGAATATGACAATATATGATATCATAACAATAATTTTGATTCTTTAATAAGTCAATGACATTATTTAAATCATTATAAAGAAGTTTCGGACACTTATGAAGCAAATCGGACCTAAGGTAAGGGAAATATCACAATCTCATTTTTATCCGAGATTGTTTATACTTTGGTATTTATTGGTGTTTATTTTATCATCCACATCCATGTTTCCTCAATATGTAATATTATTTCCATCCACCTACAATTTTTTAAATCCAATGTTACCCTTCAGTGAGTTTTTATTAAAAGATATGAAAGGAATGGTTTGTCATTTTTCGTACGAGGTACTTTTTGACTTTTCCGACAAAAGTATGAGAAGAATGTTTTTTTAACTTATACGGCATGAATGGATTTTTAAAACATTATTTTCAAGAAACATACTTTACAAGTTATCATGTTTATTTTTAATCAACTTCTTTTAGTTTATAATTGTATTACATGTTAAGAAAGGAAAAGTGTTTTTGAATTAGAAAGGATATTTTCCACAAAAATGGAGTTCAAGTGTATTATCAAAATTATTTTCCATATAAGATAATAAAGGGTTCTGTTTTTATCCCTATTATTACATTTATTTGATTTGTTGTAATGGAATTATTTTTATGAATTCCTTTATCTTATATGAATTGTTTTATGATGTCATGATATATAAGATTCCAATTTTTATTTCATGGGTTATGCTATGATGTATGGTTTATGATATTGTGGAACACATAGAAATGGTATCATTATGAGATGGGTGGGACCTATATCTCCCTCGAATGCATTGGGTAAATATTTTATATCTCATGAGATAGACATGGCTGGAACGGTATGTTATACCGGTTCAGTGAAACAGGACTGAAACGAGGAGTGAACTCGTTTCAGAAATGGACTTTGTCCACTAAGATAGTCTTGGAAATGAGTCTTGACTAATAAGAAATGATTCTCTATGATTATGTGTGTATGCCAAAAAATTTCATGTTTTATGTTATGATTATTGGGATTACATTTCACTACTATGATTTATAGCTTGTTATGAGATTATGATCTCTTTTGAAGGTTAAGATTTTCAAAAGTTATGTGCTTTTGTATATGAAGTGAGGGATATTTATTTTTTTTACCCTTACTGAGCATTTGAGCTCACCCTTTTGTATGTTTTATTTCCCCAGGTCAGGAAGAAGGTTATTAAGTAGAATATGCCAAAAAGGGACTCTAGATATGATGAAATAAATGGGAGGTAAAGTATATGCTTTATGAACCGGTTGTTTATGCTTTCCAGTTTCTAAAGACACTATACCTATACGGTACTTTCATGGGTTTTTTATATGTTGTCATAAGTGTGCTTCAATTTTGAAGTAATAACAATGTATGTAAAGTATGGTTCATTATAGTTGGTATCAGAGGAAAGGTATAGTCCACCTTTGGAAACTAGGATGTGAAAGCCTTAGTAAGAACTCTAAGGATAAGTCTAAGCATAGAACACAATCTTAGTTTTTTAGAAATGGCCATGAATAACCTAGGATAATACCTTAAGTGTGAAATTTTATTCTTGATTATGTGGTTTTCCTATTATAATTAGTGTTGCTCACACTATTCTTCTTGGTTTTAGTCAATGGCTGGAACCCAAAGGAACCGTGTTAATGCGGAATGTGACGAGCAATGCAATGATTGTCCCCCTGAGCAACCAAACGTTATGGGAGCTGGAATTCAAAATCTTGTAGCCATGCTCACACAACTTTCTCAAGCTATGAATCATGAAAGACTTCCAAACGAGCAAAGGATCGAGCAGCATTCTGTTGAATCCTTCATGAGGCAGCGTCCACCTTCATTCAGCGGGTCTACTGATCCATTAGTTGCTGAAAAATTTATTAGTAATACTGAAAAGATATTTTCAGTTCTTCAATGTTCTGAACATGATAAATTCATCTTTTCAGTGTATCATTTGGAAGCTGATGCTGATCAATGGTGGAATCTTATTAATAATACGAGGCAAAGGGACGAAATTGAGTCCATGGAATGGGACGAGTTCAAGAACTTATTTTTCAATAAGTACTTCCCTCATATTCTCCGAACAAAGATGGAGAAAGAGTTTCTTGAACTGAAGGAAAAGGATGATGAATCTGTTGGTACCTATGAAGCAAATTTTACAAGACTTGCAAGGTATGCTTCTGGTATTATTATCCAACATGAGAGTAAGATCTATCGATTCTTTAGTGGCTTAAAACCAAGTCTTCGAAGGGCCTTAGCCATAATGGACTTCAATAGCTATGAGGAAATCATTTGATGTGCTCTCAAAGTTGAGATGGAGATTGGAGTAACCCATCAGTCATATGGATTTGATAAGAAGAGGAAAATGGAATTCAAAGGAAAATCTAAAGAGCACACTGAAAAGAAGATGATCTTTCCCTTATGCTCAAAGTGTGGAAAGAAACATGGAGGGGGTTGTCTTAAAGGGACAAGTAAATGTTTCAAATGTGGAAATTAATGTCATCGGGAATTTGAATGCCGCGATGATGGGAAGAAGATGTCTAATGATGCAAACAAAGGAAGGGATACACAGAATGAACCTACTACACTTCAGTGTTTCAAGTGCAAGGAGATGGGACATTATGCTAATAAATTCCCAAATCCAAGGGTTGATGATGATGGTCGATTTCAACAAACTCTTAAGGCTAAATACAAAGTAAAGTCACATGCAATTTCTATCAGCGATGTGGAGTATGATAACGATGTGGTGAAAGGTACACTTACCATCCACTCTAAAGTAGCATATGTTTTATTTGATTCTGGATCCACCCACTCCTTTATTTATGAAGAATTTTATAAGGATATCACTGTATTACCTCAACAATTAGATGTTGAGTTAGCTGTGACAACCACTAATGGAACAACAGTCGCATCAAAAGTTCATAATTCTTCTCCGATTGAAGTTTGTGGGAAAGTGCTTCCTGCAAATATTGTGATCCTTCCTATAGTGTAATTTTATGTGATTCTTGGCATGGATTGGATTTCTCTACATGGAGCTCATATCAATTCCCAAAGAAGGGAAGCCACATTTCATATTCTAGATCAATCTATGATCGACTATCGATGCAAGGATGAACATAACTTTCCAGTGGAAATTCCTTCCATCTTATGGGTCTTGATTCCACTAAATGAAGGTTATTTATCTCAAATGGTTGGTGAGAAACTCATGATTAAGAATATTCCCATTGTACGGGAGTTTGATGATGTCTTTCCGGAGGAATTATCGGGTCTTCCACCGAATCGTGATGTTGAGTTTTCAATAGAACTCGTACCGGGTGCTTTGCCTATTTCAGAGACACCTTATAGAATGGCCCCAATTGAGTTGAAGGAATTGAAGAAGAAACTCCAAGAGAATCTTGATAAGGGGTTCATACGCCCTAGTGCGTCACCTTGGGGAGCACCTGTTCTGTTTGTTAAGAAGAAAGATGGATCAATGAGACTCTGCATTGATTATCGAGAACTTTACAAGATCACTATCAAGAACAAATATCCTCTCCTGTGCATTGATGATCTATTTGACCAACTACTCGGAGCTCAATACTTTTCCAAGATTGATCTTCATTCAGGGTATCATCAATTAAGGTTCAAAAGTGAGGATATACCAAAGACGTCTTTCCGTACAAGGTATGGACACTATGAATTTATAGTGATGCCATTTGGTCTTACTAATTCCCCTGCTATATTCATGGATTTGATGAATAGAGTCTTTAGAGACTATCTTTATCAGTTTGTGGTAGTCTTTATAGAAGATATTCTTGTATATTCAAAGAGCATGGAAGAACATGAAGATCACTTGAGAATTTTATTGAAGACCCTGAGAAAGGAGAAGCTTTATGCCAAATTTACCAAGTGTGAATTTTCACTTCAAAAAGATGCATTTTTGGGTCACATAATCTCAAAAGAGGGGATATCTATGGATCCAGCAAAAACAGAGGTTATCGAAAGATGGTCGAGACCAACAACAGCGACTAAGATCCGATGTTTTCTTGGTTTGGATGGATATTATCGACGTTTTGTGAATGATTTTTCACGATTATCTAATCCACTCACCAAGTTGACTCGGAAAGGAGTTATGTTTGTTTGGACGGAGGAATGTGAAGAGAATTTCAAGGAGTTGAAAAGAAGGTTATCCAGTGCACCTGTGCTCACACTTCCTTGTAGTTGAGAAAGGTTTGTGATCAATAGTGATGCATCCAAGAAGGGATTGGGGTGTGTTCTTATGCAAAATGATATGGTGATAGCTTATGCCTCACGACAGTTGAAAATACATGAGAAAAATTACCTAACTCATGATTTGGAGTTAGCTGCGGTAATCTTTGCATTAAATATTTAGAGGAATTATCTTTATAGAGAAAGGTGTGACATTTATAATGATCATAAAAGTTTAGTGTATATTTTCACACAAAAGGAGATGAATATGCGCCAAAGAAGTTGGTTGGAGATGATTAAGGATTACGACTACTCAATCCATTACCACCCTAGGAAAGAAAACAAGGTGGCAGATGCATTAAGTCGACAATACCATGCCAGTTTATCCATGATGAGGATCACAAAAGATCCAATATTTATGGATTTACAAAGGGTGTATCTTGTAATTATAATGGAAGGGGGAAAATTGTATCTTTCTCAAATGAATGTTCAACCATCTATACATGTGAAGATTAAAGAGGCACAGAAAGAAGATGTCGAGTTACAAAAGAAGGTGAGAAATGTTCCTGAATTCAACCTTGATTGTGATGGGATAATAAAGTTCAGAAATCGGGTTTGTGTTCCTCCCATCCCTGAATTAAAGAAGGAGCTGCTGGATGAGGCTCATAGTTCTTCATTTTCTATTCATCCTGGAAGCATGAAGATGTATAGGGACTTGAAAGAGTACTTTTGGTGGGATGGCATGAAAAGAGATGTTGCTGAATATGTCTCTCGATGCTTGGTTTGTCAACAAGTTAAAGCTGAGAGACAGAAGTCTAAGGGGATGTTACAACCATTACCCATACCTAAATGGAAATGGGAAAACAGCAATATGGACTTTGTCACAGGACTTCCTAAAACATCCAAAGGCAATAATCCTATCTGGGTCATAGTTGATCGTCTTACAAAGTCTGCACACTTCATTGCTATTAGAGAGGATTTCTCTCTGGATCAGCTTGCCAGGATATATGTAAAGGAAGTGGTAAGATTGCATGGAGTACCACTTTCTATTATATTTGATCGTGATCCGAGGTTTACCTCAATGTTTTGGCGAAGTCTTCAGCATACTCTGGATACAGAGTTATGTTTCAGCACTGCTTATCATCCTCAGACAGACGGTCAGTCTGAGAGAACAATTCAAACTCTAAAAGATATGTTGAGAGCTTGCTCTATGGATTTCAAAGGTGGTTGGGATCAACACCTACCTTTGGTGGAATTTTCTTATAATAATAGCTTTCACTCCAGTATTCAAATGGCTCCTTATGAAGCTCTCTATGGAAAGAAATGTAGGACTCCAACTTGCTGGGATGAAGTTGGGGAAAGAAAACTATTAGGACATTATCTCCTTGATGAAATGGCCGAAAAGGTCAGATCTATTCAACAACACATAAGAGCAGCTCAGAGCAAACAGAAAAGTTATGCCGACAACCGAAAAAAAGACCTAGAGTTTGAAGTGGTTGATAAAGTTTTCTTACGAATATCTCCCTGGAAGAGGGTTATGAGATTTGGAAAGAAGAGGAAGTTGATCCCTAGATATATCGGTCCTTTCGAAATACTGGATCGTGTTGGGAAGGTAGCTTACCGATTGGCGCTTCCACCGAATCTCTCTCAAGTTCACGAGGTGTTCCATGTATCTCTCCTGAGAAAGTACGTACCTGATCCTTCATTTTAAGGGGGGTAGAATGTAACACCTGAGACTTTTATGTTATATAAATCATCAAAGGAATCTCTTTCTACACACAACACTTGCTTGGATTTCTTTACACGAAATCGCTACCTTCCTCGATAGCTTGCATCGTACGCAATACCGAGTTTCACTAAACAATGATATGCTAATGAAATATTATTAAAAACTAGCCGTTATGAATAGTAATAACCAATTTTTTAAATTTTTTAAATTTTATTTTTTAAAATGGACTTCATTTTTGGATTCTTAATATCGAAATTATTCTAGGGTGAAATTTGGGTATTTTTCTGAAAACTTTCAATTTTTGATGAATAGTGAAACCACAAAGTGGTAGTTAAAAAAACCGAATTTTTCATAAAACTTAATTTTACCACTTCTGTGAGTGGAATTTCGAAAATCCGAGAGACACGGTTAATATCAAGGACTAAAATGTGGTTCAATGAGATGAAAATAATTTTTGATGAATAGTAACTTTTTACTTTTTTTACCACGGTTAAAAGTAAATAGGGTAATTAAGGGTAAAAATGATATTATTATTACCCTAACACATATCCTAATTCTATTTTACAAGTTTATTTCGTCCCAAAACAACCTTAGGAATAAAATATGACCAGTTAGGCCCACTTGGATTAGATTAGGACATTTATTATTAATTTATTTAAAGAAGGGTTAAAATAGTTAAAATCAACATTTAATAAGTAAATCATTTTTAATATGGGGTTTTACATAAGCTAAATTAGACTATAAATATTCATTAGTAAGATAAAAAGATTTAATACATAATGGTATTTTATTTGTAATTTTTAGACATTAAATAATTTAATTTATTTATGACACAACAATGATGCAGTAATTATCTTATTAATGAAATATTGACATAATTGATGATATAAATACGCAAATAAATATAATTTGAGACTTTTTATGAATTAAACTAATTTTATAGGTCAATATGACATGTTAGTATTGATTTAATTAACTTTGTTCTAACTTTTCATTCTGTTATGATTTTCACAAAAATCAATTACTAAATAGTGTCAAAATTGACATAAAATAGTTTTTAAAACAAATATTATATTATTAATTGTTATTTTATTCCTAAAAATCTAAGGTTCGGCAAAATTACTTAGATAAGGTTATATATATTAATAATAAATACCTTGGGGTTCGTTTGGCTTGATATAGTATGTTTATTAACCTTATAGTATAAGAACACAAGAAGACACGGTAAACGTAAAATTATTTAACTTAATGTTAAATCTAAATGATAAGCTTAAAATAGGCCCCTAAACTTGTCTAAATTCTATTGGATGAGATGATTTAGACCCATACCCACTTTAGCCTCAAAATAAATCAATTTGGAGCTATTTAAAACCGAACTTGACTTTATAATAAAATAATATTTATAGTTATTCCAAAGGTGCCCCTCTCCACCCTTATAAAAAGGCACCTCATCCCTCTCTTCCTCACACCACTTTGAGCCTTCATGCTCGGCCACCCCTGCCACTTTCTCCTCTCCACTTCCCTAGAGACATCCTAGACGTCCTGGTCTTCTTCGAAGACCAATTTTAGTGCCCTAAAAGAAGGTCTCCAAGAAGCACATCAAAGAAGAGGTAATGCCCGTTACCGATTCTTTCATCTTTATTTCTTCTTCCACTTCTTCTTCTTTATTTGTTTCATTATGAAGTAATAAAATAAGTATCACTCATATAATTATATGTTATTATAAGTATGAAACAACCCTATTTCACCATCTATCAATCCTATGGAAAAAGAAATCACCGTGCGTGCGTACGTACGGAATACCGTCTCCATGTCGTGGTGTAATCTATTTTCCACCACCACCTTACTTTGATGGGTATAATCGTGTAAATAATGACTATATATGACTATTATAAAGTTATATTGATTCTGAAATAGTATACATACACTCCAATACAATTCCATGATCATAGGAACGATATCATCACTCGTGCGTATGTACGGAATACCGTCTCCACGATGTGATGGAACTCGTTCTACATGATCTTCATTGCATAATGATTGTATAAATGAATTGAATGAATTAATATGATATATGATAAACTAATAACATTATGGAAATGAGGTATCTATATCCTAAAGAGAATAATAAGATTTTATTCGACAAAACACGCATAAGAACAAAAAGTTATAAACACCCGAATAACAAGTAGCAATGAAATATTACTACCAAGAAGCTAAGAATATGAGCATATATGATATCATAACAATAATTATCATTCTTTAATAAGTAAATAACATTATTTAAATCATTATACAGGAGGTTCGGACACTTACGAAGCAAATCGGACCTAAGGTAAGGGAAATATCACAATCTCATTTTTATCCGAGATTGTTTATACTTTGGTATTTACTGGGGTGTATTTTATCATCCACATCCATGTTTCCTCAATATGTAATATTATTTCCATCCACCTACAATTTTTTAAATCCAATTTTACCCTTCGGTGAGTTTTTATTAAAAGATATGAAAGGAATCTTTTTTTGTTTTTCGTACGAGGTACTTTTTGACTTTTCCGACAAAAGTACGAGAAAATTGTTTTTTTAACTTATATGGAATGAATGGATTTTTAAAACATTATTTCCAAGAAACATACTTTACAAGTTATCAAGTTTATTTTTAATCAACTTATTTTAGTTTATAATTGTATGACATGTTAAGAAAGGAAAAAAAATTTTGAAGTAGAAAGGATATTTTCCTCAAAAATGGAGTTCAAGTGTTTTATCAAAATTATTTTCCATCTAAGATAATAAAGGGTTCTGTTTTCATCCCTATTATTAGATTTATTTGATTATGTTGTGATGGAGTTATTTTTATGAATTCTTTTATCTTATATGAATTGTTTTATGATGTCATGATGTATAAGATTCCCATTTTTATTTCATGGGTTATGCAATGATGTATGGTTTATGATTTTGTGGCACACATAAGAATGGTATCATTATGAGATGGGTGGGACCTATATCTCCCTCCAATGCATTGGGTAAAGATTTTATATCTCATGAGATAGACATGGCTAGAACGGTAGGTTATACCGGTTCAGTGAAACATGACTGAAACGAGGAGTGAACTCGGTTCAGAAATGGACTTTGTCTACTAAGATAGTCTTTGAAATGAGTCTTGACTAATAAGAAATGATTCTCTATGATTATGTGTGTATGCCACAAAGTTTCATGTTTTATGTTATGATTATTGGGATTACATTTCACTACTATGATTTATCCCATGTTATGAGATTATGATCTCTTTTGCAGGTTAAGATTTTCCAAAGTTATGTGCTTATGTATATGATGTGATGGATATTTCTTTTGTTTACCCTTACTGATCATTTGAGCTCACCCTTTTGTATGTTTTATTTCCCGAGGTCATGAAGAAGGTTATTAAGTAGAATATGCCAAAAAGGGACTCTAGATATGATTAAATAAATGGGAGGCAAAGTAGATGCTTTATGAACCAGTTGTTTATGCTTTCCAATTTCAAAAGACACTATACCTATACAGTCCTATCATGGTTTTGTTATATGTTTTAATAAGTGTGCTTCAATTTTTATGTAATAACAATGTATGTAAAGTATGGGTCGTCATAAACATTATGGCATTATAATATAACTATTTTTAAATTACTTTAAACAAAATGATATCAAGAAAGTTTTCCTAGTCATTTATATTTTTTTGATATAGAAATATATCATCAATGAATACCACCAAAAATGAGTCCAAATATAGATGGAAAAATTAGGTCATTAGTTCCATGAAAACTACTATGACATTCCGGAGACTTAACAATAAAACCAAATACTCGTATAGATCATACTGACTATGAAAAGCTATAAAATGTATGCATGTAGGTCAAAGTGAACCTGATGTAACTATTATTATATATCTACCTTTGAGACCACCTAATCTCCTCAGATATGGTTGAATGGATCATCTATCCAAGGAAAAGGATATTAGTTCATAACCACCAACTAGTTCAATTTTTGGTAATCCATATATAATCATAGGGTTCCATATACTTTTTTTAAATGACTGGTGAACCCCATTTTAAGTATTAGGTCATATAATCCCGTTTTCCTCGAAGACCTGATGCTATATCTTAGGACCCAACAACTCAATATTATTCATCCTATAAAAAGGAATGGATACTGGTGAATATCCAAAATCAAGGTCAATGAAAAACTATACCTCTCTCTTAAGAGGTAAATTAAAAATGACATCCTAGAGGACATCTCTAAAATGATAAACCAATGGACATAAATTTCTCTATCTCATTCCTTGATCATCCAAATATAAAATATCTATTTAGAATATAATCCCTCCTAGACCACGATGCATGGGTCCAGCTCTACATTTATGGACATCCCATTCACCCTTGTGAATAAAACCCCCACTCTTGGGTGATGTGAAATTGACCCTTTCAAAATTCAAATTAACGTGATCATGATAAGAAACTAGCCATATCATCTTGATTATGATTTAAAAAGCAATCATATAAAGGATGAAGAGATCCCATATGAAGTGACACCCACCTACCTCAAAGAGGAACTCCCTTCACTCGTGTACACTCTCTGATTAAATTCCCAATGGATTATAGTGTATCATAATTCCATCATAAAACTCAACAATGATCCCAAGGAACTATAACATAGGTATAGATATGAATCAATGAGAATATACTCTATAAAAATTAGTAGATACAATAGAAAATTCTACTATGATTGTACCTCTCACAATAGATGGACTGGCACTCTACTCATCATGTGTAGGATTTATCTGATATAACTGGCCTGAACCACTATCCTGTGAAACAACCACACCAATCGAAGTAGGGACACTCTTATTTTTCAGTATAGAGAGTTCTTATTTTCATAAGAAATAGCCACCATCTTATCCCAAATGACTGATACAGCTCCATCTCCTAGACTGGTGTTGATCTTTGAAACCCCCTCATAAACCAAGTGTTGGAGCCAACCCCCTTCCACAAACTATTGGATGTAAATTCCTATAAAATAGCTATATATGGCCAATAGTTTCTCATATAATCACTCAATTGGATCTCAATCACCCTGAATCCTCATGTTTTTATATCTCCCAAACAAATTATAGAAGAAATAACTACTATAACTCACACTGTAGCTTAAATTTCCTTAATGAGAAGCCTCAAAACTTCATTTTCTCCCACAACAAACTAAACAACTAAGTTGAGAGGATGAAATACCCTATGGTATACCCCCAAATTCCATTAGCTTCTATTCATAATTTAATCCCAGATTCACTATCTCAGTAATAGAAGTCAACCGATACACATTGAATTGTGATCAAATGAAGCTCTTAAGAACTTCCTTGAATCATATTAACATCGATTGTATCATCATCAAGATAAATTATTCATATGTTTTAAATCCACATAAGAATATAGAAAAATCCATCTAGTTCATATCACCCAACTCTAGACACATAAACTCACTTAAAGGATTATCACTCAAAGTCTCGAGAAATATGTAATCACAAAACTTAGTTTGGAAAGCCCTCAAACAATATCTCAAAACATATCAACCAAGTTGAAAACATACCACCAACGCTTAGATACTCCCCATATCATATATATCATGACCATTACTCTCCTCTCAGTAGGAGTCTCAAGAGACTAAAAATTTGAAAAGGTAGTCTCAAGACCTATCCCATTATCATGTGGACTGCCATCTCCCAAAAACATGGGTTAATGCTACTACTTGAAAACACATGTCATTTGTTCCGTAACTGAGGAAGGCTATGAGGCTCCCTGAATTGTATTATTAATTAAAAGAAAATTATCATGTAACTTGGAATAAATAAGTATATTTGGTACCTCCTTTTGTGTCGTAACTAGAACTATTGGAGTTTCAATTGGTTTCTTAGGGCCCACCACCTCTAAAGCTTGGTCGTCACCACCCTCATAGAATACGACTCGAATCTATCATGGTGGAATATCTCTTCATATTACAAGAACACTTCTAAAAAAATATTTGACCATAATCCATGTAATAGATATGAAATCATAGGACATGTTTAATCAATCCTAAAAAAACCACACTCCACTACCTACTCAATAAAACTAGAACTTGGTTATAATAATGATTGTAAAGAACACCAAGTTCTATACCTACTACCCAATCCTAAAATTGGGTATGGATTATGCTCTCTATTTCATAGAATAGGTCCGGATATATGGACTTCTAAGTGAAATTGAAAACTCCATTTATGGGTGACCCTTCCATTCTAGGATTTCAATTTCATTTACATTTACATTTATATTACAATTTTATTTAAATAGTTGAACCAAATGTATCACCACTTCCAAACTATACGGTCGCATACACCTTATATACTCAAATTTGGAATCCCTTTAATCCCAACCATATCATGTTCTAGTCCATGTGACCATTGGTCCATAAATCAATATACCACAATTGACTTCTTAGGGTGTCTATTATAGCCTACACAGAAAAATGATTCTTAGGTGATGGGAGGAACCCTAAGTACCACTTCTGTTTCTAAATATCCAATAGTAACCATTAATAATATAACATTCCTATAACTCAAGGAACACATAATAAATTTCATTAAGTCAATCAATGTATCCTATATAGAATATAATATGTATAGAATATTAATCTTGTAAGGTACCTAAAATAATTCATGATACAGAATCTCCTCATCTCACTAGGCCAAGAGTAAAAAAAGTATAATTATAGTAACAATCAAACCTCATGTTTTCAGCCAATGGTGATGTTCAAACAATTGTAATAGGCAAAAACCCAAACATCATATTCCATCCCAAGTAATTTGTATTTTTCTTATATGTAGGTTAGCTCCACTCAATAAAACATCACTACCAAATTCCAACACATTCTAAATTATCTTTTCTTCCATCCGAATAGTGATGTAGAAAAAGAAATTAAAAGTTAAACCTACTCTGATACAACATTGTATTGTCCCGACACAGAATCCACCGAATGTTTACCTGATCATGTTGCTCACATGGCCTGCAGGGCACCTCCTTGTACACCAGAGTCTATAGACTTGTAGCAAGGATCTAAGGTGGTATAGTGGGGATATTATACACTCATGATCAGAGTGTAGAACAATGGAATAGTAATAACGATAAATAGAGGAAGCGTGTGAATAACATAGAAGCGGAAGAATAACATCCTAAAGAGGGAAACAAATATCAAAACAATTAGATGTGTCATATACGATATGTTGATAATCTCATGTATCTATAAAATATGGATGATAATACAAGGAAATAGGAATCCATATAATAAATGTATCAAAAGAACAAAAAGACCGAAAAGGAACCATTTCCCGCTAGCATCATGGGAATAGATTAGTCTTGTTCTCCCCTACTCCTATGAAATGATCAAATCAAGAATAATAAGTGTGTTTTTTCCATAGTTCCTTCCTGCATCCATGAGGTATATCTAGGTACCCAATAGTGGAACAAATAGGGTGTGAGATAACACTAAGTATTCCACCACAAATGGAGACTTTAACAATTATTTTCAATATATAAACAATGATGTAGTGTGCAATATATTACAAGTATAGAAGTAATAAAAGTAATGTGTAAAATACTAATATGATCTTTCACATCCAACCATGGATCTTTGTAACCAATAATCAAGCACTTTTAATATTGGGATAACTATATATCATGATAAAGAATCCACAATGGAATATTTTGTGTAATTATGTGGTGGCCTAGAAATTGATGGATCCAATGTATAAATGACTATGGTATCCTCGTCAAGTCTATAGAGAATCCTAATGAAAACTTAGTAAATAATTAGGAGGTTTATAAGGGGAATTTCCATAGAGAATTTCCAAGGGGATTCAAATAAATCTAGATCCATGTTTTATAAATGTCTATAGTATCTAAAGTAAACTGGATCCATAGAGTAAAAATATTCATTCCATCCTATGGAATTAGGATCCTAGGAGTAGAAATGTTTAAGGAATCCACTATAATAATCATGATCCATTGAATATAAATTTCAATATAATCTAATGGAATCAGGACCCTAGGAGTATAAATTTACAATTATTCCACTACCATTATCTAATTATAGTCTCATATCATAACCCATTTCATTATCGTTCACAAACCATGATTTCATACAAACCATTCCACAATTTCCATAAAATCCATTTTATATTATTAAATCATTTAATAACATTTCATCACATGGATAAGAGGTATAAAACTTCTTTTAAAGTATCATACAATTATCATTTAGGCTCCACTAAAAGTGGTGAGCTCACACACATCCAACTAGGTGGTATAACATGGTAAAAAATGTAAACACACCTCAACTAGGGAACAGGTTGAGGTGAAGGACATAAAATCATATAATAGTACAAGTGGTCATAAAAAATAGTTCCGAATAAATTTAATCAAGACATTCATTTAATATTAGGGGAAAATCCAGAAGGCCAAGCGTGTGAAAGAATGGAATCTAGGAATATAAAACACTATTTGTGAGGGAAAAGTGTATAGTAACTGTTGTATACCCATGGTAGAAAACTCATATAGTATCATCTCCTAACTTGACCCATATCAGAAGAAAATAGTGAATACCCTTGAAATAAGGAATATTATCACACATAGAAATGAATCTATCTATATGAATAAAAATGGTGAAAGGTGAAATATGAATAAGGAACTCATTGGCATAGATCCAATGACTTGAATGGGTCTTGAATGTGATGTTTCATGGTGAAACCACACAAAAGAATAGGATTTGAGCTTCGAAAGAGATCCCAAATGCAGAGGATTTTGTCATCTAGATGAAAGGAAAATTAGAGTAAGGTTCTAATAATATTTAATGCTAATTTTTTAAATTACACAAAATCATTAGGCCACACAGTTTGGTTGTATGGTTGTCCAAACCATGCTCCAATCAAGTGCACCTTATATCCTTAACAGGGGACCTTCACAGTACAAGTTCATGGGTTAGTGAAATGTGCACAAATTGTTCCATATGACACTATACATGACTCCCCTAGAATGTTCATTGACCATGGTAAGACAAATCATGTTTCAATTATACATTTGGACTATACTGAATATTACAGGTTCTTACACATAGGCATGAAGATTTGGATTCATAGTTTAATAAAACAATGCACCCTTTCCCTAGCTTTGAAATGCCTTACAAGGTTTACTCAGACCATACAACCAGGGTCACATTGTTTCTTCAAACCATGCATCCCCTCTATTTTCACTAAAAACCCAGTCTTAGAGATCCAAATAGTCCCCGGACAACCCCAAAGCTCCCATGACCTCATTAGGAATCCAGAATAGGTCAAACCTAGAAAATTAATTTAAATATGAAAATATTTATACCTCAAAAACACATGATATTACATTTTAATCCAATTAAAACAACAAAAAATGTTTAGAAACATTATAAGATGTAAGGGGAACACTCTAAGAAACTATGAAAATGTAGTTTATATGTTAGATAAATGAAGTTTGTGGCCTATAATATCCTAGTGGATTAATTATAGTGGAACTATTCATTTCGTAATTGGTTCTACCAAAATATTTATGTCAGTTTCTTATTATTGAAATAATAATTGGTTATTTCATATTAGAAATAATTGTTTTCATAGCATTCCATACATAGTAGTTTAATGATACTTCAATCACATATAACTAATATTATTAAATAATGGTGCATATAATTTAATAATACTCATACCTAACCATGGTAAAAAAATTCTTAGTCAAGTTAATATAAAAATATTTCTCAAGTGATTATTGGTAAATATATTTATACCCTTTTTATTAAACTCTTAGGTATTTGAGATGATTAATAATTAAGTTTAAGATAAAGAAAATCTGGGAAATAAAGTGTTTCTACAAATTTTCATGAATTAGTTTACCAAGATCATGTGGACTATTATAAAGAGAATATAGATTTAAATTCATATACTTCATAAGAATCCATTAATATATTTCTGGAATGTAAAATGGAATTAATGAATAAATTTGTTAAAAGATATAGCATCATTGAAGAAAGATTGTTGGATAATATCTTAAGCAAGTATTAATTAATCATTATATATATAATATATCCAATATTGAACTCACATTACATTATACACATCAAATATGTTATGGTAGTACAATAAAGATTAATGAAGATTCATATATGTATTTCAAGTCTTTTTTAATTCCTTTCCATGCATGTTTCAAAAATTGAATCGTGACAACTAACCAAATTCCAATAATATTGAAAAATGGATATCATATAAGTTACAATATTATATTAATCCATTATGCCATAGCATCATGTATTTGATGATAAACGTTTGTTAAATCTATCATTATCTAAAAACATACATCAATTAAAAATGTATGTTCAACTATGTTAATTTTCCTAATACTACTCAAGATATTAATATCCCCAAAATTGAAAGGTATTAGTCAGCACCAAATATTTTTTATAAGTAGAAAGAACTTACCATTTGGCATGGTGCTATAAAACATGAATTCATTGTTTTTAAGGTTTCGTATGCACATGCTTTTGAATAAGAACACTAAACTACACAAGATTCAATGGTAGGTGTTATTACGTACACACATATTGTTTTGTAAAGTTAAAAAATGAGATGGTTTTATATTCAAAAATACAAAAGATATATTATTTGATAAGAATAATGAATCATCTTTAGAAGTAGTAAATTGATACATGATAAAATTGAAATTTTTATATGAATTCTGTGATATATTCCGTGTAACAAAATATAGTTTAATATTTTGGTAGTTTTTTAGTAGTAAATCTAAACTCATCGATGGTTATTCAAGAAGAAACCGAACACATATTTTAATATTCTATACCAATAAGTGTCCATTGGTTACTTCATGCTCTAAGTGATATCCATAAATAGTCTCTGATTAAACAATTTACTAATACTTATGCTAAATTCATTATAATATTCCTTAGCATGGATACTTTCAATTATAATTATATTATACAGTTGGATTTTAAAACCACATCCCTTGATGGAAACCTAATTGAAGATGTATATATGATGAAACTATAAATTTTAGTAACGCAAAACAAATCCAATATCATATTTGATTTGTAAATAGCCATTTATAGAATGAATCAATCATTTTGATCATATAATAATTTATTTTATGTGGCCACAAGATAGTTTTTTTATTGATAACATAAGTGAGACATGTGTATACTATTGGATTTCGAATCCAACATCAAGTGTTGCTACATATATTGGGAAGAGATAGAACAAAATAATTATAGAACCTTGGGAAACCAAAAGTACTAGATGGAATTATTTAGTAAAGGTAGGTTGTTTGGATAGAGATTTTATTTTATGGGTGTGTAGTGGTTATTTTTCAATTCATTGGCATCATTAGTCAGGTGTTCAATTCTATAGGGTATCCAAAGCCATCAGGATCAAAGGATGATATTCTGAAGAATCTTATGTTGTGGTTCTTATTGGATGATCAGTTAGGAAATTCAACATATGTTGGGTGGGACTACTTATACATGCATTGTGGGATTGAGATATGAAAATAGAGTAATCAGTTATTGAATAATATTGTGAATTATGACTTTAATTTTTTTTATCTGACTAGTAAAAGATGGTTGTAGTTTTCTCCCATGTATGTAGGAATTAATTATTTTTACCATTTAAAATTAATGTTTTTTATATTTAATTTTATTAATTGTTACTAAACATGAAATTTCTGTTGAGTTTAATGGAGTATTTGAATGTTATTTGTGACCCAGTGTAGTGAGAAGGGTGAACTATCTTCTTAACATCTAATACATCGGGATTATAGGGTGTTGTTTGATCAATGGAGAACCTAATATTATATATATTGTACATGTAATCCATTATAATGGTTTATATTATATTGGTGTTCATTCTACAACCACAACAATTATTATTGAGGCTTATTTCTGAACATAGATGTTTACACTATACAATAATTCATGTAGTTTTATTTTTCTATTTGATGTTTTTTATTTAGTAGGTGTTTCACTTGTAATCATAACAATGGTTTCAAATGATGGTATCTTCTAGGTTAATTAGATCCCTAAGATAGATATTAGATTTTTCATAATGTGGATAATGTATTTTTTTAATCAAAAATATGTGGAACTTTTGATGACTGGAATCAAAACCAAAATATAAATTAGGAATAATTGGATATACTGAAGAAAAAAAATGTTTCTCAGACTAATTCTGATTTCATTATCTTATAATGTAAAAATTAACATATGATAAGTGAAGATATCATTCATGTTAATAAAGGCTTTGGAGGACACATATGAGAATCCCTCATCTATAAACAATGTATTTATGATTTTATTACTATTCTGCATGAGGTTTTTAGAATATAGGCATGTGGATGACCATATAAATGTCCTTGACATGATTTGGAGTCATATTGAATATTTTATTGTGATGTATAAGGAATATTTTTGGGTGTTTCTATAGTTATCATAAAATGTAGAGAGTTTCTAAGTAATATAAATTTTCATGATCAGCTATTATAAGAAGGTTAACTTAGTGTTTTGGGGTGTTTGGGGCATATCTTGAATAAATAAATCAATTATTGAGACGTTCAATAAACATATGTAAGTACTATTAATTCATAAGGATGAATATATCAACCTCCTAAAATGATAATTGAAATAAGGTAAAATGAAAAATCACAAGGAAGAATTTGAGGTAAATCAGTTGGCCCTGGACCAATATGTTGGAATTATGGTAATATAGGACACCTAAAGAAGGATTACATGTATATAATATGAATCTATAAATGATAAATTTCAAAAATACCATGTTCATGATGTTCTATGGTGGATGAGGGAAGTAGTAATTTGCTGTTGAGTTTGAATATTCCAAATGAATTAGAGATAATTAATTTAACTAAATCATTTCTCTCCACAATAGATAAGGGATGCATGGAAAATTAATTTTCCAAAATGATTTTAAATGTTCACTTAGTGGGTGATGAATATGTAAAAATTATGGGGATGGGTGATGTGAAGTCCCAGATGAAAAATGGGAGTATTCTTGATCCCAAGGTCATTCATCAAATACTACATCTATAGAGTTATATAATTTATATGGGATGGATGGATTAGGTAGGGTTTAGAAAAAACTTCAATAGTGGATTGTGTAATATCACTCGATGTTCAATGGTGGTGTCCAGAGGATTAAAATAATGAATTTTATATCTTACTATTCAATCATATGGAGTAACATTTTTCAAAACATTGATCTAACGTTATTAAATATATGGAATTTTCATCTAGATAAACCTAGTTAGAATGGAATTAACATTATAGTGAAGAAAAGTTAATTTAAATATGGATCATGAATACATCAATAATGTTCAGAGTGTTATACTTAGGCTGAAATGAAATGTTCCATTCAATCTGACTAGGTTGAAACCCAATATCTCAAATTTATATCTTTATCACATGGATGTCTAGGGACCATCCCCTTATCTAATCTCATGGAGTGACACAATCCATTGAAAAATTCATTAATTATTCCATGATAAAGGTTTGTGTTTACTTCCTAAAACAAAAAAGTGGACGTATATGAATATTTTTTTATTTGAATTCAATTGCATAGAATGAAACTGGAAGTAAGATAGAATTATTATGGTTAGAAAATGGTGGCGAGTATAGATGATGGATACTCCAAAAAATATGCAAGAAAAGAGGGATAAGACATGAGAATATTGTACCCAGAATACCTGAAAAAATGAAATGGATTTATGTATGAACATTAAGTTAGCAAATATTGCACATAGTATGAAGTTTCAATTGGAAATTTCTAAGGATATTTGGGTGGAATTGTTAAATTATGTAGCATAGATAGTTAATAAAAATATTTCAGTACTAATGGGAAAATAGATACTAAAAGTGTTACGGTTTGGTAAATCAAAAAATCTCAATCACATATAAGTCTTTAAGAGACTAAAATTTCTTCTATTGGATTATAAGGATTGAGATATACATGATTCAATGTCGAAAGAATGATGCATTACTAGATATTAAGATAAAATCATTGGATTTCATCATTTGGATGATGATAAGAAACAAGTCATCAAAATATGAAATGTATTTATTAATGATTAGGTATTTTACAAATATAAAAACATGAAGGAGATAGTATTTAATGTTAATTATCAACTAAAAAAATCATGTGGATCTAAATTAATGCTCAATACTGTCACAAGTTCAGAAAATTCAGATGGTATAACAAAAGGACTAAAAAGAATTTTGGTGGAAGATATAATAGAGAGATCAATGGTTTCTAAGGTTCAAGTGGGATTAATAAAAAATAGGGCCCCATATTCAAGGGAATCATAAGTGGTAGTACCAAAGAGAGTGGGGTTACATGATGATTTGGGGAGGTCTTCTAGAATCAAACAGTTTATTTAGATGTATGGCTAAGAATTGAATTATTTTTATTGAATTGTTTTACGAGAACATGATATCCCATAAGAAATGTCCAATATCAATGATTATAGGTAGTTGAAGTTAGATATTAAGTATGAGCTAAAATAAGTAAAATATAATAAAATATTAGATTTAATGGTTTTACCATAAGGGAATAAGACACATGAGAAAAAAATGTGTTTTTAATTAATGGAATGAGTATAATGAATGAAGTAGTATGATGTGAGGCTAATAGTGAACTTGTTTTGGAAAAAATAATGGTTCTGATTTTTTTGAAATATTTTCATTTGTGTTTTATAATATCACAATTCAGACAGTGCTCAACATGGTTTAATCTACTGATTTTCACATAGGTCAAGTGGATGTCAAAAATGTAATTTCTCCAAGGGTATTTTGACAATGAAATTTATATGAAGAAACTAATGGGTTTAATGGATTAATATAATGAGTAATTGTTATTAAATCTAAATAAAATTCATTATGGTCTCAAAAAACACCATGAAAATGGAATATAATGTTTGATGCATTCATTTCCTAAAAAAATTTCATGTGGAGTAATGAATACCACTCTTACTGCCTGAAGGAATTTAAATATAAGAGTTTTATATTGATAATCTTATATATAGATAACATGCTTCTGGTGGATCCAGACATCAAGAGGATTCAAGTGCTGAAAAATGAGTTCGTTGGATGCTTTGAGGTAAAAGATCTCAATGAATAAAAGAAGATTTTGAAGATAACAATTGATAAATATTGGAAATCAGAAAAAAAAAATCTATTTAAAGGTATTATGTATAGAATATTATTGATATGTTTGGTATATCTAGTTGAATGATGGAACCTACCCCCACTTTTGAGACACAATAGGCATTTTTCTTTAGTGTGAATGGGTCTATTTTTTAGTTAGTGACCTAAAACCAACTGAATTTATACATTCAACTATTAGAATATTAATATTAATTTTATCTAATTATATGGTTTATTTCATTTTACATAAAAATAATTTGATCTTGTCTAGGTATTTTATATCACATTGAAATATTATAGAAAATCCCTATTATAATTATCACATTTAAGTGATTTGGAGGTTTCACCATGTTGCGGAGAAGTCAAGATGACATTTCTAGTGATGGAACAATGTATGTCACATCCATAGAATCCTTCTGACTTCCCACTGCATGGATAGGAGTGCGGTCCCCAATAAATTCCAGCACCTCCTATCCAGTTCTGGGCAGTATATGAATCCGTGTGAGCTGTCCTTGTCCTAATTCACATGCAACCTACAGATTCTGGTCCTTGAGTCCCTACTCTGGTACAACACCGAGCCTCACATGCAGGGTGTCTACATTCACATCATAAATGATCCTATCAGGATAATCATGTTCTCCATTTTCATGATGAGTTCCTTCTATAATAATTATATCATCATTAGTTCCACTAGGATTCTCATCTAACTAGGTAAGGCCAACTTGGTCATGATCACCTTCCACAGGGATAATCCCAGACTATCATGCAGCCTACAATTGCAACTCTCCTACATCAATTGTGTTCCCACAAATGATTTCAAAGTGGCGAGGGTCCCCACAGATACTAGCCACAGTAGATTCCTCATTCACATTTCTCCATGATCACCCCATAGGGTCTAGGGAAGTGAGATGTTCTGTAGAAGGGGGTATGACAACCTATCTTCCATTCTTCCTCATAAAAATAGAATCAGTGTGCCCCTTCATATAGAAATTTTTCATTCGCTGTCACTCACACATTCATATAGGGTATTCCCAAATAACATTAACTTTATACACAATTTAGTCTTCCTTTAAAACTTAATAACTAAGTGGATGCATGCTATAAAACAACATCTTCACCCCAATATCCAACAATACCTTCACCCCACTATATGGACACTTTGGGTGTGATGATGTGGATGAAGAAAATCCCCATGTGAAACCTAATAGAAATGAGGAAAAGAATAGTGAACTGAATCCCCTTGAGGTAAATAAAGGCCAAAGGGTGTAAAAGACCCCAAAGAACGGTAAATTGAAAGGAAAAATGAGGAAAGGGAAAGGCCCCAATAAGCTGGCCCAAGATGAACAACCTTTCACAGGGGACATGACCCACATATTCTGAAGATATTTTATTAGAAATTATAATGGTTAGGGAATAACCATATGGAAAAGACCCTTAGGCACTCTATTATGGACAACAACCCGCAGCTTATTGGAATTACTGAACTGAAAATGTTGTTTGAAAATTAGATGAGATTAAAATGGGAATTTATGGGATACATATTTGAGTCCCAGAATCATCACAACTATTGTATGAATCAACTTTGGATTACTAGGTATGAATGTTTCCAAGTGACCACATGTGATAAGAGAAAACAATGCATTAATGTCTCTATCTGCAATTCATGCCATAATGTTCAGTTTTCATTTTTTATGCCTTGAAATCATATCTTAGGAGAATTAATATGTGGAAGGATCTGGAAGAAATTTCATTAAATTTTTCCCTCAAATAGATTATGTTGGGTGATTTCAATAATTTTTTGACACCTAAGTAAATACATGGATCAAGCTTTAACAGAACAACTGCTCTTGTTTTTCCTCTTGCATTAATCAATGACAGTTTGTGGAGGTTCCAATTGCCGAGGTTGATTACACTTGTTGTCGGAATACCTTGAATGGAAGGTAGGAAAGCAAGATTGATAGGTGCTTTGTATATTTGGCTGACATGAATTCTCCTGATGGGCTGTCGGGTTACATGCTACCCATACACCACTCTGACTGTAACCCCATCATTGTGGATGTCTTTTCCCTAAAGAGACTTTCCCCCTGACTTTTCTCTTTAACAATGGATGGTTGTATCTCCAGGATGCATGGAAACATTTTACATGCTTGGACACTTGTACCCATGGGAATCCCACTCAAGAGGATTGCAGAGATACTAAAATATAAAAAAAGATATTAAGGTAATGTAGTAAAAAACATTCTCGAAGTTGGATGTCAATATTAATAATGTTGGACACTATCTTGTGGATGTCCAAGCTGAAAATCAAAGGCAAGATACACATTCTAGAGAGGAGATTCATGCCCTAGAAAATCTATATGATCTTCTCACCATTAAGGAGAAACTAGAAAGGAATCATATGAATGTTAAATTGTTGAAGGAAGGAGATATAAACTCAATATTCTTTAAAATATTACACTGGAAAAGGAGATCGAAACTGGGGAACAACGCCATCAGCATTAATGGTCAGCTTCATACCTCTGAGAATGACATCTCAAAAGTTTTTGGTGACCACTTCTATGAGTTTTACACATAATATGGGGCCGATGAAACATTGATTATGGTATAAAATATCACCCCATAAATTGATGAGAAATATAATTGCTGCATTTTCTCACTGCCACACATGGAAGTGGTTAGGAAGGCTCTATTTTTTCATAATATGGAAATTGTTTCCTGTCCTGATGGTTTCTCAAATAAATTCTTTATGTTTTATTGGGATAATTTACTAAATTACAAAGTCAATTTTGTAAGGGAAATCCTCACTCAAGCTTACTTTCCACGTGAAATGAGTTCAAACATCATTGATTTAATCCCTAACAAAAAATATTGTAGTTGATATCAAATATTTTAGGTCAATTGACCATAGGAAAACTATCCCCAAATTCATGAGAAAAATACGTATGATGAAGATGGGGGTGATCATCTAGGAGCACATAACCTTAAATAAATATAGATTTTTTCCTAGCTGGTGCATACTTAATTTCTTGTTCCTAGCTTCAGAAAGTATGAACATAATAAGGAATAAAGCTAATGAATAGAACTTTGCTTTGATTATTGATATCTTAAAGTCTTTTTATACTCTTAAATGGAATTTTATGCTCAATATTATTAAGAGATATAGATTTTCTAAGGACTTCTTAAAAATTATAAAAGTCATTCTCTCATCAACAAGTCTATCTATTCTCATAAATGGGTGTCCCATGAGATTTTATCATTTTACAAGGGGAGTTTGGAAAGGTGATCCACTCTAGGGCCTCCTATTTTCCATTGTAAAATATTATCTAAGCAGATGCTTTAAAGATCTTACCCAACATGGCCTCTATATGAAAATCTGAGCTGGTATGGGTAAATCTATTCTTTCAAACCTCCTTTACGCGGATGAAATTATCCTCTTTGATAAAGACTCTTAGAGGACCATCTCTTCCATTAATGCCATTTCCATCCATTATGAAGAATTGACAGGGATAGCTTCTTCTTGGGGAAAATCCATCATTGTGTTTGGAAACAGGATCATGGTGGGTAGAAAAAGAAATAATCGCATGAACGCTTGGAGTAAAGAAATGTTCTCTAACTATCACATACCTTGGTGTCCTAGTTTTTTGGGAGATATTCACAAGTCATTACCTTATAATAATCAGATCTATAATTGTTAATTAGCTTTCCATATGGAAAGGAAAATAAATTTTTCAATCTGGTAGGGTGTGCCATGTGAACTCAAAAGTCACCTCTAAATTTTTCTACTCTTTCTCTTTATACAGATGACCAAGATTTATCCTCAAAGAGATGCATGGTATGATCTAGAACTTAATTTGTACTAGTTTTATTCTTGAATGAAAACATGTCACGGTTTTTCTGGAGGGAATGCATTAAGAACATTGCAATGGGGGGCTTTGGCATAATGACCTGATAATTTTCAATGATGGTATCATTGGTAAAATCACATAGAACCTATTGACCATAGATGAATCCTCCTATAGCTTCTTAGATAGTATGTTCAAGAGGAGCATGTTTTATTATTATAACTTCTATCATGGGTCTTCGGTGAGGCTATCTCATAAATACTCTTTCAACGAGATTATGCACAGTACCAAATGGCTGGTCTCCAAACAATTGGAATTGAATTATTAAAACACATTATGGCTGGATAGCCTACTAAGGGATCATCTGTGTATTCCTATTGAATGATTACAAATGACTATCAGGGAGCTCATGGAAACTCACAGTGTTCTGGATTTTTCCCCCATGAAAGTTAAGCATGAAATTCAGCATTATGCCTTCATAGATATTGACACCCTTGTCTAGACAAAATTTCTAGTGACCGATTTAATTCCAAATATTACTATTAGTTGGTGAGTTAATTCACCAACATGGCACTAATATGGACATCTAAGTTTAAAGAGGGTTTTATCCGGGCCACAAGGTACATTCTTCTATAGTGAATCTGGTAAAACCGAGAATAGTTTCATGATCAGCTGAAGAAAGTCAGAAAATACATTATATCACATGAATTCATTTCTTTAAGGGATAATAAGATCTTCATCACTTGTTCATTGATTGTGATTATGCATGGATAGTGTGGAGATATGATAGCTGGATCATTGAAATGAATCTGGGAGCAGGTACACATCTTATGGACCTTCTTGAATTTGTTTTACACACTAAATAGAGTTTGTAGTAGCACCATCTCTAGCATGTAGAAACTCAATCTGTGATTTCCTCGATCTAGAGGGCCTGGAATGTAACTACCTGAAATTTTGAATAATTTTTGTTCCCTAATTTTTGTGGGATTTTTTATTTTATACTCATAAAAACTATTTCATTTAATAAAATGAGTATAATTAAACCATTGGGTTTCGACTGTTATATGACCGTAGGTCAATATGACCGTTGGAAACTAATTATTACAATTATTTTCTATAAATAAAATTAATATTGATTAATTAATATAGAAAGAAGATTTGATGGCCCTATCTACTAGTCTTGGTCTGATTGAAGCCCATCTGACAGAACTCAGGAAGGAGGTATCTCATTTTGGCTTTACTCTGGACCAAACCCAAGCCGAAAATCATCTTGTGAAGCTGGAACAGAATCACCTTCGCGAGAAGTTAAACCTGATATAAATCACTACTCGGGAATTGTTGGTTGAGGCGCTCCAAGATTCTATCAACCTAGAACACCTTACTCATAGGTATTATGTTGGAGTTATAAGGTTTTATGTAACGAGATCGTAAATGATTTTTGTAATCCTTTGATTTAAATAAAAATTGTAATTTTCTTCTTATGATGAATTTTGTGAATTTTCAAATGTCTGGATAAATATAGTATGCATATTATTGATGAATTTTAGAAAAAGGATATTTTAAAATATTTATGTAATCCTTAAATAATTAAAAATTTGTAATGATTTTCAAAAAATGGTCTTCTACTGTTGTGTTCAGTTTGAAATTTAGAGTCTAATCAGATCAACTTAAAATTTGATGAATACTAAATTATGAATAGTGATTTTATGCTTATGATTAGTATTATGATCAAATGGATTATGTAACCTCACATGAAAAAGAATTAATATAATTTAGCTACCTTGATTAAGTAATGTGATTCAATAAAATAGGTACATAATTATTTCAGAAATTATTCGTTAAGTATTAATTTTTTTCGAGTGAATAGTGTTTTTTATTTAAAAATTAAATTAAAAATATTTAGAAAATTACTTTTAAAAAATGGAGTTCATTTTTGAAATCAAATCATCGATATTTAGTTTGGTGATTTTTTTGGATTTTTCTGAAATAGTTGAATTTTCAGTGAATAGTGTTTGTATTTAAAAATAAAATTAAAAATATTTGGATAATTATTTTCATAAAATGGGGTTCATTTTTGAAATCAGAGCATCAATATTTTTTTATGGTGAAATTTTGGGATTTCTCTGAGAAAGTTGAATTTTAGGTAAATAGTGAAAATACAGTTGGAGTTTGGGGTGTGTAATGACATCATTAAGGACGTAATAATTATGCAATAATTCTGGTTGACTTATGAATAGTAAGATAAGGTTTGTTTTGTCCTAATTAGAAAATACGATAGGCAAATACCATGGGAAAGCCCATGGTTTTGCCAATACCACTGATGAGGTGTCCCTTGGTAATTAATGCTTTGTCCTCTAACTTCTCCTATAAATAACATGCCTTTCCCTCATAATTTTCATTTCCAAATCCTCATCAAAGAAGTTCTGGTCTCTTTACCTCCCAAAGATTCATCCCATGGTGCCCTCAAGCCTCCCAAGGTCCTGACCTTCAAACTTTCGAAGTTACTCTTCAAGGTAAGGGATCCTACCTCTCTCTTTCTTTTCAAGTACTCTCTTTTATGTCATTTATTTTTTGTTCCATGTTTTTATGTTGGAGGATGTTATTTTATGTTCATATTAATGTAATTTTTATTTTCATATGATGAGATACCCCCTCTTACTCTCTTAAAATCATTTTACTAATTTTTATGTGGCGTCATTAGGCTGCCGAATTTTTATAACGGATTCTTTCACTCTTCCCATTTTCATAGTTCTACTTTCATTTAAAGTCTTTCACATTCCTTTTTCCATGTTGGGGTATAATATCTATGTTCATCATACTTACCTTTTATGTTCACATGATTACAGAACCTATTTAATTTCATCAATTTATAATTTTTTTTATGTTTTAAGTGACGTCGTTAGGCTGCCGAATTTTTCATAAGAGAAATCTTATTTTTGTCTTCCTTTCAAGTTTTTCATTTCATATGGTATGTTCATAAACTTTCATTATCATGTTATTATATCCTTTATATTCTATCCCAATTCTATTTTATGGATCATTTATGAGTGGGTGACCCATGTCTCTGATATTTTCGATGATTTCTAGAACCCTGTAACATAGCCGTTATGCTGCCAAATTTTCGTCTCAAAATGTCTCTCTCTTTTTCTCAAATTCTTTTATTTTATTAAGCATATACTCAAAACTATATATTCTAAAATGGTATTCACATATATATCAAAATTATCTATTTTAAATTCTGGGATTTACATACATGAGACCCGCTTTCCTTTTCCGTGGGTTTGAAGTGACATAAAGATCTCATCTTTAAAGTAGTTTTTAAAATGTTATGACTATGAAATTAAACCCATTTCTTTTATTCTATATGGGTTGTTTAAGAAATTATTGATGATGATCTATGTGTCTCACATGATAATAAAGACAAATTAAGGGTGCACCCTTGTAGCGCTCCAATGCATTGGGTAAAGACTTAATCTCTAGAGATGACCATTTTAAAGATACCTTGGTGAATAACCTTGGGAATTATTTAATGACACCTTAGGGATTGACCTTGGTGATATGGAAATTATTTTCTGTGTTAAATGTTGTAGACACATATTCATGTTATGAAACAAGTTATTTTTATTATAATATGCATCATGATCTCTTTCTCATGCCTTAGAGTTATTTATCATGACTTTATTTATGTATCTCAAGTTTACATGTAAAATGTTTCCCTTGTTTCCAATACTAGGCCTTCTATTGTCCCTATCCTTTGATGTGTGCTCCCAAGTTATGATATTCTGTAATGAACTTAGGATGAACAAATGAAGAATCCTTTCAAGTCTTTAAGAAGAATTTTTTGTGTCATCTTGTATTAAGTTCCTAGTTTCCAAGACACTAAACCTTAAAGATCCTCAGTTTTGTATAATGTAATGACAGTTCATGTGATAAAAAGGCAGGATGCTATAGTTGATATCAGAGGATGGTTTAGTTATTTGTGGAAATTATGATTTTAAGACTTTGCGAGGTTTCTTAATGAAAAGATTAAATATTGGAAAACATCCTCGTATTTTGGTGAAGTATTGAGTAAGTGGTTTCCAAAAAAATAAATCCATGTCTAGATATGAAAATGTAGAGATGGTGCTAGTAAAGATGTACCTAGGAGTGAAAAATCCAACAAGGTGTTTTGTTCTTGACTCGGGGTAACCTGGTACACGACAATGGGCATTTCTACACTTTTGGTTTGAGACTCATGGGGGATACACGTTGGTAAACTCATAATCTTATTATAAACCATTATTAAAGGAATGAATATAAAATAAAAAAAAGAATCACATAAGAATTTATGACCATGGATAACCTAGATTGGAACCTAGGGAATTAAAAGTTATGATATACTTTTCTTTTACAAATTTATCCTTTTATGCTTAAATTTTCCTTTTCATGATTATTGGATAAATAATTAAGACCACCTAATTGTACGTTCTTTTTCTTAGTTAATGGAGGAGATAGGGGAACATGTCTCATCCACCAATGTTATAGGAAATGTGTTGATTTCCCTATTAATATGAAAGATATAATGAGATATCAAGTTGAACATATTGTGGTTATGCCAAACTAGCTATCAAAAATCACAATTAACAATTGGTACCTAGTTGAATGCCCAAATTCATTAAGGAAGCGGAAGATGAAGTCTCAAGGATGTTCATCTGATAAAGGTGATAAGGGAAAAAAGACCCATTTTCCATTGTGCAAAAAGTGTGGAAAGATGCACCAAGGAAAATGTCACAAAGGAACCAGGAGATGTTTTAAGTGTGGGAAGATAGGGCTTAATGTAGCCAATTCCTATAAAAATGGATAATATAATGAATGGAGACATGGTTAAATCTAATGTAACTTATATTGTCCAATGTTGTAAATGTGGAGTAGATGGACATTATCCAAGACAATGCACTTTTAGAAGGGAGGCGAAGCATGATGAGCATAAACAATCTCCAAGGACAAGGGAACAATTCTTGTCTGATGCTGAGATGGATCATGATAACTAAAGTACATGTATCCTCTTCGCAATATTTGTATATATCATGTTGTATTTTAGTTCATGCTCTATGAGAATGTCTTCAATGTTTTCTAAGAACATAGTGTCACTACCTAAGATGGTTTTATATCATTATGGAAGACATCTATTGTTATGTATCACATGTTGATGTTGTGAAGTTGTTCTTATTGAAAAAAAATCATTAGGGGATTAAGAGATGAATAATATTTTGGAAGACGTTCACTAATTTGGGAACCCTATATGATCAAGTTAAATAGATTACTACGAATTTTTCTTTGAGAAGTAAATGTTGACTTATATTCTAAATAATTGATGATTATTTTGTAGAATTATGGTAATTTAGGCTACTTATAAGATTGATTAACTTATCTTGATGAAACTTTTATTAGGTTAGTCACTCTTGTTATAAGACATTAAGAGTGGTTGAGGTTGTTTAGAGATTTTTGATAAAATTTATCTTAGAAGACTCTGTTATCAAATCCTTCTTATATTTTGGTTTCAATTATAGTTTGGATTATTCTGAAGAATTTTAAGAATGACTGTGTATTTAATAGCCTCTCTGGAACTTTGGGTAATTTTGTTGAATTTTGGAGATTAATAGTCATACTTCCTTTTATAAAGGATTATCATTTTTGGGTATTATATGATCTCATAAAAACCTTTTTAGTTTTAGTTGACGACTAAAGACAAAGGAAAAATATAGTTATTCTTTTGTGGATTATGTGATTCTCTAGAAGATAATTCTTGTGATTTTGATGAGACCATGTGTTTTGAATGATCATTGTTTGGAGAAAAGATTAGCCTTGGTAGAAACATATTAAGGGATGAAACTCTACTTCAAGGTAAGTATATTTCCATAGGTTTTTATTCTATGTAGTAAATGAATTCCTCAAAATTATGAAAAGGAATGTAAAATAAAAACGTTGTTGGTTTATGTGTCCAAATGGGAAATCAAAGATCATTTAACACATCTTAAATTTGTGATCTTATTGTGGTTAATTTTCTCCTAATAATGGTTTCTATCACTCTCCATCAGAACTTGACCCTTTTTTTCTCTTCCATATCCATGTTTTCTTACATGGTACCCTAGTATGGGTTAACTTGGGTGACCTTTGTACATCCCTTTCATTCTTTTAAAGTAATAGTTTTACGGACTCTTTTTCTGATGTGGGACTGTCAACAAAATTTCCAAGTAAAATTTTGAAATTATGGCGACGCAATTTCGTAAGGGGGGAAGAATGTAACAACCTGAAATTTGGAATAATTTTTTCCCTAATTTTTGTGGGTTATTTTATTTTATACTCAACAAAACATTTTCATTTAATAAAATGAGTATAATGAGACAGTTGGGTTTCGACTGTTATATGACCATTGGAAACTAATTATTACAATTATTTTCTATAAATACAAGTGATCTTGATTAATTAATATTTAAAAAAGATTAAATGTCCCCATCCAGTAGTCTCGGGCAGATCAAATCCCATCTAACGGAACTCTGGAAGGAGGTAGCACCTTTGGGATTTTCTCGGGACCAAACCCAAGACAAACATCATCATGTGAAGCTAGAATGGAATCACCTTCGTGATAAGTTCAAGCTGATATAAAACACTACTCGGGCAATGCTGGCTGAGTCGCTCCAAGATTCTATCACACTAGCACACCTTACTCTTAGGTACTATGCTGATGTTATAAGGGGTTATGTAACGAGACTGTAAATGCTTTGTTTAATCCTTTGATTTAAATAATAATTGTGATTTTCTTATTATGATGAATTTTGTGAATTTTTAAATTTCCAGATAAATATAGTATGCATATTATTGATGAATTTTAGAAAAAGGATTTTTTAAAATATTTATGTAAACCTTAAATAATTAAAATTGTTTAATGATTTTTCAAAATTGGTCTTCTGAAGTTGGGTTCAGTATGAAATTTATAGTCTAATAATATCAACATAAATGTTGATGAATAGTAAATTATGAATAGTGACTTTACCCTTATGATTAGTAATATGATCAAATAGATTAAGTAACCTCACTTAAGAATGTATTAATATAATTTAGCTACCTTGATTAAGTAATGTGATTCAATAAAATTGGTAAATAACTGTTTCTAAAATCATTGGTTAAGTATTACTTTTTTCGAGTGAATATTGTTTTTTATTTAAATGTTAAATAAAAAATATTTAGAAAATTATGTCATAAAATGGAGTTCATTTTTGAAATCAAAGGATCGATATTTGGTTATGGTTAATTTTTGGGATTTTTCTGAAATAGTTGAATTTTCAGTGAATAGTGTATTTATATATAAATTAAATTAAAAATATATAGAAAATTATTTTCATAAAATGGAGTTCATTTTTGAAATAAGAGAATCGATATTTGGTTAAAGTAAAATTTTGTTATTTTTCTGAGAAAGTTGAATATTCGGTGAATAGTAAAAATACAGTTTTTGGAGTTTTGGGTGTTTAATGACATCATTAAGGATGTAATAATTATGAAATTATTCTGGTTGACTTATGAATAGTAAAATAAGATATGATGTGTCCCAGGTGGAAAATACCCTGGGAAAATACCATGGGAAAGCCCATGGATTTTCCAATAACACCGATGAGGTGTCCCTTGGCAATTAATGCTTCGTCCCCTCTCTTCTCCTATAAATACCAAGCCTTTCCATCATCATTTTCATTTACAAATCCTACTCAATGAAGTTCTGGTCTCCTTACCTCCAATGGAATCCTACCAAGGTTCCATCAATCCTCCCAAGGTCCCGACCATCATTCTTTCAAAATTACTCTTCAAGGTAAGGGATCCTACCTGTCTCTTTCTTTTCAAGTATTCTTTTTAATATCATTTCTTTTATACACCATTTTTCTATGTTCGAGGACGTTCTTTTATATTCAACTTATAGTAATTTTTATTTTAATATTCTGAGATACCCCCTATTACTCTTGTAAATTAATTTTAAGAATTTTTAGGTGGCGTCTTTAGGCTGCCGAATTTTTATAAGGGATTCTTTCAGTCTTCCCATTTTCAAAGTTCTACTTCCATGTCAAGTCTTTAAAGTTCATTTTTCCATGTTTGGGTATGATATCTATATTAATTATAATGTCCTTTATGTTCACATTTTTAGATACCCTATTTAATCTCATCAATTCATTTTTTTGAAATTTTAAGTGACGTCGTTAGGCTACCGAATTTTTCATAAGAGAAATCTTTTTTTGTCTTCATTTAATTTTTTTTATTTCATATGGTATGCCATTAAAATTTCATTACATTGATCTTATATCCTTTATATTCTGTCCCTATACTATTTTATGGAACATTTATGATTGGTAAACCCATGTCCCCTCTCATTTCAATGTTTTCTAATACCCTGCAACATAGCCGTTATGCTGTCGAATTTTCTTCTCAAAATGTCTTTCTCTTTTTCTCAAATTCATTTATTTTATTAAGTGAATACTAAAAAATCTTTATTATACAGGGGTATTCACATATATATCAAAATTTTATATTTTAAATTCTAGGATTTACATGCATGAAACCCGCTTTTCTTTTCCGTTGGTTTAATGTGACATAAAGATCTCATCTTTAAAGCAGTTTTTAAAATGTTATGACTATGAAATTAAACCCATTTCTTTTATGCTATATAGGTTATTTATGTAATTATTGATGATGATATATGTGGATCACATGATAATAAAGAAAAATTAAGGATATTCCTTTATTTCGCTCCAATGCATGGGGTAAAGAATTAATCTCTAGAGATGACCATTTTAACGATCCCTTGGTTAATAACCTTGGTAATTTTTTTATGACACCTTGTGGATGGACCTTGGTGATACGAAACTGATTATCTATGTTAAATTTTTTATACACATCTTCAAGTTATGAAACATGTTATTTTTATTGTGATATGTCGCATGATCTCTTTTTCATGCCTTAAAGTTATTTATCATGACTTTATTGATGTATCTTACGTTCACATGTAAAATGTTTCCCTTGTTTCCCTTACTGGGCCTTTTGCTCACCCTTTCCATTGATGTATGCTCCCAGGTTATGAGATTTTGTAATTAACATAGGATGAACAAATTAAAAATACTTTCAAGTGTTTAAGAAGAATGTTTTATGTCATCATGTATTAAGATCCTGGTTTCCATGACACTAAACCTTAAAGATCCTCATTTTTGTATAACGTAATGAAAGTTTGTGTGATAAAAAGGAAGGATGCTATAAGGAGTGACGTCAATTTCAACGGTAACATACCAACAATTAAATATGGAATTCTTGAAAAGAACAGGGAGGACCATGCAACTACCAAGATAAAAACATGTGTCATGAATTATAATGTAAGTGATTTGATATTGATTCGATTGTTAGAAGTTAAAGGCCATCAAAAGAAGCCTCTGGTACTAAAATCTGTGAGATGAATCCCATCTATTTCCTCGTGGGATAAATTCAATGTTGATGGCGTGGCCTCATGCATGCGCAGACCCTAGGGGTGCGGATGCATCTTTCTAAACCATTGTGTATTTTTCAAGGGCTTCTTATATCACTACATCGTAGTTAGGAATACTTACAATGTTGAATTGTGGGTGATGATGGTTTCCATCAAGCATGTTGTTTGCTATCAATGGAAAAACCTATGGATATAATAAGAATATGAAACTATGGTTATAGATCTTATGTCTCATACCCAAAATGTTCCATGGGATGTTCTACCTCATTGAATTGAATGCATCAATCGAGCCAATTAGACTAATCTGTGTATTTGACATGTGTATAGGGAGGAAAACTAGGTGGCGGATGCCCTAACCAAGAGATCCATAATAGAACTTGGAACACTGTTGTTTTTCATAGCTCATAACTTCATTACATCACTAATTGATGATGACTTGCATGGATTAGTTCACTCCTGCCTCTGTAAACTCCCCTTGATGACTTAATGATGAGCATCACTTTAACTGGACAGATTGACCTGATTCAAAATTTATTGGTAGTTGTTGTAGCAGTGGATTTTCCTAATATCTTGAGTGCTCGAAATGAGATCATGTATGATTCCAAGGATCCTTCCACTCATACTGGTATGTTACTGATTCATTGTGACATATATGATGCTTCTCCTACACAAACTGGTGACATTGAAAATGCATTCTCAAAATTCTATGATTGTTTGTTTCTAGGAACTACAGGTAGGATTGATCAGCCACTCATTGCCAAGAACATATGCTTGATCCCAACTCTTTTTTCTTTATAAAATCAAATTTTTATGGAGATGTGTTGGGATCTCCAGGACTATTGGGTTTCACTGATGTCCTCTGCACATATCGTGGCTTCGGCCAAGGAAGTATTCACTATTTATTTGGAATATGAATTACTTTTGTAGAAGAACTGTGGGCCATAAGTGGTCCTTTAGGACCATTGATTTTTTTACTTTTTTAGGGGAGGATAACATGGTGGGAGTTTCCCACTCTTATCTATGTTAGTCCCCTTTCTTTCTATCATATTGTAATCTTATTTTTCCTTAATAAAATTTTCAATATGTCAAACCAGACGCAGACATTTCTAGTAATACATTGAATTAATATTATGGTATTATTAAATATATTTCCTATGATATAAAAGGAATATATCTAACAATAAATATATGATGTTTTTACCATCTTATGTTTGATTTTTGTAAGTGAATGAGTCTTCATCTCAGTAGGTTTTTCACTTGGTTATATTTAAGAGGGGAGAGTATGAGGATATATACACTAATTGAAATTTCATATGTTATGTGTGTTATTAGATATTCCTATCTATGAATATATATATTATTCCTTAAACTTGATATTATTATTACTCTATATCCTGAATAACTTGCATTGGTGTATTAAAAAATCATGATGACATATACGTGTAGTGGGGAAGGATACATTGGAAGTGTCATAAGTGATATGAAATTAATTGAATAAGTCAAAAAAATTCCTTTCCAAGTTAAAGGAAGATGATAACTCTTTCCCTTTTATTGAATTGAAATTTTTTAATTAAATCATGTCTATGGTTTTTCATTGAAGATTTCATTTTAGGGAGTCAAAGAAAGTTAAATATGACATATATATTAATGAAACAAGTTTGCAACCTGCATGAGGAGATATCAAGAAAAGTGGAT